>OX463300.1:4693240-6089716 GCA_949820665.1 Scrobipalpa costella | reverse complement strand
ATACATATAAACCTTCCTCTTGAATCACTCTATCCGTTAAAAGAAACCGCATCAAAAGCCGTTGCGTAGTTTTAAAGATTTATGCATACATAGGGATATAGGGACAGAAAAAGCGACTTTGTTTTATACTACATCTTTTTCTTGTCGAGTCAATGGCTATCAAGCTATGATTACTTAGCTTTATTTAGGTCCTATCATAATATGAGAAAGGTCTACAGATGTTTCAGAGTCTCACACAGCAGGGACTGGCTCCTGTGTTTCTAATGCATGTACCTACCAGAATTACTTCTTATAAACTATCTAGAGTTAGTTTATTTTCTTCTAAGACATTAGTTTTGAGGCTTTCGCGGTTATTCCTTACAATAAGATTATTATTTTGAACAGGATTACTGCCACGATTTCTATTCTAAATCTTGGTAGTAATGCCATTCAAAATAATAATCTTATCTTCTAAGTCTCTGGAACATCCGATTCTTAAAAAGCTATCAAATATGTATCATTTCCCACACAAATTACAAATACAAATACGTTTATTATCCACATTTACAAACAGAAACTATTTACTGTGAGTGTGTATTCACAAACATTTAAAACAAAAAACAAACTAAATCTGTACATTTACAAACAACACATAATAAATACCTATTACACAAAACAAAGTGGATAAATGGCGTGGGCACAGCGCATTGCTGATTTTAAGCCCACGCAAAGTCAGACGGCTACCGAGAACGAGAAAATAAAACAAAATAAATAAATAAAATATAAAACAGAAAGACAAACAGTATAACAATTAGGTACATACAGTATAACATACAGTATAACATGAGGTAATTTATTGAAAATATAAATTATTATTTATTTGCAAAATTATAGTTCTGATTTTCCTTTAACTAATCGTAGATATATGTGTGTTCTACGTCAATGTCCTGTGGGGTTAGTCAGTAGTACCATTGATGGTGACGTAAATTATCCAGTATTCTACGTAAATTCTTTTCATTCATAATTTTTATGGATGGAACTATACCTACTATAGCTATTGTCATACTCCAAGCTACGTCTGTGTAGCAGTCACCAGAACATGCTAATTTGCTTACGAATGCACAGTTTAGCAATGGTCAGCAAAATGATAATCCCATTTAGGAGTATCGTGGATAAGTAGGTTATCTTCAAGACAAGAGACAACAGTTTACGATGCTAGAGTCCTAAGAATGGACAGGTGTTAACCATAGGAAATAGATATATCTATAATTATAATTTTAACTTCTGAAATGGATAGTTCTCTATATTATGTAGAGCTTGAAATATGGGGCAAGTGTCATACGCAATAAATCTAAAGCTCAGTGTTTTTACTACTGCTACTTACGATTAGGAATGGTAAAAAATGCATCAAATTACCAATGGGTGCACAAACTTGAATTAACCTACCTAAATCAAGGAAAACATTTTTATTAGCTTTTGAAACTCATATTGCATTGAAAGATTAAAATACTAAAATTGGTCTCCTTTTACACTTTTTATAAAAGCAAATATAAAACCAACTAATCATCTTTTTATGTGCAATATTCCAGTAGTGCAAGAGAAAGAGAGGCGGCCGGCGAGTGTGAGCGATGTGCCTATGGCTGACTCCAACGTGCTGCGGAAGGTGGCTTCTTTGACCCTGGACAAACACATGGAGCCGAGAGTGGTGCGTCCCAAGTTCGTGCCGGAGAAACTGAACTTCCAACTATACGAGAAGTTTGAAGGTGAGGTACATTAACCAGTACGAATTATCTTTAATAAAATATTGGTACCTATTATAGTGTGAGACTAAAAAAGTGAAAGAATCACCAATCTCTTGATTAGATTGCCGACTTCTTAAACTACAGAAAGGCTATAGAGAGGATGATGATTCACAAAAATGATGACCCAAAAACATATAGTTAAAAAGAATTGCAGTTCAGACACAAAATAAAGTGCGTTGATGTCCCAGTAATCTGGAATAGCACTGCAGATCTGTTGCCTACTTGGAAAACGTTTGCGTAGACTGGACCGATGGTTCTGAGAAGTGCCCACATACATCTAAAAAAGAAGATCCAAATCTTTGTCCCATATGCGTGTGCCTATCTACGTCAACCACCTTGACCGAGAACCTTATCTCTATCACGGATTAAACATTCACTCTATTGACGCTATTATCAAGAGCGCCTTAGCTAACTAAATGGCACCGATAAGAAAGTGTACCTTTCATACAGCTAATCCTTATCTCTATAATCGCGAGTCTCGGTAGATACCTATGTCTAGTTATTAGTACTGGGCAGTGCGTACGTGACCGTATCGTTGTATAATAGCGGCAGTAATGCAGTTATCAACAAATCGTGTTAACTTTACAACCTCCTCTGTGGCACAGTTTAACTATGTGCAGTTTTTGAGACATCAAGGCACGACACATAAAGGCGTTGAAGACATAGTGAACGTTTTAGGAGTGCACAGTGATGACTTTGCTACGCTCGATAAAACCCTATCCTTCGTGACAAAGAAACTTCGCTCGAAAATAAGGACGCTTAGGAATAAGAAAGCGCTGCTGCATGTGCCGGCGAAGACAGTGATTTTACTTTTCGAAAAGCCAATAGAGTGGTTCTTTTTCGTTTTATTAGTGATACAGTTTCAAAATCATCAAGTTAGAATTATTTGTGATTGGAAATTTGGAACAACAACGATGTGTTTCTGCAAGAGTAGTCCAGTAGCTGAAGTTTTATTCTTTTTGAATTCTTCACACAGCAGTGATATTTCATCTTCTGCGAGGCATAAATTATTGAAAAGTGAGTAAAGTAGGTAGGCACTAATAGGTACGTAATACCGTTGTTTAACAATCAAGGACACAAACCTGACCAACTCAGTAACGATTATACTAGGAACTTACCAACAGAACAGACCTTTGAAATCGTTACGGGCTATCCGACTGAAGTTGCTTTGCGTTACTAAACTGATAATAATTCAAGGCTTAAATTTTATTTCGTATAACTTTCTTTGTAAACACATCATAGAACGTCTTTTCCTGCGCTTATTTTGGAGCAGTTCTGGTTTACTAACAATGTTAGAGAGAGATAGCAGAATCAAAACTATAGAAAACTATTTGCAACTATCTTATTTACATAATTTAAATGTAGCTATTTCTTCTGCAAATAAACACTCAAACTTTACGAATGTGGTATTTGTAATTTAATTTATTTTAATTTTATTGTTTTTCCGAGTCGGCACTAGTGGTTTTTATCTAAAGTGTGATGTGGATTTCCAGGGCAGATGCTTCTGAACTGGTTCGTGTCGTCTGTGTCTGAGAACAACCACCTGAAACACTTGCTTAGCAGCCAGGATCTGAAGAATCTTGGTATTCAGTACTGCACGCACTTGTTGGCTGCTGGGGTGCTTCGGCAGATCTGTGATAAAGATGCGCCTACTGAGAATGTGTTTAAGGTATGTAATTATCTGAAAAATATCAGTTTTATTGAGTAACATGAAAAGTTTATACAAAAAATATTATAATGAAATAAGTTACTTACTAAAAGATAGTCATTTTGCTGCATGTTTGTAAACAAACCAAGAATATGAATTCACTTCATTTGATAGATAAAGGACATATTTAAGCCAAAGTTTAGAAAAGGTATGGTTATTTTATAGCTTCTTATGTACTTAGATAGATAAACATTATTGTTTATGATTTATGTACACACACACAATAGAGAGAGACTCAAACAATGCCTAATTAATGTATTAATCTGTTGTTGCAGCCTAATCTAATGTACTATTGGGCCCATATGGAGACACCGGCATCACAACCAGTTACTCCGGGCCGCCTGCACATGCCTCTGGCATGGCCGCCCGACCGAGACTCTCAGCCTATACCACTCGAATATACAACCAACCGTACACTTGAAACACATTTCTACAATCAAAATAACAACGAAGAAATTAAAGACCTAAATGAAGCTAAAAATGTCATTGCTCAACTTAGGAAAAAACTTCAAGACTTAGAATATGAATTAGAAAAACAGAAAATTACTTCTCAAATTGAATCACTCAATAGAAACATAGAAAATTTAGATATAAAACCTGTACAAAAAACTAAGGATAAAGTGGACTTAGTCAGCAAGGAGGTACAAACATGTGATTTTACCAATGAAGTAATAAAGTTAACAAATGATAAACCTGTGATAAATATACCTGAAAATGAGCCTATAAGAACAAATGTAAATAGTGTAGCTTTAAGTAGTGCTTTAAAAAATGATATGGGTAAAGAATATACACCACAAGTAAGATCTGATAAAATTGAGAATTATTGTAAGTTAAATAAAAGCCGAGATTTAATTAAGCCATTTGTTAAAAAAGATGCAAAGGAGGGGGGTGATTGTGAAACTTTATTGAAGCAATCAGAAACTGCAGTAGAAATAGAGCTCTCGGAGCCCAATAGCTTTACAACCACCTGTGAAAGTTTGTCTGAAGGCTCATTTGGCAGTACATACGCTTCCACAGAGGAAATGACTAGCAGAATAAAAAGTGCCTCGGATATGAGTACAGGAGATGAATCAGCATTTATCACAACAGTAAAGTTGTGCCCGAGCACACAAATTCTGTACTCAATAGTTACCAAAAAACATTCCATTGCAGCTACATCAAATGGCGACAGTTCAGTATTACCAGAAGACTTGAATGAGCTCACAGAAGATGCAAGATTAAAACTAAAACAGTCTCAATCCGACGATGTTATTGAATCTTCAACTTCACCAAATATTTCCTTAGACAACAGATCAATTTCCCCAGTATCTGCTGTTACAAAAACTGAGTCAGAACTAGGTATACAAATTTCTGATGCCAGCACATCTACAATTTCAATACAAGGGTCTAAACCAGATCTTCCTGAAGCAGTGGAGACAAATGGGCAATCAGCTTCTGCAAAGCCATGTACGGATTCTTTACCAGTCGTACCTCGTCCCCCGCCACCACCGCCAATGCCTGAGATGGAAGAATCTTCGCAGTTTACAGCACCACCCCCACCGCCGCTGCCGCCAATGATGGGAGCAGCTCCACCACCTCCACCGATGCCAGGAGTGGGCCCTCCTCCACCTCCAATGCCTGGGATGGGTCCCCCGCCCCCACCGATGCCTGGTATGGGACCTCCACCGCCACCGATGCCGGGAATGGGACCGCCTCCGCCTCCCATCCCTGGCATGCCCCCCCCTCCCCCGCCGATCCCGGGGATGGCTCCCCCGCCTCCTCCCATGTCAGGAGCCGGTCCGCCCCCTCCTCCGGGAATGCCAGGAATGCCTCCCCCGCCGCCGAGTGGGCCGGCACCGTTCCCCGCACCGCCTGTCGGGGGCTGGTCGATGCAGCGTGCAAGTAAGTGACTCTTTACAAATTAATTTGTTTCAATCACTACAGTCTTTTTTAATTTCTTATGTCTTGCAGCACTTAGAAAAACTCCAGTGAAACCAGCAGCCCCTATGAAACCTCTATACTGGACTCGAATATTGGCGGCGCCGCCTCCGCCCGCGGCCGGGGAGGACAATGTCAAATCCAAACCACTCTGGCTGGAAATAGAAGAGGCCAACTTAGACAACATTGACGAGTTTACAGATCTGTTCTCTCGCCAAGTCGTCAAAGCTCCAGTAAAGAAAAAAGTTGAAGTCAAAACGAAGATACAACCCATAAAGATATTAGACAGCAAAAGATCACAGAATGTTGGCATTCTCGCTCAAAGTTTACATGTAGAATTTTCAGAAATTGAGAACGCGATATACAATTTTGATACATCGGTCGTGAGTTTAGAAGCGTTACAACAAATTTATGAATTGGTAAGTAACTTTTCCACAACAACTTAACAAAGAATGTTCCAAACCTTGCACTCTCTTTGTAAACTTGGCAGTAAAACACAATTTTACAATATTTCAGAGGGCGACGGAAGAAGAGCTAGCTATGATAAAAGAGCATTTGAAAATTAAGCCGGAAATACCTTTAGACCGCCCTGAAGCTTTTCTACACGATTTATCAGGAATACCGAATTTCGCCGAGCGGATATCCTGTTTCATGTTTCAAGCGGAATTCGAGGACGCTGTGAGCACAACCATGCACAAGTTAGATAATTTAAAACATACTTGCGAGGTAAGATGTCAATTGGAAGTAGATAATTTCACATATATTTTTTTATGAAACTGTCGTAGAGATTTGTAAGTAGAGTAGAAAGATATTCTTTATTTTTATAGTTTCTCGTGACAAGTGAATCTCTGAAAAAGTTGTTTGCCATAATCCTTACTCTCGGGAACTACATGAACGGAGGCAATGGACAAAGAGGGCAGGCTGACGGATTTGGATTAGAAATTCTCTCGAAGCTCAAAGATGTGAAGGTAACTAGATCCTTGCTTTATTTTACCATATAAGATGCATTCTAACCCGCAGATTGATGCTAGAGGATAAATGACAATGGTCCCAAAGTTAAAATTATTTCTGAATCCATATTGGGCAAGTTTTTGTTTTGTACGTTAGTATTTATTAATTACTCTGTGATAATGATAACTAAGAAACTTGGAGACTGACTTGAAAATTGCAGTGAATTCTCGTAAACAACCAGTACCGTATTTTTGAAGATGCTATATTTAATTCTTTGGAATGCCTATTCTAAATATCAGTGTCTTCTAAAAGGCAGTGTTAGAACCTGCGACCTTCGGAATGCCGTTCCATCGCTCTGTCAACTGAACTACCGGGAATTTCATACTTACATACATATAATTACGCCTTTATCGCTAATGGGGTAGGGTAGACAGAGCAAACAACCTAAACAAAGGTCGTTCCGCCACGTCTGACAAAGTTTTGAGAGTTATTTAAAATAGATTTGTAGGTATATATTGCTGTAATGACAGGTTGTCAGCACATCGCCTAAATTGCAATATACAGGAACTCTCGGATCCCTTAGCTGGAATTTACAGCATGCCCAGGCCAGCATGCCTTTTTTTACATCACATAGTAGACGTCACAGGTTCAAACCCGCAGCGAATTTTTGATTTTATACTCATATTTATGAAATGAAGTTGCATCTGAGAGCAAAAATCCCCACAAATGACTATTCTATTCCATATTTCGTTATTCTCAATACTCAAATGTTTATTGCATTCATATTGTACAAAAGATTTAACAATACATGGTAAGCCCATTCTTTCAATCCCCTAGATTAGGTAGCCGACCTCGTAAAATACGGGATAAGGCTAGGGAAATGATGATGGTAATCCCATTAATTTCTTTTTCCAGTCGAAGCAATCGAACGTGACGCTTTTGCACTTCATAGTGCGCACATACATGCGGTCGGCCGGCGGGGCCCTGGCGGCCTCCTGCGCGCTGCCTGTGCCCGAGCCCGGTGACGTCATCAGATCCGCCGCCGTCGACTTCGCTGATGTGGCCGCGCATCTCACTACGCTGAGGAACCAGCTCACAGGTACACTTCTTCTGAGCGAATGGGTTTTCAAGTCGAGATAGAGATAAATTTATTAATAATTGTAAATTACAAGTCAAGAATTATAAGCAGTTAAGTATATCACAAATTATCAAATATTATCGAACAAGGAACCGATGAACCCTGGTGTCGGGTGTAAGAGACAGCGTCCCGCAAGCTGATAGGGGTTGCTCAGTCAACGACACTGAACTTTCACCAGGAAATTCTTTCAGGAAGTGGAAAAGAAATTGGCTTTTCCATACAAAATGTCCATCGAGTTTTGAATCTGCCTAATACCGTGTTATTAATTAGGCCTCTGATATAGTTTCAATAACGACCGCTATAAAAGACAGCGACCGGGACCGACGGCTTAACGTTCCCACCGAGGCACGGAATCTTTTTTTCTTCCAGACAACCAGGTCAGCCTGCACCAAACTGAGGAAAACCTTGCAAAGTGATATAAATTGACAAATATCAACTTTGTGTTCCCCCCCTGAGAATCCACGACCTCTGGATCAGGAGACCATGGCTCAGACCACTAGACCACGGAGGCTGCTTATAAATAGTCTCTTGAGATAATATGACTTTTTAACATACACGAAATTAGTTCCTAGCAATGAAGCAGTAAGACCGCTTTTACGTAATTTGTTTTCTTTTACGTATTGTACTTTTTAATAAAGAGTTTCTGTCTATCTAATTCTACCTTTTACAGCGTGCCAAGAAAAAACGAAAAAGGTTTTGGAAACTGATGCTCAAACGCAAAGTCCAGCTGAAGAATCGTCTTCCCACGAGAGTAGAAAGCGCTTCGATGTGTTCAAAGAAAAGATGACGTCATTCTTAAACGCCGCCGAAGAAAAACTCAAGACTGAGAACGAGAATTTGGAAGAGTGTCGAACGAAATTTATAGCGACGGTTAAGTTCTACCAATACACCCCGAAAGGAAGCAAGATGGAGGATTGCGAGCCGAAAGAGTTCTTTTCTCTTTGGACTTCGTTTTGCTCCGACTTCAAAGATATTTACAAGAAAGAAGAACAGTTGGCTGTGAAGGAAAAGTAAGTACGATATTTTTTTTTGCTTGTACAACATTCAGACTTTAGATATAATAAGCAAAATATACATACATATAATCACGCCTTTATCCCTAATGGGGTAGGCAGAGCGTAAACGACCTAAACAAATGTCGTTCCGCCACATCTTACAAAGTTTTGTGGGTTATTTAAAATAGATTTTTAGATATATTACTGTAGTAACAGGTTGTCAGCCCATCGCCTAAATTGCAATATACTGAAACCCTCGGATCCCTTAGCTGGATTTTACAGCATGCTCGGAAGGAAATGCAGCTGGCACATTCTATGTTTTTCTCTCGCTCCCAGTCCACCATGAAAGACATACCTTTTACAAAATGTACCCTATGCGCAAAACATAACTTTTGCAAAATGTATTTTACCCTACGTTTTTTGTTTCAGATTAAAAGAGGCGAAAAAACTACAATGTGAAAGGAAATCGGTGACGCAGCCCAAAAAAGAAGGCGGCTTGAAAGCACGACTTCAAAAAATATCCAAAAAATAATTCTAAATACCTTGCCATCATATTCTAAAGCTGAATAAAGCACAAACTTCGCAATCTTGTCTAGCATTCCATTTAGCTTGGGACTTCCAACACATTCCAGTGATTATTGTACCTGAAGTTTTGTTAAGATTTGGAATCCCATCTGTGCATTTTAATGCTAGATTTTAGTTCAAATGCAGCATAAATTGGCTCAATCTCTTTGCAATTACCTACTTCTTTCTAAACTAAATAATGTTCTGATAAATAAAATTATGTGCATAAAATTGTATTAATATTGAATGTGATGATTATAAAGCTTTGTATAACTTTTTTCTATGGTCATTATTTGAAATAAGAGAGAAAATTTCTGTTGTAAAACCAGAATATCATTTATTTCTATACTTTTTTACTATTGCCATGTAGCACATTATTCTTATCAGTTATTATAATATCACTATAAATATCCATGATACCATTAATTTATATTTTGTACCTGAGGTATAACTTTTTTATTTTCAAATATTTGAAAGCATTTTCAGATATTTACATATATGAAAGTGGTGCTGTAATTAAACTTGTTTGTAAATATATTTATAGTTAACAGTGCAAAGTTCGAACAAGTATTTTTATTCGCAATCCAAACATTTTTCTTTCCATATCTTTTGAAACTTTCTCTCAATTTTTCTGTTATTTGCTAGAGACTGATGCAAAGAAAGTAAAGAGTTCTTCAATGATTGCCATTGCATAAAGCTGAGATGTGGTGTTAGTGCCTGGTTACTGCTTTCATTACGAAATTTCTCTTCCATAGTAATAAACTGATTCAATGATTGTTTGTTGGTCACCCTGTGAGCTGCATGTTTTACCTCTGGAGCAGTGTCAGTATTGAAAAAAGATTTAAAAATATCTCTGGATATTTTCTCTCCATGATCAACTTTTACGTTAGTAGTTTTGACTTGGTCTGTTTCTTTGAATTCAATGAGTTTAGTTTTAGGCTCCTCAACCTCTGGGATGTCCTCATTAATTTTATCTACAAATTCTAAAATATTATCCAGTGTGTCAACCTCTTCATTTTCACCTAGCAATTGATCAAACTTAACCTGTTTCTTCTGTGACCATTCAAATCTTCCAAAGTTATCCAAATTTGTCATATCTAGCCACTCTTCTAAGTCATTTGGAAGACTATAATCAGTTGGTAGAAAGTTCATTCCTTTTAGTTTTAACTTTGCCAAGAAAGGATGGAGATTAGAATACCAAGAGCATGAGCGCTGTAGAAGAACCATGCTGATGGACCATATCCTGCTAAGGAGAGCATATGGCATTAGGGACATCCAGTGGCTTTCTCCTCTCTTGACTCTATCCAGGTAGAATACAGCAGCTTGCTTTGAGCATATGCATATCCTCATCATTATCTTTGAGAATGCTAGTAACCTCAATAAAACATACTCCAACATCTGTCTTGTAGGCAGATACTGCTCATCGTCTTGGCTTGGTAGTAAAGACAGAAAGTTTTCAAAATCTTTGAGTAGTTTTAGTGAAAGGTACTTCCGCAAAGCTGTGTTCACTTTTCTGAGACTTCGGTAGCCGATATCGTTACGAAACTTCTTATCAAACTTATATAGGAATCTTGAACAAATAGCAGCTTCTTTGTGCAATGGCGATTGTTTTGATAGAAATTTGATTAAAGTGTTGCAGGTGTGTGTCAACTGTTGTACATCTGCAACGGAAATGCATTCTTTTAGAGGTTTTATAGGAAAATCTAAAAAGTTCAATGTTGTCCACCCTGTTGAACCACTTACCGATTTTAATATCGCATTTATAAGTGTTAACTGGTGGCGGGAGTACTGATGCATCATTCCAGGGTTCTACCATCTTTTAATTAGTACAACTCATTCATAAATACACAAAAAACACTAAATAAACAAATAGGTTATGTTAGGTTAGGTTGGATTCTGACACTGACAGACAGATGTTTTTAAGAGTATAAATAGCTTTCTCCCATTCTAAAAGAACAATTGAAAAAAAATGCATTACATTGCGTAGCGCAGCGCTAATAATAGCGCCATCTAGAGTATAGAACACTAACTTTTATGACTCATTTCATAGACAACATGGTTTTCAATCTGATTATTTTTTTATGCTCAGCTCTATGGTTCTCTCAAATGTCTTGCGAAGGTGACGGGTGAACGTGTTTTTGGTGTAGTTTTTCGGTAAAGTAACTGTGATATCGCTTAGAATTTATCCATGTGATCGTCATCTACCGCATTCTTAACGTAGAGACTAAGTGTTTATAAAATTCGTCTTTTGATAAAGTGTACATATTACCATTCAGTGAAGGGATGCTGGTAAAGTTTTAAAACAGTTGGCTCGAAACGTTGTATTAGACTTTAGTCAAATAAACCCGTCAGTAATTGGTGATTGCAACCCATGGCAACTGCTACTTAACTTGTTGGAACTCCTCGGCCGGCTCTGCGACCATGTCGTTCAATTCCACGCTTGACGAGTTCTGTGGAACTAAATTTTGGGTAAGTAGGTCTATGACCTGTCACTAGTCTTACCGCCAACTACCCTGATATTTTTTATTATTTTTCCATACTACCTATAAGTAAGAATTTAAGGCATGATAATTAGACAACAAAAGTTTAAGTTAGATATATTTTTCTTCCTGCTTATATAAGAACATTAAAAACCTGTTATAGTTTTATTAACCTAAAAGAAAATATATTTTTTTGCAGTTCTCAAACTTTTATGTAAAGATTAGGTTGGCTTTCAATTTTGTTTCATATGTGTAAATACTGTTTTAAGCAATTTTAGTACAATTGGAATAATATAAATAATGTTCCTCCTTTTAGAATTATCATTTAAAAAAATCTTATAAGAACTTTTCAACAGTATTCATGCCATTCTTGGTTTTTATGTGGAAAGTCTTCTTTTTTAAACCTGTTTTTATGTGCTGTTAGCATCACAATTTAAAGAAAGAGATGTTTTAAGTCATGGAACTAAAAACATATAGTTCATGATCTTCTTTATTAAAGATGATCTGATGAACATGATCTTCTTTATTTTAGATAGTATAAAATATGAGAAATAACAGATCAAAAATTACAGGTTTCTTGACAGGACACAGTTGTTCAGTTTGTTAGAGGGTTGGGACAGTATTCCAAAGATGCAGGTTAATATCTTGTCTGTACTTGAATTTTAGATGTTTTATTTCCTTTTTAATAAAAATAAAATCATTAGAAAAAGAGGGAGTATATTTTTACAGACCCATTACAGAGTAATTCAATTGCTTACAAATACAAATATTTATCTACAAGTATATGTTCATTGCCATGACTGCAACAAAAATCTTATTTGCCTATTATTTGATTTAAAGACAAGGATATTTACCTGGTTCTGACCTTTATGCACTATGATAGAGCCCTACTATGGTAGGCCTACTATGTACCTTGAGTTGTAATAATAATAATGAATGACTCATAAATTTTAGAAATCAATACTGCTACCTTCCTATTTTAATAAGTTTGTTTTTAATGCACTTACATTGCTACTAAAATTAATACTAGGTGTAAGGTCAGTGTCCTGCAAACTGATAGGGGTTGCTCTGTCAACAACACTGACCAACTATAAGCAGGATTTTTTTCAGGAAGAGGAAAAGAATGGCTTTTCCATAAAAAATATTCCCCAGACAATTTGTATGGAAAAGCCAGTTTCTGAAAAAAAAAACATGCTGATAGTTGTTCAGTGTAGTTGACTGAGCCACCCCTATCAGTTTGCGGGACGCTGTCCCTTACACCTGGTATATCATTTTTAAAGTGCCTATCAGTCTGTCTGTTGAATATATTTTTAAATAAATTACAAGCTGTGGCATTTCATTTCATCTTCAACTGAATTTCTAATAAATAAGTCTACATCTTAAATGTTAATAGAATCTCAAAACTGGTGGTTTGACCGTGACCCCACTCTTTTCCATAAAATACATAATACCATCTCATCCATGAGGAAAACTTGTTTGGTTTTTTATAACATCTCATAATGATGATATAGCTATACATTATAAAGAATGATATAGTATTTTAAAGAATGTGTATGCAAAAACCAAAAACTTGTAGCTTCTTACCTCCTTAATGTCCAGTTATTATTATTTAAAACTTATACATAGAGGAGTTAATATTTTTAATTTTGTTAATCTAAATCTACAGAATGTAGGCACGAGTTTGTCTTATTTTTGTCATGTCTTTATTTATTTATTTTCATCTCTTCTTTCTTTGTGTTTACCTTTAGTTTTTTATGTGATGTTTTTATGCAATAAACTTTATATGTATCTAGTAAAAAAATAAATATATTTTTATAAATTGTTTAGTTTCTTATGTAGAACCATTGTGAGTTGAAAGTTCATACTTAATTACACCCTGTTTAACACAGATCATTATATTGATGATACATTCTTGTACCAGGTGTAAGGGACAGCATCCTGCAAACTGATAGAGGTTGCTCAGTTAAACAAAACTGAACAACTTCCACCTGGAAATTCTTTCAGGAGATTGAAAAAGAAATGATTTTTCCATACAAAATGCCCACCTCAATCAGACAATTTGTATGGATAAGTAATTTCTATTCATTTCCAAAAAAGAAAATCTTGGTGATAGTTGATCAGTTTCATTGACTGAGCAACCCCTATCAGTTTGCCAGACACTGTATTACACACCCTATGCATTGCTGTGCTGAATTATATATATTCATGTTCCTACAAAATAATAATTATAGGTATTTGTAGTAAAAAATGTCTTGAAGTAACATTTTCTTATACATTGCTTTTTTTTTTAAATAATATCTTAAATTATCTGCAGGTTTTATATCAAGTTATTTGGTGTTAGCGCACGCTAAATGCTCCTTTATTTTATTTGCTATATCTATATCATAATTATTTGCATGGGATGTGAGTCGTGCATGCAAATTAAATACATTTATGGATATTACCACCATATTGCACCATGATTATACAACTTGGGAAATAACCATATGTCTTATAGAAGCTGAAAAGCCAATATGCAGCTTTAAATTATTTGTTAAAAGCAATAAGGTTTTAGTTTATTTATTTAACGATTTACTGTACACAGAAATATATAAAGGACAAAATACGTAGGATAGAAAGTCACAAAGAAATTTCTTACAGCAGACTTAAGACGTGCACAATATTATTTTACGTAAAATATTAAATAAAATAGGTATAATAGTTGGTTATATAAATAAATACGAGTCAAGATAGGAACAGTCCCAAGCAAAATAAATCGAATGCAAGATTTCTAATACACACACTATTTTATCTATGTACGTCATTCTTCTTTCTTCCATGCTGGCCTGGGAGCGAGAGAAAAACATAGAATTTGCCAGCTGCATTTCCTCCCGGGCATGCTGTAAAAACCAGCTAAGAGATCCGAGGGTTTCAGTATATTGTAATTTAGGCGATGGGCTGACAACCTGTCACTACAGCAATATACTTACAAATCTATCTTAAATAACCCTCATAACTTTGTCAGACAAGGCGGAACGACCTTTGTTTGGGTCGTTTACGCTCTGCCTACCCCATTAGGGAAAAAGGCGTGATTATATGTATGTATGTACGTCATACATATCTTACTAATACCAAGTAGTGTGTGTTTAAGACTCGTATTTATAAAGTTCTTCCATGCTGGACTGGGAGCGAGAGAAAAACACAGAATGTGCCAGCTGCATTTCTTCTCGGGCATGCTGTAAAAACCAGCTAAGTGATCCGAGGGTTTCTGTGTATTGTAATTTAGGCGATGGGCTGACAATTTGTCACTACAGCAATATACCTACAAATCTATCTTAAATAACCCTCAAAACTTTGTCTGACGTGGCGGAACGACCTTTGTTTAGGTTGTTTACGCTTTGCCTACCCCATTAGGGATAAAGGCGTGATTATATGTATGTATGTGCGTCATACATACTACATCACTCCATAGTATAAAACAAAGTCGCTTTCTCTGTCCCTATATCCCTATGTATGCATAAATCATTAAAACTACGCAACGGATTTTGATGCGGTTTCTTTTTATTAGATAGAGCGATTCAAGAGGAAGGTTTATATGTATAATACATGCATAATATAGTAGAGAAACACTGATAATTTCCGTGCGAAGCCGGGGCGGGTCGCTAGTATAGGATAAATATTGATAGTGTGTGCGTCACGTTGAAGATCCTACAATAAAATGAAGGCTAGAAACAAACACCAACAACAGTAGTAAATGGTAGTACAGAATAAGGAATTTGCACCATTTTATCTTATCAGGAGCCGTATTTCTGAATCACTCGATTTACAATGCGCATACGAAAGAGTAACTTTCGCGTGTGATTTCCATACAATTTACCATGCGAATGTTAGTCTTTCGTATACGAATTCGTTTAGAGTGATTCTAAAATACGGCTCGTGGTCTAACACATCCGTATATATTTAAATGTTATTTTAATATTAGTTTTAAGAAATAATTGAGACGATTGTTTACCTGCTGCTTCCTGTACAAAAGGTGATAACCTTTATAAATCTGATCTACCGCATTTTCGATTATTAGTGTTTTCAGTGAATTATGATTCATACTCATATTTATTTATTGCATTCACATACTTCATTTCATTAACAGGTCAAATGTTTTGACTGATGAGGGCGCCACCTAGCCCAGGGGAGCCTAGCTCCTTAATTTATTTTATTACGACTAAACAGACCAGTAAACAAATATACAAGTAACGAACTGTCGACAGGAATCACTACATAGTATAAAACAAAGTCGCTTTCTCTGTCCCTATATCCCTATGTATGCTTAGATCTTTAAAACTTCGCGACGGATTTTGATGCGGTTTCTTTTAATGGATAGAGTGATTCAAGAGGAAGGTTTATATGTATAATACATGCATGATATAGTAGAGAAACACTTATGATTTCCGTGCGAAGCCGGGGCGGGTCGCTAGTATTATAATAAACAATTTCTTGCAGAAAACTGCTTCCTTGTAGTGTACGTTATGACGTGACTCCAGCGCTCAAAGTAAACATGAAACATACCCCCGCGGGCCAGAGAGAGAAGGGAAATGTTTGAGAAACCCTTCCCCTCTGCCCCGCGGGGGTACGTTTCGTGTTTTGTTTATGCGCTGAAGACTCGGCTTTATTCTTTTCGATAGCGAAAGTCCGGTGCTCTTATAATGTCGGTGTTTAAAAATATTTCTAAACGTCCACGAAAACACATAAAGAAGTAAGCAGGAGCCGTAGTTTTGAATCACTCGAACTCCATCGCGCATGCGAAAGAGTAACTTTCTTTAAACAAAGGTCGTTCCGCCACGTCCGATAAAGCTTTGAGGGTTAAATAAGATGGATTTGCATGTACGTATATTGCTGTAATGACAGGTTGGCAGCCCATCGCCTAAATTGCAATATACTGAAACCCTCGGATCCCTTAGCTGGTATTTACAGCATGCCCGGTAGGAAATGCAGCTGGCACATTCCATGTTTTTCTTTCGCTCCCAGTCCAGCATGGAAGCTCCCGATGCTGGAACCATTTCACCCAATCCCCCCTGGCCTGGTCGAATTTTTGGTCATATTATAGTTTTATTTTTTTATCTCTGCTTCGAAGGGCGGTAAAGCCTTTAGTCCCTATTATAATACGTATAGATCGAGCATCGGCGGTCTTCGAAGCAGAGATAAATTAAAGTATGAATATTAGCAATGGCAACAGAGTGAAACTGACCACATAGCATAATTATTATTTTTTTCTTCCATGCTGGACTGGGAGCGAGACAAAAACGTAAAATGTACCAGCTGCATTTCCTCCCGGGCATGCTGTAAAAACCAGCTAAAGGAAAACCTCGGGGTTTTAGGGTTATATTGTAATTTAGGCGATGATGGGCTGATAACCTGTCATTACCACAATATACCTCTTACTTTGTTAGACGTGGCGGAACGACCTTTGTTTAGATCGTTTGCGCTCTGTCCATTAGGGATAAAGGCGTGATTATATGTATGTATAATAATTTACTAGCAAAAAAGTGCACATTATTTAAACATCCGTGTTAAGTCATCTCACCATAAAATAAATATAGGAGTAGTTCAAAGTGCAACACACAATTTCCTCATAACTTGACTGTATTTTTTACAAATTATTGGTAGACAAGACAGTATGTATGCACAATTTTATTAAACTATAAAAACATCGATTGGCTGACAGCCTGTCACTACAGCAATACAAATGATTACGATCTAAAATTTGCCCTCAATTTTTGTCAGACGTGGCGAAAGCGCCTGTTACGAGGCGTTTTACGCTCTGCCTACCCCGTAAGGGATATTTTAGAGTTGGCGTTAACTTGCCTCTGGGCCCTTTTATAGACAAGTAACAAGTTAATTAACTATATGAATATGACCTCATTGTAGGAATTAAAAAAGACCTTTAAATATTTTAGATAAGAAAACTATTAGTTTTGATCTTTCAAACACGCAAGTAACATGAACACCATTAAATCTTCTATATATAGAAATTACGTTGCATCATTCTCAATCAAAATATATATGTGTAAAAACAGCTATAAATAATAAGGTACCTTTACCAAATATTAGCTCTCGTATTCTTAATAAGTCTTATATAAAAATATTCTCCCATGGTGAATTTGGAGCTATCGGAAAATATAGAATGTACCAGTTGTCCTTTTTCGGGGCATTCTGTAAAATTCAATAAATGGATAAAAGGACTGTTAATCTGTAACCTGTTACTTATAACAGAAAATATTAGATGGGGCTAAAATGGTTTTTTAATAAGCTTTCGATGCTCTAACTACCCCGTAAGGGATACGGGCGCGGCTATGTATGTAAAAAGATACGAAAATAACCCAGAATATTTGTTCACAGGACAGCAATCTCTCATGGTACACGGAAACCCCAGAGCTTACGCCATGCTTCGAGAAGACCGTCCTAGTTTGGATCCCATGCATCTACCTGTGGGTCTTCGCACCCCTCGAAGCTTACTACATCCTCAACAGCAAAGAACGGAACATACCTTGGAACCCCCTTAACATCACCAAGTTATTAGTCACCTTCCTTCTAATAGTGCTAAAGTTTGTCGACTTGGGTGTGACAGTGCACAGATCTTCGAAAGATGAGGAAGAAGTCTTCAATGCTGAATATTACTGCCCTATCATCAAGTTACTGACGTTTGTGAGTATTTTTGTGGTCTCTTTTTCGTAAATAACTATGCCATTCATACCTTGTGGTTCTCCTTCTTAGCGAGTGGATGCTCGAGTCGAACAACGACCCGAAGAAATCTGGTGTCAGAGTTTTTAAACCGCCCAGAAGCACAGCTGTTAGGACATGGTTTGAGCCGACTCAACTCAAGATAGTGATAGTGGTCGTTGCCACTATCAAATACAGAGACCGGGACCGACGGTTTAACGTACAATCAGGTGATTCAGCCTGTAATGTCCTAACCAAACTGGGGAAAACCTCACAAAGTGATAAATTGATAAATCAACTTTGTGTTCCCCCCTGGGAATCGAACCCAGGACCTCCGGATCGCAAGCCCATGGCTCTGACCACTAGACTACGGAGGCAGTCGGACCTTGTGGTTGATGAACATATTTTTAAACCGTGTTACTTCCATGCTGGACAAGGAGTCAGAGAAAAACATAGAATGTGCCAGCTGCATTTACTCCCGGGCATGCTCTAAAAACCAGCTAAGGGATCCGAGGGTTTCAGTATATTGCAATTTAGGCGATGGGCTGACAACTTGTCACTACAGCAATATACGTACAAACATATCTTAAATAACTCTCAAAACTTTGCCACATGTGGCGGAACGACCTTTGTTTAAGTCGTTTACGCTCTACCTACCGCATTAGGAATAAATGCGTAATTATATGTATTATAATATCTATATATAAATATGTTACGGAAAAACGTCTGAACGATCGATCACTGTTCACCAAATAAATTAACAATAATATGATTCAATACATTTAAACTTAGAACTGCTTGGTGTTATTGTTATTGCTAATGAGTTGTCCATTTATAATTTATTCCATGATGAGTTCAGCCTGAATTTATGGGAAATCAATAAGTTTAAGTGTCGTCACGTCAACATGTTTGTATTAGCTGTTCATACCTACCATTAGTTTTGACGAGTCCAAAAGAGTAGCCAACCACAGTCGCAATTGACAATAGCTATATCATCATCATCTCCCTAGCTTTATCCCGTATCTCATGGGATCGGCTACATAATCTAGGGGATTGAACGGGGGTACTGGTTTATACAAAGAACGACTGTCATCTGATCTCCACAACCCAGAAGGGAAACCAGACCCCAATCCTAGATTTTTTTAAATATTATTTATTTTGTTCACTTTTATACAAATTACAAACATGATAAAACTAACTTAGCATTAAAATGGGTAACACAGACAAAAGCTCAGCTATTTGATACTGGCTTTTCCCAATCCTAGATTAGGTCAGAGTTTTCAAGCCGCCAATGCCTAGCACTGGCCTCTGACATAACTTAACGACTAATATCTACGCAATACGCAATTGCTAATTGACAATAGCTATATGTAACTACATAAATATGTTTATACGTGATCAAATTTTGTTGTTTACAAGTATGCAGAGTGTTTCAATGCCCATAATATTGGTTATTTATGTTGTAATATTCTTCCATGTTGGCCTGGGAGCGAGAGAAAAAACAGAATGTGTCAGCTGAATTTCTTTCCGGGCATGCTGTAAAAACCAGCTATGAGATCCGAGGGTTTCGGTACGTACATATTGCAATTTAGGCGATGGGCTGATAACCTGTTACTACAGCAATATATACGTTAAATCTATCTTAAATAACTCTCAAAACTTTGTCAGACGTGGCGGAATGACCTTTGTTTAGGTCGTTAAGGCTCTGCCTACCCCATTAGGGATAAAGGCGTGATTGCATGTATGTAATAATGGTTAACGGGACATTTCCCAGTTAAAACTCGCCCGTAGAAACCGGTTTCGCACCATTGTATCATACAATCAATATCGATAGTATTTATCTCCCAATACACGAAAACACGAATCTGGCGAAAACCTTTTATAGATATCTAACTATGTAGGCGATAATGATAAGATAACGAAGTTTGCTTTAACCATGAAACTAAAAGTCATAGTAAAAAAACAAACATTTTATTCTTCCATGCTGGAATGGGAGCGAGAGAAAAACATAGAATGTACCAGCTGCATTTCCCCCCGGGCAAGCTGGAAAAACCAGCTATAGGATCCGAGGGTTTCCGTATATTGCAATTTAGGTGATAGACTGACAACCTATCACTACAGCAATATACCTACAAATCTATCTTAAATAACCTTCAAAATTTTATCAGACGTGGCGGAACGTCCATTGTTCAGGTCGTTTACGCTCTGCCTACCCCATTAGGGATAAAAGCGTGATTATATGTATTTGTGTACTTCTTTCATTGCATCAATGTACTGCATATTCCACCGCCGTCTCCTGTGGTATTAGGATTTGATTCAGAGTAAATAGCAGCCTAAGTGACTTCTGAATATATTATCTTCCTAATGGCAAAAAAAAACTGGTCCAGTAGTTTTCAAAATTCATCAAACAAAAATACAAATACAATTCTTTGTTCTTTATAGCTAAAGACTCCTGTGAAATTACATAAATAACTTTGACAATGGGCCGGTGTTTCATAATCTCTTTGTGGAAGCGAAGCAACGGTATTTCGAAGCAAATGCGACCGCTTCGTAATTATACTCGTAGCAGCGCGGTTGTCTCGGCGCCTAGTTCATTGTCAGAACAACTGGAGGGCGTTCTCTTGAGGAAAACTTGATGGGAAATAGTACCTACACATACAATATACTTTATTGCACAAAAACACAGAAATTATAAATTGCTAAAAATAAATAAAGAGAAGCCTTAGGTCTTCACTGTCCATGGCGGAGGTATTAGATATCAACTGCCTCCGTAATCTAGCGGTCTGAGCCATGGGCTGTCGACCCAGGTCCCGGGTTCGGTTCCCGTCGGTGGACAATGACTTTTTGTTGTTGTTTCTGGCTTGGTTAGGACATTGCAGGCTGATCACCTGATTGTCAAAAAGTAGGACGATCCATGCTGTCGGATGGGCATGTAAATAGTCGGTCCTGCGCTTGATTTCTCTCTGGTCGTGTCCGTCAATCTGTCCCATCATAATAAGAGATTGAAGGAATAGAGAGTGAACCTGTGTGTAGCGAACACTTGGGCACTAAAATCTAGTCTTGCGCAATTGGCCGATCTCTGGGAGATTGGCCGCCATCACCGAAAATCGGTGGGAGAACTACAAATAAATATAATATAAATTAGGTTAAAGTTCTAATTCCAATATGAGAAAACTTTTTGCGATGTCACTCTGTTCGCTGAAGCGAATAAATATTAACAAAATACAGTTCAACGTTTTTTTTATTTATCATCATCACCAACGGTATTAATAGAAGGCCATTCCAATTTGTGACAAACCAGCCGTGAATGCCCTTACAGCACAAGTTTGGAATATTTTCGTGGAACCTATTGTACGCATACCACACACAACGCTTGTAGGTACCAGCGTAATACCAAGAAGTGTGTGTTTAAAGCTCGTATTTATAAAGCGATCTCAAGATTGAGAGCAATATTAAGTATGGATATGACGGGCTATATTGTACTGAAATGACATTTCTGATACGAACTCTGGTTCAGTCTCAAGTTCTGTTTATCAATACGGTCCTAAGAGTATATTGCAGTAAGGTATATGCTATTACGTTATTAAACATACATTTATATGATTTTGTGATGGTGAAGATAACTGCCTCCATGGTCTAGTGATGCGAGCCATGTGCTCCCGATTCAGAGGTGGTTCGATTCCCAGGGACGGGGGAAAAGTTGATATTTGTCAATTTATCACTTTGTGAGATTTTCTCCAGTTTGGTTAGGATATTGCAGACTGAATCACCTGATTGTCTGGAAGAAAAAAAAATACCGTGCTTCGGAGGGCTCGATAGTGCTTGTTAAAAAACCATGTCAGAGTCCTATAGCTGTGCTATCAGGCGGTTTAAAAACTCTGACACGAGGGTTCTTCGGGTCGATAGACGGTCGTATTCAGGAAAACTTACTTTATTATTTATTGTATGAGTGTATTTTCATTTACATACATATAATCACGCCTTTATCCCCAAAGGGGTAGGCAGAGCTTAAACGACCTTAACAAAGGTAGTTCCGCCACGTCTGACAAAGTTTTGAGAGTTATTTAAGATAAACTTGTACATTATTGCTGTAGTGACAGGTTGTCAGCCCATCGCCTAAATTACAATATACTGAAACCCTTTGGATCCCTTAGCTAGTTTTTACAGAATGCCCGGGAGGAAATGCAGCTGGCACATTCTATGTTTTTCTCTCGCTCCCAGTCCAGCATGGAAGTGATAATATATTCCATTATAAATTCCATGAACGATATTAACTGCGCTTATACGAGTACTCTATAGATTTTATATTCAACGCGGCAGACAGTCCAGTTTAATCAAACGGCCTATTAAATGAGATTGATACTCAAATCGATTGAGATCATAATGAATGGGCTTATTGAGATGATACCAACTTCAATCTACGTACAGGGACAGTTTACATACATATAATCACGCCTATATCCCTAATGGGGTAGGCAGAGCGTAAACGACCTAAACAAAGGCTGTTCCGCCACGTCTGACAAAGTTTTGAGGGTTATTTAAGATAGATTTGTAAGTATATTGCTGTAGTGACAGGTTGTCAGCCCATCGCCTAAATTACAATTTACTGGAATCCTCAGATCCCTTAGCTGGTTTTTACAGCATGCTCGGGAGGAAATACAGTTTATCAATTAGTATTTAAAACATGTATTTCTTCCATGCTGGCCTGGGAGCGAGAGAAAGAACATAAAATGTGCCAGCTGCATTTCCTCCTGGGCATGCCGTAAAAACCAGCTAAGGGATCCGAGGGTTTCTGTATATTGCAATTTAGGCGATAGGCTGACAACCTGTCACTACAGCAATATATATATACCTACAAATCTATCTTAAATAACCCTCAAAACTTTGTCAGACGTGGCGGGACGATCTTTGTTTAGGTCGTTTACGCTCTGCCTACCCCATTAGGAAAAAAGGCGTGATCATATGTATGTAAAACATGTCACTTCTTCATCATCAAACATGTCTTCTTCTGTCGTGTGGGTATCGAGTCAATCGACCCGATGAACCCCGGTGTCAAGAGTTTTTAAACCGCCTAATAGTACAGCTAATAGGCCTCTGACATGGTTTGTGTGACGACCCCTATCAAAGACAGCGACCGGGGCCAACGGCTTAACGTGCCCTCCAAACCATGGCACTTGGACATGGCAATAAACTAATCGAAATATTTAAAGTATTCTGAATGAAAGACATCTAAGAATAACAATACTTCCTTTTCTATCTATTAGAATTTTTTATCTAGTCGAAGAACTATAGATGAACCTTCGTTTTTTGAGTAAGAGAGACTCTCCTTTGAAAATGTTTTAGTTACAATATTTTCAAATTTATTTATTGCTTTTATTTTATTTATTTATTTGGGAAAAAACAACAGCCAAAATAACAATATGCTTACTAGCTAATACTTCCATGCTGGACTGAGAGCGAGAGAAAAACATAGAATGCAGCTAAGGGATCCGAGGGTTTCTGTATATTGTAATTTAGGCGATAAGCTGACAACCTGTCACTACAGCAATATACCTACAAATCTGCCTTAAATAACCCTCAAATCTTTGTCAGACGTGGCGGGACAACCTTTGTTTAGGTCGTTTACGCTCTGCCTAACCTATTAGGGATAAAGTCGTGATTATTTATGTATGTATGTATCTATTTTTAATAACCCTCAAAACTTTGTCAGACGTGGCGGGACGATCTTCGTTTAGGTCGTTTACGCTCTGCCTACCCCATTAGTTAATAACAACAGAGAGCCAATAACAGGTTTTCACTGATACAAATCAGCACAATAATAAAAAAAGGAACTTACTCACACAGAAGTAAAAACTACATGCACACATCAAATTTGAATTTATAGTTACATAACAAATGAAGCACACAAAACCACAAGTTAAAGAAGAAAAGCTAATCATAAACAGATTGATCACCTTTGTATAATTACTAACTAAGAAAGCGTCTCGCTGACTCGCAACTAGTATTAAATAAGATTCAACTCGTTAGAAAGAGTATTAAGATTGTTACTTGCTTGCCATATAAAAGTATTTTGTCTATATTATAAGTCGATGCAAACGGATGACCGAAGAGATTTGATTTGAGGATAAAAAATTGCTTTAAGTTCTGGACTTTTAAAATAAATATTAGGTCTGCTATTTCGCGCCTTTTTTGTTATGTTGAGATTGTGAGGACAACATTCTTAGTGTCTATTTTAATAGTTTTAAACCTATATAGGAAAACAGGTATGATTTTATGTAAATATTGGCGCAATGAATATGGGATTTCCTTATCTTCTTAAAATCAAAAGTAACAATGATTTTCAGAAAAAGAAGTACTGTTTTCAAAACAATAATATTACGAGTGATAATTTACACTGTAAAGGGGTTTTTTCATGTTATCTTAGAAATTACTAACAGGACTTCGATCTTTTTTCTTTTTTTCACTCGTGGAAACATTACTGCTCTGTTCCTATGTGACAAAGGATTCTCGTAAAAATACCTATATCTCAAAATCCGACGCCAAAAGCTTAGTTATATTATCATAATGAACCTATTAATTTTGTCTACCGCATTCAGTAACATTTGTAGCATATACAAAAATAAAAATTACGTAATTTACCATATATACCATCCAAAGACCGGTGTAGCAGATAGACCTTTTGATATTCCGACCTTCAACTTTGTGATTGGAGCAATTTTATAAAAAAAACCTGAATAGGTAAGGTAATCGTCAAGTGCAATCATGGCGGGTGTGTATCTCGGCAGTACAATGATAATTGTATTCATACATAACTGGCTTTCCGCCCACGGTTTCACCTGTGTCAAATGAATTTTCCCGTAGGAATAAGATATGTTCCCATGGTAAAGATCCAACCTATCATCTTCATAAGGTCTTTTTCATCTTGACAGATGATTCAAGCAGCGCCTATGCGAGAAGAGCATCGTCGCTCGTGGCTAAAAAGACCGATCCTTGAACGACACCTATATACAGTCTTACCAAATTTCATCAAAATTCGTTCAGCCGTTTAGGCGTGAAAGTGTGACAGACAGACAGACAGACACTTTCGCATTTATAATATTAGTAAGGATTTGTTTGTATGCTGTTACTATCTATATGTGGGTATACAGCCGACAATTTATCTTTCCACTATGTATTTAAGATTAATCTTCTGCCTGCTCCCTTGAATAAAAAACAAACACTTATATCTGTATGTAGTTGCGTTGTCGAGCCCTGTGACTTAGAATAAGGGTACAACATTTATGTAATGACTGATTCTAGTACTGTTTGATATGTTGAACCATTATCCGAGGGGTGCCGGACTGGCACCCTCAGGAAAAAAAGAATATAGGTCCCACTTTGACGTTTTTCGCTTATTTATCAAAAATGGTGCGTTTTAGGAAAAAACTTGCAATGGACAAACATAGCTTATAAAATTCTGTATTAAAACTTAGTACAAACTTTTCTTCTCCGACCAACTAACTTGTATAAGCGAAAAACGTAAAAGTGGGACCTAATTCCCCCGATACTCAATTTTTCCCGAGAGCACTAGTCCCCCTAAGTCAAAGTCGATGATCTACAGAGCGTCGACGGGACTAATGTGTTTGGAACAGGTATTTTTTATTGAGTGCATTAGGCCCACAAATATAATGTCTTTGATAGTTTCTGCTAAATAAATTAATATAAAAAAAAGGTTTAACAACTAGTTTAACTAAAGTAGTACAGTTCCAATCGATTCCAGTTATAAACGAACCTTAGAAATCATAAGTGGTTGTAACTTATAATTGCTAATTGGTCTTTGTTTGATGCTCTGCTTACCCTATAAGGAAATAAATTAAACAAAGGTGTTATTAAATGTTTGTCGATTAAGATGTTTAACCTTGTCCTACCAAGAAGCAACAATTTAGCGGCTTGGCTGCACCGCTGCACTGGCTGATAAAAACGTACGATAAGGTTGTAGTTTCTATTCATCTAGGCCTAGGCCGTTCAATCAAAATAGGTATAATAAAATACTGTGTGTAGTTTTACATATCACTACATAGTATAAAACAAAGTCGCTTTCTCTGTCCCTATATCCCTATGTATACATAAATCTTTAAAATTGCGCAACGGATTTTGATGCGGTTTCTTTTAATGGATAGAGTGATTCAAGAGGAAGGTTTATATGTATAATACATGCATAATATAGTAGAGAAACACTGATAATTTCCGTGCGAAGCCGGGGCAGGTCGCTAGTACATATATATAAACACGCCTTTATCCCTAATGGGGTAAATTAGAGCGTAAATGACCTAAAAAAGGTCGTTCCGCCACGTCTGAAAAAGTTTTGAGGGTTATTTAAGATAGATTTGTAGGTATATTGCTGTAGTGAGAAGTTGTCAGCCCATCGCCTAAATTACAATGTACTGAAACCCTCTGATCCCTTAGCTGGTTTTTACAGCATGCCCCGGAGGAAATGCAGCTGGCACATTCTATGTTTTTCTCTCGCTCCCAGGCCAGCATGGAATATGTGTAGTTATATGTAGTTTTATCGTAGTATAAATTGAAAAGGTATTATTAATTAGCTTTTGAGCCTTTAGCCTTACCTTTTTTACCTTTGAGCCGCATGCTGTAAAAACCAACAAACGGATTTTTTGTTGTTTCGGTGTATTGTAATTTTGTGCTGATGTGATGATAACCTATCACTATCACAAACAGCGATACACATTTCTATCTTAAATTGCCGTCAATATTTATCAGACGTGGCGAAAACGCCTTTTAGTAGGTGTTTTACAATCTGCCTACCCCGGAACGTATCCCTTGGTTAAACGCATGACTTTATGTATAGGTATCTAATGTATTTTTAGGTACCTATATATGTATGAAAAAAACACAAAGTGCTCACGCGGTTGAAGGGTTACATGGCCTGAAACGTCCCTAAAAAAATATTTATTTCACTGTCGACTAAACATATTCTTGTTTCTAGGGTTTATCAGCAACACTGCTATTCTACAACAGAAAGTATGGCATGAGAGCATCAGGGGTGCTGTTCTTCTTCTGGCTGCTGTTAGTCCTAGCAGGGATCCCGCAGCTAAGGTCTGAAATCTTCGAGCACAAGCAACGCGCCGACGATGAAAACGTCCAGTACAATTTCGTTAGCTACATGATATACTACCCGTTAATACTGTTGATGTTCATTTTGAATTGCTTCGGCGATCTTCCGCCTAGCGTCTCGCCGTATAAGTTTGATAAGGTAAGTCTGTTTTGTCTGTTACGTAATATACTGCCTCCTACAGTCTTCTCTTTTTAGCGAAGAGCCCTGGTTTTAGAGTTTTCAAACCGCCTAGTAGCACAGCTATAAGGCCTCCGACATGGTTTGAGTAAAGACCACTATCAAATACAGCGACGAGACCGACGGCTTAACGTGCCCTCCGAAGCACGGAATCTTTTTTCTATTCGGACAAGCAGGTGATTCAGCCTGCAATGTCCTAACCAAACTGAGGAAACCTCACAAAGTGATAAATTGACAAATATCAAGTTTGTGTTCCCTCCTGGAAATCGAATCTAGGACCTCCGGATCGTAAGCCCATGGCTCTGACCACTAGACCACGGAGGCAGCCCCCTACAGTATGGCAAGGATTTAAATGAACGTGGTGTAAAGAGTAACTGAGTAAGGACCTCAACAACCAGAAAATTCTTTCAGGAAATGAAAAAGAAAAGTCTTTACCATACAAAATAAGCTATCGCGATTAGACATTTTCTTATTTATTAATAGCCAAGCAGCACACTTTCTGATTGGGCTATATCCGTAGCTGGTGTCTGCGCTAATATTTTATTAAAGTTCATTATTTTTATTCACTAAAAGCCTTTTTCACTTATTTCTATATTCTTGTACATGTTTGTACGGAAATAAAACACTTCCTGAAAAAAAACCTGCTGAAAGTTGTTGGGTGTCGTTGAGTGAGTAACCTCTATCAGTTTGTGGGATGCTGTCCCTTACACCCGGTATTTTAGTACGAGCGCTCCGCCCACGTTCATTATAATGCCTTGTCGTTATGTAATACTGTTGATGTTTATACTCAGTGCTTCGGCCACCTACCGCCTAGCGACTCGCCGTACAAGTTTGAAAAGATACGGCCGCCATTTTCCTTATTTGTAATACTTATGCCGGCCTTGAACTGGTCATCACCTATGTATAAATATTTGGTTTATTAATTAATCACGATCACGAATTGTAAAATGTCAAGTGCATTGTAAAAAAGAAGAATAATGACGTGTCGGGTGTAAATTCTTTTAGCATAAATCCAAAAAGCCTTCAAAGGGACAAAAATTAAAGGCTTCTCTTCCAAAATAAAAAGATCGTGTATATTTATGTGTTTGATCAATGCCCCTTGGAACTGCGCCGAAAAAAAAAAGAAAAAGGTCCTAAATGTTTGGGTCAAAGACCCTAAAATGGATACGAATTCGAATGATTAGATTGAAATAAAAACGACGATTTTACTGTCAACATGCTACTACAATCGAACCAAAAATGAATGCCTATCATCTTCTTTATTATGCATTAAGGCTTCCGTTTATCTAAGCAATCTTAAGGCATAGTTCGTCCACATAACTTGCTAGATCAATTTACGATACCATGTCTTTTACAACATACATTTACTGTAGCCAACTTTTTCAGCCACCATGTCCAGAAAGTGCGTCAGGTTTCCTAAGCCGGCTGACGTTCGGCTGGTTCGATCCACTAGCTTTAACCGGATTCCGCAGAAGTCTTACTGAGACAGACCTCTGGGCGTTAAATCCTGCTGATTCATCTAAAGAAGCAGTACCAAGGTTTGACAAATACTGGGAGAGGACACTGGAAAAACGAAAAGTGTAAGTACTTTCTTCAGACAACGAATATAGTATCCTAATTCTAGAAAGCGCATGCTTCGACCCGCTAGTTTTAACCGGGTTCCGCAGAAGTGTTACTGAGACAGACCTCTGAGCGTTAAATCCTGCTGATTCATCTAAAGAAGCAGTACCAAGGTTTGACAAATACTGGGAGAGGACACTGGAAAAACGAAAAGTGTAAGTACTTTCTTCAAAATAGTATCTTAGTTCTAGAAAGCGCATGTTTCGACCTGCTAGTTTTAACCGGGTTCCGCAGAAGTCTTACTGAGACAGACCGCTGGGCGTTAAATCCTGCTGATTCATCTAAAGAAGCAGTACCAAGGTTTGACAAATACTGGGAGAGGACACTGGAAAAACGAAAAGTGTAAGTACTTTCTTCAAAATAGTATCTTAGTTCTAGAAAGCGCATGTTTCGACCTGCTAGTTTTAACCGGGTTCCGCAGAAGTCTTACTGAGACAGACCGCTGGGCGTTAAATCCTGCTGATTCATCTAAAGAAGCAGTACCAAGCTTTGACAAATACTAGAAGAGGACACTGGAAAAACGAAAAGCGTAAGTACTTTATTCAGACAACGCAAAATAGTATCCTAATTCTAGAAATCGTATGCTTCGACCTGCTAGTTCTAACAGAGTTCCGTCGGGAGTCTCATTGAAATTGACCTCTAAGTGCTCAACCCGGCTGATTCCTCCAAAGAAGCGTTGCCAAGCTTCGACAAATACTGGAAGAGTACGCTGGTAAAACGAAAAGTGTTAGTGTTACTACACAAAATTGTCTACAAAATCCAGATTCTGCATGGTTCGACCCGCTAGCTTTAACCGGGCTCCGCAGAAGTCTTACTGAGACAAACTTCAGCGCGTTAAATCCTGCTGATTCCTCTAAAGAAGCAGTACCAAGCTTTGACAAGTACTTGGAGAGAACACTGCAAAAACGAAAAGTGTGAGATCACGTGTGCATTCTTTTTATTTAGTCCTAGAAAACTTAGGACTAGACGAAGAACTTAGGTAAGACCTCGTGTGAAAAACCAGAATCGTATAGTATCATGCTGGCCTGAGAGCGAGAGAAAAACATAGAATGTGCCAGCTGGATCTCCTCCCGGGCATGCTGTAAAAACCAGCTAAGGGATCCGAGGTTACAGTATATTGTAATTTAGGCGATGGGCTGACAACCTGTCACTACACCAATATACCCACAAATCTATCTTAAAGAACACTCTAAACTTTGTCAGACGTGGTTTGTTCAGGTTACGCTCTGCCTACCCCATTAGAGATAAAGTCGCGATTATATGTATGTATGTGGAGTCGTATTCATAGGCCGAGCGCACTCAAGGCATTTCATTTTGTACATTTCTTAAGTAGTAAAATAGCTAAGATTGTTTTAATATTTAAAAATAACTTCTATATAACCAAAACTAAATAAAATTCTTTAAATATTTGTACAACAGCACAATTTGAACGTGACAAATCGACAATTAATCATGAATTGAATTATTTACTTGAACCTTACGAGGTAGCAATCTAAACAAATGTTATCTCAACTATTTTCAAGTCATCATGATACGACAGGCATGTAATTTGGACCGTACAGTTGCATTGAATTGTGAAATACCGTAACTATACCGGGTGTGACTGCGTACCAGAAACTGATTGGTTGTTGCTCAGTCAATTCTTCTTCTTAGGGAGTGGATTCTCGAGTCGAACGACCCGATGAACCTTGGTGTGATAATTTTTAAACCGCCTAGTAGCAGTCAATGAAAGTGAACAACTTTCAAAAGGAAATTCTTTCAGGAAATAAAAATAATATTGGCTTTATCATACAAATTGTCTGATCGAGATAGTAATTTTTATGTTTTTTTTTAGATAGAGTTTCCGTGTAAAAATTGATCAGTTTCGTTGACTGAACTGAGCAACCACTATCAGTTTCTGGTACGCTGTCCCTTACACCCCGTATGGAGGTGTTGTGATTGTTATCATAACATAATAAGTAATCTTCAGCCGCAATTGTTTTCCGGTTGCGGTTTAAACAAAAAAAATCGCTGTATAGTAATCCGTATCCGTAACGCTAATACATTTTTATTGTTCATTAAATAAATGTGTATTGTATATTGTAAATACAACCTGTTTAAACGGATCTGGGGTCAATGGTGATTCTGATTAAGCATGCGTATAGAAAAAAAGGAAATAGTAAAACGTCTTCATATTGAATTTGGTCTTATACAGATCCGCGAGTGATTCATCTTATATTTCGGCTACGGTTCGTAAACTAATCAGTTATCAAGGACGGCTTCTATCAGGCCATAGTTTCAGTTACTTGTATGTAGATGTTTTACTTAACCTCACTTTTACTATGGCTTGTATAGTTGTGTATCAAACCGTACTGTAAATGAGAAGTATCGAATCGCAGACGGTGTCACTTTACTTTTTAAGGGGCTTTAAAAATCGAACTTGTCCACAGGTCAAATGGCGTCAAAGCTACCTACAGCAAGACCTCAGCAAACGTAGATTTTAAGCCGGATAGTGAACGCAAGCCGGCTTCCATCTTGCCAGCACTATGTCTCGCTTTCGGAGGACAGTTCTTCTTCGGGTCCATCTTGAAACTCATCAACGATATACTCATGTTCATCTCGCCGCAATTACTTAAGTAAGTATTTAGATCGTTCTATATTGTATAAGCGTCAAAGCTAAAGCTACCTACAGCAAAACTAATTCGCCCATGTTTGACAGGTAAATTGGCGAGCATAGTGCTGTTATATTCACAGGGAACACTGCTACAAATTTTCGCTACTTCGCAGAGTGTCCCTTTCGCATAATGTTCCTTTTCGTAAAACGTCTCTTTCCCAAAATGACCCTTTAACAAAATATCCCTTCCAAAATACTGAAAAGACTAAAATAATCGAAGGGACATTTTGCGAAGTAACCCTCTTTTTGTAAGCTTATTCCTTAGTCGACTTTTACAAGACTTACGGGATAGGTAAAAGGGCATGCATAATATACTCATAAAATTTAGGATTTCTATATTGTATACTTGCAACATAAACACTTTCGAATTCTGAACTCTAAATTTGTTTACTAAAACCCAGATTTTGTTTGTCTTGATACATTAACGGCCTACGGTTCGCAGGAATTCCAAACCTTGCTATTTTTATGTCTCGTCTCCTCCAAACCAGTTTGCTCATTTAGTTTGAAACGAATTTGAATAACATTTAACATTATACTTTTATGCTTGACTGAGGGTGATAAAACTCAAATTGTTTTAGCTTCTTCTCGGGCATAAATAAATACTTTACACTCGTATTTATAAAGTGATCTCAAGATTGAGAGCGATACTCGTATTAAGTATGGATTTGACAGGCCATATTGTATGGAAATTACATTTATGATACAAACTCAAACTAGGTGTCAGTCTGAAGTGCTGTTTATAAATACGGGCATTAGAAATCCGCAGAGGGACTCGAAGATTTTATTGTATTGCAATTTAGGCGATGGGGTGGCAATTTATCTTTCACTATCGCCATACATTGCTTCCTGAAATTACTCACAATATTTGTCATACACATCTTTTACTAGGCTCTTTATGATATTTCTACTATGTAATCTTAGGTGATAAAAACATAGAATGTGCCAGCTGCATTTTCTCCCGAGCATGCTGTAAAAACCACCTAAGGGATCCTTGGTTTTCAGTATATGGTAATTTGGACAACCTGTCACTACAGCAATATACGAGGGTGGATTGAAAAATATTCGGCCTGACACAGAACCACTCAATTTAAAAAATCGAAACTACTCCATAATTCAGTTCAGTTCAAACTTGCGAACTGTGCGAAGTTTCAAATGTGTGCGATAATTACTTGTGATTAAATAAATTTATTTATCAAGCAATCCGACGTGATTTCGGAAAATGGAGAAAATTGAGCAGCGGGCTGTTGTTAAGTACCTCCATAAGAAGGGGTTATCACCGAAGGCCATCCATGAAGATATGGTCAGTACTTTAAGTGATTACGCCTTGCCATATTCATCAGTCAAAAAATGGGTAGCTGAATTTAAGCGTGGTAGAGAGAGCGTGAAAGACGAACCCCGCTCTGGAAGGCCTTCAACCTCCACTACTGAGGAAAATATTGGAAAAGTACTGGATTTAATTATAGGAAACCGCAGATTAAAAATTAAGGAGATAGCTGAGATTATAGGCATCTCCTATGAACGAACACAAAACATCATAGTCAACGAATTGGGTTTCCACAAGGTTTCGGCGAGGTGGGTCCCACGGCTGCTTTCAATGGAACAAAAAAGAACGCGGTTGACTATTTCACGCGACTGTTTGGAATTATTTGAAGCTGATCCAGATGATTTTTTGAATCGTTTTGTTACTATGGACGAAACATGGGTGCATTACAGTACACCGGAAACAAAACAACAATCGAAGCAATGGAGAAGACCCGGTTCACCACCCCCTAAAAAGGCTAAGTCAATTTTGTCGGCAAGTAAGGTGATGGCTTCAGTGTTTTGGGACTCAAAGGGTATAATTATGATAGATTATCTTGAAAAGGGCCGTACTATAAACTCTGATAACTACTGCACCTTACTACGTCGTTTACGTGAGGAAATTAAAGAAAAACGCCCTGGAAAACTGAGGAAAAAAGTCCTGTTTCATCAGGATAATGCACGTGTTCACACATCGGTGCAATCAATAGCTGAAATTAGTAACAGTGGCTTTGAATTGTTACCGCACCCGCCTTATTCACCTGATTTGGCACCATCCGACTTTTTTTTGTTCCCTAACTTAAAAAAGCATTTGGGGGATCAGACATTCTCCACAAACGATGAAGTCAAAGCAGCAGTAGACGCGTATTTTGACTCTATGGAAGAATCTTTTATTTTTAAAGGTCTAAACGCTTGGCAGGGGAGATGGCGTAAGTGTATTGAACTTGATGGTGATTACGTAGAAAAATAAAAATATAATAAATTTTATTTGTGTTTATTTTCTTGGTCAGGCCGAATACATTTCAATCCACCCTCGTACCTACAAATCTATCTTAAATAACCCTCAAAATTTTGTCGTGAGTGGCGGGACTACCTTTGTTTAGGTCGTTTACGCTCTACCTACCCCATTAGGGATAAAGGCGTGATTATATGTATGTGTGTATTTTAATATTGTCGTCTTTTTCCAGGCTTTTAATAGGATTCGTAGAGACAAACGAGCCCCTATGGAAGGGATATTTATACGCCGTGGCCCTTTTTGCCTGCGCTACTGTGCAGACGATGTTGCTAGCGCACTACTTCACCAGAATGTACCTTGTGGGTATGAGAATAAGGACCGCATTGACGAGTGCGATCTACAGAAAGTCTCTCAGAATGTCGAACTCGTCCAAAAAGGAATCGACTGTTGGTGAAATTGTCAATTTGATGTCTGTTGATGCGCAAAGGTAAGAACACATAGAAATATATTTTTTCTCCCATTTGTTTGGAAAAAACTTCATTAATTGGAAAAAAAAACCTACATTCACTATTTTCGGTCCTGAAATTCGCAAACGCCAGCAATTTCTCCAAACAACAACAATTACCGTTAACGACCGCTACGTGAAGTCTTTAAAGTATACACTAGTATGTAATTAGGTATTTTTAAGTTCACAATAAAACATGCGTAAAAAAGGAATGAATGAATGAATGGAATGTGCGTCTGTCAAAGGCGCCATGAAAATTTAAAATTTCAAAATATTATGGAGGAATCGCAAGTTTGATCTTAATTTTTAAGTGTATTGTTATTGTTTCCTCGCAAAACGAGAGAAATGTACTATACTAGTCTTAGCCGAAAACGCAATATATGGTCTCGTTTACATTTTAATTTACTTTTTTTTCGCCTTCTAAAGTAATGTATTATTAATGGATTTGACCCTACGACCATGGCGAACCTTGACCTAACTCTACCATGTAAATACCTATTTTATTGCACAATATTTGTTCATATATTTTCTTCCATGCTGGCCTGGGAGCGAGAGGAAAACATAGAATGTGCCAGCTGCATTTCCTCCCGGGCATGCTGTAAATACCAGCTAAGGGATCTGAGGGTTTCAGTATATTGTAATTTAGGCGATGGGCTGACAACCTGTCACTACAGCAATATACCTACAAATCGATCTTAAAATAACCCTCAAAACTTTGTCAGACGTGGCGGAACGACCTTTGTTCAGGTCGTTTACGCTCTGCCTACCCCATTAGGGATAAAGGCGTGATTATATGTATGTATGTATGTATATTTGTTCATATACAAAGTATCACAAAGTAACAAGTCAACAGAATAAATATCAATTATGGCGGCAATATTACTACGGAGGCAATTTCTACAAGGCAACCTTCGAGTAGATAATAAACTGCAAAATGAATTGCTATCGCTAGTGGAAACCCGATCGTTCAATCTTCTTGTCTATTATTTAATCGTCAAAGTGTGACGCTAGTGGCATAATAAACACAATTAAATATGACATTCAAATTAAATATGGTACAAAGTCTAGGAAAAACATAGTCACCGACTTTAATAATACAGTTAAAAATCACGTAAAAGAAGGCCCACGTTAGATTATCTTTAAAAAACTGGCTGGATAATTTATCTACAAAAAAGATAAAGTTAAGTGGGTGTGAACATCAACACTCAGTACTCATCAGTATGGTATTATTATGTATGGTCACGGTCAAAAGTACAATACAATACATGGTTAAAAACGCCTCTTGACCACAAACTGAAATGAAATCATCACGGTGATATTTAATTTCAACACTCCGAACTTCAAAGTCTATATTTCAGAATGACAGTTGAATAGCCAGCATTTTCACGCGATGGTGTAGTGGATAGGGCCTCTGCTTCCTGAGCGGGAGATCGCGGTTCAAATACCCCCACGTACCAATGTGTTTTTCGGTTTTCGATGTTCATATTATATACGTTTATTCGGCGCTTTTTCCGTGTTTCGGAAGGTACGTTAAGCCGTTGGGGGCGGTTAATATCATTTAATACCGTAGATATATTAGTTATTAAACCACATCAGAGGCCAGTCTTCTTCTAAGCGAGTGGATTCTCGAGTCAAACGACACTAGTGTCAGAGTTTTCAGACCGCCTAGTAGCACAGCTATTAGGCCTCTGACATGGTTTGAGTAACGACCAGTATCAAAGACAGCTACCGGGACCGACGGCTTAGCGTGCCCTCCGAAGCACGAAATCTTTTTTCCTTTCGGACAATGAGGTGATTCAGCCTGCAATGTCCTTACCAAACTGTGGAAAACCTCACAAAGTGATAAATTGACAAATATTAACTTTGTTTTCCCCCCTGGGAATCGAACCCAGGACCTCCGGATCGTAAAGTCATTGCTCTGACCACTAGACCACGGAGGCCAGTGCTAAGCATTGATGGCTTGAAAACTTTGACCTAATCTAGGATTGGGTCTGGTTTTCCCTTTTGGGTTGCGGAGGTCAGATGGCAGTCGCTCTGTGTAAAAACCAATACCCTCGTTCAATCACCTAGATTAGGTAACCGACCCCGTGAGATATGGGATAAGGCTAGGGATATGATGATAGTTGAATAGCAGCCGCTTCCATTTTTGGAAGTTTCCTAGTCAATCTGAATTACTTCAAACTCTCTGCTTCAAAAAACGATAATAGTTATTCAAACACTTGGGCCACAACTTATTGCGTAGAGTTACCTAGAAGGTACAAATGTGCTTGTTATACAATGCGAAAAGAGGATGGTTCTGTTCTTGTAACTGAATAACTTTTTCCAAATACCATTAGTAGGAAATGGATGGGTTTTATATCAAATTGTACTTTAAAGCAACGCAAAGGCTAAGCCTCGTTAGATTTTATTTTATTGTATACCAGCGACCCGCCCCGGCTTCGCACGGAAATTATCAGTGTTTCTCTACTGTATTATGCATGTATTATACATATAAACCTTCCTCTTGATTCACTCTATCTATTAAAAGAAACCGCATCAAAATCCGTTGCGTAGTTTTAAAGATTTATGCATACATAGGGATAAAGGGACAGAGAAAGCGACTTTGTTTTATACTATGTAGTGATTTAATTTGTATGTTATTGTAAATAAAATGTGTTTATTATTTCGAAACATGGCTTGGAAATGGTAGTTTTATGTAATGTGTCCCAGACAAGCTTTTGATAAGAGCGTGGGCGACGATCAAACCTATGCTTTCGAACCAGTTTTACCGGCGCTATCCGCGGAAGTCATATTTTATGTCTGTATCTTCCTACTCTATCTATATCTTTGCGATTCATAAATTAGGCTCAACTTTCTCAAATATATCAAATGATATAAATTTATTATTTGTAAATTAATTTTAACTTTGTTTCCTCTGAATTTATTGTTGACTGTTTTGAAGCCCTCATTACCAAATGTTTTACCTATCTAAAAGATATCTTATATTTATATAATTTTAATGCTGTAAAAACCAGTTAACGGATCCGAGGAATTCTGTATATTGCGATTCAGGTTATGGGCTGACAACCTGTCACTACAGTTATATACCTGCAAACCTATCTTAAATAACCCTTAAAACTTTGTCAGACGTGACGGAACGACCTTTGGTCAGGTCGGTTACGCTCTGCCTACCCCATTAGGGATAAAAGTGTGATTATATGTCATCATTCGCTTGCCCTTATCCCATTTACTTGGGGTCGGTTCATCCCTGTCAGCCGTCAATTCAACACTCACACCTGTTTTAGACATATCATCTTTCACGCAGTCCATCTATCTTTTCTTTTGTATGTATTTATTTATTATTTATTTTATTTATGATAGGGAAACAGGAATACAGCAATAATATTGACACTAACATAAACTAAAATAAATAACACACATGCCAATTAAGTTTCCACCAATAAATTAATACATACGTGTTGATTTTGAAAAAAAAAACGTATTATGTTCCAAAATTTCCAAAAAATCCGATTTTTATAAATTAAAGCTGTAATGAAAAGTGACAAATTATAAATTATGTTAGGAAATTACATTATTATATTTTAATGAATTTATTCTTGATTGCATTACAATATTTTTGAAACTTTTCACTAAATATATCAATATGACTGTAGAATTCATTGTGTTTATCACATGCTCTGATAATGAAACGGTTTTTAGCATAATACATACATCATCATCATCATTCGCTTGCCCTTATCCCATTTACTTGTGGTCGGCGCAGTACGTTTTCTTCTTCCATTCATCCCTGTCAGCCGTCAATTCAACACTCACACCTGTTTTAGACATATCATCTTTCACGCAGTCCATCCATCTTTTCTTTAGTCGTCCTCTCCCAACATATCCATCCACATTCAAATTCATTACCCTTTTGCCTATATGACTTTCATCCCTCCGCATAACATGGCCATACCACGCAAGGCGATTTCCTCTTACTTTGTTGGTAATTGGCGCAACTCTCAGACTTCCTCTGATATACTCATTCCTTATCTTATCCATTCTTGTTACTCCACACATCCATCTCAGCATTCGCATTTCCGCAGCATGAAGTTGTCTTTCATCCATCACTTTCATAGCCCAACACTCTGATCCATACATGACCACAGGTCTTATGACGCTCTTATAGATTTTCCCTTACATACATACATACATATAATCACGCCTTTATCCCTAATGGGGTAGGCAGAGCGTAAACGACCCAAACAAAGATCATTCCGCCACGTCTGACAAAATTTTGAGGGTTATTTAAGATAGATTTGTAAGTATATTGCTGTAGTGATAGGTTGTCAGCCCATCGACTAAATTACAATATACTGAAACCCTCGGATCCCTTAGCTGATTTTTACAGCATGCCCTGGAGGAAATGCAGCTGGCACATTCTATGTTTTTCTCTCGCTCCCAGGCCAGCATGGAAGAAATATTAGCATAATAAGTTTTACAAAATTGTGGATTTTATATAATTTTAACTCTTATCCTGATTTATTTTCAGATTCCTAGAGCTCACAGCGTACTTAAACATGGTTTGGTCTGCGCCTTTACAAATAGCCTTGGCGCTATTCTTCCTCTGGGGAATCCTGGGCCCTTCAGTGTTGGCGGGGCTCGCCGTCATGATAGTACTCATACCGGTCAACGGACTGATCGCGAACAGGGTCAAAACATTACAAATAAGACAGATGAAGTACAAAGACGAAAGAGTCAAGCTTATGAACGAAGTTCTTAATGGAATTAAAGTAAGTATCGCTTATTCATATAATTTCTATACTATTTCTAACATAACATAACAGGTAGTAACAGGTAGGCAGAGAGTTTAACGCCTCGTAAAAGGCGCTTTCGCCACGTCTGACATAAAATTGAGGGCAGTTTTAGATTGTAATATGTATTGCTATAGTGACAGGTTGTCAGCCCATCGCCTAAATTACAATACACTGTAACCCTCGAATCATTTTTTTTCCCCTTTTGCTGACTTCTACAGCATGCCCGGGAGGAAGGGCAACTGGAACATTCTATGTTTTTCTTTCTCTCCCAGTCCAGTATGGAAGTAAATTTCTTTATTATTTCTAAATAACGTATAATAAATATAATAAGGGAACGTTGGAAGGGGAAGACCTCGACGAACGTACCGCGACCAAATCTGGGACGTTCTAGAGAAAGGTCAGGTCAGGAGTACCCTCAACCGACGAGCGTGTATGAAAAGATTGATGAATGTATATGAAGCGGAAGAAGTTTGCAAGGACCGTAGCAAGAGGAGTGATTTGATCTCTGCCTACCCCTCCGGGAAAGAGGCGTGACGGTATGTATGTACTGTTTCTAAATCAGATTTAGAATAAAGGTAAACAAAGTTTCATGTCTTTTAATATAAAATCTTATTTCTAAAATAAGTTTTAGCTATTAGATACATACATACATACATATAATCACGCCTTTATCCCTAATGGGTTAGGCAGAGCGTAAACTACCTAAACAAGAGCCGTTCCGCCACGTCTGACAAAGTTTTGAGGGTTATTTAAGATAGATTTGTAGGTATATTGCTGTAGTAACAGGTTGTCAGCCCATCGCCTAACTTACAATAATACTAAAACCCTCGGATCCCTTAGCTGGTCTTTACAGCATGACCGGGACTAAATGCAGCTGACACATTCTATGTTTTCTCTCGCTCCCAGTCCAGCATGGAAAAACTACATAATGATACGTGTTGGCAACTTAGTTAAATGACTAAAACAGTCATTTAACTAATTTGCCAACACGTATCTTTTATTTTTGAAATGTGTTTTTGAATAAAAAGACATGAAACTTTTTTTACCTTTATTCTAAATCTGATTTGGAAATAGTATTAGTATTACTAAGACCGGGCAAAGTGGAGTAGAAAAAGCCGGAAAGCTGACCCCAGTATCAAGCCAGGAACACGAGGAACTATTGCTTCCATGCTGGTCTGGGAGTGATAGAAAAACATACAATGTGTAAAAACCAGCTAAGGAATTCGATGGTTTCACTGCGATACACATTTTAGTCTAAAATTACCCTCATAACTTGTCAGACGTGGCGGAACGACCCTTTTTTTAAAAAACGGAGTCTGAAATTATTACTTCTTTTGCTTCCATGCTGGCCTGGAAGCGAAAGAAAAACATAGAATGTGCCAGCTGCTTATCCTCCCGGGCATGCTGTAAAAACCAGCTAAGGGATTCGAGGGTATCTGTATATTGCAATTTAGGCGACAGGCTGACAACCTGTCACTAAAGCAATATACCTACAAATCTATGTTACCCTCAAAACTTTGTCAGACGTGGCGGAACGATCTTTGTTTAGGTCGTTTACGCTCTGCCTACCCCATTAGGGATAAAGGCGTGATTATATGTATGTATGAAATTTATTATTGGTCGAAAAAATCTATTAAAACACGAGTGTACAATGTGTTGTTTATGTGCAATAAAGGATATTTGTATTGTATTGTCATTCCTGTAGCCGTTTTAAATTGATCACTCTACTGTACATATAATATAATATGTATGTGCAATAACTTATCGCTTTTTATGATGATTCATACATTATCATAGTATTGCAGATGTTACTATGCTCAGAATTTTATACGCTTCGTCAAAATGTATGTAGCGCGAATTGTCATCTCTTTATCGTACTTACAACAACATTGGTACTTGGAATCATACCGTCATTTATTTATTTTATTTCACAAAAAAAGGTATTTACAGAATTATGTTACATTCTCGCCAAACTGCGAAAGCTATCTTATATTCTAGTATCTTAAAAAAAAAACATTATAAAAAGAGTTTAAAACTATGAAATATGGAGAATCATTAATTCATTTTGATTATTGTGCCGAGCATAGAATAGTTTCTTCCATGCTGGCCTGGGACTGGGAGAAAAACATAGAATGTGCCAGCTGCATTTTCTCCCGGGCATGCTGTAAAAACCAGCTAAGGGATCCAAGGGTTTCAGTATATTGTAATTTAGGCGATGGGCTGCCTGCAACCTGTCACTACAGCAATATATAACTATACCTACAAATATATCTTAAATAACCCAAACAATCAAAACTTTGTCAGATGTGGCAGAATTACCTTTGTTTAGGTCGTTTACGCTCTGCCTACCCTATTAGGTTTAAAGGCGTGATTATATGTTTGTTATGTTATGTTTAAATATATGATTGCATTAACAAGTTTCTAAAAAATATCTGAAGATAAGATTATTTGAACCAGTTTAACTCATTCAAGATATTTCTTGTATTATAATTTTACACAAGAAATATGCTTGTGAAATTCGATGTAAAAAAAAAAAAAATACAAATAACCGAAACATCTGTTGCTAGTTGTGATATGCAAAGGTCAATGAAAAACGTTGCAAAGGTCAGTAAAATACGTTGAGAAAGGAATATAACGAAATGCAACGTATTTATGTATTACATGTAATGTATTTAGCATATTTATTTGACTAGGTTTGCACTATCCCGCTAACCGCTACGCATTTTTATTTCACCCAAAGGTTGCCTGGAAGAAATTGCTACCTTAGCAATAAGGCCGCCTATGTTGTTCTTGTCCTTTGTTGTTATCTGTTGTGTTGTATGATTTGTTTTCTTATTTTTATCTTATCTTATTTTAACTCTATATTCTCAAGTACATGCTAAACAACAAAGATAAACAAGCTTCCATGCTGGACTGGGAGCGATAGACTAACGTAGAATGTGCCAGCTGGATCATCTCCCGGGCATGCTGTAAAAACAAGCTAAGGGATTCGAGGGTATATTGTAATTTATGCGATGGGCTGACAACCTGTCACTACAGCAATATGCAGTTCTATCTTAACCCTCAAAACTTGTCAGACGTGGCGGAACGACCTTTGTTTGGGTCGTTGACGCTCTGCCTATCCCATTAGGGATACAAGCGTGATAGTATGTATGTATGAATAAACATCAAAAACATACCGACGATTTGAGACCCTCCTCCGTTTTGAAGTCTGCTAAAAATTACCTGCATTAACATAGGAACGTACATACATACATATAATAACGCCTTTATCCCTAATAGGGTAGGCAGTGCGTAAACAAAGGTCGTTCCGCCACGCCTGACAAAGTTTTGAAGGTTATTTAAGATATGTGACAAGTTGTCATCCCATCGCCTAAATTGCAATATACTGAAACCCTCGGATCCCTTAGCTGGTTTTTACAGCATGCCCGGGAGGAAATGCAGTTGGCACATTCAATGTTTTTCTTTCGTACACAGTCCAGCATGGAAGAAGGAACATAAGATCGTTTGCCACTATTTGCCAATTTAACATTAATATTTGCCGATTAAACGAATCAGATCCCCGCGGGTTAGAGGGGGGAAGGGAAATGTTTGTAAAACCACCCCCTCTACCCCGCGGGGGTATGTTTTGGTGCGCTGGAGTCACGGCTTTAGTGTTGCGAGATGACATACATACATAAATCACGCCTTTATCCCTTACGGGGTAGGCAGAGCGTTTAACGCCTCGTAAAAGGCGCTTTCGCTTGACAAAAATTGAGGGCAATTTTAGATTGTAATATGTATTGCTTTAGTGACAGGTTGTCAGCCCATTGCCTAAATTACAATACACTGTACATAACCCTCGAGTCCCTTTTGCTGACTTCAACAGCATGCCCGGGAGGAAAGGCAGCTGGAACATTCTATGTTTTTCTATCTCTCCCAGTCCAGCATGGAAGAGTTGTGAGATGAGGTTGACAGTATTTGATAACGAGTTCGGATTAGATTTCCTATGATTTAGGCTTTTCCTATTTTACAGTTATTTTTCATTTCTCTTTAATAAACATAGAATGTATGTGAATGCATTTCCTCCCCGGTATGCTGTAAAAACCAGCTAAGGAATCCGAGGATTTCAGTATATTGATATTTAGACACAACAATATACCTACAAATCTATCTTAAATAACCCTCAAAACTTAGTCAGACTTGACTGGCGGAACGACCTTTCTTTAATTCGTTTACGCTCAGCCTACCCCCTTAAGGATAAAGGTGTGATTATATGTATTATTATGTATGTATTTTACATTTAGGTGTATTTAGATGGCATCGCTGAAACAGAGTACATCTGAATGTTGTATTGAACAAATACTACAGTAATCATAATTAAACACTTTCCGTTCTAGATCATTGTGCAAACACTAGTATCAAGTGCAAATACTCGTCACTAAAATAATATTGCACACACATTGGAAATAACATATTTTGCAAACATATTTTAAACTAAAATACATACATGTACATATAATCACGCCTTTACCCCTAATGGGGTAGGCAGAGCGTAAACGAATTAAACAAAGGTCGTACAACCACGTCTGACAAAGTTTTGAGGGTAATTTAACTTAGATTTGTAGGTATATTGCTGTAGTGACAGGTTGTCAGCCCATCGCCTAAATTGCAATATACTGAAACCCTCAGATCCCTTAGCTGGTTTTTACAGTATACCTGGGAGGAAATACAGCTGGTATATTCTATGTTTTTCTCTTGCTCCCAGTCCAGGATGGAAGAAAATTAATTATACAGGGAATAAAAAAAAATCGGGCTATATTTTAGGTTTAGGGGCTGAACCTACCCATGAAACTGAACAATTTTCCCTAAGGAACAAAGGTAACAAAATATGAAAAAAGTGGCCCTTCCATACGAATGGTGTCAGCGGCTCGAGTTATTTTGTATGGAAGGATCTTTTTTTATATAATTCGACCTTTGTTCTTTAGGGAATACAATATGGCAAGCTATTTGTTTTTACTCCCGTTATATTGGTGTGAATGACTCCGTCCCATACCAAGAATCTCACGTAAACTGGAAGGCAATACCTTAGTAACCTCTTATCTGCATGCAAATCTAATCTCTTTTTTTTCGGTTACCTTTCAGGTACTTAAAATGTATGCTTGGGAGCCAAGCTTCGAGGACCAAATACTTAAAATCAGAAATAAGGAAATGCACGTTTTGAAGCAGACCGCTTATTTGAACTCTGCTACCTCGTTTATATGGTCTTGCGCACCGTTTTTGGTAAGTTGACAACACTGTACAAATTGATATTATTCTATGTGTCCAAGAAAAGTAAACTACACACCAGTGTTTGCGATGGTATAACCCAACGCAATTGATTACCAATGATATAATAATTCAAAGTGAAAAATAAATAAACAACAAAAACATTCGTTTGATAATTCGTGCTGGAGCAAAAATTCCGATAAATCTCCAACTGATTTACCCAGATTCGACGTGAAGATCCACTTCAGTTTTTTCAAGGTATTCTATTTATTTATATGTATGGATTGACAGTTTATGGACCGATAAACTCTGGTAACTGTTTTTTAAACCGCCACCTGAATTACAGAAATGCAAAAGAAAACGAAAAAGGAAACTGTTTCTAAAAGTCAACTAACAGATCATACATACATAAAATCACGCCTTTATCCCTGACGGGGTAGGCAGAGCGTTAAACGCCTCGTAAAAGGCGCTTCCGCCACGTCTGACAAAAATTGAGGGCAATTTTAGATCGTAATTTGTATTGCTATAGTGACAGGTTGTCAGCCCATCGCCTAAATTACAATACACTGTAACCCTCGAGTCCCTTTTGCTGACTTCTACAGCATGCCCGGGAGGAACGGCAGCTGAAACATTCTATGTTTTTCTATCTCTTCCAGTCCAGCATGGAAGTTTATACCGTGTATGAAATAAGTAAGCATTTATCGCTTATCAGTTCAGTGGCCCGACATAACGCGGGCCACATGCTTGCTAATATAAATGCAATGGCACAAGAGCCATAAAATCAAATGCTACTTGTAGTACATGTCTAGTTAGGTGTGTAATGGTATACCTGACGGTAAACACATTTTGCATACCTACTCACAAATGTTTATAAGATTGAATCTCAATTGAAAGACACTTGATTGCCCGTCTGTTCGTAAAATCGCTTTTTCATTACTATATTGTTTTTTTAACGGATATTATACGGGGTGTAAGGGACAGCGTCCCACAAACTGAAAAGGGTTGCTCAGTCAAAGAAACTGAACAACTTTCACTAGGTTTTTTTTCAGAAAGTGAAAAATAAAATGGTTTTTCATATAAATATGGAAAGACATGTTTTTTTTCATGTCCTGGAAGAATTTCCCGGTGAAAGTTGTTCAATTTCGTTGACTGAGCAACCCCTATCAGTTTTCGCTGTCCCTTACACCCGGTATACACATGTTTATGAAGGAGAATGAATGTCAATTTATATACACTTGTTTCCCAGTGTGTTTTTTATATATAGCCTGCGGATATATAATGTATCCCACTGCAGGGCAAAAGCCTCCCCTCTTGCCAGTGTTATCGTATAAATTATTTAATTAATTATTTTATGTTTTACTATTCCTATTAGCTGCTCGAAGATCTCAATTGATACATACTTTATTCCCTGTCCTATCATACTACAATTCTTTTATTTTATAGTTTTTTAACTAGTCACTTGAAGTATAGTTGCCCTTTTGATCATAGACCACCCATAAGAGTCAATTTTATTGCTACAGTTGCTAACGGCTTGTTAAATGTTGTGAAATGTTTAAAATTATCTCGTAATAAAAATCAAGATAAATAATGTAGCTAATGTTTTATTTTTTATCTTAGTCGTCATATCCTAAAGTAATAAAAAATAATTATCGCTAAGCCATCTACATTATAATACTTGTAATATCAGTAATATCAAACTGCCGGGCTTACTTAATTTTAATCTGATTTCATTTTACACATTATTTACACACTGATTTATCAAATGTTTACACTGATTTTTATAACTCTTGTAAAGTAGATAATTCCTGTGATTATGTATTTCTTGCAGATTTAGATTAAACTGTGGAAGTCAACACAGATAATAATAAAACGAACTCGCTAGAGGTGTTACAAAGTAAACAAGTTTGTTATGTATTTTAGAACAGGTTTATATTTGATCAATGTTTTATCGTCGTAAAATTATTGAATGATACATTAAAAACAAATATTTTATTGACTATTTTATCTAAGAAAAACTTTCAATCATGAATTGGCACTCGCAAATAAAATCGGTCATTAGCTGCCTTGGGAAAGTTGTATAAACTTTGTATAAATACGTTTTTTTATTACTTTAATTTGTGTGAAACGAATAAAATAAACAATAGACTACACAAGAACACAAATGGCATCAGGTAATAGAGTACATACATATCAAATAATTTCGGTATCTAAACAAATTTTCAAAAAATATTCATAGTTAAAATAATAACATCAGTAAAAACCGAACTAAAATTAATCAAGAAATTACCGATATATACCATTAAAAAGCTAGACTATCTATCTCTCTCTTTGAAACTACATTTTATATGGAATTAGTATGGCGGTCCTGTCCTGTCATCTAACGTCACACGTCAAACGTCACGTGCTAGTTCGAACCTCTCTTTTTAACCAACCGCTTTAAATTAAAAAACTGGGAGCACAAGTATGTACTGTCCTTCTAAGTATGTACTGTGATGGAATCTCTGTAGTACAAAAATTGCCATTCTAAACCCGCCCTTGGTTTGTTAATGCTTTCAAAATAAATAATAATTTAAAATAAGTCATGCATATTCAAATTGTGTCAACGTTCCATTTATCTTGCAACAATCTTCGATCAAGCATTGTGTTCCTCCATTACCAATGTCAACTTTCTTATCATTATCAATATCAACAGTTACACTTACTGTGTTTTACAAGCTAATTTTGATATTAAATTGTTTTTCAATTCAGCCTTCAAAATAAGAATTTGTTATGGTTTATTTACAACATCAATCAATTATTTACAGATACGTAAATATAATTTTATTATTGTATAGTAAATTGAAACAAAACAACTAAGCTAATCTTGTTCTACCTTCTGAAATGACAAGCAATGTTTTGAATGAATTTTATCATCATCACACGACCAAATATTGCAAATGGCGTTGATTCTCGCAACATATTCCTAATTCTAATTCTTAGCTAGCGCTGTCACTTTCTTGACTTTGACATAAGAACAGGATAGCAAATAATCACATGACTTTGACATTCCTAATCTGACATAAGACTGCTTATTTGACGTAAAATAAGGAAGCAAATATGCTCAGTTCTTATTTAAAGCGTCTTACGTCAGAGTAGGTATGTCAAAGTCATGTGTTTATTAGCTATCCTGTTCTTATGTCAAAGTTAAGAAAGTTACAATTAGTTAAGGAATAGTGCGTCCAGAAATGCCGCCAATGTGTACGTTAATAATTTCTGTTTCAAGGTGACGTTCCTAACGTTCTTCACATACGTGATATCCGACCCGGACAACCATACCCTCAACGCGGAAAAGATATTCGTGTCCATGTCCCTGTTTTACACAATGCATTTGCCGTTAGGGCTGCTACCACTCATCCTGGTATCAGTCATCGAGGTAGACCCGAGACCGTTTCATCTCTAGCGGCTGTGGTTCTTCCCTCATACATACTAACATTCATCTTAGTCCTAGCGGTATGTCTAACTAAGCCGCATATCGAGGTAGAAACATGGAAATCCGTACGAATGATCTTTAGGCTATAGTAATCGATTTAACCATCGTCGTTTTAATTTATCAAGGTATATAATCAAAAGATCATTACTGATTTTCATGCCTCTACCTCAATATGCGGCTAAGTTGTGAATTACGGCGTATACCGCTAAGACTATCAAGAGACAAGCCCAAACTTCGAATTGCGTCCATATCTACTCTTGACACGGTTAGATAAATGATAAGAAACGAACTTGATCGATTCGTGAAATCGCGATACGATACGCTAAGAGTAGCTACAGATGTAATGTTACAGTTTAACAAGTTTTAAGGAATGTTGGTTGCTACAAAGGAGTTGAATAAAATTTGAAATGTAAGAAAAATAAACGCAACGGGCAGGTCATGAACTTGCGTCCTTCAGAATGCCGTTCCATCACTCTGTTAACTGATAAGATGAACGGTTAAATAAGCATGTTTAACTTTCTTATTTTTTTAAGAAATTGAATGTCTGAATGAAGTACCAACATTCTGTGTAAACTTGCAAAGCTGTAGCCAAGTCCAGCCTCCAGTAAGCGCATGATAAGTCGGATGCTAATCCACTAGTATGGTCTATTGGTCTCTAGGTGTCGCTGATGTCGTTCGGCTGTTTCGTATTGGTCAACGATACGGAAGTGCTGGACTCAAAGCGGGCTTTCGTAGCGTTGTCTCTTTTCAACATTCTGCGTTTCCCACTATCCATGCTGCCTAACGTTATATCCAATATTGTTCAAGTAAGTTTTTTAAAAAATAGTACTTTTGTGTGTTGTGAATGTCGCGCTTTTGAGTAATGTTTTTTTTTTTAATGTAAATATTAAAGATTAGTGTGTTTGCGCAGATTTGTAGATTACAAAAGGATTGCTTCTGTTTGTAGTTTTCTGTAGTGTTTGTGATTAAAGTAGTAGATTGAGAAAGTAGATAGTTTTAATTTTATTGTTAAAAATTGTCACTAACAAACTTCACCACATTTTCTTTTACCTTCTCTCTTCTTCTACAAGCTGTTCAACTAATTGGTACTTTTGGTAATGGCTATTCTTAAGTTTATAGTAAAATAAGTAATAATACTAATAGTGCATGGTTGGTGATGGATTTAATTTATTTTGATTAATTCAATGTAAATAAATGTTTGTAAATAAAAATCCTATAGTATTTTTAGATAGCATGAGTCTCCTGACAGCAGGTAGGAAATATACAATCATCACAGGTGCGAAAGAGATTTCTTTATTCTTAACAAAAAATGAGGGAACGACCAGAAAGAAGAAGAACAAAAAATGTATGCGTTTGACATGTATCAGGAATGTTGGGATGCTCATGCTATGTGAAAAATGGTATAAACATAATTTATGTTTTTGCTGCAGTAAATATAAATGGTTTGTAAATAGCTTTCGTGTTGTTAAAATTTGTGATTATTAAAGTTGTACATAAATATCTATGCAAAACCATGACTTGTTGAATAAATTGATGTTTCCCTTTTAGACTTCAGTCGGTATAAAGAGATTGAACAAATTCATGAACTGTGACGAGCTTAACAACGAGTCCATCGAACACGACCCTAAAGAACGTAAGTTTCATATACTCTATCAACCGGGTGTAAGGGACAGCATCCCACAAACTGATAGGGGTTGCGAAATCAACGACACTGAAGAACTTTCACCAGGAAACTGTTTTGGAAAGGGTTTTTTTTTTTTTTTTTTTTTTCAATCATACGAATTGTCTGTTCGATGTTGACATTTTGTATGGAAAAAACAAAAGCTTTTTTCACTTCTTAAAATAATTTTCTGGTGAAAGTATCGTTGTCTGAGCAACCCCTAACAGATTGTGGGGTGCTGTCCCTTACACCCCGTATAACAGTAATCTTTTACACAGAAACAGACGTATTTATACACGACTTGCGGATAGGAGGTCACAAGGCAGTCGCTCTGTGTAAAAAACTGTATCCTCGTCCAATCCCCTATATTAGGTAGCCGACTCCGTAAAATTCTTTACAGAACCAAATATTATTTCCAACTACATTACATTTATAATTAATTCATCATACGAAACTAAGACAAACCTACATTTAAACCGCCAAGTATTCCCAAAACTACCCTTTAATAATAGCTATATAAATTTCCAGCCAATCCAATAATCATCGAAAATGGTCACTTCGCGTGGGACGAAACCGACGCGGAACCGATACTAAAGAATATCAACCTTCAAGTGCCCAAAGGATCACTGGTGGCTGTTGTAGGCGCAGTCGGCTCTGGCAAGAGCTCTCTGCTCTCTGCGCTTCTTGGAGAGATGAACAAGATCTCTGGCAGAATCAATACTCATGGTAAGTACATCAACCCTCAAGTGCCCAAAGGATCACCGGTGGCTGTTGTAGGCGCAGTCGGCTCTGGCAAGAGCTCTCTGCTCTCTGCGCTTCTTGGGGAGATGAACAAGATCTCTGGCAGAATCAATACTCATGGTAAGTACATCACCTTCAAGGGCCCAAAGGATCACTGGTGGCTGTTGTAGGCACAGTCGGTTCCGGCAAGAGCTCTCTGCTCTCTGCGCTTCTTGGAGAGATGAACAAGATCACTGGCAGAATCAATACTCATGGTAAGTACATCAACCTTCAAGTGCCCAAAGGATCACCGGTGGCTGTTGTAGGCGCAGTAGGCTCTGGCAAGAGCTCTCTGCTCTCTGCGCTTCTTGGAGAGATGAACAAGATCTCTGGCAGAATCAATACTCATGGTAAGTACAGAGTTTAGTTTTGACTCTTGTCTAAACCAGTGTTATTGGTCGAGATAGAGTCGACGATGGAGTAAGTTCACCCTGAAGCTTTTAAGGCACTAGGGCCTGTATTTATAATCACCATTTGAGACTGGCTTTTGAGTACGTATCAGAAATGACATTTTGGTACATAATGAGCTGTCAAATCCATGCTTAATATTGGTCTCAATCTTGAGATCGCTTTATAAATACGAGCCTAGAATTCTCTTACACCACCTGAACACAGCCCGTTGTTTGACGCCTGAATTCAGTGGGTGAGCGATGTTGCTAGTCAAGCGGTTTCTTGCGACGGCACTAACATCGTTTATGTGAATCTTCCAAACTTGTTCAGATTTGGCCCGTTATAAATCCTATGATAACATTGTCAGGAATGAACCGCTAGGAGGTAGATTTATTTCCGTTAGTGAATTTTTTAAACCTCTCAACTTTTTCCATTATCTGCAGAAACGATAATCGTTCATGTTATCCTAAGTATTCCTTCCTTATTTATTTTTTAACTGCCTCCGTGCTCTAGCGATCTAAACCATGGGCTCTCGACCCGGAGGTCTCGGGTTCGATTCCCGGCAGGGGACAATAACTTTGTGTTGTTGTTTCTAGTTTGGTTAGAACATTGCAGGCCGATAACCTGACTGCCCGTAAAGTAAGATGATCCATGATGTCGGATGGGCATGTAAATAGTCCTGCGCCTGATTTCTCTCTGTGTGTTAGTCAATCTGTCCCATCAGAATAAGAGATTGAAGGAATAGAAAGTGTACCTGTGTGTAGCGCAAACACTTGGGCACTAAAAACTAGTCCTGTGCAGTTGGCCGACCTCTGGGCGATTGACCCCCATCACCGAAAATCTGTGGGAGGACTATTATATACTTTATACATACATACATAAAATCACGCCTTTATCCCTTACGGGGTAGGCAGAGCGTAAAACGCCTACTAAAAGGCGCTTTCGACACGTCTGACATAAATTGGGGGCAATTTTAGATTGTAATGTGTATTGCTGTAGTGACAGGTTGTCAGCCCATCGCCTAAATTACAATACACTGTAACCCTCGAATCCCTTTTGCTGACTTATACAGCATGCCCGGGAGGAAGGGCAACTGGAACATTCTATGTTTTTCTTTCTCTCCCAGTCCAGTATGGAAGATATACTTTATTTATTATCTAATTCACAGGTAGCATAGCATACGTGCCGCAACAGGCGTGGATTCAGAACGCGACGTTGGAAGACAACATTCTGTTCGGCAAGCCGCTCGAGAAACACAAGTACAGTAATGTCATCGGAGTCTGCGCGCTCAAACCTGACTTCGATATGTTACCCGGAGGAGACCAGACAGAGATCGGGGAGAAGGGTGAGTTGGATAACAAAACATACATACATACATATAATCACGCTTTTATCCCTAATGGGGTAGGCAGAACGTAAACAACCCAAACAAAGGTCGTTCCGCCACGTCTGACAAAGTTTTGAGGGTTATTTAAGATAGATTTGTAAGTATATTGCTGTAGTGACAGGTTGTCAGCCCATCGCCTAAATTACAATATACTGAAACCCTCGGATACCTTAGCTGGTTTTTACAGCATACCCGGGAGGAAATGCAGCTGGCACATTCTATGTTTTTCTGTCGCTCCCAGGCCAGCATGGATAACAAAACACCTCATAGTTACCTGTTTTTCATATTTATTTGTTACTAGCGACCCGCCTCGGCTTCGCACGGAAATCATCAGTGTTTCTCTACTATATTCTGCATGTATTATACATATAAACCTTCCTCTTTAATAACTCTATCCATTAAAAGGAACCGCATCAAAATCCGTTGCGTAGTTTTAAAGATCTAAGCATACATAGGGATATAGGGACAGAGAAAGCGACTTTGTTTTATACTATGTAGTAATATATATCCTTTATGGTATGAACACAAAAGAAATGTAATATAAAAACGTTTTGTTACTGGTTTTTTGTCCCGCGGTTACATAGTTTTCCCATGGAAACGTATAACGAATGTAATTTAGTGTTTCCCGTTGTAAAAAGTAGCCTATGTCTGTCTCCAGGTTACCATCTATCGTCCTGCCAAATTTCATCAAAATCGGTTAAACCGTTTAAGATAAGAATATACTTTATTGCACAGAAAAGACACAAGAGAAAATAAAATAAAATGAAACAAATAGTAGTACAAATAGGCGGCCTTATTGCTAACCGTGAAAGAACAACAAACAGACAGATAGACACAGTTACTTTCGCATTTTTGAGTATGGATAAGTACCTTTCGTACCTACTGATTGGAAATGATACATACATACATACATAAAATCACGCCTTTATCCCTTACGGGGTAGGCAGAGCGATAAACACCTCGTAAAAGGCGGTTTCGCCACGTCTGACAAAAATTGAGGGCAATTTTAGATTGAAAAGTGTATTGCTATAGTGACAGGTTGTCAGCCCATCGCCTAAATTACGATACACTGTAACCCTCGAGTCCCTTTTGCTGACTTCTACAGCATGCCCGGGAGGAAGGGCAGCTGGAACATTCTATGTTTTTCTATCTCTCCCAGTCCAGCATGGAAGGAAATGATTAAACTTATAAATGATTTGAACTTGCTTTTAGCTCTGACTGCCATAGTTAGACGTATTTTACTCATTGTAGATTTTTTCCTCTCTATTTTAGCCGCCATTACTAGAAGATTATTTCTTGTCCCTTTACAATTTTAGTAGTCTCGATAACATCGGTTTTGTTTATTGGTGTAAAATTTTATTCTAACTATTAAAGAGGTATCATTTAATAATTTACTATAAATATTGATCATAATATTATCTTGTCTCCTAAATTCTCCGAATCGCACTATGTCAGTATGCCTATACCTATGCATCTTGATAACGTATGAAAATCATATCAATTTATGTACTGATAGATAAGTTAGACAGTAAGGTTCTTCGAAACGTTTCAAGGTCTCATCTTAGACTATAATAGACAGTAAATTTTATAACCTCGATGCGATTCTACATTTATCGCATTTGATTTATATTGATAAGTCGTCGGAACATATTTTTTTATAGATATCGCTTTATGCACAACTGCCTTTGTGATCTAGCGGTCTGAGCCATGGGCTCACGACCCGGAGGACTCGGGTACGATTTTTGGCGAGGGACAATGACTTTGTGCTGTTGTTTCTAGTTTGGTTAGGACATTGCAGGCTAATCACCCGATTGTCCGAAAAGTAAGATGATCCATGCTGTCAAATAATCGGTCCTGCGCCTGATTTCTCTCTGGTCGTGTCAGTCAATCTGTCCTATCAGAATAAGAGATTGAAGGAATAGAGAGTGCACTTGTGTGTAGCGCAAACACTTGGGCACTAAAAACTAGTCTCTGAGAGATTGGCCGCCGTTACCGAAAATCGGCGGGAGGCCTATTATTATGCACAAAATCAGGCTTTCTTTGCACATATCCCAACGTTTCAAAGAAACTCATTGGCACGCGGTATTACGCTATGGAATCAGCTCTGTGACGATGCAAGATCGCAGTCATAAAGCAACGAACCTTTTCTTACGTAAAAGGCCGGCAGCGCATTTATCCCCGGTTGTTGCAAGTGTCCACGGGAGGGTTGGGTGATCAGAATCATAGACCATATTCGTGTACAATAAACACGATCACACTCACAGTCCCCACTAGAATTCCCTGTATCGGGGTGCCATGGACATACACAGAAACAACCACAAAGAACACCCATACTTAGAAACAGACATTTAAATTCATCATACAAATGTCTGCCCCGGCTGGGATTCGCACCCGGGTCCCTCTGCGTAGCAGGCAGATAAACTGCCCTTGTTGGCAGTGTAATAGATCCTTTACATGACTCTCTTTATACCATCAAAAAGAGATTTTAGCAAACTGATCCGTGTATTAATTTTAGTGTACCGTTTTTTATTGTGATTGGCCCTTGTTTACAAAGCGTTATGCCAAGTTGTTTACCGAAATCTCGTACCTTTATTATTGTTAAATTTACAGTAATGAACCTCCAGGTCTGTTTATTACTTATATCTAAGAATGATGTTTATGTATGACTGTGTTCTAAATAAATAAAATAAAATAAGTGTAGGGGGCTGTGCAGGCAGTCAACAATACATACATATAATCACGCCTTTATCCCTAATGGGGTAGGCAGAGCGTAAACGACTTAAACAAAGGTCGTTCCGCCACGTCTAACAAAGTTTTGAGGGTTATTCAAGATGGTTTTGTACGTATATTGCTGTAGTGACAGGTTGTCAGCCCATCGCCTAATTGCAATATACTGAAGCCGTCAACAATGTGTGTAAATAATAACGATGTTGTATCCTTAGGTATCAACTTGTCTGGTGGTCAGAAGCAGCGAGTGTCTCTCGCCCGCGCGGTGTATTACGACGCTGACAACTACCTCCTGGACGACCCTCTCAGCGCCGTCGACTCGCACGTCGGCAAACACATATTCGATAAGGTACGCAGCACTAGACAACTATTATAGGAGAACTGCTATACTCATAGAAAATCACCCTTACTTAGCTCGTGAAACTAAGACAAATGCACTGCGCCGTTTATATATTCTGTGGCTCCGTATTCAGTTCGTATCCGTGAAAAATTATATGGATTGGCGCGAAAATGTATGACAGCTACCATATATATTTTTACGGATATGAACCGAATACGGTTCACATATATAAACGGAGCATTGCAAAAACGCTCGGAGTACGTAAATTCGGTCAATTGACGGACCTGCTGGCTACTCTGTCTTGTTCTTTCATGTAGGTTTGTCTTAGTTTCACTTGCTGAAGGTCAACCATTAAGTAAGAGTGATTTTTCTATGCAGTGCAAAAACTCCCTTTCTTTGCAACATTTTTAGTTTCAAAAAGTTAGTAATCTGTTTAATTTTTTTCTAATATTTTTTGATTTAATAAAAACGACGCACAATTCCCGTATCAGCATAGCGTCCCATATGTTTGGTTATGTTAGGTGTTTAAGATTTAGTTCATTTGTAATGTAATGTATTTATTTAATAGTATTGTATATTAGATTTAAGTTTATATTGGCGGCAATTCTGCATTCACTATTCCTTAACTAATTCTTAACTTTGACTTAAGAACAGGATAGCAAATAAGCACATGACTTTGACATTTCTAATCTGACGTAAGACGCTTAAATAGGAACTGAGCATAGAGTATGCTTCCTTATTTTACGTCAAATAAGCAGTCTTATGTCAGATTAGGAATGTCAAAGTCATGTGTTTATTTGCTATACTGTTCTTATGTCAAAGTTAAGAAAATGACAGCACTAGCTAAGAATTAGAATTGAGTCGCGAGAATCGACGATATATATATATATATATATATTGTGGTATAGTATAGTATGTATCTGATATGGGCCTAGTTGCCTGAAATAACTAAAATAAATACAATAAATAAAATTTATATTGCAGGTGATCGGCCCTCAAGGGTTACTCAAGAACAAAACCCGAGTATGGGTCACCCACAATGTATCCTACCTCGCGCAAACCGACCTGGTGATGGTCCTCAAAGATGGAGTGGTTTCCGAAGCTGGAACCTATCAACAGCTGCTGGAGAAGAAGGGAGCCTTCGCCGAGTTCCTCGTGCACCATCTCAGCGACGCCGAGAGGACCTCGCCTGAAGGTATTTACTATCAACAGCTGTTTGAGAAGAAGGGAGCCTTCGCCGAGTTCCTCGTGCACCATCTCAGCGACGCCGAGAGGACCTCGCCTGAAGGTATTTACTATCAACAGCTGTTTGAGAAGAAGGGAGCCTTCGCCGAGTTCCTCGTGCACCATCTCAGCGACGCCGAGAGGACCTCGCCTGAAGGTATTTACTATCAACAGCTGTTTGAGAAGAAGGGAGCCTTCGCCGAGTTCCTCGTGCACCATCTCAGCGACGCCGAGAGGACCTCGCCTGAAGGTATTTACTATCAACAGCTGTTTGAGAAGAAGGGAGCCTTCGCCGAGTTCCTCGTGCACCATCTCAGCGACGCCGAGAGGACCTCGGCTGAAGGTAATTACTATCAACAGCTGTTTGAGAAGAAGGGAGCCTTCGCCGAGTTCCTCGTGCACCATCTCAGCGACGCCGAGAGGACCTCGCCTGAAGGTATTTACTATCAACAGCTGTTTGAGAAGAAGGGAGCCTTCGCCGAGTTCCTCGTGCACCATCTCAGCGACGCCGAGAGGACCTCGCCTGAAGGTATTTACTATCAACAGCTGTTTGAGAAGAAGGGAGCCTTCGCCGAGTTCCTCGTGCACCATCTCAGCGACGCCGAGAGGACCTCGCCTGAAGGTATTTACTATCAACAGCTGTTTGAGAAGAAGGGAGCCTTCGCCGAGTTCCTCGTGCACCATCTCAGCGACGCCGAGAGGACCTCGCCTGAAGGTATTTACTATCAACAGCTGTTTGAGAAGAAGGGAGCCTTCGCCGAGTTCCTCGTGCACCATCTCAGCGACGCCGAGAGGACCTCGGCTGAAGGTATTTACTATCAACAGCTGTTTGAGAAGAAGGGAGCCTTCGCCGAGTTCCTCGTGCACCATCTCAGCGACGCCGAGAGGACCTCGGCTGAAGGTATTTACTATCAACAGCTGTTTGAGAAGAAGGGAGCCTTCGCCGAGTTCCTCGTGCACCATCTCAGCGACGCCGAGAGGACCTCGGCTGAAGGTATTTACTATCAACAGCTGTTTGAGAAGAAGGGAGCCTTCGCCGAGTTCCTCGTGCACCATCTCAGCGACGCCGAGAGGACCTCGGCTGAAGGTATTTACTATCAACAGCTGTTTGAGAAGAAGGGAGCCTTCGCCGAGTTCCTCGTGCACCATCTCAGCGACGCCGAGAGGACCTCGGCTGAAGGTATTTACTATCAACAGCTGTTTGAGAAGAAGGGAGCCTTCGCCGAGTTCCTCGTGCACCATCTCAGCGACGCCGAGAGGACCTCGGCTGAAGGTATTTACTATCAACAGCTGTTTGAGAAGAAGGGAGCCTTCGCCGAGTTCCTCGTGCACCATCTCAGCGACGCCGAGAGGACCTCGCCTGAAGGTATTTACTATCAACAGCTGTTTGAGAAGAAGGGAGCCTTCGCCGAGTTCCTCGTGCATCATCTCAGCGACGCCGAGAGGACCTCGCCTGAAGGTATTTACTATCAACAGCTGTTTGAGAAGAAGGGAGCCTTCGCCGAGTTCCTCGTGCACCATCTCAGCGACGCCGAGAGGACCTCGCCTGAAGGTATTTACTATCAACAGCTGTTTGAGAAGAAGGGAGCCTTCGCCGAGTTCCTCGTGCACCATCTCAGCGACGCCGAGAGGACCTCGCCTGAAGGTATTTCCTATCAACAGTATTGAGACTTGTATTACATACATACATGCATATAATCACGCCTTTATCTAAGATAGATTTGTAGGTATATTGCTGTTGAGACAGGTTGTCAGCCCATCGCCTAAATTTCAATATACTAAAGCTTTCGGATCCCTTAGCTGATTTTTACAGCATGCCATGGGTTGGTGACCGCAATGTGACATGTAAATAAAGTCACATTGCGGTCACCAACCCTATTTTAAGCAAAAGGAAGGCCAAAAGCGCGGGCCGCAAAGTGCAAATTTCTCATGCTTCTTCTTCATTGTGATATTTTTTTTTGTGACATAGATATAATGACTTTCTAAAAGTGTTCTTATGAATCTATTTGGAAATGATTTGACTTTGACTTTGTCAGTCTAAAGTTATTCTTCACCGAAATATTATATTATTATCTTGTATGTATTATTTAAAATATTTATTTATATTTACTTTGAAATCATTTATTTATAAATTCCTGCCTCTTTCTCACACTTTCAAATTTTTTACCGAGCAACCTCCTTTTGTGTCGAGATCAAGTATACGTTGTCATTGGCAAAATTCGTCTCAAATCATGAGGTGTGAAGCCATTAAAAAATATATATACTAAAAGAATAATATTTGTTTCAGAACTAGATGAGATAAAACAAGACCTGGAGAGCAAGCTGGGCTCCGAACTCACGAACAAGCTGCAAAGAGCGCGGTCACTCTCCGAGAGCGCGTCCGAGTCCGACCAGCCCGGTGCGGGTGAGTTTAGTATTCAGCTTTTTATTTTTATTTATTTTTTGCACATACAGTGACGCCGATTCTCGCTACATACATAGATATCATCACGCCTTTATCCCTAATGGGGTAGGCAGAGCGTAAACGACCAAAATAAAGTTTTAAAGGTTATTTGAGATAGGTTTGTAGGTATATTTCTGTAGTGACAGGTTGTTAGCCCATCGTCTAAATTACAATATACTGAAACCCTCAGATCTCTTAGCTGGTTTTTACAGCATGCCTGGAAGGAAATGCTCTCGCTCCCAGTCCAGCATGGCAGATCTCTAAATCTAAATAAGAGATATTTTTTTTAAAACATAGGACATATTCATATAAAACAGGCACAGCTTATTTCTAAACAGAAATCTCACCTAGACTAGACAACAAAATCAGACCTAGACTAGAACTAGATTAATTATTAGATAATTTAAAGTTGTCTTAGAAAGGTCGACTAATAAGCTTGTCTACTTTGTACCAGGAGACCGGCGCGGGAGTGAGAAGCGGAAATCTCCGGACAGCATGACGCCGAACGAACTCAAGGAAAAGAACAAACTCATCGAAGCTGAGAAGACCGAGACCGGCAGCGTAAGTATCGCTTCCACATTCACATATTTTATGTAAGAACAGCAAGCATTGTCAATATTTACTTAAAAAGCACTTTATAAGTACCTACAAAACCGACGTTACAGAACATACTTAATTTAATATCTCCTTCACGGCGACTAACACCTACTACAAATAAACCCAATGTCGGGTTTACCGTAGATTAAGGTTATCATAAAAAAACTGTATTACCTTGTTTCTGAAAAAAAAACTAAAAAAAAAAACTGACTAATGTAGATAGATAGATAAACTCTTTATTGCGCATAAATCGTACAGTTTAGAAAATCTTAAAAATAACAGTGTGCGCAAAGGCGGCCTTATCGCTTTAAGCGATCTCTTCCAGACAACCCAGCATTTAATAATTAGTTTAAAGGTTAGAGTGTTTAGTTCTTTCCTTGATGTTGCCGCAGCTACTTGCTATGTATAATTTTACATAGCAAGTAGCTGCGGCAACATCAAAGAAAGAACTAAACACTTAAATAACCTACAACACTCAAGATCTACATAACAGTACGTATTAAATACTAATATACATAGATAAACAAAAATTCCGCGTATAAATAAATAATTATTTAATATAAATAAATTAAATTAAACATGCATATCACATATAAACATACACATACCTACATTCATATATAAATAGATAAACATATATGATAAAATAAGTAATACTTCCATACTGGCCTGGGAGCGAGAGAAAAACATAGAATGTGCCAGTTGCATTTCCTCCCGGGCATGCTGTAAAAACCAGCTAAGGGATCCAAGGGTTTGTGTATATTGCAATTTAGGCGATAGGCTGACAACCTGTCACTACAGCAATATACCTAAAAATCTATCTTTAACAACCCTCAAAACTTTGTCAGACGTGGCGGAATGACCTTTGTTTAGGTCGTTTACGCTCTGCCTACCCCATTAGGGATAAAGGCGTGATTATATGTATGTATGTATAAAATAAGATTAATTGCAACCTGATGCTGTTAGAAGATGACATGTAATCCAGATTTAAAAATGGCAAAAGATTCCGAGTGACGAATATATCACGTGGTAGCTCATTCCACAAGTGAGATGCCCTTACAGGGTGGAAAAAAATTAATGCGTACACGTAATGCATTAGCGATATACGCCGTAATGTGTGCGACTACGGTTGGCTCACTTGTTTCAGTTCTATGAATTTCATAAAATTTTAATATTGTTTTTTATTTTATTTAATGTGTGGATTGTGTTGTATATCATTAATACAATGCGTGGTTTAAAGGAATGCAGTACTTTTTTTACACCCTGTATTACTACGTATATACAGAGAGGAATCTTTATACACAATTCATACAGAATTCTTTTACTTCCACGCTGGACTGGGAGCAAGAGAAAAACATAGAATGTGCCAGCTGCATTTCCTCCCGGGCATGCTGTAAAAACCAGCTAAGGGATCCGAGGGTTTCAGTATATTGCAATTTAGGCGATAGGCTGACTACCTGTCACTACAGCAATATATCTACAAATCTATCTTAAATAACCCTCAAAGTTTGTCAGACGTGGCGAAACGATCTTTGTTTGGGTCGTTTACGCTCCACCTACCCCGATAGGGATAAAGGCGTGATTATATGTATGTATGTAATCTTTATACAACTGCGCGATTACATTCAATAACAATAAGTATATGGTGCGTTTATCGTCATTACACGCCTTGTAATGACGTCACGCACAAGAGTGACAATAGATTCAATTACCACACTACTAAAGACATGTGGGAGGATGGAGTCATGTACAAGAGTCATGACATCATGGGATGTCGAGTACAAGAGTGTCAAAGACATGATTTCATCCTTCCACATATCTTTAGTAGTGTGGTAATGGTACCGATAGCAGATCACTAATTCGTCGCTCGAGACATGGCTGCTATAACTTAACGGTTAAGAGCGTTGGGCCGGTTTCCAAAGACGCGAGTTCAAATCCCGTCAGCGGTCGAATTTTTATTTGTTATTTCTAATATTATAAGATTTAGTTAAGTTGTGTACTCAAGCAATCGGAATTTTCGATTTGTTTTTACTAATATTTTCGGAAATAAAATGGCACAGTATGTACAAAAAACTATGAGAAAATTAACAAAATCTTGACGTCCTCTGTTCTCTCATAATAAGGTAACTATTTTATACAAAATTTAGTGATTTTGAGTACATATTTGAATGTAAATGTTGTTGTCCAAAAAGGTTATATGTACCAACTTAATTTATTGTAATATGCTGTCTGTTCAGGAATAGTACATTATTGCAAAGGCAGCGAAATAGGCAATTGCAGTTCGAGTATAAGTTTGAAGGCTGAGCCGCAGACGAGGACTTCAATGATACGAGACAGGCAATTGCCATTTCGGCCGAGGCATATATAGTGCTTTTCTTAAAAAAATGCAAGGAAATAAAAAAGGGCCTTTTACATAATAAATTTAATTTTTCTTTTGATTTCGCTGGAAGCAGGTTTTCCATCGCTAATTTAGCTTCTGATCTTGAATCTGGCGGAGTGCAGTCAATGTCCATTTCATTTTCAGTTTCAGAATCATCGGAACTCATTTTAATTTATGTTTATTAACAAAATAATTAACAACGAACTCCGCTTTACCGCCAATTTATTTTTTTATAGCCACGAGAACGCAATGTGTACGATAGATGAAAGAGTTGTAAATTCAAACAGCACGCCGTTTCATACAACATTGCAGGCGCGCTCTTCGTTCCAAATTCAAAAAACGCGCCGGGAAGTGATTTTGATTTTTCAGTCTACGTAAATATGATACTTCGCGTGTTCTTTATTCAAAAATAAAGACAATATTTTCGCGCATGTTTAAGAAAAATAAAGTTATTGTTTTTGTTGTAGGTAAGGTGGACCGTGTACAAGCACTACTTGTTGTCGGTGGGCGTGCTCGCGTCGCTGGTGACCGTGCTCATGAACCTGGTGCTCCAAGTGTTCCAGGTCGGCAGCAACTACTGGCTCGCCAAGTGGTCCAACGACGAACAAATGGTTAGTCCGCCTGCGTATTACTTACTTAAGATAAAGATAAAGGTAAAAAATAATTTATTGCATTTATAAAAAAAAAACAAATACATTTCAGACTTAACCTAACTTAAAACTAACTAACTTAACTTAGTCAGCCTGCATATTACTTACTTTTGATATTCTATGCTTATACTTCCATGGTGGCCTGGCAGGAATTGTGCCCGCTGCATTTCCTCCCGGGTATGCTGTAAAAACCAGCTAAGGGATCCGAGGGTTTCAGTATATTGTAATTTAGGCGATGGGCTGACAACCTGTCACTACAGCAATATACTTACAAATCTATCTTAAATAACCCTCAAAACTTTGTTAGACGTGGCGGAACGACCTTTGTTTGGGTCGTTTACGCTCTGCCTACCCCATTAGTTATAAAGGCGTGATTATATGTATGTATGTATAAAGGTAAAAAATAATTTATTGCATTTATAAAAAAAAATACATTTATTTATTTAACAATTTATTGTACACAAAAAAAACATCATAAACACAGGACATTAAAAACAAAGACACAACAGGCACTGCTTATTTCTAAAAAGAAATTTCTTACAGCAGACCTACAGAAGTGATAATTTGAAAGATACGCGGATTTCAGACTTAACCTAACTTAAAACTATCAAATCAGGCAAACCTTTTCTTTACTTTTACTTTTGATATTCTATGCTTATACTTCCATGCTGGACTGGGAGCGAGAGAAAAACATAGAATGTGCCAGCTGCATTTCCTCCCGGGCATGCTGTAAAAATCAGCTAAGGGATCCGAGGGTTTCAGTATATTGCAATTTAGGCGATGGGCTAACAACCTGTCACTACAGCAATATACCTACAAAAGATATCTTAAATAACCCTCAAAACTTTGTCAGATGTGGCGGGACGACCTTTGTTTTGGTCGTTTACGCTCTGCCTACCCCATTAGGGATAAAGGCGTGACTATATGTATGTATGTATGTATGTATGTATTACTTACTTAAGATAAACGACGAGTTAGACGCACATATAAAACCGTGATGAATGGAAGGGACGGAGAGAGGCCTTTGCCCTGCAGTGGGACACCATAGGTTAATAATAAAATAAAATTAAAAAAGATAAAAATAAAAAAATATTATTGCCTTTATAAAAAAAACAAATACATTTCAGACTTAACCTAACTTAAAACTATCAAATCAGGATTTTTTTTTCTTTATTTTTACTTTTGATATTCTATGCTTATACTTCCATGCTGACCTGGGAGTATTACTTACTTAAGACAAGCGACGAGTTAGACGCACATATAAAAGAAAGGCGAGAGCTTGCGCTGAACCGTGATGAATGGAAGGGAGGGAGAGAGGCCTTTGCCCTGCAGTGGGACACCATAGGTTAATATATTATTACCTCGACACTGTTTAGAACCTAATAAATAAATTAATCACTATGTAGTGCACAAACACAAAAACAACTTTGGTTCATTTTTCAGTTCTTTAGATACAAAGAGTTTATCCCTGCGTATTTTTTGCTAACGAGTACTTAAAATTGTTATTTCAATGTTATTGTATAATTAAGGAAACTCTAGGTTTGTAGAAAAACATGTTCTTTATTTTTATATTGTTATTAAAAACTGTATGTTTTCTAAATAAAGAAAAAAAAAACAATAAAGATAAAAATGCCGGGCATGCTGTAGAAGTCAGCAAAAGGGACTGGAGGGTTACAGTGTATTGTAATTTAGGCGATGGGCTGACAACCTGTCACTATAGCAATACACTTTTTAATCTAAAAGCGCCTTTTACAAGTCGTTTAACGCTCTGCCTACCCCGTAAGGAATAAAGGCGTGATTTTATGTATGTATGTAAAGATAAAAAATAATTTATTGCCTTTATAAAAAAAAACATACATTTCAGACTTAATCTAACTTAAAACTATCAAATCAGGCAAACTTTTTCTTTACTTTTACTTTTGATATTCTACGCTTATACTTCCATGCTGGACTGGGAGCGAGAAAAAAACATAGAATTGTGCCCGCAGCATTTCTTCCCGGGCATGCTGTAAAAAACAGCTAAGGGATCCGAGGGTTTCAGTATATTGCAATTTAGGCGATGGGCTGACAACCTGTCACTACAGCAATATACCTACAAAATATATCTTAAATAACCCTCAAAACTTTGTCAGATGTGGCGAGACGACCTTTGTTTTGGTCGTTTACGCTCTGCCTACCCCTTTACGGATAAAGGCGTGATTATATGTATGTATGCTCATATTCTACTGCCTTTTGAGAACTGAATACACTTTTCGAATAAGACAATGCAGTGTGGGATGTCCCACTGCCAGATGGAATAATTATGATAACCAAAGATTTACATTGGCAGCCACTGGATGCCTCAGCGGCGCCTCAAGGGCCTATGAACAGGACAGCAGTAGATTAGTGCCTTTGTCCTACATACATACATATAATCACGCCTTTATCCCTAATGGGGTAGGCAGAGCTTAAACGACCTTAACAAAGGTCGTTCCGCCACATCTGACAAAGTTTTGAGGGATATTTAAATTTGTAGGCATATTGCTGTATTGACAGGTTGTCAGCCCATCGCCTAAATTGCAATATACTAAAACCCTCGGATCCCTTTGCTGGTTTTTACAGCATGCCCGGGAGGAAAAGCAGCTGGCACATTCTATGTTTTTCTGTCGCTCCCAGGCCAGCATGGAAGTTGTCCTTCTTCACGAATTTACTGCGGAATCCAACTATATAGTATTGAGTGTCCTAATCACTACATAGTATAAAACAAAATCGCTTTATCTGTCTCTATATCCCTATGCATGCATAAATCTTTAAAACTACGCAACGGATTTTGATGCGGTTTCTTTTAATGGATAGAGTGATTCAAGAGGAAGGTTTTTATGTATAATACATGCATAATATAGTAGAGAAACACTGATAATTTCCGTGCGAAGCCGGGGCGGGTCGCTAGTAAATAAATAAAATAAAAACTGCATCTAATGGTTGTATTTATTTATCCTGCTAGCTGGTGAACGGCACCGTTGACACGCAGCGCAGGGACATGTATCTAGGAGTGTATGGAGGGCTTGGGATCGGGCAAGGTGAGTACACACATACACATCTCACTCACACACCAACACATTATTATATCATGTCACACGAGTGCACAACTGTACAGAGATACAGCTTCATAGTCCTATACTCGTATGGCAGCTGTGACAGATGACGCTCATAAATAAAACAAAAAAAAAACTAAAATCCAAGTAAATTACATCTGTCACAGCTACCATCTTACAGTTTTTCGAGTATAGCTGAGATACTGCACCAATAAATAAGTAAATAAAATGCACAATAATCTAAAAATAGGTTTTTACGCTTTTTGATTTCATTCATACAAATCAAATCAATAAATAGTGAACGTTTCTGTCGATTCTGGATGCACCATTTCTTAATCTTAACAAATTTCAAGATTGCGCTGTCTTTACATAAGAACAAGATAGCACATAAATATATGACTTTGACAATGCTCATCTGACGCAAGACGCTTAAAATAGGAAATTGTAGCGAGGAGTGAGCATGCTGTTTTATTGTACGTCATATAAGCAATATTATATATGATTATGATACTAGGAACGCCAGAGTCATGTGTTTATTTGCTATCTTGTTCTTATGTCAAAGTTAAGAAAGTTACAGCAATATCTTTAAATTAGTTGAGGAATTGATTACCTCGCGAAACGTCTAAAACATTAAAGCTTTATATGGCGTTATCTGTAAAAAAAACCTAACAAGTTTCAAACATACAGACAAGTGCCGCATCCTGAAGCTTTATCTCTGTACGGTTACTTACTTTTGTGACCTTGAAAAAAGAATGCCTACCAATAATTTATTGTAACAATATCAGGTGAATGATATACTAACTTTACCTTACTTTTTAACTTGAAATAAAGTACCTATAAATAGGTGTGCGAGTAATGATAGATACATTTACCCACAGTTGAAGTCCATATAAAATTAACAACCTTTAAATATTAAATATTAGTTTTTAGTACAAACACTATGCCATACTTTCTCGTTAGGATTTTTTTCTGTTGGTGCAATGAAAATAAAATATGTCCACTTGCTTTGTTCAAACATCACTCATTGTAAGAGTTGGTCAAGATTTGGACACGTCTTGTTTTATACAGATTCTATAAAATACATAGCTCAAAACACGTTATACTCTGAAAAATTTAGGATGGGAGATGGTACCTGCGCCACATGCCTATCCGAAGGAAAATAAAAGCCAATGTGTCTGAAATATACAGATCGACCACAATTTTTGTTCAGGCGCACAAATTGAGAACTACAAAATGATGGTTGCCATTTGACACTTTATTTGACAACAGCGCCTCTGACAGCTGTACAAAAATGGCGGTCGATCTGTATAGAATTTGCATCTGTCACAACTCCTAATACTAAATTTTACAGAGTATAAGTAAAACCTTTACCAACTCTTATTTATTTGAAAATAAATATGTTGAAATTCAATTAAGATCAGTTATTTTGGTGATGGAATAAACTTTACATCTTATTATTGAAATGAAATATATAATCTGTACAGAAGTACTGTTTATGTATCAATCGTATATTTTTTAGTCGTTCAAATCATAATTTCAAATTATTACAAGTAATGAATACATTATTTACCATGTTCATATTGGCAATCAAATCTTTATCTATTTTCTAATAGCATGTACCTTATATTATATAATTTGATTTTATTCGAAATATTATTATTTTAATATTTCTATGCATGTTTTAATTTTAGTCTGTTATACCTATATCTTTATTTTATGAAAATGCATGGGATACATTTAATAATACTTCATTTATTTAATTTTTCTTCTAAATATGCAATAGATATTTCATTATGTTGTGTAAAAAGTCATTTTTACTCCCTCTCAAGCACACTTCACAAGCATGTGGTGTTTTGTTTTAACTTTAAATTGTACTAAAACTTTTAACTTAACATTAACTTTATTATTTCTTTAAATCTGAAAGTAATTTAAATGTTATGTTAACAGTAAATAAAATACTTTCTGTACATTGTTTTATACAATTTAATAAGTGATGTATTCAAGGAATATTAGTATAAAAAGTACGATAACGAGTTTTGTGTGGAAAATATAAAAACAAATGGCTACGATCTTGTGCTAGTTCCATATTCTCCTACTATCAGCGGCTAATACAATATCTTTATGGCTGTATGTAAAAACATGTAATGTAATATCCTTTGATTCCCGTTCAGTATTGAAATATTGTGGAACTAGGATTCAAACTGTGTTTGTTTGTGCTATAACTCGGTCAATTACAGAATGGGACCAAAACGCAAAAAGTTCGTGCATTTTTATAAAATTCCGGTGATTCGAGCATTGTACAATACCAGTACCTGTATAATAAAATAACTTTGAATACAGTATGGGTGCTTATACACGGCGAGAAGGAATCTGGAGCAAGAAAAGACGTTCCTACTGATAATTGCGTAAGCCGTATGCTCGCTTTTGTAAACGTTCCGCCTTCCACGGTGGATTATCGTCACATCTTTATACGATGCATATAGTCTGCCGAATGTTACAAAGCACCCTGATTTAAGATTATCTAACACCGTAAGAAACATCTGATATCGAATTTCCATTTCGGTATCACAAAATAGCCATATTAAACGGCTCAAACTTGCGTAAGCCGTAACATTCGTCCAAGGCCGTAACGTACGATGCATATAGTCTGCCGAATGTTACAAAGCACCCAGTTTAAATAAAATATTTTACACCGTAAGAAACATCTGATATCGAATTTCCGTTTCGGTATCACAAAACAGCCATATTAAACGGTCCCATTGTTTGATCGTCGCCCGCTAGTGGTGTCGGTGTCGATATCGTCGCTGGCGCTGTACCTGGGCACGCTGTCGGCGGCGCGCGGGCTGCACGCGGCGCTGCTGGCCGGCGTGCTGCGCGCGCCCAGCATCGGCTTCTTCGACTGCACGCCCGTGGGCCGCGTGCTCAACCGCTTCAGCAAGGACGTGGACGTGCTCGATAACACGCTACCCATGACGCTCAGGGGATGGACCTCGTGCTTCTTCGCGGTATGCGCCGAGATTGTGTGGAGAGTGCGAAGAGGGTTAAGCCGCGTTTTTTCGCGTCAGTTTTTTCGGAAGTTGTGACGTCAAAGGTCCCAAAGTTGTGATATTACAAAGGCTTTTTTGTGCTGCATTGCCGAGTCGTGTTTGAATTAAACTTGTGATGTTGGCTGCGCGCAGATTCGGTATTGCAACGCAAAACTGTAATTAATGTTTTGGTTTCTACCGCTGTCTGTAAACATAATAAAGATGTATATCGATGTATTGCCTGCCAAAAAGGTAAGTTTTGAAAAACCCGGGCTTCAATTGTGTGAAAATACCGTCAACAGATACTTAACATGCACTTTCTGTGCTAACTTGGAGGTCATATTTTGTGTTGTCCATGGTTTTTTCTAACCCTCTTCGCACTACAATTTGATATTGGTCTCTCAAACAGTTACTGATAACTATGTTTTTGTATAATGATGACAAAGCCTTAATTTGTAATTTTATGGCTGTCAATTATTTAATTACAAATAATTACTACATATACCTCAATTGAGTAAAATTTGTTTACATCTGAAAGTTAATTTGGGATCAGTTTATTACTCATCGTAATATATAAAGTCCCTTAAACCAGTAGCTAGATTATCGCTTCGCTATTTGTAAAATAGAGAATAGAATTAGGCGTTTCTAATTTGCGCTTAATGTTGGGAAAGTAAAAGAAATGCATGTTAGAAGTAGTTGCAACGGTAGACCCTGCACAATCATGTTTTGTCACCCTTGTATCGAGTAGTAGCTTGTACGCACTTATTCCCTCGTAAATAATGTATTCATTCATTGTAGACTAGGCGTAACTAACAATTAATAATTTTGTTAACTGAATGTGACTGTACCGTAAAACGCGATCAAGTATATTGCGTCGAAGGCGTTATGGTATGACAACTGTTTTACTTACGATTGTAACAGATTTACCAACAGTAAAAAATATATCGATGTCGATAAAACAGTTCCGATTGTCGGTAAAACAGAGCAATAGGACTATCTTAAAGTTGCAAAGGTTATACAGCGCGAGCGCGATAAAGATTTCAAAACAGTGGCGTCAAAAGGTATCGAGAGGATAAACTATAATTTTTAGATCCCGATTTATTATCTACTCCATTTAGGCTATCTTGTGACGTCACTATTTAATAAGTCTATGCACACTAAGCGGTCGGCGTGGTTGTTACAGCGATAGCTTCGTTTTTCGCGGACTTGATGCCGTACCTGGCGTGCTGGAGGGCCGCCAAGATTCTGCACGAAAGTTTGTTGAACACGGTGCTTAAGACCCCGTTGCAATTCTTCGAAAAGACTCCGATTGGCAGGATCCTCTCTAGATTCTCGAAAGACATTGATGTTCTGGATACGTTGCTCCCGCAGCAGAGCGCCGACGTCATATATTGCTTTTTCGAGGTAATCGCGACATTTTCTTCTTGTTTACCGGCGGTTATTGGCAAGTGGTGACAGACGAACTGCAGAATATGATTGTTTTAACCTTACGTTTGCTTTTAATTTTGAATTAAAAATATTTTGTGTTAACAAGTTTGATTTTTGCTTTGTTTTGTTTGTGTTCTATATTTTGATATGTGCTAATATTTGTTTGTTAATTATTGATTTTGTATTCGTATTATTAATTGAGTAAGTAGGTAAATATGCAGTATTTCACGTACGTTTTAAGCATATTATAATTTGATAACAATATGACAACATAATACATAATAAAAAAAAGGTAAACTGATCCCAATACACTTAACCTTACCGCTTACGAATTTATTTAAAAGTAATGTATTTTTCTTTTTACCAAATTGAAGCTTTTTGTCATTAATAACATACAAATTACAAATACACTGGTTTTGTGTGTGAAGTGTGAAAACAAAATTTCCCATTTTTACGACCCTTGTCATAGAAATTCTTTACGAAGTTAATTGATAATAATTTAAAGAAATTTTATTCTTTCACAATTCACTCACCAAAAAGGGCTCTTATTCTGGCAAATATATCTCGAAACTAGTTTTAATCCTGCCTCTTCCAACTACCGCAAACAGAAAGGTATTTAAAATAGAAGTTTTAAACCTATGCGATAATAAATATTTTGTTGAGCCATTTTCAATAGCAGATTAAGGCAGGTAGCTTAGCACACTCATTTCCAATTAAATTGTCCCAAATCAGTTCCTCCCTCTCTTTCGCTATCAAATAAAAACTACAGGATTAAAACTAGTCCAATATATAATTCTGCCAGAATGTCCGCCGCTATTTCCTAACACCCCCTCTGCACTTAGGTGCTGGGAACTATATTCGTGATCACCTTATCAACTCCAATCTTCATGGCGGTGATCTTGCCCATCGGGGTGGTGTACTACTTGATCCAGCGGTTCTACGTGGCGACTTCGCGCCAACTGAAGCGACTCGAGTCGGTGTCGCGCTCGCCAATCTACTCTCACTTCGGAGAGAGCATCACTGGAGCGCCCACTATAAGAGCGTATGGAGTCACTCAGAGGTATGTAGATTTATACATACATACATACATAAAATCACGCCGTTATCCCTTACGGGGTAGGCAGAGCGTAAAACGCCTCGTAAGCGCCTGTTTCGCCACGTCTGACAAAATTGAGGGCAAATTTTAGATTGTAATGATTTGTATTGCTGTAGTGACAGGTTGTCAGCCCATCGCCTAAATTACAATACACTGTAACCCTCGAATCCCTTTTGGCAGCTGGAACATTCTATGTTTTTCTATCTCTCCCAGTCCAGCATGGAAGAAATTTTGTTTTGAGGGAGGCAGCTAAGATGTGAAAAAGTCAGAACGCGCCGGCAGCTGCCTCGCTACGCCCATGAATTACTAGCTGATTTTAAATTCTAAGGCTTCTTTCAGATATTTAACTGATCATTTGTAACATTTTTACCCAACTTGTGTTAAACTCATTCTAAACTTTCTAAGCTACTTTCTGTCGAGATATCGAGACCGAAGCATCCCTTTTCTGCGACAATTTAGGCGATTTTTTCTTGTATCTTGTAGTACTGATAACCAGTATGTTCTTAATTCCAGATTCATCGACGAGTCGGAATACAAAGTCGACCACAACCAGTCGTGCTACTACCCGTCGTGCATCGCCAACAGATGGCTGGCAGTGCGGTTGGAAATGATCGGCAACCTAATCATCTTCTTCGCGGCTCTATTTGCCGTGCTAGCCCGCGATGAATTACAAGCCGGGTTGGTGGGACTGTCAGTCAGTTATGCGCTACAGGTATAAAAAAAAATTTGAGTTTCAATTCCCATCTAGATACAATTTATTCCATGTACAGTATCTCTTCGTCAGCCCAATATCTAAAATTATGTAAATGGTTTCTTCCATGCTGGACTGGGAGCAAGAGAAAAACATAGAATGTGCCAGCTGCATTTCCCCCGGGCATGCTGTAAAAACCAGCTAAGGGAGGCGAGAGTTTCTGTATGTTGTAATTTAGGCGATGGGCTGACAACCTGTCACTACAACAATATACCTACAAATCTATAGACACCCTCAAAACTTTCGTCAGACGTGGCGGAACAATCTTTGTTAAGATCGCTTACGCTCTGCCTACCCCATTAGGGATAAAGGCGTGATTATATGTATGTATGTAAATGGTTTGGTGCTTTGTTGAAATGTCATATTTATTTCTTTAAATTAAATTTGTTATTTTATATTCCAGATAACGCAAACGTTGAACTGGTTGGTGCGAATGACATCCGAAGTAGAGACCAACATCGTCGCTGTAGAAAGGATAAAAGAATACGCGGAAACTAAGCAAGTGAGTCTTCTACCGGTGTTTTATTCTACATACAATCGGACCGCATTCCTAATATAATGCGAGGAAATGCTTCCTCTATTTCTAACCAGGTTTATGTAATTACTTTACAACACTCTGTGTATAGTACAATACCATATAAACTGTATATGGTATTGTACACAGAGTTCTTTTTATATTATAATGGGAGCTGAAACTTCGAATAGACTCACCGAATTCATCCTTTCTGCATCCAGGAACATGACCGGCAACCTTAAGTCTTAACTAGACTTCTCAAAAAATATCCGTAGTTTTGAATCGCGTGTTCAAGCCGGCACAGGTCGCTGCGAGAGTCTGTATCCACTCTCGTTTCTATTTGAACTAGCAACCCGCCCCCGCTTCGCACGGAAATGATCAGTGTTTCTCTGCTATATTAGACATGTATTAACCTTCCTCTTGAATCACTCTATCCATTAAAAGAAACCGCATCAAAATCCGTTGCGTAGTTTTAAAGATTCATGCATACATAGGGATATAGGGACACAGAAGCGACTTTGTTTTATACTATGTAGTGCATACATAGGGATATAGGGGAAGAGAAAACTACTTTGTTTTATACTATGTAGTGCACACATAGGGATATCGGGACAGAGAAAGCGACTTTGTTTTATACTATGTAGTGCACACATAGGGATATCGGGACAGAGAAAGCGACTTTGTTTTATACTATGTAGTGCGTACATAGGGATATAGGGGAAGAGAAAGCTACTTTTATACTATGTAGTGCATACACAGGGATATAGGGGAAGAGAAAGCTACTTTGTTTTATACTATGTAGTGCATATATAGGGATATAGGGACAGACAAAGCGACTTTGTTTTATACTATGTAGTGCGTACATAGGGATATAGGGGAAGAGAAAGCTACTTTTATACTATGTAGTGCATACACAGGGATATAGGGGAAGAGAAAGCTACTTTTATACTATGTAGTGCATACACAGGGATATAGGGGAAGAGAAAGCTACTTTGTTTTATACTATGTAGTGCATACACAGGGATATAGGGGAAGAGAAAGCTACTTTTATACTATGTAGTGCATACACAGGGATATAGGGGAAGAGAAAGCTACTTTGTTTTATACTATGTAGTGCATACATAGGGATATAGGGGAAGAGAAAGCTACTTTTATACTATGTAGTGCATACACAGGGATATAGGGGAAGAGAAAGCTACTTTTATACTATGTAGTGCATACACAGGGATATAGGGGAAGAGAAAGCTACTTTTATACTATGTAGTGCATACACAGGGATATAGGGGAAGAGAAAGCTACTTTGTTTTATACTATGTAGTGCATACATAGGGATATAGGGGAAGAGAAAGCTACTTTTATACTATGTAGTGCATACACAGGGATATAGGGGAAGAGAAAGCTACTTTGTTTTATACTATGTAGTGCATACACAGGGATATAGGGGAAGAGAAAGCTACTTTTATACTATGTAGTGCATACACAGGGATATAGGGGAAGAGAAAGCTACTTTGTTTTATACTATGTAGTGCATACATAGGGATATAGGGGAAGAGAAAGCTACTTTGTTTTATACTATGTAGTGCATACACAGGGATATAGGGGAAGAGAAAGCTACTTTTATACTATGTAGTGCATACACAGGGATATAGGGGAAGAAAAAGCTACTTTTATACTATGTAGTGCATACACAGGGATATAGGGGAAGAGAAAGCTACTTTGTTTTATACTATGTAGTGCATACATAGGGATATAGGGGAAGAGAAAGCTACTTTGTTTTATACTATGTAGTGCATACACAGGGATATAGGGGAAGAGAAAGCTACTTTGTTTTATACTATGTAGTGCATACATAGGGATATAGGGGAAGAGAAAGCTACTTTGTTTTATACTATGTAGTGCATACATAGGGATATAGGGGAAGAGAAAGCTACTTTGTTTTATACTATGTAGTGCATACACAGGGATATAGGGGAAGAGAAAGCTACTTTGTTTTATACTATGTAGTGCATACACAGGGATATAGGGGAAGAGAAAGCTACTTTGTTTTATACTATGTAGTGCATACATAGGGATATAGGGGAAGAGAAAGCTACTTTGTTTTATACTATGTAGTGCATACATAGGGATATAGGGGAAGAGAAAGCTACTTTGTTTTATACTATGTAGTGCATACACAGGGATATAGGGGAAGAGAAAGCTACTTTGTTTTATACTATGTAGTGCATACACAGGGATATAGGGGAAGAGAAAGCTACTTTGTTTTATACTATGTAGTGCATACATAGGGATATAGGGGAAGAGAAAGCTACTTTGTTTTATACTATGTAGTGCATACACAGGGATATAGGGGAAGAGAAAGCTACTTTTATACTATGTAGTGCATACACAGGGATATAGGGGAAGAAAAAGCTACTTTTATACTATGTAGTGCATACACAGGGATATAGGGGAAGAGAAAGCTACTTTGTTTTATACTATGTAGTGCATACACAGGGATATAGGGGAAGAGAAAGCTACTTTATACTATGTAGTGCGTACATAGGGATATAGGGGAAGAGAAAGCTACTTTGTTTTATACTATGTAGTGCATACACAGGGATATAGGGGAAGAGAAAGCTACTTTGTTTTATACTATGTAGTGCATACATAGGGATATAGGGGAAGAGAAAGCTACTTTGTTTTATACTATGTAGTGCATACACAGGGATATAGGGGAAGAGAAAGCTACTTTATACTATGTAGTGCGTACATAGGGATATAGGGGAAGAGAAAGCTACTTTGTTCTATACTATGTAGTGCATACACAGCGATATAGGGGAAGAGAAAGCTACTTTGTTTTATACTATGTAGTGCGTACATAGGGATATAGGGGAAGAGAAAGCTACTTTGTTTTATACTATGTAGTGCATACACAGGGATATAGGGGAAGAGAAAGCTACTTTGTTTTATACTATGTAGTGCGTACATAGGGATATAGGGGAAGAGAAAGCTACTTTGTTTTATACTATGTAGTGCATACACAGGGATATAGGGGAAGAGAAAGCTACTTTATACTATGTAGTGCGTACATAGGGATATAGGGGAAGAGAAAGCTACTTTGTTTTATACTATGTAGTGCATATATAGGGATATAGGGGAAGAGAAAGCTACTTTATACTATGTAGTGCGTACATAGGGATATAGGGGAAGAGAAAGCTACTTTTTTTTATACTATGTAGTGCATACATAGGGATATAGGGACAGAGAAAGCTACTTTGTTTTATACTATGTAGTGCGTACATAGGGATATAGGGGAAGAGAAAGCGACTTTGTTTTATACTATGTAGTGCATACACAGGGATATAGGGGAAGAGAAAGCTACTTTATACTATGTAGTGCGTACATAGGGATATAGGGGAAGAGAAAGCTACTTTGTTTTATACTATGTAGTGCATATATAGGGATATAGGGGAAGAGAAAGCTACTTTATACTATGTAGTGCGTACATAGGGATATAGGGGAAGAGAAAGCTACTTTTTTTTATACTATGTAGTGCATACATAGGGATATAGGGACAGAGAAAGCTACTTTTTTTTATACTATGTAGTGCATACATAGGGATATAGGGACAGAGAAAGCTACTTTGTTTTATACTATGTAGTGCGTACATAGGGATATCGGGACAGAGAAAGCGACTTTACTTCCATGCTGGACTGGGAGAGATAGAAAAACATAGAATGTTCCAGCTGCCCTTCCTCCCGGGCATGCTATAGAAGTCAGCAAAAGGGACTCGAGGGTTACAGTGTATTGTAATTTAGGCGATGGGCTGACAACCTGTCACTATAGCAATACATATTACAATTTAAAATTGCCCTCAATTTTTGTCAGACGTGGTGAAAGCGTTTTTTAAGAGGCGTTAAACGCTCTGTCTACCCCGTAAGGGATAAAGGCGTGATTTATGTATGTATGTATGAAAGCGACTTTGTTTTATACTATGTAGTGCATACATAGGGATATCGAGACAGAGAAAGCGACTTTGTTTTATACTATGTACTGATATGTTCATGTTTGTCACGTTACTAGGAAGCGGCCTGGAACCTGCCCAACGGGCCGGCCTCCAACTGGCCCGAGACCGGCGCCCTGCAGCTGGAACAAGTGTCGCTCGGGTACAAGCCGGGCGAGCCCGCGCTGCGTGACGTCACGTGCAGCGTCGCGCCCCGGGAGAAGCTGGGTATAGTCGGAAGGACCGGCGCCGGCAAGTCCACGCTCACACTTGGCCTCTTCAGGTTGGTAATTCTAATATTGTCGTGACCGGGATAAATGTTTCAGTAAACAGACAAGTGCGTTACAAATTGATGCCTTGATTGGGATATTTTTTTAGTAAACAAATGATCGATTTACAATTTGGTGCAACAGCATCCTGGTAACGACCAGGATCAATATCTTAGTAAACAGACAAGTTTGTTACAATTTGGTATCGTGATCAGGATTAATGTTTCAGTAAACAGACAAGTTCGTTACAATTTGGTGCCGTTACCAGGATCAATGTTTCAGTAAACAGACAGGTTCGTTAGTGCCGTGACCAGGATCAATGTTTCAGTAAACAGACAGGTTCGTTACAATTTGGTGCCGCCACCAGGATCAAATTTGAAACCCATCATCTCCCTAGCCTTATTCCGTATCTCACGAGGTCGGCTACCTTATCTAGGTAATTGAACAAGAGTACTGGTTTTTACACAGAGCGACTGCCATCTGACCTCCACAACCCAGACGAAATCCTAGATCAGGTCAGAGTTTTCAAGCCTCGAATGCTAAGCACTGGCCTCTGATATGGCTTAACGACTAATATGTACGGTATTAAACGATATTAACCGGGACCAACGGCTTAACGTGCCTTCCGAAGCACGGAAAAAAAACCCCGAAATTTTACCTCCATTTTACAACGTTCCAAGTAATTTACATATCTTAATTTTCCCCTCCAGGATAGTGGAAGCCATGAGCGGCAAGATCCTGATCGACGGCATCGACATCTCGACCCTCGGCCTGCACCAGCTGCGCTCGCGCATCACCATCATCCCGCAGGACCCGGTGCTGTTCTCGGGCACGCTGCGCAGCAACCTGGACCCCTTCGACGCGTACAACGATGACCAAATCTGGAGGTCGTTGGAACACGCGCATTTGAAATCTTTTGTCCAAGGTACGTCATTTTGTAATTCCATGCTGACCTGGGAAAGAGAGAAAAACATAAAATAACATAACATAAAAATCCTTTATTGCACATAATAACACAACATACAACACAGTAATTTAGGCTATGGGCTGACAACCTGTCACTAGAGCAATACATATTACAATCTAAAATTGCCCTAAATTTTTGACAGACGTGGCGAGAGCGCATTTTACGGCGTTAAACGCTCTGCCTACCCCGTAAGGGATAAAGGCGTGATTTATGAATGTATGTATGTATGTACAACACAACAAATAACAACAAAAGACAAGTACAACATTACAATATGCTAGCTGCATTTCCTCAGGCATGCTGTAAAAACCAGCTAAGGGATCCGAGATTTCAGTATATTGTATTATTATATTATTATTTATTATCGTTATTTACAAAACACAATTTAATAAGTTAAATGACATCGCTAAACCTTAATGACGTTTGTCTCGATGTCATTATCCGCTTACATTAAAAACAACTAAACTTAACTAATATTATATGAAAAACATACATTCACATACAATTTTCTTTTAATTTCATACAGTTATTTTATATTGATAAATGACGAACACTCATTTACTAGGCTGTTTAGGATTCAGTTACCCTGTAATTAATAGAGTCGTGATTATAAGATTTACAATGAAGATAATAATTGTAATTTAGGCGATGGGCTGACAACTTGTCACTACAGCAATATATCTACAATCTATCTTAAATAACCATCAAAATTTTGACAGACGTGGCGGAACGACCTTTGTTTAGGTTGTTTACGCTCTGCCTACCCATTCGAGATATAGGCGTGAATATGTATGTATGTATAAAAGTTCTATGAAATCTTTTTTTCTCTTGTACATAATTTTATTAATGATCCATACTTAAAACTAGACGGTGCGTAAGCGTAAGTTGAAAGCACACATCCCTGTCGCGCGCTGTCCAAAGCATTCGACGCTACCGATGGCGCAATGCTCATTTGTAAGCTGCTATTCGCTTACCCAGTACATTTAACCATCTCAGTAGTAAGGTGCGAGATCTTGACATTTTCAATCTTAGTCAAGATAGTTAAGAAATGTGTTGCTTTAATTTAATTTAAAAATATTATTAAAAATCTTATTTAAATTCAAAGAAACCTGTAATTTGTCAGAAAATTACATTTGACAAAGCCCCTCACCACCCCAACCGATTCGTAGTTAGCGCCTCTGACCTGTTTCCTAACCTGCGACTCATTACAAACAAAGACTTAGGCATGTCTTTACCGACGTCGGAAGACCCAATTACTCGTGCAATGAACGCTGCCAAAGCAACACAAGCTCTTCCAGTAACCGCGCACTCCGCCGGCGGGGTCGCGGAGGTACCTCCTTTGCTCCCACTTCGGCACGTACCGAGTAGATCCTATCCTATAATTCCCAAGGCAACGCCATAAGCCAAGGTTCGAGCCCTATTGGCCGCCCTTAGGCAGTTGTCATTTGCATATAAGAGTGTAGATTGTGTGTAGCAACTCCCCGCCTTAAGTCCGGTGACGCATTATATACACTTTGTAGTATGGTGCAAAGCTTTGTAGCAGGTCCATTCTAAACAAAAAAAAAGTTGATGTGACCTAAATCTAAGTATCATTTCAGTATAAAAAGAATACAATTTAAAATACAATAAATCAATTACCCTATTTTCATTTCGCAGGTCTGCAAGCCGGCCTTCGTCACGAAATCTCCGAAGGTGGTGAAAACCTATCAGTGGGACAGAGACAGCTGGTATGCCTCGCGCGCGCTCTGCTGCGCAAGACACCGCTACTGGTACTGGACGAGGCCACCGCCGCTGTTGACTTGGAGACAGATGACCTCATTCAGGTAAACATCTATCAGTGGGACAGAGACAGCAGGTGTGCTCGCGTGCGCTCTGCTGCGCAAGACACCGCTACTGGTACTGGACGAGGCCACCGCCGCTGTTGACTTGGAGACAGATGACCTCATTCAGGTAAACATCTATCAGTAGGACAGAGACAGCAGGTGTGCTCGCGTGCGCTCTGCTGCGCAAGACACCGCTACTGGTACTGGACGAGGCCACCGCCGCTGTTGACTTGGAGACAGATGACCTCATTCAGGTAAACATCTATCAGTGGGACAGAGACAGCAGGTGTGCTCGCGCGCGCTCTGCTGCGCAAGACACCGCTACTGGTACTGGACGAGGCCACCGCCGCTGTTGACTTGGAGACAGATGACCTCATTCTTGTATTCCTGATGGGGTAGGCAGAGCGCAAACGACCCAAACAAAGGTCGCTCCGCCACGTCTGACAAAGTTTTGAGGGTTATTCAAGATAGATTTGTAGGTATATTGATGACCTCATTCAGGTAAACATTGCACACCTTTGGCACAGAATAAATAATAGTTCTTTAGAAAGAGACAACAAATTTTCGACTAAGGAGCATAATTAGGTGTGACGGAAGCCCCTTTCTTCCTTTCGGCCGTCACACTTATGCCGCCAATAACCTTTTTCTTTTCTTTTTTGCAGTCTTGCTTTAAAAAAAAATAATTGTGACTGTGTATACTTTTAAGACTTCGCGTAGTGGTCAGTAATGCTCATTACTGTCGTTTGGTGACGTTACCGGCCGCTGCGAACTTGAGTACCGAAAATAGTGAATGATTTTTTTAATAATGGAGCTATTTCCGAGCAATTGGGGGAAATTTTACATTACTTTAGATGTCAAAAATAAGTCAAATATGGTCGAGTTGATTTGGAAGGCCTCGACTTGTAAACGAGACCATATATTGCGTTTTAGGTTGAGACTAGGATAGTACTTTTCTCTCATTTTGCTAGGAAACAACAACAATACACTCAAAAATAAACTTTGATTTGATTTTTTATTTATTTTTTTCATTCTCCCCTTAGGGAAAGCAAAGAGCGTGAGCCCATGCAGCCAAGTCTTTAGTATTTATTCTGTAGTTATCTTAACCTACGCTAACCTAAAGTCATTAGAATGCGCCGGTGATTCACATTCAATTTCAAATTTAATTTAATCTCAACAGAATTCTACGCGCGGATATAAATCCGGATCATACGGTAGCGCCTTCCTTTGCCGCTTACTCCCGCCATATTGTTCCTCGTCAGCAGATCATTATCTTAAATCCACCATATTAATACATTAAACGCTGAAGACTACAGAAGAGCGAGAAACAAAGTCCGTCTGATTTTTCATGTTCCCCGCGCAAAACCTTAACCTAACCTAATCTAGAACTCATTAGAATGCAAGTGTGGTGTCCACATTCCGACGATCGATGAGATTTACGTGGAAGTATCGAGTCGAATTATATAGCATTTCTGTACTTTATTTCTCAGTTCCACTACATTGTCTTTCACTACCGGCACATTATTATCCCACAACACTATCACAATAATAGCCACGAAAAACGAATTTAGAAAGCCAGAAACTCAGTCCTAGAAGCGATTCTTTACGACTCCCGCGCAAAACCGATTCCTCCACAATATTTTGACATTTTAAATTTGCATGGCGCCTTTGACAGGCGCTTATTCCATTCATTCAATCTCTTTTTTTTTTCGCATTCTGCCTTTAAAACAATAATATTGTGAACTTAAAAACACCTAATCCATACTAGTGTATACTGTAAAGACTTCGCGTATCGGTCGTTAACGATCATTGTTGTCGCTTGGAGAAATGGCTGGCGTTTGCGAATGAATGTCGGATTTGTTTTTTTTTTAAATAATCAAGCCTTTTCCGAGCAAATGAGAGAAAATATATATTTTTGTGTTCCAGAAAACCATCCGCTCGGAGTTCTCTTCGTGCACCGTGCTCACCATCGCGCACCGCCTCAACACCATCATGGACTCCAGCAAGGTGATGGTGCTGGACCGCGGCCGCCTCGTGGAGTACGCGCCGCCGCAGCTGCTGCTGCAGGACCGGGCCTCCATCTTCTACAGCATGGCCAAGGACGCCGGCCTGGTGCAGTAACACACCAACACCCCAACACCTCAACACCTCAACAGCTCAACATCTCAACACCCCAACAGCTCAACACCTCAACACCCCAACACATCAACACCTCAACACCCCAACACCTCAACACCTCAACACCTCAACACCCCAACACCTCAACAGCTCAACACCTCAACACCCCAACAGCTCAACACCCCAACACCTCAACACCCTAACACCTCAACACCCCAACACCTCAACACCCCAACAGGTCAACAGTGTTTGCCGTTCACTCATTTCAATTATTATATTTTCTAATAGATTTTTGCACTCACAGTGCTATGTTATTTCAGAAAATATTAGAAATAACAAATCAATCAATTATAATAGTATAGTTGTAATATTATACTACAGATGTCGCTAGCGTCCACACATAAAAAATAAAAAATAAAACACGATCACACTCATAGCCCCCACTAGGATTCCCTGTATCGGGGTGCCATGGACATACACAGAAACAACCACAAAGAACACCCAGACCCAGAAGCAGACATTTAAACTCATCATTCAAATATCTGCTCTGGCCGAGAATCGAACCCGGGACCCTCTGCGTAGCAGGCAGGTACACTGCCAACTAGGCTGCACGGCTCGTCAACATGACGAGTAATAAATAACAGATCACAAATTCATCGCTCGGGACATGGCTGCTGTAGCTTAGCGGTTTGGAGCGTTGGGCCGGTTTTCAAAGACGCGGGTTCTAAGCCCGTCAGCGGTCGAACTTTTGATTTGTTATTTCTAATATTTTCAATTATTACAGTTTTATGTGGAGACTCCTAAGTCTCGCGATCTGCTAAAACACCCGTCAATTCACTCAATCTAGTTCCATGAAGCCCTCATGTTGCGGGGATGATTTGAATCCGTGATCGCTAATAATATCTTCAGCAAATCGTTTCATAAAGCTACAATTTACTTGTACAATTTAATAATTCGTATATATTACGATACGGTGGAACATAAACTTGCAAATTATGTTTTATGAAAATCTAAAATGTGTTAGGTGTTATTAAAAGAAATTTAAAATACGAACCATCTTAATAATAAAAAAATCATAACATGTGTTTATAAAATCATAACTGTAGCTATAGTGCTTTTCATATCAACCAACACAATTAAGAACAATGCTGTCACAAAACATTTACATAACGTATCGTTGTGTTGGCTGATTTTAAAAACCGTATTCCTAAAATTTAAAAAACAAAACAAAAGATGATTCAGATACCGAATTTGAATGGTCCCTGTAAAATAACTCGAATAATACTTAAATGGAGGTAGGGTAGGAGATATATGGAGATTTTTCAAGAATTTAGAATCACTTACTTAACGTTAATTAATAAATCACTTTTCACTTAATATTTTTAGTTTCTACAATGCTCAAAGTTACTTAAAATATAACTAATAGCGATTTTATTATTTCAACCAGTTATTTGTACTTATTGACTTAATTAGTGTACAAAAACAAGCATGTTTAGTTAAAAAACAAAGTTCCATTATATTAGTATGTTTGAACTCAGAAGTAGAGTATTGATCATTACTCTTTTTCTTTTATAAATATGATTATAATGAATACTCTTATTACTATTTCATATTTGCCTTATGTAAATATATAAAAACAATATTTCGTCACTAATTGTACAAATATCAAATATATGTAGATACATAAATATTGTATTGAACAATACAATGGTATAAAACTTTGCAATAAATTGTCAATTGGTCATTGTTAAATATATATACAATTTAGACATTTATATTTCAAATTTGGTATCGTTTAAAATGTTATTGACCTCGACGTATAAAACAATATGAGACATCGCTACTCGTGGTCAATAATAAGACATTCCACGCGTGTGTCGGGCATGGAATGTAACGTAGTTTTTTCAATAATACTAAATTGTATTTTGATCGTAATACTCATTATATAGTGAGCAGACTCTAAAGTGATACATATACGATAAAAGAATGCGTAATCAAAAGCCATGTCTCAAAACTAAAACGAAAAAACGACGTAACGTACCCGACATTTTCGTGGAATGTAATAAATTATTCACATAGATGGTATGCAAAACTTCGCCAAGTGAACATTTGTAAACTTGTTGTAAATGTTATTATTGTGTGGAATATAAATGTTATTTGAATAGTTTGTTTCCGAGGTTTATGCCTCACCCCGTTCAGTAGTAATAAGTAGATGTAAGACCGTTCCCTCTGTGCCTGTTCATACGAATATCTCGATAATATAACCAGTGTGCGGTAATTAATAATTATATTCGTTTGATTGTAATGTTTTACGATTTTGACATGTGAAGTTATACATAAATAGTTGAATAATTACCTCGACATAAGTTGTGATTGTAAAATACTGATCCAGTTGATTAAGTTTAAATAAATAGTTAAGTACCATAACGATGTTACAAACTTGCCTTTGAGGAATAAAAGCATTTAAAATATTAGTTTTAAAGTTTGTATTACAGTTTTTTTCTTTATAATTTTTAATTGTGCTATATTACTACACTCACAAAAGAATTTGTAATCGTTAAAATTAAAATTATTTAATAGTTCACTAAGTATATTTAATCTAACTGCATTGTGTATTTTTATAATATGCCGGTATTTCGAATTTTCTTTATCAATAATTTCAAGAATGTATCTTAAAATGTAAATATGTACTTAAAGATTTAAAACCAATAGAATAAATAGGTAGTTTACAATACAATACAATATAAAATTGACTGTCGTTGGCAGCTAATTTACTTGTATGCCTGTATGAATCAAGAAGCGTAATTACAAAACATAGTGTGCCTGTAATATTGAATCTAGTGTAATATCATTTGCCAGAACACATGGCATTGTTATCAAAAATGTGTTCGTTAATATTAGTCGCATACCTACATACTAAAGGTTAGAACGCACTACGACCTAGCCACACTGCAGCGGCACTAAAGCTGCAGCGCAGCGGCGCGGCGCGACACGGCGCGGCAATGTCAGTTCATGCATTTTGATAGATTTTGTCGCGAAGTGCCGCGCCGCGCCGCTGCAGCTACGTCATAGTGCGGTCTAATCTTTATTTTACTTGCACTGGTGTTATTCCACATATAAACCTGTTCTGTGTGACGTGATTTAATAGGTATTACATTTGTTATTCTTTACAGGATTTAAAATTCTTCTCGTAATAAATTTTATTTGTATACCAATAATTTTATTTTATCTTCTATCCACAAAAAAGATTATTTTAGTCTAAACTTCCTTCAAACTATGCTGGTGCTTATTTCTATAAGTACTAAAGATTCTTCTGTCGTGTGGAATGACCGGCGTCAGGTTTTAAAACCGCCTTACATTCCTCTGACTTCGTTTGTGTAATGAAACTACCACTACTGACGTACCGACGGTTATTGCCGGCTATACAACGTGTAACAGAAAGAGTATATGTACCCGAAAGGATATGAACCAGCTCTCGAAACTGAACAACTTTCTCAAAGAAAGAGGACGAAATACGAAAAAAAATACTTTCCAAACTACACGCGCTATCAGTTGATGCATTTTGTATGAAAGGTCTTTTTTTTCCGTATTTCGATCTATGTTCCTCTGAGAAAGTTGTTCAGTACCATGGGCTGGTGCATATCCTTTCGGGCGCATATCCCTTTCTGTTATGTGTTGCATATGCCCTCGGAAACTCGGAATCATTATCAAACTGAAAACAAGCTCACAATCTTCATACTTAATGCGATGTCGTAATTTTTGAAAACCGCCTAATAGCGTAATCGATGGTTTGTGTAACGATCACTATCAAAGAAAGCTACCAGAGACGACGGATTAACATGCCCTCCGAAACATGGAATCCATTTTCTTGACACTGACTGCACTATCCTAGCTAATTAAGATAAACACCCAAAAATGGGAATCGAATCCACGTCCACGGGGCCAAGGCTCAGACCACTAGAAAACACCACACGGAAGCTGTTGTGGCTCAAAGTGATAAATTGAAACTTGGGAATCCAACCCACGAAGAAAGTCCCAATACAAAAAGAATAATCGTAAACGAAACTATTAACTGCCTCCGTGGTCTAGTGGCTAGTGCCATTGGCTCCCGATCTGGAGGTCCTGGGTTCGATTCCGAGGGGGTAAAACACAAAGTTGATATATGAGAATTTATCACTTTGTGAATTTTTCCCCAGTTTGAGTAGGACATTGCAGGCTGAATCACCTGATTGTCCGAAAAGAAAAAGATTTCGTGCTTCGGAGGGCACGTTAAGCCGTCGGTCCCGGTCGCTGTCTTTGATATTGGTCGTTACACAAAACCATGTCAGAGGCCTGATAGTTGTGCTACTAGGCGGTTTAAAAACTCTGACACCAGGGTTCATCGGGTCCATAGACTCGATACCCACTCGACAGAAGAAGAAGAACGAAACTATTCTACTGAAGACATGGCCCGCAGCCAGTTACACAAAACCATGTCAGAGGCCTGATAGTTGTGCTACTAGGCGGTTTAAAAACTCTGACACCAGGGTTCATCGGGTCCATAGACTCGATACCCACTCGACAGAAGAAGAAGAACGAAACTATTCTACTGAAGACATGGCTGCGGGCTCAACGCTCGAGCTACCAGCCTCTGGCTGAAAAGGAGTAGATGGCAAAATGACTAGTTTCCATTTCCAAAACAGGTAGCGTTCAAAAAAATTATGTTTTTCCTGAATGCATGAACTTAACTTTCATTCATCAAAATTCAAAATATTTTTGTCTTTGTTATACACAAGCATTGCACATAAGCGCTTTTCATTCACTTTATCTAATCAATACAATATTTAATGACAGGCATTGTGGGTAGCGTTACCGTACTTACCAGATTACTCTGAACGTAACCTCATTCATAACCTATTTGTTTATTTGTGAACTTTATTTATTTATCGCCAAACAACTAAAAGTTGAAGTTATTTATTTATATTTCAACAGTTTATTTAATTGTAATTGGTTAACTAGCTAAGTGAAACATGAACAAGATATTTGAAATCGAACCGATCGAAACCTTTGAAAATGTAGGTATATTTATTGCGTATAATACTATCATTACATTAAATGCATTTTGCATTATCTCTTTGTATGATTATCTAAAATTTTGATATAAATTACAGGTATTCGAAGAACTACTTACCAATCTATATGTCTGGAAGCAGGTTTCTACAGACTTGGAGCCCCATATTACACAGGCAGCAAAGGAAGACCTACAACAATTAGTTGGCAACAGCAATCTTAATACAGACACCATCTCTAGAGAGATGCAAAACAAAGGTTGGGCAGATGATAAAGTTAAAAGGGCAGTTACACTAATTGAGAAAAAGAAAACTGAATTATTGTATGCAACAATTCTACATCACAATAGTAAATATGGACAAACTGTGCAGAACTTTGATTGGGCTCTAAAATTAATAAAAGGAACTAATGATTTGAAAACTTTAATTTATCCACTATTACAACTTGTTTTGTCATTACAAACTACTGAAGGAGAGCTCAAACACTCATTGTATGATATAAATAAAGATATGTTGAAGAAATTGATAGATGCTTTAGAAAATAAAGATGATTTGTAATTCTATTAGTTTCTATATCTCATAACCACTTATACCTAGTACCTACCATGAAATACTATATTTAGCAATATTTGTATGTAGTATTATAGTTACTCTGTGGCAATATATTTTAGCCACATAAAATTGTGATTTTTATTTAGCTGGCCGGTTGAGGATTAGGCCATTGGAGAGTATAATATGGAAAGTGGAGCACTGATCAATCATGGATTTATTTATTAGCACAAAGTGAAATAAGCATTGGTTTGATTAACTTAAAACTTTTAATCAATTCATAAGTCAAAAAAGAGTTTTACTTTAATTTGCTTTAGTATTGATTGTTGTCACTTACATACATATAATCACGCCTTTATACCTTATTGAATTATATGAGGTAAAGTAGGCAGAGTGTAAGCAACCTAAACAAAGGTCGTTTCGCCATGTCTGACAAAGTTGATTTGTTGAAGTAGATTTGTATATTGCTCTGTAGTAACAGGTTGTCAGCCCATTATCTAAATTGTGATATGCAGAAACCCTCGGATCCCCTAGCAGGTTTTTACAGCATGCCCACGAGGAAATGCAGCACTATTTTTCTCTCGTTCCCCGTCCAGCATAGAAAAATGTTGTAATTTAAGGTATTCTTTGATTTAGGGTTTTCGCCTTTGTTAGCCTAATGGTTCTTTTTCTTTGAAGGAATTAATTTAACTAACCCCCCCTCATAGTGTCTTTATTCCACACATATTTGAAGGAACAACGGGGACATAATTTTTAATTTTCACCCTTTTGAAGCTATGGTTAGTGCTGCTTGAATATAATATTAATATTGCAAAAGGTATTGTAAAAAAAATATATTTATTCCTAGATGTTCCAATAGAGGGTTCTTTCAGAAGGACTAATGGGAAATGGGGAAGAGGTTTCAAAAATGATCAGTTGTACCTTCAAAATAAGAAAGGGACTAGAGACAAAAATGTCCCTTTAAAGCAAAGGAATAACTGGGAATAATTAGATTTTGCTGATCTCAAGCTTATGCCTATTTCATTCATTACTGATATTTATGATTGTATGTGTATGACAAGTGAAGGGAAATGTTAGGGATTTGTGGTGTAATGTTATATTATAAAGCGACATCAATTAAAGAATACAATTAAAACAAGGTGTTATTACTTTTAAAATTTATTGATTAGAGACATTCACACATCAACATTAAGATTCAGTAATTGGAATAACATATAAAATATACAATTCCTCATTGTGATAATGAGCATAGCTGTGTGTCCCTACATTTCCAAAATGAGTAATAAGACGAGTTACATAAGATTTTCTTACTAAAAGCAAATAGCAAAATAAACATCCACTTAACATACTTGTGCCAAAGTTTGTTCAAGTATTCAGTACTAGCCTAGGTTTGACACAATATGTTCAGCGGAACATTATCTAAGAAACTAATTAGGTGTGCAAGTTGTGATGTCATGCATTTTGGGGCTGTACACCTTGCATTGCGCGCGTGGTGTGTCTACTGTAGCGAGTACAGATGCTGCATTATATGATAGAGTACGCGATATCGGGCGCCAACCAGTACAAGCTCGTATTGAGTACGGGAAGGATCTACTTATTTATAAGGAGACAATCATGGGAAGGCAATTACATGCTAATGAGTAGTTAGTAGAAGATTGATATGGAATGTCTCATTCGTGTGGACTGCTAATATACTTGGAGCAGGTTCCCCAATCATGCAGAAGTGTTACTTTATTTCATAAAAAATGTATAAAATTACAAAAATGATTATGAAACCATAGAATTACAGGATTCAGATTACTACTGAAAATGACACAATGTATAATAATATCAAACCTTAAGAACCATCTTATTGTATGTTTGAGGTGGAAACCGATACATTACGACAGCCCCCCCCCCTCCTCTTGTTACTTCACTAACTTGTTATATTTACTACTGTCTAAATACAATATAATTATGTATGTCTGTATATGCATAAAAATTGTATAGTATAATCGAAAAATTGGCCACTGAATACAAGTCCAAAAATGTTTTACAATTAAACTCTCGTTAGAGTTGATATTTGACAACCATACAATTCCGTTTTGGCGACGAATGCCTACTATGTGTTTACTTACTGCTTAATATCTCACTAGGAATAGGAGCAACTTACCGATACCTTAAACATTTCATGAGTCGCGTTACAGAGAGCTGACAAAACTAAATTTATACAATTTAATATAAATTAGAAGCTGAATAATATAATGTGTATATAAAATGAACACACTAATGAGATAAATGGAAATTCATCATTTAAACACACCCTCAACAGAGATACAATTTAACAAACCATATGAACAGAAATTAAATGAAATAAGTATGAAATTCAATTATTCATATATACATAATTGTAATGTCTCAAACTAAAAGCGACGACCGTCGATCGTCTCACGGTATACAGTTTATATTCGATACATTATTCATAATCCATAATATTAAAAATTTCAATAAATGTTAACAGCTTTTCCGCAGTAAAAGCTCCAACATATACCGGGACAGGACGAGCCGAGCCGACTATATTATATACAACAACCGCCTGTCCGCACCCGTGCCGTGCGCCCGCAGCGCCGCAGCGCCGCACGGGTGCGGATACAACCATTCCTCCCGCACGTTACGTTCCAGACTACATCTTACCAGAGTTAGCTGTCTCAAATTTCAGACTTTGAGCAGATATTGAGATCGAACAATTTTGATCAGTTACGAGAAATATTCTAAGTTTTCCGCGAATGAAACGCTTTCGTTTCAAAGTTACGAGATGAACCGATGTCTATGATAGAGTAGAGTCGATCGCTTTCGAGAAATAATTTAGGAGCGAGTCGCGCGACGACGTCACACTAATACCCCTGTAATAATGGCACCAACTTATCGCACCGTATACTGAACTACATAACTTTGTTATTGTATATAATTATTAAAAAAAAACCTCGATCCTAGCGAATAAATGTATAAAGTCTTAATTTTACAGAAGCAAAGCACGCTGAACTTACACACTATAATCATTCTATATGAAAGGTCACGTTTGAAACTGAAATCCACATCTCTGTATGTAAATTAACGCTCGAACTTAGTTCGACATCACTCCACAGTGCTAATTGGAAATAAATTAAAGGCTTATTTTCCGACTCTTGTTGCTGCGCGTCTAGTTGGCCAGCGCCACGTCGCGCGATGTTTCCTGCAACAAACAACAACTATATAGTTTTTGACATTTAAGCGGTTATTCACTACATGTTATTCGCGGTTATTCTTCCATGCTGGATTGGGAACGAGAGAAAAACATAGAATGTGCCAGCTGCATTTCCACCCGGGCATGCTGTAAAAACCAGCTAAGGGATCCGAGGGTTTCAGTATATTGTAATTTCGGCGATGGGCTGACTGACAACCTGTCACTACAGCAATATACCTACAAATCTATCTTAAATAACCCTCAAAACTTTGTCAGACGTGGCGGAACGACCTTTGTTTAGGTCGTTTACGCTCTGCCTACCCCATTAGGGATAAGGGCGTAATTATATGTATGCATTCACTACAATTAGATTATTATATTGAACGGGATGATCACCGCCGTTATATTTATTGTTACCTTGATATTTCAAAGCACTAGCACGCTCCATGCTCGAGTAGACTGGCGACGCGCATGCGGTAATAATCCCGTTCAAAATAACAACAACAATGCGTTACTATCACCGATAACAACAATAACAATTCAACGTGTAATGTGTCGCAGATATAGCAATAGATCGCCAAATTATCACAATTTATTGCCAATAGGTATTATCAAACATGTCGTGACAAACATGAAAGTGAGACAAAAGCTGTTCATCTATTTACCACTATTTTATTCACAGTTGTAACTTTTGACGGTTCCTTTAAATGTTCCTATTAGGTCCTTCTAAGGACCTGTCAAAATGATTCTATTAGTCCCTTGAAAGGAACTGTCAAAATGTTCAGTCAATGGATCTAATGCCCCCTCAAAACATCTGTCAAAATGTTCTCCCTAATGGGACTAATGCCCCCTCAGAAAAACTGTCAAAATGTTACTGATAATGGGACTAATGCCGTAAAAAGAACTGTCAAAATGTTCAGTAATGGGACTAACGTCCTTTCAAAAGAACTGCCAAATGTTCAGTAATGGGACTAACGTCCCTTCAAAAGAACTGTCAAAATGTTCAGTAATGGGACTAATGCCCCTTCACTAGAACTGTGAAAATGTTCAGTTATGGGACTCATGTCCCTTCAAAAGAACTGTCAAAATGTCCCTAAAGGGGCTAATGTCTTTTCAAAAGAACTGTTAAAATGTTCCCTAACGAGGTTAATGTCTTTTCAAAGGAACTGTCAAAATGTTCCCTAATGGGACTAATCTCTTTTTAAAGGAACTGTCAAAATGTTCCCAACGGAGCTAATGTCTTTTCAAAGGAACTGTCAAAATGTTCCCTAATGGGACTAATGTCTTTTTAAAGGAACTGTCAAAATGTTCCCAACGGAGCTAATGTCTTTTCAGAGGAACTGTCAAAATGTTCCCAACGGAGCTAATGTCTTTTCAGAGGAACTGTTAAAATGTTCCCTAATGGGACTAATGTCTTTTCAAAGGAAATGTCAAATGGGAATAAAATTTATTCACTTTTGTCCCATATTCTAATCTACATTTGATGTAGATAAAAAGCTTCTAGATTTAAAATTAGAATTCGAAAATAAGTTCCATTAGGCCCAGAAAATGCATAGACGAAGCTGATTGATGAGGGAAAACCTTGCTCTTGCAATATGATCTTCAGAATGCAGTGTCTTTGTTGGTTTTACTAAAGATCATGGAAGTTAGAGTAGAGTAGGGGTTGCTCAGTCAATGACACTGAACAACTTCCACCAGGAACTTTTTCAGGAAATAAAAAGAAATATTGGCTTTTTCATTCAATTTTGATTGAGGTGAACATTTTGTATGGTAAAGCCAATTTTTTTTTCAGTTGGAATATTATGACATGAGAAAAAACTAAAAAAAAAAAGAATCCTTATGCTAGATAGGTACTAATAATAATGGTTACCGTTTGAGTGTTTAGTTCTGGCACCACCGGGACCTCGGGGATCAAGTCCGCTAACTTGTCTGATACAGCGATGGGCTCCTGTAATTTAAACCATTATTACAAACTTATACAAAGTAAATACGAAATGCCTATGTGAGATGCCTCGTGCTTTAACAAGTGTGATTTTTCAATGCAAAACTAAGAAGATATTTTTATCTGTCATGGAAATAGCTGTTTTGATAAATTATTCAGCGACTACGTGACTAGTAACAGATGTTCGCTATTTTAATTATGGCTTGACTAAAATGTTGTGGGGAGCATACAATGTTTCATTCAATTCCATTATAAAATGTTTCTTCTATTTTGATATTTACAGAAATGGAAGTTAATTTTATAAATACTAGACGCAACATGTGCTATTTCGATTTGCGAGAATAGTATTTATTTGAACGTTCGTGAAGACATAACCAAATGTGTTAGCACGTGAAGCAAAAAGTTTTAAAAAAACATGCCAGAATATTATTAAATCGGAATCTAGCTACATTCAGGACAAAGCTCGGGGAGGGAGAGGGGGAGGGGTGGGGGGACGATCAAACCGCGCGGGGGGTCCGGCGCACTCCGCTCTTCCTGTTATTGACGGTCGACGCATGCCGGCAGATGCACATGAAACTAAAGGTTAACGGGGTATCAAACGCTCCATACAACTAGTCCACTACAAGAGCAAGGCGGCGCGGTATTCACCTGGGGGGCGTCCGAGGCGTCGCTGCGGTCGGCGGGCGGCGGCGGCGTCGGGGCGCTCGGGGACGCGGCGCCGCTCGACAGCTCCATGGGCTCGGGCAGCGCGCCGCCGTTGCAGGCCGCGGGCGCGGCGGCGCGGGCCTTGTTCTTCATGTTCTCGAGCTCAGTGTCCACGTTCCCGTTGAGCTGCTCGGTGCCATTGGTCTCGATGTCCGATATGTGGTTTGAATTGACGGCTTGCGTGTCCTCTAATATGAGGGTTTTCTCTCCAGCGGGAACGTCCTCGTCTGCGGGCGGCGGGGGCGGGGGGAGGTCCTCCGTGGTGTCGGGCGAGTCTGACACGGGCTCGGGCAGGTCTAGATCGTCTCCTAAGGGCGCGGGGGGCATTTCTGCGTCTGGTGATTCTAGCTTAGCCAGTTCCGATTCTTGTACTGGGGCGGCTTCTTGGGCTACCTCATCTTTGACGGTTTCAAAAGTATCTACATTCGACTCGGGGCAAGCGACGTCTCCGGCCGCGGTAATTGACGATGTTTTGGGTTCTTCTAATTTATTTTCGTTGGAATCACCGGAATTGGTGTCGATGGTTTGGACTTCAGGTTCCTTATTTTCCGCGGCTGACTCTACATTTCGAATTTCGGGTTCGACTTTTGTTTCTACCTTTTCAATTTCTGGCTGTACCTTCTCGACTTCTGGCTCTGTGTTTTCGATTACCGGCTCAGCATTTTCAACTACAGGTTCTACTTTTTCAACTACTGGTTCTACCTTTTGAACTTCTGGTTCAACTTTTTCGATAACAGGCTCAATTATTTCAACAGTAGGTTCGACGGTTTGGATTGCAGGCTGGGCGAGTTCGGGCTGTTTTGGCTCGGGTGAGATCTGGCTAGTCTCCATTACCTTTTCAATGACCGTTTCCTCGACAGCAGGTTGAGGCTCGACCGGCTTGGCGTCGTCGGTTTCCTTCAAGGGAGGGGGAAGTTGAGTGTCGGCGCTTACAGTATCGTTATCGGTGTCCTTGGGGGGTGCGGGTGCGTCTTGTGGGGGTGAGATTGCGAGGTCGGTGTTAGGTAGCGAAGCGTCGGTCAGTTCCGGTGCCATGGTGGTGGCGGCGAAGGAAGCCACCGAAGAGGGGGGAGGGTTCGCGGGGAGCGGTGGAGGCGTGGACTCTAAAGGCATTCGTTCAACACAAACCTCTTTTTTGACAGGGATTTCGGGAGCCGGGACGGTTTCCGTCGCGTCGGCGGCGGGCGCCTCGGGTTTGCTTTCCTCGCTTTGCGGTTCGGGGGCGGCGGGTTTTTGTTCTTCTAGCGAGAGTCCGTTGACGGGGAGCTGTTCGGGCTGCGCCTCGGGCTTGGCTTCCTCTGGCGCGGGTGCTGGGGCCGCTGCTGGCGCGGGCGCGGGCTCGGCCGGCGCGGGCTCGTCGGCCGCGGGGCTCTCCACCTTGGGCGACTCGGGGGCGCTGGTGCCGTTGGTGAGCGGCTCAGTGACGGGGGTCTCGGGGGTCTTCTCGTCCTGCACCGCCTCGGGCTTGGCCTCCTCTGCCACTTCGTTTGCTCCATTTTCAGGTGTCACTTCGGCCGCCTAAGAGAAATAAATTTACGGTTAAAGTAGCTCGCTATGCTTCCTATTTGTGAATGTGATCTATGATTTCTAAGATTTTAAAGTTTGATTAAAGACAATGTTTTCCAGAATTCACTGTAATTTATTATTGTTAGCACGTCACTCCAGTGGTTGGTATTTAGATGACCGTACCTTGTCGTCGGCCATGTTAGCGAAAATATAACAAACGGGTGCTGTTCCTAAGAAATCCTGGGTGAGACTGAAGGGAGACCGTCATGCGCAATAACATTTATAGTGCTATTTTTTGTTACGGAAGATTGGCTCTCATTTTTAGCTAGGTAGTTACCCTTCAATGCTCATGATCGAAGACATATTATGTTGCTTTTAGATCACAGGGCTGACACGAGGCATTATTAAGTGTAAATATATTTACATACGAAAATGTTTCCATTTACAATGTGTACGTACAATTGAGATGAAATATTCGTTTAGTACGCAATTAGCTAAGTAAATAGAACGCGCTGATCGTTCGCTACGCTCGCTACTAAGTTTACATTCGTCACACTATGAGTAACACAGTTCTGTGAATCAATTAAATCGGAACACATAGGTTTCATATGAATGGCTCGGCAAAAGTGTGAATCATATCGGCATTTAAGAAAACCATAATGTTATGGAAATCTAGGTGGAGAAAATCCCATAGCTAACATTGCTAAAGCATGACTCATGTCCAGCGAATTTCATATATGAGCTGACAATTTAAAACTCCAAGTAACATATACATACATACATACATATAATCACGCCTTTATCCCTAATGGGGTAGGCAGAGCGTAAACGACCTAATCAAAGGTCGTCCCGCCACGTCTGACAAAGTTTTGAGGGTTATTTAAGATAGAATTCTAGGTATATTGCTGTAAAGTAACATATAAATTGTTCAAAAGCCTGCTGAAATACAGGAGGTATTTTTTTATTTAGCTATTTCCTTAACCTTACTGCCTTGTTGCTCATCATACCAAATATACAATTATTTTATTTTCTAGATTATGTACAGTACAATTGTGTAGGTATATTTTATTTGTATAGTATTGTATTTTATTCTTTGTATGTACATATTTATATGTACACACGAGTTCTCTGAAATAGCTTATCTATTATAAAACGGGGTTACTGCGTATTTAAGTTCGTGTTTCAGTTACAATGCAAAACTTCGCTCCTAAACTAGGATAATTGTTACAGCTACTGTGTAACGAGTCAACAAATTCCATCTGTGTTTTTTTTTACATGCATATAATCACGCCTGTATCCCGAACGGGGTAGGCAGAGCGGAAACGACCCAAACATTGGCCGCTCCGCCACGTCTGACAAAGTTATGAGGGTTTATTTAAGATAGATTAGTAGGTATATTGCTGTAGTGACAGGTTGTCAGCCCATCGCCTAAATTGCAATATACTGAAACCCTCGGATCCCTTAGCTGGTTTTTACAGCATGCCCGGGAGGAAATGCAGCTGGCACATTCTATGTTTTTCTCTCTCTCCCAGTTCAGCATGGAAGTGAAGTGTGTTTTTTTTATACATAAAATATCCTTTATTAGACAGACAAGTCTTGATGGGGTAATTTTGGTAAGAACGAATTGTTTTTTGCTGTAGTGATAGATTGACAGCCTTTCGCCTAACTTGCAATACATCGTCTCTCTCTACTGATGTACTTCTTTTTCATGTCTTTTATAAAATATTTTATTGTGTTGGTATACAACCGCAGGGCTGCGGCGGACAATAAAACGATACTTGTGCACAAGGTCGTCTTTGTTTACTGATGTAGAAAGATACGCCTCGAGTGCTGCACTAATACACGCGGAGATCAATGCGTCGTAAATGTTCGCCGTTTGGCAGCCGATATAACTGCCTCCGTAAATAATATACGATTGATGAGACATTACATTAAAATTGTTATTTATCGCTTTTCCACACCTCGCACGCACGTGATAAATTAATTGAATAATTTACAGAGTTATCAAGCGTATTGGCATTCTTGTAATAATGGGGAATATGATCCTAATTACATGCTTTTCCATGCAAATGATCTACTAATTTGGGGAATATGTGTCGAAAACAAAACTGTTTACTACGCGTATTTCAGAAATACATACAAACGTAGCCCAAATTTTGCTTATTTTTATGTGCTAGCTGTTCCAATTTTGGATCTAACACCCTGTATTCAACATTTTCCATTTTACATGGCTCTCTTGACTAGCAACTTCCAGTACTTACTTTGTAACTTATCAAGACATAACCGGGGTCGAGTCGGTCGTATACAGTTGCTCTATATACTTACTATACAACTGTAGTAGCTAGTAGACAGTAGATAGATAGATACTAGCCGTTATTATGATTATGATTTAATTGTGAAGCGATTGTTAGGAGCGAGGTGCAACGACCCGGCGCACGGTACTTACGATGCCATAGATTAAAATACAATTCTAACAAATAGAATAATGCTTCGGGTCAAAAGCGAACCGTCTCTATCGAACACCGTGTGCCAGACAAGGTGGGGTGCTGTAGCATGCGGGCTGGCTGTGGCATGGCCGCATGGGGCATGGGGCCAGTGCAGGACAGACACATTAGGTCGGACAAACACGAAACCAGTGTCCGAAACACGAAACAATGTAGGTAGGTTTTCCGTTTTGGTGCGCGAGCTGCTAACGAACATGGGTAGCGCGCCATTGTTGCATTCGACAGGATATGGAGGAGCATTTAGTGAATACTTATCGCATCTCATCGTAAACGCGTTCTAAATATCCACACCGGTACAACCAAAGTACTGTTGTACTGGCGCGTTGCCTGCCGAGTGCCGCGTGAACCCGTCAAACCGCTGTCAAAGCATTTTCATACTGGCGTTGGTAAAGATAATCATTGGACAGACCGTAAAAATATGCTGTTTAGTATACTGTACAATTAAACTTGATTGGTTCGGTCTGGGCGATAATAGGAGTATCATACATAATTGATACCCGCCATAAGTATCACTCCGTAACCGCAGGGTGGTATTTTAATGTGAGCATCTTTAATCTGATATCCACTATTACAACTGATGCAGCGGATAAGCGTTACTTTTTATACAGCTCACTATTATGTAACGAGTTTTTAATTACAGGCTTAACTCGTCTCACTTACTGACTTTAAATACTAAAATTAGATTACTCGAGTTGAGTCGATCTTGGAGTGAGAAAAACTTGGATGTAAAAAGCTTTCGTGAAAGTGGAGGTAGGTAAAATAGAAAGTCGAAAGGGGTATCGATTGCATTATCTATCTTATCTGACAAGCAAGCTCTCAAGAGCTTTCAAATTTCATATGTAAGATATGTACTGTTGATAACAGATAAATAGGTACACTGAATGAACAACTGTAATACTCTTATAAAAATCAATTAAAGAAGACTTGAAATTACCAAGTACCAGTATACTAACAAATGATGACACGTAATCTGAAACTGCAAGGGTTTGATGTCCGTACATAAGTTTGATGGCAAACTTTTGACAAGGGTTAACCGCTCGCGTATCCTTTTACAGTAATCAATATTTGGTGAAGAGATTTCGCCAGCTCATCGGCTGTTTTAGTCGAGTTGTGCTTGACTCATTACCAGGCGTGGGTTATTTTTATCAGCGCCTTCAACAACAGCTAACTGCCTCCGTGGTATAGTAGTCTGATCCATGAGCTCCCGACCCTCCCGATCCTAGGGGAAACACAAAGTTATATTTGCGAAAAAAATATTTTGTCCAGTTTGGTTAGGACAATGCAGGCAATCACCTGCTACGTGCTCCGGAGTGCAGGTTAAGGCGTTGGTTTTGGTAGCTGTCTTTGATAGTGGTCGTTACACAAACCGATACCAGCGTTGAACGGAGCGATCATCTTGTAACCCACACAACAACAAGAAGTCGAGCTGTGCTTGACTCATTACACCGTGGGTTATTTTAGATTTAGAACCTTCAACAGCAGCTAATACGCGAGTAACGGTAACCAGACGGCCGCGAGTAAGTACAGCGGAGGTGACTCACCAACGCCATACAATACGCCATGCCCGTCGGTCGGTCTATGGAAATGGTCTTCCGCTCTGAAACTCTTGCGCGTGTCAATGTTTGGCCCCACAATTACACTCAGTGGCTACTGTGAAGCGGAACCTTTCCCCAATTTGTTCCACGTTCGTACTACAACCGCGCCGAACTTTCGATAATATCAGGTTGCGCTCTTGGGATCTTTTTGTAGTCTTCCGAGACACCGTACAGTGATAAAAGAATGAACATAACTATAATTTATTTGTTTACTACTCTCGAGCTCATTATGTTCGCAGTAAAGGGAGCACAAGAGTCCATTAAATAATTTTGCGATAACAACGAGCCATCGTCAGTTTATAAAACATTGGGTGTAAAAAATATTTCACGTCGTAAAGTCGAATGTTAAGAATTAGTGCGCGAATCATTTCTTCCATGCTGGACTGGGAGCGATAGAAAAACATAAAATGTTCCAGCTGCCCTTCCTCTCGGGCGTGCTGCGGATGTTAGTAAAATGAATCGACGGAAACAGTGTATTGTAATTTAGGCTATAGCGATACACGTTACAATCTAAAATTGCCCTCTTTATTTGTCTTGTTTTACGCACTGCCTACCCCGCGTGATTTCATGTATGTATGTAGAAGGTGCGAGGATCGATTGAATCATGAACAGATCGACGGCACGCTATGAAAAGGACGCCGTATTCAACTAGTTAAATGGCAAGAAGAGCGGCCGGCGTCGTGGGTCGGGCGTCGGGCGTCGTGTGACCAGCGTGCGGCGTGCGTCGTGCGGCGGACGAGTGTAATTTGCATGGGCAATAAATAACGGTGGAGATAGCATCGCGCCGGCCCAGACGCACTACTGTCGTATAACTCATACCTAGCCACCGACCACTGCTCGCCACTCGCCTGTCGCCTGTCGCCCTATCAGCGGTTGAACGAACTGTCTTGCCGAGTTTGCGCCGATTACGCGGCCCGGAGCGATATCACCCGCCATCGGTGAACCTTGCGTCGCAGAATGTCCCTTTTGCAGTGTTCCTTGGTCGCAAAATGTCCGTTGATCGCAAAATGTCCCTTGGCCACAAAAAGTCCCTTTTAGATAGTAAACCCACTTAAAAAACTTGTAAAATTTTCAAAGGGACATTTTAAGAAATGATAATTTTGCGAATCTATCTCGGTAACGATGACAATGCAACGCGCGAGATACCTAACATTCCAACAATTAAGCACAATGCCGGTCTGGGATATTCATACATTCCTCCACATTGTACTGCGGACGTGCGATAATACTCGTCTTTACGTCAGTACTGCGAAACCAACTTATTAAACATTATGGATTCATTAGTTAAAACTGTCTCCGTGGTCTAGTGGTCAGAGCCATGGGTTTACGATCCGAGGTCTTGTGATCGATTCCCAGGGGTGGAAACACAAAGTTGATATTTGTTAAATTTATCACTTTGTGAGGTTTTGTTAGTTTGGTTAGGACATTGCAACCTGAATCACATGATTGTCCGAAAAGAAAATGATTCCGTGCTTCGGAGGGCACGTTTAGCCGTCAGTCCCGATCGCTGTATTTGATAGTGGTCGTTACTCAAACCACGTCAGAGGCCGAATAGCTGTGCTACTAGGCGGTTTTAAAGCTCTGACACCAGGGTTCATCGGGTCATTCGACTCAAGAATCCGCTCGCTAAGAAGATTAGTTATACGGTTTATTATTATTCCTGCATTCAGAGAATGGAAATCCAATCATAGTTCTTTGTTTTGTTGTTAGAGGAGTAGTGTTAGAGACATAAAGGTAGCACCAAAGGTAGTAACTGTAAAGAAGGTACATAGTTTCATTAGCTCTTAGCTTACCTTCGCAAACTGTCTAATTAAAACTATAAAGGCTTCTGTTCGCAAGACAAAGAGGGCTGTGTCAGGTACGGCTAAGCTAACGTTTTTATCCCAATTAGAAGGAAGTTACAACGCTCGCCATCAAATTCCGCGGGCTTGCTCACTGACGGCAATTTAGTAACAACACGACTAAACAAAATGTTAACTTTAATTATTTCTGTTTTATATTAGAAAGTGACATGACACGTATACAGGGTGTAGGAGTGTAAAGGACAGCGTACCAGAAACTGAGGGGTTGCTGTCAACCAAACTGAACCACTTTCTCCAGAAAATTCATCAAAAAATAGTTTCATACAAAAAGGTTTTCTTTTTCTTCCTGAAAGAATTTCCTAGTAAAAGTGGTTCAGTTTGATTTACTGAGCAACACTTATCAGTTTTTGGGACGCTGTCCCTTACTCCCTTTATTAGTTACTAGCGACCCGCCCCGGCTTCTCACGTAAATTAACAGTGTTTCTCCACAATATAATGCAAGTATTATATATATATATATACAAGGTGGCGCAAAAGAAGTCATCCGATGTTGTTTGGCTCTCATTTTTTTTCTAAATGAAAAACTTCGAATCTGTTTTTTGATTATATTTATTTGCACCTTTAGAATTTTACTGGTCAAGTCGAGAAGATGATATCGGCCAAATGGGCGCCGTTACAATTGATTGCCATACGGGCTCGTTTTATGGCATTTTTCATCACTTCGGCGAGAACTTCGGGCGACAGATTCTCGCACTCGTGTCGAATGTTGTCTTTGAGGGCTTCCAAGGTCTCAGGCTTGTTGACGTAAACACGAGACTTCAAAAAACCCCATAAAAAGAAGTCCGGGACCGTTAAATCGGGCGATCTGGCCGGCCAGTGCAAATCGCCAAAACGAGAGATTAGGCGACCCGGAAATGCCGCCTTCAGAATGTCGGTTGTGGCTCGTGCAGTGTGCGCCGTTGCCCCGTCCTGTTGGAACCACATGTCCTCCAGTCCCAATTCGTCCAATTGCGGCAGAAAAAATTCGGTCAACATGGCCCTATAGCGCGCACCGTCCACTGTTGTCGTTTGACCCGCGGCGTTCTCGAAAAAAAATGGCCCGATGACTCCTCCAGCGTGAACAGCGCACCACGCAGTCACTTTGAGCGGGTGTAACGGCTCCTCGTGCATCACTCGTGGATTCTCGGTGCCCCAGAAGCGATAATTTTGCCGATTCACGTAACCGCTGAGGTGGAAATGAGCCTCATCGCTCATGATGATTTTGGTCGAAAAATTGTCCAATTCTTCCTCGAGATTGAGGATGGCTTGGGCGTAGGTTACGCGCGTTTGGCGGTCGGCAGGCAGCAGCTGATGCACGGTCTGGACTTTGTAAGGAAACATCTTCAAGTCTCGCACCAAAATTCGCTGCAAGGACCGCCGGCTGAGGCCCAATTGCGTGGCACGTCGTCTGGTCGATGTTTCGGGGCTCACTTCAACGTCCTCGGCTACAGCGGCGATATTCTCGGCAGAACGGGCGCTCCGGGGCCGGCCACTCTTAGCAACGTCTCGTGTGGTCCCATACTCTTCAAGGTTGGTGGCTAAACGTCGCAGTGTTTGCGCAGTCGGTGTCGGACGGCCGGGGAATCGGCGACGGAATTCGCGCTGCGCCAACACCACAGACGAATTGTTACTCAAAAAAATAGACACGATTTTTCCGCGTTCTTGGGGAGTGTATCGCTCCATGGCTTGTTCACTTGTATTCTGCATCTGTCTAGTCCACAAATGTCAAAACAGATTTGACATTGGCGGCCATTTGCAAAAATGAGAGCATCTTCCAATAGGGTGATTTCTTTTGCGCCACCTTGTATATATGAACCTTCCTCTTGAAACACTCTATCCATTAAAAGAAACTGCATCAAAATCCGTTGCGTAGTTTTAAAGATTTATGCATACATAGGGATATAGGGACAGAGAAAGCGACTTTGTTTTATACTATGTTGTGAAGTCGTGTTATTTGCAACGCCGAATTGCTATCACCGCTGGCTCAACCCTTTTAATTGGTTTAATCACTTAGCTCGATGAATGGAAGGAGCTGAGTTTGAGAGACTGAAGGTACTCTTGCGTTGTCATTTCTTACATACATACATACATATAATCACGCCTTTATCCCTAATGGGGTAGGCAGAGCGTAAACGACCTAAACAAAGGTCGTTCCGCCACGTCTGACAAAGTTTTGAGGGTTATTTAAGATGGATTTGTACGTATATTGCCGTAGTGACAGGTTGTCAGCCCATCGCCTAAATTGCAATATACTGAAACCCTCTGATCCCTTAGCTGGTTTTTGTTCAGCTTGCTCGGGAGGAAATGCAGCTGGCACATTCTATGTTTTTCTCTCACTCCCAGTCCAGCATGGTCATTTCTTAGATGGAACAAAGCAAATGATGATGACCACAAATGACCTATTCAAACTAGATGGAATCTACACGGTCATCAATTTCGTAGCGTTGTTGAATAGAAAGCAGAGCCCTTCTTATTGCGCTTTTATCGTGGGTTTCGAGTTGATCGACCCGATGAACCTACTAGTTTATAACCGCCAAATAGCATGTGTAACGGACACTATCAAAGACAGCGGCCGGGACCAACGCTCTAACGTGCAATTCGAAGCACGGAATTTTTATTCTAACAGACAATCAGGTTTCATCCGGGATTCAGCCTGCATTGTGCTAAGCATAACCAAACAGGGAAAAAATACTTCGCTACATAGTATAAAACAAAGTCGCTTTCTCTGTCCCTATGTATGCATAAATCTTTAAAACTACGCAACGGATTTTGATGCGGATGGATAGAGTGATTCAAGAGGAAGGTTTATATGTATAATACATGCATAATATAGTAGAGAAACACTGATCATTTCCGTGCGAAGCCGGGGGCGGGTGGCTAGTAAAGTAATAAATTAACAAGTATCAACTTTGTGTTTGGAGCCCAGGACCTCCGGATCAGGAGCCCATGATTCAGACCACTAGACCACGGAAGCAACGTGTATTATGAAAATACGACAGATGAGCCTACATACGCTGCTGTCGCTACGGCATTAAGTAAACATGAAATCCGAACTTGAGCCGTTCGAGTTACCGAGCCGGTAGCTTCGGTACAGTTTTGATACAACCATTTGGCTTGGCATTGTTCATACGACGCCACAGTACGACAAAGCTTTATATGAACGTGGGCGGGCACGCTGCAGTACAAGAACTGTCAAATCAATCTTAAATCTCAACCTGGTAGAATACTCAAAAAAACACGAAATGTAGCTGTGACAGATGCAATTCCTATAGATTTCAGATACATCATGGCATCTTCTTAGATTGTACAGAGTATAGTCCTTTATCGCCGCGTTCACTTAAAGCGTAGTCGTGCTGTAGAGTAACGGACGCGCAAACATGTCACACGGAAATTGTCATGGCTTGTTTCGAGTTTCATGAACTCGCCAAGAGAGCATTCTTTAAATCGTTAAGCAGATTGGCATTAATTCGGGCTAACGCTGTTCTCATGTTTCGTTTCGTTGGGTGCGCGATGACTAGGGAGGGAATATACTTACATACCTAAAACCACGCCTTTATCCTTTATGGGGTAGGCAGAGCGTCAACGACCTAAGTAAAGGTCGTTCCGCCGCGTCTGACAAGTGTTATGGGGCAATTTCAAGTAACATTCGTATATTCTATATTGCTGTAGTGATAGATAAGATAGTCAGCCCATCGCCTAAATTACAATACACTGAAACCCTCGAGGCCCTTAGCTGGTTTTAACAGCATGCCCGGAAGGAGATGCAGCTGGCACATTCTATGCTTTACTATCGCTCCCAGTGCAGCATGGAAGTGTCGTGTAGGGAACTCTTTGTGTATAATTATATTTTGGAGTGGGGTGCAATGAATCGAGTACGTGTTTATTTATCTGTCGCGTCGCAAACAGTGCGATGTAAGCGTGGCGCCGGGTGCTGGGTTGAGGGTGTAGGGCTGTCAAGTTGGCCTGGCTGCCTTCCTTCTTTTAAATAAGCCTCTTTTCAACATGTCGTTTTACGTAAATATTGAAATAGAAACACGCTTTGCTTTCAGCAGTCATTTATTATTACATGTCGGCGTCTCCGCTTTCGCTCTGAAAACCAATTTAGTCGAGTGTCGTTGATGTCTTTAATAAACTAAAAGTTGTCTGGGATAAAAGACTAATTTAAAGATTGCAATTCGTTTTTGCTCCTTACGAAGGCTGTTATGAGATGAGATTTCTAAACGATAAACGAAGGAACGTAGCATTTAAAGCATGTCAGACAGAGCTGTGCTATTAGGCGGTTTAAAAACTCTGATAGCAGAGTTCATCGGGTCTTTCCGTTAAACTCGAAAATCCATTCCAAAAAAGAAGCATTATTATGATGATGTTTGTAAAGAAGGCAAGTTCCAGCTATGGCTCAGTCAGCCCTGGCCGGGAGCGGGCGTTGGCGGGGCTGGTCGGGCCGGCGGGGCGCGGGGGGTGCGCGGGACGGGGGGTACTCCTACGTACCGCAACCCGTCCCGAGCGGGCTCACCCACCCGCCCACGAGTAGCATCGCTAAACCTGCCAACGACTACTAATTTTATTTTGCACACCGCAAACTCGTTTCCTAATGCTCCCAGTCTTTGCGTCATCGAGACATTGCTGCAATTTTATAAACCTAAGACCCAGCGGCGGTAACATTCATCGAACCGGACGTACTTATCGAGCGATTTCAGTTCTACAGCTCTAAGACTGGTCTATTATTATTCAACATTGCGATATCGAGATCTGAGGCCGAAGGAACTGTTCGTGAATAATAATACTCTAATAATGTACACAATAGACGTAGTTCACGCCGATTAAGCTTCTACGCCGCATCTGGTGTCGGTATTGTATTGATGGAACGTTTGGCGACACACAATCACAATGCGAGTCGAAGTTTAGGACTGTAAGATAACTGCGTTACAGCGAAATGGTGCCAGATTCGTGGTGGGAGGCAGGTTTAGAGTGCTAATGACCGCGAGGCGCTTCGCTGGATCGGGACAAATAAACATCGGCCACGATCTGGCGGTATACGAGCCTGCGCCACTCGTCGCCATCTGACAGTGTGACCACGTGTTCCGGGATCATTTCAGATCCATTTGGCAGAATGTTGTATTCTGGCAGATTTTGGGTATTTTTTTTACTTCAGAAAATATGGCTGCGTTTACGACTAACAAACTGAACATGAAATAAATGAAAATGTGGTCTGGTCTTGTTGGGTTCAAATCCGTCCGATCGTTCAAAGGCGAGTACTTCGGTCATTTGTTTATCAACCCACAAACCGTCATTCAAGACGAAATTCCATCTGTCCCGATCTAGACTTCGTAGATCAAATATTGATAAAGTGAATATGTAGTTGAAACACGGAATATGCCAGCTACAGTTCCTCCCGGGCATGCTGTAAAAACCAGCTAAGGGATCCGAGGGTTTCTGTATATTGCAATTTAGGCGATGGGCTGACAACCTGTCACTACAGCAATATACCTAAAAATCTATCTTAAATAACCCTTAAAACTTTGTCAGACGTGGCGAAACGACCTTTGTTTTGGTCATTTACGCTCTGCCTATCCCATTAGGGATAAAGGCGTGATTATATGATTATGATGATGAAACACGGAATATTAATATGATCTAAGATAATTAGTGTTTTTCGTAGTTGATTTCAATATGTTGGTCATACTGTGCTTTACTCGCCGCGCCCGCACAGCGGCACACATTGTTTGTGACCAATTATAACTTCACAACAAGAAATCATTATTTAATTTACTGTCGCCGCCATAAAGGCTAAACGCCGGGGTTACGGTCACTAACCACAGTACATAAAAGCCCTCAGTGAACCCGGGCCCAGGATCAGTGATTAAGACATTTATGGTTTCGAAACCGTTATTATTTCATAGAACCGAGAAGGTTTGGTTGGACAATAAAACTTGTAACGAGCAGGATCGTAAATTATTAAACAGATTACAGTGTCTGGGCAGGAACGGCTTTCAATCGGCTTATCAAAGTATCCAAATGTCTCAAATAATTGTTTTCAAGATTTATTTACAAACCTATACCAAACAAAACAGTTTCTCTATATCAAAATATGTCAAAAATTATACATACATAACATATATTAGGCAGAGCGTAAACAACCTAAACAAAGGACGTTCCGCCAAGTCTGATAAAGTTTTGAGGGTTATTTAAGATAGATTTGTAGGTATATTCCTGTAGTGACAGGTTGTCAGCGTCAGCCCATCACCTAAATTGCTAGTTTTTACGGCATGCCCGGGAAGAATTGCAGTTGGCACATTCGATTTTTTTCTCTCGCTCCCAGTCTAGCATGGAAGATATCCATACTTAAATAACCCGGTTCAAAGCTCTCGAAAGAGGGTAGGCACGTTTGTTCCTTATTCCATTCCACTGCATATGATAGAATACGTGACACATGCATGAGTCACGGAAAGCAGGAAATCGGAAACATGTTGCAAATAGATTAACTTCCCCGTCGTATTAGAAATAACTAATGGATCCAAGAATGTACCGGGCTTACTGTAAATGTAGCATAAAGTTAGAGAATTTTGGTGTATTGTAATAAAATTTTGTCAAACATAGAAAGTTCCAGCTGCTTCTCTTCCCGGTCATACTGAACAATTTAGTAGAGGGTGACGAGGGTTATAGAGCTTTGAAGTTTTTGCGCGACGGGATGACAACTTACTGGAGCAGTCTTATTTGGAAATCAAATGTGGGAGAAAATCGGCATTAAATATGCCATTGACGCTCTGCCTGCCCCCCAAGGCAACAAGACGGGTCTTTATACACACACGTCTGTAAGTAATAGTTGAACTGTCAGTTTCCTGGTGCTCTTATCGTCGGTTCAAAAGCGTGCAAAGCGGCGACAGTTACCAATTTTAAATTAGTTATTAAATCTGCCTACCCATTAAGGGAATAAGGCGTGACTTAAAGTTGAACTTTCGTTTTCCTGGCGCTTTTATCGTAGGTTCAAAAGCGTGCAAAGCGGTGACAGTTACCACTTTGTGGATCCCGTTGACGCTCTGCCTACCCATTTAGAGAGCAAGACAATGACTTCATGTAAAATAGTTGAACTGTCGGTTCAAAAGCGTGCAAAGCGGCGACAGTCACCACTTTTGAATTAGTCATTATAGTTGGTAATGGTTAGTTAGTGTGCGCGCTGAATAACGCACGGACTCAGACATACATTATTCGATACATGGCAATAGTGCATAACACGCATTCGACTAGTCCAGTCAATGAAATATTACAGATAGACAGTATTTTGTCAATAGGTAATAGAAAATGTTTCTTCAACGTTTATTTATTTTGTACGCAAAAACATCATAACATCAACGTTCGTTGGTGTTAGATCGTTGACGCTCCCATATGCCTTTAGGGATAAAGGCGTGATTTTAGATATGTTATGTATGTCAAATGATTGTATTATGTTTCCATTCGGCAATGGGTTTGTGCTAGTGCGACCTACTGTATCCTAAATTCCCCAAGCTGACTGGAGTAGGTTGCATTAACGGCGGCGGCGAGGATACGTCGTATGACGTTTTTGCGTTTTGTGCCGGCGACGGCGCGATACCGGCTTTAAGCGCACATATAGCACCAATCTGAATTAATTCAGTCTATTTTATCCTGTAATCTCCAAGCTGACTGGAGTAGGTTGTATTAGCGGCGGCGAGGATGCGTCGTGTGACGTTGTCGCGTCGTCAATGGCCGACGACTGTCTTCAAGCGCACGTTTGGTGAGCGCGGATATAGCACCATTCTGAATTATAATGCGCATTGTTCCTCGCGCCGCTTCGGGTGCAATGCACTACGTCGCAATAGTTTCTTGTCATAGAAATCGTCGGTTTCTAGCTCTAGCCGGCAGGGCGCAAGGTCGCGCTGATGCACTCGCGATTATAATCGGTAATTGCAATACCTATCTAGACTGCCTACGTTTCAAAAGCGTTCGCAAATCCTAGTAAAATCAAAGTAATATTTACAGTAACATTGACTTAACCTAGAGGTCTAGATACGTCTAGACGTTGGTTTTTGCCCGGGCCTGCGCGTCGTTAAAGGACGGGCGGACGGGAGCAACGGTACCGTCGGATTCGCTCATCGAGTGCCCTCGTAACAGTTCGGCCACACGTGCGCGATTTCACATCGCCAACCATTTTCGCACGACGAAGGCCAATGACTCTAGACTTATGACTTTAAACCCGACCGAGATGACTTAATACTTTTAATTATATTCAAGTATATGTTTACAGGCTGTCGACGACGTGTGAACGAGCGGACAATACTGCGCGATGCGAAAGTGGGCCAGTTGCTGTGATGATGGATGGTTCCGACCATTACGGCGAGCGAGGAATCCGCTCATTGTACGCGCCGCTCGCGTTCATAGAATACGAATGCCGAAGCCGATAGGTGCTAGTACTTCGGCAGTAGAAAGTTTCTTAAAAGCATTGTAGTATTGCAAACTCATTTCACTCGAAAATGATAGGCTGACGGTGTACTTGAAGAAAATGAGGCTGGTGGAACGGTAGTTTTGGCATGTACCTGTGGGGAGCAGCTTATACTACTTGTACTCACCTCTTCTGGAACTTTCTCTGGCTCTCCGTTTGTCTTGGGTTCCTCCTCTTTCTGTTTCTTCTCCTGCTTGGGCTTGTCTTTTCTGCTGAAACTGATGGATCTGAGCGACCATTTCTTCTTGACCTGTCCACACACATGCGTATTGTTAATACACAAATAAATCTGCAAACTCATGCGATGTGTCGAAGATGTTTTTAGAGTTAGGTGTGTTATTCTTTTGTATGAAACGAAAGAAATGATTATTATGTATACTTTCTACTGTCAATCAAATGGTTTGGAAGTAAAGTTCGCGATTCTGATTGGCATGAATGTGGCGTAAATGTGGACATGTGGGAACAATTGATTTACCTTTAGACCTCCTTGCCTAACGATGAAAAACATGGAATATATCAGCTGGTCTCTTTAAACTGTATAGTTATTAACGAAATCGACGGTTTCAGTGTACTGTAATTTAGCATCCGTTCGCTCTAGCAATACAAAGTTCAATGGAAAAATGCGTAAAAATCCTTGTAAGGTAGCTAAAGCCATCTTTGTTTTCCAACTTTTTTCTTAACAAATACTTTTAAAATCAAGTACGTTTTTCCAAAAACTATTCAAAAACAATCTTATAGCCCAAGTTACCCAAAGGTTTCGTTACTTCCTTCACGCTCACACGTGTATCGCTTACCTTTTCTTTCTTGGGTTTCTTGCCGTCCTCGGGGGCTGGCGATGAGTCTCCGTTCTCGGGTTTAGCCTCGGTGGCTTCCCCGTTAGTGACGGGAGCTTCTTCTTTGTTCTCCTCGGGTTTGTCGCCCTCTCCTTCCTTGGTCTCCTTTTCTGTGGTAGCGTCTTTCTCGTTCTCTGGTGTGCCACTGTCTAGCTGCTTTTCTTTGTCCTATAACAATGAGTTGAATTAGAGAACCGTTCAATCACAATATAATTTGTCTGTTTAATATCTAAATTTACTCTTTCTTTATTTTAATTAATCATTCTTCCTAATTTGAAATTCATGAGATAACAAGAAATGAAGCGGCAACAGCGAAAATTAACATGTTTCAATTATATCTGTCGTTCATTATTTTTTCCGTTATCTGTAATCGACATCCATCTAAAATTTCAACACGTTTCGCGTCTGGCGCCTACAAAAACATAATATATGGCCAAAGGTATAATATGTATAACTGTTACAGAGATTAACAGAGAAATTACATGGTCTACAACAGTATCTCGGCGCAGTACACTTTCTCAATTATCAGAGCCGAGATAATAAACAAGTAGGAGTAACAACTAGGCACGTTGCTAAATCATAGATCTAACCTCCCAGACCTAACCCCGCTTGGTAGTTCGTACTATGATACGTAAGCACGGTTGGAATAGGGCTCGATTTCTTAGATATAAGACAATGTCGCTATCTGGACAGGAAGTCGTGGGACGATGTCTGCGGACTAAATACTCAATAGAAATTCCAGCTCAAATATCAGGCGCATAACACGACACATTTGTAATACTATCTCTACAGATATGCTTGTAAGCGCGAGCAATAAGAACAAAGCACGTCTTTTCGTCATTGTCTTCGGAACTAATGACTAACATTTGTTAAAAAAAACGTATTCTGTCCCAGTTTCACGGAGCACGGAGGTCTCTTTATTTGCTATTATATCTTTATTATACGGTATATGACTATGCAAAAAGGAAGCTAAGCAATTTGTCAAAAAAGTGGCTATATTTAAGTTTAGTACCACTTCCCGTTTGAAATAAAAAAAAGAGTCAGTGGTCCCGGGATGATCGATGTGACCCTTGTGCTCGAGAGTCAAGTGGCTCGACTCCACAGTTTGCACTGGCAACTTGTTTGCCTATCGTCTGCACCCAGCTTTATCAAGCAACTTGAAATTCACGATTTCCTTGCGGCCAGTGTACGTGGGTTATATTTAAACGTAATGGTTCTATTCACATTCACACTCGGCCGTGGCGTGGGCCTAGGTCTCCCTATTTACGGATATTGCACAGGCTAAGATAATGAATACAATAAACAGTGGAACGATAAGAGAAGTAATTGGCAGGAAAGGAATGTAACCCCGGTCGTTGTCATTGATATTGGTCGTGAGTCGTCACACAAACCATGTAAGGGGCTTTCTGACTGCAGGGTTCATCGGGTCGGTCATCGACTCGACATCAACAACACACACGATAGTTAAAAAGATACGGGGTGACAGCGTCCCGAAAACTGATAGGGGTTGCTCAGTCAACGGAACTAAACAAAAATCAGACAATTTGTATGGAATCAAAATTATTCTTTTTCACTTCCTGAAAAAAATCCTGGAAATAGTTGTTCCGTTTCGTTGACTGAAGCCTTAAGCCTAACCCCAGTTTGCGGGACGCTGTCCCTTACACCCGGTATAGCTCGAGTTGCAAAGCTCAGTCATGTCTATCACTACTGATGTCAAATTCGCCTAAGGATGTGAGGAATATGCCGTGGCAATAATAATGTATGATTGAAATCTGGACCAAAAATGTTATGCCTTTCGAAACGGGGTAAAACGGTCAGCTAATGAACTAGTAATGGTCCTTGGCTGTCACCTATGGATTAGCCATGGTTTGCCTTACTTAACTTTCGTTATAGCGAGGTACTGTACAACCATAGTACAAACCACTGAACCAACGTGGCTCAACGGGGAAGCGATAGAATTCGGCACGCTCACTACAAAATCACGCAGTCTGTTTTTTGTTCGAAGCTAATCGATCTTGGTTAGTATCAGTGGTACTTGAGAAGGTACCAGTTGCCAAATCATGATCGAGTTGTTTGACCCTTCAGATTAAACACCTCACTAATAAATCTTACGCGTTCTGTTTTTATGCGAACAAAAAATGGGCAAAGTTTTATGTAACACCTGGCATGTGGAGTTGATTTTTTTGAGTCCTGAATTGACCTTGTTCGGCATTTTAAAAGGTGCAAAGTAACTTCTGTTCTTAGTACTACTTACTGCTTATCAGAAAAATATGTACTGTTCGTATTTTGGGAACAGAAGTTCTCGTACACTACCAAAGAACTCATCTAAGCTGCTTAGGTTATAGAGGTTAGGTTTTAATTTACTGTATTACCTTTTAAGAATGCTGTGTTCGCCTGTTATTGGTACTCATATCAGGCTGTGTCCTAATATTTGTATTTTCTTATATTTTTTTGTAATATGTGTACTGTTGGAGTTCCATTAAAAAAATAAATAGAGGTAAATAAATAAAAAGCTTTTTTTCACAAAGGGTATTACGAAAATGAACAGTCTTATATAAAACTAATCTTCTTTGTGAGAGATGGATATCACAAGGAACCCATATGGGTAGGAAAAGCGTATATTTTATTAGTGAGGAATGTCCGTCCTATAGCATTTAGCAACTGGGTAGGCTCCACGCTGTGTCACTTGCGATGAAATTGACTTTCTAGCCCACCACATTTGCTTTCCGTAACCTTTCGAAACTGCGTCTTGGGCGTCTAACCGTCTGCCCGTCATAGTCAGTTGTTCATTCTGTTTTTGTCAGTACTGAGCTACTTATTTACCGTCGTTGATGTCTTTTGCTTGCTGCACGTGTGAAACAAGAATTAAGCACGTTATTGATAAGAAGAAGATTGCCGATGCCGACGGTTGACCTGCTTGTGTCAGTATCGTAAATAGTTCCTGTAGCTTCATCATCTTTCCTGCCTTTAACTTACTTAACTTGAACTGCCTCAGTGGTCTAATGGTCCAGAGATCCTAGCCTCGATTTCCAGAGGGGGAACACAAAGTTGATATCACTTTGTGAAGTTTTCTCCAGTTTGGTTAGGACATTGCAGACTTAATCACATGATTGTCCGAAAAGAAAAAGGATTCCGTGCTTCGGAGGGCACGTTAATCCGTCGGTCCCGGTCGCTGTCTTTGTTAGTAGTCGTTACTCAAACCACGTCAGAGGCCTAATAGCTGTGCTACTAGGCGGTTTTAAAGCTCTGACACAAGGGTTCATCGGGTCGTTTGACTCGAGAATCTACTACTCGCTAAGATGTAGATCATCTTTCGATGCTTAAAACTGGGTCGTTTGATCCGACAACGATAACCCACAGGACAGAAGTTGATCATCAGCCGCCGCTTGCTCTGCTAGTCGGTAAGGCCTGCTCGCCGCGTGGTGTCAGCTGTAGCTGTACTCGCCCCCCGCGCCCGCCGCCGCCACCTCGCCGGCGCTCTCGGCCTCCTTGCCGCTTGGTGTCAGCATGTACTCACTGTTTGCTCGTGTATGTGCGGCGCGCCGTTGGCTTGTGGCTTGAGCGCGTCGGCATCAGCCAGCGCCTCCACGCGGCCCTCGCCCCCCGCGCCCGCCGCCGCCACCTCGCCGGCGCTCTCGGCCTCCTTGCCGCTTGGTGTCAGCATGTACTCACTGTTTGCTCGTGTATGTGCGGCGCGCCGTTGGCTTGTGGCTTGAGCGCGTCGGCATCAGCCAGCGCCTCCACGCGGCCCTCGCCCCCCGCGCCCGCCGCCGCCACCTCGCCGGCGCTCTCGGCCTCCTTGCCGCTTGGTGTCAGCATGTACTCACTGTTTGCTCGTGTATGTGCGGCGCGCCGTTGGCTTGTGGCTTGAGCGCGTCGGCATCAGCCAGCGCCTCCACGCGGCCCTCGCCCCCCGCGCCCGCCGCCGCCACCTCGCCGGCGCTCTCGGCCTCCTTGCCGCTTATGTCCACCGACCGCTTGCTCTGTTTCGCACCCATGCTTCCTGCTCCTCTGTGGACAAAAGTATTATTAGGAACATAATTTAAAAAAAAGTTGCGAGACGTAGAGAATCCTAATGTTCACACAAGCTGTTGAATTTTCATAGCACGCTGAACTGATAAGCATCGTTTGCTCTTGCTCGTCACAACTAAACAACAGTGCAGTGTGACAAAGGAAAGTCCTACTGATCACAAAGGTTGTTGAATTCCTATTAGTGCTAGTTGATGATTCATGATAATGGCAATGTACCTGAACTGATATGCATCAATTGCTTATCACATTTTTGCAAGAAAAGACTCAACATTTCTTTGTAGCGCGACAAACAGAATGCTACTGTTTACAAAGGTCATTGAATTCCCTCCCTGCTGACCAAGGTTATTGTTGTATCACAGCTGGCAGTGACCCTGATCTGATATGCAACGGTTGCTCATCACATCTTCGCAACGGATGAAGAATCAAATTCTACGAAATGTGAGAAAGCAAGATAAAGGTTATTAAATTCTCTGACTTCTATCTATCGAGTGGATTTTGAACGAACGACCCAATGAACCCAAATGAACCCTCGTGAGTTTTTAACCGCCTAACAGGCCTATGACATGGTTTATACGAATGATAGTTGATGATTCTCGAACGCAAAGGTCACCAGAATCACAAGCGGCAGTGACCCTAAACAGAAATGCACTGAGTCCACCACATCACATTTTCGTATCTGGTGTTGATGTTGAAGGTAAAAACTTCAATAAGATTGTCGCATTCCCATAGTGCCTCTGGCTTTTACAGACATGAAGGTCACCAGAATCACAGCCGGCAGTGACCCTGAACTGATATGCATCGGTTGACTCATCAAATCATCGCAGCTGACGAACCGTGACGCTCGCCATTTCCCTTCGACACTAGTATGTTCATTAAACTCTAACAAAACACGTACTTATGCTTTCAACATGCCAGGGTAGGCAGAGCGATAACAGCTTATCGTAAGCCATTTTTGCCACAACTATCATATCAGGGTGGTTACTCTAATTATCTTTAAAACAATGCACTCATGATGTTTGGTATGAGAGGTTTCCATTTATATTAACACTAAATTCTATTATCAAATGTAAATTACATACTGACTTCACAACCATTAAAATGAGCGAAAACAAGTTAAAATGTAGGTAAAACTAAGTAGGTCTTTCTGGTAGCTTTCCACGTTTCAAGTACATTAAAAGCGTACATGCGCAAATTTTATATTGCCTATATTAATACCTACAAGTCTACAATCCATAAAAGCTTAGTATTCCTGAGTAATGCCAAGTTTATCTACTTCCGTTGTCAACTTTCCCGTTTTAGCTGCAAACGTGACTTTAATACTTGTTACTGAATTATTCAGACAGGATCGTCGAGAAGTTATAAGCTCTATTGTGTAAACTATTCGAGCCGGAGAAATTGTATAAATGGCGGACCTTCCACCGGACGAGCATAAATCAATTAATCACAGTGAGGATGATATTCGCGACTCGCAGACGCCATACTTCTGCCAACTTGAGTTTACTTTCTTATAACGGTCATCTTTCAAGCTGAGGATATAAGCGTGTCACAGAAAGAGGGCACAGTTACTGAAGATGATGTACTTATAGAACATAAAATCACGTCTTTTTTCCGAAAGGGTAGGCAGAGACCAAAACAATTTCGAACGGTTATTAAGAATAATTCGGAATAGCTAGCGAAACAGGACGAAAAATTGATAATTGGTTTTAGTTACTCAATCGTGTTTCTTGGTTACAAGTGCATTCACCTCTTTATGTACATATGTAAGTATAATATACCTCCTTTTTGCTACACCCTTATCTTACATTTAACAGCCTACAAACATTCACAAGCAAACAAGTCATACCTACCTACTATAGGTATGCAAGGATAAATGATGCGCCCATTTGTATTCTCAGCCTGGCTGAACAAATAAAACAGAGGAACTAAGAAACTGGTTTAGTTTGATCGCATCTCATACAAAAATGCTAATTAGTACGTCGCGTGAGATATAAATACGATAATACGAGATACAGGTACGTGGAGGAACCGATTTGGAAGACAAAGCACGTCAGTGGGTCACGGGCTGCGAGCGCCCGAAATAATGGCCGCGTCTAAAATAGTCGACGCGGCGAAAGTGCAACGTGCATAGGATGCGCCGACGACTGCCGGCCGCAGCGCTGCATCGTGCCGCGTCGCGTCGCATCGCGCATTGTCCACACGCACCACACCGGACGCCTGCCAGAAACGTTGACGCTATTCGATTTTTAAAATACGGACAACGCAAAAAACTATTACGATTACGACGTAAGTCGAGCTCAGTGATCGATCATTAAATGTAACAAAAAAATAACTACGCTATAAAGCAATCACGGCAAGCGTTAGCAATAATACCGGACTATTTTATTACACATAGAACTAATTTTATGAAGCCTCAATCAGCTACTCAAAATTAATGCATCCTGAGAAACGAAATTTCCTTATTATTCGAACCTTCAACGCGAGTATGAACTTTATTGTAGGTATTATAAGTACGTTTCTAGTGCACGCTATGATATAATAGGTTTACTCACAGAAAGGCAGATTGCGGCGAAGGATACACAACACAATACACGTACTTGTGACGGCGGTGGAAACGAAACTGAGAGTGCGGGCTACTGTCTGGTTATCGTTCACATTGGTCATTAGCAGGGACCGAATTCCTAGCGCATCGCCGCACTTATCGTTCATTATCCCACTCGTTACTCTCAATACAAACACAAATAGCAGCGACATTAGTCACGCAGGGCTCCATCCATCCTTATCGCTGGACGCAAACATTCACTGCGGAGACGAAAATATCATCGCTCCGCCCCGAGGCCAAGCAAATAAGCAAAAAGGGACAATACGAAGGAAGGTTAGCGTTTAACTCGCGCGGCCCCACTTGCCACAACAATTTGCCAATAAATTGGCACCGCATACATCATTTGTTCGGTCGGAACTCGGAACGGTGACGGAAGTTAAACGCTTTGTTACATGTAACGTTTGGGGATATGTAGGTAACATCCAACCGTGAATAAAGGGTCCCGCCCAGGGGTCCTATTGTTTCACAGTCCCGTTATCTAGAGTAAATTATCATAATATCTTTTGTGCTCGATCGTAATGAACACGCGTTGTGTGGAGAGCGTCAGTCATCGTGCGGAGTTATTTCAAATTGGTTCACGCATCGGGGTGATTGACCTGTTTTATGCCCCCACTACGCTAAGTTTTTTAGGCTGAAGCGGTCGACCCAAACTTATTGTCGTCGTGGTACAATGGGAGGCACTTCGAGAGGGCTTGATTTAAATAAGATCCAAGTATCGGCGACCTTGACTCGGGTGTATTCAAGGTCGACGGCTCCGAGCTCCTATCGATGTAGATAATGTTTAAACATAATTTGTGAACGTTGTGTCGAGTCCTGCGGGCTCGGCCGAGGCGGTTAACAGCCAAAAAACCATGTGCTCGTAGCTCTTTCGTGATTGGTTATTCTACTTTTACAACGTGTTTTTTCTTCCATTTTTAGTCTAGTACGTCCAAACACTGAACTAGAACAATTTTATGCTTTACTTACGAAAGTCTTTGTCTGACGCAGCTGTTTACTTTGGTCTCGAATGGCTTTGTTCGATTTACAACAATAATACCTACATTTTAATTTAATAAAAGGGCAATGAACTAAAATATTCTATATCGTATTATTTGCGTTTTCCCTGTTATGTTATGTCAGAGTAGGTATAATACGACTATTTATTTAAATACTACGCTCATTCTGTTTAATTAAGTTAAAAATGAGTCATTAAGAAAGTAGGAACTATCAAATTGTTTTGTTTATGTTCCGATAAGATAACGAATTCTTAACGAAATCGTGAATACTATATCTAATCTACTGTAAATAACTAAATGCATTGTCTATTTTAAACCTCGTTATCATACTATAGATAATATCACGCTCGTTTCCCTAATGGGGCTAAGCAGAGCGTAAACGACCCAAACAAAGGCCGTTAGGCCACGTCTGAGGGTTGTTTAAGATAGATCTGTACGTATATTACTGTAGTGACGGGTTGTCAGCCCATCGCCTAAATTACAATATACTCGAACTCTCGAATCCCTTAGTTGGCTTTTACACCATGCCACGAGATGCAGCTGGCACATTCTACGTTTTTCTATCGCTCCCAGACCAGCACGGAAGTTACCCACTGTAAATACTACTACAACTAGTCTTATCTATAACATTCCATGTCTATGTATACTTAGAAATTGAGAGTCAAGTTCTTTACAGTTGGCGAAACAATGGTGACTTAGATGGAAACATTGGAGTCGGAAGGGATTCGTAAACACGGCGATGGTAACATCAACACGGTGCAACTGCAACTCTGTGCATACAATCGTGTTCGTATAACACGGTAAGTGGAAAATCGATCGGTACCGGTACAGTTGCAGCGCCCGACCGCAAGTAACTCGGCACCCGACATACGAGACTGCACGCAAACCGGGAAACATGTCACTACAATAATAAAACTATCACTTTGTTTCCTCTTGTTATGTTTTATGGTCAATGCATGTATATTTTTATAGGCATTTGTAAAATACGCATTCCTTTGCGTCTTGTTGTAAAGTTGTGTGCTTTTTGTCACTTTCCGTATTCAAGACCGATTGAAAACGGAAGGACGGAAGGAGAAACTATGATGATTCTGACTCAAATAAATAGCTTTGCTTGTTCCCTCTTGCTGTTAGTACTTCTATTCGTCATTTTCAGTGGCGAATCATAAGGACGGATTATTGCGCGAAAGTTTTCCCGGAAAACTATGATGATTGTTACTATAGTAGTCATGTAACAAAGGTTACAATTGACCCATATTACTGCTAAGTAGATGATGAATCTTCATACTTTTACAGTGAGTCACTTTTCAATGTAATAGTATAACAAATAAAGTAAGAGAATAAGGAAATAGATTACATACTTACAATTATAAAGGTAATAAAATAATACATTGAACCTATATTTCTACAGGAATATTCTATTGATCTATTATAAAATATACTACATTCATTCATGGAACATATTTTAGAATAAATATAAATAAATTAAGAGGGAAATTTGAATATTCTTGAATTAAATTCCTAGTTATAATAGGTCAAAACAGATACACATGCATAAAAAAATGGAGTAATGTATAGGAAAAGGACATACATACAATAAATTTAGGTAATTATGTGGTATTTTATTCTATAAAACAACAAGGTTAACCAAAAACGATTTCAAAAATGTTATACAGATACAAGTATCTATAATAGGGAGTGAAAACAAGCCCATTGTTAAAGCAAATTTATATTCACATGTAGTCTTCATAATGTGGACCTAAAGCAAACAAAGAATGAGTGCCATATACCATAATATAATGGATACCCATGATTGTACACTGATTGTAGGTAAAGCTCAACTGAGGTAGCCAGATAGGTCATTATTAGAAGTTCATACCATGAATTTTAAGGTGGTAGCAAGCATGGAAGGTATTAATCCAGTCAGTTTAGGTCTCAACTACCATCTCTTTTGAACACACAATTGGTATCTCTCCATTAATTTAATAGCTTAACAATCAACTGATCAGGAGAACTTAATAGGATGAGAATGGACCAGCATGCGACCGTCATGCTGCCAGTATAAACGGCAAGAAATTCTTGTCGAAACTTTTTATTCCTGTTCATACCCAGACTACGCCCCGATTTTTTTGTAAAGACAGCCATGGGTATGAAAATATGTGACGAAATCTATTGTAAAGATGTATGTTGAAAATTGATAAACTGGTGTCGAACGGGCGTACTACACCCTTGTTTCAGAGTGCACCTACTTATTGTCTCCCCCAGCCCTCACGATGATTCATCGTTCCGTCGCAATGTAATTCACAAAGAACGGATTTCCCGGAATTATGCTCATGCACATTCTATGGTATTTTAATCGTGTTTTAGTCAAAATAAAATGTTTCGCTTTGAATGATAGATACAAGCTGATGGTACGTTAGAAAGGAAGTTAGAATTACTACCTGCAGATTCGTAGATTTTTCTATTGTGAAATTATACGTCGAAGGCAAAGTGACAAAATTAAAATGTCATTTAGTTAGCGTAAATAAATAATTGACTATTGCATTTTCAACAAAATAACGGCCAGAAAGCTGTTTGATGTAGAAAATTTTCGTTCGTTCCAACCGTACTTTTACCGAAGCTGGTAATTGAACTGAACAGCCGGCATCAAGCATTCAAGTATAATTAAAATATTATAACGAAAATTATAACAAAAACTAATATTATTTTGGTGCTTACCTTAGGAGATTTCAATCCAAATTTTTATTGACAAAGAATTTACACTACAACAGTAAAATATTCACTTTCAGCACTCACAGCTCAACACAATATGGCGGCAGGACAAAATCCCCACCTTGAACAAATTCAAAATTGAAACTTATTTTTGATTGGCCCGTTCCCTTTAGACGCTTCAATTTAGCCAACATTCAGACAAAAAATCCAAAGACAGACAAAGAGTCATAGACAAGATGTACTTACAATGATGCCACCACACGTACTAAACACATCTTTAGTCTATGGTTCTCTGGTTAAACTGTAAAGCATAGTACACACTTGAGGCTTTCAATTATTCAGACGAACTAAAAGAAAAACCTTATTCTAACGGGCACATTTAAGAAAAATAAATTAGTACAACTTTACTTCATTTTATAGGGGGACACGTTGCAGGAAAAAAAAAGGCTGCCAAAGCCAAAATAACTCTGATGTCATGTGTTTGACTGGGGTATGAAAAATACACATAAAAATAAAAACCGTTCATTGCTAATCCTATTATGTGTTTGCAAATATACGTTTTAAAAGAATTAGGACAGTTGCATTTCAGCAATTTTACAGAGAGCCAATCTACTGAAACATGATTTCAGTGGAAAAGTTTACTACTACTAATTTGGTAAGGGATATATTTATTCAGTGACTGATCATTGAACAGTGAGTAATTATTCGGGTGATCGGAAAATAGTGATCAATATATTATTTAAGGTATCAATTGACGTTTGTTTGGTGATCTTTATTTAGTGATCGTACTGAATAATTTGTGTTCAATAATCCTTTACTTTTAGGAGATATAATGCCTTGTTTACGAAGCGATTTAAAAAATATGCGGCATCAATTCTGGTCCTTTACTTTACACAATATAATTTAGATTAATACTTTAGAAGATATCAAACGTATAAACTTACGCGAAATCGAAAAATATGACGTGCGATATGTAAACCATAAATGAAATACGTATAATTAACTGACAGAGTATATCTATGCATTGGTACTTACACATAGATTATTTTACCCAAAAATGTGTATGGGGTCGACGTGATGAAAATATCTCCGCTATCGTATAATTACGGTTAATACCGATACCTAATTTAATTATTTTGGATGTGTTGACTTACATACTCAATCGGCAATGTTATAAAATTTTACCCGAGTGAAATAGGGCGGGCCGCTAGTAATAAATAAATAAATATAAAATACAAATAAAATATGTTTTCCAGGACTCCGCATTGAGGCAAAGTTCCCAGAAGGCCAGCTGCATTTCCCCGTAGCACAGCCAAACTAAGACCCTGTGCAAAAAAGCTGTCAGCCCTAGGTCTGGCGTTGTCTACAGTTCAGCTGATTGACACTGTTGCAGCCCCTGGTCAATTTGATGTTGTGTGGACGTGTGACTGCGCTACCGAGCCAACGCATGTGGCGTAAAGTAAACTCACCTTTATACTTGTTAAAAAACAACAATTTCAATTTCTTCGTACAACCAAGTCGCATCTGTTTTTCGCCTGTGTGCACATAGCCTTAGGAATAGGAACCATGTTCTTTTCTTTCTTTCACACTTATGAATTATAAATAAGTTCATCTCTTTCATTCGCTCGTAAGCTCTGAATAAAATGCAACGTAGGTTGCAACCGTGAAAAAATCCTGTTGAAAATGCTTTTATGGCAAACATGTGGACTGACCATAGATTATAGAGTATGGCGTAGTTTGCATCGATGTTACGTTGCCCTTGACTCCCTCCATTTAATTGCTGTTTTTAAAAAGTTCTTTGCGTAAAATCAAGAAATTTGTGTTTTACTTTGTGTATAACATTGTGACAAGTGTTCTAAATAGTGAATTGTGCGTGTCGTGTTCGAGTGGCGGCCAAAATTTATGTAGCGTCACCTGACCGAGCTCATTGTCATTTCCCGCCATTGTGGCTCATGTAAAAACTAATTTCGACTTTTCTGGTATAATTCAGTGTAAATTAGATGCGGAACACCTCATAATAGTGCGTCGGAGTCATGTCTTTACACGGCAATGATGTATGTTTGATGGAGGTTGAGGATTACAACCTGTACGAAGAAGAGGCATCGGATCACGCTTTCAGCAGGTATGGATACCCGGCGTGGTCGCCGATTTAGCGCTTGATTCTACTCAATTTTGTCTTTTCGTAACATTTTATCATCATATTAAGTGTAAATAGGCATATTTTGACCCGATTGTTGAGGTAGGTATAATTTCGCGGGCCATATGACGCCACTCCCGCCCGTGCCGGTGCCATAGTCAGCTGTTGAGCCGCCATGTTTGGAGAAATCAAATAGGCGTAGTAGGCGCCCCTACCTATCCGCCGCGATGATATCGTACTATCAAACACATGTATGATTTAGCGTAAATACGGTCATTCATACGTTTTTAGCTGTAATTTGTCCTGTTAGTTCATTTATTTGATAAATTTCTTGCATAGGAACATTATTTACATGTTATTTTTAGTGCGCCTAATATAGCACAATGCAAAAGCATGTTTACCTTATTGAAGTCTCAATGCTACCATGCTTTGAAACTAAATACTTAAATTTTGATAATACACCAGTACTAATAATGGTTATTTATTATGTAGCACATAACTAAACACTATTAATAGCCTGAATAAATTTCTACCTGAATATATAATATTATACTATCACAGTTTATACTAAATACAAATCATATGGGAGGAACAGATGTTCTTGACTCAATTGAAAATCTGCATGGTTTTAAATATACTAAAGATATTGTAATGATTTAATTATGAATACACTTAATGAACATGTTATGATTATAATTATTTGAATTAAAGGAATAAGTACCCTAAAAAGTAAATGCTCGTTTTCCTGCAGGGCTATGATTTGCACTGTAGACTTTGTTTTGTCTACACATTATGTATTTTGTTGCGCATTCCGCAATGGAAAAGGACAGGAAATAATCATAGTGAAGTATGCAACAAGTCTAGACACATAAAAACTATAGTGTGCATCATAACCCTGCTAAACAAGTATAAAATCAAAAAATAAATAAATGTTTATAAAAAGTACATTTTCAAATTTATAGGAGCGAGAAACACTCATCTGGAAGTAAGACCATGGAGGCAGAGAAGAGGATTCGGCGAGAAATTGCCAACAGCAATGAGCGGAGGCGCATGCAGAGTATTAATGCAGGGTTCCAAGCCCTTCGCACCCTGCTGCCGCGCCATGAGGGTGAAAAGTTAAGCAAAGTGAGTATATTCTTCCTTCAGTCTGATTTTATCAGATGACAATCATTTCATTGTATTTTTAGTATAGCATGAGCCTGTTTCTTACAATGAATTATTCTGCTATTCCAGGCTGCTATCTTACAACAGACAGCGGAATACATCTACTCATTGGAGCAGGAAAAGACAAGACTTCTGTCACAAAACTGTCAGTTAAAGAGACTACTGAACCAGCATGAAGGTGGAGAAGTGCCCCTGAAGAAGAGAAAAAGTGAGATCTTGTCCCATGTGACCTCAGTTATCCCACCGGACTCTACCGATGACACAGTTTCAAACTCAAGATCTCCCGAGCCCTGCGCAGTGATCACAGTGACAGCCGCCTCGCACAAGAAAGAAGCCGAGGAAGGCGTGCGCGCGCAGCTGGAGCGCGAGCGGAGACTGCGCCGCCTGCTCGAGGAGCGCCTGCACGCGCTCGAGGGACAACTGTACCCCGACCGCGCGCACGCGCCGCGCTTCGACCACACCGAGCTGCCCGAGTGCAAGGTCGAGACCGAGGTGGTCGAGGAGGCGGCCGTCGTGGCGGACGCCGCGCCCGCGCCCGCTCCCGCTCCCGCTCCTGCGCCCGCGCCCGCCCCCGCGCCGCTGCCCGCCGCGGCGCCCGCCACGCCGCTGCTGGAGGCCGCCATCAAGGCGGAGCCGCGCGTGGAGGTCGAGGTGCTGGCGGACGCGGCGCACGAGGCGCGCCTGTACCTGGCCAGCACGTCGCGCCAGAACCTGGAGACCATCGTGGAGGCCATCCGCCACCTGGAGGGCGACCACCTGTTCGGCGAGGCGGGCGACGCGCCGCTCGCGCTCACCAAGAAGCCCGCGCCGCCCCCGCTGCCCGCGCCGCCCCCGCCGCGGCCCGGCGTCATCGTGGTCAAGCACTCGTGATCGCGCCCCGCGCCGGGACCTTCTCGAATATAGTTTATATCGTTAGTTGTTTAGTTGTCTTTTCCAAAGTGACGAATCGATAAGTCTGCGTCTTTGTTTATTTTTTTAAAGCGTCGGTCTCGAAGTGAGCCGCGAGCGCGCCCTGCGCCGGCGCCGCGCTTAGTTTAGTCTCAAATGTAATTATTTTAATGTTGGACGTTTGTTTCTCCGCCGGTAGTTTGAGTTTGGAGTTTGGGGACCGACTGACTTGGGTAAGGATAGGGAAGGGTTAAGGAGAGTGCGCCGCGTGCCAATCATTATTTCATGACGTCTTTAGGAAAAGTAAGGGTGTATGAGAGTGTTCGGCGAGTCTTGTGTAATAAAATTAAGCTTTGTGATAATTTTTGTACTACTTTATAATAAATTGGAATGTAAGGATAAGATTTATCATCATGGAAGCAATAATTGACATGAGATTGGTACTAAAAGGGTTGTCGCGTTCAGCAATACGGTTGATAGAACATTTTCAGGCATTTAGTCAAATTGAGTTTGGGTTAGATAGAGTGTGGAGGCATGCGGCTACGAGACGTCTGACTTTATAGTACTCATTTGAACTTTAATTTCATTGTGTAGTGTAATGCTCTGTGTTATTTTAATATGACATTTAACTGACATACAACATAATGAGCACTAGCTCCAATTATTCGACATTTTATTTGTTTTTACCTTTTTTTAATTCTTGTTAAATATAAGTTTGGTCTGATATCCAGTGGCATATTATAATATACCCAGTGCTTTGAAGCTTTTTATTGACATTAGTGAATATCGTCGATCTAATCATCATATTAGAACCACAATTTTTAGAGCATTCCATGTTGTTAAAATCTCCAAATTATAAGGAGTTATCTGCATATGAGATATACCTAGTTAATTGGAGTATCAGTTATATTGTAATGTATTCAACTAATCTGAATAGAATAATTATGTATTGCTTAGTGTAAATGTCCTTTACTGAAACCTTGTAGATCAGGAAAATAATAGGACACTATTAGGCACCTAATCATTATATATTTACAAAATCTGGAGTTCTGTATGTTAATATGATTATCTCATACTAAGATAATAGCAATATAGGCAATCTACAGTTAATTTGGTGATTTAATCATCAACTTTTCATACATGTAAATTGTGAGTGACACTTCACTAATTTAAATTTTAAGAGTTAGGAACATGGCCGCTACTGGGCTATTAGGTAATGTAATCCCTAAACAGTGATTAAATTATTGTTTGCTTTAATGTGCTGACATTTTTGTTATAAATTTAACCCGCAGTGCTTTTTGTTAATATTTTTCTTGTAAGTTTTGAATGTATTACGTTTAGGTGAGACTCAGCGACAGAGTGACCCGTCACACGGCAGAGTTGTTCAGAATCAGCCGCGGTCCGCTGTCGGACCATTTGTTTTAAGACTGATCATTTATTCATTATTAAGTTGCGCTAGTTCGAACCACCATGTTGGTAGTAGGTAGGTACATAACGAGTGTGCGTGTGTGTTACGTTTATTGTAGCTATTTATGTGTATGTATGTGGTGAATTCGGTGTTATTTATTGAGTCTGATGTGATCGCCTTACAGTTTTACCAGAGATTCTCTTGCAGTTTTACCAGAGATTCTAATAACAGAAAGCAATAATAATGTCAATCATATTTAGTTCATATTGTAGCATTTCTATAGCGAGTACTGATGAGAATCTCGCTAGATCTGTTAGGTGGAAATGAATATAACACTACACGGTGCCGCGTGTGTAACGTTTGACCATTGTATTTTATTTACTTAGGGTAATTGGTAATTGTAAAGGTTAACAACTTTCCTACTTCAGGAACACAACATACGCCGTTTTTATAACGAACTGTGAAGTCTACTACTAGATTTGCAGTCCATCTAAAACTTGAGTGGTTACTGGTTGGTTTGTGGGGCAGAGGTCGGGAACTGCCGTCTCCAGTGTCGCCACCATCCGCCATGGCTCACCACCATCCGCCATGGTTCGCCATCATGCGCCATGGTTCGCCACCGCACACTCTGTTCCTGAGTCCATAGTTGTAAGGAGTTGTCTGCCTACCGCCTTTTACATTATGTCAGTTTAGGATAGTTTACGATGTAATATAACGGACTTGGTTATACTATTAGTGTAGTCGAATGTAGACATAAGAGATTTTAAGTCAAAGAAAGCAAGTTAAATTGTTTAAAATGTGTTATTATTTATGTCTTAAAGTATTAAAATGGTTATTTCTTATTAATTAGTTTGTAAATTATAAATGATAATCAGCTGTATGTAATAGACCTATTTTCTATTTGTATGACGCAGGATAAAACCAATAAAACATAAATGGAAATTAGGTAAAAATACGACGTTGTAATATAAGCGTTCGTAAAGGTGAAATCTCGGTGTATATATATTTGAGGACTATCGATTTCGTAGCAAATATTGTGGTCGTTATTGCATGTTTCTGTAAAACTGCAGCGCACTATGTATAATCTTGCGGCTTTCTGCCAAAACCATTAGGAAATTAGGTGCGACTCGTGCAATCTCTAGTCTTTGAAGAGGTCGGCTGGTCCAACCAAAGTTGCATATTTCTGGTATATTGCAATTTTTGTAGTTAAACCCAACTTTTGGAAGCTACTTGTGTTAGCTGTGGCGTTCGGTGTAGCTGCCAACATTTATGTATAACTGTATTCTCTTACAGTAAATTTAGCTTAGCTGGTGAAGTTTGTGCGATGTTTTATTGGTTTTATGCACTTATTGAAGGATATTTCAATTTTCTACACTCTATCGTGTACTGTGTTCTCAACCACTTGTAAAATTGTGACTACTTGTAAGTAAATTGTAGTACTTTCAGCTTTTAAATTGAGTAAGTCATAAAATATTCAATTTGTATTGCATTTAAAGTAAGTTTTGGTTCAAGTAAGCGTTTTTATTAAGCTACGGATTCTGTTAAGAGTCTACTGCTAGGAGTAGGGTGAACATATTCTGTACTTTGTAACTGTGTTTAATAATTGTTTCATTATAAATATGGTTGCGACGTTTATTTTTGTGTCGATGTCAGTCGCCGTTCTACTCAATGACTTTATTTTCCTGAAACAGACTTTCCCACAAATGTTCATCCTACTGTTAGCAAGCTCACATGTTCCTATACATATAGCTATTGTATAATATTTTACAGTTCGTTCGTAAATTAAGATTATGATAAAGTGTAGAAAATAATGCATGGATGTTTCCTTTTTGATATGAAATTGATAAAAATATTTCCTCTGATTTAAATTGTACCACATTTGACCTATATTTACGAATATTTATAAAATATTGATTATCCAGTGTTTTATTTATTACCTTCATTATCTATTATTCAACTTGGCTTAATATTTTTTTACCTAAAAACAAACAATACATCTTCATACTTACACTCTACATGGTGGTGGCGTAAGGGACGGAGGAGTCCCGAAAACTGAACAATTATTTAAAGGAACTAACAAATATGACGAAAACAACCCAGGAAATGAAATAGTAGATTTTACAAGTGCACAAAACAAGTCATTTTTGTTTGAGAATTTAGCTGCCCGATCCCGCACGTCGAGGGCTGATATTAATCGAGGACAAAATGGTTTTGTGCACGAGTTGTGAACTCTGCTTTTTACTTCAATTGTGAGGAAAATTTAAGAAAATCCACAAAAATATTTTAAATAACTCATTCCCGCCATTTAACTTTTTAAATCTTTCGACATGAAATATTAGGCTTGTACTGGACCTATCCAGCCTACTACTAAATTAGTTTTGTAATAATAATTAAATAAGCTATCGTACCTGAATTACATTTTTATTATAGTTTTATGTCATTACGATACATGAGGCAAATTATTTAAAGTAAATATAATAAAATAACAAGTTCTGTCTATGAACTTGTTATTTCAAAATATTTACATACATATAATCACGCCTTTATAACTAATGGGGTAGGCAGAGCGTACACGACCTAACCAAAGGTCGTTCCGCCACGTCTGACAAAGTTTTGAGGATTATTTACGATAGATTTATTACCTACAAATTATTGCTGTAGTGACAGGTTGTCAGCCCATCGCCTAAATTACAATATACTGAAATCCTCGGATCCCTTAGCTGGTTTTTACATCATGCCCAGGAGGAAATGCAGCTGGAACAATTCCGTTTTCCTCTCGCTCCCAGGCCAGCATCAAAAATATTACGTACCTACGTAAAATTATTTGTCTTTTCTGTTTTTTATGACATAAAACGATGTCAAAATTTTATTTTAAACTTCGTTAGAGTATTTGATTCATTATTACAAAATCAATTTAATAGCAGGCTGTATACGTCTTTAACCCAAGCCTAATATTTCATATAGAAAGATTTAAAAAGTAAAATGGCGGGAATGAATTGTTTTGTTTATATTTTTTTGTAGAATTTCCTCAATTTTCCTCGCAATCGATGTGAAAAGCAGAGTTTATAATACAAAATCATTTTTGTCCTCGACTTAATATCAGCTTTCGCCCTGCGGGCTCGGGCAACTTAGATTCTTCGATGAACATGACTGGTTTTATACACTTGTCGTAAAATCTATACATATAATAAATCTCTAGAAGGGTCGTGTCTGTACATTGAATATTTTTACAAAAACAAAATTGCAGCAGGCATTTTTAACGATATATAGATCATAACGATTTTTTTTTTAATTTTTGTCTGTCTGTCTGTCTGTATTTTACCACATCACGCCAAAACTACTGAACCGATTTCGAAGGGACGTTTTTTTATTCCACTGTGTGTTACCCGGGTTGCAATTTACGCTACCTAAATTCACGCTACCTGACCTAGGGGGTAGGCAGGAAATTGAAATTTCTTTCTTAACCGATTTTTATGGAACTTTTTTATTCGACTGAGCATTATTTAAAATCAAAGTTACAATACAAATAATCACGCCTCATGACTTAGGAGATAGGTAGGAAATTGAATTCCGGTCGTTTTTAACCGATTTTAATGGAACTTTTTTTGTTTGACTGAGCATTACTTAAACTCAAAGTTACGATACAAATAATCACGCCACCTAACTTAGGGGGTAGACAGGAAATTGAACTCTGATCGTTTTTAACCGATCTTAAAGGGACTTTTTAATTGACTGAGTTTTTTTTAATTACCTGGTGTCCAGCGTAGGTTAGAAATAATCACGCAAACCATTCTAATATTGAGTAAGTACCTCAGTTTGTATAGAAAACACGCAGTGTCGAACATCCTGAAAACGCTTCTCCGCGCGTAGGAGCGGGATCTGCTAGATCGCGCGCGGAATCGTGTTTTCCATACAAAAACAAAGATCAGAGAAACAAGCTTCCGCGCGCGGTTTAGCAGATCCCGCTCCTACGCGCGGAGAAGCGTTTTCAGTATGTTCGACACTGCGTGTTTTCCATACAATCCGGGTGTGCGAAGTCGCGAGCACAGCTAGTCTACTATAAATAATAACGAAGAGACCAATAAAATCCTGAACGTAGCTAACTAACTGCACTGAAACTGCATGTTCGGATAGAGAAGCCGCTGGAATATTCTTTATTTTTTATCCCTCCCAATCCTGCATCATAGCAGGGTGTATCATCATTTATTAGATCACATATGGGCAACCTCCGGCCCGCTAAGGTCTTTCACCCGGCTCGCGGAAAGATTTTGAAAACGCGTGGAAGCCAACGAAACCCTCTTGGTATCATAAAAATGTGATTACGATCCGCGACAAGGAGTATCGGTTCTGTTCACGGCCTGTTTGTAAGAAAAAAAAAACGCACTTGCTTCGCTCGCGATTCATATGCCGTGTCTCATGCTAATGCGGTTCCTACAGAACCAGCTCTAGTTCTTACACCTACTATTAGAATGTAATTGCTAATGCTAATGATTTGGGGGTACTCCGTCGAAAATCCTCGGGTGCCAACCATCTTTTGTAAAAGTTCCTATAAGATCCATGTTTACCGGCCCGCGACTTCATTAATATCAGCAAATCTGCCCCGCAACATTCAAAAGGTTGCATACCCCTGCATTAGATGATTCCGTGCTTTGGAGGGCACGTTAAGTCGTCTCGGTCATGGTCGCCGTCCCTTCATCCGCAGGATTAGCGCCACTTTTCGAATAAATCAGTCAATAAGCTTAAAAAAAGGCGATTACGAAAGTAAAAACTTAAAATATAATTTTCATACTTGTAACAGTTGTAACATACAAGATCTAAAATTTAAAATCCTGATAAGTCCGTAACCGTTGGCTACCGAAACGGCCAGATTCAGTCAGGCGCAAAGCTCACTATTAAAATACTAACATTTAGTTTTGTCTCGCTGTTTGATGCGATTCCTCATCCGAACTCGAACTCGGCAACGGCAAGGTTAGTTACTCAATGAGCAATCGTCGCGAGAGGTCGTGTCAGTGTCCAATGTTACACGTGATTCATGGTGAATAAGTTATTTTTATACCAAACTTACACGGATTTGGAAAATACGGGTTTCCCCACCTGCCTAGTGCTCTAATAATTTCAGCATTGTGTAAAATTGTTATTATTTATAAATTGTTGATGTGGTAAGTGAAAAAAAAGATAAATTTGCATTGGTACAAAGGTAAATAATTAGTTGGATTAGCGCATGTTGCAGCCAACATTATTATTATTAGAGACTAGGGTAAATAAAGTTGTGCCCAAAGAAAATAAATTATACCTACCAACTATAAATATTTATTGCTACGTTAGCAATAAGGCCGCCTATGCTGTACTTGGCTTTTTTTGTTATCTGTTGTGTTGTATGATTTGTATTCTTACGTGCAATGAAGTATTTTTATGTTATGTTATAAATTCGTAAGATAATCAAAAATATGATGATAATAAAATTAATTTATGTAACTTAATTGTTGGTTGATTTGCCTCTAAATAGAGATAAATGTTTGGCAGTCAGTTACAGGGAAATAACATAAGCAAGCGAATTTGTCGTAATTTGAAGATTGTCGCAATTCACATCACATCAATATTTTAATTCTTTCATTTACACTCAAGTGATTATCAAAAAATTATTTCAAGCAGCTTTACCTCTACTTCCATTGTAGTTAGCAAACTTTGTACTCTTATCAATTGTTTACTAACAAAAATTATTAATACGTCTTACTAAATATTTATACTTTTAAATTCACTTGCCCTGACACTCGCTTGTTTACCCGATATGATTAACTCATCGGCAAATTAATCGTGCCTATTTTACTTAATTAAAGTCGTGGCTAACACGTGGGAAACGAACAAGGATAACTAAACAATAATCCGAAGACGTAGTTACGTCGCTTCTTCAGTTGTAACACTGAAATAAATTTCTGATTCTGCAAATATCTGAAATTATATTATATTCCAAACAAATTCCAAATTAGTAGACGCGAGATGTAATTGAGACCCCGTTGATAAGTTGTCACGTGTCAGTGGTTCTATTTTTATGTGGTAACGAAACTGGAGGAATTAAACGAGCTTTTACCAAAAATTTAAATTGATGTAAGTTACATACGAGATGTTTCGCACTCACTTCCGTTCCTCATCTATAGATTGTTCTGTAACGCCTTCTTGAAAAATGATCTTGAAGAATTATTGTTTCAATAAAAACAACTCGCAGGCTACTTTTCCGTTACTAAGCATTTAACTTACCACATAGAGGAATTACTTGAAACTGACGAATCATGGAAACTGACCTGTCAAGGAAACTAGTGTGTGTTGTAAACTGACGAGTCATGACCCGACTCCATTTCACGCACTTTCTATTATATTACTTACCTACTTGTATCCAAGGAAATTGACAACCAAAATATATTATAGTTTGTAAATTTTCTTCGAAACAAGTTACCTATAGTAATATAAGTATTTTTTACGGTTTCATTCTAAGCAAAAACTAAAGCTTTTTTCCTTTTTCAGAAAATGAAAGTAGTTGCAAGTATTTTTGTTACTCTCCTATTCATCTCTTGGTCAACGCAAGATGATTCTGTTGCTGCGGCTGGGTAAGTTTAACGAGTATTCTGGGTAACATGCTAAAATATAAAGTTTCATTAAGGAGGCCTTATTGCTAAAAAGTCTTGCGTGTCGCTTTAAATATATAATAATAAGCGGTAGAGTCATAATAATTTACGTAAGTTTTATCTACGTATGTCCACAAGTTCGACCGTGACCCATGACATGGCACGAGTGCCCGTGATACGTTGACCCCTAAAATACACAAATATGAAATATCTGACAAGGAAATGGAATAATGGCATTGTTACACAAATATCTGACAAGGTAATGGTGGTATTTTAGTGATAGCGCGCGTTCACGGGCAACTGATTCCATGTCCATGGATGTGTGTAGGTACGTGCGCGCAAGAGCAAAGCAACTTTTACACAAACATATAATCACAGCCTTTATCCCTAATGGGGTAGGCAGAGCGTAAACAACCTAAACAAAGGTCTGCCACGTCTGACAAAGTTTTGAGGGTTATTTAAGATAAATTTGTAGGTTTATTACTGTAGTGACAGGTTGTCAGCCTTTCGCCTAAATTGCAATATACAGAAGCCCTTGGAACCCTTAGCTGGTTTTGACAGCATGTTCGGGAGGAAATGCAGCTGGCACATTTTATGTTTTTCCCTCGCTCTCAGTCCAGCATGACAGTACATACATACTACATGCAGTGCGCGGCAAACCAATTGTTTTCTTTATAGTTTTAGTTTGCTATATCTTACATTTTTTTTTTACTATGAACTGTTCTTATTAAGTTTGCATTAAGTTTAATCTGTACACCTACTTGCCCTCATATTGAATTTGTATAATGTTAATATAATACATACATACATATAATCACGCCTTTATCCCTAGCGGGGTAGACAGAGCGTAAACGACCTAAGCAAAGGTCGCGCCGCCACGTTTGACAAAGTTTTGAGGGTTATTTAAGTTAGATTTGTAGGTATATTGCTATAGTGACAGGTTGTCAGCCCGTCGCCTAAATTACAATATACTGAAACCCTCAGATCCCTTAGCTGGTTTTTACAGCATGCCCGGGATGATATGCAGCTGGCACATTCTATGTTTTTCTTTCTCTCCCAGGCCAGCATGGAAGAATGTTAATATAATGGAGGTCTGTAATTGGCTGATATTTTGAAAATTTATTAGAACTAGTTTTTATGTATTATAGCTGTAGGTGGCTGTAGACTTCAGTTTTATAAAATAAAAATAAAATAAATAAATACAAAACTTGTTAAAATATCCCGTATCTAAAAGTGCCCTCTTATTTCAGCAGCTCGTCCTCCGAGCGGGACCGAGTGGCGCGCGCGGTCAACGAGTTCGGCTACAATCTCACGTTGAGGATGATGAAAGAGGACGGCAACAAAAATGTCGTCATGTCGCCCACTGGAGTCGCTGGTATGATTTAAAGGATAAGCTTTATACAGGGTCTTTGGTACATACATACACACAATCACGCCTTTATCCCTAATGGGGTAGACAGAGCGTACACGACGTAAACAAAGGACGTTCCGCCACGTCTGACACAGTTTTGAGGGTTATTTGTTAACTGCCTCCGTGGTCTAGTGGTTAGTGCCATGGACTCCCAAACCGGAGGTCCTGGGTTCGATTCCCAGGGGGGAAACACAAAGTTGATATTTGAGAATTTATCACTTTGTGAATTTTTCCCCAGTTTGGTTAGAACATTGCAGGCTGAATCATCTGATTGTCCGAAAAGAAAAAGATTCCGTGCTTCGGAGGGCACCGGTAGCTGTCTTTGATAGAGGTCGTTACTCGAACCATGTCAGAGGCCTGATAGTTGTGCTACTAAGCGGTTTAAAAACTCTGACACCAGGGTTCATCGGGTCGGTAGACTCGATACCCACTCGACAGAAGAAGAAGAGGGTTATTTAAGATAGATTTGTAGGTATATTGCTATAGTGACAGGTTGTCAGCCCATCGCCTAAATAACAATATACTGAAACCCTTGGATCCCTTAGCTGGTTTTTACAGCATGCTCGGGAGGAAATGCAGCTGGCACATTCTATGTTTTTCCCTCGCTTCCAGGCCAGCATGTGTTTGGTAGATGGGTGTAAACTGTAAACTTCTTTTGGGTTAGTTCAGCCCATGTTTATAAACAACTTTTGGAAAATCTAATAGATTTTTCAAAGAACGCGTGATATTCGAATCGATCGAATCGAAAATTATAAAAAAAAAAAAATTGCTCATATACATGGGCTTACTTAGCTGCCTACCCCACGAGATGTTTGCAGCAGGCCAGCCATATAATACGACTATAGAGTTAGAAGTGCAACTAGCTGACAAAATTTTAACACTCTTAGATGGACAGTCGATGGCCTGTATGAAAAACCCTACGCACACACCGCAAACGATCAACAAACTTATATCAATACAAAGTCGAAAGGAAAACCAAGATTAGTCATAGTAATATTGCTCTTTGACCATTGTAAACAATTGTTTAGGATAAACTTTGAACTTTGTCCAGGCTTGCTAGCGATGACGTTGCTGGGCAGTGCCGGTACCACCTATGACGAGCTAGCGAAGGCGCTCGGGTTTTCCCAAGGTAAGCTGCAACGACCATCGAGAGCACGACTTAAGGATATTCATGCAAACTGCCTAAATTTGTCTCATCTTGAGATGACTTCCGAGTATTGTAAATAATGCTTACAAAGTCTGAGTCATAATTGCGAACATTCTTTTAACACGTATAAAGCTAATTTACATTTTGCGATGATGTTTTCACGCCAGTACTTGGTATCGACTTTACGGCATGTTATTTTTAATGACCAAACAAGTAAAATCCAAGAATTGATGCCACTTACCTATACCATCCTACTAAGGCTACTGACGTAATTTGCTGTACTATTATTAAAATAAGCAACGGCTCTTTTATTATTGTTGACTATAGGTATGTTATTAATGCAAACTAGGCAATTAACTAGATTAGAATTAACTCAACCACTCAACGTTGAATAATTTATGAGAGAATATAATAAAAACATGCTAAGAAGTGGCATCCATAATCATCCTCATAATTATTTCTGTTTCGCAGATATCCTAGCAAACAAAAAGAACCATGAACAATTTGGAGATCTTTTACAAAAGTTGAATGATGATTCAGATAAATCGCTCTCCGGCGCTAAGGATATAACGGTTACGGAAATAAGCGTAAACGAAACTTTAGACAATAATACCATCGATGAGACAGATCTTGAGACCAAAACTCTCTACGCGGATGCTATAATAGTAGACGCTAAAGCTCGTATCAGAAATGTGTTTCGAGAATACTTGGATAGAGTCTATCATGGAGATGCCATCCCGGCACATTTCGAAGACCGTGACACGACACAACGCTTGATTAATGAGTAAGTTTTTGCTATGGTTTTCCATTATACTAAGCTAATGATGATGAGATATATGTTGAACAATCTGTTTTTAACTATTTTATTTGTCACGAGGAGTCTTTGTGTTGTTTATAGGCAAAAAATAAGACTTTTGTTGTGTGTTTGAATTTAGGAAAAACTAGTCAGTCCACGATTGAGACTAATATAGAACGTATTCGAAAAACTAGATTCGTTCTAAGAGAGTAATATGCAAATCCGGTACACTTTATACGGTTGTCACTAAGTAACAATTAGCTTTGCGATTTGTAACGTATTACTAGTTATTGTTTCTCATAGTTGGTCAAAAGCTAACTGTATTTCCAAACAATACAAATAGTTTACGCATGACCGTAGGACATACCTAATACATTACATTATGTGCAAAGAAAGCCGTTTCACGGTTTCCCTAAAAATATGATTCAACACAACGATGAATATGAAATCCTTACATGTTTCCAGCTTCACGAAAGCAGACCATAAATAGAATCTTGTACTTTTATTTCAGTTGGGTGAAAAACCACACAGTTGGCAAAATAGATACGTTTCTACCTGAGCCATTGCCGGAGAGCTCGAAGGTTGTGTTGCTCAGTGCCCTGTACTTCAGCGGCCAGTGGATGCGCCCCTTCATTCCAGAATACACGAAATCGTAAGTTTTCCATACATCCAAGAATGATTAGCCAGAGCCAGCGAGACAGAAGGCCTTATTCCGTATTTTTATAAACGACCCTGTGTAACATCCGTCCATTTTTAATCGGACCCAAAACTGACCGATAAACCTCGTGGATAAGCCACTATCGTTTCCGATTTTACTAGGTATAGTGATGCTGATAACTGACAGTAATGCTCATCCATGGCAGGAGTCCACAAACAATGAACAAAGTACATACCTATAAATAACGTTATAAAAATAATAAGAACGAAATCATTAATTATTGAATATTATCATATTTCTGGTTCGTAGGTTATCAAGTGAAATAACTTGATTGTTGTTTGGTTTCAGAATGACCTTCCACGGACCTTCGGGCGACGTGAATGCCGACCTCATGTTGAATTTAGGAGACTTCAATTATACGTACAATTCAGTTCTAGGTAAGGATTATATTATAGCCAATATCAAAGTGGGATAAGAAAGGTAGAGTCGATTCCAACGAGGAGAGCTCAAGTAAAAGAGAAAATTCATCCAGTAATAGTCAAGCAGCCTACAGGAGGGCTAACTCGTGAGCTACAACGATCAGAGTATAACTTTGTCAACAAAATTATGACTGCCTCCGTGGTCTTACAATCCGAGAGCCATGGGCTTACAATCCGGAGGTCCTGGGTTCGATTTCCGGTGGGAACACAAAAGTTGATATTTATAAATATTTCACTTTGTAAGGTTTTCCCCAGTTTGCTTAGGACATTGCAGGCTGAATCACCTGATTGTCTGAAAAGATAAAGGATTCCGTGCTTCGGCGGGCACGTTAAGCCGTCTCGGTCCCGGTCTCTGTCTTTGATAGCGGTCGATACTCAAACCACGTCAGAGGTCTAATAGCTGTGCTACTAGGCGCTTTGAAAACTCTGACACCAGGGTTCCTCGGGTCGTTTGACTCGAGAATCCACTTGCTAAGAAGAACAAAATCATGCTCTGTGTACCTAAGAGCTTAGCCCTTTATATGTCCGGCAGTGGACGTCTCACAGCTGATCATGCATTTATCTCGTAGACAACTAGTTTGCTTAAAAAATAAGCTCCAGCATGCTAAGTGGTTAGTCGTTCGATACTAACGGATGTATTATATTTATAGTTCTGTGTTTGTTGATTATTGTTGGGATAAAACAGTACTGACGTGGTTTAGGTCAATGACATCAATAGGTCAGAAGAAAAAATAGCATAGTGTGAAATGCAAAATTGAGGTACACCTAAAAGGCACGTACGGATCAACAACGGTTGATTATCTTATCTACCTACAACTACAAATTTCACGCGCTAACGAATTTCTGACGACAACTTTTAATTGGTTTTTCAGATGTGCAAATGATTGCGTTTCCATACAACGACTCCACAACAACTATGTATGTTTTGAAGCCATTTACCAAAAAAGCCATCCTAACAGATCTCTTGGAGAAGCTAACTTACTCCCAGATAGAAGAACTCATAGAAAACTTGACAGACAAGCAGTGCGTCGTGCGATTCCCTAAAATGGATTTAGCTTCAAAAGTAGACCTAATGAATCCTTTGAAGGAAATTGGCGTCAAGTCCATATTTACGCCAGGCGAGGCCAACTTTGCTCTTATGGTGGATGTAGACATGAAAAAAAAACCCGAAAATGATTTATTGGAAAGAATATTAGAAGATGGCAATGAAACGAAGAAGTTGAGAGATACATTGGATCGTCTTCCCAACCCAGGAGTGTATGTAGACTCTGTCCTTCATGATGTAAAGATGACTATAAATGGTAAGACTTCGTTTGTAAGCCTAGAAATAAACGTAGCTTTAGGATTTAGACTTTCGTTTTAAGGGTCTGCCGGAGTAGCGAAATCCCATACAAACGTAGTTCCGCTTTTATTCCTAAAAGATAAAATCAAACTTAAACAAAATAAGACCGAAAATACGATTTTGTCGGAATATTGCCGTCTAGGAATAAAAACGAAACTACGTTTGTATTGGATCTGTTGCGCCTGTTGGTAAGTGGCCACAGATAGCCCAAGACAAAACACCAATTTTGAATGCTCCCTACTCTTTTGGACAATAATACAAGCGTATTTAAATGTATTCAAAAAAGTTTTTTTTTTTTACAGAGTTTGGCACAGTAGCTGTGGCAGCGTCAGGTGGATTTCTATCAAGAACAGCGACAATGTTTTATGCTGACTCTCCATTCTACATGTTTATCAGAAATGAGAAGACAAAGTTGATAACTTTCAGTGCAGTTATATTTGATCCGACTGAGTAATAAATTATAGAATTAATTGAGGCATCACTGAAAATGAAAGAAAGTGAGAATACAGGGTGTTAGAAAAAGTACGCGTTCCTTTAAACCACATGTTCTACTGATATGACACCATACCAAACAATTTGCCCAAAGCACAAAAAAATTACATACATATAATCACGCCTTTATCCCTAATGGGGTAGGCAGAGCGTAAATGACCCAAATAAAGGTCGTTTCGCCACGTCTGACAAAGTTTTGAGGGTTAATTAAGATAGATTTGTAGGTATATTGCTGTACAAAAATTTAGGCTCGAAAAATAAATTGCTTTTTCCATACAAACATGCATTCCTTTAAATTTTATTTAGAGCTAAAATACTTAGCAGTATTTTTTTACACCCTGTATTACATAGAGTGATACAATATAATCAACAAAATAGTTACATGTTGGAAAATTTGATAATAAAAATGTACTCTAATCACTTAAGGTTACTATAAAATTACGTGATTATTATTATTCCCTCTATTTGTTGTTTTTATGTGATTGTTTCTTGATAGATTAAGTACTTAATTAATTATACTGCATTTTGAATGTAGTGTTATATTTAGGGCATATTGCCCTGTAAAATGGTACCAGAATTATTGTTTTGCTGTGATTTGAATGTAATAGGTATACCAGCACTTAACTACTAATTTAGCACCTCAGCCCTAAGGTTTTGCACTGCTCCATAATTGGTTTGTATCCGTGAAAAATCAACTGAATAAGCGCGAAATGTTTGATGGATACAAATAGGGAGCAGTCCAAAACCGCCCTTACTTCTTATAGCAATTACTTATGATTGCCACCCAGTGAATTGTAAACTAATTCATTAACAAACAAATATTTAAATGGAATGTATTTGTTTATTCCAATAAAATAGCTAATACTAAACTTTTAAATATACACAAATTGATAAGAGCTTTTTTAATATATTTATTTACTTATTTACCTAGTTCCCTAAAACAAAATAATGAAATATAAAAGGTTTATCTGTTTGATTTCATCTTTTCTATCCTGTCGCTGAGTGTTTGTTTCCATTGCTCCTCAGTAATGCTCTGGGCCCACTCAGGGATTGCTGTTGATGGAAGTGCAAAGTTGGCCATAGCTGACATTACCTGAAATCAAATCCAAAATAAAGTAATGAGACTAATTATAAGTTATTATTTACCAGTAATTTATGCCAACATAAATTTTTGTAGCAAAGAAAAAATCTCAAATACTACAGATCTCATAAAAAAACTTACGGATTTCTTAAACTTTCATTATTCAAAATTTGCATAAGAGGATTTTCCCTTAAATTGTCCCTCTGCTGGGCATAGGCCTCCACAAAAAAAGGGCTTATCTTTAAATGTAAAAAAAAATATTCTAATGGGAAAGCTACTAAAACTATAAAGAAGTAAAATGGTACTAGAAATTTATGCCTACCTCTTGTGCTCTTTGATTATCCATTTGAATAGGGTCCACAGGTCTGGGAGAGGTCCACACTTCTCTCGTGAGGGCAGCATCCATAGGTTCTATCGGAGGCACGTCAGCTGGAGGTGGTTGCTCGCTTTCTGGGCTCTGAAAGCATTATTTATTTCAACAATAGGGACTTTAATTGACAAAGTGGGTGTTACAGAACAAATTGCCTACCTCCATATCATCATCGCTGTCATGATCTGACTGCAGGGCTTCAGGACCTTGGGCCAGTGGCTCGTATCCAAAATGCTCATTGGTTTCCTCGTCACTCTCTTCACCAGCTTGCGGGCCGTTCATCAGCAAATCTGGTCTTGATGGCGAAGGGAGCTCATGGGGAGAGTTGTCCGGTGGGTCCGGGCCGTGGCACACCATGATTTATCGATATCGGTTTTGGAAAAAATTTACACTTTTACCACAAATCTTGCACAAAAAGTCGAAAATGTATAAATTACAATTTCACAAGAAAATGCACTTACACGTTCCAGTTTACAAACACGAATGTATGTCGTACGAATGTTTTCCTATATTTACTTATTTTATAAGCTACTTATAAAAATAATGAAAAAAAAAATAATACAAAATATATAAAAATACGCATTTTTAAAATGTTATAGAGCATTGTAATCAATTTAACGTTTATTTAATTAAAATAATTTCGGAATAGTTATGCGTGTAATGATTTTCTTTGTTTTTAGGTGTTTATAGAGTTTGGTAAGTAAGTTGAAATTTACCGAAAATTGCATGTATTAAATTATATTTGAGATACTAAACTCCTTTTCCTTAGTTATTGATTGGTTATAAATATAATATAATACGTACAATTTATTAATAAATTGACTATCTAATAAAACACGTGATTTTATTATTGCAGTTAATTATTCTCTAAAACTTAATTTGCAAATACAATTGCTTCTGTCATCATATCTGTCAACTGCTAGAATTCGGCGAAGTTTGCAGAATTTTTGTGAGCAATATTTGTACATAAAACCGGCAAAATTAAGTCTACGTTGCTGCTTTCGACAACAACCCTTGGTTTTTTAATTTTCGCTACAATGGCTTGGAGAAGTCATGGCAAAAACAACGCTGACATGATCCGGAACCTTCGAGGTAAGATTGGTTTATTTTTGTTTTAATTTGCCTCTCATTTGTATACTTACTGCACTTTCTTGCTGCAATTTTTTACTTTAATTTGTTCTGTTGCAGCAAACGGAATCATAAAATCTGATTCTGTAGCCAATGCAATGAACGCAGTTGACCGTAAAAATTACTGCCCCTATGCCCCGTATCATGACTCTCCTCAATCTATTGGATACTCGGCTACAATCAGTGCTCCTCATATGGTACGTAAGCGTAAAGTCACGTCTCTGTCCATTACGGAGTAGGCAGAGCGTTATAAACAGTGTGTGTACCTCTAAAAAAAGGAAATCAATATTCCTAACAAAGGAATAATTCAAATTAGATACAAATTTAGAATAAACAGTTCAAGTAGTCTTTGTAAAAATTATATTAGTTTATAATATGAGCTATAGATACCTCTCACTCTGGTGTCTAAAAGTAGTAATCTAAAATATAATCACATCACTGAAATTATTAATTACAGCATGCACATGCCCTAGAATCACTGAAACAGCAACTAATCCCTGGTGAGAAGGCGTTGGACGTTGGCTCTGGTTCAGGTTACTTGACGGCTTGCATGGCTCTCATGGTGGGAGCCACTGGGAAGGTTGTGGGGATAGACCACATCTCGGAGCTTGTGACGATGGCTACCAATAATATTAACAAAGATAACCCTGAACTACTTAACTCTGAGAGGATTAAACTTCTTGGTAAGTTCCTGAACATTAAATATTAGTGTGATAAACAGGGCTAATTTTAATTTGTTAATATTTAAATTTGAGGTATATACAAATATTTGTATACCTTACACAGGAGTCTAGAAAATAAACTGAAATTATTTCTAACTGGTAACCTAATTTTCCTTTTCAATCTTGTGGCCCAAATTGACTCTATTTATTTCAACTTTTTTCACAAGCTACAATTCAAGTATCATTTCTTGTGATAATTCTAGAAATGATACTTGAATTCCCCGTTTGTTTTAGTTGGTGATGGTAGACAGGGATATCCTGAAGAGGCACCATACAATGCTATTCATGTTGGAGCTGCTGCTCCCAACTTGCCCAGTGCAGTAAGTATATTACATACATAAATATAATCATGTCTTTATCCCTAGTGACGTAGGCAGAGCATAAACAACCTAAACAAAGGTTTTTCTGCCATGTCTGGTAAAGTGTTATTTAAGCTAGATTTGTAGGTATATTGCTGTAGTGACAGGGATGAATGGAAGAAGAAAACGTACTGCGCCAACCCCAAGTAAATGGGATAAGGGGAAACGAATGATGATGATGATTGCTGTAGTGACAGGTTGTCAGCCCATTGCCTAAATTACAATATGTATACTGAAACCCTTGGATCCCTTAGCTGGTTTATATAGCATGCCCGGGAGGAACTGCAGCTGCAGCAGGCCAGCATGGAAGCATTTTATATTTATGTAATAAAACTAATTCTGGATATTTAAATTAAAATTACAATCTAAAATTGTCCTCAATTTTTGTCAGACGTGGCGGAAGCGCCTTTTACGAGGCGTTTAACGCTCTGCCTACCCCGTAAGGGAAAAAGGCGTGATTTTATGTATGTATGTAAATTAAACCTACTAACATTTTAAATAGATAGGAAGAAAAAAGCACCAATATTATTTGTTCTTGATAGTAATAAAAAATCTTATTTTCAGCTTATTGAGCAGCTAAAGCCAGGGGGAAGGATGATTGTCCCAGTGGGACCAGAAGGTGGTGAACAATATCTTACACAGGTAAGAAAACCCTTTTGCAAAATATAGTTATTTGCAATCATTTATCACTTCTGCCAGTTTATGTATTTTCTACCAGTTTTTAATTTATTTTCCCCACCCTGCGGCATTTCGTGATTATTCAGAACCCCTCTGCATACATACATACAATCATGCCTTTATCCCTAATGGGGTAGGCAGAGCGTAAACGACCTAAACAAAGGCTGTTCCGCCATGTCTGACAAAGTTTTGAGGTTTAATTAAGATAGATTTTTAGGTATATTGCTGTAGTGACAGGTTGTCAGCCCATCGCATTGCAATATACAGAGACCCTCGGATCCCTTAGCTGGATTTTACAGCATGGCCGGAGTAAATGCAGTTGGCACACATTGTTTTTCTTGCCCCCAGTCCAGCACGGATGAGTTTTTACAGCATGCCCGGGAGGAAACCCCCTCTGGCCTCTGATAAATTAAATCCCCTAAATATCACCAAATCATTGATGAATTAAAATGTTGTAATAATTCAGGTGGACAAACTGGCAGACGGAACAACAACGATCAAGAAGCTAATGAGCGTGATCTACGTCCCGCTGACGGACAAGGATCACCAATACCGTGAGTGACGCATCCCTCTTGTGCTCATTTGCTCATCGATCGTGTGCGCCACTATGCTCCTTGGCTGGTTGGCTCGGACGCTCTACAGTAAACGAGAGTCATAATCATAAGTACACTTCATTCGGCATTTCGTCTTGGCTCTTAATGTCCTTTTCGCAAAACGTTCTTTTCGAAAATTTCCCCTTCTTTTAATATCCTTTTTCGTGAAATTTAGACATTTATTAATTATTTTTTTCTTCATTTTGATGTTCAACTTTCCAAAATGTCCATTCATGACGCTAATGAGCGTGATCTACGTCCCGCTGACGGACAAGGATCACCAATACCGTGAGTGACGCATCCCTCTTGTGCTCATTTGCTCATCGCTCGTGTTTGCCACTATGCTCCATAGCTGGTTAGCTCGGACGCTCTACAGAAGAGTCATAAGTTCACTTCATTTCATTCAACATCTCATCTCAACTCAATATCTACATACTTTACAAAAATTTTGTTATGGCGCAAATTTTTTTATATTATTTTTTACAACTCGTTTTCCTAAAAAGACATTTTGTGATGGACTCGGTTCATAATGTTCTATTCTGATATTTTATTGCTGCAGCATGCATTTTTTTTTCATGCGTGCTTAGAAAACCGGCAAACGCAAGACCTTGTGATCTTAACATTATACTTTACTTAATAAGTTCATGTACATTATTTGTAAGGGCGTCTGCCTCGTCAATCGGAAAGGACTCAATCAGTCACCATAATATGAATGCGTGCGTACGGATGTAGTTTGCAAATAAAAGGGGCTGCGTTTGGACTTCTAATTATGTGATGTAGTAGAGTAATGGATCTGTCATCTCCCTAGCCTTATAGCCAGTATTTCTCGGGGTTGCCTACCTAAACTAAGGGATTGAACGAGGGTACTGAATATTAATAAAAGCGACTGCCGACTGACCTCCGCAACCCAGAAGGGAAACCAGACCCCATCCTAGATTAGGTCAGAGTTTTCAAGCCGCCACTGCACTGGCCTCTGACATGGCTTAACGACTAATATTTACGGTATTAAACGATATTAACCAGGACCAACAACGGGTAAACGTGCCTTCCGAAGCGCGGAAAAAGCGCCGAATAATAAACGTACATATAAAATTCGAAAACCGAAAAACACATTTGTAAGTGGTGGGATTCGAACCATTACCTCCCGCTCAGGAGGCAGCGGGCGCTATCCACTACACCATCGTAAATAAATTGATCTTGCCAGTGAATAATTATAACTAATGGTTAATTGCGTGTAAATTGTGCACTCAAGTTACCCGGAGCAACTTGGCTAACGTGAGCGGTGGATGCACTATATAGCGCGTCAATTCGGTTTTGCCTGTCGTAATTTTACTCAGCTGATAATGTAATTTTGGTCGAGTTATAGGAAAGCTGGTTTGATAAGGATATTTTTGTAAAAAGGACATATTAGGAAAAAGAAACTTTGAGAAACGTTTTTGCAAAAAGGATATGAGCTGAGGCGGGTTTATGTAGGCGGGTGTGGACGCCCTTTATGCTTGTAAACCGCATATGTATGACTGAATATCGTAATAATTTGCTGTAGGATGGTATTGTGTCTCGAAATGTGATTTATCCACATTGGTATTGTAAATACTGTTAGTTGTAGAATTCTAATTTATTTTCAGGTAATAATAAGTGTTGCATAATGTAACATAGTAAGTTCGAAATGTACCTAATAATATACACATATTATATGCAATGGGCATGCCTAATAAATTTGCTGAATATTTAGAATACATAGAAAGTATAGAAATCACTTTTTCATTAGCATTATGCTCTCTAAAAGCAATATTACAATATCTAGATTTAATCATAAATAATTTATCACAAATCACATAGGTTAGTATGATTAAGTTGTCTGAATTGCTAACTCAAAGAACGTCTTAGCTAAGTCTATATTTGTTTTTCACTTGCATGTCGGCAGAAATGAATGAAGCGAGGTTTCCTTGGCCAGTGCCTCCCTTTGATATTTATTAGAAAACTCATGAATTGTGTTTGCTTTCAAACAGAGGAACCGAATGAAAAAAAATATAGGAAGAATAAGAGCACCGCTACGAGAGAGCCAAATTATTACTATACATATTTCTTTAATTGTTTTACTGCAATATATATATTTCTAATATAATTCATTCCATTTAGCTTCTCAAATTATTGTTATTCATATTAGAATAACTGTATATTTTTAGTAGCATTATTTTATGGATTCTCTGTTGACATTCGCTGTTACACCGTGTATTTTTAAACAAATAAAGAGCTTCTAAAGGATTATTATAAAGATAGAGGATGTCTTTTATATCTCTTTCGATTTAATGATTGTATTGTAGTGCCTTTCGTCTTTAACAATAAATTATTATTAATCTAACATAAATATAAATTTCTGTTGTCTTTATAAATTTTGAAATTTTTGCGGTTGTTAACAATAAGATTGTTATTTTGAATGTTTATTACCACGATTATATTTATTGTTGCCTCAATATTTCAAAGCAGTTGCATGCTTCATGGGTAGACCGCGTATTTATGTTACAAAATAGCTGAACGAATTTCCTATTCTTTTTAAAAATATCTCATGTTAGTTTCCTCATAGTCATTTTGCAAGAACTAAATGCAAATTAGATATTTTTTGTTTTAGGCCCACATATTGCCCTCTGGAAGAAATAGTATTTCGTCAGTATATTAAGCACATGATTGTATTACATATATAAATATACATATTGACATGTATTTAAAATACCTACTAAAATAGAACGCAAATGTAAATTCGATGCCTTGTTTGTAAAGATCTTTATTGATGTTTTTAATATTTAAAACCTTGACTTACTATTTAAAATAAATACCTAAACCTAATATATCACTGAATATTATTTTTTTATACTCTTGAATAGTTTTCCCTGGAATTTCTTCTTGCCGTACGGTTTGTCGTCTTTGTTCGTGACATCTGTCGGTTTTGCTTTCACGTGCAATATTGAATGGAGTGTTTGAGCCTCATTCTTGTTTTCCAAAATTTCTGTTAATTGTTCCTGTAAAGTAAGAGAGATATGTTAGTAGACCGTTAGATAACTAGAGTTGGGTGGTTTTGGTGGGATTTAAAAATAACAATTTTAATAACACCGTCACGTCCGAATGATATATTCACACGCACACTATCGACTGAACAGTCGGCCGATCGTTGAATCTCTCTTGCGCTCAGTGAGGGAAAGAGAGATCCCACGATCGGCCGAGTTAAATCGCAAGAACGCGCACAAGCTAAAGGATATTCTAAAACTATGTTATGGTTATGACGGGATTTCTAAACATGTGTCTATCTCACCTGTGTGAGTGTGACGAGTCGGTCCAGCGAGCCGCCTTTATTCATCAACCGTGCGATATTCTTGTAAGTAACTCCGGGCAGTTTCTGCACGAGGTCGTGTACCAGGTTGTTATACCGCTCGTGTCGCATGTCGTCGGCGGCGTGCTCTCCGCTCAGGGCTAGAGCCTCTGCCACGTTTGGGTTCTTCCTGCCTTGCTGTGTGGGTGAAAATAATAAATTACACATTAGAAAGTCGACTCTACAAGTTAACAGAGTTTGCTGAGCGCGAAAATCTAGTATTACGATTTTAAAACCTCCGATACACAGAAGTCTATTAAAGTATAAAACTCTACAAGTTAACACAGATGGTTGGGCTTTAGCAACTGAAGTATTTTTTTTAACATTGCCTTATCGATATATACAGCTTTTTTGAGAACCTCAGACTATAACCTAGCTACAAACATATATTTTGAGGTTGGCGTTCTTTAAAGTTGTAAAGAAAAAGCTGTTTATGGGCCGCAAAACGCGTTGGTACCGATAAAGCAACGTAAAAAAACAACCTTAGCATTACTATTTTTAGGCTTATTTTTAGGCCATTCATATTTCAATCCCGGAACGGTATTATATATAGGACAGTGCCTTGACTTCATAGAGTAGTTCGGCCGTCTTAAACTCTACAAGTTAACACAGATTGTTGGGATTGAACATTTCGTTTTACTATTTTTAGACCATTCTTATTCCAATTCCCGGAACGGTATTAAATATGCGACCGTACCTTGAGTTCATATAATAGTTCAGCCCTCTTAAACTCCACAAGATAATACAGATTTTGAGGCTATTCATATTTCTATTTCCGGAACGGTATTATATATGCGACCGTACCTTGAGTTCATATAATAGTTTAGCCGTCTAAAACTCTACAAGATAACAGATTTTGAAGCTTTTCATATTTCATTTTCCGGAACGGTATTAGATATGTGCCCCTACCTTGAATTCATACAATAGTTCAGCCATCTAAAACTCTACAAGTTAACACAGATTTTGAGCCTATTTATATCTCAATGCCCGGAACAGTATCACTACACAGTATAAAACAAAATCGCTTTCTCTGTCCCTATATCCCTATGTATGCATAAATATTTAAATCTACGCAACGGATTTTGATGCGGTTTCTTTTAATAGATAGTGATTAAAGAGGAAGGTTTATATGTATAATATAGTAGAGAAACACTGATAATTTCCGTGCGAAACCGGGGCGGGTCGCTAGTTGAGAATAAAGAAGATACGTTGAAGAGTCGTTTCTTTGCCTCCGTGCTGGTCCCTACGTGTATAGGTCAGGTTATATTATATATGGGCCCGTACCTTGAGTTCATAGAACAGTTCAGCCGTCTAAAACTCTGCAAGATAACACAGATTTTGAGGCTATTCATATTTAATTTTCCGGAACGGTATTAGATATGTGCCCCTACCTTGAGTTCATAAAATAGTTCAGCCATCTAAAACTCTACAAGTTAACACAGATTTTTCAGCTATTCATATTCCAATTCCCGGAACGGTATTATATTAGATATGCCGTACCTTGAGTTCATAGAACAGTTCAGCCGTAGCGTAGGGGCTCGGCGACCACACGAGCTTGAGTCGAGGGAAGTGTATGGTCAGCAGCTGCAGCTTCTGCTGGATATCTGAGCTTGAGATGTCCGTTGATACCACTAAATGACCCTGTATACAAGAATGGGGGCTTGTTAATCTTCTCTAATTTTGTTGTTAATTTGGGACTCGAGGGTTACAGTGTATTGTAATTTAGGCGATGGGCTGACAACCTGTCACTATAGCAATACACATTACAATCTAAAATTGCCCTCAATTTTTGTCAGACGTGGCGAAAGCGCCTTTTACGAGGAGTTTGACGCTCTGCCTACCCCGTAAGGGATAAAGGCGTGATTTTATGTATGTATGTATTAATCTTCTATAAACAGAAACGGGATGAGATGCAATTGTTGTGGATTATGCCGACAACGTTATAAAAGTATAGGCGTATACATTTTTTTTCCATGCTGGACTAGAGAAAAACATGGAATGTGCCAGCTGCATTTCCTCCCCGGGCATGCTGTAAAAACAAACTCCTTAGTTGATACATGATCTGAGGGTTTCTGAACATTGCAATATAGGCGATAGGCTGACAACCTGTCACTACAGCAATATACCTACAAATCTATCTTAAATAACCCTCAAATTTGTCAGACGTGGCTGAGCGACCTTCCTTTAGGTCGTTTACGCACCCCATTAGGGATAAAGGCGTGATTATAATTTGTATGTATGTTTAAAAAAAAGAACTAGTGGCCACGTTAAGGTGACGATACTAGCCAAGTGGCGCCCCCATTGGTTAAAAAAATATAATTCACTAAAAACGCAGTGAATCGAAAAACCGGTCCAACATAATCAAGTTATAGTAATTAGGATAATTTAGAACCTTATAAATTAGCGATTCATAGCTCGTTGTAGGAAGAAAAATTACCGTTGGACCGGGTTTTCGATTCACAGCGTTTTTAGTGACGTATATTTTTTTTACGAATGGGGGCGCCGCTTGGCTAGTATCGTCACCTTCACTACAATTATTGCCGTCCTATTCTGTTCTCTCATGATAGAAAATGACAGGTACAGGTCTTCTTCTTCTTCTTTCGAGTGGGTATCGAGTCTATCGACCCGATGAACCCTGGTGTCAGAGTTTTTAAACCGCCTAGTAGCACAACTATCAGGCCTCTGACATGGTTTGAGTAACGACCACTATCAAAGACAGCGACCGGGACCGACGGCTTAACGTGCCCTCCGAAGCACGAAATCTTTTTTTCTTTTCGGACAATCAGGTGATTCAGCCTGCAATGTCCTAACCAAACTGGGGAAAAATACACAAAGTGATAAATTCTCAAATATCAACTTTGTGTTTCCCCCCTGGGAATCGAACCCAGGACCTCCGGATCGGGAGTCCATGGCACTAGCCACTAGACCACGGAGGCAGTTAAAGGTACAGGTACAGAGTCGTGATATTTGCGCCATACGCCAAATTGTCCTCATTATCAAAATGTATGCAGTCAATTGCAGTCGTTTTTAATTTTTAATCCAAAATCGATCTAAGCTAAAAAAAAACAACAGTAGATTACATTTACGATATGTGACGTAACTTGTTTACTTATGCCCTGAAACACAAACATGCAGTTGTGATAGGCAATGGTTTGATTCGGTGCCAGCGTTCCAAATAACTCCCTATTGGCTTCTCGCCAGATATAGTAATAATTGCCATATATAAATAGCTAAACCAGATGTGGTTATTAGTTTATTACCGGGCTGCCTAAAAAAGGTCATATTAGGTGATGTATGGGAATTTTATCGTACACTTCTGTATAGACTAATAGATTGATAGATTTTGAAGAGGTAATTTTTGCCTATAGTATTTCCAACTCAGATTTAGAATAAAGGTAAACAAAGTTTCATGTCTTTTATTTAATCGAAGATCTTATTTCTAAAATGAGTTTTAGCTATAAGATAAAATAAAATAGTAGTTTTAGTTATTTTAACAAATTTTCCAACACTTAATTTATTATTGAAATGTGTTTTTAAAATAAAAAGACATTAAACTTTGTTTACCTTTATTCTAAAACTAAGTTGGAAATACTATAGTATTTATGTGTGTCACGGACGGATTATTTAGAAAATTTATTTACGCTATGGACCGCGGTACGGAATAAGATATTTTCCTGCCTCAAAATATCGCCTATTTTTCTCATAGAGCTGTGATTGGGTGAAAGAATTTTAAAAAATGGTTTCACAGATTCTTCGTTTCAATCTATACTATAAGTATAACGTAAAGATGGCGGTTGGTTTTTATTTTTACGTTGTTAAATATTTTTTATCTCTGTCCGCAGGGTTCCGTACCGGCGGTCCATGGGTGATGCGGCCTCGATAAGGCCATAGGTATAAAAAAAACTGTGATTGGCATTCTACCTAAAGAAAACAACGAATTTATTTTTTTAAATACCTAAATGCAATTATTTTATTACTAGCTTTTATTTTTATTGTTAAAATTTACAAGTTTAGGGTTATCTTTTAGTATATTGGTTGAAAATGGGAGTTTTATATTATCATCAGAAGTAAGAGCACCATAAATATTGATCAAAAACTGATAGCATACAAGGTGCGCATTGATGTAAGCATCAATCTAAAATTCCTATTCGTAACTTATATTATAAATCTAATATAGAAATAAGATTTATGTGCAATATATTTCCGTCTATTTTAAAAGGTTTTTTTTGTTAATTTATTTTGGTTTGAAATCTATAACCGAACTTTCGATTATATTAATGCTTGGTATTTTGGGGGTAATTTGTTGAGATCTAGTCAAAATTGACACCGCGTAAATTATATAGAAAGTAAGTTCGACCTTTTACGAAAAGTAATAATATAAGCATAAATGCAAATATGAACGAAACGCGAGCGAAGCGATCTCGACTTTCACGAAAATTAATAGGTAAATACGTAAAAAAACGAATATTCACAATAGTATGCTGCTGAACCGCTGATTGTGATCCCCACGAGACTCGTGCTTGACGCAACTGCAGGTGGAAGGGCTTGAGCTATGAACTCTATGCGTGGCTTGCGTGTAGATGCGGCCGGGGTTCAATGACCCGATCAGCTGTTACTACACACACCTGCAGGTTGAAGGGCTTGTTCTGGTCGAACTCTATGAGCAGTATGGGGCGGCTGTAGTTGCGGCACATCTGCGTGGCTTGCGTGTAGAGGCACGGAGTTCAATGACCCGATCAGCTGTTACTACACACACCTGCAGGTTGAAGGGCTTGTTCTGGTCGAACTCAATTAGCAGTATGGGGCGGCTGTAGTTGCGGCACATCTGCGTGGCTTGCGTGTAGAGGCGGCCGGAGTTCAATGACCCGATCAGCTGTTACTACACACACCTGCAGGTTGAAGGGCTTGTTCTGGTCGAACTCTACGAGCAGTATGGGGCGGCTGTAGTTGCGGCCCATCTGCGTGGCTTGCGTGTAGAGGCACGGAGTTCAATGACCCGATCAGCTGTTACTACACCCACCTGCAGGTTGAAGGGCTTGTTCTGGTCGAACTCTATGAGCAGTATGGGGCGGCTGTAGTTGCGGCACATCTGCGTGGCTTGCGTGTAGAGGCACGGAGTTCAATGACCCGATCAGCTGTTACTACACCCACCTGCAGGTTGAAGGGCTTGTTCTGGTCGAACTCTATGAGCAGTATGGGGCGGCTGTAGTTGCGGCACATCTGCGTGGCTTGCGTGTAGAGGCACGGAGTTCAATGACCCGATCAGCTGTTACTACACACACCTGCAGGTTGAAGGGCTTGTTCTGGTCGAACTCTATGAGCAGTATAGGGCGGCTGTAGTTGCGGCACATCTGCGTGGCTTGCGTGTAGAGGCGGCCGGAGTTCAATGACCCGATCAGCTGTTACTACACCCACCTGCAGGTTGAAGGGCTTGTTCTGGTCGAACTCTATGAGCAGTATAGGGCGGCTGTAGTTGCGGCACATCTGCGTGGCTTGCGTGTAGAGGCGGCCGGAGTTCAATGACCCGATCAGCTGTTACTACACCCACCTGCAGGTTGAAGGGCTTGTTCTGGTCGAACTCTATGAGCAGTATAGGGCGGCTGTAGTTGCGGCACATCTGCGTGGCTTGCGTGTAGAGGCGGCCGGAGTTCAATGACCCGATCAGCTGTTACTACACCCACCTGCAGGTTGAAGGGCTTGTTCTGGTCGAACTCTATGAGCAGTATAGGGCGGCTGTAGTTGCGGCACATCTGCGTGGCTTGCGTGTAGAGGCGGCCGGAGTTCAATGACCCGATCAGCTGTTACTACACCCACCTGCAGGTTGAAGGGCTTGTTCTGGTCGAACTCTATGAGCAGTATAGGGCGGCTGTAGTTGCGGCACATCTGCGTGGCTTGCATGTAGAGGCGGCCGGAGTTTAATGACCCGATCAGGTCGGATATCGACTTGCGTTCCACACAGATGTCTGGTGTCAGGATGTAGTCACCGATCTGCGAGGAGAAACAACATTATCCTTTTGTAATATAAATGTGCAAGCAGATTTTAAACTTCCATGCTGGACTGGGAGTGATAGAAAAACACAGAATGGGCCAGCTGCATCTTCTGCCGGGCATGCTGTAAAAATCAGCTAAGGGATTCAAGGACTTCAGAATATTGCAATTTAGGCGATGGGCTGACAACCTGTCACTATAGCGATATATAGCACATTTCAGTTTAAAATAGCCCTTCAAAACTTTCAGACGTAGCGGAACGACCTTTTCTTACGTTCTGCCTACCCATTCGGGATAAAGGCGTGATTATATGTATGTAGATTTTAAACCCGAAAGTAGATGTCGACAACCTGTAGCAACGCGCGGTCACTGAGCGTTACAGGTCATTGCCCTAATACGGATCTTTATATCAGGATTAAACAATTAAACATAACTTACAGCAATAGTAACAGGTTCAATGTTGATTCCCTTCTTGTGGAGCAAAGACGGCAGGTCGGAGCGGAACTCTCTCATATCTACTATCACCACTGGCTTCTCTTTATTCTGATTCTGGCCACCTAGAATAAAAATATATTGGTTACATATTTTGTTTTTTTTTTTAGAAATATTGGTCAATATACAAATGCACTCTCTATTTCTTCAATATAACGAACTGTCTCCGTGGTCTAGCGGTCTGAGCCATGGGCTCTCGACCCGGAGGTCCCAGGTTCGATTCCCGGCGGGGGACAACGACTTTGTGTTGTTGTTTCTAGTTTGGTTAGGACATTGCAGGCTGATCACCTGATTGTCCGAAAAGTAAGATGATCCATGCTGTCGGATGGGCATGTAAATAGTCGGTCCTGCGCCTGATTTCTCTCTGGTCGTGTCAGTCAATCTGTCCCATCAGAATTAGAGATTGAAGGAATAGAGAGTGCTCCTGTGTGTAGCGCAAACATTTGGGCACTAAAAACAAGTCCTGCGCAGTTGGCTGATATCCGCGAGATTGGCCGCCATAACCGAAAATCGGTGGGAGGACTATTATTATAACGACAAGATGACCTATTTTGGGCGTGCCTATTCGACAGCTTACAATGCTGTTTTTCTACCCAGATTAGAAACAACGACTCTAACCCACGATCTCTGCACTGCAAAGAAAGATGATATTTTTATCACTAGATTACGGAGTCGATATTGTTTTGGAATTAAATATGAACAATCTGTGTTAACTTGTACGAATTAGCAAAGGTAATATGGATAATGTTGTTGGTATTAACCTGCTTTTCTAGTGTCTGTTGATTCGGCTTCTTCCTCTTCATTCATATTGAAGTATTCATCAGTCTTTCCGTCTTGGTATGAAGGCACAACCATTGTCTAGAAAATATACAAGATATTAAAATAATTTACTTTGTGTGTTTTACATACTTACATATAATCACGCCTCTATCCCTAATGGGGATTAAATATATTTTATAGATTAAGTTATATAAATTAAATTATTTATCTTGTATTTTAAAATGACATGACACGACTAATTCTAAAACAAATTTTGTAATTATGTTATTGGTATAATGCATTATGTGACGTGTAAAATTATTATTTTATAAATAAATTATTGAATTGAATTGGGGTAGGCAGAGCGTAAACGACCTAAACAAAGGTCGTTCCGCCACGTCTGACAAAGTTTTGAGGGTTATTTAAGATAAATTTGTAGGTATATTGCTGCAGGTCGTCAGCCCATAACCTAAAATGCAATATACTGAAACCCTCAGATCCCTTAGCTGGTTTTACAGCATGCCGGGGAGGAAATGCAGCTGGCACATTCTATGTTTTTCTCTCACTCCCAGTCCAGCATGGAAGTAAGTGTGTTTTACATACATACATACATAAAATCACGCCTTTATCCCTTACGGGGTAGGCAGAGCGTAAAACGCCTCGTAACAGGCGCTTTCGCCACGTCTGACAAAAATTGAGGGCAAAATTTAGATTGTAATGATTTGTGTTGCTGTAGTGACAGGTTGTCAGCCCATCGCCTAAATTACAGTACACTGTAACCCTCGAATCCCTTTTGCTGACTTCTACAGCATGCCCGGGAGGAAGGGCAGCTGGAACATTCTATGTTTTTCTATCTCTCCCAGTCCAGCATGGAAGAATAAGTGAGTTTTTTTTTAGACAAAACATTGTATTACGAAACTCAGGGAACGGATAAAAATTTCGACATCACAAGGTGAACTAATCAGCTTAACTTGGTTAAAAAAAAACACAACTACCATAGCTTTATTTACTTACACATTTAGTCTGGATAAGCATCTCAAAGGCCTGCTTCTCCCTCTTAAGTGACGTCAAATACGACTGTTCCTCCACAGTTTTATCATGTATCATGAAGTAAACTTTAGACACGGGTTCGTCGGGTTTCTTCCGACACTCGAACAGCTCTAGTTGTCGAACTGTCGACACATCTGCGTGGTACAGCACTACGTATTCTGGACGAAGGGATTCTAGAGTTTTTTCTAGAGATAGATGGTTACCGTTTTCTTTGAATGTTTGGATGTATATTAGAGGCTTTTCTGTCTCGATTTGGGTAATATCTAAATTATCAAGCTGCAAACGGAAAATAGCAACATTCATAAGTAAATTATTTAAATGGTAAAATAAACTAAATGACGATCGTTACTTCACAAAGTGTTATTGATAAATCAATGACTACTCACTTGTTTGTTTAACGGAGGTGTTCGACCTCTACGTTTCGACTCTTTAGGAGAGTCTTCTTCATGGAGAGTGAAAATCACACAACACCCACCAGACTCCCGTAAAGAGTCGAAACGTAGAGGTCTAACTGTTAAACAAACAAGTGAGTATTTGTTGATTTATCAGGATAAAATAAACGTTTTATACAGCAGTCGGACGAAGTAGGCTAAGATAAGGTCAGCTATAAGAAGTCTTTTTGTAAATAAGCAGTCACTGCGGTGTCTTTGTGCATTTGTTCTATTTATTAGTGGGTATCAGGTCTATAGACCCGATGAACCCTGGTGTCAGAGTTTTTAAACCGCCTAGTAGCACAACTATCAGGCCTCTGACATGGTTTTTAAGTAACGACCACTATCAAAGACAGCGACCGGGACCGACGGCTTAACGTGCCCTCCGAAGTACTAAATCTTTATCTTTTCGGACAATCAGGTGATTCAGCCTGCTATGTCCTAACCAAACTGGGGAAAATTCACAAAGTGATAAATTCTCAAATATCAACTTTGTGTTTCCCCCCTGGGAATCGAACCCAGGACCTCCGGATCAGGAGTCCATGGCACTAGCCACTAGACCACGGAGGCAGTCAAATAAATAAGTGAATATTAGATAATAAATAAATAAAAGCAAAATATACCTGTGATATGGGCTCGAAAATACTCTCATCATTTTTATCCTTCTTATTATCAGGTTTTGTTTTAGAATCAGATTTAACTTGTGTTAGAGTGAGTACGTACTGCGACTTATTAGACTCATCTACATCAAATTCATCTTCTTCATCCAATTCATTTTTACTGACAGTTTCTTCTTCTTCACTCTGTTTACTTTTCTTTTCTTTGACTGTCTTAGTTTCTTGACTATTAGGTAATTGGTTTTTAAAATTTGAGAATTTCGTTGATAACTTATTTATAGTGAGTTCCTTTCTAAATGCTGTGAAGAATAGATATTTATTTGCGCCCATTGTAAGGTAATGATTCAATTGGCTGCAAGTCCTATTGTCTTGACACAGGATCAGTATTTTGGTGTTTTTGAGGGAGCCATCTTTGTTTTTCTTCACTTCCTCTGGTATTTCATCGACGAGTAAGTCTGTAAGACATTTCCATTTTGGACATGGTTCTGGATCAAATTCTGAAACAAAAATGAATGCATTTATAATTATGAAATTATGCACGACAATACATTTATTTTCTTTTTAGCTGCGGCGGAAAATTGCAGTGAGCGGGATAGTAATTGATGAAACTATAGGAAATGTATTGCTTGGGGTATGTCGGAAATCTCTTTTCAGCCTGTTTCCAGCACTATCAAGCAGGAGAGGGATCCGATTAACGCGCAACTGTTTTGTAGTCAGTGCGCGCATAGACTTATTGCGAAATGCCCAAAATAGTTAGGTAGGTATGTTTCGTTTCTTGCCATTTCACTTCTGTAGGTCGGCTAGATATAAGCAGTGCCTGACTTTTGTCTTTTTTTAATGTTATACAGTAGCACCAAAGCATACGGCCTACCTGACGGTAAGCAGCACCGTAGCCTATACATAACACCTACTACTATCCCACTAGATCCTGGTGAAAAAGCAGAGTGCCTTGCACACCGTGAGACCTAAGGTGGAATGTCTCTTGTGCCAGTCATTTCACTGGCTCTCTTGCCCTTCAGACCGAAACACAGAAGTGCGAACACTTCTGCTTGGCGGCAGAACTAAGCAAGAGGGTGGTACTTTATTTAATTTTAATCTTAATTGTTTTATATACATTGTATTTTTTTTTTTTTTAATTTGATGACTATTATGAATTAGTTTTATGTGACTAATATTTTTCGCATGCTATGATTGTATTGGCGAAACATGAGAAACTGTACGATATTGATGACCACCGTTACTACCATGTATGAGGCAAAAAAAATAATTCTTTTCTACTACCCAAGACAGGATTTGCACAAAACCCTACCACCTTCAATTTTGCATGCCTGCTCGCAGGTTGAATACATGGAACTCTGTAATATTTTAAGATCTGACATACTGTATTCTGGCAAATAAATATATTCTATTCTATCCTTTCCTATGTATATTTATGTGTACTATAAATTGTTAAATAAATAGTTACCATTCTTAGGGTTGAACACCCTGCTCTTGGCCAGTCTGAACAGCTGTTCTGCAGAGTCCAGTAGGATCCAACCAGAGTTAACTTTGGCGTATTCGGGGGTTCTGTATTTGCTCACGAGTGCGTAGAATGAGACTGAGTCATCGTGGATTAGATTTCTGGAAAAAGTATAATAATTTAGTTTACATTTTATTCTGTTAACTTCTCAAGAGAAATTTGAGTGGGTCTGAGATCTGAGTCAAATAAGACCGTATTGTGTGTAAAGGGGCCGCTCCAAACCGAGGAAGTTGCTTTTGCAACGGTTCGAATCCGTATCCGAATAGACCTTCCTAGTAAACGAATGGCAGGTTGCGCATCCATCCATATCTATTTTACATGGAAATTTCGCGGACACGAACAGAATACGAAGCAGTGCAAAACCGCCCTAATTGCTTATGATTTTTCATGAAATTTCGTATAGTTGTGCAGGTTGTCAAACTATACAAGTATATGCAATTTCATCAAAATGTATAAAGAAACACCTGGAGCCATATTCTTGAACATCTCGAATCGAATTCACATAAGAAAGACTAACATTCGCATGGCAAATTGTATGAAATTCGCACGCGAAAGTTGTTCTTTCATATGCGCATTGAAGTTCGAGTGATTCAGAAATACGACTACTGAGAAAACTCCATTGGTTTAGAGCAGCCCTGTTACCCTAAAGAGGTTGGCTGTTGACTGTAAATATAAAGTTAAAGTAACAATTCTTAAAGCCTGTCTGTCAAACAACGGAAGCTCGCCTCGTAGTGATTTGCGCCGTGCGAGCGGGAAAGGATACAATTCTTTAGTCTCAAAGGTAGTACTGGTCGCATACTGCAATTTTACAGTGAGTGCTCCGTCAGTACAAAAAATCTAACTAAAGGGACATATAATCACGCCTTTATCCCTAATGGGGAAGGCAGAGCGTAAACGACCTAAAGAAAGATCGTTCCGCCAAGTTTGGAGGGTTATTTAAGATAGATTTGTAGGACCCTCGGATCCCTTAGCTAGTTTTTACAGCATGCCCGGGAGGAAATTCAGCTGGCACATTCTATGTTTTTTTTTTCTCTCGCTCCCAGTCCAGCATAGAAGATGAGGGATTAACTTCAGAAATTCAGGTTCTTTTATAAATCCAGAGGTACTGACATGATCATACTCCTCAAGACCTTCAGATCCTGTATGTACTCCTTGGTGCGCGTGCTGAGCTGGTGCCACACACAGTCCAGCTGGGATTGCAGGATCTTGTGGAACTTCTTCGTAATGCAGTTTTCTGTAGTGATTTCCTAAACAAGCAGGTGAAAATAAACATAAACATAACATAAAAATACTTTATTGCACGTAAGAATACAAATCATACAACACAACAGATAACAACAAAAAACAAGTACAACATAGGCGGCCTTATTGCTAAGGTAGCAATTTCTTCCATGCAACCTTTGGGTCAAAGAAAAATGCGTAGCGGTAGGATATTGCAAATGGAAAGGTAAATGAGATGTCGTAACTATGGAAGTAAGGTAGTTATGCATTGCAGTGTGCATTGAAATCATTCCAGTGAATTTGAAATTTGAATAATTTTCTGTGTTAACTTAGAAAGATTTGTTGGCATTTTATGTTAAAATGTGAATATTTTCCTGTGGAAGGAGGCTTTGTCCCAGCACTGGGCAACTAAGACGATGCACACATTGAGCTCCGCGCTACGTTGCCTAGTGTTCCATTGTTCAAACCAACTGCTCTGTGGTTCAAACAATATATGCGCTACGCGACGTAGCGCGGAGCTCAATGTGTTCTCTTCTGGGAAATGATTAAAAAAAATGACTTTCCCATACAAAATGACCAATTGAACACCTCAATCATACAATCGTTGTTCGACTTGAGAATCCACTAGCTAAGAAAAAGAATCATACAATTTGTATGGGAAAGCCATTTTTTAAAATTACATGTAAGAATTAATTTGTGAAAATTGTTCAGTTTCAGGGGCTTCCCTGGGCTAAGTGGCGCCCTCATCAGTCAAAAAATTATAATGCACTGAAAACACAATCAATTGAAAATCCGGTAGATCAGATTGAGGTTAAAGTAATGAAGGTTATTTAGAACCACGTAAAGTTGCAGCTTATATTTCGTTGTAGTTACAGATAGAAAAATTGCGAAAAACGGCCACTTTTAGCACTTTTGCTATCTGTAACTGCAGTGGACACAAAATTATTAATTTATAATTCTTAAAATAAACTTCAGTTCCTAAACTTCAATCTGATCTACCGGATTTATGATTAATTGCGTTTTCAGTGAGTAATGCTTTTTTAACTGATGAGGGCGCTGGTGTGCGCTGGGGATCCCCTTAACTGAGCAAGTCCTACCAGTTTTCAGGAAACTTTCCTTACACCGTTTATTACCTGCATGTCTAAACTCCTATTGATGCTCTTCAACTGTTTGACGGTGTAGTTCATGATGTCCAGCAGACATGTCTGGATGTACGTCATGTTGGTTGATAACGGAACATGCAGTTCAACTACTTCAGCTTGCCGGCTTTTCAAGTTTTTAATTATGGTGCCATGGAATCTGCAAAATGTTGAAGGCCAAGTATAAAAATATACACGTGTAATAAAACCTACTGATGAGTGAATGAATCTACTGATGAGATCAACTTTCCCTAAGAAACAAAGTCGAAAATAAACACAACCAGCTGACACCATTTGTATAAAAGGATCTGTTTTAAAATATTTTGATCTATGTTCTTTGAGGCAAGGTGTTCAATTCATACCCTAAAATATGTTTTTTTTTTATAAATGGATGATTATTTACTAAGGATACAGGGTAAAGACTAATTAATCTAAAATATTTCGAAACTAGTATCATCTCCCTAGCCATATCCCATATATCATGGGGTTACATACATACATATAATCACGCCTTTATCCCTAATGGGGTAGGCAGAGCGTAAACGACCTAAACAAAAGTCGTTCCGCCACGTCTGACAAAATTTTGAGGGTTATTTAAGATAGAATTCTAGGTATATTGCTGTAGTGACAGGTTGTCAGCCCATCGCCTATATTACAATATACTGAAACCCTCGGATCCCTTAGCTGGATCTTACAGCATGCCCGGGAGGAAATGCAGCTGGCACATTCTATGCTTTTCTCTCGCTCCCAGACCAGCATGGAAGTAATCATGGGGTTGGTTACCTAATCTAGGGGAACTAGTTTTTATTTTGAAACTAGTGTGAGGACAGGTTTTAGACATCTATCTTGGTAGATTTTATACTGAGTTTCCCAGCAGTGGATACATACATACATATAATCACGTCTTTATCCCTAATGGGGTAGGCAGAGCGTAAACGACCTAAACAAATGTCGTTTCGCCACGTCTGACAAAGTTTTGAGGGTTATTTAAGATATAATTATAGGTATACTGCTGTAGTGACAGGTTGTCAGCCCATCGCTTAAATTGCAATATGCTGAAACCCTCGGATCCCTTAGCTGTTTTTCACAGCATGCCTGGGAGGAAATGCAGGTGGCACATTCTATGTTTTTCTCTCGGTCCCAGGCCAGCATGGAAGCCAGTGAATAACAAAAAAAAGCAGTGGATACCAGTGATTATTTGTTACCTAGGCCACAAGAAGAGCTCAGTGACAAATAATGCTCTCATAACTTTCTCCACCTGATGGTAGCCAAATGTGAAGGAAATGGGAGAGTTGGAGAAAGCCTTGATGAAACCAGTCTGGAACAAAGGTAAGATGTGAATACTCTTAAGAAAACATTAATTGAATTAAGATATTTTAGATAGTAGTACACATAGGTGGCTCAATTGCTAAGGAACAATTTCTTCCAGACAACCTAAGGGCACAGAAAAATAAAAATAGAATTACAAAGCTTACCTTATTAGTCTGTCTGTATAATCTCAATGCGAAGGCTTCCTGGCATGATTCCAGTACTGTATGGGCTCTCAAGACAATAATACCTGTGATATGGCTAATAGGCACTCTGTTCTTTAAGAGATCTACCACTAGGATTCGAGTAGATACAAAAAATATGCCACCTTCTAGGTAAGCCTTTTCTCTGAAAATAGTAATAAAATAAAAACTATACTTTAGGTATCTTTAAGAACAAATTGGACAAAACTTCAATAAGACAAGCAAATCGTGAACAGTGGGATACAGGCACTATCAGTTGCTACAACTGCCTGCCTGATTAAATAATAATATATTGTAATAACTTCCATGCTGGCCTGGGAGCGAGAGAAAAACATAGAATGTGCCAGCTGCATTTCCTTCCGGGCATCCTGTAAAAACCAGGTAAGGGATCCGAGGGATTCAGCATATTGCAATTTAGGCGATGGGCTGACAACCTGTCACTGCAACAATATACCTACAAATATATCTTAAATAACCCTCAAAACTTTGTCAGACGTGGCGGAACGACCTTTGTTTTGGTCGTTTACGCTCTGCCTACCCCATTAGGGATAAAGGCGTGATTATATGTATGTATATTGTAATAATATCAAATTGAAATAAATGTAAGTATTTTTTTTTCAGCTATTTTACCTGTCAGCTCCAGTAGTAGGTAAAACAGGCAAATTGAATTTCTCAATGAAATATTTCTCTTCATGGTCACCGCTATTCAGCACCAATACTAGATTGCTGGGATTGTTGTATACCCACAGCAAGTTGGATAGTATTGCCGTGTAGTTGAGCCCCCTGTAACACCATTGAGCAAAAAGACCATTAGGTCAGTCATATTCATCATCATCATCTCCCTAGCTGTATCCCCTATCTCACAGGGTTGGCTAACTAATCTAGGTGATTGAATGAGGGTACTGGTTATTACACAGAGCGACTGCTATCTGACCTCCGCAACCCAGAAGCAACCCAGAAGGGAAACCAAACCCAATCCTAGATTAGGTCAGAGTTTTTCAAGCCACCAATGCTTAGCATTGGCCTCTGTCATGGCTTAATGACTAATCTCGGGCTCTCTCTACACCATCGGGCTCTCTTAACTAGGTCAGTCATGTTCATATCGTACAAATAAAAAAGCTGTAATATAAATAATTGCGGTAAACCTGCTCTTTTGGTATGTTGTTTGGGTCCACCTAAATAGTATTTATCCAATTTTAGTCTGAAATTCTTGCGCATTTTGGGAAAAATAGTGAACATTGGGAACCCTGTATTGTGTGACCTATAAAGCCGTGACGCCAGTGCATCAAAACATTCCCCTGCGGGGCAGAGGGGAAGGGTTTCACAAACATTTCCCTTCCCCTCTGCCCTGCGGAAGTATGTTTCGTGTAATCTTTCAGAGCAGGTGTCACGGCTTTAGACCTACACAATTGAATTAGGGCTCAATCTCTCAGGAATTCTGTACACTTTAAAAAAGTAGTAGTGACCTTTGTCGTCAGAGCATTCTAATGTCGATTTTTACACAAAACTAAAAAAAGAGAAAATACTCAGCACGCGAGAATTTCAGACTGCTGGAAATCTGGATAAATACTATCTAGGTGAACCCAAACAACATACCAAAAGAGCAAGTTTACCGCCGTTTATTATTTCTATTTGAATGTAACATACTACCTAACATATTGGTCTACATAGTTTTGTCTATAATTTGTAATTCATGAAGTACCTGGATCTTAAATCATACAAAAAACTAAATTGTAACATTATTTGTCATCTTTAACATTATAATTGCATTACATTGTGAAATTATTTACTTTGCCATGACCAAAAGTGCCTCCTTTTCAAACATATCAATGAATATTTGTTTCTCAAAAGTTAACATTGGATATTTAGTATCAATACTTTGAGCTTCAGTTTCGATATCTTCCTCATTGTTTTGTTCCATGGTATGAATTTGCGAATCACTTTTTCAACGGTAAATAAACTTTTTCAACACAACAATTCAAAATAACAAAAAATAACCTCCAAATATTCATAGACAATTATTGTGACGTTTATTTTTTTATTACTTTTGGCTAATACAGACGAGCGACATTAAACTATGCTATCGCTACCGACCATCTCTTTCTTTCAAGCGAGATATCGAATCGAAGTCGTTGCTTGTCGATATGCTAGGTAAAGACAATAATTATACAATGCTGCCAATATGATGAATATAATGTCCGGTCTAGAAATTGTCTATGGTGATAGGACCGGAAAGAACGATGACTGATTCGCTGTCGACTCGACATGACATGACGCCATTTTGTCATTGTCGTATCGTCTCGTCTGTCGGTCGCTTAACGCTTTTTATCGATTGACGACGGATTTGCAATTTTAATTTGTAATTCAATAGCGTGTGTGTGATTTTCAGTTATTAAATTATATTTGTATATTTCGTGGTGAGTTATAATTTGTTCATTGTGCTACGATTATTACTTATTGTATTTCAAGATCATTACCAACTTTCACTTCACACTAATTTTAGGCGCATTTATGCAGATGCAAGCAATGCAGTTCGGAAACAGAGGATTTGGAGGCCCGCCGCAGCCCCAGAGACAGGGTGGTCGCCGCGGAAACCGTGGAGGCGGTGGCCCTCCTGGTGGGTTCCGCAATAACTCGAGATTTGAGCATAACCAGAATAACCAAGGTGGAAGAAATCCAAATCAAGGCGGTCAACGGCCCAATGAAGTAAGTAACAAACTAACTGATAAGGCAATCATTAATACTTAACATTATTTTTGAACTCCACTTTTATAGTAGTTTTCATTACGATTCGAAATTGCAATAAGTGAAAAATACCATTTTGCCACGGCTGTTTGTGACCGCCATTTTGTAGCCCTACATTGTTGGTGATTCATGTAGATTTTGACTGAAAATATTGCAAATTGAGCATTATTTTAAACAGGAATACTCCTATGATTAAAAGTAAAATGTGTTACTTAAAGTAGTCTGCTTTATGTTATAGTTGATAGAAACTACGTCTGTAAAAGGTCATTGACCTACTTTGAACTTATGACAATTAATGTAGAGATTGTATGAAACACTGTTATATGTTATTTCTTCATTGTAGCAGCAGAAGTTCCAGCAGAATAAGCCACAGCAGCAGCCATTCCAACAAAATAAACCACAACAGCAGCCATTCCAACAAAATAAACCACAACAGCAGAACAAACCTGCACAACAACAGCAGCAGACTCCTAAACCACAGCAGCAGCAGCAGCAGCAGCAACAGCAGCAGCAGCAGCAACAACAACAACAACAACAGAACAAGCCTGCAGTAACACCAGCTGCTCAGACTCCTGCTCCACAACAGCAGAAACAGGAGGCCCCTAAACAGTCCCCGCCGCAGCAGGTCAAGCCAGCACAGACCACTCCAATCAAGCCAGAGACACCCAAGCCACAGGACAAAGTTGACAATGCTGCTCCTGAACAGAAGAGTCAAAATCAGGGTCAAGGCAACCAACAAAACCAGCAAAATCAACAGCAAAATAAGGTAATAAATAAATTCTAAGTACATTTCCTTTTCAATTAGAATTTTGGTTTATTCAGAAGTGGCTAACAAATTTTATTTTGACAGAATGTCAATGGCACCTTTGGAGGAAACAAACAGGGTGGTTGGCAAGGAAACAGGACAAGGGAAAACAGCTTTGGCCAACTGGGCAACAAGTTTGGCCAAGGCGGCCAAGGTGGACAAGGTAACCAAGGAGGGAACAAGTTTGGCCAGGGCATGCAGGGCAACAACCAGGGAGGCCCTGGAGGTAACAGGCAATTTGGGCAGAAGAGTGGCCCTGGAGGCCCAGGGGCTGGTCCCCGTAACCCACAGATGGGCAACAAGCGTGGACCTGGTGGAGATTTCCAAGGAGGCAAACCCGTGCAGAGAGAGGTAAATTTCTCATATGTGAGTTTGGTTTTTGAGATAGCTACTACTTATTATTTATGCATAGTATAGGTAAGATACTAATTACTTTTCTTTCTACAGGAACAAATGCTAGCAAACAAACTGAAGGACCTAGTGGGACCATTGACAGACCTACAGACCATTGAACAGCCTGAAGTGAAATTCAACGGCAGGAGCCGACTCTACATCGGAAACCTGACCAATGGTGCCACTGAGGAGGAAATCAATGATATGTTCAAACAATTTGGAGAGACTGCAGAGCTTTTCCTCAACAAGGAGAAGATGTTTGGATTTATTAAGATGGTGAGGAACATTTAAAAGTAGCAATAAATCCAATGTTTTTGGTTTCTCATTTATCAAAGTAAACTAAAGTACTTATAGGTTGGATTTGAGATTGAGGCAATGTCTTGCAATCTTAAAAAGGTTTCAATTACTACTCTTGTTTTGAGTATGTATAGTGCTACAGTAGCTGTGACTCAGTTCTTTAAAATAGAGATACAGTTTTATAAAATGTCAGTATTCATGTTTCTTCCATGCTGGACTGGGAGCGAAAGAATAGAATGTCCCTGCTGCATTTCTTCCTGGGCATGCTGTAATAACCAGCTAAGGGATTCGAGGGTTTGAGTTTATTGCAATTTAGGCGATGGGCTGACAACCTGTCACTACAGCAATATACCTACAAATCTATCTTAAATAGCCCTAAAAACTTTGTCAGACGTGGCGGAACGACTTTTGTTTAGGTCGTTTACGCTCTGCCTACCCCATTAGGGATAAAGGCGTGATTATATGTATGTACTTAGTATTCAAGTTACATATTCTCCCCACCAGGACTACAGAGTGAACGCGGAGCGTGCGAAGCGCGAGCTGGACGGCAAGATGCGCAACGGCAAGACGCTGCGCGTGCGGTTCGCGCCGCACAACAGCGCCATCCGCGTCAAGAACCTGCCGCCCTTCGTGTCCAACGAGCTGCTGTACCGCGCCTTCGAGATCTTCGGCAAGATAGAGCGCGCCTACGTGCGCGTGGACGAGCGCGGGAAGACGCTCGGCGAGGGCGTCGTGGAGTTCGCGCGCAAGCCCAGCGCGCTCGCCGCCATCAGGAACTGCACCGAGAAGTGCTTCTTCTTGACTTCGTGAGTGTTGTTCACTTTCATTTGATGCAGGAGGGCATAGGTGGCAGTGGCGAAGGGTCCATACGAGCCGATTCGCGTCGGCTTCAGTTTCAAGAATTCCACCTCCAACAAATCCGGTATTACAACGAAACAAAGTACTTAAATGTTTTTTTCTTGCTTTGGCTTACCCTCGATAAAATTTCACCCTTCGCCAAGAGGCGGTAGTCTGTTTTGTCTTTGTTTCAATCTTCAATTTCTTATTTTTCTTTTATATCGATTGGTTGTTTTTATAACTCACTAGCTGACCCGGCGAACTTTGTTCTGCCTTAGACGCCATAAATGAGCAGATTTTTTATTTTATTAAGTTAATTGTTTTATTATATAAAGTTGTCAGGTTGATCTAGCTGACCCGATAGTTATGACCAGTTTATATGGTGGTTAAGTAATTTTAAATTTTCTAATTTTCCGCGCAATTTCCTTAATTTTTTCTTTCATAAGAAACTTCTCCTGATAATAACGAACAGAACAAAAAAAGAATTAGCGAAATCGATCCAGCCGTTCAGGCGTGATGCCGTGACCAAGGGAAATAGGGATTCATTTTTATATATATAGATTTACTTGGAAAATCTGTCAGTCAGTTAATACTATTTTAATTGTCTTTAAATGAACGATTTTTTTCTAATACTATGACCATCTTTCACTCAAGTTCCGCTATGACCCCAGGTCCCTCCGCCCCGTGATCGTGGAGAACTTCGAGGAGCCGGACGAGGTGGACGGGCACCCGGAGAAGAACCTGCCCAAGAAGCACCCGGAGTTCGTGCGCGCGCGCGAGCACGGCCCGCGCTTCTCCGAGCCCGGCTCCTTCGAGCACGAGTACGGCACGCGCTGGAAGCAGCTGCACGAGCTGCACAAGCAGAAGGAGGACGCGCTCAAGAAGGAGCTGGCCTCCGAGGAGGAGAAGCTCGAGGCTCAGATGGAGTACGCCAGGTGAGGGACAGAACAATACTGGCCTCGGAAGAAAAAAAACCATAACTACAGATTTTAGCGACATCTTAAAAAATATTCAAAATATGCAAAATCTATGCAAATCAAAAAATAACATACGTACATATATTCACGCCTGTGTCCCTAATGGGGTAGGCAGAGCGTAAACGACCTAAACAAAGGTGTCCCGCCACGTCTGACAAAGTTTTGAGGGTAATTTAAGATATAATTCTAGGTACATTGCTGTAGTGACAGGTTGTCAGCCCATCGCCTAAATTACAATAAACCCTCGGATCCCTTAGCTGGATTTTACAGCATGCCCGGGAGGAATTGCAGCTGGCACATTCTATGTTTTTCTCGCTCCCAGACCAGCATGGAAGTATTACATCAAAAAATTAAAGAAATATAATGCTTCCTTTTAAAATAAACCCTGTAAGTTTATTTAACCAAAGGATATGATAGTTGAAAGTCTTTTGCATTTTACGCGCAACATGGTAGGATGCAGTTATGGTTTTTTTTCCTTCTGAGGGCAGAATACTAATATAAATCACTTTGTACAGGACAATGCCATTGCTGGCAAAGCCTGCACATGATGGAACCTAGCGGACGGGTTGTGAGGGCGCTCGCGGGTGCGAGGGATTGAGACGAAGAGTTCTTGATTCAGTCTGATTTATTGTATGAAATGATAGCTATTTTATATGCAAGTTATGTTAAACACACAGTGAATGATTTATTTATGTATTACATTGATGCGGTTTCTTTTAATGAATAGAGTGATTCAAGAGGAACGTTTGTATGTATAATACATGCACAATATAGTAGGGAAACACTGATGATTTGGTGTGGGTCGCAGGTTGAGAATAAAGAAGATAAGTTGAAGAGTCGTTTGGCCCCCCATCCTTCATGCACAGATCAAAAAATAAAGTCATACCTCCCCCACAGATACGAGCACGAGACCGAGCTGCTCCGCGAGCAACTCCGGCAGCGCGAGCAGGACCGCGAGCGGCAGAAGCGCTCGTGGGAGATGGCGGAGCGCGCGGCCGACGAGCGCCGCGACAGCGAGCGCGCCGCGCTGCTGCGCCAGGAGGAGGAGCTGGCCGCGCGCATGCGCCAGCAGGACGACGAGCTGCGCCGGCGCCAGCAGGAGAACACGCTCTTCGTGCAGGTCAGTGCGCCAGTTCACAGCGGTGCAGCAGAACATGCCCTTCGTTCATAGCGGTACAGCAGAACATGCCCTTCGGTCATAGCGGTACAGCAGAACATGCCCTTCGGTCATAGCGGTACGGCAGAACATGCTCTTCATTAAGAGCGGTACAGCAGAACATGCCCTTCGGTCATAACGGTACAGCAGAACATGCCCTTCGGTCATAGCGGTACAGCAGAACATGCTCTTCATTAAGAGCGGTACAGCAGAACATGCCCTTCGGTCATAGCGGTACGGCAGAACATGCTCTTCATTAAGAGCGGTACAGCAGAACATGCCCTTCGGTCATAACGGTACAGCAGAACATGCCCTTCGGTCATAGCGGTACAGCAGAACATGCCCTTCGGTCATAGCGGTACGGCAGAACATGCTCTTCATTAAGAGCGGTACAGCAGAACATGCCCTTCGGTCATAGCGGTACAGCAGAACATGCCCTTCGGTCATAGCGGTACAGCAGAACATGCTCTTCATTAAGAGCGGTACAGCAGAACATGCTCTTCATTCAAATCGATGCAGGAAGACACATTTTAATATCGCGACACAAGAATTCGAGTTGCCAGCTGTTATTTGTAGAATTTCAATGACACCTATGTCAACAATTAATTTCACCACGTATGCCCAAATGTGTTTCGTAGCTCCACATATTCATAAGTATTAGTAGTTTAGTGCTGCCTGCCTGCGTAATATAATTTTAATTTTTTCCCAGGCACAACGGCTCAACTCAATGTTGGACCGTCAAGAACAAGGCATGTTCGACCAACAGCAGCCAATGGTAAGTACACTCTTAAATTATAAAGCTTGCACCACACTCAACAATGAAACTAGTAAAGTGTGGTGCTTGCTTTACTTTTTATTTCGAATTTCTATTTAAATTTCACTATGAACCAATTTGAATTTTAATTCCAATTTCTGATTGAATTTACAGCCGAGATTAATTACCAAAATAAATACTCTTATGATGGATTAAACTAAAAAAACAATAACAAATTCTAGTTTATTGACTTTCGGAGTAACTAAATAAATTATATCTATTCATGCACATGAATAAACCCAAACTTAGAGCGTAAAAATTACCAGGTATATTAAAATATCTATTTATAAAGGTCCGTTGCCGCTTCCCTGACCATTCTGTAAACAGCTAAATAAGAACTGTTCATCTTTGAATAGAACCCTTTGAAGGAATCATAGCTGTCTTCGTAATTATTCAGTAGGAATATCTTAAAATTATAGAAATATAAAAAATATAACCTATTGAACTGAATCTCAAATCTTTCTCTAAAATTACATTAGCACACCCTTATGTGTTGCGATTGCCGCTTTATTGATAAATTTTGATTAAGTTTAGGATATAAAATCTCTAACGTTTCAGTCGTACATTCAAATAAGATTTTCGTGTTGAATATCTTGAAAACATAATAATGGCATAGTATTTCCTGAACTAATTTTTTGAAATCATGTCATATGCCAATCCTTTAATCATAGCGTATCCTGAAAACTTATTAAAACTGTTTGATGTATGTTCAGTCAAGAATCTGATATTCAGTATAGAATAGCCATTTTTATATGATATTGATAAGATTTGCATATGTCACATCAATCATTTTACAGTTTTTCGAGTATAGCTTACTTATTTGAGCTCCATTAGGAAACAATCTAGACAGATTTAGGGGATTTATGCAAAATAGTGTACCTATTTCACTGGGTAGCAAATATGTATGAACTCTATGAAGGGAATTGGTAGCTAACTTTAATTTGAAACATGATAAAATGATTACAGCTTATATCTTCTAATATGGAATTGACTTTTTAAGGGTAATGGCCAACTTATAATGTTTATAAGCTTTTCTATTTATTTAACCTTAGCTGGTAGAGGATTATAAATATTAGTTACTTTTACGTTACGTTTACATTAAATATTAGTTAATTTTAGTATAGCCGGCTACATCGTTGATATTGGTAAACTTTAACCATATGACATATTTCGATCCTGAAAAACTGAAACTTATATTTGCAGCAGTAATCTTTTAACATTAGATATGCTCAAACACGTCTTTTTTTTTCACAGTTAAGGATTGTATCATCTATATATGTCGTAGGAAGATTTGATAATTCGAATTTTCGCGAAAATCATAGGTAATTTGCGAAAACACGGATAATTAGATAATATTGAAAACGTTGTCTAATCATATTGGAAAAAAGCGGTTTTCTGCGAAATTTGCAAATCTTCTTACAACAGTACCATATTAAACTCTGACAAACTTTCTAACAAGACTGCGACGTACACAGATCACCTGAACACTTTATAACCAGTTATTGGCCACCTACAGACATTATTCACGTTAGCCACCTGCAATTATTGGCCATCTCCAGTTATTAATTACCGCCAGTTATTGGCCACCTACAGTTATTGACCACCGCTAGTTATTGACCATCTCCAGTTATTGACGACCGCTAGTTATTGACCATCTCCAGTTATTGACCACCGCTAGTTATTGACCATCTCCAGTTATTGACGACCGCTAGTTATTGACCATCTCCAGTTATTGACCATCTCCAGTTATTGACCACCGATAGTTATTGACCACCGATAGTTATTGACCATCTCCAGTTATTGACGACCGCTAGTTATTGACCATCTCCAGTTATTGACGACCGCTAGTTATTGACCATCTCCAGTTATTGACGACCGCTAGTTATTGACCATCTCCAGTTATTGACGACCGCTAGTTATTGACCATCTCCAGTTATTGACCACTTGCTAGTTAATGGTACTTCCAGTAACTGATTACTATTTTCCCCGTTTGTGCGAAACAAGACTAAAACTTTTCTTGATATTTTTTTTTGGAGTAATCAACTGACAAATCTCGTCATTTCAGGGGTTCGTGATGTACACTCAATTTAACGTGTTATACCTTTAGGGCTATAAAAATATATATCTGTATACTTACATCCTAATCATATTATATAAGTTACTGAAAAATCTTGACTTTCTATAATAATAGTAATTTTAAGCATGTGTTTAATTTAACCCAGCGCTACTATCAAATTAGCATATCCTATGTTCCGATTGGAGAGCATTGGATACATAAGCCTTATCATGTTAAATCGAACTTATGAACACTTGTGAATAGATATGATTTTAGTTCGCCGCAAAGTCAGTAAATGTAGATGAATAATTTAAAATATTGCACCTAAAATATTGATTGTATCTGAACTGCCTTAATTTATTAACTGGATTGATATAATTCAGCTAAGAAACCAGTTCTACAAATCTCAAATTCTTGTGAACCTAACAAATATCTTCTACCGGATGCCGTGGTTACACGACTTATTGTCATACAAACTTCCGGCATATACTACGCCGAATTAATACATATTCCGAGCCTTACAACGGTATTTCGATACAGTTGGTTCGAAACAAAACAAATTGGTAATTACTTTACTGCTCTTTGTGCAGCTAATGCTTTGCGTTAGTGTATTTAGTATGTTTTTGAAATGAAAAATATTGGCAAGTGTTATGATTGCTCACATAGGACGGAGGCTTCAGAGACCAGTACGATATGGGACGAGGCAACTTTGAGGAGCAAGGGGGCCGCGGTTGGGACGGGCCACGCATGGACGATTTCCCTAACAAACGTCGGCGGTTCTAAGTCGCGATCGGTCGCGCTCGGCTCATACATCGCGCTACCTGCTAATGTCACACAACTTTGTACCGAGTCGTCGGTTAGGCAAGCAAAGGGAGGGACACGCGCTTGTAGAACATCCGGCCAAACCGGTTCTACCTGTTCGTAACGTTTCTCGCTAGTATTACACGTTGACAATGTTTTTGCATGCATATCGTAGTGCGTTTGATAATTCGCGACTCACATTCCCGTCTACCCGTTGTTTGTTCTAACTGATGACTTGTCCAATGAAATTAATTACTTAGATCTACCTTAATCTTTAATAATTATTTATAGATACAATAAGAAATTCGCGGATTTTCCGTTTAAGGATGACACAAAGAATGGATGGTTTTCCGACCAGTTTTTATTATAGGAGCATTAAATTCAAAACTAATTATTTTTTATTCATATTTTTGACATTATTCCAGTGTTCTCTCTGTCACAAGTCATTTTAATATTGCGTATAACATGCTCTCTGAAAGATACTTTTGTTGCTTTGTACTTTCTAAGCGTTGTCTGAAGCTTTACTCTTTTTATCAGTTTCCTTCATAAAGGCAGGATAAAAATTCGGAATCATATTATTTTACTTTTTTATTGGTCACTTTCTATATTCACTGGAACATAATTATATGAAATACGTCGGTATAAGTACCGGCAAAGCTTGATCATGTACATAATTAAAAATCTGCCATTTGATGGAAGAAGATGAAGATGTTTTATAAATTTATTTGTGTGTAAATCTTGATGGATGGTTGCAATTCAAATAGTAGAAATAATTTTATGTTAGAATCTGCATTAATAACAGTACATTGTGTTAAATAAGTCGGTAATAGTGTAGCGTAAACAAATATTAATCATGAAATGAGTACTCCACGTGAGTATACATTACTTTAGTTCAATAAATTAAGCTCTTAATATTAAGCAACTAGATTTTTCATTTTTAAATACTCCCGTTTTTTTTTCTAATACATATTGGACAATATCTTGACTTTAAAATGTCGTTATAATAAAAATAAATTTCACTCTTTTTGGCGGAATTAGTTAAAAGGAAACAAATAGTATTTTTAATTCTTAAAGCAAATTTACTTACTTTTTTGTTACCTGATTTTAATATGAATATATATTTGTTATAGACATTTTTAACTATGATCATTTCCAGTTATATTTATAATTTTGCGTTAACATGAAATGATCTGATGACAAAATAGCCTCACAGTCTAATAACTAAATCAAAAGTCCAAGATAATAAGATTAGCAAGAAGTAATACCTATTCTTTTAAATTTCACAATATTATTATCGTTTTTTGGTGATATTTCCGGTCGCTACAAACTTGTGAACGGTAAAGATCGAGTGGGAGGAAAAATAAAAATGTTTATGTATTGTAAATATATCAATATTTTTAAATTTGTAGTATTTATGTATTTATATGTATAAGTGCTTTGAAGATCTAATGTTACATGATCCTACGTATATCGTAGCCAAGATAAACTTACGGCAAATGATAAAAAAGGATAAAGAGAGTATGTACCTAAATACGACTTTTGAACAAGCAGAACGAACAGTTTGGGACATGACTTTAAGGCATATATTTCCATTTAGCTGATGATAAAATGATACGTCTTGACCAAAATACACTCTTCAAGACACTCCAATACGCAAAAAAGGAATTTATAGCTACCTACCATCATTATTGGTAACATTACTGTTGTTGCGGTTTTCATCCTAAACTCCTTATGTGGTTTTTGCATTTAAAATGCATTTTTTTTCTAAAACATGAGAAACAACATCAAAATTCTCAACCGCCGACAGGATTTGAACCTGCGTCTTTGGAATACCGTCCCAACGCCTCTAGCGCAAATGGCGTCCACTTATGACGATCTAAGGAACAACCGGTCATAAATTTCGCCGCTCAAGAAGCAAGAGCAAGAGTCAAGAGCCGCGGTAGCATAAAGGCTAATGCGTTGGGACGGTATTCCATAGACGCAGGTTCAAATCCCGTCTGCGATTGAAATTTTTGATTTGTTGTTTCTCATATTATAAAAGCAGTTTCTATATTGAACATTTAAAGATTTAATTTTTTTTTATTAGACAATACATTATTTAAAATAATTCTATCTTCCATTCTGGACTGGGAGCGAGAGAAAAACGTAGAAGGTGCCATCTGCATTTACTCTCCTAGGCATGCTGTAAAAACAAGCTAAGGGGTCCGAGGGGTTCTGTATATTGCAATTTAGGCGATGGGCAGTAATATACCTACAAATCTATTTTAAATAACCCTCAAAACTTTGTCAGACGTGGCGGAACGACCTTTGTTTAGGTCGCTTACGCTCTGCCTACACCATTAGGGATAAAGGCATAATTATATGTATGTATGTAATTCTATCTCACTTTATGATGAACTTGAGTGGAAAACGAAATACAAATAAAACTAGCCCTTTTTAGATATTAGTTTCATTACTTTTGAACAAAAACTGCAAGTGCAAATACAAGACATGAGTTTCCAAAACTTACTATTTCTGGTAAAAATTATATAGAGATTTTTTCCACTTCTAAAAGGGGATTTAAATGAACAAAACAAATCTTGCTTAATATTTGGGTAAGGAAGAGACGAGCGTTTTATTAAAACGCTGGAAAGTAAGGGAAGGTAGGGGGGAAACGTTTCTTCAGTGAGTAATCCAGTCGCCAAACCTTTGGTGCCTGCCAATGCCACGTCGGTGCGCTATAGATGCCGGTCATCTATACAAACAATGGTAAACTGCTATGATGTTTTTAAAGGAAACTTAAGCCAGGGTTTTGACATTAGTTTATTTTATAAAATCTCGAAAAAAAACTTGGCTCAGGAAATAATAAAAATCCATGCTTAAATTTCCTTTTTAATTTGGTGAGTATTTATTAAAACATTTTATAAACTTTCAATATTTTTTTTTGTTATAAATGGGCAATATTTTTATACTATTTCGTTATTTAGTTTGTCTATAACTTAAATACGAAAACAAAGTATTAGTAGTAAAGTATTGTTAAAAGTGTATCGTTATTTTTGTTTCACGATTGAATCGAATATTCTTTAGTGGTGAATTATCGAGATGACGATCGACTTGATTGATCCTGGTCAGAGTTTTAAGTAGACCTCTGACACAGTTTTTGTTACTTCCAAAATCAGAGAGACCGACCGAGACCGACGATGACGGTTTAACGTACCCGCCGAAGCACGGAAGACTTTGTCAGTCAATCAAGTAATTTAGCCAGTATTGATCTAATCAAGCTGGGCAAAGTTATTTATGTTTTGTGTCCTATGAGAATGGGACGGATGTAAACTCGTAATATTTCTCATTGGATTTTCCCTTAACAGCAATCGTTATTATTATCTTATCATCATCATTATCCATTGCGGGACCGACAGACAGACTGCATTTCTTTATTTTGCGCCACTACTGCATAATATTGAATCGCGGCACGCTCCGTCAGATAAAAGCACAGATAAAAGAGACTTCTATGTTTGTTCGTAGTCTTGTAACGTATGAACTCAAAAACTACTAGACCGATTTTGAAAATTCTTTTTCACTGCGAGTAACAGTAAAAAAAAAGATGAAAAATAATCATTTTTAAAAAAAACATAATCATTATTCACAGAACAAAATATATTCTATTCAAATCTAGTTTCAAATCAATGATGATTCCCGCAAGGGATACCCGTCGCATCAGCCAAAATTCGGCGACAAAATATTAAGCTAATACAATGATCTTTATTTCAGTATAACTCTTAGATTTTAAAAAAAGGAACTAGTTTGAACATAATTTATAAAAATGTATCCGTTATTTTTATTATTATAATTTGAACTGCTCTAAGAGTAAGAAAGAAGTTGATGGACGCTGAATAATTTAATAGTAGTTTAATAATAGTATGAGTAATTAATAGATCTGGAAAACTCATTTATTATTGGCAAACTTTTTTCTAAAACTTCTCTGGGTTTATAACCGAAAAACTTTTATTAAGTCATCGACGCTTCTTGGGGTCATATTGAAATTTGATAGCGATTTGACAACGACTGCATTTTGAGCCACTGTTTCCAGATGTTAAAATGAAGCCTGCCCTGTACTCCGTTTGATGTCATATATCAGCTTCAGCTATTAATGCTGTCATTCTCAAATACATATTGGTGCCGCATGTAGATAAAATATTGGATCTACAGTCATGGCATAATACATAATGAAATGAGTTTCTAACACTTGTGCCTGAACGTGGGACAATGGGAGAAAGGAGCGGAGCCTCTACAGATTAAAAAAAAATCTTCCAAAAGCGATAGATAGTCCAATATTTTCTTGTTACACACTTGTGATGTCGGAAATCGTGTTCTTTTTAGTCTCCTATTCAGTTTCGCTATCTATGCTATTTTTTAGTATTGATTTGTATATTTTATAATGTTAAATTCGTCTTCTTTCTTGCCGGAAAACTCGTTAGACGCTTTGTGTCTGAAACCTTTTCCCAACGTTTCCTTTCCAGCCCGTGGAATGTCAAACAAATTGGTCATTTTCATCACTGTTTTTCTTTTTCATTCTTTAAAATTTTGTTTGTACATATATTCTTCGAAACATACTCTTCTGTTTAACGTTGTTGATAAAATTTTCTTGATTCATAATCATGAATGTTCTCAAATTCTGCAGCACCCTTAAGCTTTCAATGCTTTCCTCTATGGTCCTTAAAATTATTACATTAATAGAGAAACCAGCAACTGAAGATGCAGCTACAAAGATATCAAGAAACAGTCTACCAGATTTAAATATAGAGGAGTATTTAAGCTATTCCTCGTCAACGTTACAGAAGAACTTATAACATTACAATCCTACGGCGTATCTTGTGGTAAGTTGGAAGATAAACTCAGGTATAAGGATTTCAACGCCAGAAATTAAAGAATAGCCCTGTATACAGATCCATATTTGTATGTGTGGCTAATCCGTTTTATGTTGTTGTAATCCTTATACTGAACCAAATATTAATAACTATTAGGCGTGGACTGATATTACATCCAAGTAATACAGTATTCTGCACCAATTCGGAAAGTAAAGATAATTTTATAATTGAACTTAACACGGACCGGATATTGACGGTAGAAGGATTTAGACGCTGTGTCGGTTAATAACGCTCCTATGTGTCATATTTTTTAGGTGGAGTATTATCAGTATTATCATATTTCATATTATCATATAGAGAGCGGAGACTTAATAATGGTAATAAAAACGCCTCAAGCAACATTCTACTATACAAAACTACAGTCCTGACACGTATCGGAATACTATGTGGCGTTGGGATAGAATAATATTGATATGGGTTTTATGTCTGTATATTATAACGCAATAATAATGTTTAATTTTTATGCATTTGTTGAAAAATTGCAAAATGGCTATTCTATTACTGGCCATCTCCAGTTATTGGCCACATCCAGTTATTGGCCACCTCTAGTTATTGGCCACCTCCAGTTATTGGCCACCTCCAGTTATTGGCCACCTCCAGTTATTGGCCACCTCCAGTTATTGGCCACCTCCAGTTATTGGCCACCTCCAGTTATTGGCCACCTCCAGTTATTGGCCACCTCCAGTTATTGGCCACCTCCAGTTATTGGCCACCTCCAGTTATTGGCCACCTCCAGTTATTGGCCACCTCCAGTTATTGGCCACCTCCAGTTATTGGCCACTTCCACTTCCGTAACTGGTTACTATTTTCTTACCACATGGAAGGCTTTTTTCCCCTTGTTAAATATGTATTTGCTAGAGAAATAGTTGTCTCGTCAAAGCCTGCTTAGGAATAGTAACTAAAACAAGGTATTATTTTTTAATTTAAATTCGAGTGATCTTTACTTTCCGAATACAATTTAAGATTTACTGGCATGTTTTATGAACATTCGTATTAATTATTAATCTCCTTTCTATGAAGGATTTAGCTTTAAGTATGCTTCAACTACGCACTTAATAACTTTATCAACAAAATTGACTGTTAATAACTGAACAATTTATAAATATTTAGAGCATTCTTGAAAAAACCTATGTTTACCTACGCTCTCCGTCATTCGGATGCAATATGTTTACGTACCTGATGATATCTCCTGTCTCATTGTATCTCACTGGCAAGGCATAGCATGCGTAACATTTTATTTTATGGCCAGCCGTTGTCTACTTAGAATAAGTTTGTTTTGTTACCCAACAACGACCCTTATCTTTCCCTAGGTTTTAATTATATGGAGGTTTAATTTCATCTTACGTGGGTAGGGTGGAAAAATAAAGTCCCACCTGTCGAACAGAATTATTTAGAACTGTAACGAAATAAGGACCATAAAACAAATCAAATAACGCTTTTTTAGTGTAAACAGCTGGGTCCACTGTGGTAGCTAAGTTTGACGAGAGATGAGTATAGCTGTGACTGGTGTAAGAGGGAGTTGCTAATATATGATTGATTTATTAAAAAAACAATAATAATTAAAAAACAAATATTAAATCCAATTCAAGTTTCGTCAACTAAAACTGCTACAAAATAGAACGCAAAGAATTGACTCGTGTAGCCCATCACATGTCTTTCTATTTACCTATCCCGTTCATACTTTCCTGGCCCGTAAGTCCCCATGACGCTGGCGGCATTAATAATAACCCTGGTGGTAGAGAGACAGCCAGAGACAGACGCTGCATGCACGAGGAAAGAGCCGGATCTAGGATCAGAACCCAACCCAAGTTGCCAATTCTCTGGATTTATTCGACTTTTACCACACAACCAACGAGAGCAGATGGGGTGATGCTATTCTAACCTACCATTATATAAGGAATATGAAGACCCAACCTCTTAGCTAGACTGGATAAGGTCTATTAGATCAACGGTATAAAATGTGCCAATCAGTTGCTTATGTGGCATACGTACAGTGTATAAGTTGGTTAATTGATCCGACGGGATCTTGGACTTCGGTTCAAGGCGGTGGTAGAATCACAACGTGGTACTACAAGCAATCACAATAGGCAAAGCTTGAACATTATAGGTGATTGATTCTACGTTAGGAATAACTTACTCAATACCATACCTTTGGTTCGATCAAGTGTGGGTTCGCTTGTCGCATAGCTATGCCGACCAGTGGGAAGTGAGACATATTTTGAAGCAAATACACATTATTTGAATAAACTTTGTTATTATAAGTGATATATTTCAGTTCAATACATAATATTTGAAGGAACTTTTATATGCATATACTTGATAATGTAATCGTAATGATGAAACATATAATTCAATTTTTCGGTCTCTGCCATATTTCTAGCACATATTTGTTAGAGTTTATTTCCCAATGTAATATGTTTCTTTATGTCTACAGGTGTCAGTGTATAGCTAGGCCTGAGATTGGATGCCAATGAGGTAATTATAATATAATTTTTCTATAATCCTTCTCTTTAAGCATTTTTCATGACAGTCACATCTTTCACATTCTCAATATTTTTGGACATAACTACTAAGTCTCCAAGAGGAATATTGTCTTGGAATTTGTTTAGTGGTTTTTCCCTTCTACTGGTGGAACGAATTATAACTTTTTTTTTCTAAATTGACTGATTATGCTAATTTTAAAGTTGATTTATTTATTATTTATTTTGTTCCAGTTGGCAAGGGAATATGCAGCGCCCGCCATGGATAACATATTCGTGCAACCAGATCGCTTCAGGTGGGTGAATACAATAACTTTGAACTGTACATAATGCTGGTTTACAGAGTTGGTCTAACTTCAAATAATCTAAAAAGTAGACGCTTTCTCAGTCAGGGCTGCCTCAAACAAACTTTATATTTTAGATACGTAACTTCTATGAAAATTCTATTTTACATGATGATAAGTTTTATTTTTGTCTTCTTTTCCCGACAGATGCATAATGACCAGAGGTCGGAAATTCGGGTGCAAAAAAAGTAAAAACCCACTGTTGGAGCTACTGAGAGTTGCTACAACCACCTTTTTCAAGATGTTTAGGGCCCCAGTTTATTTTTCTTTATTAAATTGTTTTAGTAATGCCAATGTGTTCTTTGCGTCAATATAAGTCGAAAGTGTTTGCATTTTTTTTAATATTTGTTTTAATTTGAAAGATATAAGTAGAAATGTGTTTTCAATGTACTGAAAAATATTAAAAATATAAAAATATCATTTGATTGTTTGATATTTTTATTGAATACCATTTAGAAATGATTTCTACGATGCTTTTATTATTTTTACACAAAAATTTGAATGGGGCCCTCGGGGGCCCAAAAGCGTTTTATTTCTTTAAAAAAAATTGCGGAGTAAATTAAAATTAAAATTCGTAATTGGCAAGGTTAAGACAAGATAAACGCTTTTTACTCTTGTCATTTTTTTCTCTACGATTGATAGTTTCAGGGTAACAATCACAATTGTTCAAGACCAAGCCAAGTAGTTGTTTTTATGGTGAAATCAGCTAGGTTAAGAAGATATAGGCACTTCTCTTTCAAGAAAGATTTTTTTCTCTACGGTTGACAGTTTCACAGTGAATTGATATTAAAATTCCCTGGACACAATTTTTGGGCCTGGAGGCCCCAAAGGGTTTTACTGCTTAAACATTACTATACTTTTTTCTTTCGTTGTGAAACTATTAAGGTTCATTGTAAGCACCTAAATCCTTAAAATAAGACCAGTCAAGCACTCGCATATATATATATATATATATAAAAAGAATTTTACCGGATTCGTCTTTATTTTATATTTTACAAATAAGTACATACATACATATAATCACGCCTTTATCTCTAATGGGGTAGGCAGAGCGTAAACGACCTAAACAAAGGTCGTTCCGCCACGTCTGACAAATTTTGAGGGTCATTCCAGGTGGATCTGTGTATTGCTATAGTGACAGGTTGTCAGCCCATCGTTTAAAATACAATACTGAAACCCTCCCTGGGTTAGCCGGTTTCCGGTTTACAAACCAAAAATTAAGACAATACATCCTAAACACACTTAGACAGACAGATACAGTCAATATGCTGACATTGTCGCACATACTCAAAGAGAGAGATAGACAGGGACAAGGATAGAGAGAGACAGGGATATTTGGTTTAGTTTAGTTTATAAATAACTATTGCATATTTTGTTTTTGTTGATTTGTGTTGAAATATAAATATAACTTACATATTTACGTCGTTTTATTGTGCATAACTATATCGGTTATTTAAGTATCAATATACTCTTTTATTTGACTATTGAATTTAATTTATACATACAGTGTTACAAGCTGAACGAATGATGCACTTAAAGTTATTTAAATTTCATTAAACAAGGCAGAGTTGCGAGCTGTAATTTTTTAATATTTATGTATTAAACTGTAATTAATTTCTCTTAAACTGCCGGAACTACGGAGCGAGGATCGTGCGATGATCGGCGATGTTTTCATCGGCGTAATCGGAGTCAACATTCAAATGCTTGATAGATAAAATTACGTGCAATCATTCAACAAAAATAGCATTCAAACACCTGTATTGACAATATTGACTCAATTTGAATCCAAAGTGGTCACTTTTAAGTATTTTTTGGTATAGCTGCAGGTGCCGCCTGCCTCTTCCACTATGGTTGAGTAGTCTTTTGCACATACTGGGATAAACGGTCGAAGTGATTAATTTCCTAGAAATATTTATTTGAAAGACACATACATGCTGGTCCAATATACTCTCTCTCTCTCAGTATATGCGACAAGGTCAGCGTATAGAGCTGCATCTGTTTCAATTTGTGAAATGTTGAAAGTACACAATATTATGGTCAAATTTTATAAAAAAATCCAAAAGTATTTCATGTAACTTAGTAACAAGCATTTAATTGTTAATTTACTATGAAACTATCAACCGTAGAGAAAAAATTACAGGAGCAAAAACGTTTATCTTGTCCTAACCTAGCCAAATAAGAATTTTAATTTTATTTTTTTCCGTAATTTCTTTGTTTAAGAAGTAAAATGCTTTGGGCCCCCAGGCCCAAAATTGTCCTAACAACTTTAACATCAATTCACTGTGAAACTGTCAATCGTAGAGAAAAATAACAAGAAAGAGAAGTGCCTTGCCTATCTCTTCTTAACCTAGACGATTTCACCATATAAACCACTACTTTGCTTGGTTTTGAACGATTGTTTGTGTCCTGCTAACTTCAACATCAATTTATCCTGAAACTATCAACCGTATAGAAAAAATTACAAGAGTAAAAAGCGTTTATCTTGTCTTAACCTTGCCAAATACGAATTTTAATTTTAATTTTCTCCGCATTTTTTTTTAAAGAAATAAAACGCTTTTGGGCCCCCGAGGGCCCCATTCAAATTTTTGTGTAATAATAATAAAAGCATTGTAGAAATCATTTATAAAGGGTATTCAATAAAAATATCAAACAATCAAATGATATTTTTATATTTTTAATATTTTTCAGTACATTGAAAACTCATTTCTACTTTTATCTTTCAAATTAAAACAAATATTAAAAACAATTGCAAACAGTTTCGACTTATATTGACGCAAAGAACACATTGGGGCCCCATTCAAATTTTTGTGTAATAATAATAAAAGCATTGTAGAAATCATTTATAAAGGGTATTCAATAAAAATATCAAACAATCAAATGATATTTTTATATTTTTAATATTTTTCAGTACATTGAAAACTCATTTCTACTTTTATCTTTCAAATTAAAACAAATATTAAAAACAATTGCAAACAGTTTCGACTTATATTGACGCAAAGAACACATTGGCATTACTAAAACAATTTAATAAAGAAAAATAAACTGGGGCCCTAAAAATCTTGAAAAAGGTGGTTGTAGCAACTCTTAGTAGCTCCAACAGTGGGTTTTTACTTTTTTTGCACCCGAATTTCCGACCTCTGATAATGACGCATAACCATATGATCTGAATATACCATAATTTTCATGCTGAATATCTTGTTGTAGTTATTTATGCTAACAGACACATTTGTTGTAGGATGGACGAACGCACCACCCACCGGAAATCCTCAGGTTCCACAACGGAAATTCTAAATTGTGTGAAGTGAAAAGTAGGTACATTGGAAGTGATTTTAGCTGACGCGAGCTTAATATTCCACCCGTATACATTGTCTGCCACTATGTTATTCAATATTGCAACCAAAGACTTCAATAGAACAATAAGATGTGAAAGTATAGTAATTATAAAATACAGGGTGTCCCGTGGCAGATTTCAGATTTTAAATTTAAATAAAAAAAAAACACTTATGGAAATAACATCATTTTCTTCATTATTCCCAGAATGCGGATTTTATTTCTTAAAAGTAATTTCGTCTCAATTTTGCTTCTTCAAGTCGGACACGCTCTTTAAATCAGCCTCGAATTTGCGCGTCCCTTGCTGGAGAAGTAACGTCGCAATGCACTAAACCTTCCGAACGTAGTTATTTCCTTCTAATTTGGAGACAGCTGTAGGTTTTTTCTAAAGGACAGAAACCAACAAAATCGGCCACGGGACTCCTGTTAAATGTCTGTTTATCTGTGAAAAGTAGCCTAACAATAATTTGATTGACTGTATAATGTATAGCGATAAAAAAACTGTGTTATTGATAATAATGGAACATTTGTAAATTTTCAAAAACATTACTAGTAAATAAGTCATTGATGTGTCAATTATTGATTTAAACATTCCTATAGATCACATTGTCTGTATTACAGTACATCGAGGTGTCCTGTGTTCGTCACAGGACTGCAGAGCAGAATTCTATTTTGTGGTAAGTTGTATTAAACTTTACAGATTGAGAACTAGGGTAAAACGTCCTATTGTTGGCCAGCTCCAGTTATTGGCCACCTAATTCGCCACTTCCAGTAACTGGTTTAAAAACTCTGACAGCAGGGTTCATCGGGTCGATATAGCCGATACCCACTCGACAGAAGAAACTGGTTACTGCTTTCTTAAATTTTTGGAAATAAAAGATACACCGATACTTACTAGGCGTGGCCAATAAATGGAAAGGTTTGCTCTCTCTCTGTATTTTATTTAGAACAATTCAGTAGATACTTTTTCGTACGTACCTTCTTTAATTGTAGAAAAAAAACTAAGTGATGATTTATATTTTTTGTCTTCTTTTCCCGACTGATGTATAATGATGCATATCTTAGAATTTATCTGATTGCCAAATAAAAGAAAGACATTATTATACATTGAATTAAAAATACTAACGTATATTTTCTGTCTTGTTTCAGATTATACTTTGATGCATTACAGGATTTACAGGTTATCTAGTTTCCAATCACAATGTGTATCGAAAGTAGATGTAATATAATGAATAAGTAAATGTGATTTTTTTAAGACTAAATAATTAAGGTGCTAAATTCAAAATTTATTCGTCATATCACTGTAGCTGATTGCCTTACACTTCCATAGTGTTTGGGAAAGGATTTTCGAAATAAGTGTATCTGTATTTGATTGTTTCAATACATGCATGTTTGTAAAACTGTTTCGTGTTTAATTTCAAACTTTCTCAAAAATGATGAACAACTCTGTCGGAACCTTTTATATCTTCCTTGCTCAATACGATGTTTGTATTGCAGTTACTCGCAGTCTTGTCATAGTGCAGCCAAGCAGCTATTTTATTTTGAGGTAAGTTTGTTTAATTCTTTTTTAAAAGACTTAAGAAAGAAAGAATAGCGCTAAAATTTTCGTTGAAAGTATTCTTATGATTATTTACTTACCCATTTTAGTGTTCTGTTCTTTAAAATATGATGATTCTTATATATTGTCTTCTTTTCCCGACTGATGCATAATGAAGCATAACTGTATATTATTCTGAACAAATATTTTTATAAACGAATTAATTTGGATTAGCAAATGAAATTCTAACATACTTTCTCTCTTTTTGTTTCAGATCAAACTTTCGTGATTTCAGGTAACACCTAAGTGCAATCAAGTAATTAATTAATGAGACTAATGTTTGCCACAAAAAGTAGTCTACTGAATTGGAGTATCGATATTTGGTGTTCAATATACGAAAATTTCCAAAAAATCCTGATTTTATTCCAAAACCCCTCTTCATCTACTACCTACTTTAAGTTTTCACATACAGTACAGCATTGATCATCATAAAATACCGTAAATTGTCTAACTAAATGAAAATAACACACAAAAAAATAAATAGTCAAATATAATTTTAGAGAACACTTATTTCTTAATTTTTTATTGTACACACAGATATTCTTAAAATTAACTTAATCTAGATACATTATGTACAAAGGCGAGCTTAACTCAAAATATTTGAGTTGTCTTCCAGCTTACCGTGTGAGAGGAAAAATATATATAGATAACAGCAGGCAAGAGTGTACGCAAAGACTATAATAAGCTACATATAAATATCCTTACATACATAAGTATAAATACTAACTAAATAATTATATAAATAATATTAGTACATACAATACGTGGGATATAAATAAATATATATTATACACACTTAAATATAGTAAAAATAATTCGACATATGAATACATTTATGAGGATAAGAAATGCTCCTTCACTCTTCTCTTAAAAACATCCAAAGAAGACAACAAAGAACACTTAATTCCTTTATTATTACGTGCCAATCCAAAATATCACGCCCATAGAGTCTCTATGTACAACCATATATGTCTTTCTGCAAGCTGTTTATAGAATGGGAGTAGAATAATAAGATCCAAGTCTCAGCCGCAGTTAGTCCGCTGCTGGACATTTTACAGTAAAAACATTGTTACTTTGGGAAAAGATCATTCTGTACCAAAACCAGGTATTATTGATTTTCCTCATCGCCCACAGCGTACTTGGACTCATTCCTCGTATGAAGATAATACGCCCCTCGACTATCCGTAGACACTGGGTCACCCATCTGTGTAGCGTCTCCCTTGCAGTCGCCGTTTTGGAAGCTTTTCCAACTCTCGCAGGGATACGCGGTGAAGGGGGGCCACGAGTCGATGGACTCGCCAAAGAACTCGCAAGATCTTCCGTGGCTGCAGCCCTCTACAATAAATGTTGCACAATACATATAGATAGATGTATAAGTGCGAAAGAGTATATATACATATAATCACGCCTTTATCTTCCATGCTGGACTGGGAGTGAGAGAAAAACATAGAATGTGCCAGCTGCATTTCCTCCCGAGCATGATGTAAAAACCAGCTAAGGGATCCGAGGGTTTCAGTTTATTGTAATTTAGGCGATGGGCTGACAACCTGTATACGTATACGTACAAATCTTTCTTGAATGGCCCGCGACTTTGTCAGTCGTGGCGGAACGGCCTTTGTTTAGGTCGTTTACGCTCTGCCTACCCCACTAGGGACAAAGGCGTGATTATATGTATGTATGTTATCACACCTTTATCCCTACTGGGGTAGGCAGGGCGCAAACGACCAAAACAAAGGTCGCTCTGCCACGACTGACAAAGTTTTAAGCGTAAGATAGATTTGTAGGTATATTGCTGTAGTGACAGGTTGCCAGCCTGTCGCCTAAATTGTAATATACAGAAACCCTCGAATCCCTTAGCTGGTTTTTACAGCATGCCCGGGAGGAAATGCAGCTGACACATTCTATGTTTTTTTTTTCGCTCCCAGTCCAGCGTGGAAGAAATCTTTTTCCTATAAGCATCTATTATGCGTTGCCATCTGTCGATTTTAATTTAACAGTACTAGCTTGACTATTGAACTGACTAGTCTTTCTTTGTTGTGAAGCTAAAAGCTAAAGAATTTTCTACGAGTTGCACATTTATTTCGGCAAAGAAATGACATTTCAGCCTGTAATTTGTCGTGCAGTGCTAGTAATTTCATTTCATGATAAAGAATATCGCTGGGTATAATTACGAAAGTAATAATAAATTCGCCTCAGGCAGGACTTGAACCTGCAACCTGGGAATGCCGTCCCAACTGAGCTACCGAGGAAGTAGTTCTACATAGTTCTATCTACCACCGGGGGCCTGTTTAATAAAACTCAATGACAATTTGTCAGTGACAATTCGATGTACACTGCATAGCTGATAATCTTCCTTGTATCATGTCGGCAAGTAAACTACGCAATGCACCCCGAATTATCATTGTCAGTATTATTAAATAGGCGCCAGGAGAATTTCAGAATGAATTTTCGATAACTAAATGTTTTCCTACCCATCATCGGCTGTCTGCCCTCGCATCCAGGCTGCTTGGCGCGTCCATTATTCGGGAAGAAGTCTGCGTGTCCGTGCCTCATGCGGTACCCCAACACTCCGCCACAAGTGTGGATGATGTCCACGAACTCAGCGTCGCTCTTCTCCAGACGGAAGTCAGACGGCATGAAGGGAAACTCGAACATTGGTCTAGCTGGGTCTAAGCCTAAGGATTTTATCATATCAGAAATTGAACAGTGTAGGTTTTCTGCTAAGTGCCTTAGTGCTATGGTTTTTTAGAAAGAAAGTATAGAGTATACTGTGGTGGTGTCATACAAGGTTCATCAAAATCGGTTCAGTCGTTTTCGGGCGGTATAGCATTAGGGCGATTGAAATCAGTGGCAATGGTATCAATTCGTAGTTGCTAAAATCACGACTTACTAATATAAGTCTATACCTGTCATTTTCTGTCACGAGTGAACAGAAAGGGACGCCAATAATCTACGAATCGATCTCTTTGAGCGCCTCAGTTTTTAATTATGTAGGCGGTTCTTTTACACTTCATTCAAGGCTTTGTAACTTCAATATGGATCCCTAGTCCCTACTTTGTTGCTTGATTACTGATCATTTTCGAGTTTATATTTACCTGTGATTCTAGATATTCTTTCCTCGGAGAACATTCCAGCATAGCCCATGACTTGCGCTCCCAGGCTGTGTCCTATCAAGTGCACATCCTTGGTACTGATCCCGTAACCTTCCATGAACGAGCTGATCATCTTAGCTATCCTTTTCCCTACATATCTGGTGCTTAACGCCGGCCACACGTATGTTGGATTGTGGGATATTTCGCTCCAGTCTACTGTGATAACATTGTAGTCGTATTTCTTTAGATATTCGTCTTTAACATTCTGCAACCATTGAGTGTCGTCGCCCGACATCCAGCCGTGCGTTAGCATTTTGAATTTGTTTGATGCGTTGAAGTATTTGCTCTGTATTGGAGAGCCGTTTTTTGGTAGCATCAGTTGCTCTGGGCTGTCAAGATTGCGTCTAGAACATATTATAGGAAAAGATTTTGATTTTTCGTACTGCTTAGTACTTAAATAAATTTGTATACAGGGTGTTATTTGCGTGTCATAAATCAGGGGGTATTTGAGTATGGACAGAGATCACATAAAAAAAATCACGACGAATTGAGAACATCCTTCGTTTTTTTTTTGAAGTTGGTTAAAATATCCTACTTTAAAATAAATTTGGCTTCCCCATACAAATTATCTGGGGCCTGTTTAATAAAACTGACAATATCAATTTGACAGTGCCAATTCGATGTACTTACATTGTAAATTGCGTAGCTGATAATTTTCCTTGTATCATGTCGTCGGCAAGTAAACTACGTAATGTACGCCGAATTGTCATTGTCAAATTGTCACTGTCAGTTTTATTAAGTAGACATACAAAAATAATCAGCTGATAGTGTATTTAGTATGGGAAGTCAATTAATTTTTTCGTTTTTCGACCTATGTTCCTTAGAGAAAGTTCATCAGTTTCATGGTTTGATTCACACATTTTACGATGCATATGTTATGGACCAGGTGATTAATGCGGGTATTATATTTTATAATGCACGAGCATTATGAATAATGTCTAGCTTTATCGGGCTAAGTGATTAATAAATATCTTAACTTCATTATTTATCACATTGCACGGTCATTATTATATTGGGCTATTTGATAATAAAGCTAAATTTAACGCGAAAAATGTTATGGCTGTTAGGAAACTAGCTTTAAGAAATTTGCAGAAACAAGCAAATAAAATGGATGTATCAAGCGCTAAATATTCCATGGCTGCATGGTGACACTGCAAGAGTCCGATTTCCCGATGTTGATCGCGCTCGTAGCGATGGAAGAAATATACTTGCTACAGTTATTGAATTAACAGTCAATAACCTTTATAAACTGAGATCAAAACAAGGTGTTTTAAATCAACTATATTCAAGAAACCAATTTACTGTCTGCAAGGAAAGATTTATTTCGCCTGAAGATGTTCCAGAGACAGAGTTTTCCGCTGAGAGAGTGTTGTAGAATGTCCTCTAAATGCGGAGGACAAGGTTATATAGTAGATGTGGTTGTACAGGTGGTTGCAAGTCTGATAAATGTAGTTTTCAATTTTACGTTCTATTTTACTTATTTTCATTTCTTTTATTAAGAGAAGATGCTAATTATGCCAAATAATAATTTCATTTCATTTGAACAAACTTTAGTTTATTTTATGTTTTATAATAATAAGTCATTTCTATAAAACAAAGATACGTTGTGAAATTTTTGTTTAAAATTTAATTATATTTTATGTTATATTTTTAATATGACTTTCCTTAAGTTTCAAATGCAAAAACTAGTGGATTTTTAATGTCGGAAGTCCTTGGTAATTGATCCAAATAATGAGTCTGATTATTTTACTGGTTTAATATTTAGTTTATTTTAAGTTAAATGACAATTTCAATAAAAAAAATAGTAATTAAATATGTTTGTATTAATTACTCTGCCCAAAAGGTCAATTTGATTATTTGAATAATTATTATCAAATTGCACTTTCATATTGGGCATTTTCATAATGACCGGGCATTATGTATACTGCCCAATTTATCACTTGGTCCATAACACATATACCCTTTACGTTACACGTTGTATATGTTACACACAATACCCGAAATCGCCCTTTGGCCGGAAAAAGGGGGCATTTCGCAGATTGGCAACTGCACAACGCACAATCCCCGAAATGTCCTTTTTTATTTCGGCCAATGAACGTTACTTATTTATTTTAATCTATTTAATTCATTAATAAATTATAATTGCCTCCGTGGTGTAATGGTCAGAGCCATGGACTTACGGAGGTCCTGGGTTCGATTCAAAACCCAAACACAAACACAAAGTTGATATTTGTCAATTTATCACTTTGTGAGGTTTTCCCCAGTTTGGTTAGGACATTAAAGGCTGAATCACCTGATTGTACGAAAAGAAAAGAGATTCCGTGCTTCGGAGGGCACGATAAGCCGTCGGTCCCGGTCCCTGTCTTTGATAGTGGTCGTTACTCAAACAATATCAGAGGCTATTAAGCTGTGCTACTAGGCGGTTTAGAACCGCTGACACCAGGGTTCATCAGGTTGTTCGATTCGAGAATCCACTACACGCAAAGAAGAAGATTTTATTAATTTAATCGAAGAGGTAAGTCAACTTTTTTGTAGGATTTCTCTACATATTGTCATCTATCGATACTAAAACACCCCCTTAGCTTTGGCAGGCAATTAAATTAACACCATGTATAAATCCTAGGTTACCTGGTGTACAGTGTAAAATAAGCGTCTCCAAAGAACATGCCTCTTCCTTCGGGCGGGATAGCGGAAAAGTTCATGACTTGTGTGGTTCCATTGTCGTCTACGAAATATAACCACTCACTTCCGTACTCGTCTCCGTACTCATTTTCATACTCATAGTTTTCATTCGAATGCGAGCTGGGCCATACCGCTACGAATGTAAATTAAAAAAAATCAGTTCCATGTTGGCCTGGGATAATTCCATGCTGGCCTGGGAGCGAGAGAAAAACATAGAATGTGCCAGCTGCATTTCCTCCCGGGCATGCTGTAAAAACCAGCTAAAGGATCCGAGGGTTTCAGTATTTTGTAATTTAGGCGATGGGCTGACAACCTGTCACTACAGCGATATACCCACAAATCTATCTTAAATAACCCTCAAAACTTTGTTAGACGTGGCGAAACGACCTTTATTTAGGTCGTTTACGCTCTGCCCACCCCATTAGGGATAAAGGCGTGATTATATGTATGTATGTAAAAAAAGAACAGAAACCCAACTGCGTGGAATACAAAGCGAACTTTAAAACTTTAAATAGTATTAGATCTTAAACGATTGTTCAAAAAGATAAATGATGTGTGAGAAAATCTGATTGATATTCAAATACCTATTCAATGATACCTCACTCATATTTTTCATTTTCACAAAATTACGCCTGATTCCTTGATCCTTCGTCGCCGTATTGATTATTTAACAAAATCATGTCTTCAGTGACACTCGAAAAGACGAATCGATTGACGTAAGAATCATTAAAATGGGCCGACGCATATTGTCTTTGATTGGAGCGCCAGAGAATCAAACATACATACATAGATAGGCTGATAATAACATTACCTTCCTTTACGTTGAGCAGTCGGGTAACAGGCACTAGATAGTAAAATTTTACGACCAATAAAACTAATGTCGAACCGAATAGATAATTCTAAGTCATAGCGAAATGCTACGCCGTAGCCGAAAGAAAGCTTGATTTATAATAACATAACTTACCCAATAAGCAAAATATGCCGATAGTAAGTTCCCTTTGTAAAGACATTACTACGTGCGGCAAAAATGTCTTTTATGACCAAATTATGCGTGCACACGTCTCATTTGCGCGTTTATGACTTGCTATTCATATGTAATTATCATTTCCGTTCCCCGACATTAGTTTCCTTTTACAAGACGGTTATTAATGTAGTCTTGCAGTCTAGCTGTTCTTATGATATAAGTTTTAATAGTAGTGCTCTACTTTGTAAATGGATAATTATTGTATTGATAAACATTCCGAGAACAAGAGGATTAAGGAAAAATAAGACACAAATTAATCATAGCAACGTTATTGTATTTTTATTTTTTGAATTGAATCCTTTTTGTGCTTACACAGTAAACACATGATCTCAACACTTACAACTAAAAATATTCTAAAAATGAAAATAATGGATATTTCGAGTTATAAAAACGTGGAGTGCAATTTTGTTTTGAATCGAGGCGAATTTATTGTGGCTGTTGGAGAGAAGTGCTGTCGTACTAGTGTTGTATGATACTTGATTCCGAGTACAATATCTTGTGCTGAGATTGTGCATATGCCTTAGTGTTAATATCTGGTGCCTCTGTTTCACCGCATTACTCTGCCAGTGTGCACATTACTTCATTTACTTACTTTCCTTTATACAAACTGATATATACGATTTAGTTAATCTAATATATTGCTATCTTTTTCATTTTAGTCTATAGAAAATGTCGAATGACTTTAGGCTATGTTTCGAAATGCTATATCGTCGTTTTGTTTTTGGATTTTTACGTATAAATAAATAATTATAAATAGTTATAGATGTGCTCGTGTGGGTGTGTGGTCGGATGTGGTCGGTGCGACCTCTGACCGGTGTCGGCTAAATCGAATTTATTACGTAGGTATACTAGACCGACTTGAGAACCAAGCGGATTGCGACTTATTACGTCTAATGCAATATTTAGTAAGTAAAGGAAGGATAAGTAATTTTAATGGAAAAAGACTAGATATCACATGGTTTGAGCTATGTCTATTACTTTTGTATTATTCGCCGTTTGTACATACACGAGTCAAATCATATGCGCGTTGATTTTAACGTTAATTGATTCAATATTTTGGTTCTTGTAAACAGATTGAAGGAAACAGAAGTAGGAGTAAGTCAGGTATATAAAACCTACTAAACTACCCGAATGTAGTTGTGTACCTACTCGTGTGCCATATTTTAGTGGTCGCAGTGTATATTGCTCGCCAAATCGTCAAAACCATTTGTATAATATTTACAATAACCAACTACGTACTTCCTTTTTACATCGATCTTTCAACGGAAATGTGTATAAACTGGATGTCGATGCAGATTCGTCGCGCGGCAACTGCTAAGACAGGATTGAAAGTCTGGCAGTGCTCATCAAATGGATAACTTGTCGTTTGAAAAACATGATCAAATTTAATGCAGCAGTTGACGACACATACAAATCTACATCAAAGCCTTAATCGCATTACACAATCATTACCAATAATTTATACAGTTGGTCAGTCGAAAAAATTGAGCACATATTTTAACATAGGTATATTTAATATCATTACAATGAACAGTGGATAATTTATTGCACGAATCGTCGACCCTAACTTTCTAAGTGTAACGCTATGGCGGGAGATATCTAAAGAACATGTTGGGAAATGATAAAAACAAGGTTCTATTGTGTGTCGTTATACGTAGCTTATTCTAGTCGTCGTCGGCAGTGAACTAAATGTCGCGCAGTGCGGCGCGATGCGCGGACATGCGCTGCGATGCACGGACATGCGCTGCGATGCGCAGCTCTACATCTGTTGTATCCTCATCCTCCACTCCCGCGCATCTCCGCGCATCCGCTCGCACCCTCGTACTGACGCTTCCATGCACGCACATACATTACTACACCTTATCATATCTACCTATCTATTTGTTATGAGTAAATTATCTCAATTTCTTTAAAGCGTACATTTTTATACTTATTTTTAGGAGGTTCTTAACACGATATTAGATTTCAAATTAATCTGCATCACAAATAAAAGGTACAGAAGTGCGACGTGCATGCAAGGAAATATCGAAGAGACATTTGACACGAGAAGTAAACTTAAGAAGTAATAACAAAATAATTCTAAACAGTCTTTGAAATGACTGGTCTACTATAGGTGGGAACCGACAGCTAATGAGAGAAACGCAGGGTAACCTGCGCTCGCCTCAAGCCGAAACATAACATGAACGTAACACAACTTCAGTCAAAACATACTTATTGGATAGGATACGTACATAACAATTGACTGAACTTTTGCAATTGCTTTGGGCATTGACACTTGATGCTAACGTGCCGTCTACGACGCTGTGCGAACACAGTCTATTACGTGGTATGAATATACAGAGAAAACTATAAACATTTAAACGTAACGTAAAAGAGTGTCCAGTGCCTCACTAGCATTGACAAAAGCTCTTCAGAACCCCAATCATACCATACCTAAATAAATAAGTGTATATGATAATATCTATTTCGTTTTTACATATGTACAGCTTTATAAAATTATATAAGGTAGGTACACAAACAATAAAAAATTAATTTGTACTTGTAAAACAATTCATTTAAAAATATCAAACAAATTTCATTTTATACGTTCTTGTCTCGTCCTACTTGTTATGTCTAAACTTCTACTTATGATTATTTTGTTGTATATCTTAGAGGCGGGCACAGGGCCGGCGCCAGACGTCTCTAGTCGTTTGTAGCCCCTCGCGGCGGCCCTGTGTCCCGAGCGGACTCTGTGCTCGCCTCCATTAAGTCGTTATTCGTAATTAGTTACAATAATAACTACAATATTATAATGTTGGTATGAGCGGTATCGTGGATGCTTCCCCGCTCATACCTAAAGCGTTTAGGTGTACGCATTCTCGCACTGCCCGCCTGCCGCGTACCGCAACAGCACGATACACAAATTTATATCATACCTACTGAAAATCTATGGCACTTTTAGCAAAATTCTATTGCTTTGTTCGAATTTAAATCAATAAAACACCCATCAAAAGTATTCGGCGGTGCATAAAACGTCGCAATCACTATTGTTTATATTAGCGTAGCGACTCTTGTGCTGTGAAACTTCAATTAAAATAATTGACATTCAGGAAAGCTGGCAGTGCGAAGACGAGGCGCCACGGCATCCACTTTTATACATATTATTACCAGTCGTGTCTGACTGTGATTGTTTCTACGAACCTAGAGCGGCCACCGGCTTCGCGCCGCCGGTGGCTCGAGGTGGGGTCTTTATACTACGAACAGTGAACGTATCAAATCTGGCAAACCACACTGCTACGACTGTAATCTCGCTACAGTCTATTTGCCGGAAGTTTATTATCACATCTATTTGTGTGCTGCGATCGGATCGATCACTTTCGAAGGCATGTTTAGTAAACCGCTTTCGTTGAGTCGTAAGCGGTACAAATGCGTCCGTATTTGCGGGTCACTTCGGCCTCTATCGGTACAGATTGAGATATCCAGCCTTATTTTGTAAGAGTTCAAGTATTATGATCGTTTACTTATACCTACTTACAGATATTGGGGACTTTAGTAACAAGATGCGATGCGATGCATTTTGTAACATTTTAAGTTTTAAGTGCACTTTTTCTCTTCTTTAACTTTTCTGTCATACTATACTTGACGATGTTACGGGATATGACTGGAGTTTTTACTTGTATCCAGTTTAAGGTAGAAATATCACTCCTGGTCGAAGTAACCCGCAATTACCGGTAATCTCAAACAAAGATCGAATTCGTTACAAGTAAAATCAAATCTAAACCTCAATGGATCTAATCGTCAAAATACATTACAAGCGTCTCGTAATATAAATTAGGGATTCGGTGGGGAACGAACGCAACTCTTTAATTTTACTCGCGGAAAAATATAGAAACTTCGAAATATACATAATCGCGTGTCGTTACGGCAAAATTTTTCCGAGAGTAAAATAAGAGAAGGGATTCGAGGGAGTCGTGTGTCAGCAAACGGTCTCGGCGGGCGCCGGCGCGAGTGGGGACAGCGGCGACAGCGTGGCCAGCGGGGACAGCGGGGACAGCGGGGACAACGGAGACAGCGGCGAGAGCGGCGGCGGCGCGCCCAGCGGGTCGGGCGAGCGGCGGCGCAGCGCCTGCCGCTTGCGGAACTCCAGGAACTCCTCCTTCATGGCGCGCACGCGGGCCTCCACGTCCTGGCGCGAGGCGGCAGGGCGCGCGCGCGGCCGCTCCGGCGTCGACGGCGTCGGCGTGCGCGTCGCGCGGTCCCACTCGTAGTGCACGTCCACCGAGCCGGAGCCCGGGCGCGGCGGGGGCGCGGGCGCGGGCGGCGGCGCGCGGTATGGCGGCGGCCGCCACTCCGCCAGGCTGCCTGTGCGGCTGCTACGGTTGTGCTGCGACGACGCGTTCTTGCTGCCGAACCCGCTCGACGACGAGCGGCTCTCGGGCGACGCCTCGTGCGGCGGTGGCGGCAGCTCGAGCACGGCGCGCGGCCGGCCGTGGCGCGCGCGGGACCGCACGAACGGCGCCGTCGAGCGCAGCGGCGGGGGCGCGGCCGGCAGCGAGCGCAGCCGGAACGGCGACGGCGGCGTCGGGAAGCTCGGGAAGGAGCCGTCGCCGGAGCTCGGGAACGGCACCGAGCTGAGGTCGGACACGTGCAGCGGCGACCACGGCGCCCACGCGGCGGCCCACGGCGGCCAGGGCGGCCACGGCGGCCACTGCAGCGCGCGCGCCGGGGAGGACGCGCGGAACAGCGGCGGCGCGGCGGCCGGCTGCAGCGGCGCGCGCAGGCGGGGCAGGAACCCGCCGTCGTCGGACGAGGAGGGCGCGGGGGAGGGGGAGGGCGCGGGGGAGGCGGAGGGCGCGGGGGAGGCGGAGGGGGGCGCCGCCACGCGCGCCCAGTAAGCCGGCTCGCCGCCGCAGCGCGACGCCGGCCACACCCAGTTCGCCGTGAACTTCAGACACTGCACTATACTCGATATTCCGCTTTCTCTAAATCTGGAAAATTATACTGACCTTAGTATCCATCCGCCTCTATTTAACATGCTCATCTGATAACTGTAAAAATGCGATGTAAGCACTCACCTGATTTCCTGCGAATGTTAGTAGGCGTGTCAGAAGAACGTATGATTTGGATTAGTCATTTTGTTTCTTTACAAGCCGATCGATCATCATAATAATACTTACTTTTTAAAAGGCACTTGAGTGCTGTCTGCGGCGCGCAGGTCTGTGAGCCGGGCGGCTACCATGTTGTATGCTGCAAGCGAATAATTTCTAAACATTAACGCAGTGCCGACACGTCCTTGCCCCGACCGAACCGTCGCCCGCACCGTGCACCCCGAAACCCACAAACCACACCATCACCCCCACCATATTGTCAACTTGAAAGCGGTCATAGTGAAACGATTATTAAATCTTGTCATAAAATGTATTTGTCATGATTGTATCATCGTTTCCACTATTGAACCAACATGGAGTCAAAGAATGGCAAATGAAAATTAACCTCAATAATGATATGAAAATGGGCTTAATTTTGAATGCCACCTGCAAACGCTTTAATTACTACTTAGTTGATAATTTAATTTTTATTATTATGACAATAACTGGAATTTTGCTTTAGCATAGCAGGTGGTATTAAGAATTGACCAATACGAGAGGTTCAACTAAATGAAACTCATATATTGGTCGCGTATGGATATCATGGAAATCATGTTTTATGGAATACGCAAGGATCAGTAGAAGCACCCAAATTAGTCAACCAATAGTACGTACAGCATTCCAGGTTAAACACTACGAAGAACCAACCAACACCAACCAACACCAACCAACACCAACCAACACCAACCAACACCAACCAAACCACACAAACTACATAACTAAATAAAATCCGGCATGTTTTATGGAAATACTAAAATAGTTTCAAACAAGGTTACATGCAAGAAGCTGGAAATTATAGCGAGTAGTGATAAAATCGTCGTGATGGCTTCGTCACCGACAATATGGCAGTACAGGGAAGGTCTAGCTCGCTAGCTAGGCAGCTAGGCTAACGCGACATGTAGCTAACTTCACACTTACTACAGTTACGAATTTTATAGTCTTTATTTATCTTCTTCCCGAACATAAGACATCAACGCGCTCTTTGTTTCGTAGCTAGTTCGTAGAGATTGCGTAGCTTATTTTATCGTACTCCAATATCTTTGAGGCAATTTGTTTAAGACATTTTAACGAACAAACGACGCGTTTATTTATTTCTTTCGTAGCAAGTTCGTTTGTCTCGTAATAGATTATTTTTTTTGAGCCAATTGTGTTTATTATTTCTACGTAGCATTTGTTTAGAGATTTTGTAGCTTGTCTTGTAGTAGATTTTTAGAGTTTCTTCGAGTCTCAAGCCAATTATATGCAGTATTTTTTCACGAACAAAATATAATAACGCGTTCTTTATGTCGTTGCAAGTTCGAAGAGTTCGCTTTTCCTAGCATCGTCGTAAGTGTCGTAAGTTAATTTATTCGACTCAAATATTGCCCGACTTTAAACGGTTACCAGAAAATATGACGCTTTTTTTGCTAACTCCAATTTTAATGTAAGGTCTTTCCTATTTAAATATCTGACAATCGATCATTATCTTTAATTGTTTATAAAATTTATAGGACACTGAGAAACGCCATATTCCTATGAAATTTTAAGTTGATTAATCCACCAAAATCTAGTAATATCATTCGAATAGCGGTCCCTAGTCTCGTGTGAAGTGAGCTACACGAGCGGCCCCGGGTGCGCACGGCGCGGGCCCGCGCGCGCTCGCTCACCTTTCTCCTGCTTGCGTCGCTTGCGCTTGTTGCAGATCTTCACGGCGCACACCGACAGGATTATCGCCACTAGAAAAGTAAATAATATTAAAGATAACTTTCATCCACAAAAGACATTCAATAAAGTACTTATAGATCTTTTTTTTCAACAGAAGGTCACAGAAGAGTTATGTTATGTAGAGTTCCAAGTACATGTGTGAGGAAACCTATGAGATACAGAGTACCAGGTGTCTGCAAATCGGAACAAGTTGTAGGTTTAATATATCAGAATAACTAATGGTATTTTAGATATGTTTTCGATAAATTAGTATAGTCACCCCACAGCATCACCCCGTATCCCATATCTTCCTCTTTCAGTTACCCAATCCTCCTAACCAGTATTTGTTTTGGAAAACGTTTTATTATCCTTGTTGTCTTGTTAGCCAGCCAAGCTATCTTTTTGGATATTAGTGTACAACTTAAAAATAAAATATACGGAGTAATAAGTATTTGGTTTTTACTCCAACTTCCCTTTCGATAAAATTTACCATTGGCCACTATTACCCAGCACTACACGTTATAACATAACAGGTTACTACGAGTATGTATTGATAAATACTATTTAATCATTATTGGACCTAGAAAATCTAAGGCGACTTTTTGAAAGTACGATCTGCATTAAGTAAATTTTTTGGTCGAGAGCCCATCAGCTGTTGTGAACACTTTCTTTGACAGTTTTCGACTTCTTGTTCGTACCTATAAAGAACAGTATCCCGCCGACAACCCCGGCGGTGATGGCTTTGTGCTTGACGCGCGCCGGGACCGCGAACTTCACCTCGTCTGAACTCTCGTAGCTGGTCGCCGAGTTGGCCAACACTCGGAAGTAATACGTCCGTCCGCCGACCAGGTTTTTCACTGGAACGTAAGATAGCATTACATTTTTTTTAACACAGTATTCACGAAAATGTTACTGGACCAGGCATGGACCTGAAAGCTACAACTAAAAGAAAGCCTACGGTCACTCACTGCGGCTCAGACCTCGTCTTAGGGAGTTGGCTTGGGAATATTCATAAGCAAGGTCACACATGGACGTCTTTAATCAAGAATTTTAAAGAGTTCACTATTTCATTTGAAATCAATATTGTCATTCGAAAGTAAAATTGAGAGATAAAATAACAAGCCCGCCTTACCCAGATAACTAGTCTCTTCCGACCGGATCTGTCCCCTGTTGAGCGTCTTCCACTGCGCATCAGTCCTATACTTGATGGTGTAGTACTGGACTAGATGCACCCTGTCCAAGGGAGGCTGCCATGTGATCAGGAACCCGTTGTGGACCTCCGTCACCGTCAGGTTGCGAGGGTTGCCAGGGCGAGGACCTGCAGATGGTAACATTGTAGACTCCTTTTTGTTTGAATCTTGACCAAATATAGAGATGTGAAGCAATTGAAAATAATAAAACGGCGTATAACAGCTGTGCCCTAAGATGAAAATGGTTGAGATAGTTAAAACTTATCGTTAAAAGAAATTTCACATAAGATAAACATAATGCCAAAAGTTAAGAAATTTAAACAAATTGTCTTATAATACAAATAGTGAATAAAGAACCCAAACGTAATGTAAAATGTTTTTCAGAAAAAAAGTGAAGAACAAGATGAAAAGCAGAATGTTATTGTGAAGTTAGTAAGCAGTGAGAGAGGTAACAAGGTGCAGTAAGTACCGGAGTCCCGAGGTGCGTTTACGAATATCTTTTCGTCTAGCGGGCCGGGCGACGTCGCCGGCGCCTTCGGGCGCGCACCTACATCTACAAACACCAACAACGAGGTTAATTCTACATCAAAACACGTCAAGCATCTGAAAATGGGTAAGTGAAGAACACACAATGTAACCCCTACAAAGTTTATGCCCAGTCACTTTACGCGGTTTTCACACTGTGAGCTTAATCTGCGGATGCGAACTTGTGTTGAACAATCAAACTATTGACAATATCTGTCTGCTCCGGCAATTGTACCACCAGTATGAGAATGGCCTTATTGAAGAAAATGGTCTCTAATTTTTATAGGTACACGTTATAGTTTAATGCTAGTTTCAATCTTGTATCACATTTATACAAAACTACAGAAAATGTATTTATGTTATCTTTAGGAAACAAGTTTTTATGTTGATGATGATGAGTTCTTATCTAACATTTATTGACTTACAGGAGACTGCGTGCATGCAAGGAAAAATCCATTTAATCACATAAAACATAGTTATTAATTAATTTCTACCTAGTACAAAAAATCTCATCGAATAATTTTTAAAACATTGTTTACCTATAATATATTTTTAAAATTTTGCACTCACAGTCCAATATTTTTTTAACATTAGAAAGAACATTTCGTTAACATCATCACCTGTAATGTAGGTATCTCAAATTTGATGGTCGGTACTTAAGTTTTGATCCAATAACTTTAATTAAATTTTACCCTAGAAATATGAACTAAGTCTTCAAATAATACAATATTAGTGACTAGATACGTCCCCAGCACCACACAAGTTCCGTCTGCTTACCCAATGTTCTGATGGTGATGGCCTTGCTCATCATGCCTTCGCCGATGGTATTCTTGCTGTTCACTTGGAACTCGTACGTGGTTCCTGGCTGCAAGCGGTTTATTGTTACCTGGAACCGAAGTCGTGGTATAAAAATCATCAGAATTTATTAGTAGGATTATTTAGCATATTTTTCAAGTATTGTGTTTTTTTTTTAATTTTTTAGTGATAAGTAAATTATAATTTATTGTTTTCAATATTTTTAATTGTGCACGTCGTATCTGCCTCTCAGAATGCTATTTCACTAGCCTAGGTCTGCTGGAAGAGATTTCTTTTTAGAAATAAGCTGTGCCTGTTGTGTTTTTGTTTTATATGTATATGTTCTTTGTATTTTATTGTGTACAATAAACTGTTAAATAAATAAAATAATAAATAAATAGTAATCACAAAGTCTAATTTCGTGAGAGACAGTTTCCAATCCGAGGGTTTTAGTATATTGCAATTTAGGCGATGGGCTGATAACCTGTCACTACAGCAATATACCTACAAATCTATACCCTCAAAATTTTATCAGACGTGGCGGAACGATCTTCGTTTAGGTAGTTTACGCTCTGCCTATCCCATTAGGGATAAAGGCGTGATTATATGTATATACTACTTACGCATTTGAAGTAACTATTGATTTTGTTGCATATAATTTTATTATTACATTTGTCATTTATTAAAATCATGTGAGGACGTAAAATAGAGAAAAGTGATTAAAGCCACTGGTGTGCGGTGATCCTAAACAGAATTAATCCCACGAGTTCAAAGCTGTTTTGTTTTCTTAATGACGATGTTATTTTGATAATTATAATAATTTTCATCAAAATAAAATGGATCAAATGAATCATTTTAATGTGAACTGCAGTAAACTTTCCGTCTTTAGCCATGGCTAAAAAGAAACAATAGGATTGTGTTTTGATTGATGTGGTGACCGGTTGTCAGGCACGGATCTCTATTTACTGTACTGGCCTTTTGCAGTATTCTGAAAAGATAAGCAGTTAATTCGTTCTATGTTTATTTATTGCTTCCAGTCCATCATGGAAGTTTCCGGTATACGTAATAGCCATTAAGAGTGATCATTAATGTCTGAATGTAAGTATTCTTTATTATTGCTTAGTCGTTAAACGGTTTTAGCAGTCATCAACGACATAAACACATAAATAATCGTCATCGCAATTAGTGCGTCTAATCACAATTTAGTTAACTGTACACTTATTACAATGAAATGCAAGTGTATTTTGACACATAACACTTTGATCGACGGGTGGGTTCTTATTTCAAACACCATCAAGCGGTGATAGTTTAACTTGATGTGATCTTGATTGTACTACTACAGATTTGTAAGTTTCCATTGGTTTCTAGGGTGATTAAAGATAAAACTAATATGCATGTTGTTGTTGCTAACCATTTGCTAACAGTAGCACGGAACATGAACGAAATAAGCTTATCTAATTAGATCAGTTTCATCTGGGCTAACTGTGAATTCACTAATTTGTGGTCAGGGTTCACTGGTCTAAAGAAAGTAGTCTCTATTCTCAAGCACAGGTTACTTATGAGCGCGGCGGGTTTCTGTGTCAGAGGTATGTTTGTGATGCTATTCAATTTGCGGAAGATAGGGCAAGCAAGATGGAGAATACGCTCAATGTTGATAACAATTAAATGACGGAGGGGGAATCGACATTTGATGTGATTACCGAAATTACTTGGTCTTGCAAACCTGAGTTTAGCCAATATGGCTCTGACTACGCTACACTCGCTTCCTTTAGTTACTTCCGTAGCATTATATCCTACGAAATACTGTTGTGGGGAATACATTGCCGCTGGAATTGACTCAATTTTTATTTTAGTATTTAATCTAGTCTTACACTTTGGTCTACTCGGAGAAGCCAGACTCGCGGTACCAGATGGTGAAGTCTTGGGTTACTGAGAACTGATCTTCAAGCTACGTATCTAATAGTAAGTCTGTGACACTTACAGTAGTAGCACCAGATGGCGTGACAGGCACTTTGGTCCACTCGGAGTAGCCGGCTTCTCGGTACCAGATGGTGTAGTCTTGCTTGTAGTCGGGTCCTCCAGCGTACCCGGGCTGCCACCGCAGCGTTACTGAGAACTCGGTGGCTGTCCCTGACACGTTGTACGGAGCGTGCGGCTGCGTGCCTTCGATCACTAGCTGAGTGTCTGCTACTATCGTTGCCACCTGGGGAAGAGACAAATCACATGATGAAGATGTTCTAGCTGCTGGGGTCTTTGGAAAACATTTGATAGGATCATGTATCCTAGGTTCCAACACCTATGGAAGGTTTCACTCGGGGGCGTGAATACGCTCTCAGTTCTAATACCTATGACAAATTACGAGCTTACGGCGCGTGCCCTGTTTCTCCTGCAGTGGAAGCACGTCCCACCGCTGACACGCCAGACAAGGATACTGTCTTGTTGGCACATTTATGGCGTGTTGTCAATATTTTCCCTTACCTCATTGGAGGCGACGCACTGATAGATGCCAAAGTCCTGCCTCCTTAGTGTGTCTATGGTGATGTTTCCTCCCAAGGCTCGAACCCTGTTCTTCTGCAGCGGCAGCCCGTCCCGGCGCCGCCACACCACGCTGGGCCGCTGCGTGCCTTCCGCCTCTTGAGCTTCGCAGTGCATCTCTACTGACTCGCCCACCTAAAAATTACAACAGATGCAAAATTTTCTTCTTCTTATGTCGAATGGGTTATCAGATCGTCAAACGATGCACCTTGTCGAGATTTAAAATGGACCTATTCTCCTTCTTAGCGAGTGGGTCTGGTCTTCTGACATCGTTTGAGTAACGACAATTAACTTTGTGTGATGACCACTATTAGGTACAGACAACGACCGGGATCGCTGACTATAAATGAATTAAGAATTTATTCTTTATTATTTAAGTCTGGAAGACCATTTGACTTACCTTTCGTTGATATAATGGTTCTGGTTCTACGGTGAAAACTGGCGGCTTACGTACTAACACTTCCATTGGACCTGAGGAAACAATAAAATCGTCAGCAATGTAGTATTTGACTCTACGATATCTTAAATTTCAAACTTGGTGTTAAAGAGTTTACCTGAAGACCCTTGCGTTCCTTGCGCATTGTAAGGCGTGCAAGTGTATCGTCCCTGGTGGTTCTGGTTGACCCTGGTGAACAGCAGCGATCCGTTGTTCATGATCACGATGTCCTTCGTCTGATAAGGCTCCAGCAACCTCTTGTCCTTCGTCCAGGTCACGTACTGTAGAGGTGGGTTGGCCTTTATGTAGCACTGCACTACTCCCGCTAAACGGAAGGGAAGGTATTGGACTGTCGGTGTGAAAGTTACTTTTGCTGGATCTGGGGGCAGAAAAAGTAAAAATATAAATACGTTTATGCATCAACACATAGAATAAACAGAAATGATAATGTTTTTTTTTTATAATTAGAAATGGGTTTGCTCTTGACTCGACGACACGTCGACTCTGCCACGGTCTTCTCCAACCTAGTGTCAAACTAGGTTGGAGAAGACCGTGGCAGAGTCGACGATGAAGCAAGCTCACCCAGCAGATGATATAATATCCTGTATATCAATTATATTCAGCAGGAATCGTGCATTATGCACAAGATATGCTCTTCCCGTGGCGCAATATAAACGATAATAGTATCACGTTACAAAAACAAAACCAGGATGTTCCTTACATTCAACATTGAGGTAGGCCGACGCGCTTTGAGGATCCCCAATGCCGTTGCTAACTTCGCAGAGATACTGTCCAGAGTCATCAGCAGCTACCGGGTTGATGACCAGCGCTCCATCTCTCCTGATGGTCACGCGGGTCTCCAGCGCCGCCACCTCGGCCACCGGAGCACCCTCACGGAACCACTTCACTGTCACATTGCCGGGGAGCGCTTTCGCTTCGCAAGAGAACTGCACCTTCTCCCCTTCTAGCTTCGTTTGATTCGTTGGAGGCATCTGCATAAATATACATACAGCTTAGATCTAAGAAGTATAAATTAGAACAAAATCGACAGAAATCAGCACAAAGATTTGTAAATTAGAAATACGGGTTTAGCTTTCAGAGGGGTATATACTACGTAGAGCATTTGATGATTCTCCGTAGCTTTGTACTAAGCTGTTTGAAGTATGTTGGGAATGGCCACGTCTGCCGCATGCTGGATAAATTGTGGGGAAAAAACCACTACACAGTAGATGCCGCTGACTGAGGCATAGCGATTCGATAAACCTAGATGTAGATAGCGAGACGAGCTGAACGCCTTCAGCAAGGCATGACCGAAAGAGACACAAGGTATGTAGTCATAGAGGGAGCGGAGAGAGACCTTTGTCCATCAGTAATAACGGCTTCACAAAGGAATGTACTCACAGTGATGACAGCGCCGCCGGCGATGATGACGCGCGCGGTGTGCGACACCTGCCCCTCGCCGTTGCGCGCGATGCACGTGTAGTCGCCGATGTCCTCGTGTCGGATGTTGCTGATGCGCAGCTCGGTGCCGTCGTTGAAGATGCCCACAGTGCCCGACGGCTCGACAGGATTCGCGTCCTTGTACCATAGTATCTCCGGTGTGGGCGTGCCCTCAGCTTGGCAGTTGAGGATAATAGCATCTCCTACAAATAAACTATGTTTTAGCACTAAAACAGTAAATGATCATAGAGAATCGTAGTAACGATGTGCTTAATGCTACTCAACGCTCATTTCCGACAAATGTTTGCCAATGGAAGTAAACGCCGGAGTGTGACGTCAGACGTATTTGCACATTTTGCGAGCTTTTACGTTCGTAGTAAAACGAAACTACCTGTTATCATCAAACGGTATGCTTTCAGAGCCCACGTCGCGTACGGCTGCCAAGTTAGAGCAAGGTAGAGCTAGTTTATTTTTTTACCTATACGATTGCCAAACTAGTCTTGATTATAAGGCGCTGACTCTACATTGCTGCCATTTGGCATTCCTTGCTGGCTACTGTTTAAATACTGTCTATAAAAATCTGTTCGATGCCAGCTTAAAAAGATTCGATGTCTTGGAGATTTGTTCGGCTTCAAAGGAAAGTTTTGTTACTTATGGGTGCGGGTCGGTAAATAAAATGAAATTGATGGACAAATTATACTGGATTTCCAGAGTTGAAGGTCTTCTTACCTAAATTAACGTATATAATGTCTTCCGGTGTGATGGAGAAGCGCGGTGGCGCGTGCACGTCGAGGTGGAACCAAGTCCCGTTCTTGTGCTGGTTTGGGGACCGGTTGAGGAACACCACCTTACATTCGTACCAACCCTGTCAGAGAACAGCACATGTTTTACGTCACATTCTTGAGTTAAAAAAACTAACATTGAAACACATACACGAATAGCTGCGCGGTTGGCTAGCGTCTGGTTAACTCAGGTTTTGTTCACACGTATTTGGGTTCACAATCTACATGGTGTTTTGAGAACTAAAATTTCGAACTAATTTAGCTGCTACAAGCACTTCAAAGTTTTGTGAAGTGTGTTGTTTTGGTCTGCAATAGCCTAAGTAACTGGATCATTCAGTTTTGAGAGCCAATGTCTAAATCCTCGTAGAAAAGTATCTAAAGGATCTCCAGGCGATGGGATGAAGTTGTGCCATCATGTTTTCATGTGAACCCCGCCAAATACGTGTGAAGAAAGCACTGGGTAAACCAAACGCTGGAAGCAGAAGCGGTCCACTCACCTGGTCCGATTCCCGTATATTGGTGAGGTTGAGACTGGCGGCGCCGTAGGGAGAGTCCGGCGCCACGCGCGACACTCGTCCCTCGTACCCCTCGCCGCTGTGCGTCGGGTAGCTCTCGTACCAGATGTAGATCGGGATGTCCTGTCCCTACGCACCACACTACGTGTCAACCACCCTCGAAACTCCTGGCGCGAGGTCTCACTACACTTACAGAGGCCACTACTTCGACTCTCAGTAACTACGGCTCTTAGTCTGTCAGTCCTCGAGACAGTAGGCACGATACGATGCGTTTACATACATACAAATTGTTTGTACCTTGCAACAGTAACCGCATGCATGCATGACGCGAGATTGATATTATCGTTTCGGTACCGGTACATTCAACACATTTGTTACTGTCACAAGGTAAAAACCACAATACAAGATTGAATAAAATATCTACTAGAACATGCAAAATGATTCTTTTGGAATTTTGTTCGTTGGTACCCGTTTCAAATTCGGGTTTTCCGTTTAATGAATGTTTAATATAAAAATGTTAACAATTTAATTTAAGATTGATTTAATTATGAAGTGCCAATGATTACGTGCCGAAGTTTTAATTAGGCATTGTTTAAGATTACGTACATTTAAGAAAAGTAAAGGCATGCAAAAAGTGAAAAACATGAAGAATGCATGAAAAACGAAACACTAACTACAGCGAGCTACGGAGGTGGGGATGGGGTATGATAGAATGGTGTGCGGATTACATTACGAGTAGAATGTTCCAAGTTATGTTGGATAAGTACTTGTACATGAATCTACTTTTGCAAGAGCGTGGGAGAAGCCCACAGCCACAGGAAGAGAGAAACAGACAGAACCGCCGCCAGTGCGCGAGGAGTGCCGTGCTCCGTGTAGCGTTGTAAGCGCAATGTGCTCCCGGGCTATCTCAGAAACAGGTGCACCCCAAAGAAAAATAAAGAGAAAAAAACTCTTATTTTATATGTAAAGTGGCAGTGTATGTGTATGTTCGTTCTAACGGGGGTCTGCTGCTCTCTCGGACTCGCTTTGAAGGCCTTTATAACTGTGGTGTAAGTCGCCCGGTCGGTGGGACGACGAGCACGGTAGGAACGAGGCAATACGCAGAAGAGGCATAGATACACAAAAGGCGTGCGCGGGGCGCGGCGGGCGGCAGGGGGGGCCGGCCCGCGGCGCCCGCGTTACCACTAGACGGGACAAACGTGTCGCACTCGACACAGCAATATACTTTACAGTCTGCGGCCGCGTCGCGGGGACGAGCCGTCCTCTACTGAACAGAAACACACACACGGTAGATGAGCAGCGTTGTATTGTAAGAGTGGAGTGTGGGCCGTCGTACCGTTTCGCCTACCTTCTTCTCCCACTGCAACACGTACGGCACGGGGATGTCTTCCGGGAAGTCCACCTGGCAGTTGAACACCACGCTCTCGCCGAGGATCGCCGTGATGTGCACAGCATCTTGGTGGTCTTGGTGGCAGGTTACTGCAACAAAATACGAAGCTAGAATACTCGTATCTTTAGAAGAAATATCCTAATGTGGTCAAATATGATTTGTTGTCAGGCTTTTACTGTAAAGGCAGCAAAAATAAAACTTCTGCAAACGGTGGCTCCATGCCTGAACTCCCATGTCACGGGGCGCACTGGGACCCACCTGGCAGGTTCACTAGCAGCAGGAGGAGCAAGCCGGCGGCGATGTGCGGCGGGAGCACGGCGCGCCAGCCCATGCCTGCACTCCCATGTCACAGGCTGCACTGGGACCCACCTGGCAGTTTCACTAGCAGCAGGAGGAGCAAGCCGGCGGCGATGTGCGGCGGGAGCACGGCGCGTCAGCCCATGCCTGCATTCCCATGTCACGGGGCGCACTGGGACCCACCTGGCAGGTTCACTAGCAGCAGGAGGAGCAAGCCGGCGGCGATGTGCGGCGGGAGCACGGCGCGCCAGCCCATGCCTGCACTCCCATGTCACGGGGCGCACTGGGACCCACCTGGCAGGTTCACTAGCAGCAGGAGGAGCAAGCCGGCGGCGATGTGCGGCGGGAGCACGGCGCGCCAGCCCATGCCTGCACTCCCATGTCACGGGGCGCACTGGGACCCACCTGGCAGGTTCACTAGCAGCAGGAGGAGCAAGCCGGCGGCGATGTGCGGCGGGAGCACGGCGCGCCAGCCCATGCCTGCACTCCCATGTCTCGGGGCGCACTGGGACCCACCTGGCAGGTTCACTAGCAGCAGGAGGAGCAAGCCGGCGGCGATGTGCGGCGGGAGCACGGCGCGCCAGCCCATGCCTGCACTCCCATGTCACGGGGCGCACTGGGACCCACCTGGCAGGTTCACTAGCAGCAGGAGGAGCAAGCCGGCGGCGATGTGCGGCGGGAGCACGGCGCGCCAGCCCATGCCTGCACTCCCATGTCACGGGGCGCACTGGGACCCACCTGGCAGGTTCACTAGCAGCAGGAGGAGCAAGCCGGCGGTGATGTGCGGCGGGAGCACGGCGCGCCAGCCCATGCCTGCACTCCCATGTCTCGGGGCGCACTGGGACCCACCTGGCAGGTTCACTAGCAGCAGGAGGAGCAAGCCGGCGGCGATGTGCGGCGGGAGCACGGCGCGCCAGCCCATGCCTGCACTCCCATGTCACGGGGCGCACTGGGACCCACCTGGCAGGTTCACTAGCAGCAGGAGGAGCAAGCCGGCGGCGATGTGCGGCGGGAGCACGGCGCGCCAGCCCACGCCTGCACTGCCATGTCACGGGGCGCACTGGGACCCACCTGGCAGGTTCACTAGCAGCAGGAGGAGCAAGCCGGCGGCGATGTGCGGCGGGAGCACGGCGCGCCAGCCCATGCCTGCACTCCCATGTTACGGGGCGCACTGGGACCCACCTGGCAGGTTCACTAGCAGCAGGAGGAGCAAGCCGGCGGCGATGTGCAGCAGGAGCACGGCGCGCCAGCCCATGCCTGCACTCCCATGTCACAGGCTGCACTGGGACCCACCTGGCAGTTTCACTAGCAGCAGGAGGAGCAAGCCGGCGGCGATGTGCGGCGGGAGCACGGCGCGCCAGCCCATGCCTGCACTCCCATGTCACAGGCTGCACTGGGACCCACCTGGCAGGTTCACTAGCAGCAGGAGGAGCAAGCCGGCGGCGATGTGCGGCGGGAGCACGGCGCGCCAGCCCATGCCTGCACTCCCATGTCACAGGCTGCACTGGGACCCACCTGGCAGGTTCACTAGCAGCAGGAGGAGCAAGCCGGCGGCGATGTGCGGCGGGAGCACGGCGCGCCAGCCCATGCCTGCACTCCCATGTCACGGGGCGCACTGGGACCCACCTGGCAGGTTCACTAGCAGCAGGAGGAGCAAGCCGGCGGCGATGTGCGGCTGGAGCACGGCGCGCCAGCCCATGCCTGCACTCCCATGTCACGGGGCGCACTGGGACCCACCTGGCAGGTTCACTAGCAGCAGGAGGAGCAAGCCGGCGGCGATGTGCGGCGGGAGCACGGCGCGCCAGCCCATGCCTGCACTCCCATGTCACGGGGCGCACTGGGACCCACCTGGCAGGTTCACTAGCAGCAGGAGGAGCAAGCCGGCGGCGATGTGCGGCGGGAGCACGGCGCGCCAGCCCATGCCTGCACTCCCATGTCACGGCCGCGCGCGGCGACTCATCGTTCATGCATCACCTAAGACAAAAATATATGCATAAAATATCTAGCAGGTACCTAAACAATTTTGATAGCAAAAATGGCGAGGAACTTTTATCAAACCCGGTCCTTTAGGTTAATATTGAGGTTTATTTTAATTTTAAAGAGACTCTTTAGTTTTCTCTTATAACTGGTGCAAGCTTCATGTAGTTTTGAGTCGGTAACTATAATAGACGAGATACAATGCTGACACTAAAACCTCAAGACTTATGATAACATAAACAAGACAGGACATAGGTACATCCTTCATTACTAATTCGCAGGTAAATCAAACATGTCAGCGTTGCTATTCACGAATATTTCTCGTAGCTGCTATTTATAGCAGGTTTTCCCTATTGCCAACACGCTGTATGTAATCAGCGATCATATTTCCATGGCTGCTGGCTCGGGGCTCGGTGGCACCGCAGACTAATCCGGCAGTAAATTAGTGTAATCCCGCGGCGCCGATCAATCACGGACCCGCTAATGCCGCCCGCGCTACCGCAACTGTTCATACACACTACTAGAGACGATTTTGCATGGAATGTGCATAAGAGCTTTTAAGCGGCGATTTTGACTCAACTTCTGACTGCAACCGCGGCTTCCAGGACCTTTTGACTGTTCTTCTTTAAATTTAAGAGCAGGGCTCTTGTCTGTGAAGTAATCGCCATTCGGATCGATTTTGTGTGAGTTTCTTGACATCCTGGTACGACACGACCTCAGCTTTGACTGTTATAGTACATATTTAGATAATTCGTCGCAACTTCTTGTTTATGTATTACGTCACTTAGTATAAGCCCTAGTTTATGTACTATTTTATGGGGAATAAATGAGTTATCTATCCATCTATATTTTGATAAAATTTGTGTGCTTGGAAGTGACACCTTTTGTGCTATTTGATTTGCCAAAATTTGGCCAGCGTTCGCTCTAGATTTCTTACCAAAAACTGTTAAAAGGCAACGAACATATAGCTATCTTAAATATAGAAACAATATGTTTTGGCGGGTATTGGGCCCATCGCATGCTAGCTCACAGGCTGCATAGTTAATTGGCGTTGAGTTATGCAATCAATGAAGTTCAGAAACTGCAAGAGCGCAATTTCGATTCGAAGGCTGCACGAAACTTAGCTACAGAATATGGAAATTAAAAATTCAGTGAGATTTTGAAGCAACGGCATTTTGGAACGATCTTTTTCAAATGTATTTATCTATACTAATATTATAAAGAGGAAAGATTTGTATTTTTGTGTGTATGTTTGTAACGAATAAACTCAAAAACTACTGGACCGATTAAAAAAAAACATTTACCTTGAGTAACATAGGCTACTTTTTACCGCGGGAAAATATATATGATTCATACGGGAAAACTCATTAAGTTAGCCGCGGCTGAAACTGCGACGTAAAAGGTTCGTCTATTATATTCAAATGTCTATGGTATAAGCCTCCCGGTGTTCAAATTAACGAGGATTGTTAATTAAAAGCGATGTCACGCGGCACTGCTGTTGCGCGGATGTCGTGCTGAGCTAGAAGAGGCATATTTTAAATTAAATTGATATGTTAATGTTATCCTTTCTTAACTAACCTATCAATATATATTATACTTCGCACGGAAATTATCAGTGTTTCTCTACTATATTATGCATGTATTATAAATACTAAATAATATAATACTATATTATAATGTATAATACATGCATAATATAGTAGAGAAACACTGATAATTATAAACCTTCCTCTTGAATCACTCTATCTATTAAAAAAAAACCGCATCAAAATCCGTTGCGTAGTTTTGAAGATTTATGCGTACATAGGGATATAGGGACAGAGAAAGCGACTTTGTTTTATACTACGTATGTAGTGAAGTAAAGTGTATCCAGATAAATAATACCGTTTTATGGTGAGTTGGCTCAGTTCAGTGTAAATTTGAATCTTCAACAATAACTTGCTCCTGATAGGAGATCTTTGGAGTAAGCAGTCTTAGGCAGAGGAAAGGTGGAACTTGAAGATATAAAAAAAAACTTAAAAATAGAAGCTGTACGCTGTACGAGAAAATAGGTACATCAAGACGCTGGCTGTTAAAATCGCGGGGAGAAACACAAGTCTCTTTTTTTGCAAGCATGTTTTTCATAGAGCAAAACATACCTGAGTACTTGACCGCGATTTGTTTTTAAAAAAGCAGTTGCAAGCATATAACTTACCTCGAGGGCGGCTGGCGGCTTCACTGCCGTCCTTGGACTATTTCCATGTACACAACGGTAATGGCGCTGCATCACGACATGCGATCGACCCAGGCTTGCAAACCTTGCGAACTTGCTGGCTGAGTACAGTCAACTTTAAAAGCGCATCAAAGAATAGACTGTTTTTTTTTTAATTTCGTATCTCACTGGTTTGGCTACTTAATCTAGGTGATTGAACGAAGGCACTGGTTTTTACACAGAGCGACTGCCATCTGACCTCCGCAACCTAGAAGGGAAACCTGACCCAATCCCAGATTAGGTCACAGTTTTCAAGTCGCCAGTGCTTAGCATGGCCTCTGTCATGGCTTAACAACTAATATCTCCGTTAATACTGTTATTAAACAATATTAACCAGGACCAACGGCTTAACGTGCCTTCCGAAGCACGGAAAAGGCACCGAATAAACGTACATATTGATTATATATTAAATAACATTGGTACGTGGTGGGATTTGAACCACGACCTCCCACTCAGGAGGTAGCGGCACTATCCACTACAATTAGGACAGTAAGTTATCTGAAGGTGTAAGCAATGTGTCCTTTTTTGACCGACGGGCTTGCTTGTCTTCGAAGCTGCCTAACAGGTCATAGCCTGCCATGACTTTGACGTATAGGCAGACAGATGAGATTTTAGATTTTAATTGGTAGGTAATAAAAAGACGATCTGTAACTGATGTTGGTAGCTTTCCTACTCGCGTTGGTGTAGACGACCGCAGAGCCTAGTTGGTAAGGGTAGCAGAAAGTTCCGGGTTCGATTCCTGATCACGATCAGGCAGATATTTGATTGAACATACCTGCTACTAAACGTGCAGGGTACACTAGATTCCGCAATAAAATGTTGTAAAATATAAACGCTACAATTTTACTTTTATAGTATTTCCAACTCAGTTTTAGACCAAATGTAAACAATTCTCTACAATGTAATTTATCCGCGTATCATTAAAAGATTTCACTTCAGTAGGTCTGCTATAAGAAATTCCTTTTTTGTTTTGTTGTGTCTTTGTTTTGTATGTCCTATTTTTAAGATGTTTTTGTGTACAATCAATTGTAGAATAAATAAACTTTGATGTCGTTTTATTCAAAAACACATAACAAAAATAAATTATACGTGTTAGCATATTAGTTAAATTACTAAAACTACTATTTCATTATGTTGTCGTATCTAATAGCTAAAACTTATTTTTGAGACCTGATTTTCGATTAAAGGCTCATGTCTGTTACTGTATGTTCTTTGTTCACCTTTAGTCTAAAACTGAGTTGGAAATACTATAGTTAGAAACAACAGTACCTACTCTACATTGTTGGAATCGAAACACCTAAGCGTGAAACACAAGTTGAAATTGTTGAAGGTGTAGGCTCTTCATAGGATCATGTTTCAAATATCTCCGTGTAGGTACTTATGTTGCTGACTGTACCTACACGTACTCACCACTAATCAGCTTATCGATTGTGTTTGTACCTCGGTTTCATAAGCTCTTTACCACTCCGCTCGTGTTCAAATTGCAAACGTTTACTGTAAACTACTACCTACTTCATACATATAATCACGCCTTTATCCCTAATAGGGTAGGCAGACCGTACACGACCTAAATAAAGGTCGTTCTGCCACGTCTGACAAAGTTTTGAGGATTATGATAGATTTGTAGGTATATTGTTGTAGTGACAGGTTGTCAGCCTATCGCCTAAATTGCAATATACAGAAACCCTCGAATCCCTTAGCTGGTTTTTACAGCATGCCCGGGAGGAAATACGACTAACACATTCTATGTTTTTCTCTCGCTCCCAGTCCAGCATGCAACCTACTACCTGCTAAATGTGGTAGTTTAAGGTTATACGTTGTATAAGGAACAGGGTTCCGCAAACTGATAGGGGTTGCTCAGTCAACGAAACTGAACAACTATCAGCTGTTTTTTTTTTCAGAAAATGAAACAAAAAAATGGCTTTTCCATACAAATTATCTGATTGAGGTGGTCATTTTGAAAGGGAAGGTCAAATTTTCTTTTCATCTCCTAAAAGAATTTCCTGGCGAAAGTTATTCAGTTTCGTTGACTGAGCAACCCCTATCAGTTTTCGGGACGCTGTCCCTTACACCCGGTATGACAATTATTTCAATCTTAATATGTCTTACTATACTGTTATATATATATATATATATATTATTGTTATATGTAATCAAATCAGGTAATTAATTGTTATCGAAGATTGTAATTATTTTAATGTATTGATACATGTACAAATGTATTGTTTTGGAATAAATGAAATGAAATGGTTTCATAGGTATATTTGGATTTCGAGTAAACATAGAAACGTTCGGTTTCTACTTACATACATACATATAATCACGCCTTTATCGCCATTTAAGAAAGATTTGTACGTATATTGCTGTAGTGACAGGTTGTCAGCCCATCGCCTAAACTACAATATATTGAAACCCTCAGATCCATTAGCTGTAGCATGCTCGGGAGGAAATACAGCTGGAACAATCTATGTTTTTCTCTCACTCCCAGTCTAGCATGGAAGTTCGGTTTCTGCGTATCTTTAATATCCGTAGTTACCTACTTTGATAAAATATAGAGCATACATACATACATATATATAATCACGCCTATATCCCTAATGGGGTAGGCAGAGCGTAAACGACCTAAACAAAGGCCGTTCCGCCGCGTCTGACAAAGGCTTGAGAGCCATTCAAGACAGATTTGTACGTATATTGCTGTAGTGACAGGTTGTCAGCCCATCGCCTAAATTACAATATACTGAAACCCTCAGATTCCTTAGCTGGCTTTTACAGCATGCTCGGGAGGAAATGCAGCTGGCACATTCTATGTTTTTCTCTCGCTCCCAGTCCAGCATGGAAGATATAGAGCAGTTTTATGTAAATGAAGTAGTACTTTTATACTAGACTGGAAGCAACAAAACAAAGCATAGAAAGTTGTTCACATCAAAGGAATCAGTGTTTCACAATTGAAGCGATGGGCTGGCAATCCGTCACCATAGTAATACATACTTCACTGTCCTCTTCGAAAATCATTTAAATAACGTCAGCTACACGTTTTAAAAACCCTAGGATTAAGATTCGAATTATCAAATCATCCCACGACATATACATTACAAGTATTAGCATTAAATGTAAAGGCGACCTCATTACAAATATCACTAGTTCGTTTCAGTGAACTATAATGAATGTTAATGTTAAATTAGCCTCTGGTGGCTTGTAACAGTAAAAGCAAGTTAGATAAGCGTGGCATTTCCGCAAATGTAGTGTAGCATGCATATAATCACGCCTTTATCCCTAATGGGGTAGGCAGAGCGTAAACGACCTAACCAAAGGTCGCTCCACAAAGTTTTGAGGATTATTTAAGATAGATTTGTAGGTATATTGCTGTATTGACAGGTTGTCAGCCCATCGTCTAAATTACAATATACTGAAATCCTCGAATCCCTTATCTGGTTTTACAGCATGCCCGAGAGGAAATGCAGCTGGCACATTTAATGTTTTTCTCTCGCTCCCAGGCCAGTACGGAAGTAAAATTTAGTGTTACCCGTTATAAAACCAAGTAAGTATACAGTCCCTGGTACAGGATTATTATACAGCTTATATCTTAGGGCAGTAACAACCGTCAATGCTTTTACATTGCCTACATACATACTCACATGCGTCACTTTACGCTCTACACGCGCGTACTGGCAGAGGGAAGCGCCGACGTAGTTTATCTCTACGCGCGTAGAGCGTAAGGTGACGCATGTGTGTTGTAGACAATGCAAAATGCATTGACAGCGCATTGAGAGCAGCCTTACGCGCAGTAAGTAACACCCGAGTGTTCCTGCCCCCCCCCCCCCTAGGACTATGCAAACTACGCTACCTCGCCTACTACAAGCTATATATCTATAGGTAGGTGTATGTCAAGTCAGACGTATTTGGTGGCGGAGTTAGTAAGTTCGATTTATAGGATGGACTTTCACAATATGTCGACAACGGCATGTATAAATTGATAAAAACAAAAATATATACAGTAAATTTAGTAAAATAAATATATTTTAATAAATACCTTTACCTTTGTTTATTTCAACACACTCTTTTAGAGTGCTTTTCCGTAAAACGCTGACTATAATTGTATAAAAGTCCGGTGCCAGCGGCTGCACCGCTATATTACCGTATAACGTTAACCGCGGGGTGGGTTCCTGCTGAAATTACCCGCTCTCTGCCAACCGCACCACTATTACTTTAACCGCGTCTTATTAACGGCTAATTATATACCTATTATGTACATGGATACGGAAAATCATACCTATACGAGGAAGGTAGGTTAAGCTATTTTTTTTCCAATCACGTAAATAAGGCCGCTTTTTGCTCTTTCATGTTGGACTGGGAGCGAAAGAAAATCATGGATTGTGCCAGCTGCATTTTCTCCCGGGCATGCTGTTAAAACCAGCTAAGGGATCCGAGGTTTCAGTATATTGCAATTTAGGCGATGGGCTGACAACCTGTCACTACAGCAATATACCTACAAATCTATCTTAAATACCCTCAAAACTTTATCAGATGTGGCGGAACGAAATTTGTTTAGGTCGTTTACGCTCTGCCTACCCTAGTAGGGATGAATAGTAAAAGTTGGAAGGGAAGATGATGTTTATGATATTCTGTGGTTTATGTTTATATGTATGTTTACTTAATATTCTATAATTTAAGTGAGGCACGTAGACATTTAGCTACGGCGTAGCGCGTAGAGCGCGTAGTAAGTTCTACGGATTCGTAGCCATAGGAATATTGCTCGCAGATATCTTATCTACGTTTCATGGGAGTAAATAAAAAAAAAAGTTTGTTGCTGCTAAGTAGCTGAAGCATCATGTTCATGCCATACGGCGGATTAAATCAAAGGTGCCCTAGATAGAAATCAAATAATTATAATCTAGACAGACTGACAATCATACCAGGTGTAAGGGACACCGTCCCGCAAACTGATACGGGTGGCTTAGTCAATGATACTGAACAAATTCCACCAGGAAATTCTTTCAGGAAGAGAAAAAAATGGCTTTCCCATACAAAATGTTCACCTCGATCAGACAATTTGTATGGAAAAGCCTTTTTTTGTTAACTTTCTGAAAGAATTTCCTAGTGGAAGTTGTTCAGTGTCGTTGACTGAGCAACCCCTATCAGTTTGTGCGACGCTGTCCCTTACACCCCTTATATGACAAAATTGTATTTATTTGATTCCTATCTAGGGCATCTTTGATTTGACAGTTTATGTATGTTATCGCACCTAGAAAACTAGATCAAATATAGATCAAATAAGTTTTACTTCGTGAGCTGTCATTGTCGAAGGTAGAACGATTTCTATGGTTTGTGATATTATGTTTAAGTTAAACGACTTAGCATGCGATCTAATGCACATATATACGGGGTGTAAGGGACAGCGTCCCGCAAACTAATAGGGGTTGCTCAGTCAACGACACTGAACAACTATCACCAGAAAATTATTTTAGGAAGTGAAAAATAATATTGGCTTTTCCATAGAAATTGTCTGATCGAGGTGCAAATTTTGTAAGGACTAAGCCTTTTTTTTTCATTTCTTGCAAAAATCGTGGCGATAGTTGCTCAGTTTCGTTGACTGAGCAACCCCTATCAGTTTGCGGGTCACTGTCCCTTACACCCGGTATTAAAGCCATGACTGTATCTGATAAAATGCAATTCAGAAACCATCAAAATGTTAACTTAACGTATACTGTTATGAATCCAGCAGCTAGATAGTGCACGAAGCGTCAATATTGTATGAATTTCATACAAATAGCTTTACGGTTGCCAATTTTTCTGTGGTTTATAGAGATGGGCGGACTAGTCACCGACTAGTCGGTAAAGCCGACTAGTCGGCATATTTCGTAGTCGGCGACTAGTCAGCGACTAGTCGGCAAAACGAGTGCCGTAATCGGCACTACTACTAATGTCGACTAATGTGGGCAAAAAAGTATTAAAAAAAAAAAAAAACTGTATCATGTACTAATTGTGATTTTTCCTTTATTTATTACTAGCGACCCGCCCCGGCTTCGCACGTAAATTATCAGTGTTTCTTTTCTATATTATGCATGTATTATACATATAAACCTTCCTCTTGAATCACTCTATTAAAAGAAACGGCATCAAAATCTGTTGCGTAGTTTTAAAGATTTAAGCATACATAGGGATATAGGGACAGAGAAAGCGACTTTATTTTATACTATGTAGTGATTGTCTAATTGAACCGAATTAAATCAACAAAAATATACACTTTTACCACAGTAATTCGCTGCCTCCGTGGTCTAGTGGCTGGTGCCATGGACTCCCGATCCGGAGATCCTGGGTTCAATTCCTAGGAGGGAAACACAAAGTTGATATTTGAGAATTCAATTTTTCAAGTTGATAGTTGATAGTTAAGCCGTCGGTCCCGGTCGCTGTCTTTGATAGTGGTCGTTACTCAAACCATGTCAGAGGCCTGATAGTTGTGCTACTAGGCGGTTTTAAAACTCTGACACCAGGGTTCATCGGGTCCATAGATTCGATACCCACTCGACAGAAGAAGAAGAACCACAGTAATCAGTCGGTACTAACAGTTATTTTTCCTTTCTTTATCATTGTCTAATTAAACCGGAGTGAGCCGAGCGTTCCCGAAGTTAACCCAACAAAGAATGATCGGCACTGCCGACTAGTCGGCAATTTCAGAACCGACTAGTTGGCTAGTCGGCAAATACCATAGTCGGCCCATCACTAGTGGTTTAGTTCAGACGTGCTATACCACGCTCTTGGTATGAAAACTATTCAAAAATTCTGTAGAAATGGCAAGAACGTGAGAAGCCCGTTGAATATAGGTTACGTTTTACCTCGGGAATAGATCGGAGTTCTGGGATTTGAGGATTCATTGTGGAATGGCTCGGAGAGAAAACTTTTGTTTTATTTTTATTCGTTTTTGGTTTGGGTGACAAAAATATAACGTGATAAGATGCTGCAAAGAAAATTAAAGTGTTTGCTGAAGACATACGCTATATATTTTTGGTGGGTAGATTTGGATGTACTGTTCGACATATAATATACATACATAGAGTTACGCTTTTATCCCTAATGGGGTAGGCAGTGCGTAAACGACCTAAACAAAGGTCGTTCCGCCACGTCTGACAAAGTTTTGAGGGTTATTTAAGTTAGATTTGTAGGTATATTGCTATAGTGACAGGTCCAAATTCAAATTGACTCGAGCCGCTGACACCCTTTGTATAGGAAGGCCATTTTTTTTATTTCAACCTATATTCCTTGGAGAAACTTGTTCAGTTTCATGGGTAGAATCACTCTCTAAAATATGGTTAGCAATTTTTTTTACATACTATATAGTCGAAGTCATCTGACCTCCGCAACCCAGAAGGCAGTATCTCTGTGTAAAACCAGTACCCTCGTTCAACCCCTAGATTAGATAGCCTACCCCGTGAAGTACGGGATAAGGCGACGGGAGGTGATGATAGACGAAGTTGTACTTTTATGATGAGTTTCGAAATAAAAGTAATGCAGTTTAATAATTCGATTTGGAAATCGAAATATTTTTTAATTATTTGGGAATCGAATATAGGGAATATTCCTACCGCCTCGTACGTGTAGTTTCAGACTAAATACTAAATTTCCTCTATGTAAACATACATACATATAATCACGCCTTTATCCCTAATGGGGTAGGCAGAGCGTCAACGACTCAAACAAAGGTCGTTCCGCCACGTCTGACAAAGTTTCGAAGGTCATTTAAGATATACTTGTACGTATATTGCTGTAGTGACAGGTTGTCAGCCCATCGCCTAAATTACAATATACTGAAATCCTCAAATCCTATAGCTGGTTTTTACAGCATGCTCGGGAGGAAATGCAACTGGCACATTCTATGTTTTTCTCTTACTTCCAGTCCAGCGTGGTGCTCTATGTAAAGCTCAGACTTAATGCTGGCTTTGGATGGTAATCGCGTGTACGGTCTAGGTTCGTACTTACGTAGCACAAATATACCGGGTGTAAGGGACAGCGTCCCGCAAACTGATAGGGGTTGCTCAGTCAACGAAACTGAACAATTTTCACCAGGAAATTATTTCAGGAGTAAAAAAAAACCTTCCCATACAAAATTTACACCTCGATCGTACCATTTGTATGGTAAAGCAAATTTATTTTTCTCTTGGAATGGAATATTTTTTTCACTTCGTATGATCTGAAAGTGCTGTTTTGTGCAGGGTGTAGGAAGGACAAAATTGTATTTTCTGCACAAAGGTAAAAACGTATCTACTCAAAAGTGTCATCTCTTCTAAGGCAAAGAAACTAGGTCATACAGCCAAACACAACAAGAATTTCATTGATAGAACTTGCTATTTTAAAACATTTACTTCAAATTGCTTGCCTTTTGTGTTTTTTATGACTTAAAACAACATTAAAATTTTTATTTATGTACGATATTGTATTATAGTGTATTTATTTATTAGTAAAAATTAATTTAATAGTTGGCTGTATAGGTCTCCAGTTAAAACCAATATGTCTACAATATTTTAGACAAATTTCCTCAATATTCCTCGCAATCAAAGTGAAAATCAGAATTTATAACTGAAAAGTGAAAAGCAAAAAATGGTTTTCCATTTTTATCCTTGACTCAACATTAACTTCTCGCTTGCGGGCCCGGGCAGCTAAAAATTTCGGACAAAAATGACTTGTTTTGTGCACTTGTCATAAAATATAGTATTCTTTTAAAAAAATCTAACAAGTGTCCTAACACTGTAGAAACTACAAACTGACGATGTTGATGATGTTCTTATGACAAAAATGGTATCGCATTTCTGGTGAAATACTACTATGGAAAACCAGGTACAATCTAAACCATGGATAAATATTCCTCGCACGCATCTCTACACCAACAATCTCTACGTTTGTTTCCTCGCAGCTTGATTTCGTTCAACTTGAACACAGTTAACGAAACTCACTGTATATTTCAAAGTTGGAAAGTTAAACAGCGCGCATGCACGCAGATTTAGGCTCGTATTCATAAAGCGAACAAAAGATTGAGAGCAATATTAAGTTCAGTTTGACAGGTCGTTTTGTACTGACATTTCTGATACAAATTCAATTCGCTGTTTTGCAGACTCTTGAGAGCTGTCTATAGATTCAAACCTTACACTTGTACAATCAGCCAAGGAGATGCGGTACCGAGCCGTGTTTTTTTTAGATATCGAGAGGTCTTTGAGTCGATGAACGACCCGACGGATCTTTGTGTCAGAGGTTTTAGACCACCTAATAGCATAGCTAAAGGCCTCTGACATGGTTTATGTAAAGATCACCATGAACTCGAACACAGTTAACGAAACTCGCTGTATATTTCACACCGATACAGTTTTCTCGGATGATTATTTTTTCAAGTTCATTTTATTTTTTTGTATATTTATGCAGGATTTATCTCGTACGTCTTCCATGCTGGACTGGGAGCGAGCGAAATACGTAGAATGTTCCAGTTGCATTTCCTACCGGGCTTGCTGTAAAAACCAGCTAAGGGGGTTTCAGTATATTGCAAGTTAGACGATGGGCTGACAACCTGTCACTACAGCAATATACCTACAAATCTATCTTAAAAAAACCTTGTGAGAAGTGGCAGAACGACCTTTGTCTAGGTCGATTACGCTCTGCGTACCCCATTGGGGATAAAGGCGTGTTTATATGTATGTATCTCTTATGGGCTAAGGTAAGTAGATGTAACGCCTAGTAAAAGGATTGAAGCCCGCCTGCCTGTGTAGGTTAATTAACAGTAAATATCAATAAAGGAAATGACATTACTGACATTCCGGTCAAGAGTACACTAAACCGACGAGCGTGAATGAAAATATTAATAAATGTAGATGAAGCAAAAGGATCGTAGCAAGTGGAAGGATGTAGTCTCTGCTCTAACCACTCCTGGGAAAGGGATGATTATATGTATAAAAAAATATTATAGAACTTTATCTAAAAATATGAGACTTTTCGGTCCCTGTACCTTATCTCCTTGGCTGACTGTGTACTCTATCAAGTAACTTAAATTAAATATAATTATCTTTATTTCAGACTTTCATCCATATACACATCACATTACGTAACGTTTGTTTGTTACGCAAAGTGCTCTCGCGAATAATTTACACAACTTTGTTATTTCAACAGAGAAGTTGTCTGTTTGAGTACAGTACAGTGATGTGAATTTTGTTGTCTTTTTGTATATTAAGTATGTTTATGTAGTACTAACTAACTGAGTGGTCTGGTAGTCTGATCCTAGATCATGAGTTCGACTTTTACAGGAGCTTGATTAGTTGTTTTCAAAATGCAATTTTCAGCACTTAAGATGATTACGGCAATTAGTTGTTTAAAGGGCTTATTTCTGCTAAACGAATCATTGGAAAATCCTAAAAAAACATACATCTAAGAAATTAGTTTATGGCCTGCAATTGCACTATTTGAACATATTCTAGTTCATAAATAACTATGCCAAAAATAAACTGGAAGAAAACGTGGTTTTATCAGTAAATTTGATATTCCCTCTATTAGGAGCGCTTTCACGGTTCCTTCGGGAAAATATCCGTATTATGATTATCTAAAATCGCAACATAGCTTTTCTAAATCCGACTGGTAGTTTTTATGAGATTAGCTTATTTGTGCGTTTTTGTACATTTTTGACGCAGCCACCGACGTAACTGCCTCGCCGTAGCGCGCGCTGATTTGAACGATATTCTAAGGCATTACCGGCGATGGTTGCATATCTTAAAATCTACCTGCTCATCTGTCGGCAGGATATACCTTAAATTGTTTTACAGGAAAAATATTTGGAGACTCACGTTAAGCTGCTTTTGTGGTATTATGCATACCAAGACCAAAAAAGACAAGTTTGAAAACTTTGGCACGGTTATTGTTCGTCGGGTTACGGGTCGTTCGTCGAAAAGACCACCAAAAAGAAACGCTAAATTATTTTATTGTGAAGTTCAAAGTCACATTATTATTTACTTTATAAAAGCCGTCTGTTTGTACTACTGTGTTTTTATTTCCTTTTTTTCTCGTGTCTTTTCTGTGCAATAAAGTATATTCCTATCTTAACGTATAAAAGATTTTTTTAATCAAAAATCGAACAATAGGCGAGACATTAATACTATATAATAAATGACGTAAATTTTTTATATGAAATTGAATATTAACATTTTCATATATCAATCAAATATTAGTTATGGTGAATATTACACAATAAAAATGTATGATATTATTATTAGCCGTTTATAATAATTACGATGTGGGTTAGTAGGCATGTTCATTTTAATTATTACTTACAGTACGATGTTGATGAGCTACATAACTAATGATAAATTATGTTTCCGTTCCAATACCGCATGTCCACTGATAGGCATATTCATAGCAATAATTTAAAACTTGAAGAAAGAAAAATACCTCAAAACTTCATATTCCATGTGACACGGGAAAAAAACGCAAGCACTCTTTTAAACCGAGCCTGCAATTTAAAATCCTATCTAACTTTGGACATACATCAAATGCTGACCCCGTTTGTGCGGTTTCCATTTGTCACATTAAACTAGTAGAGGTTAATTTGGAGTCCATGTGGGGTGCACCCGCGTGGCAGCGGGGAAGGTGCTGAGCGTGCGCGGGGCGGGGCGGGGCGGGGGCGTGTGGGCGCGCGGAGCCCCGGGCTGCGAGCTGCTGCCGGGCAGCGGTCAGCGGGAGATGCTGCGGCTGGCGCTGGTATCGATCGTACCTGGTGGTGGCGCGGACGGGGAGCGAGCTGGGGCGCGCGGCGCGAGCGGGCGTGCTGGCTGCGGGGTCGGAGCGGCGGCGGCGGCGTTCTCTTGGGGTGCGAGCGGGCTCCGTCATCTGTGTCGGCCGGTCATGGGGCTCGGGGCGGCGGCGCGTGCGGGAGCTCGCGCGGCGGGCCGGGCACTGCCCGCAAGCCCCGTATTGATCCTGCGCGCGCACGCAAACGCCCTACACGGTGAACGGTCCGGGGCGCGAGCTCACGTGCTCTGTTCGCCGCCGCTTGCCGCGAGCGCGAATGCGAACGCGAATGCGAGCTCTGACCTCACGGACGCACTCTAAACGTGTCTGCCCAACGAACCCCATGCTAAATATATTCTCCTACTTAACATCTTTATAATTGACACGTCGGAAGTGTGCCAGTTTCCCGCTCGTTCCGTATGTTTGTTGAACTGGCAAACTTAGGCACAATAGAGTCAGAGTTAGTGCTATTATATAATAATGTTATTTTGATTTAGAAGCTATGGCAAAATTACAATTAGTTTAGAATGGCTTTTTAGGTAGTTAAGGCCAGTAATTATAATCAGCACTTTAGACTGACAGCGAGTTTGAGTTCGTATCAGAAATCTCATTTCAGTACAAAATGGCCTGTCAAATCCATATTTAATATTGCTCCCAATGTTGAGATTACTTTATAAATACGAGCCTAAGATTCGTAGAATTTCGTAGCATGTAAGCTCGTAGCTGTAGGTGTGCCGTAGCGGCTAGTAGCGGGCTGACGTAATCTTAACTGAAACTGTGGCAATACAGTTACATACATACAACACTCCCATTTGAGTAATATGTATTGACTGATAAATTGGTCTCCAAAGTCAAACATGAATGGCAATCTGTCGGCGGTAAGCGAGGCGGCTAAGCCCGATCAGCGACGCGACAAACGGATCGGGAATTCAGCTCTAACTGTTATGGCCACGACACATTTTCCGAATTAAATTCTTACCCTCAAACAAACTCGAATATTAAACTTTTCTATACTGGTCCGGCTTAATGAAAATTTCGAGAGCTATCGTCGAACGGGTATAACAATTAGGCGCCTTCCAAATTCAAAACAACCGTTATGAACGAGTTTCGTTTTGTGTGATTTCCAAGGGACCGTAAAGTTTCACGAGTATTTTAATTAATGTCGGATATTGTAAATCATATGGTCCGTGAATTACACTTTATTTTGCTTCGGAAAAGCTCATGTGTGGGGGAAATTGTTGTTTCGTTTATTTCAGATGTCACTAAGTGATATTTCTTGGATGATAGAGTGGCGGTCATCTTGTGAGTTTAATATTTACCCGCCATCTTTTGGCCGCCCTTCGATACTTTATTAAATCTTGTGGATGTTTTGTCCGTCCCTCGCCCACCTCAGTCATTTGCGGTGAAGAGAAAAGTGCAAACAACCCACTTATTTCGTAATCTTTCGTTTCAAGAGTCTTTTCTTATCCTTTTTTGTAGCGGATAATGTCAAGCATTTGCTTAAAACTCTTAAAGTAATTGAGTTTTTCGTTCAAAAAACAAGGATTAAATCCTGTTTGCTGTTTAGTGTTCGTACTTGTTTAAAATTTTAAAAGCGCATTCTAACTTTTTGAGCTTCTATGAGGTCTGTGTTTTCACGTATGAAAAGCTACCAAATTAGGTGTAAAGCTAGTCGTAATAAGCATGCTAGAGCGAGAGAGATAGAAGCTATTTCTACTTTACAGTACAGAAGAGGTAGCCGACGCAAAGAGTTCGTTAGCCATTCAGCCGGCCGAGTCAGAGCCTCTATACAAAGACAGACACACAGATACATTCCGGGTGTAAGGGACAGCGTCCCGCAAACTGATAGGGGTTTCTCAGTCAACAAAAGAGAACAATTCACACCAGAAAATTCTTTCAGATGAAAATAAAATAGTAAATAAATTTCTTCCATACGAAAAAACATAGAACGTGCCAGCTGCATTTCCTCCTGGGCATGCTGTACAAACCAGCTAAGAGTTCCGAGGGCTTCTGCGTATTGCAATTTAGGCGATGGGCTGACAACCTGTCACTACAGCAATATCCCTACAAATCTATCTGAAATAACATTCAAAACTTTGTCAGACGTGGCGAACGACCTTTATTTAGGTAGTTTACACTCTGCCTACCCCATTAGGGATAAAGGCGTGATTTTATGTATGTATGTATGAAAACAAAATTTGATCTTCCCTTACAAAATGCCCAACTCGATCAGACAAATTGTATGAAAAAGCAATTTTTATTAACTTTCTGAAAAAAAAATGCTGGTAGTTATTTAGTTTCTTTGACTGAACAACCCCTATCAGTTCGCGGGACGCTGTCCCTTACACCCTGTATAAACGGAAATTTCTTTAAGTGCATTCATACTGGTCATGCCCCCAGCGCAGTTTTAAAATTGTCGCTTTGAGACAGCTTGACTTCGCTCGCAATACGAGAAGCGAATCGAAGTTTATTTTTCTTCTCGTCGTTTCAAGGAAATAAGCTTTTTCTCCTAAATGGCTGTACTTTTATAATATGATTACATGATAAGCGTCCTATTTTTGCTCGTTTCGAGGAAACGATCTTTGCAAAGGAATTAAATGCTTTTTTTTCTAATCGTCTTCTTTCCGGTGTGGGGTGGACGGACACCACCGGAAACTAAATGTCACAAACAGTGGCTTGGCTCCGTCTTCAGCCTATTTATCCTAATAAATTAATATTTAGGTATATATACACATCTACATAGATATATTGTTCTGTGCTGGACTGGGAGCGAGAGAAAAACATAGAGTGTGAAACAGAGACCGCTGCATTTCCTCCCGGGCATGCTGTAAAAACCAGCTTAGGGAACCGAGGGTTTCAGTATATTGTAATTTAGGCGATGGGCTGACAACCTGTCACTATAGTAATATACCTACAAATCTATCTTAACTGACCCACAAAACTTTGACTGACGTGGCGGAATGACCTTTGTTTACGTCGTTTACGCTCTCCCTAACTAACGATTTTTTTTCAGGAAGTGAAAAAATGTAAATAGATTTCCATACAAATTGTCTGATCGAGGTGGTAATTATGAATGGGAAGGTCAATTTTATTTGTATTCTCCTGAAAGAGTTTCGTTGACTGAGCAATGCTATCAGTTTGCGGGACGCTGTCCCTTACACCCGGTATAATGGTCCACATTTTGTGTAAACAAATACAAGCAATATACCTACAAATTGAACTTAAATAACCCTCTAAACTTTGTCAGACGTGGCGAATCGACTTTTGTTTAGGTCGTTTACGCTCTGCCTACCCTATTAGGGATAAAGGCGTGATTATATGTATGTATGTATTTTGTGTAAATATAATACTACGGTTATGGCTCCGACGATATAGCCGTGTAGGAAATCGCTCGTGTTCGTCCACCCGTGTCCAGGAAATTGCTCCGCCGCGGTGCGTGCCGCTACGAAAGTCCAGCGAAAATTGTACTTCGCCCTTTATCACGACAGCCGTGCAGGAAAGTTACTTTGTCCAAATAATATTACCGATAAACGTTGTGGGCGTGCGAAATAGTAAATTCAGTAATAATATAGCAGAAAGGAAAAAACTTCTATTGTCAAAATCAAAAAATAACTTTTATCTGCCTCTGTGGTCTAGTGGTCAGAGCCATGGGCTTACGATCCAGAGGTCCTCAGAGAGGGGGGGAACACAAACTTGACATTTGTCAATTTATCACTTTCTGAGGTTTTCCCCAGTTTGGTTAGGACATTGCAGGCTGAATCTCCTGATTGTCCGAAAACAAAAAGAATTCCGTGCTTCGGAGGGCACGTTAAGCCGTCGTTCCGGTCGCTGTCTTTGATAGTGGTCGTTACTCAAACCACGTCAGAGGCCTAATAGCTGTGCTACTAGGCGGTTTCAAAACACGAGAGTTCATCGGGTCGTTCGACTCGAGAATCCACTCGCTAAGACGAAGATAAAAAAAATTGTTTGGGTTCGCACCAAAAAGTTGAATTTTTATTTTAGCATTCCGTATCGTATTGTTTCTGAATACCACAACCGAGGTTGAATAAATCATTGTGCATACGGCTTTATTCGTACTAACAAGATTTTTTTATAAAACCAACACGGTTTCTGACGCCGTGTTCTAGTGAATAGAACACCGTTTTAAACGGATTTGAATCACACTTTTTTTTACATTCAATGTTCGGTTTTGGTAAAATATTTTTGTTTTAATAATACGTTTATGGCCAGTGTGGGTAGTTCGAGGCTATCCTTCGTAAAAAGTCTCTGTAACCTGTTATTACCATAAATTCAGGTATAAGTAGCACGATAGCTTAATGGTTTAGTGGAGTAGTGAATGTGGGGCTTTGGACATTAATATAGGGTGAATATAAATACCACTACTACTATTACTTCCAAGCTGGACTGGGAGCGAGAGAAAAACATAGAATGTGCCAGCTGCATTTCCTCCCGGGCATGCTGTAGGAACCAGCTAAGGGATCTGAGGGTTTCAGTATATTGCAATTTAGGCGATGGGCTGACAACCTGTCACTACAGCGATATACTTACAAATCCATCTGGAATAACCCTCAAAACTATGTCAGACGTGGCGGAACGACCTTTGTTTAGGTCGTTTACGCTCTGCCTACCCCATTAGGGATAAAGGCGTGATTATATGTATGTATGTATAAATACGACTGAAACTGTTTGATCTAGGCAAAAATACTGAAAAAGTTTTGCCAAGCCTGACAGGAAATTTAAAAGAGAAATTTCACCAATCAGTCACGTAAAGTTAATTTTTCAGGATTACAGTAAATTTTTGGCGACGCAATATTCAGTTCAGGTGCATATTTTAATGGGTGTATGGTGAAGGAAAGTAAACAATATACTCTCAAGTAAGTTGAATTATTATTATTATGAAGTATTCTCGATTTTTTTTTTACATTTTGTTTATTATGGTGATAATAATTCTTACTAGTAATTCAAATAGTCATGCATATTCCCTATTGATAGCAATCCTTATTTTTTTGTACACATGTTCGAAATTATTATAATTAATTGATTTATAACTATATGTATTTATTTATTATTTATGTAGTTTTATGTATTATTATATGTATTTTTTGTATTTAAAGATAGTTAGTAGGGTTTGAATTGTACACGCCTTATCTGCCTCACTTATGCACTCTCACTACCGTAGGTCAGCTTTGTGCTATTGTTTTTATGTTTGTGTCCTCTGTATGATCGTGTGTGCAATAAATTGATAAATAATAAATAAATAATAATAAATAAATTAGCATAGGAAAGTTAGTTTCACAGAAAATTTGGCTATTTTGCCCCATTACTATAGTAAAGGTGTGTCGTTGTGCTGTGGGCGTGGTGTCGGAAGGCACGTAAACTACTCTAATGGTTGTCTAATAGAGCTGCGAGTCGCGTGTTGAGTTTACAGAAAACTGTATCCTAAGAGGGATAAAGGCGTGATATTATGTATGTATGTATCCTAAGAACCATGTATACCTATGAGCTGTAGTATAGTAAAGGTTGTTGTGTTGAGCTTACTCGCACTTTACTGTAGCCTAAGAACCATGTCAGAGGCCTATTAGCTGAAGTATAGTAAGGTGTGTCGTGCTCTGGGTGTGATGTCGGAAGGCACGTAAGCTACTCTAATGGTTGTCTAATGGAGCTGCGAGTCGCGTGTAGAGTTTACAGCAAACTGTATCCTAAGAACCATGTCAGAGGCCTATGAGCTGTAGCTGTAGTATAGTAAAGGTCGTTGTGTTGAACTTACATGCACTTTACTGTAGCCTAAAAACCGCGTCAGAGGCCTATTAGCTGTAGTATAGTAAGGTGTGTCGTTGTGCTCTGGGTGTGATGTCGGAAGGCACGTAAGCTACACTAATGGTTCTCTAATGGAGCTACTAACTTATTGCACCAGTATTATAATTTTTGGTATTAAGAGTAGGCTCAGTGTAGAAAATCGTCTTCCTCTAGGTTGTAGCTGAAAACCAGCGCTTTGCTCCTGAGCAAATTTTGACGCTGAGCTATTGCCTATTTGCACTGCTACAGCACACATTGTCTTAAGTTTACATGTACATGTTATCTGTAGTTTATTTTTGTTTATTGTGTTTTAATTTCAGAACTTTTTGTTTGTGTAAAAATTGTGTGTCTGTGGGACCAAATAAACGTTTTATCTATCTATCTAAAATAGACCATAAGAATTGTTAATTCATCGTGAGTGTAAAATCGTAGAGAAGAGAAAAAAAATGATGCTAATCAAATTTAGATTTATAGAAACCTCTTTAACCTAAAAAACCTAAAACTTACATTTACACTAAAATAGGCCAAAATAGAACATGTTATTTGACATAGACATTTTAACGAAGAGCCTATAAGTTTTAACATAGCCATACGTAGGTATATAGTTGTTTACTATTGTTCTTTTATATATGTGTTCGATTGTTCGTCGGGCGTACGCAATAGCCGGAAAAATGCGTACACAAATGTTTTGGGCCTGTTCAAACAAGCGTCGAAATCCATGCACTTCGCAAGAGAAACGATCTACATGAGCGTTTGCGGAAAAACATGGCGTCGGAGCTAAGGCATACTTAAATCTAATAAATAGGTATACGTTAAATTGGAAAGGGAAAAACTTTGTATGTTTGTTTCTTACGAGTATAGGCAGAAACTACCAGATCAATAGAGTTCTGGTCCTTGAGAATTTAAATTGAGTTTGCCTCGAATCGAAAAGAATAAGAATAGAAATATAGTACATACTATATAGCTACCTGATCTATTTTAACCACGGGAAAATGTTTTATACCCACGGGTACACTTTTGCAAGGTTTTCAAAGCGGATAAATAATACCTATAAGTAACATTCTGTTACTAAACAAATTACTCTTCTATTTTCGATATTTATTATTTGATTGATTACCGAAAAGTTTATAATCCTGTTAACTTTCTTCACGGATCAAGTACTAATTGAGTTAGAAAATGTCAATTACTTGATTCTAAATCCAATAGCATCAACGGCATGAATAAAAAACAAGAAATTTTTAAATTTAAAAGTAAAGCTTTTCAAGTTTAGTGAAATGACCCATTTTCAAATTTGAAATTCTGGTTTACTCAAAAACCGTAAAGAAAAACAAAATTCACTAAAAACGCAGTGAATCGAAAAACCGGTAAAACAGAATCAAGTTATAGTAATTAAGATAATTTAGAACCTTATAAATTAACGATTCATAGCTCGTTATAGTAACAGGAAGAAAAATTGCCGTTGGTGGCCGTTGTTCACTGCGTTTTTAGTGAATATTTTTACTAATGGGGGCGCCACTTGGCTAGAATCGTCACCTTAAGTCAGACTTGTTATCTACTTCTACTTGTGCTTGATGATAAACTTGGCTTAATTTTATCAAATTTATCTCTCGAATGATTGCCATAAGTGTTCTCCAACTATATCACGAATTCCGATTGACAACTACGACCTGAGACCAATCCAAAACAGAATAATATATAGGTACATGTGTTATGAAGCGAACTTAAGAAAGCCTAATAGAATATTACTAACAATAAAGATACTAATTTAGGTAACTTTACACATGGTTGTTGTGAGATATTTTTGTTATTAACATTATAATTATATCGTAGAGTAGGCGTCACTCGTTTAAGTTTATATAAAATCACCGGTGAGTATGACATTCTCTAAGCAGCTCTTCCAAACTTAAAACTTGTCGTTTGACAGCCACTATCTGAAAGTTAATTAGAATTTGTACCTTATTTCTGTTGACGAAAGTTGAGATTTTAGCAAAGCACTTATGGCGACAGTGTCGGACAGAATGACATGACATACTTAAACACCGGCGGCCATTTATTGCGTTATCTTTTGAATATAAACTGTAAGGCGGGGCGGGAAGGTGAACAGTACGTGAGGTGGAACGTAGAGCCTACGGTTCCACCTCGTGACCAGAATGAGTGATGTAAGGGAGCCGCCAGGGGTGGGGAAGATTCTTCAAGGGAAATGTCTTTCACGCCGAAAAATACTACTCTTTCATTTCTGTACCACGTGAATGATTCAGGAACGTTACAGGGCTATAATTTCAGATTTTTAGATGGTACAAAACTTTTCGCACAAACAATGTTATTTCCACGCCAGTAGTCAAACAGAAGTAAAACATTTATTTTCCACGGCTCTGCTAATGCAGTAAACAATTCGTCTTCACAGGAATCGCCGGAAGTACTTACAGCGGACGGAATCATATAGCGCGAAGAGGGTGGCTTCGCTTTTATCTCTAACACAATCACATTTCAGCGACAGTGTGATCAAACAATGAAGTTTCTTTTTAAGTAACGAAGCAAGAAAGCCAATAGTCGGTGAAGTCACGCCGCCAGCCGGCAGCCAGGTCGCGCATTGGCACGAACGCGCAATGAAATGCACGATTTGGAATGCCATCTGTGTAGGTGCAGCGGCCGAATGCAGAATGCGGTTAAATAATGCACCAACCAGACCGCAAGCCCGCCGGCGCTACTCCTAAATTTATCATACACGAGACCGTACTTTAATACAGCAACTATTACCTGGTGTACAGGACTCCATTTAAGTTGTGCAGTTTCGTGCATGCATAGTGGATTACGTCACTGAACCAGCGCCTATTCTTCGTCGCAGTTATTGTGGAAAATGAAGAAGTATTGTTTCAAACTTGGCCGCTACTCGGTACACGCTAAATATCCGCATTAATTTATCTATAAACATAGATTTGCATTGGAATAAATTAAAGAAAGTTATGCAGTCTTTCTTAGCGAGTGGATTCTCGAGCCGAAAGACCTGATGAACCTTGGTGTCAGAGTTTTCAAACCACCTAGTACCACAGCTATTTAGGCCTCTGACATGGTTTGAGTAACGACCACTATCAAAGACAGCGACCGCGACTGACGGCTTAAAGTGCCCTCCGAGGCACGGAATCCTCTTTTTTTTGGACAATCAGGTGATTCAGCCTGCAATGTCCTAACCAAACTGCAGTGCTTTCCTATTCCTACGACGCCACAAATGTAATTTGACCCGATATCAACGAGGTATTGGGGTGGCAGACAGAGCACACCTATCGAACAACGATTATCTGTCAGTGAACGTACGCGGCTGAAAGACAGACGATGCTTAATTTTATACGTGTAAGAGAAGGCGGAGGAGAGGCACCATAAACGACAAAACTCATTCAAGACTCATTTATCATCGTATCTCAAACCCCTGCTCCCGGAAAACGATCCATACAAAAAGTTTGGCCTGTCTGTCTGTTATCATCACGACGGCGAGCCCTCTCATTCCAGAAATAACGTCAGATACATTATAACTGTTATTTGGAGAACGACGAAAAGTAACGTTTCGCTCATAAAACTCTTGTAGAAAGTCCTTTTGAACATTATTACCGACTGGAGCTTATAAAAGTTGTAAATAAGTTTCCTATTCGCCACCGCAAGATAGCTTGACAATAGACGCTGAAAGCGATTGATATTCTGAATGAGGTTTAAAAGTTGGAGTTTCAAAGGTTTAAGAAAGTTAGCTGAATGCGGATCTTATTACTCTTTCGTCGCATGCAAGTTTAAAGTACAGGATCCAGAAGAGCGATCGACAAAGTTGCGGCTGTCGCGGCAAAGCGGATTACTCGGGCAGTGCGGCACTAGCTCGCAGCCAGCAGCCGCTAGACGGCTCCGGCCCAGCCCCGGCTCCGGCCAGGATCCGGCTCCAGCCCGGCTCCGCGGCGAAGGACCGGGGAACCCGACACTCCGATAACTCGATTATTATAGCCCCTCCGCACCGAGCGGCTATGTTCTAAGGGCATTAGTCAACGTTTTAGAACCTATTTTACTTTAATAGTAGCAGTAAGCTTCGTTAATGGCCTTCAGCGGTCTACTCCACTCCCGCTGAAGGGAAATGCCGTGAATTATGGTTCAACTATTAAATGGATCGCGGATAAAAGTTGAGATCGGCTAGTTGCCCTACTTAGTCTGGGACTTAACATGTCTAAATGGCAAAGCAAAGAGCTGCCAAATTGAGCGCAAATATTCACGAGACCCTTATCTGTGTGTAATGGAATGAGTGGCATATATAAATTGCCCCCTCGTACGTTTGCACCACCACTAACAATAGGTAATTGGAGGGGTGGCCCCCACCAGTTTAATTGATTGTTTGAGGAAGACACAAAACATAGTTTAGTCGCCAGATTAGTTTCATTCGTGCTACAGATTTGCCGAACGTATTCAGGACAATATGCCGTGACTTAGCTACTTGAACAACACTTTGTTCTCGGGAATTAGGGACAGAGAAAGTTCCGTAAGTAATAATGCTTCACAATGGGACCCTGCATCTTCCAACTGCGAAACTTTAATAGATCAAAGCGACACTGTCCCGGAACGCCAGCTATTCTGAACATCGAGAAACTACATATAATAAAAATACCCTAATTTAAATTTAAAAGCGCTTCAAAAGAGTCGCTCTCGTTCTTGGAAGTCCAATATTGAGGCTGAGGACGTAACCCGCCTTTATTGAATTCTAAATCAGACCTCTTTAATCAAATGTCTGACATTCTTCCGCAAATTAAACCACACACGGTCTCCTCAATTTTATTCTTAAGGCTTAATAAAACAGCCTGTATAATCCGGGTCTTATAAAGGATGTTAATTAAAATGCGCCAGCTGTTCGGGCGTGAAAGTAGACGTGGAAAGGGAACGGATTTATTACAATTATTATTTTAGGCGTTAGAATTAGGCGAGTAATAAATATACACGTTCCGGACTTTGTCGAGGATTGGTTTAAATTCCAATATTTCAAAACGAGTAAAAACGGTTACAAATAAGGAAAAGAACGGCGTGATTCCTCCCTCTACGCGCATACTGGTTTCCTGAAAGCACGAAGTGTTACATAATTTACCGAAAGATATTGAGCCTCGCCTCGGCGGCACGTGCGTTGCGGCGTCGGCTCGCTACTCGCGATACATCCGCGCGTATATTTCATTTACGCACAATTTCAGCTCGATCCAAGCGTTGGAGCGAATAAACAAATAGACTATTAAAGTCGGCTGCTGTCATACCTCCCTTACAAACGTTGGGAGCTGTTTTAATTAGCCAAAAGGCACTGAGCCAAAGTATTCGAGTGGAAAGCTCTCAAAGGAAACAAAGTCAAGTGGATATCTCACCAGTCGCTGCATCCGATCCACAGCCAGACACTGAAACAAGAGAAAAAAAGTTTTTTAGATTTTCTCGCCACTAAAATATTACGTCCTAGCGGGGAACTTATTCACCGCCACTACCGCAGCGTCAATGCTGTACTGCCTTTTGCAATTTAAAGGAGAAGATTTAAAAATATATTTTGTAAAGTGGGAAGTCTGAAATAAAATCTGTTTAAGTCACTGCGCGGAGCTTTAATATTTTTCAAGCAATTCTTAAGCAACTTACTAAATGGGTTGTAGCTGAACTGCAGGGTTATTGATATCAACTTCAGCAGATAAGTTACTGAATGGTTCCTTTATCCAACTAATAGTCATTCAGTATTTTTAACTGTGTCGGGGGTTCTTTATGGTGCTATGTGGGCCGCGGGCGGTCGCCGTCGGGCGGCGTCAGGCGGCGGCGGCGGGAGAGCCTCACAATGCCAGAGGAAGTTAATTAAGTGAGCCCGCTGTAGAGTTCCATTTGCAATTCCGCTAAACTCACTGATACATTGCAACGCAGACTAATGTCTACAATAACTGAAACGGGCCTGACGTAAAACGGGACGGACAGTGCTCTTTGTTTTATTGATACCAGGCTTTATACACATATTTATGTTCATACATGTCTCCGCTTCTTTGTTACCGAGGCATCATTGTAGCCGAACCTTTACACTCGTACGAATGGAGAATTCATCTCTTAGATGGTCTTTTACGAGTGCTATAGACATCTCGCAGTAGTCGTAGCAATAAATTTTGTGCTCGATTCAAAAAGTATCTATCTAAGAAATACTTTCACATAATATTGACTAATGTATGACATATTTGCTTAAGTTATTTATGAGCCACTAGCGAACTAGCCAGTTACAACGAGCAGTTCTGTTAATGTCGTTGTGTACAGGCGTGATTTCTGTTTAATACATAACATACATATAATCACGCGTTTATCCCTAATGGGGTAGGCTGAGCGTCGAGCGTCGAGCATCTAAACAAAGGTCGTTCCGCCACGTCTGAAAAAGTGTTTGATGGTTATTTAAGATATATTTGTAGGTATATCGCTGTAGTGACAGGTTGTCAGCCCGTCGCCTACATTGCAATATACTGAAACCCTCGGATCAATTAGCTGATTTTTACAGCATGCCCGGGAGGAAATACAGCTGGCTCATTCTATGTTTTTCTCTCGCTCCCAGTCCAGCATGGATGAACTGTATTCTGTTTAATATGTACTAGGAAATCCGTAGTGTAGATTATTTCGTCGTTAGATAACAATTCCATTTCCATTTCAGTCTCTCATCTAAGTCATCTGCCTAGGGTTGTCACAGCAAAAACAAAGATGTAATAATGATCCTCCTGGCCGGCCGCGTCGTCGAGGGTTGTGGCTGGAGGCGCATCAATCACATCCTCTACGCAGGTGACGCCAAGCCAAGCGGCAACCCTGTGACGTCACTGCGTCCAATTGACGTTACGTGCCCGACATTTTGATTGAGTTTATCAAATATTTGCGAATTTATAATTCTTTCTGAACAGGAGAAGGTACAAGAACACAGCCTCTACTATTTGTTCCTATCGTATTTCCAACACAAGTTTAGAATAAAGGTAAACAAAGTTTCATGTCTTTTAATCGAAGATCTTATTTCTAAAGTAAGTTTTAGGTATTAAATATGACAACATAATGACTTAGTAGTTTTAGTAATTTATCTAATTCGCCAACACGTATCATTTATTTTTGAAATGTGTTGTTAATAAAAAGACATGAAACTTTGTTTACCTTTATTCTAAAACTGAGTTGGAAATACTATACAGCGTGTAACTATATGTGTTCTTCCATGTACGTGTTCTTCCATGCTGGACTGGGAGCGACAGAAAAACATAGAATTTGCTGTAAAAACCAGCTTAGGGATCCGATGCAATTGTATTGCAATTTAGGCGATGGGCTGACGACCTGTAACTACAGCAATGTAACCTACAAATCTATCTTCATTCATCCTCAAAACTTTGTCAAACGTGGCGGAACGACCTTTGTTTAGGTCGTTTAAGCTCTGCCTACCCCATTAGGGATAAAGACGTGATTATATGTATGTATGTGTAACTGTAGGTGTACGTAAACGTATGAGTATATAGCTCCTGTATTTACGCTGAGGTAGGTTCCACACATTCTTTAGCACGACTCGAATGTGGAACATTTACCTAAGTATGAAAATAAAAATGCATTTCTATTTTCTCTTTTTTAGATTTCAATCGTCTCTATAATTTTTTACCATTTTAACATCGAATATTTTCCTGAGGAAAATTCCTTAAAATTAAAAGATATTTATTCCTGTGGTGTGCGCTTACCCCACATATCAATCCCGCCTTGTTTACAGGCTAGGTAGAGCGTCAACCATTTTGAGAAAGATTGGTGTACAACACCTACCGTGGCAGGTTGTCAGGTCATTGGCCTAACAAACTTAAGGAAACAACTGGTAAGATCTATGTTTTTATCGCTCCCAGTCCAACATGGAAGTGCCATTTACGATGCCGATATAGATTGAAGAGGAAGCGCATCAATCAAATTGACCACGCGCGTGCGAGGTGACGCGTGAACGAGACACGCGTTCTGCGATTCGTCGCGCATTCCGACGGGGTCTTGGATATTTGGCATATTATGGTCCTAGATTAGACAAAAAACTAACATTTGTATATGCTAGTTAGCCTCAGCATCATCTCCCCAGCCTTATCCCGTATCTCACGGGGTCGGCTACCTAACATAGGTGATTGAACGAGGCTACTGGTTTTTACATAGAGCGACTGTCATCTGACCTCCGCAACCCAATCCTAGATTAGGTCAGATTTTTTAAGCCGCCAATGTAAGCTAAGACACTGGCCTCTGACATGGCTTAACGATTAATATATACGGTATTAAACAATATTAACCGGGACCACCGGCTTAACGTGCCTTCCGAAGCACGGAAAAAGCGCCGAATAAACGTACATATGAAATTCGAAAACCGAAAAACACATTGGTACGTGGTAGGATTCGATCCACGTCCTCCCTGCTCAGGAGGCAGCGGCCCTTTCTACTACACCATCGGGCTCTCCTATGTTAGTTAACCTACAAGATGGTATTCTAAATATTTTGACTTTACAAGCAACTCGATGGAAGAAGTATGAATTAGTATGAGTAAGTGTGAAAATTTTCTTCATGCATTTCGAGAGATGCTAGTTTTAGTTCTCCGAGTGAAGATAAACGGTCTGGAGTTGCATTTTTGAATCACTAGAATCGAAATGCGCATACGAAATAGCAACATGGAGCGTGTGCGCAATGGAGTTCGAGTGATTCAAAAATACGGCTCCAGGTGTGACCAATGACCAGGGAAAGGGAGGACACCCTATAATACACTAGGTATTTGTAATCAACTCTCATGAGTGACAGCGAGTTTGAGTTCGTATCAGAAAATGTAATTTCAGTACAAACTGGCCTGTCAAATCCATACTTAATATTGCTCTCAAGTTTGAGTTGGCTTCATCAATACGAGCCTAGACAACCTATTTTGCACCAATTGCACACACAATTAGCGACTGGTCATAGCTAGATAACAAATAATTTTAGCCGAAATTCGTAACTATTTTATGCTGTAGTTACATAGGGTTTGGAGGCCGCGGCTTTTGGAGCAATCAGTCATCCGGCGACTCGCAGCTGCCGGGCGGCGTATTTCCATAATCGGGCCAAGCATTACTGCTCCCGGCTGAATCGAAACCAAACCAAACACAACAACGGCCCAGCGTAATCAATGCTAAACTGATTATACGCACACTGATTTGAAGAAATTATGTAGTACAGTATTTAATGCGCTGTAGTTACATACGGTTCGGACGCTGCGGCGGCTTTGGCGCAACCAGTCATCCGGCGACTTGCAGCTGCTGGGAGGCGTATTTCCATAATCGGGCTGCGCATTACTGCTCCCGGTTGAACCGAAACCGAACCAAACATAACATCGGCCCAGCGTAATCAATGCTAAACTGATTATACGGCTCTGATTGGAGAAAATGTCACGTCTACAGAATCTTTACAGCGTGTCTCATTATCATCAGCGTGAAAGAAACATAAATAAGTTACTTTTTATATTTTTTTAATCATAGATTTATAAAGTTCATCCGCATAAAGTAAGATGATTTCCTGATAGTGAGTGATCTTCCATGTTGGACTGGGAGTGAGAGAAAAACATAGAATGTGCCAGCTGCATTTCCTCCCGGGCATGCTGTAAAAACCAGCTAAGGGATCCGAGGGTTTCAGTATATTGTAATTTAAGCGATGGGCTGACAACCTGTCACTACAGCAATATACGTACAAATCTTTCTTGAATGGCTCTCAAGACTTTGTCAGACGCGGCGGAACGGCCGTTGTTTAGGTTGTTTACGCTCTACCTACCCCATTAGGGATATAGGCGTGATTATATGTATGTATGTATGTAGTGAGTGCTCATTAAATACTTAATTTTCATATCTCTACACCTAGGTACATACTTCTGGGCAAAATTGTTTGTTCAAAAACATACGCATCCTCGAAGAAAAATCGCTTATGCTTGTGGCGACTCCCTATAAATAATTAACATCTAAATCTATAAATTAATATAAATACATAAACTAAATAAACATAATTAATAAACTAAATAACTGAAATATAAAACATAAATACTTACCTGTCCGAACGTCCGAAGAATACCGTGTCGTCCTGATCCTAAGGAAACGCGCAATCGATATCCGAAGACAAAGGATGACGTCGCCTCGGACCGAACCGGTCGGTGCTTACGCGCAGCCACATCTAGTGTTAAACTGACTACGACGCGGAGCGCTTGTCGCTCGCTCTCAACCGCTCCCGCCTTTTTCGCTGTCGCGTACTTACTGCTTGTTATTGTATAATTTCTACTGCTTTCTATTTCTGCTTCTACTTCACCTGTGCTATTTCTTCTTTATAAACTGTAACCTGTGCTTGTGCTATATGTGCTTCTTGCTTATATGAACAATATAGACCTTATAAACATTGAATGTGCTGTGTGTTATTTGATCATCATCAACCATCAACACCCACATGCTATATGTATACATGTGTATGTACACATACATACATATAATCACGCCTTTATCCCTAATGGCGTAGGCAGAGCGTAAACGACGTCTTTCCGCCACGTCTGACAAAGTTTTGAGGATTGTTTAAGATAGATTTGTTGGTATTTTGCTGTAGTGACAGGTTGTCAGCCCATCGTCTAAATTGCAATATACTGAAACTCTCGGATCCCTTAGCTGGTTTTTACAGCATGCTCGGGAGGATATGCAGCTGGCACATTCTATGTTTTTCTCTCGCTCCCAGTCCAGTATGAAAGACTGTATAGCGATTGTATCGCGGTTCTATTTATAGCCGCAAGCCGGGGGTGACTTTGAGGGTAAAGGTTGGACTCTCCTTTTTCGCCTCGTGATGTAGAGAGACGATTTCTGATTTACGCATGTGATCTTTATAATATTGATCACTTTTATATTCTATTTAATCAAATTAAAATTATGTAAAATACAAAATTGAAAACAAAATAGGCAATCACGCGTAGACTCACTGAATAGCTATGGCCAGCCACCCAGCAGCGCGGGGATCCCCATTAGTCCACAATCACCTTATAGGAAAAAAAAAATCTTTTTGAAAACGTGATGATGATGAAGTCCTGTTATCCCTATTCAGGGACACAGGGCTCAAAGAAGGGATTTCCACTGCTCTCGATCTTGCGCGGTAACTTCTAGGTTTTCCGATACCAGTTGATGCGGCCACTTTTTCGACTGAGCGCCTCCAGGTGCGCCGTGGGCCCGGTCTTTGACAACCCTTGCTTGGATATATGGTTGTCTGGTTTCCGTAGCACATGTCCACCAATCCAGCGCCATTTTCTAAGAAGAATCTCCTTGTCTATGGGTTTTTGGTCAGTCAACTCCCACAGTCTTACGTTAGAAATGTTTCGTGGCCAACGTTTGAAAACGTGACTAACTAAAACAAGTTCCTACGTTAGACACCGTGTCATACTCTAACATGTAAAGTTTCTCATAATTAATTTAACATGCTAACTAAAACAAAACAGATAGTGTGTTTAACCAGAAATAACTTGAAGTTCCGTAACTTGTTCCAAGTTGTCTCTCACACATGTTAGGGTGTTACAAATTAATTTGCAACCGTGAGTGCAGATTTGCCTTGCACGTCCCAATTTGTTAGTTTGTGACTAGATAAGTCCCGCTCTAATAAACAGGTGTGAATCGTATCTGTCCGCTGCCAGTATTTGGCTGTACTTCAGCGATTTCAGTTACGTAGAACCACGTAGGTTCTACGAATTTACGTAGTAGCAATTTATATGGGAAAATTGGACAGTTCATATATTTTTTGTCAATTGTCCTGGAAGAAGTATTGCAAAAGTTTATATCTTATTCGGATCCGTTTCTTGGAAAAATACTACAGGTCAGCCACGCAGTATATCTAACGGTTAACCTTTAAAAACTCCCGGAAAGGATTTAATTGATTAATGTATTTCCTAAAATAGCACGAAAGATTTCTGTTACCTATTGTATACCACATTTCTTATACTTTCTATAAATCAAGTGGAAGCAATACCAGAAGTGGTCGCAGCGAATTGCCTTGTCATGTGTACAGTCGCAGTGAAATTACTCTGTGGTTCACTGGTGGTTCACTCAATTTTGGACTTGGAAATCGAATTTCTGCACTGTAGCAGCGTAATAATGTGTTTGGAAACGGGATTTCGTAACTCACACTGTAGATTGTGTGACACGACCACGAGCTAGTTAAATAAATGCTCAGTGTAAGCGGGAAGTACAAGCAAACGGTTTAAGTCCTATCTATTATAAGCATTTAGAGCCCTAACTTAAGGAAAATAATCCTGTAATGAGCTAAATGAAGAGGCTAGTTACTATTAGCTACGGCGAAAAAAGTTATAAGAATTCTATGCTTCCTTTACCGAAAGAAAAGTGAAACAAGGTTAGAAGTGTATTACAGTAAAGTAAAGCTTCCAATGCAACGGACGACGGGTTTAACCTCTAATTTCCGGCGTGCACCGATACTGCGCTGGATCGGCGGCGTGTCGGCGGCAGAGCACCGGCAGATCGGCGGCGGGGCAACATAGTAGCGGCGACGGGGCGACGGCGGGGCAGCGGCGTAGTGGCGGCGGGACTACAGTAGTGCGGCGGCGGCGGTGCAATCCCAGAGTGATTAGATTTGCTTCATCAACTCGTCAAACACCGCCCGCAGCCGCGGCAACTCCGACTACTAACTGCGTCGCACAACTACTAACAGTTACAGTATACAGCCTAATTCCAATTTCCTTTGCTCTATATACCCACTGTACTGTTGTTCAAGTTGCGCGCCTTTGATGCTGTAGCTCGCATTAGTTAACAATGTACCTCGTTACCTTGACGCGGGAACTACGCAAATAGAATACATACGTAATGTTGTGTACGTATTCCACCCCCTTTCGGTAGCAAACACGAAAAATTGATCTAAATAATCCGACCCCATAAAACAAATGAAAAACAGCAAAATCCAGAGTCATTTAACGCTAAAGTACATTTTCTCATCAAGTTTACGAGGCCCTATTATTGGCATTCAGGCGGGGAGGGCCGGTTGGTCGGCCGGCCAGCTTACCCGGGAAACAGTTTAGATAAAAGCTACATGAAAGGCATAATCGGATACACGACACGGGCACGTTCACCCCTAAATAAACCTATTGGTCACCCCGAGCAGCCCGCTACACGCTGCGCAATCAACACGCGGGTTTAATCATCGAGGGATGTCGCTGGATGTGTGCTATTTCCCCATAAAATAATCCCGTAACGCAACGCTGCCGGACAACGAACCGGTCTATATTTTATCTCAATAATGCTGGCAGTAGATGCCTCCGTGGTCTAGTGGTCAAAGCCATGGGCTTACGATCCAGAGGCCGTGGGTTCGATTCCCAGGGGGAACACAAAGTTCATGTTTGTCAATTTATCACTTTGTGAGGTTTTCCCCAGCTTAGTTAGGACATTGCAGGCAGAATCACCTGATTGTCCGAAAAGAAAAGGGTTCCGTGCTTCGGAGGGCACGTAATAAATAACTATTTACATTATGTATTGAAATTTGTTCGAGACTCCAAAAAATCTATTACTACTACTTCGCTGGCTCAGCGACCCGATGTGGATCTTGGCCTTCAAAGTTAAAGTGCAATTTCCAAAAAATCTTGCAAATTGCAATTTTACGGCTTTTACGTCATAAACGAATTAAAAATTGAGCATAAACTCTCGTTAAAATGTATAAGTACCTCATTAATAAAAGTTGGAACTTTGTTTATAACAATTTTAAAAGCTTTTCAAGGGGTATAATTCCCAAAGGGGCAAGGGGCCTTGAAACCTTGGCTTGTGATGGCTTTTTGCACCATGATTAACGTCACGATGTCGTGGTTAGACTCTTGTGTTATGTAAAAAATCTATGTGTATCTAGTCAAAGTTGCTAGATGTATTTAGTTTTTTTTTATCTAATAATCTTTCGTATCGTAACCTAAATAAATAATATACCTATTATTATATATTTCTCAAATGATAAAGATATAGAATTACATTAATGCATGTAATAAAATGTATTTTTTATGTATAGCAAAATATGTGCAAATAATTGCTGTTGTATCCAAGATCTTTGACATATACTACTAAATATAATTTATAAATGATTGGTTACCACTTTTTGTAGGATTAGCCAGCATTTTTCAAAATAAAACTTACAGTTTGAAATATTTCAGGAACAGTATAAAATCATAACATCAATACGGGGTGTAAGGGACAGCGTCCCGGAAGCTGATAAATAAACTGAACAACAGCTTTCACCTTAACTTGTTTAGTTCCGTTGACTGAGCAACCCCTAAATGTTTGCGGGACGCTGTCCGGTTAAGTCGTTTTACGGTTATCACATCTAAAGTCATAGGATTAATTTAAATATCTTTAGCAAATGGACATCCAGATTTTGCCAACTCTACGCTCAAACTGATGTAATTTGCATAATACTATGTGTATAGACAGATGTAATGTGCAAAAGTAGCCGCGATGTAGGCTAGTGCATTGCATTATTCAAATTCGAAGCCATATGCAAACAAGCAAGTTACATTTTGATTTCATGAAGCTATTCGGGCTCCGACGTGGAACGGGTGCTCCGTTAAGGGATCCCGGGGGGCTGCTTATGAATGTGTTATGATGTACTTACAAAGAAGAGACACTGGGAGCGGTAGAAGAACATACCGGGTGTAAGGGACAGCGTCCCGCAAACCGATAGGGGTTGCTCAATCACCTCGATCAGACAGTTTATATGGAAAAGCATATTTTTTTTCATTTCCTGACAGAATTTCCTGGTGATAGTTGTTCAGTTTTGTTCACTGAGCAATCTCTTTCAGTTTGCGGTACGCTGTCCCTTACACCTCGTATAATTTTCTAGTTGCTGACACCCGGGCATACTGTAGAACTCAATATTAAGAGACGAGGGTTGTTTGGCGAAAGGCTAACAACAAGTTGAGAACCTATCACTATAGCTATGCTATATACACACATTTAAATGTCACTAAAACTGTATCAGAAGTGGCAAATACAACATTTTATTGGGATTGTTGACGCTCTGCCTACCCTGTAAGGGCATATCCCTGCCCTGATGTGACTATATGTTACATTTTGATTTCATGAAGTGATACGGGCTCCGACGTGGAAGGGGTGCTCCGCTGAGGGATCCCCGGGAGGCCGCTTATGAATATGTTATGATATGAAAGAAAGAAAGAAAAAGGATTTATTCGGTACCAAAGTTATTACAATTATTAGACAACTTAAAAACTAAATAGCTACACTCGATACCAAAAAGGTTCCTAGCTCAGCATATGCTACAGTCAAACCAAACAATCAATATGAGACGTTTTACGTCGCCGTCGCTCGGGCAGTAAGTACAGTAATTCTGTCCTCTACTCGAGAGAGAGACTTAAGAGAGACTTGACGTGTGTTTCTTAAAAATTGCCAATGAGAATTTTCTTAGATGACCTTTAACTTTGATATTTCTGAACTCTATACTTGCTCGATATCCAAACAACAGAAGAAGAAGAATACTAATGGTAATGTGAATAAATTTATTTATGGAGTATCTGTTGTTCTACAAAAAACCTGGTTTTTATTATTAACAAAACTCATACATACAGCGAATTTCAGTAAGAGTTTCGACAAATCCAGTGAAAATATCTGAAAAATCCAGCAATCGGACGCTTAAAGAATACGCAGGGAGTAAAAAAATTCAATAAGTATAGAATTTTTCATCGCTCCTTCATTCTCCTTGCTCTCAGTTACGTCATTTTATGTTCTGAACGTGAAACGCAGCCGTAAATTACGTTTATTTATACCGGCAAATATCTTGACTTGATTTATTCCTTTTTGCGGTACTTAGCACATTCGCACCAGATGAAAATGTACACGTCGGGGAAAATGAGCGGAAAACGTGGATCATTTATTTTTATATACGTAGGTACATATACTTTTTTAAATGAGCTCAATGAGTACTAACAAGCTCTGTGTAATAGCTTATTTATTATTTTGGCTCGCAGTTTCTACCGGTTGAGACTTTCGGCGGGAATAAGTTATTTACTCGCATAAAAAGAAACCACATAGATTTTATTCCTCATTCTACACTATGTTCTATGTGGATGAAATGTGTGGAATATTGTATTGTTTTTATCTGCCTTCAGTAAAAAAATCTTTATTGTGTACATACATACATATAATCACGCCTTTATCCCTAATGGGGTAAGCAGAGCGTAAACGACCAAAACAAAGGTCATCCGCCACATCTGACAAAGTTTTGAGGGTTAATTAAGACATATTTATTATGTAATTTGTGTGAAATGGTCAATCAAACCCATCATCGATAGGACATGTATTAATCAGTCGGACATGCATACACGGCAATCAATGTAAATTGCACACTGTAATTACGGCTTATAAACAGCTTGGTTTGATTTGGCTTGATTTGATTACTAACCACTCTAATTAATATTTCATTATTTGGTTGATAAATATTATTGATCGACTCGAGTCGAACAACCCGATGAACCTGGTGTCAGAGTTACCGCAGTTTGAAAAGGCTAGCGGCTAGTAGCACAGCAGCTATTAGGCCTTTGACATGATGAAAGACAGCGACCGGGACCGACGGCTTAACGTGCGCTCCGAAGCACGGAAGCTTTTTTTTATTTTCGGACGATCAGGTGATTCAGCCTGCAATATCCTAACCAAACTGGGGAAAACCTCACAAAGTTACCCCCTGGGAATCGAACCCAGGACCTCCGGATCGTAAGCCCATGGCTCTGACCATTAAACCACAGAGGCAGTTACGGAGGAGCTTTAGATAAACTGCTGTTTTAATAACTGCATTAGCGTAGCACGAGATGTGACGAGTGCGTGGTGCATATTGGCATTATGGATTCCTTAAGTCCGCATATACCACTCTCGGAAAGCTGTGATGTGACGCTATCCTAGTTAGATGTAGCGTTCAGTAAACTTCGATTGATACATCTCCTAAACATGCCTTGTTTGTTGTAAAATGTTCTAAACTGATTAACCTCGAAACGCCATACCAACAGTATAGCTTAGAATTTTATCAACCATTACCGAGAAGTAGAGCAAAATTTTAGTTTTATCAGACGGTACGGTTGTTGGTGGTCGGGAGAAAATGGTACTCTGGCGAGACGGGCTTAGCTGGAGCCGTGCAGTGATACCCTCCAATCTGATCTGCTTCCAAGTTTAAACAGAAACAGGCGAGAGTTCGATATAAGTTTCCTGTTTGTGCAGGTTGAAGGAAACGGAGTTATTTGTTGAAAATACTCGAAAATCAAACTTTTGCATTAGCAATAAAGAGGTAAAGCATATTCGTTTAAAGATAGATTGAAACAAGTAAGGCAAGTATAATCAAGTACATAACTCGATACAACTACTTAACTTATCTATCACTGCACTTGTTTCACCTATTTAGCTATTAATCCTACAAAATTCTTCCATGCTGGCCTGGGAGCGAGAGAAAAACATAGAATGTGCCAGCTGCATTTCCTCCCGGACATGCTGTAAAAACAAGCTAAGGGTTCCGAGGGTTTTAGTATATTGTAATTTAGGCGATTAGACGATGGGCTGACAACCTGTCACTACAGCAATATAACTACAAATGTATCTTAAATAACACTCATAATTTTGTCAGACGGTGCGGAACGACCTTTGTTTACACTCTGCCTACGCCATTATGGGTAAAGGCGTGATTTGTGTATCCTACAAAATTATCACGAAAACGAAAATCAATAATTTACCACAGGCGTTCATTTATTAATCATTCAAAGCGTTCGCATATTTCATTTCCTAGACTCGATTAGCTGTTGATGATTCCAAACGAATTTAATTTCCATGTCTGTAGATAGCACGCTAAGCGCAAATTTGCTCGTGCTGCGATTTGATAACGGAACAAATTTCCGTGTTTTCCGCAACGAACCAATCTTTAGACTTCCCCGACTTCGTCCCAAAGACGAAGCCCCGCTCGCCCCGAATTAAGTATTCATCGACCAATTTATTCGAAAATTATTCATTTTGAATCAGAAGCCGTAAATAAATACTCAACAATTTTGTTCGATTCGAGCGGAAGCTTGAGGGGAAATCTTAGCAATGTTCATAACGAAGTTACGCAAAGACATCCTGCGAGTAAAGTGTCGCGTTGTAACCACATCCCGGCAGGTTGTGGAGGAAATCGAAGCATCGTACCGTGGGGGAGATAACATCCCTTTGTCGCAAAAACAAGTAAAAGTCATTAACCACGGGACTTCCATTTAGTTTCCCTGGTAGTTGTTTGTGTGTCAGGTCAGGTGTATGTATGTGGGCGACATGCTCGCTGCGTTCTGCGGCCGCCATTCCTCGAACCTATCAAAAAAATACCGCGCGGCCATCGTGAAACCGACAGATTAAGAGGATACATCCAAAATTATCCGATTCGTAATGGGCGGAGCCAGTCTCGTTTGCGGGGTGCCCCCCTCTATGCGTTTACGCAGCGTAAACGCGCGCGAAATTTAAATTATGCACGGCAGTCAAGGTTGTTCTTTTACTTATAAAATAGGTACAACCAATGCTACAACTGTCAGTTACAGCTAAATAAAGGTAAGTAGTACTTACTAAGTATTCGTAAGTGAGTAAAATAATAGTGACATAATAATATTTTTTTTTTAATTATAAAAATAAGATAAGAAAGAAAACTGAATTCGTGGTCTGAGTTGAAAAGATTTTTACCATAAAGCACTGTATAAAAAAACTACTTCCTTAAATAAGGGTGTAAATGACATTATTTTATTAATAATAATTGCCTGCGTACTTTAAATATGTTAACCTGTAGTTTTATGGTACAGGAGCCAAGCGTTGGTAATCGCTTTGGTATAATTACTCACCAATGTCGATCTTATACATATTTCTTGGTATCTAATCTACTCAGAATCATGGTCTAATTTACCACCCCCAAGTATTCGTTACGATGACATTTACACCCGACATAGTCCGAGAGTAAGGCGGTCAGTGAAATTGTTTCATCGAGTGAGACAGTGACAGAGAGACGGTGAGGGGCGACGGCGAAGAGCGACAGCGAGGGGCGACGGCGAGAGGCGACGGCGAGGGGCGACGGCGAGAGGCGACGGCGAAGGTTGACAGCGAGAGGCGACGGCGAAGGGCGACAGCGACTGGTGACGGCGAAAGGCGACGGCGAGGGGCAACGGCGAAGGGCGACGGCGAGAAGCGACAGCGAAGGGCAACGGCGAGAGGCGACGGCGAAGGGCGACAGCGAGAGGCGACGGCGAAGGGTGACGGCGAGGGGCAACGGCGAAGGGCGACGGCGAGAAGCGACAGCGAAGGGCGACGGCGAAGGGCGACAGCGAGAGGCGACGGCGAAGGGTGACGGCGAGGGGCGACGTCGAGGGGCGACGGTGAGGGGCGACGGCGAAGGGCGACGGCGAGAAGCGACGGCGAAGGGCGACAGCGAGAGGCGACGGCGAAGGGTGACGGCGAGGGGCGACGTCGAGGGGCGACGTCGAGGGGCGACGGTGAGGGGCGACGGCGAAGGGTGACGGCAAGAGGCGACGGCGAAGGGCGACGGCGAAGGGCGACGGCGAGAGGCGACAGCGAAGGGCGACGGCGAGAGGCGACGGCAAAGGGCGACAGCGAAGGACGACGGTGAGGGGTGACGGCTAAGGGCGACGGAGAAGGGCAGCTAGATAGGGCAGTAGCTGAATGAAACTATTTTTGACTTCTAAATATTTTTATTATTAGTAGTGACTGCTTGTTTAGTAAGAAATATAGGTGTATGTTATCTAAACTAAATGCTTTTTTATTTTTATCATAATTATCATTAATCAAAGTACTTTCTTTTCAGATTAACTAGATACATACTAGACAAAGCATCTATAATTTGTTTAAAAAAATAGTAAGAAAATAATGAATAGATATAAATTAAAATTTTGAAAATGTAACTACAGTTTCAACATTTTCAGACATATTATGATGATTTGAGTCTCCTTGGTCTTGATTTTCTTTACCTTCACCTGCTTTCTGTATTTTGACATAAACAGGATCCCGGATCTTCAAATTTCTTGGGTGACGGGGATCAACAAGCTCCGGTAAAAGACAATCAAAATAAAAAGAAAGCAATTTTGACTCCATTTTCTCATTCCAAAACTGATCATTCTTTTCTAAGACTTAAATTTTTAGCTTATTCTCGCCGTACCATACAGCTAATAAACATTTGGAATATTTGCATATGTGCATTTGGCCCTGTGCTTGCATGAACCAATCTGAGTTTTGGTTAACATGAATTGCACCTGTTTCTTTATCTTTTTTCCAGAAATGCATTTTGCCCTCGGAAATAGCTGTGTCTATTCCTGTTTTGTATGGTGCAATAGGGCACTTTACTTCAACAAGCATGTCATCGGCAATTCCGTCAGGGGTTGCCCCTAAAAATGGATAATTTTCATCGATAAATAAACCACATGGCTGGATATTTTTATTGATGAGGATAGATAACTCTTCCAGCGCCTGTCATTGGGGTTTCCTTTGTCATGACTGAAGTAATTTGTTCAGATCTGAAAAATAAAATTTACACGTAACACATGATAATACATGACCGATAGGTATGCAGGCAGTATTTATTTATTTATATTGGAAAAGCGCCCAAGTATTACTATATCATTTACACCCTGTATACGTATAAAATCTACATTGGTGAGTAATTATACCAAAGCCATTACCAACGCTTGGCTCCTGTACTATAAAAAAAACCACGATGGCCCACTAAAACTAAATTATTCATTTGCTATCTGTTTGTAAGAATTATCGGCTACTAAGATTTCTTACCTTTCTTGGCCATCAAATGAAGAGCAAGGTTGCATGTCTACATATTTTTCTGTGTCATTAGGGTTTCCTTCAATGTCATGACTGCAGTAATTTGTTTGTGATGACGACATTTTGGATCTGAAAAATAAAATTTACACCGTAGTACATGACTATATTGGAAAAGTGCCGAAGTATTCGTTACGATGTCATTTACACCCTGTATATGTATAAAATCGAAATTGGTGCGAGTATTTATACCAAAGCGATTACCAACGCTTGGCCCCTGTACTATAAGAATGCATGTCAACATTTATAATTTATAATAATTATACAAAAATATCATTTTTCAAGTACGCAGGCAGTATTTATTTATTTATATTGGAAAAGCGCCTAAGTATTCGTTACGATGTCATTTACACCCTGTATATGTATAAAATTGACATTGGTGAGTAAATAATTATACCAAAGCGATTACCAACGCTTGGCTCCTGTACTATAAAACTGCATGTCAATATATTTCAAGTACGCAGGCAGTATTTATTTATAAAATAATAATTTATAAAAGGTCTGTGTAGGGCCGGGTTAGAACAGCATCACCCCTTATCTTCCTGAGGGTGTCGTAAGAGGCGACTAAAGGATAAATCCAGGGAATGGGCAGCAGCGTTCCCTGCGAATTTATAACTCCTACTGCGCTCACCAACCCGCCTGCCAAGCGTGGTGAGTATGGTATATACCCCCAACTGTTGGGGAGGCCCATGTCCAGCAGTGGACTGTTGTGGCTGATGATGAATATAAAAGGAAAGTTGTCGTAGGTACTTACTTTTTACTTTTTGTTGCTTCTCTCATAGCACTTGCATGCTTGCGTTTTCTTTTTAGTATTTCGCGCTTTTTTCCTGGCGCGGGTTTATTTCTTTTATTTGCCATTGTGTCACGTTTCTGTATGTCCTTAACCTCATAAAAAACCAAATACTTCTTTCTTTATGTACAGCAATACTAATTTAATTATTAACACAGCTATTAAAAATTCTGATACGAGTTGGAGATGCCGAAACAATGAAGCGCGCGTCTGCTCTCGGCAAAGGTCACGGACGACTGAAGTGAAAAGAAAGTGACAGCGCTTATCTATATTTTAGTGTCATGAAAGAGACGGATGCGCCCGGTACAAAGTAGATTGAACGATGCTTACGCCATAAAGATTTTAATTAATAATAAGAAAACTACTAAACTAATCCAAAAAAATCTTTCTCAATCATTAGGTAATATTAGTATCTTGAATTAAATCTAGGTTTCACTTTATTATAAAATACTGTGTTGGAATAGTAATCGTTTTGGTTTTTTAAACAGACCATCTTTGGATTTTTATTCTATCGAGAAAATTTTATTCAATCGTGTTTTTGTCTTGGTGGTCGTTAGCTTATATCTTCGAGATAAACATACCTAAAAATAAAAATCCTAATCCCCATAGATCTTGAGATCATTTACTTTTAAGAACCCGTATTTTTGGATGTATCATCTTAATTAACGCTCCAGTTTGTAGCCACATTTATTTTATTTCAGGTTTTAAAATGTCACAGGTAGTAATGTACCGAGAAAATAGTAAATAACTAAACAACTTTCTATATCGTAATAAATGAGTCTCCATACAATATTTACGATCATTTAATTGTTGATTAATTGTATTCAAAAAACTGTTATTTAATTTTCCAAGGGGAAATAATTACTTTCAGCTGTATGTTAAAAAAAATATTAACATATTCCGAAGCTTTCAAATGTAACATTTTTCGACCTAAATACAACTGATTATTGTACAACTGGTTTGGGGTTGAATGAAGTATCCAGCGCCAAAATTAAAGGGTCTATTGTTAGAAATGGGGTGGCTACCTGCCGCGTCCTACCAATCTAACAAGATTTTTTTCTTTAGTTTAGAATGGCCATAGAGTGGGACAAGACGGTACTTCTTATTAATAATACTAGATGGCGCTAGAAGGTTTTTAAAACGCGCTATCGTTGTGTTCTCTGGGTTTGCATAAAAGGGTCTGATTGACACTTTTTAATTGCTTCTGCCGGCTCGGCCCTCACAGGTCTGCGGACTTGTGAGGCCGAGGCTACTAACCTAACCAACTTCTTGGGCCTCATTCGCGGGGAGGCGGGCCGACTCTCGAGTCAAGGAAAATTGAAACCCCGCACATAATCATGAGAAAGACACGAGGGGAATTTTTGATAGGTAAAAGAATTTGCATAAGGGGTTGATGTAGGGTGCTACGCTAATGCTCTCAATGGCGTGGCGTAGCGGGCGGCGGAGCAACTTTATCAAGTAAATTCTGTAGCAGTTCAAAAGTTTAGTTCAATTTAAAATAAAAATTAAACACTCCTTTAAAATGATAGACGGAATTTTAAAGCTTCATAAGAATTTTTCGCTTCAAATATCTCCGCGTTCTCGAGTGTAAAGTAAGTAGAAAAGTTGGGAATGAAAGTAGTTTCTTCCAAGTTTGCTGGCACTACAGTGGCAATAATTTCTTAGCCGGCTCGAGCGCGGTTATTATCGATTTGGTGGAAGCATTCGAGGCCTCAGCTCGTCATCGCAGTATTTACCGAGGCGAGCTCCCGATCCAACAACGGTTAGTAATTTCATAAGTTTACGCCGATATTTCTTGCGGAAAGATTGATTTTGCTGAACTTGCAGCGCTCCGATAGAAGTTTTCATGGTTGGTTTTTATTGAGTTTGCTGATTCAAGATTATAAATTTGTTCACAAATAAATGTTGATATCCGGCCTACATTCATAATTTATACTGGCATTGTGTTTTCCGGCCATGCCGACCTCTAAGGTCAGCGCTGAATGGCGTCGCTCACTCTTCAACTCGGTCTCGTTACCGTTCCGCCGGTGACCGGAAAGCGGATCCGTCATTCACTCCACTCAGTGTTTCCAACTAATTTCGCCAATTAAGCCAAATGGAAATTGGACCAGTGTAATATTTATTCCATTATTTTGGCGAGCGGCAACCCCGACAGAAATTAGATTTGCTCGCATTAATTGTAAAATAGACGATGTTATTTTGGAACCCGTAGAATTTAGTCACTATTATTATCATTGTATAATATTAACATAGATTGTATTCAACGTTTAAACAATCAAGTTTAACGAAGTTTCAATATTAGATTAGCAATTTGGACTCTATATCGCTCTCCTCTGACATTATGATGGCATAAGTTGGCTAGGTGGAGCGGCTCCCCATGTCTCGGCGATGTGTTCGCTCTATTGTTCCCATGGGTGACTTTCCTGTGAGTGAGGGGTCGTAGTCGGCAGCCGGCCCGGGCCGAGGGCAGCGAGACCTGCTTCATACACCGCCGCAAACCGGTATATGTCAACTTAAGACGTACTGTTTACACTGATTCTGTTGACTCAACGACGTCTAGCAAAACTTTTGTCAAACAACAGTCAGTTATTGATTTTAGCACATTCAGTTGTTTCAGACAGGGTCGGCGAGGCTTGCGCGGGGGTGAGCCGCGGCGGCGAGGGGTGCGGGGGCAAGCCCGCAAGGGCGGAGGGGGAGGCAGTAAAACGGCAACCGTACCTCCACACGTGAATATTTGATGGCTGAATCTCGCTGCGGGTATGTCTCCGCGCGGATATACCCGCCAGACAGTTTTCTAAGCTATGCGTCAGATATTAGCCCCCTTGATTAGGGGATCTACGGCTTTGTAGTAGTCATAAAGAAGCTTTGATTTAAGACTCTTCATTTGCAAAAGAAAGATCCTCTTGGATTAAGGGATTGTAAGACATGCTGTCTGATGCTGTGGTCTGAAATATACTCCAAGGGCAGAACGTAGTTTTATATCGAAGACATGACATTTGGTCTTTAATGTGCACCCTATTTAAATGTTATCATACAACATTTCCCTTAAAGATATACCCCTTTCTTACAGTTCCACCCGCGTATATACGTACGAGTACGTAGCCAACTTTGCAATATACAGAAACAAATATTCAATTACATTGATCCGTAGCTTCCTCTTCCTCCGCACGCGGTGTAAACTTCTTTACTGCCTATAAAACTGGGTATATACACTATAATATATGTATACAGCGTGTAATAAAAGACGGTAGGTATGTATAGGAAGAACAAATTGCACTTTCTTAAAAATATTACAAAAAGTGGCCAAAACAAACGCGCTTTTCGGCGCAGTAGGCACCTACATACATACATATAAACACGCCTTTATCCCTAATGGGGTAGGTAGAGCATAAAAAACCTAAACAAAGGTCGTTCCGCTACGTCTGACAAAGTTTTGAGGGTATTTAAGATAGATTTGTAGGTATATTGCTGTAGTGACAGGTTGTCAGCCCATTGCCTAAATTACAATATACTGAAACCCTCGGATCCCTTAGCTGACTTTTACAGCATGCCCGGGAGGAAATGCAGCTGGCACATTCTAAGTTTTTCTCTCGCTGCCAGGCCAGCACGGAAGCATGGAAGAAGTAGGCACCTGATTTCTCAAATGTTTAGAACCCTTTTGTAACCCCTGCGTCTGGCGATGACACTCTTACTATTTATAAAATGGACATAAAGAATATTATTGCTGACTTATGGAATTATATTATTTTATGCACATTTTTTTATTAAAAAATAATGGTATATTTTGGGGTAAGTCTAAATACGGGGCGAAAGGGACGCAAACTGGTATCAGGTTACTCAGTCAACAAAACTGAACAACTATCACTAGGAATTTCATTCAGGAAACGTAAAAAAAAATTGCTTTTCCATACGAACTGATCTAGGTGGTAATTTCTTTTTTAATTTCTTGAAAGAATATCCTAGTGAAAGTTGTTTAGTTTCGTTGGCTGAACAACCCCTATCTGTCGCGGGACGCTGTCCATTACACCATGCCGGGTGTTTCTATTTTTTTTTTTCATTTTGGTACAATTGTCACAGTCACAGTTTCACCTGTGTACTTCTATATTGTATGTATGACTTTTTGTCCCACCCTGTATGTACAGGACACAGTACACATGTGTGCCAGTTCTCGGCTGCGGGAGACGAGTGCCAGATTGTACAGGTACCGGGAGGAACGTCACACCGGATGTGGTTTAAATAATTGATGGCCAACGAAAGTGGAAACCGCGCCGAAACCAGGGCCAAAGCGACCAAGCTTAAGTTTTAAAATGGGATTTGGGTTTATTGTTACCATTCGGGTGTAAGACAGCGTCCCGCAAACTGAGAGGGGTTGCTCAGTGAACGAAACTGAACAAATATCAGCAAGACTTTTTTCAGGAAATGACAAATGCAATGCTTTTCCATACAAATTGTCCGATCAAGGTGGTCATTTTGTATGGGAACGTCAGTTTTTTTTTCATCTCCTGAAAGTTTTTCCTGGTAAAAGTTGATCAGTTTCATTGTCTGGGACGCTGTCCCTTACACCCGGTATTATTAACTGTATTGTTCCTAAGTTTGTGTAATTGTTACTTGTTTAATTGACTCTTGCTTGTTTATGGCTTGCTTAACATAATCGTCATATTTTTTAATGAAATAAATAAAAAAATATAATTTTAGATTTATCAGAAAGCATCAAATATATTTTGTCTCTATATTTAGGATACTATTAGGTACCAGTAATCACGAATGGTAATCCCTAGGGAACTTCTCTACATAATTTATTAAGCTGTTTGTTACATAAATTTATTTTTTTATTGTAGGCAGTAACATTTTGAACAACCATACAACACAAACACAGCCAACCTGAGGGCAATTGGACGTCGCTACTCATACATAACATCGACTAGTAAAGAAGCATTGTACAACAATGTCATATGTACCAAATATAGTATTATATTATCTGTGACCAAACATGGCACCGTTTTGCCTGATTGCCTCCGTGGTCTAGTGGTCAGAGCCATGGGCTCACGATCCGAAGATCCTGGGATCGATTCCCAGGGGGGAACACAATGTTGATAATTTGTCAATTTATCACTTTGTGAGATAATTCCAGGTTTGGTTAGGACAGTGCAGGCCGTATCACCTGATTGTCTGGAAGAAAACGAATTCCGTGCTTGTGCCCTCCGAAGCAAGTTAAATTAAGCCGTCTCGGTCCCAGTCGCTGTCTTTGATAGAGGTCGTTACACAAACCATGTTAGAGGCCTATTAGCTGTGCTATTAGGCACTTTAAAAACTCTGACAGCAGGGTTCATCGGGTCGATTGACTCAATACCGACACGACAGAAGAAGAAGAATCATCATCAGCCTTTATCATTCCACAGCTAGACGTAGGCCTTCATCAATATTTCACCTAATTTAGAAGTGATTTTGAGTTCTATGTATAATAGAAGGTCTCATTACATAATACGGACGCATTATCACATTAATTAAAGCGAAACTCCGCAAAAACTTGTAACGAGACGACGGAACCACAAAAGCTGTAATTAGTGACAATAGAGCTGCAAACAAACCCGATAAAACGCCAATAGAGGTGTGAATATCAACCATAATCGCAATTGTATCTCAGCACGCTTCCGATCACGATACAAACTTTTATCCGTGGGACTCGCAATCAGAACACAGACGACTACATACCGGGTGTAAGGGACAGCGTCCCGCAAACTGATAGGGGTTGCTCTGTCAACGAAACTGAACAACTGTCACTAGGAAATTCTATTAGGAAATTGATAAAAATAATGACTTTTAAAAACAAAATGACTCGATCAGACAGTTTGTAGGGAAAAGCCATTTCTTTTTTCAGTTCCTGAAATAATTTCCTCTTGGAAGTTGTTCATTTCCGTTGATTGAGCAACCCTTATAAGTTTGCGAGAAGCTGTCCCTTACACCTTGTACATACATACATACATACATATAATCACGCCTTTATCCCTAATGGGGTAGGCAGAGCGTAAGCGACCTAAACAAAGGTCGTTCCGCCACGTCTGACAAAGTTTCGAGGGCTATTCAAGATGGATTTGTACGTATATTGCTGTAGTGACAGGTTGTCAGCCCATCGCCTAAATTGCAATATACTGAAACCCTAAGATCCCTTAGCTGGTTTTTACAGCATGCCCGGGAGGAAATGCAGCTGGCACATTCTATGTTTTTGTTTCGCTCCCAGTCCAGAATGGAAGATACACCTTGTATACGACTATAAGAGATATAATGACACCCGACGCAACTTTTATGACGCTTCCTTGCTGCTTCATTATCTGCGCGTTATATGCGCCGTATCCGGGAAGGATGACTGTTTTGCACGATAAATGTGCTGCCAACGCCTTGTTTGCTGTATAAAGTCTTATCTGACGGATCGGTCCGTTTGATTAAATTCTACTACTAGCTGTAAACAGTGGTAGGTAGAGGTGTAATTATACTTTGAGTTTGTATTGTTTTTAAGGTAACAAGCCGCCTCTACGGCGTCGTAGCCTATTTAATATTCCCTACTAGCTTGTGAGCTATACTTATCCCTGTAATAATGTTACCTACATGCAAGGAAAACAGCGCGAAAATAATTCTCTCTAGCTACTGATCCAAATTGATATGGAAACTCTTATAACTTTTTTGTGTTTTTACTAAAAGTACAAAAAGTATGTTCAGTTTACACGCATGTAATTTTCCGTTATTAAAGTAACACATACATATTAATTATAATGATTAAAGACGTTAAATTTACCGCGGCTTTCTACTTTTTTTGTATGAGTGTCTGTTATTTCCATACATACACATATACATACATATAATCACGTATTTATCCCTAATGGGGTAGACAGAGCGTAAACGATCGATATACAAAGATCGTTCCGCCACATCTGACAAAGTTTTGAGGGTTATATTTAAGATAGATTTGTTGAATGTACCTACATTGATGTAGTGACAGGTTGTCAGCCCATCGCCTAAATTACAATATTCAGAAACTCTCGGATCCCTTAGCTGGTTTTTACTGCATGCCCGGGAGGAAATGCAGCTGGCACTTTCTATGTTTTGTTCTCGCTCCCAGTCCAGCATGGAATAATTGAAGTAACATCCAGTATTTAATTTGAAACAAGATTAGTAGTTTAAGTGCCATACTATCCCATTTACTTTATATGAAGCAGAAGCTCGTAAACCAGACGCCGCAATTTTAAATTGCGTCGGAATCTTATGATCAGAAAAACTTCATAGGAAGAAGTTATTACAGTCGTCGGATGAGGATCTTATATCTCGTTATATCCCGGGACCATATCGCGATCGCGATTATCTTCCGTATCGCATCGGCACAGGCGGGCGCGGAAGCGGAAGCGAGCGCGGGATCCCCATGCAGCGGATTTGATTTATCACCTGGCGACGACGATCGGCTTGATAATTGGATTCCCGATACTATCCGAATAGTTTCGTATCGTGCAGATTTATTGGGTTTCACTCGGTATGGATGTATGGCCGTCATCCTATGGGATTAAATTCCATGAATAACAACTTAACTATTTGTCATGTCGGGGGGACAGTTTGGCAAAGGTTTTGTCCGCGTGCGTTTCGCTTCACGTATTTCTTTTGGAGCAATTTAAATAGTTTTGTCCTATAGGAATGTGTGTACATTAGTACTTATTGGGTTCGATTCTTGATACCACCGGCTAAAACTGAAATTAAAATATATCTGTCACTTTCAAAATAATAAAATTAAAAAAGGACAGGTGATTTATATTCTATGGTTTAAACTTTGTCCGCTAGACTTTGACGCGCTGCACGTTTCCCCAGTATTTCTGTCAATTTTATCCGCCATATCATATGACGGCGGTTAATAATTACAGATAACGCATAAAACCACCGACTATAAATCAAAAAACCAGAGAATAGATCTCTGTCCTTTTCCAGTGTCTTTAGTCTGAAAATGGCAAATAGATTTTTTTTTAGCCAGCAATGTATAATCGAGCCCATTGATCTGTTCACGGTCAAATGAGACGTAGGTTGGCCCTTTAGAAGCGTAGGTGATGAGTGAATACGTCACCCGATGACCTTTCCTCCAACCTTGGCTGGCTCCACACCATATCACACAATAGAAAGATCATCGAGATATAAGTTTGTCAATGCGTCCGCTCGAGCGTGAAATCGACGGATCTCGTATTTTTATACATTGTTACGTTGAATTTGAGTGATTGTGCATCGTACAACAGATTATTTGGGAGGTATTGTGATTGTACGTAACATTTGCAACAGCAACAGTATTTCATTTCCTATGTTTTTAGTCAAATTTGTAGCGAAAGTTTATAAATTTTCATTTAATAATAATACTCCTCCCTCCAATTTTCGGTGATGGTGGCAGTCAATCTCCCAGAAATAGGCCAACTGCGCAGGGCTAGTTAGTGCCCAAGTGTTTGCGTTACACACAGGTGCACTCTCTATTCCTTCAAACTCTTATACTGATGGGACAAACTGACTGACACGACCAAAGAGAAATCAGGCGCAGGACCGACTATTTACATGCCCTAATTTTCATTGATTGTTCTCAAATCGTCATGATTTTTTTCTGTTTTTTAATATATGTTCACCGATTATTCAAAAACGCCTGGACCGATTTGTAACCATTAAAAAATCTTCATGAGCCTACGTCATATATATTTGAAAGTGACAAAATTATATTATTTTTAACATCCTGTATGTCAAAACAGAATAGAATTATCGAAGTCGATCGGCAGGTAAGTGGTCTCATTGTCTCCCCCAAGTTGAAGATCTATCATAAAGTCTGAACGTTCCATTCCACCTCGCAGCTTCGACACTCGACAGCTACTTAGCCTAAGTGTCGACATCGGAACTGACAGCATTCGAGATGTGCTTCTGCAAAACTGCGAAATGCATATTCCGGGCAAAGTGCATCAGACGACGGGCTTATTACACTAGACGTTCCGTCCGGCAACGGTAACGTCATGATATAATCGCCGATATCGTGGAAGAAATAATGTATGAACATACATACATATAATCACGCCTTTATGACCCTATGGAGGCAGGCATAGCGTAAACGACCTAAACAAGGTCGTCCCGCCACGTCTGATAAAGTTTTGAGGATTATTTAAGATAGATTTGTAAGTATATTGCTGCAGTGACAGGTTGTTAGACCATCACCTAAATTACAATATACTGAAACCCTCGGATCCCATAGCTGGTTTTTACAGCATGCCCGGGAGGAAATGCAGCTGGCACATTCTATGTTTTTCTCCCACGCCCAGGCCAGCATGGATCATAATGTATGAGAACGAATTAAATTCGGCGCGGTATTGAATCCCACCCATACCGTCGCCAGCCAGGCAAACTGCATGTTGTGTGAGCTCAGAGTGGAACTAGGTGGACGATATTGTCGACGATATTAAAGATTGGGAAACGAATGATTCTGGACGAAGAAGTCGGAGGCAGGAATTTTGACTTCTGTACTTTGTTTGGACTAGTTAGGGAGGTATTCCCCATATGAGCATTATTTTACCAATATATTATTACCTATATTCTTCCATGCTGGACTGGGAGCGAGAGAAAAACATAGAATGTGCCAGCTGCATTTCCTCCCGGGCATGCTGTAAAAACCAGCTAAGGGATCTGAGGGTTTCAGTATATTGCAATTTAGGCGATGGGCTGACAACCTGTCACTACAGCAATATACGTACAAAATACAAATCCATCTTGAATAACCCTCAAAACTTTGTCAGACGTGGCGGAACGACCTTTGTTTAGGTCGTTTGCGCTCTGCCTACCCCATAAGGGATAAAGGCGTGATTATATGTATGTATGTATGTATTATTACCGTTTCAGTGGATAAATAGAGCCGGTATCGTTATCGTGCCGTTGCCGTACTGTCTAGTGGAAAAAATGCATATTCCGGACAAAGTGCACCGGTCTGGTGATGCAAAATTAATGCTCTCTACTACAAACGAACTTTTATTTTATTCGTTCGAAACTGTAATTAATTTCCTGTTGGACTTCGCAGTGGATTTTATTTGATTGGTGGAACTTTCTATACGCTTTTAATTTGCATTAAATGATATAGCCTTTTCAGTATACATATAGCCTTTTTCTCTTACTGGGTAGGTAGATAGAGGGCGTTTACAGCTTAATCAAACCGTTTCTATTCTGTCACGCTATCAAGCGCCCTATAATGATGTAGTGACAAGTTGTCAGCCTAAAAAACGTCAAAGACTGACATTTAAATGATGCCCTTTGGAAATTGATACATTCTGCATTTCATCACTTATAGTCAGGCATTAAAGTATTAGGAAACAAAAGCGTTCAAGAGCCGCTTAATGTGGGAATATCAAGGGAGAGAAGTTAAGACCCTGATAAAATCTACTCTGTCATGGGAAAGTTGTGGCGAACTCATCAGAGCATTATACATACATATAATCAAGCCTGTATCTCCTAAGGGACAGGCACAACGTTAATGGTATACTGAAAACTGTTTCCGCCACTGTCAATTTATCACCTAAATTACGATACACTAAAGCCTTTCAAGGTTTAAAAAAAAATTAAGCACCCCGACTGTAGCACATTTTTTAAAAATCTAAAATAGATCTTTCACATATAAACTATCCTTTTAATCACCTTTATTTTGATACCCCACTCGATAGGTTCAGTAGAAAAAATAAATTTAAGACTTATCTGGTATGACGGTTTGTGTGACGGTTAGTCAGCGAGGATTTAGCGCTTAAAGTCCGCCATTTCGAATTTGGAAAAATTACACCTATCTATGAACACTCGGATACTTGAGACCAATCGAACGATTCCCTATTGTTGAATTCCATACAGCCGTTTCGGAGGTTATGAAGAAATATCAAAACATACATACAAGATACACGAGAAAAAACAACAAACAAAACGTAACCCTTTCCTTGACAGTCAGGTAATCACTACATAGTATAAAACAAAGTCGCTTTCTCTGTCCCTATATCCCTATGTATGCATAAATCTTTAAAACTACGCAACGGATTTTGATGCGGTTTCTTTTAATGGATAGTGAGATTTAAGAGGAAGGTTCATATATATATATATAATACATGCATAATGTAGTAGAGAAACACTGATAATGTCCGTGCGAAGCCGGGGCGGGTCGCTAGTGAAAAATAAAAGCTGGGACATTCTATGCTTACTTATTTATCGCTGTCTTTGGAAACAACAAGTTAGATTAAATCAACTCTGTCATGGGAAAGTTGTGTTGTGGCGCACTCATTAGAGCGTTGTACGGGTAACAACGTGTACGGTGTGCGATTAACAAATAATTATCAGCTGAGAGCAGCCATTACGTATTCTGCTGAGTGTAGGGCTAAGCTTACCACTTACCCACAGAGGATGTTTTGAGATCATGTACAGTGAAGAGATCATTACAAAGCAATACATATTACAATCTAAAATAGTCCCCTTAATTTTTATCAAACGCTCTGCCTACCCCGTAAGGGATAAAGGCGTGATTTATGTATGTATGTATGTAACACTTTTCCCGTGCTTCGGAAATCTGCCTGTTAAGCCGTTGGTCCCAGTTAATATCGTTTAACACCGTAGATATTAGTCGTTACGCCATGTCAGAGGCCAGCGCTAAGCATTGACGGCTTGAAAACTCTGACCTAATATAGGATTAGGACTAATTTCCCTTCTGGGTTACGTAGGTCAATGGCAGTCGTTCTGTGTAAAAACCAGTACCCTCGTTCAATCATCTAGATTAGATAGCCGACCCCGTGAGAGTGAGTCTAGTAACACTATTTTTTGCAAAATTACAGACATGGTAACTTTACCTATGCTAATTTTAAGGCCGTATTTAATATCAGCTCTCATGAGTGACCGCTGTCGCAGATTGAGTTCGTATCAGAAATGTCATTTCTGTACAAACTGGCCTGTCAAATGCATACTTAATATTGCTCTCAAGTTTGAGATAGCTTCATAAATACGAGCCTTAATGTCCCTACTTTACGCTGTACTCATCTCTTTACTGCGTTTGTAAGATATGATGATCACTTCGAATTTGTATAATTAATACAATCTAAGATTTTGAATAGCTTAAAGCTCCGAGGCACACGAGTGTCGTATTAATTACGTTATGCAGTTTCCACTTTTTTGTTTGGTTGTTATACTTCTGTGTAATATAACATATAATTACTCCTTCATCCCTAATAGGGTAGGCAGAGCGAAAACGACCCAAAGGTCGTTCAGCCACGTCTGACAAAGTTTTGATTGTTATTTAAGATAGATTTGTAAGTATATTGCTGTAGAGACTAACAAATTACAACATACTAATACCCTCGGATCCCTTAGCTGGTTATTACAGCATGCCCGAGAGGAAATGCAGCTGGCACATTCTATGCTTATCTCTCGCTTCCAGTCCAGCATGGAAGACATATAATAATTACATAGATACAACATACATACATACTACATAATGATACTCGAGGGTTACAGTATATTGTAATTTAGGCGATGGGCTGACAACCTGTCACTAAAGCAATACATATTACAATCTAAAATTGCCCTCAATTTTTGTCAGACGTGGCGAAAGCGCCTTTTACGAGGCGTTAAACGCTCTGCCTACCCCGTAAGGGATAAAGGCGTGATTTATGTATGTATGTATCTCTAATGAGGTAGGCAGATCGATTACGATTTTGTTATTTTGTAATTGTGTCGTTAGAGTACTAATTTAGTATGTAGAGTAGGAGTTAGCTACGGAGTAGGCAGAGCATCAATAACTTCATAAAGGGACGTTCACACCACATGCAATCTAGCATGGAAGTCTACATTGGGTCCTCAATAGGGTAGTTGACTCATTTGAGAAACTAATTCCTAGATTGCTTTAAAATTTCAGTAGAAACAAATTGTAAGGGCGGTTTTGCACTGCTCCGTATTCGGTTCGTATCCGTGAAAGTTCCATATGAAATGAATATGGATGGGTGTGCAAGTTATCATATGTTTACTAGGAAAGCCAATTTAGATACGAATTGGATACGAACTTAATACGAAGCAGCGCAAAAACGCCCTAAGTGTGGTCTCAATTTGAGCTCGTTTTATAGTTTGGTAAATTCAGTGAGACCACTCAACCAAACCGCTCTTTGTTTTGCAACATATGACGTCAAATGAGCCGCCATGACAGTTTGACGCGTTTGTTTTCACGTGACCAGTGACTGTATTTTCGGAAATTCATTTCTCAAAAATATTAAACAATCACCATAAAAAATAGTCCTTAAGCTTGAAAATGTTTTCTTACTTTAAACTACCAAGTCGTTATTTTTCATATACTATGTCCTATAGTATCTCAAACTCTGTTTTAGAATAAAGGTAAACAAAGTTTCATGTCTTTTTATTCAAAAACACATTTCAAAAATAAATGATACACAAATTAGTTAAATTACTAAAACAACTATTTCATTATGTTGTTATATCTAATAGCTATAACTTATTTTAGAAACAAGATCTTCGATTATAAGACACGAAGAACTTTGAAAAACTTTGTTTATCTTTATTCTAAAATTGAGTTGGAAATACTTTAAGTAATAGCATAAAATAGAAGGTAGTAAAAATTAAATCAGTCGGCAACTGCTTCAACGTTCCGCGTCCTACATTTCCTGCAATAAAATTGTAATGTAGTAAGTGACACTCTCTACGCTTTAGCAAAGTTGAGCAGTTATAGTGTTAAGTGTAGAACATTGATAATGTGTTTAAAGCAGTACTCGACTCTAAGGCCCGTAATTATAAATAGCACTTGAGACAGATATCTATTTTGAGTCCGTATCAGAAATGTAATTTCAGTACAAAAGGACCTGTCCAATCCATACTTAATTAATATTACTGTCAATCTTGAGATCGCTTTATAAATACAAGATTTAAAATTGCTGCGTATTAGACAATTAGGTATTCCTGTTCTAGTTGTAGGATATTTTAGATATTTTGCGAAAAGGGCATTATCTCTGATTGGCTCTAGTTTGTCACTTAGGTTTGAGTATAGTAAAGGTCCGGCGCCAAATAGCTTGCTGTGTGCCGTCGGTGACTGAGATTGCCAGTGCCATAACAGGCATCTTCTGGGTGAGCTCGTTTCATCGTCGACTCTGTCACGGTCATCCCTGACCTACTGTCTAGAGTCAAGAGCAAGTCAATTTCTACAAAAAAAAAATAATGTTAGACTGCCTCTCTATGTTCTATTCAGATAACGCTACAGTTTAAAGCTATCTTGCTTCCTATAACCTTTGACGTTCAAAAGTGCTTTAGAACCACAACTTCGGAAAGTGACGCTCCCTATTACGGTCACCAACACAATCCTATTGCGGTCATAAAGGTAATCTTACCATGTTTCATGATCATGATTTCGAACATCCAGTAGGAGTCCTAACTGTACGGCGCAGTTTTTAATTAACATTGACGGGGGCGCTGTAGTATAAGGAGAACTGTCAAATTTCAAATCTCAAGATGGCGGCGTGAATTCCTTTTTTCGTCACGTTCTATTTTCCGAACCTAGAGTAAATATTATTGCTCTAGTTAAGAAACATATCACTCAGTTAACTGGAGGAGAGTATGATAGATTGCCTCTCTATGTTCTATTCAGGGCTATCTTGCTTCCTATGCCCTTTCACTACATTCAAAACTGCTTTTGAAACCACAACTCCGAAAAGTGACCCTCCCTATTACCACAGATTACCTATAAGTGCGGCGTTAGTTTTCTGTGCTATTACGGTCACCAACACAATTCTGTTACGGTTATAAAGGTAGTCGTACTGTGTTTAATTATCATGACTATAAAGATACAGTTTCTCAATGAACGTTAGGACGCTGCAGTAAGGGGAACTGTAATTTTTTTCGAGTCGATCGACCCGATGAACGCTGGTATCAGAGTTTTTAATCCGCCTAATAGCACAGTTAATGGCCTTTGACATGGTTTGTGTATATCTAATATCAAAGACCTGGACGCCCGGAATCGAACCCGGATGGTGAGTCCACAACTATCACTAGACCACGGAAGCAGTTATTGTCAAATGCCAAATCTCAAGATGGCGGCGTTAGTTCTCTTTTTGTCCACATCCATTGGAAGCGTAGTAGCAATGTACACTCAAGTTGGTTGGTTGAAGTTTCATTTCATTTCCGCTCGCCTGCCCCTGGAGACATCCGCGGAACTTCGCTAATTAGATTCTGTGACCCTAATTCTGTAGGGGGCTCTAGTGTTGCATTGTCACCTGACGCTGTGGTGTCATGTTGCTTCTATGGCTCCTTAACTAGACGACGTTATTGTGGTCTACGATTCCTCTTATTTAAATTACCGAACATCATGCATCAGCCGTTATGTTACCTTAGTATTCTTTTGAACAACTCAAGGGTTCAATTTCTGAAAGATAGGGTGATAAAAAATATTTTGTGAAATAAAATGTAAATACCAAAGTAAAACTTTATGTTTTGTTATTTCTTATACTATTAAAAGAAATTTAATAAAATAGAACGACGAAGTGTTAAGACGTATTTTAAAAAATAATTCATACAACTCGACTGTAGTACCTCTGAAAACACGTTTTTATGCAAAAATTGAGCTTTAACATATGAATCGTATATATTTTTGTAATCTCTTTTTAATTACTTTTATTTTGATACCACACAATTTAAGACTTACAATTTAGCGCCTTAAATCCGCCAATTAGAATTTTAATAAACTACACCTATCTAAGAACACTCGGGTGCTGAGACCAATCGAACGATACCCTAATTGACGGAGAATGAGAATTCTATCCAGCCGTTTCAGAGATACGAAGTAAGAAATATCAGTACATACAAGATACGTGCGAAAAACATAAGCCTTCCATGACATTCGGTAGTAAAAACACGACAATCGACAACATTAATTACCATAAAATATATATTTGTAACACATTCATCTAATAATAGCTACTACATTATTATGTATTTCCGTATACTTAGCCTTTTTCGGCGATTCATTGATATAAACCGAACGTGGGTGGAAAAGCATAAATTGTTACTATTTTAGGGTCAAGGTGGTCAAGCATGTGATGCAACTTCCTATTGATATAAGTATATCACATTTTCCATAGATTTTCTAAGGTGTGACGTCACAGTAACTTGATACGACCGATATTTTATGATCTGCGTGGGTTGTGATTCGACAGATGTATCAGTAAACCCTAGTTCTTGAATGTTGCCACCAATAAAAATTTACTCGATCCAAGTCCAGACAGATAAAGCGTAATAAAAGCTTTAAAAAATGCTGCTATTACTGTAAACAGTTGTAGTGCTTCTGTTTTCAAGTAAAGCTCAACAACAAAGAACATTGAAGTAACAAAACCTTTTCTACAGTAGAAAGAAAAAAAGTACTGTAGATGAACGTGCGGAAAGACGACTAGACCAATCCAGTTTGTAACTGACAGGGCTTGAGCACCGGCTTCCATCATTAGTGGCGCCTCGTCTTTGTTGCACCTCGTAGCTGGCTACAGGGCGCACAAAAACCCAGTTTCTTATCTTGTGATGTAGGGATATAGTATAGAACCTATTGTAGGTACACCTACGTATAGATAGAGCCGTGCGGCGTAAATGTGTTTTGTCACTAATCTCCTAAGATTAACATTAAGACATTTTCAGATCACTAAAATGTAATCTTCATGCATGGTTTCATGTAATTGTAATATTTGATTTGCTCTATTTTATTTTTTTTAAATGGAAGAAATAAGATCGCGGATTGAATTGAGATTAAACTTAAATTAAATATGTTGCATATGAATAGGGCCCGAGCCCGTTGAATATTATCTATCTCTATCCATAGTATATATTATATATTGTATGTATCTATATGTATTTATATTCTTGTCATTGTTTTAGGTATGTATATGTTTAGTTAAATTAATTATGTTTATGAGTTCATAAAGCAGTAGCTCATGTTGATAAAATATTTTAATTGTGCACGTCTATCTGCATTACGTTTTATGCTGTCACACTTTTATAAGATCTGCTTTAAGAAATTTCTGTGTAAAAATAAAAAAAGTGCCCGTTGTGTCTTAATTCCTTATATAATTGTTCTATGTATACAATAAACTGTTAAATAAATAATAAATAAGAAAACTATATTTAAAGATAAGCATTGCCTGTTGTGTCTTTGTTTTCGATGTTTATGTCCTTTGTATGTTTCTGTGTACAATAAATGGTAAAATAAATAAAATTCAGAGTAGCCACAAAATTGCTTTAGATTGAGTTACTGTTTACGAAAACATGGAGCTGACACAAGGTGGGCACTGCCTTCCTGAGCAAGGAAACTTCGCGAAAGTGTTAGGGAAAGTGGAAACGTAAATAATAAAGATTCCTCTTACATATTCACTATCCCAGTCCCTTTTGCATAGAGATAGTTTGGAAGGAGGAAAGTGTATTTGAAGGCTCTTTTTACTACGGAACTATATCTAATTATGTAACATGACTCGTGTTTACTATAAAGCATGTTGAATACTCCATTAAAGTTAAGCTTCCAAGTCAAGTTTCAATTGGGAGTTGATTTAACATAGGTTATTAGCTGAATGCGTTGATTTTAGTCTAGACCAGTAGTGATGTAAACAGTTGACAATAGATCAAGCTCTTGCAGAGGCCTTAACAGCACTGGTATTACCAAACACAAACAGAACACAATAATACGGGTTGTAAGGTACAGCGTCCCGAAAACTGAAAAGGGGTTGCTCAGTCAACGAAACTGATCAACTATCAGCAGGATTTGTTTTAGCGTGTGAAAAAAAATGGCTTTTCTATACAAATTGTCGGATCAAGGTGATCATTTTCTATTGGAAGGTAATTCTTTTTTTCATCTCGTCAAAGAATTTCCTGGTGAACATTGTTCAGTTTCGTTGACTGAGCAATCCCGATGAATTTGCGGGACGCTGTCCCTTACACCCGATATAGCAAACTATTGGAGCTAAACTCCGTTGGAAGGAGCATCCTATACCTACCACCCCAACCTATATAATTCTTGCCGTACACAATCGACGTTTTGGTATGGCGGGAATTATTGCGGTAAAGGGATTCTCATAGTGAGTCTATTCTACCATTGTTTCTACCAAAACCTGACCTACTAACAAAATGTCGATTGTTTCAAATATTTGATCGAAATTCTTTTATCATGTTCGAGTAGGGTTTTTGTAACACTGTGAATCTGTCAACAAACATGTTGGTAACAGGAGCCGGAAACCTTCCGCGGAATTGGAGGAAGCAGGGGTCCTGCGGTATCTGATTATTTGACACCTCAAATTGGTTGTTACGGGGGTAAGGGCTATGGTGAAATTTCCCTATATTATTGCAAATATTTCATAATTTTTGAAAACAGCGCTGCTAAATAAGCAGTTTCAGCACTCACTCTTAGTTTCATAACCAGGCTTACCAACTTCTTGACTTTATATTCATATTCATATATTTTACCAAACTTCGTATGCTTTTTCTTACGTACCATTAAATATTATGTTATTTTATCTTCTAATTTACCCCATTTGTATTTTTACACTACCGCGTTTTATCATTTCTTGTTTTTTTTTTATTAATTAATTACTTGAATGCTGGACTTGGAGCGAGAGAAAAACATAGAATGTGCCAGCTGTAACAACCAGCTAAGGGATCCAAGGGTTCCAGTATATTGTAATTTAGGCGATGGGCTGCCAACCTGTCAATACAGCAATATACGTCAAAGCTTTGCCAGACATGGCGGAACGACCTTTGCTTAGGTCGTTTACGCTCTGCCTACCCCATGACGGATAAAGGCGTGATTATATGAATGTACGTATTTCATCATTTTTGAAAACAGCGCTGCTAAATAAGTAGTTTCAGCACACACTCTTAGTTTAAAAACCAGGCTTACCAACTTCTTGATTTTTCCAAACTTCGTATGATTTCCCTTACCTACCATTAAATTATGTTATTTTATCTTCTAGTCTTACTCCTATTTGTATTTCTACACTAAGCGCGTTTTTTCATTCTTGTTTTTTTTTTAAATGTTGTTCAGTTTTGTTGACTGAGCGAACACCTCTTTTCAGTTTTCGGGAAGCTGCTTAAACCCTATGTGTATAGCTGGTAATAATGATCCTAAAGAGCCTACATACAATAATACATACATATAATCACGCCTTTATCCGTAATGGGGTAGGCAGAGCGTAAGCGATCTAAATAAAGGTCGTTCCGCCACGTCTGACAAAGTTTAAGGGTTGCATAAAATAGATTTGTAGGTATATTGTTGTAGTGACAGGTTGTCAGCCTATCGCCTAAATTGCAATATACAGAAACCCTGGATCCCTTAGCTGGTTTTTACAGCATGCCCAGGAGGAAATGCAGCTGGCACATTCTATGTTTTTCTCTCGCTCCCAGTCCAACATGGAAGTAAAGAGCCTACATATAAGTATAAAAGATAGGTATAGGTAGGCAGTAGTCGACCTATTTCAAAGAAAATACGTTTTAAAATGTAGAGTCACAAAAAGATCCAGTTAACGAAATGGGACCAGTCCATCTGCCAGGTTCATGAATATTTTGACTATAACGCTCTAATCAGCGCCTTTTGGGAGAGTCGGCTATTCACACAATTCTAATATTTTCCTATTCTTTCCACGATCTGAATACCAACTCGTTACAGAACAGATTGTCTGAAAAGTAATGAAATGGCATAATTTTTGAGATTCAAGAAAACTTTTGGTTGTAATTTTTGGGCTATGATATTTTTTGGCGTAAAAATACTAGATGATGATCGAACACTCAGCAATGCTAAAGATCTGTGGGCTCACCTAATCTAAATAAATGTATGTAAATATATTAATTTTACATTATTATATTTGATATAATGTACCTACGATTACGAGATACTAGTAATAAGGCCCGTATTGATAAACAGCACTTGAGAGTGATTAGTTTGAGTTTGTATCAGGCTGTATTGTGTTTGGATTTGTATGTGGCAACAATAAGGCCTGTCAAATCCATACTTAATATTGCCCTCAATCTTGACATAGCTTTATAAATACGGGCCTAAAATCACATTTGGTAGATCTCATCATAAGCATATGAATCCTTTATCTAAATGTTAAATTCTGATATTATCTTGTCTGACCATATAATATGACATTATAAATATGATACTTCCACTTCTATGCTAAACTGGGAGTGAGAGACAAATACCAGCTGCATTTCCTCCCGAGCATGCTGCAAAAACCAGCTAAGGGATCCGAGGGTTTCAGTATATTTGCAATTTAGGCGATGGGCTGACAACCTGTCGCTACAGCAATATATAGTTCGCATTTTTAACGTTGAATTATAGATACCATCGTGTTTTGCTGTCCATAAGCTGCTTTTTCTTTGCAACTTAGCTGAGGTTCGAATTACGGAACCGCAGACGATAAATTTGTTACCAACACATTTTATGCGGTTGACTTTCTTTAAAGTTGTAAAGCAAAAACAGGTTATTGGCCGCAAAACAAGTTGGTATCGATAACGCAACGTTAAAAAAACGAAGTATACCTACATATCTATTTTAAATTACCATCAAAACTTTGTCAAACATGGCGGAACGACCTTTGTTTAGGTCGTTTCGGCTCTGGCTACCCCATTAGGGATAAAAGCGTGATTATATGTATGTATGTATAAATATGATGTTCTAAAAAACTTCATCCATTTTGAAATTCCTACTTATACTTACTTATACTTTTAAGTTGCTTTGTGTTGTAAAAGAGCTTATTTGTATTGTACATTTCTTTGTTGCGCTCTGTTAGCTTCAAAATGTCTCTCATTATGTTAGCTACATTATACACAGCGAACTAGTGAACTATTACGTTTGATAGTCGGCTGTATGAATACGGGTCGATGCGTTCCGTTGCCTAGAAGTAGGCGGTAATACTCCAATCGACAAGAATGTTTACCATGGGTTAAATATTTTGTAGCTGAAATTTTGCATTATGGTAAAGGCAACATATTCAGAATAATCCAACGGTAGGCTTTGGTTCTTTTCCCTTCTTTTTATCTCATTGCTAAGATTTGCTCGAGTAGAAATAGTTTTGCAGTCGCGGTAGTGATCCAAAGCGGTGTACCATAGCCAAGACATTTTTCTGCGATAAATGCGTATTTTACCATTTGATCTTGCTTATCATAACTAGGTGCTGGATTTGATATAAGACGTGTCCACATGCCCGAAATACCAACTTTTGCTTCTTTTGGTTCTTTTTTGTCCAATTACAACGACACAAATAATAAGAGTAAGACAAAACGAAGGGGAGTGCAAAGTGCGAGTTTCTCATGCTTCTTCTTCATTGTGATATATTTTTATTTTATTTTGTGACATGGTTATAATTTTCTTTGTAATAGACTCGCTTGTGACTTTCTAAAAGTGTTCATAGGAATCTATTTGGAAATAAATGATTTGACTTTGACCAAGGAATTTTGTCCGGGTCCTTCATACTAAAATATCTTCATTAACTAGGCTAATAGCCCACGGCGCCTACGCAGCCGTCCGCGACGTGTACCATATTCCCACATGCGCATCTTTATTGTTCCTACGCGCCTAGTACTTTGCTCTGCTGACCTTCGTGCAATGAACTTTTTTTTTACGTTTTTTTTTTTTGCTCCGGCTTCTTTGTTGCCAGCTCCGCGTAGATTTATCACCTCGAATAAACAATAGGATACGGAAGAAGTTTGATTGAATTTGCTTTCAAATACGCATTATGGTAGTAAAAGATCGATTATAGTAATCGTTGTGGTTGTCTATCATCTTTACAGTGTTTTAGAGGGCGTAAACATGACAGTAATAATAGTCTATTAAATCTATCATCGTCCCTTTCTGGAACAGCGATTATGAAAGGGATGTTGAAGGATTTAATAGAGATAATCGAGCTTTCATGGAATGCTGGAAAAAAGTCTTAATGTACACTACATTGATGATAGTTGTGCATTAAAGAAGATAGCACATAAATCTAAAAAGCGGGACAGGAACGTATTCTGTTAAGAATGAAATCTTGTATGACGAGTCGTCGTGTTTTAATTCATTGATTGAGCCTACATCTACAATAACTATGGGAGACATACGTAATCATCAGTCATCAGTATCTCCCTAGCCATCCCGTTTCTTACGGTGTGGCTACGTAATGTAAGTGGTTGAACGAGGATACTAGTTTTTAAACGTAATTATTTGTATGGTCTTATTTTATGCGCGATCTATCTTTAATCAAATCCCATGTCTACAAAAAGTTGAGAACAACTTTCATCTTCATCCACTTATTATCCTGCAACATCAGAAATATTAACCTAAGGCTCGTATTTATAATCAAGATTGAGTTCTTATCAGATATGTCACTTCAGTACAAAACGGTCTGTCAAATCCATACTTAATATTACTCTCAATCTTGAGATCACATCATAAATATGGGCCTAAGTCTCTTAAGACCAAGACCTAGAGTTATTAAACCACGTGACAGTGTATCAGGTTCTAATAAGGCTTGTGCAGTAAGGATGGTGTCAGTGAAGCCTAGCCTAGCGGGCCCGGTCGTTGACCCCGGACCGGTCTGGCATGGCGTACCCACAAGTTACTATCACTAGTTTACTCTACTACGATCATTTATACTCTGTGTATACTAACATCCGTGGTGGACTGGGAGCGAGAGAGAAACATAGAATATGCCAGCTATATAATAGTACATACTTTGGTTGTACAGATGTTTCCTCCCGGACTGCAAAAACCCGCTAAGGGATCCGAGGGTTTCTGTATATTGCAATTTAGGCGATAAGCTGACAACCTGTCACTACAGCAATATACTACAAATCTATCTTAAATGATCTTCAAAACTTTGTCAGACGTAGCGGAATGACCATTCTTTAAGTAGTTTACGCTCTGCCTACCAGGCATAAAGGCGTGATTATATGTATGTATACTAATTCCTAATCGTAACACGTAATACGTTTGAATGTTGAGTCAAAATGTAATGGTATTAGGTATAGGCTACCAATTTTTCGCAGCGCGATTTCCACCGAGTTTAAATGAGATTTCCCGGAAGATTGAGTTATTTTCCGAGGCATTGAGTTATTCTTAGTTACAGTGAAAAACAACCTTTAAGACGTTGAGATAGTATATTATTTGATTTAATGAGTGTTTATCTTTTTTTTATTGAGATTAAAAGTTTCAGACCAAAAGCTTTTTGGCAAAATACCACAGAGCCAGTTCGAGCATTCGAGACAAAGACATAGTAAAAAAAAAGAAAGTCAGTCTTTTAAGCTTTTGAGTTGTAACTTAAAAGTGCGAGTCGGACTCGCGTACGAAGGGTTCCTTACCATAATCTATACAATATTAGACCATTAACCATTTTAACCATTTGTTACCAATTACCGGTATTAATATCAAACGAAAAACCGGCAAAGAAATCAAGTTTTTGTATGAGGGGCCTTAAAACTCAATGTTCTGTGAGTATTTCAAGCGTTAACCTGTTCCCATTTTTAATATCGAGCAAGAAACGTTAAAAAGACATGTTTATTGTATCGGAGCGCCACTCAAATAATTATTTAATTGTATTTTTAGTATTTGTTGTTATAGCAGCAACAAAAATACATCATCATTGAAAATTACAACTCTCTAACTAACTGAGATACAACGTTGTGGCAGACATAAAATCACATTTGTTGTATGGGAGACCCCCTTTTTTCTGTTTTTAGTATTTGTTATAGCGGCATAAAAATACATCATCTGCGAAAATTTCAATTCTCTTGCTATCACGGATCATGAGATACAGCCTGGTGACAGATAGACAGACAGACGGACAGACAGCGAAGTCTCAGTAATAGGGTCCCGTTTTACACGGAACCCTAAAAAGGGTTGACTGAAAAGTGATACGAAAATTAAGATAGTATAAACAGTGACTAATCCTCCTAAAAACGATTAATAGACCAACTAGCGGAGGGGTCGGAGGGTAATGCTATAAATGATGTGCTGACAGTAGTCATTTGTCTTGAGGGTTCAACTGGAGCGTATGATACACTGTGATAAGTGAATAGTCTTGTCATTTTAATCTTTACAATTTCGTCACTTCCGTATCACTTCTGGGGTGGGCAGAGCGTTAAGATCTATAGTATTTCCAACTCAATTTTAGAATAAAGGTAAACAAAGGTTCATGTCTCTTAATCGAAGATCTTGTTTTTAAAATAAGTTTTAGCTATTAAATATGACAACAAAATTAAATAGAAGTTTTAGTCATTTAACGAATTTGCAAACACGCATTATTTATCTTTGAAATGTGTTTTTGAAAAAAAGCCATGAAACTTTGTTTACCTTTATTCTAAAACTGAGTTGGAAATGACGATAGTAAATGACGTTTTCGACACATCTCACATTGTTGGGAGAGATTTCAGAAAGGCATGTGCTATTATATCAGTGACATTTTGTCATCCTCTCCTTTTATAGCTTTGCTCAGTTGGAGAAGCTGCTGGTACGTACAATATTTTTATAATTTCTTGTCCAGCATAGAAGTAAGAGGTATTGCCACATAAAAGCCTGTGCCAATTGCCACAATGTATGCTTTCTCTGTCTGGGTTACTTTGCATCAAGATAAGTCGAGCAGACAAGCTGAGAAGTGCTTACTTACATTGCAAACCTAGTTACTATTGTGTTACTATGATATGGCTTGCCTATACTTTTATTATTTCCTTTATATTACATACATAAATCACGTCTTTATCCCTAATGTGGTAGGCAGAGCGTCCACGACCCAAACTCGTTCCGCTCCGTCTAACAAGTTTTGAGGGTTATTTGAGATAGATATTTCCTTTATCTTTCTTTAATTATCACATAACACCACCTAACCCCAAACTAAGCAAGGATATAGCTAACAATTGCTATTATAACAGTATAATAATTAATATTATGTAAACTACTAGCTTTTTGCGGTGAAAAGTAGCCTATCTTACTCAGGGTAAACGTAGTTTTCTGATGATGAAACAATTATTGAAATCGGTCCGGTAGTTGTTGAGTTTATTCGTTATAAGCATACATACATACACACACACACACACACACACACACACACACACACAAATACAAAATCCTTCCTCTTTATACTACTCGTATAGAAATAAGGATACGCAAGTACATCCAAATTAAAACATTTGAAAAAAACAAAAAATTGTTTACGATTTTAGGGAATTGAACCCATGACCTACTAACACGCAGGCAGAGCCACTTTCCATTGATAAAATTGCAACAGACTGTTTTAGTAATTCTTATTAAATTAATTGACAAAACATTCCTCTCCCGTCCAAAATCAAAATAAATACCAAGCTTACGAACCTTTACCGGCTAAAACAAACAAGGGGTTTTAATGCGGGCTTGTATTTACAGGAACAAACAAACACCCGTATTAATCCATCAGTGTAATTCCTAATAACGCGATGATGGACAACCCATTAATGGTGGACATTCGTGGCCATTGATTATGTGCACCTGCGACTGCGGCAGCCGACGTGTTACATATGCCAGTAATGTGTTTAGGATATAACAATTAATGTAAGTATTATTATATATATCCTTATTGCATAAACACAAAAGAAATGTAATATAAAAACATATTGTGCATGGGAGAACTTATCTCTATGAAGAGATCTCTTCCAGCCAGCCCAATGGTAGTAAGAGAAAGTGAATAATTTTGAGGGGACAAGCAAATGCAACAATAACAGAGACTAATAAATCAAAATTTATACTTACATACCTATACATAGTATAAATACTAACCGTATATTACTATCTTAAATAAACATACATATATACTAAACAATATATAATACGAACATACTATTTGGGTTTTTTTATGATTTCTACGTGGTTTGACAGTGGTTTACTAAATTAGAATAGCACAAATTTAATAGTTCCCCACTAGTGGGGATAGATCAGTACTCGGTAGAGATATGTGGAACGGGCAATCTATTTCCGATATCTTTAAAATTACCATTGCCCGTAAATCCATTAAACAGCTTGCATAGCGCTCGCGAATGTGTCTGTCAAGCGTCGTGCAGCAAGGGCCGATTTTTAGGGCATAGGGGCTGTAGAGGATCCATCACAGTATGTACTTACTGCAGAAAAAATCCTGGATCCGCCCTTGAGTGTATGTGTGCATAAAAGGTCCATGTCCACAGTGTGGATTGTTACAACAACAATGGCTATCATTGCATTAAATATTAGTAAAAATTTAACTCAAAACACTAAGCTTCAACAAGTATTTTAAAAAAGAATTCAATCAACCCGACTGTAGTAGCTATAAATAAATGTTTGCACCAAAACGCATTAATTGTGCTAAAATTGAGTTTTAACCATGAGAACATATGAACCATGCATATTTTTGTAATCTCTTTTTAGTTTTCGTTATTTAAAAACCCCATTCGATAGGTCCTAGAAAAAATATTTTGAAGACTTACAATTTAGCGCCTAAAATCAGCCATTTTGTATTTTGCAAAATTACACATATCTAAGAACACTCGGGTCATCATCATCATTTCAGCCCTTTGTCTACCCACTGCAGGGCATAGGCCTTCTCTTTTTTGTGCCACGACTGCCTATCTTGGGCTAGCCTCGTCCAGGTCTTACACACACACACAGTAGAACACTCGGGTGCTTGAGAACAATTAAACGATACCCTAATTATCGAATTTCATCAAGTTGTTTCGGAGATACGAGGTAATAAAGAAATATTAAATTAACATACGTACATACAAGATACGCGCGAAAAACATAACCGTTCCTTGACAGTCGGGTAAAAACAACTTGTTCTTCGCTGGATATCAGCTTATCAGAGTACATGATCACTAAGAAGGGATTTAGGAGAACACTCCCGGAATGGGAAAAGAAGACATTTACATAACACTGTCTCTGGTTACCTAAAACCGTATTGTTTTTTAAATCCTCATAATTATTTATTGATGTTGATTCTGGCTAAATACGTATCTAGTCTCTACAATATTTTTTGATTAGAACATTTTCTAGATATAGAGATAAAATAGATAATAGTGATAAAAGATCAACCATGGATCAAAATATAGTACTTATTACCTCCATGGGATCAGTTTTCAAATTTGTCAAAATGACGTTTTTGAGAGTCATCTCCATCTCCCTAGCCTTATCCCGTATCACACAAGGTCGGCTTCCTAATCTAGGGGATTGAACGAGGGTACTGGTTTTTACACAGAGCGACTGCCATCTGACCTCCGCAACCCAGAAGGGAAACCAGACCTAATCCTAGATTAGGTCAGAGTTTTCAAGCCGCCAATGCTTAGCACTGGCCTCTGATATGGCTAAACGACTAATGTCTATGGTATTAAACGATATTAACCGGGACCAACGGCTTAACGTGCCTTCCAAAGCACGGAAAAAGCACCGAATAAACGTACATATGAAATTCGAAAAACAAATTGGTACGTGGTGGGATTCGAACCACGACCTACCACTCAGGAGGCAGCAGCCCTATCCATTACAACATCGGGCTCTCTCTTTTGAAGAGTATCATAACATAATACAATTGTGACAACCTAACAACCATTAAAATAAAAAGTGACGTGATAAAATAAGTTTAGAAAATGTGTTCGTCAGAAGTCAGAAACCACGCGAACAACCATAATTATTAAAATCTTGGAACATTACGTTTGAACTTACTTACAGTTTACCGGAAAAGTGTTTTCAAAGTAAATATTTAATTGCCAAGTAAAAATACACCGTAGGTGTGGCGGCAAAGTTAGTTAATTAACAAGGTGTGGCGACCGGCGGAGTTTCTTTTACTTTTAATTAGTGGGTTTTAGTTCCCTATAGTTTTGTACACAAAGCAGTTTCAATGGCATCGTAACAAAACAGTATTCATAATAAAACAATATCTGTAATATTGTTTATGATGCTTTCAGGAGCGGTGCCACAGTATAAGTATTGGACAATAAAACGTTTTTATACAAGCGACCAAAATTGGTACCATACATTGGTCCTATCCCTGAAAAGCGGTAGTTTTTGCGAACCTATTCCGCCAAGGAATTCGAGAGCAATATGCTACGGTTAAGTATAAGGTTTTATTTAGTCGCTTCTACAGGATGTCCGTCTATGTCCAAAGAATCTACTAATGAAACTGAACTACGGGTGCTTTTTTGTAACTTTCCTTCGAAATATAAAGAAAATATATAAACCTCCACACAAAAGTGTTAGCTGGTAGAGTAATTTAGTATGAGAGACCTTCTTTTTCATATTTCGAGAAAAAGCGCAGTTGCTAAATGTTGTTCAGTATCATGCGTGTATTCTTCTATATCAGTATTATTCATGACTTATTTTATTGGGCACCCTGTACACGTTTTACTGTGCCTTACTTTTACTGTGATGCCACTAAGTGCTACGCTCCAATTTATAGTAGCAGTAGAGTAGTATTTCATAGCGTCTACCCTGCTACAATCAACTATGTAATCCTGAAATCATTTATAATTGTATTTAATAGTGTTAGTCTACCCTGTTACAATCAACTATGTAATCCTGAAATCATTTATAATAGTATTTAATAGTGTTAGTCTACCCTGCTACAATCAACTATGTAATCCTGAAATCATTTATAATTGTATTTAATAGTGTTAGTCTACCCTGCTACAATCAACTATGTAATCCTGAAATCATTTATAATTGTATTTAATAGTGTTAGTCTACCCTGCTACAATCAACTATGTAATCCTGAAATCATTTATAATTGTATTTAATAGTGTTAGTCTACCCTGCTACAATCAACTATGTAATCCTGAAATCATTTATAATTATATTTAATAGTGTTAGTCTACCCTGCTACAATCAACTATGTAATCCTGAAATCATTCATAATTGTATTTAATAGTGTTAGTCTACCCTGTTACAATCAACTATGTAATCCTGAAATCATTCATAATTGTATTTAATAGTGTTAGTCTACCCTGTTACAATCAACTATGTAATCCTGAAATCATTTATAATTGTATTTAATAGTGTTAGTCTACCCTGCTACAATCAACTATGTAATCCTGAAATCATTTATAATTGTATTTAATAGTGTTAGTCTACCCTGCTACAATCAACTATGTAATCCTGAAATCATTTATAATTGTATTTAATAGTGTTAGTCTACCCTGCTACAATCAACTATGTAATCCTGAAATCATTTATAATTATATTTAATAGTGTTAGTCTACCCTGCTACAATCAACTATGTAATCCTGAAATCATTCATAATTGTATTTAATAGTGTTAGTCTACCCTGTTACAATCAACTATGTAATCCTGAAATCATTTATAATTGTATTAAATAGTGTTAGTCTACCCTGCTACAATCAACTATGTAATCCTGAAATCATTTTGGCTAAGGTACCTAGCTACACCTATACCTACTGTATGGTAAGATGTGTGTCGATTAGTTAAGTTAAGCTATATCAAGTACCCACTTGATAGCGACCCCGCTACGGTGGTAAATGAAGCATATATATTATGCTTCAGAAGGTATGTTAAGCCTTTGGTTCTAGCTAAAATCGCAGTAGTTAGCTAGGCAAAGCAAGTAGCTTTTACCTATTCACGAGCAATTTTTATAATTCAAAAATAGAACAATTACTTACAACGTTTTAGAACGGTTAGCACTTTCTTTTACCTTTAAAACTTAGACGGTTCTTACTTGATCTAAATCATAATAAAAATGACCACTTGTTTATCATATAAATGTGATGTGATGTGATATGATCGCATACGAATTGACGTGTATTTGCGTCAATGATGATCGAAATAATCCGCTAATGCGAAAGCGAACGTTTTCCGCTTCTTTGGCTTTCCCACTCTGTTTTCCAACAAACGTTTTTCCAATGCGCGTTAAAATGAGCAAATTCTTTACACGCATAATCCTGTGGCAAAAGCAAACAGATTGGTTTAGCATTTATTCGCGAAGCTAGCGCTACTTTGTACATATAAGCGCTAAAAGCATATTTATTCAAATATAACGTATTTTAAACTTTTCGGGATGTAGAAATAGATAATGATTAAGAAGTAATAAATTCATGGGTAAATAGTGCCCGATGAGAGAGTCCAATGTAGAATTGGATAGAGCCGCTGCGCTGCCTCCCTTGCAGGAGGTCTTGGTTCAAATCCCACCACGTTCATTATTGGTTGCAATGTGTTTTTCGGTTTTCGTACGTTCGGCGCTTTTTCCGTGCTTTGGAAGGCACGTTAAGCCGTTGGTCCCGGTTAATATCGATATAGATATTAGTCGTTAAGCCATGTCAGAGGCCAGTGCTAAGCATTGGCGGCTTTAAAACTTTGACCTAATCTAGAATTGGGCCTAGTTTCCCTTCTGGGTTGCGGACGTCAGAGGGCAGTCGCTCTTTGTAAAAACCAGTACCCTCGTTCAATCTATGGAGATTAGGTAGCCACCCTGTGAGATACGGGATACGGCTAGGGAGATGATGTTGATGGGCAAATTGTGCCCGTCGTTCTTATAGATTTTTTCGTCTGAAATCTGTTAATTTTAGCGAAAATTTAGATAGTTATTGCAGACCAGAACTTTGTTACAAAATGCATAAGTATACGGCAAGTTATATTTATTTTACGAAGTGGCGCTAGTATCGGGTGTGAACGTTGTTAATTCGTTCCGGGCTGGCACTGGTGATTCTGCGTGAATGGGAGCCGCAGATTCGGTGAATGGGACTAAAGGTTACTTTGTACCCTTTGATATACTTAGATAAACCAGTAGTTATAGATACATACCATGCTGCTTTGTATAAACAACTAGGTACTATAATTACTTATAGATATCGCTGAGTTCTGGCTTAAAGGAGGTTCTTAATGGGTACGGGATGTCTTATTTTAATGAGTTTGAAACGATAAATACTTCCATGCTGGCCTGGAAGCGAAAGAATTACATAGAATGGGCCAGCTGCTTTTCCTCCCGGGAATGCTGTCAAAATCAGCTAAGGGATCCGATGTTTTTAGTATATTGCAATTTAGGCGATGGGCTGACAACCTGTCACTACAGCAATATCTCATACAAATCTATCTTAAAAACTTTGTCAAACGTGGCGGAACGACCTTTGTTTAGGTCGTTTACGCTCTGCCTACCTCATTGGGGATAAAGGCGTAATTATATGTATGTATGCATGTATGAAACGACAAAGAACGGCGCTTAGTGACTTCATTATTTTTATAGTTTTAACTCAAGACGGAAGATTTGTTTGTAATTATAAAACTCTGAAATTAATGACCAGACTGTGATCATTCTTTCACTATTAGAAAGCTACGATATTCAGAAATAACGTTCGCTATTTAAGCGTGGCAAAAAGCCTCTATTCTACGAGAAAACTTGCTAATTTACACATACAACAGCTACTAATTTTGCTTTGTTTACACTTTCCATTTCGGCAGCTTTCAATTGCGATATTCAATTTATACGTCATGCCATAGAAAATAGGAGCGTAAACAACCTTTTCATATTAATGCTTTTTATTAACATAATAACTCTCTTTACAGGTGAATGGTCTTGATGGGAAGGGGATCGAAGGGAAGATACTCTACGACCACGCTTTTAATGAACGTGGTGAAAAAGGGAACTAACGCCGCCATCTTGAGATTTGACATAGATTTGACAGTTCTCCTTAAGGTGACTATAGAAGATAAGTGGCGCCCCTATCGATAAAAAAAAATCACAACTCACTAAAAACGCAATGAATCGTAAAGCTGGTCCAACAGACCCAAGTTATAAAGTAGTTATAAAGATAATTTAGAACCTTATAAATTAGCGATTTTTAGTTTGGTGTAGTAACAAATAGAAAAATGTCGTTAGTAATGTTATTCGCAATCTGTCTATCAGTTACTACAACGAATTATGAATTGATAATTTATTAGGTTCTAAATAATCTTAATTACTATTACTTGAGAGCCCGATGGTGTAGTGGATAGGGCCGCTGCCTCCTGAGCGGGTGGTCGTGGTTCGAATCCCACCACGTACCAATGTGTTTTTCCGTTTTCGAAGTTAATATGTACGTTTATTCGGCGCTTTTTCCGTGCTTCGGAAGGCACGTTAAGCCGTTGGTCCCGGTTAATATCGTTTAATACCGTAGATATTAGTCGTTAAGCCATATCAAAGGCTAGTGCATGAGATACGGGATAAAGCTAGGGAGATAACTATTACTAGAGTCAGTTGGACCGCTTTTTCGATTCACTGCGCTTTTAGTGAGTTATGTTTTTTTTTACTGAAGAGGGCGCCACTTAGCACACCTATCGGCACCTTAAGTATACTTCAGCGCCCCCGCCTACGTTCATTGTAAACCGTGTCGGAGTGTATAATATTCCGGCTTTTTCTCTCGTTTTTGTGAAGATCCGCGCGGATTTGATATTTGATTGACAATTGGCATCCCTCTACAGTCAATGTTCAGCGTGCTCGCGTATGCGGAAATAATTATTATACTTATTTCGGTTCTGTTTCAGGTTTTTTTTACTTAAATTGGGTGTCTAGAAACTCAGGCAACAGTCACAGGAGAGAAACAGAAATTTTACAGAATTAAGAAAACTGTGCTATTTTATTTTCATTTTATTATGTTTTCATTATTTATTTACTACCTCAAAAATTTTGTAAATTAAGTATCTACTTTAAAAAACGTAATTAAATGGAAACTACGTTATAATGTTGATTTAAAAACTAAGATGCGGTTGGTCGAAAAATGTACTTACTTTATTTTAAGACCCTATATAATGACTGCTGTTGAGCGCCTTGGGTGCTCGAGTTATGAATATGATACAATCTTTCAAGTTCATGAATAAAACAAAACACTATATAACCCACAAACCCGGTCAAGGCTGCTACGATCATAAAAGGTCTTCACACCAAACATACTTCCGAATATAGGATGTTATTTAGCGTTTCACAACGCGCTTTGAATAATGAATGTTATTTGAATACAATTATACAGATTATATGGTGTTTTAGGATTCAATTTTAGATTGAGTTCCTAATTTGTTGTTTAAAGTTTTGTAGCAGCCAGCGAATGGGTATTATTAATTTATGTGAATAAAATAAGTTGGATGAATATTTAATTGATAAAATACTCATTGCAATCGTAAAAGTATTGAATATAGTAGCTGTGCGTAAGGCGGGTTTAAAACCCACACGAAACGAAGATGAATTAGTAAGTAAGTAGGTACATTCCATTTGTAAGGGACAGCGTCTCGCAAACTGATCAACGACACTGAACAACTATCAGAAGGTTTTTTTTTCAGAAAGTGATAAAAAAATGCTTTTTCATACAAGAACAGAAGAGGTGAACATTTTGTATGAAAGAGCCAATTATTATTCACTTAATGAAAAAAAATCCTGCTGATAGTTGTTTAGTGTCGTTCACTGAGCAACCTCTATCAGTTTGCGAGACGCCGTCTATACTCTACAAGTCTGATTGAAGTGCTTTGTCACGTGGTTTATTCTAATTCTATTGAACCATACATTTAGTCATTGAACCTCTGCCTATCCTTTAAAGGATATAGACTTGGTAACGTAGTATACCCAAAAAGTACTCGTACTCTAGTGAACAAACGCCAATGAAACTCGAATGGATAAGTAGTGCTTGAACAAATTTTCCGAACAACGTTTGGTGCCCCACTTACAGTTACAGGTTAAGCAAACCGGCCCCACGTAGCCCCAAGTTTTGTGTTTACTTCACAAACATGTCCTTACATACGAGAGCGTGCATGTGTTTAACACTTTGCAGAGCTATAGTTTAAAATGGAATTAAAATTTGAATAAGATGATTATTTTGAACGGGACTACTACCAATTATTTTTATTGTTACCTCGATATTTATATCACTACATAGTATAAAACAAAGTCGCTTTCTCTGTCCCTATATCCCTATGCATGCATAAATCTTTAAAACTACGCAACGGATTTTGATGCGGTTTCTTTTAATAGATAGCATGATTCAAGAGGAAGGTTTATATGTATAATACATGCATAATATAGTAGAGAAACACTGATAATTTCCGTGCGAAGCCGGGGCGGGTCGCGAGTACATACATACATACATAAATCACGCCTTTATCCCTTACGGGGTAGGCAGAGCGTTAAACGCCTCGTAAAAGGCGCTTTCGCCGCGTCTGACAAAAATTGAGGGCAATTTTAGATTGTAATGTATTGCTAATGTGTAGTGACAGGTTGTCAGCCCATCGCCTAAATTACAATACACTGTAACCCTCGAGTCCCTTTTGCTGTCTTCTACAGCATGCCCGGGAGGAAGGGCAGCTAGTACAGTATATAATATAGTCTGCTTGTGACCATGTCGCATAAAACTGCGATGAAATATCGAGGTAACAATAAATATAATCGTGGTAGTAATCCCGTTCAAAATTATCTCATTGTAATGAACAACCGCGAAAGTTTCAAACTTATATTTAAAAAATTAAGGTGATGACGAATAAAAAGATCTTTGAATCAAATCCAACATTAAATATTACAAATATTTGACTGTCTCTGATATATATCACTAAAGGGATCCCCGGTGAACGCCAGCGCCCTCATCAGTTAAAAAATCATTACTCACTGAAAACGCTATTAATTGAAAATCCGGTAGATCAGGTTGAAGTATAGATACTGAGGGTTATTTTAAGCATTATAAATGTGGGTTTTCGCCAATTTTCTATCTGTAACTACAACGAATTGTAAGTGCAACTTCATGAGGTTCTAAAATTACATTTATTGCTTTAACCTCAATCTGATCTACCGGATTATCGATTAATTATATTTTCAGTAAGTTATGATTTTATGACAGATGAAACCGCTACTTAGCCCGGGGAAGCCCCTTAAATAATCGCATTTTAATATCTAAGTAACAAACAGAGAAATATTACCAAAAATTATGAATACCTTATTGATTATTTTTATAATAAACCATTTATATCAATGGAATATGAGATTCATATTTGATCAAACTATTTCCTATTCGTTGGTATGGAATAATATCTAATGTTTTCTGTATTTACATACGGTCACAGAGTTACCCGTCGTTGGTAGATGGTCCAAACTTTAAACATACCTGAAACAAAAAGAATTTCAATATGTTATTTTCCGACCTAAAACACAATAGCAATGAAACCTACAAATAGTATTATCAGTCTGTACCTTTAGTATTAATAATCAACACTTGAGACTGACAGCGAGTTTGAGCTCGTTTCAGAAAAGTCATTTCAGTACAAAACGAGCTTTCAAATCCATACTTAATATTGCTCTCAATCTTAAGATCGCTTTATAAATACGATCCTTAGTAAGAGTTTCTTTGTCAAATAGAGAAGTTAATTAACTACCTATTTATGTAAATTGTACTTCAATACCGGTGAATCTGATAAAAGCCAAATTGACACTTCGCAGTTAACGTCATCGCTTTAAAAAATGTACATTGCTCGCTTATTATTATAATTATCATGTTTTCATTGTTTCGCCAAAATGTTTATTGATATTAAAACGATATAAATTCTGCATGGCATAAAGCGATGATGCGTTAATTATTCAAGGGGAATGCTTTGGGCGTTCGGGTGTATGGCGTAATTTCTCGTATAATACCGGTATTACTTGTATGCCAGAATAAAGCTGGGTTCACATTTGCGGTAGAAGCCATGGGTTTCTGGTGCGAAAGTAGTGGGTTAGATTCCCATGGGAACACAAAGTTGATATTTGTTAATGTATCACTATGTGAGATTTTCTCCAGTTTGGTTAGGACATTGAAGGCTGAATAACCTGAACCTGAATTGTCTATAAAAAAAAAGTCCATGCTTCGAAACCGTGGGTCCCGGTTGCTGTTTTTTATAGTGATAGTTACACTACACAAGCCATGTTAGATTAGCTGTTTGTTATTAATAGGCGGTTTTAAAAATCTGACACCAGGGTTCATCTGGTCAATCGTCAATTCGAAAACCTACGCGATAAGAAGAAGAAAACCAGTATTACTTGTATGCCCAGCCGGAATAAAGCTGGCTCTACACTTGCGGTTCAGATGAAAGCAAAACGCGAAAAAGAATCACTGGAGCGAATCGCAGACACTCGCTTTCGGTCGCTTGACGGTTCTTCCATCAAACCGTTTGATGTTAATTTGCCATGCCGTGATTCGTCGCCGAAAAACGCAGGTTTATCTTTGCTTTTCATTTTGTTTGAGCGTTTTAATAACGAAGGATAAGGCAAGGAGGTGCTTGAGTAAAGCTTTATATTTCATAAAGAGGCTGTTTAATTTGCGGTTCAATCTATATACGGAGGCTTTACAGCGCGCGGTGCTGGCTCGCACACAGCTGCGGGACGCGGTCGCCAATGCGGACCCATATTTCAGCGCCACCTGTTTTATCTGCCTCTGCCTGCCTGGCCGCTGCTGGCTCGTTTTTACTACCTCCCCCCTCACATCCGCTCCCATGTATCTTAATAATACACCAGTTATACAGGACCGACGGCTTTAAAACGCAGCCTTCATAAAAAGTAAGTTAAGGCTCGCACAACAAGACGCGGGAAGAAGTTTAATAACAACCGAGCTTCATCTCGATACGAACTAAATCTCGCGAAGTTAGATCGCGTCCAAAACGTGTCAGCTCGCGGACAAAGAAATCTGCGTTTCCCGGCTCAGAAATGTAGATCACGACTTCCCATCGGCAGAAATATATTACTTTTCCCTCGCATAATACGTAGGTAAGTTCCCGTGGAGAAATCGCTGCGCGGTGGGTAAGCCAGGCAGGCGGCGCGGGCGGGCGTCACTACGATCGAGACCGAAACCGACGACACCGAATCACCGACATAACGCCAGCGATAAAGCACTCAGCCAAGAACCAATCTCTTTTACGGTTTAATCAGAACTTGCCCTACCTAATATTATACGTCTGATGGTGCTGTACGATCGCAATTTTACGCATTGCTCGTTGCGGGTAATTCTTTACGCGTCTCGAATGAATATAAGAATAGCCCTGCTAGCCTTGATGTGTTTGGGTATTTTGATGATATTATGAGATATTTTCCGATACGAATATTGTTATTTTTTCGGAGGTAAATACGCCTCCATCCCATCGGCCGCGCAAATAGGCTTAAAATAAACTTTTCCGAGCTTTCAATGAAATTTAACGAGAAACATAATAACAAGCTTTCAGACACACTCCACTACTTAACCTTTAAATAAACAAATCAAATATCCTTTAAAAATACTTGGTTATTTAAATAAATAACTGTACCTACTTAAACGCGTTTTTTCGCAGTCAATATCCTCATATAACTGAGGTATGCGATATAAATAAGATATTAAACATAATTAATGGAAAAAAATATGCTAATATGTGAAATAATTTACTTAACTGTTTTTTTGTATTACTCCAGAATAAGTTTCGGTAAACTCTATTGTAATTAATATAATGAAGAAGATTAAATAGAATTCCATGGAGATATTGATTTAGCTTCGGAATAATTATCAGCTTTTAAAATAATGGTTTCTTTCATTCAGGTTTTATTGATAAGGCATAGGTCGAGCATCAATGGCCAATTATACTGACTTCAAACATGACTTCGATTGGTGAAATTGCGGGTTATCAACTTTTTTGCTTTAAATGTAGTACAAGCTACCTACACCGAAGTTCATGGATAACTTTTCTAGTATCTAACTAGTTCTCTACCGCTTCTAGTCCTCTAGCTGTGAAGGGCTCAAAACAAAGTGTGTGAATGTTACAGTTGGCTCGATTCTAGATTTTCCAGCTAAAATTAAATTGAAGTCTGTTTGTCACTTTCAGATTAAAAACATTGGAAAAGGACAGGAGATCTATTCTCTCCGGTTTTTGATTTATAGTCGATGGATGTATGCATTATATTTCTATTTTATCCGCCGTCATATGATATGGCGGATAAAATTGACAGAAATTCTGGGGAAACGTGCAAAAGCGCGTTAAAATCTAGCGGACAAAGTGTAAAACCATAGAGTATAAATCGCCTCTCCGTTTTCAATTTTATTATTTTGACAGTGACAGATAGATTTTAGTTTTAGCCGGTGGTATGTAGAATCGGGCCCAGTGTGTGTCGAGTGCACAGACAAGTGTATTATTTATTGATCCAGACCGATTTCAACCACGGCGACTTCAAACTCAACTCCTTAACAGTTGGCGCTCGTGTGCTCGTGTGCTCGCATGTGGCTTATGTAGCCAATCTTTTTAGATTAGATCCTCACACATTGCGGGCACGTGAGAACTCCGCAGACAAGTGTAATTGTTAAATGGCAAAAAACACGTGTGTTTTAAGGTCTGTTGGACATCAGTTACGCGAGCCACTGTCTAATGCGGTGGAAGAGGTTGCAACATTAATAACTGTACTTGAAGTTGGGAGTAGTGTAATGACGGGCCCAAGGCCCGGCCCCTAGTGTGGTAACCGTTGCATGCACCAAAACCATACAGGGTCTTTTGCATACGAGAAACCCTTTCATCTGCTAACACCAGAGCTTCAGAATATTTTTCTATAACAAATGGGATGAACCCAAAGAAGATTTTGTGAAGTACATAGTCAGTATATTATACAGGGTGTAAGGTACAGCGTCCAGCAAATAGGGGTTACTCAGTCAACACAACTGAACATCTATTACCAGGGAATTCTTTCAGGAACACAAAATAAAATTTTGCTTTTCCATACAAACTGTCTGACCGAGGAAGTCATTATGTATGGAAAAGTCTTTTATTTTTTTCATCTCCTGAAAGAATTTCCTGGTGACTGTTGTTCAGTATCGTTGACTGAGCAACACCTATTAGTTTGCGGGACGCTGTCCCTTACACCCGGTATTATATTCTTTGAAGTACTGAGGGTATGTATTACTATTATTTTATATTCTGTGCTAAGATATAAAATCTTAACTCATTTTGGTTTAATATAATCAAAATATTATTAGTTTCATTAACAGTCGGAAAAATTCATCCCAGACTTTCTTCTATCCATAATGTGCTATGAACTAAGTCCCTAATACATAAACATAATATTCTAACAATACCTTTGTCCTACAAAAAGGTCATAAGCTCTTAAAGAGCATTTAATTCCCTGCAATAAACGCCTTTGCACATGTTATAAAAGACCCGGTACTATTACAAGTGCGCGTGGCTTTCTAACCTCGTCCTCTTTTCCCTGCCATGCCAATTTGTCATTAAACTATTTTGTACTATTTATAGTACACGTGACCTATGGAGGTACTAATGTCCAACTTGCGCTAAGCAAGACTTATTATCCCTTTAATAGAAGTTAATATAGTGACGTTAATTGCTTGCAATAAGACAATAGACACATTGAGAGCCCGATGGTGTAGTGGATAGGGCTGCTGCCTCCTGAGCGGGAGGTCTTGGTTCGAATCCCACCACGTACCAATGTGTTTTTCGGTTTTCGAATTTCATATGTACGTTTATTCGGTGCTTTTTTCGTGCTTCGGAATGCACGTTAAGCCGTTGGTCCCGGTTAATATCGTTTAATAACGTAGATATAAGTCGTAAAGCTATATCAGATGCCAGTGCTAAGCGCTGGTGACTTGAAAACTCTGACCTAATCTAGGGTTGGGTCTGGTTTCCCTTCTTTGGTTGCGGAGGTCAGATGGCAGTCGCTCTGTGTAAAAACCAGTACTCTCGTAGCAGAGCCGTGAGATACGATATATAAATCGAAAATCACATTGGGACGTGGTGGGATTTGAACCACGACCTCCTGATCAAGAGACAGCGGTCCTATCCACTACACCATCGGGTTCTCAGCGTAAATCTATGTATGCTATCCTATATGATTGAATGCGGCTTAGAGCAAGGCAAGTAGGTAGTAGTTAAGGCCGCGATTGTCCCGTTCCTACGGGATCGGTCCCGTTCCTAGTCAAGTCCTTATCTCGTGTTTTTGCTGCACTGCAGAGTTCTTGTTAACCTTTCTTCATTATGATAATGCTCTCTGGGTACGTTCTACGTTTCCGCGTAAAACAAATTCCACCCTCTCCGTGCCTTAATGCATTCACTGTGGGTACAAGATTCACATTTTATTTAAATAGGTTACACCTAAGTGGGTTTTAAATTTCACTTCACGATGGCACTTACCTTGCTCAGAAAATACCGCCTGCACTCATTCAAAAAAATGGCGGTGCCGTAGACGTAATTGTCCCGGGTTTTTAGTTTGATATCATGAAAACCCTGTAATAGTCCCGGCTCGGGCTCCAGGTCACGCAAATAGGTTAATAGCCACCAAAAAAGCTGTACAAAGGAAGTATAATCAAAGAAAAATATAGCGAGCAGTCTTTTGAGTAGCCGCGATGAATGGGCGAGGTGCGCAGCGCGGAACTGCCGCTTCAGACCAACAAATTGAAAAGGAATTAGCTTTTAATAGTCCTTCAGAAAATATACAATTAAGGACACGATTTTATGCGCTGTAACATTTATATATAATCTCGAATCACTATTAAGAAAAGTTGCGTAGAGTCAGTAGAATCGGACCACACAAGACTGTAATAAAAGCAGTCGGGCGCGCGGGGCACTCCCATAAAAAACAAAAGAGCGTCATCACATCACGAGTATTCTCAATCGGGCGAGCTTTTGATATTCATAGCGTCATTATCATTAAACAAAATAACTGAATAACATTTGAAGTTTGCGCTTGCTCGGCTCGTCTGGCTGCGGCGCGGAAATTAACGTGATTCCTCCCGGTAAATGGTTGTTTTCAATAGCTTATTTCTCTTAAACGAATAATTGGAATATACTAAAAAATATACAACTAAAAAATTAGTTCACGGCCTGCAATAGCAACATTTAAAAATATTCTTGTTCATAAATAAGTATGCCAAAAAAATCTGGAAGTAAAGCTGTTTTTATCAGTAAATTTGATATTCCTTTTCAACTATTAGGAGCACTTTCATGGTTCCTTCGGGAAATTATCCGTATCATGATTATCTAAAATCGCAACATAGTTTTTTTTTAATCCGACTCTTAGTTTTCATGGAATAGGATTTTTGAGCGTTTTTCGCACATTTTTGATGCGGCCACGGATGTAACCGCCACGCCATAGCGCGCGCTGATTTGAACGATATTGTAAGGCATTACGGGCGATAGTTGCATATCTTCAAAACTTGAAAGGACCTTAAGGTGGAACGATGAACTCAGTTATTCATTTTCGTGAATATTTTACGTTTTGTTTTGTTTTGTTTTATTGTTTTACTTCCATGCTGGACTGGAAGCGAGAGAAAATCATCGAATGTGCTAGCTGCATTTCCTCCCGGGCATGCTGTAAAAACCAGCTAAGGGTTTCTATATATTGCAATTTAGGCGATAGGCTGACAACAAGGCGTGATTATATGTATGTATGTTTTATGTTTTGCGACAAACGCAAGTAATTCCATTATCAAATCCATAAGGCCACAATTTACACTTAAGTAGTATCTAAACATTGAATGTTAATCTGGCCAAAATGGCGTAAAATATTCTTTTTTTTCTGCATTTCAACCATAAAAAATTACTTTTGGGGCACATTGAGCGCACCGCATCGCCTTAAATGAATTTAATTTGAGTAAACACGGCTTCAAGCAGCAACGGACTAGGAATTACCTCACCACGCTGAATAAACAGGAACAACTGATCCGCCTCAGCCCGATAGGCGACGAATTAAACTAAGAAGTTAAGTAGCTCTTAGCCGCTTAAGTTTGTCATCTCGAGACATCTCCTTCTTCGTTATGATAATACTCCTTTTCAATTACGAGTCAAAGTAACGACTGGCCTTTGTATTCTTGAGTGTCTTATGGAGCTAAAAAGTTCCCTGGATAGAGCGTAGTCAAATATTTGCTCAAAAATATTGTTGCCATAGGGATAATCCTGAATAGGGTTTGGATTTAAAGGGTACTCCATAAGGCTTTTCAATAGCAAATCCATGCTTAATGTAAGAAAATACCTAAGTTTTTACTTTGAATGATTGAATCAAGCTACTTCTGGCCTTTTGTCTCTCAAGTACCTAACCTATTTACTCTTATCATCATCATAATCTCCCTAGCTTTTACCAGTATTTCTCGTGGATTGAATGAGGAGACCTAATCTAGGGGATTGAATAAGTATACTGGGTTTTACCCGACTGCGCAACGCAAAGAAGGGTAATGTGTTTATCAGCCTATCTATGTATGTATGTATAATTATTATTTAACAGTTTATTGCACACATGCTCATACAGAGGACACAACATAAAAAACAATAGCACAACAGGTACAGCTTATCTCTAAAAATTAATCTCTTCCAGCTGACCTACGGTAGTGAGAGTGCATAAGTAATGAGATTAATATGTATGTTTGATCCTCTGTGGCGCTTTACAGACCAAAAGCGTGGGCCGATTTTAATGATTCTTACGTCAATCGTTTCCGCTTAACCATGCGAGTGTCACTGAAGATATAATTTTGTAAAACACACAAAAATGCGACTATCAGACGCCATTTTGTGAAAATGGAAAAAATGAAAGTCGATGAAATATTCCGAGTGGAGTATCATCGAATAGGTATTTGAAAATAAGTTAGTGTTGTCTAACATCGTTTTTTGTTTTGAACAATTGTTTAAGATCTATAACAATTTAGTAGGGTTTTTTAAAGTTTTTACATTATTAGACCCAACCCCAGATTAGGCTTTTGCTCGGTTAGTAGCCAACCCAGCTGACAGTTTTCAAGCCGCCAATGCTTAGCAATATTAGCATTCCGAAGCACATAAAATAAAGACTGCAACACGACATTTTTTTTATATTTAGAAAGGGTTTGCTCTTGGCTCTTGACACAAGGTCAGGGATGACCGTGACAGAGTCGACGACAGAGCGAGCTCACCAAGAAGATGCCTGTTATGGCACTGGCAATCTCACGCACCGACAGAACACAGTAAGCAGTTTCACGCCGGACGCCGGTGAGAGATTGCAGAGCCTACCACCGTTTTGTAGGGATCGTTCAGCGGACTTATTCACAGGCAAACCTTTGTTGCCGTGGCCCGGGATGGACCACTAGGAGGTAGATCCCATCCTATTATAATCCTGTCAAAGGGACGTATATTGCTCTTACTAAGACATCATTTAGCATACCGTCTTTTTATGGCGTGTAACCTCACTTCGACAGGATTAACATCAGGTTTTGTTTAACTGTCACTATTTTATTAAAATTTTAGAAAGTGTTAGGATCAATCTAAGGCTCTTATTTATAAAACGATCTCAAGATTGAGAGCAATATTAAGTTTAGTTTGGCAGGCTGTTTGGTACTGAAATTATATTTCTGATACCAACTCAAACCCGGTGTCACTCTTGAGAGTTGATTATAATTACGGACCTAAAATAAGTTGATTTGTGTCTGCAATAGAATCGGCACTAATGTAGTGACTTGAGCCATACGATACATTAGCGCGGTCAAGGAATTACAACATTGTGGATTGCAAGGGGTGTTCTTTATTGTGCCACAAACGCAAGCCTTTCATGTTTATGGTGATTGAATTCTTGTTACAGTCGCTATTTGCGTACCGGCTGAGCATCGACCTACTTTTATTATTTCTTATTAAACACATAACTGTACCGTATCATATAGCGTGTTTCTTATTGAATAAAATACACCAATCCAATAATAATGCCACAAATTCCTGGGGAATGTTGCGAAAGATTTACTGCATTGTGACGCCTCACCCGACCGCATGGAAGTGAGATATTCCAAAAGATTGAAGTGTTTTGTACGAAAACCGCAAGAAATATTTCAAATGTTCAGCAACACGCGCTGTATCGGGGTTCGTTAGTCGCGTGTTGTCGTCTATTTTTCATTTTTATATTTTTTTCACGTTGACGTATTTATGTTGGAGAGGTTTCGTGCGCGGCGCCTGTGACAACTCAGCCGGGCGGCTCTGCGGCGTCGTCAACAACGGCTTTAATTTGTTTGATTGCGTTCTGGATAACTCGCTTTTCATACCGCGCCGCGTTATCGGCTTTCTGTGGTCCCGCAAAGTAGATTCAGGGTTGGGGGACGAGGGGACATAATCGTGAACAAGGCCGTTGTTTATGATTCTTGATTTACATGGCTTGAGATTAAAAAAGAAAGGGCGGCTCGGCGGCGTTTTATTTTGAGTTATAATTTAATATTTTTGCTGCTCCACTTTTTCTTTAATGCTCTTGGAATACAAATCTCGAGCATACGGTTCAATACGCAAAGTTAGTCTTTGAAGTTTGCTAGATCAGAGCGATAATACACGGCAAAGTTGATCATATTGCAGTTGAAATCTAGTTTTATTAGCGGGTTTATTCTAATACCGGCCAACAATAAACTAATGGTAGATATCGCGAGCGTTGTCGGTATAAATCTTCCTTCATTACGCGCAACTAAAGCGTGATGTCTAACTTCGGCCGTAGATTCACCGCTGCTGTAGTGATTGTAGTAGGTTAGGTACCAGCTTCTGCTAGTACCGAGGAATGTCTAGGCTAGAGGTTTTTGGTTGCGACGTCTTCCTTTTTCCACAAATTTTTGTAGATTTTTTGCCCGGGACTTTTTTTGTAGCATGCTCTACGGGAAGTTTTTACCTATGAAATTGAACAACTTTTCACAAGAAACATATTTAAAAATGAATGGTCGTCACATACAAAATCATCAAGCAACTGACACAATATTGTATGCAAAGCCTTTTAGTTACTAAGTTACTTGTTTAAGGGCTAAATAGCTACCTATGTCTTTACAAAATTATGCGTCAAAACCAAAACGTAAGTAGTATATTCAAATAACATAAACTCATTCTAGACATCAGTACAAGAGAAATCAGTATTCATACGACCGCATTAGGACCCGATAGAATCTTTATTATTCTGTGAGCAGTTAATCTCAAGGTAATGTGCATATTAGTGATATTAGACGAAATATCTAATGTTACATAACATTACAAACAGTACAGAAAATCACGCCTAGTAAAAAAGCTAAGTGGCACCCCCATCAGTAAAAAAACATAACACACTAAATATTCATTATATTTAATGAATCGAAAATCTGGTCCAGCAGACTCAAGTAATAGTTATAAAGATAATGTAGAAACTTATAAATTAGCGATTCATAGTTCGTTGTAGTAACAGGTAGAAAAATTGCGATAAGCGGCCACCAACGGATTTTTTCTACCTGTTACTTGAGTCTGTTAGACCGCATTTTCGATTCACTGTGTTTTTATTGACTTATGATATTTTAACCCACCACTTAGGCTATATCGGGACCTTAATATGAAATGGGCAGAATCAGTGCTTTACTGAACTTCGGCCATTTCGTTATGGTCCAAAAGTTTAATTACCTAGCTGTACGATTATCAACCGATCGCTTAAATTGCAATTGACCGAAAACCTCGGCTAAATATTTTTGTTCTTTTTTCTCGCTAGTAGTCTCCAGCAAGAATGTTGACTCTATTTAGTAACACGTAAAATACTAGCTGTTTTCCCATCCCTAACTTTGATGGTATTCCTTACTGCTGTTATCTAAGTTTGCTGGCAGTTTGTTTGTCCCCCTGGTAGCTTAACTCTATAATTAGATGTCTCTTTTCCTGAAAAACAAATGTTTTCTCCTGAACAAATGTTTATATTCAGACACTCAGCAATCTTGGGAAAGGAAACACATTTCTCTTCAGAGGAATCTAAACTTGGAGCATATATGAGAATACGAAAACTGATGTCTTTTCTCGTACTTTCTTGTTGAAGCTGGACCAATAAATAAAACTACCAGTCTTAGAAAGTACCAGTTACAACTTCTCCCAGGCATACTCTAAAAGTCCTACACTTACATACATACATACATAAATCACGCCTTTATCCCTTACGGGGTAGGCAGAGCGTTTAACGCCTCGTAAAAGGCGCTTTCGCCACGTCTGACAAAAATTGAGGGCAATTTTAGATTGTAATATGTATTGCTATAGTGACAGGTTGTCAGCCCATCGCCTAAATTACAATACACTGTAATCCTCGAGTCCCTTTTGCTGACTTCAACAGCCCGGGAGGAGGGCAGCTGGAACATTCTATGTTTTTGTATCTCTCCCAGTCCAGCATGGAAGTAAAGTCCTACACTTAATTACCTAATTCAGTGTACTACGCTCTGTCTACCACGTAAAGCAATAGGTATGATTTCGTAATTTTCCTTATATTATTTATTTAACAATTTATTGTACATAGAAATATACAAAGGACAAAATACATAGGCACTGCTTATCTCTAAAAATAAATTTCGTACAGCAGACCTGCACAATACAATATATATAATTATTTTTTTTACGTAAAATATTAAACGAAATAAGTATAATCAAAGTTTGAAGATTATGTGTCATTAAAATCTGCCCATCAGTTAAAAAGTTAGCAGATTCTTCAACGACCCCGTCCGAAACGTCTTGAAAAATGGTACGAGTTGTAGGTAAATTTGAATATTTCAAGCTACGTACTTTTCTGATATTATGACCTATACTCTAGCTGAAAGGAAAATCCTTAGCTACGTAAGCTAGTCATTTGAAACTTCTGGGGTATCTTCAGTAAAGTAAACGCTAAAGTTTTGAAAAGCCTCACCCATAATTATCCCGTTCAGAGGTGGAGACTTTATTGAGTTATATCCTTCGCGGGGAGTAATAATAGTTTATCAGTTGGCGAGGTAGCAACTCTCAGAGTTAATTAAGTCAAGTTTAGCAGTGGCAGGGGCAACTTGCTGAACAACCGGAACCGGCCGATATGAGAAAACTCCGGCCGTGCGCAACACCGCAACTTATCGGGCCCATATTGTTATTATAATAAAAAAGTTTTACTCCATTGTCTTATCCTTGCTAAGGCATATTGATGATAAAAACTTTAATACACTTTCAGAGAAATGTACGAATGTTTCTTCCATGCTGGACTGGGAGCGAGAGAAAAACATACAATGTGCCGGATGCATTTCCTCCCGGGCCTGCTGTAGAAACTAATAATAGAAGCAAATTACGCGATAGGCTTGACAACCTGTCACTAAAACACTATACCTACAAATCTATCCTAAATTACCCTCAAAACTTTGTCAGATGTGGCGGAACGACCTTTGTTTAGTTCGTTTACGCTCTGCCTACCCCATTAGGGATAAAGGCGTGATTATATGTATGCATGTATGTGAAATGTACGAATTGCAGTGTAAGCGCTTTTGTTTTCGCTACAATTTATTTTAAAGCTAACAGAACGCGGAACAAAAGAATCGAATTACTGGCGTGACAACATCTACAGTGACAATTTAATTACTGGCACGGCGAATCGACTCGCCACGGTAAAATAAAAATGCAGTGATTTTATTTAGAACCTTGAACGCCATATTTGACATGCATAATACATAAATCACACCTTTATCCCTAATGGGGTAGGCAGAACGTCAATGATCGAAACAAAGATCGTTCCGCTAAGTCTATCAAGTTTTGTTAGAGGGTAATTTCAGATAGAACTGCTGTAGTGACAGGTCAACATCGCCTAAAAAACAAAACCCTGAAACCACAGAATATATAATACTGAAACCCCCGAATCCCTTAACAGGTTTTACAGCATGGGAGATGCAGCTGGTTTTAATCCAGCATGGAGGCTTTTTCGACATATTTTACAAACACTAATATATTGAATGATGCGTCAATTTAAACAACTGTGTGTATCATATTTACATAGCGTCTACGAGATGGACGGGTCGTTATAGGTCCGTTAAACTGGCTTGGTTGGTCTTGGCACTACAACCGCTCTAGCTTAACCGACGCAACACGCACTCCGGATCAACGCATTGGTCAAGATCACTATCAATATCGTCAAGTTTATTGGACGGACATAAAACTGGTATACCAAACAAATATGCGTCTAACTATAAAAAATCTAGGATGGTAGTTGTGTATACTTCCATGCTGGACTAGGACCGAGAGAAAAACAAAGAATGTGCCAGCTGTATTTCCCGGGCATGCTGTAGAAACCAGCTAAGAGATCCAAGGGTTTTAGTATATTGTAATTTTGGCGATGGGTTGACAAACTGTCACTACAGCAATATACAAATCTATCTTTAAAATTACCCTCAATACTTTGTCAGATGTAGCGGAACGGCCTTCGTTTCGGTTGTTTACGCTCTGCCTAACCCATCAGGGATAAAGGCGTGATTATATGTATGTATGTATGGTAGCTGTAACAGACGCAATTCCTTTACGGATTGTAAGGTATAGCTCCTCGAGTATTATATATTATCTGTAACCTCGATAAGACGAATTTGTACGGAAAACTTCACTTCCTGAAAATAAATCCTGGTGAAAGATGTTCAGTGTCGTTGAACAAGCAACCCCTATCGGTTTGTGGGATGCTGTCCCTTACACTCTGTGGGATTTCAAATACATTTTCTTTTGATTTTCTTCTGAATGGCATCTGTCGCAACTACCATCTTGGATTTTACAGAGTATTGCGTAGTATACGGCCCGCCTGATGGAAGGTATTGTTACTCAACCTAATGAACGTCTGCAACCAACCAAAAGTTGCCGACTCTGTAAAAACTTTATAAATATGTCAATGGAAAATTAAATTTAATTAAAAAGCTCAGTATGAGCGTAAAATTTTAATTAAAATGAATTCATTAAATCGGTCGTGCCCCAAAGAACACGATACTCTGAATCGATACATTTTAATCTCAATCGGCTTCAAAGAAATTGGAAATTTGAACTTAGTAAGAAATGGCTGGTTGGCCGCTGGCGTTTCTTTAGCAGCGGGAGCAGATCACGGGAACCAAGGAGAACCAACTCCTCAGGTTGCGAAACACGAGTGCCTGCTGTTGACGGAGTCTAGTTCAAGTATTTGCTGCAATCAGCTCAACCAATTGATACCAACGTTTATGCTGACGATACGAACTTGAGACGTTGTGGACAAGGTTTCCAGGAAAGCGTCGTGATTTCGCATAATTTGGCGTTAATCGTTTTGATGGAAACGAAGAAACTGTTTCTTTTGACAGTTCTTTAGGAATAAAACAGTTTTTTAAATAAAGATCTACCGTAACAAGTGTGCAAATATTTATCACAAGTAAATAGGTAGATTTCTCCTGATTGTCATGTTAAACCGGGCATAAAGCGGAAGCCAAACAGACAAGGGGGCAAACATATCGATGCGTAACATTTCGCCGTGTAACCTCTGCGAGCCAACTGACTCGGAAGCATTTGAATTTATCACTCACAGACAAACAAAAGAAGTAAACAGATTCCCATTCCACGCCGCGAGACAGCGAGACATATAGGTGGAGGAGCGGAAGGTCATCCATCAACTGTGATATGTGTTTCTTTAGGTGAGGGCACTCTTCCGGTTACTCCTCGCTTTTGGCTCGCCTCGTATCTACAACACGCAACGACATCAATCTTGACACGAGTGTCTTTTGCCCAAATGAAAACCCTACTTTATAGACTGATACTCGACTACAAATGCTCCTATATTTGTTCATGCCCGACTCGCTCGCTCCTCCGGACATTTTTACTCCGCATTTTCAAGACAAAATAACGTCGCCAACAAAACAGTGTGTATTCAGCAGATTTTTCAATAAACGTAAAGCTCAAAGAGAAAATCAGAGGTCGGGAAATCGGGAGGGGAAAAAGAATAAACAAAAGACGATAGGGAGAGAATAGTAGGAGAGTGATAGAAAAGAAAACTCTGGGCGAGGAATAACTCGACAATGTTCGGGGAGTGTTTGCAGCGGCTTATTGAGTGCAAACAGCGGTGCGCGCAAACAGGCGGGAACGAGCCACCGCCGACTACCGACTACCGACTACTGACTCACAGGAATAGCAGTCAGCACAGGGAGGGACTGAAAACACGCGAATGTCACTCCACTTTGGATCGAAAGGCAAAATTGAAAGTTCGCATCGCAAAAATCTGCGACTGTCAGTTAGCCTCTTTTGACAAACAGCACATTTTGCGGTGTGATGTAGCGAAGGATGTATACTAGGTTTGTTTGGTAGTTTGATCTTTGATCGCCGGAGGATACGTTTAGTGACGTGACGCTCTAACAAATATGACGCAATTTAAGAGGTCATAAATACAGTTAACGCAGACACAAATATTATTTTTAAAAACTTATTTTCATGTTCGTAAGTAAACTACTGTCCGATTCTCAATTTGTCGTTCAACTCGGCAAGATGACTAGACAGAACTTTGCGCTACCGTTTACCGTTTAAGTTAAATCAATTAGTAACAGGGTCACGTATAGGTTAACGTTGCAGGAAGGGGGAGGAGGGGGGGAGGGACACTTAAACGGGACACACATTACCAACGTTTAATAACAATGATAAGATCTATCGCTACTACATTGAAATAACCAGTTTTATTACAGAATTTAAAGAAAAGTAAACCTACGAGTAAGTTCTCAAGACACTACTTTCTAATCTTGTCCTATAGTTTTCTGAAACTTCCTAGACAAAATTATTAGATGATTAGTTTCGACCGACCATTTGTTCATGAGTAAAGTATAATAAATATATATTTTTTACTTGAAATGGGTTTTCTCTAGACACAAGGTCAGGGGTTACAGTGACAGAGTCGACGATGGAGCGAGCTCACCCAGAAGATGCCTGTTATGGCACTGGCACTCTCACGCACGATGATTCGTTTCAAGAGAAAATTCACGTATTGTACGGGAAATACCTATTCAAAATTTATGAAGCATTATTTTTTGCGAAGATATCAAAAGTCTAACTTCGAAATGCGGCCCTGAAGACCAACATCCAACTGTTGGAAGGCTTCTTTGCACAGCGAAATTATTAAACCAGCCGAACTAACAAAGAACCGTTCAGTAAAATAAAACCTATAAAAAATGAAAGGCGCTAAACCAGGTGTCCTATCGCCAGATGGCTGGTTAGAGCACCTGCACATTGCACATATATAAGATATTGTGATTGTGAAAAGGATAGCTCTCAACGACATAAAAATACTGTTTAGATTAAGAACAATATTAAGTATAGATTTGACAGGTTGTTGTGTATTGAAATGACATTTCAGATACGAACTCAAACTCGCTGTCAGTCTCAAGAGCTGATTATTACTACGGGCCTAGGTTTCTGAACGAGGTTCCACCTGTACCTAAATGAGTTTTTTCCGTGGGAAGTAAGTTTTTTCCCGCAGTAAAAGTTAGCATATGTCCGTGTCCAGGATAACTAAAGTCTATCGTCCTTTCAATTTCATTCTATAAAATCCATTTAGCCAAATGGGGTTTATGCGTTAGGCCCCTAAATAGGCGGAATAACTGCCTCCGTGCTCTAGTCTAGTCAGAGCCATGGGCTCACGATCCAGAGGTCCTGGGTTTGATTCCCAGGAGCGAACACAAAGTTGATATTTGTCAATTATCAATTTCTGAGATTTTCCCCGGTTTGGTTAGGACAATGCAGGCCAAATCGCCTGATTATCTGAAAGAAAAAAAATTCCGTGCTTCGTAGGGCACGTTAATCCGTCGGTCCCGGTCGCTGTCTTGGTAGTGCTCGTTACTCAAACCATGCTAGCGGCCTATTTGCTGTGCTATTAGGCGGTTTAAAAACTCTGACACCAGGGTTCATCGGGTCGATTGACTCAATACCCACACGACAGAAGAAGTAAAGACGTGAAAGAGCAACAAACAAACAGAGTTAGTTTCGCATTTATAATATTAGTAAAAATTGTGAGATAAGCCAGGTGTCCTACCGACAGATGGCTAGTTAAAGACTACACATATGCTGAATAAGGCTAACATATAAGGGAATAAAAAATACCACCACTTAGAACAAGATAATTGTTTTCTAATGAATGATAATGATATAATAGGTGAAGTAATCGATCAATATAATAATATACTCGTAATAGGTGAAGGAATCGAGTTGACAAAATACTGATACTGGTAGAGAAACTTAGGACATCTGGATATACATACATACAATCACGTCTTTATCCCTAAAGGGGTAAGCAGAGCGTAAACGACCCAAACAAAGGTCGCTCAGCTACGTCTGACAATGTTAATTAAGATAGATTTGTAGGTATATTGCTGTAGTGACAGGTTGTCAGCCCATCGCCTAAATTGCAATATACTGAAACCCTCGGATCCCTTAGCTGGTTTTTACAGCATGCCCGGGAGGAAATTCACCTGGCCCATTCTATGTTTTTCTTTCGCTCCCAGTCCAGCATGGATGAAGCTGGATATACGATAGTACTAATCTGTTAATTTCTTTCATTCTTTAATGGAAAGTTACAAATACGCTTGAGTAACTTACGTGGGAAACTGGCCGTGAATAAAGGGTGTAACATCAAGTGAGAATCCATTAAGAAAACAATGGCAATCAATGGTTTTATACCGGGTGTAAGGGACAGCGTCCCGCAAACTGGCAGAGGTTGTTCAGTCAACGACGCTGAACAACTATCACCAATAAATTCTTACAGGAGATGAAAAAAAAATTTAATACAAAATGACCCCTCGATCAGTAAATTTTTTCATACAAATTAAGGTAGTACCTACTCTTGATAACAAACAAAACTTTGAAATAGAACTTAAGAGCCTAAATAAAAATATTTATTTTAACTGAAAATACCAACAAACTATTGTAAAGCAAATGGCGGCAACTAAACGGGTGGTAAACGCCGAGTCACACTTTTGAAAAATAGACGGGTTTTAGTGATAGCAGCAAGTTGCCGCTTCCGATTGAAAATCGTTTTTTTCGGTTCTCGCCTTTCTACCACAAACTGCAGATTAACATGCAAAATGGCGATTAGATTTTATTTTTAACACCTAAGGTCATAGTAATCAACACGTATAGAGCAGAAATTCTCGCTGCGGTGCTGAATCTATACTATTAAGGGCCGTATTTGTAATCAGCTCTCAAGAGTGACAGCAAGTTTGAGTTTGTATCAAAAATTTAATTTCAGTACAAAGTGACCTGTCAAATCCATACTTAATATTGCTCTCAAGTTTGAAATCGCTTTAAAAATACGACCCTAATTGTGTTCGATGTGACAGTTCATATTCATGTCATAATTTGCATAAAGCTTGTATGAAGATCTATAGAATCCCCTATCTATGACAATTACCACAAATACAAAACAAACCAATCTTGCATGCTGGACTGGGAGCGAGAGAAAAATATAGAATGTGCCAGCTGCATTTCCACCCGGGCATGCTGTAAAAACCAGCTAAGGGATCCGAGGGTTTCTGTATATTGCAATTTAGGCGATGGGCGGACAACCTGTCACTACAGAAATATACGTAGAAATCTATCTTAAATAACCCTCATAACTTTGTCAGAAGTAGCGGAACGACCTTTGTTTAGGTCGTTCACGCTCTGCCTACCGCATTAGGGATAAAGGTGTGATTATATGTATGGATGTACAAAACAAACCGATTTCTTGTTTTGTTTTGATGCAATGATTTACGGAGTGTAAGGGACAGCGTCCCGAAAACTGATAGGGGTTGCTCAGTCACTGAAACTGAACAACTATCAGCAGGTTTTATTTTCAGGAAGTAAAACAAAATATGCTTTTTCATATAAATTGTCTGATTGAAGTGGTCATTTTGTACGGGTAGTTCAAGTTTTTTTTCGTCACCTGAAAGTATTTTTTGGTGAAAGTTGTTTAGTTTCGTTGACCCCTATCAGTTTGCGGGACGCTGTCCCTTACACCCGGTATTTATTGCGTCATTTACGGATATAATCTTACACCAAGTATACAAGACACTCACACTAATGCGTGCTTGTTTAGACCCATAACCGTGAAGATAATAGTGGATCTTCTGCTTTACCCAGTTAAGTAAATGCAATAACACGCGTATTCAAGGTCATGGTAGCGATATGCTGAGATAAAACGCGGTTGGAGCGACAAGTGCTCGCCGGGGCATCGAACCGAACCCCGTCCGGCTGGTTTGCCGGACCAGGCTGGTGCGGCCGCGTCCGCACGTCAGCTTCAATTATGTAAGACGTTTGAACAGTTATACACACCTCTATATATACGTACAGGTTATCTCGCATTTCTAAGGGTATGTGGGCCTTATCGAACTGCTTTAATTAGAGCGACCCGTGTTACGTTGTGTCAGATAACCGAGAAACTTGCCGTGTCCCGCCATTAAGCCTCTCTGTGCCACTATCATTGTTACCCCTTCATTTTAGATTTCAAAAGAACTCCGGGATATTCTATTCCTGTAATCTACTGTTATTGCGGATGCATAGCTGCATTTTCTTCGCCCTCTGGAATTTTCCTTTGTGCATTCTCTGCAAAACTGGATCGCCATCCATCCGTGGTGTCCTCATAAATTATATGAACGACAGAGATAGATGCGGTCTGAATAAATTCCATCTCTCGTGACTATTCCGAGCTACGTGGTTCGTCAATCTTTGGCAGTCAGAGCGAAGCAAAGAGTTGGGTATTTACTTGTTCTATTTTTGTACGTTTTTACCTGCAGCAAGCAAAATATTTCAGTGCAGAGCGCTTTTGGAAAAGTTCCACGGAAAAATGGACAGAATCTTTGCGAGCAGATCAGAACGCTGGTTCGGTGGATACATCCCTTTGGCAACGAATATACTTAAGCTTTAAATCATACACAAAAGTAATGTCTTCCACGCTGGCCTGGGAGCGAGAGAAAAACATAGAATATACCAGCTGCATTTCCTCCCGGACATGCTGTGAAAACCACCTAAGGGATCCGAGGGTTTCAGTATATTGTAATTTAGACAATTGCCTGACAACCTGTCACTACAGCAATATACCTATCTTAGCAACAAACCTATCTTAAATAACCCTCAAAACTTTGTAAGACGTCATGGAATGTTCTTCGTTTAGGTCGTTTACACTCTGCCTACCTCATTAGGGATAAAGGCGTGATTATATCTTAAGTAATGCCCAATAATGCGATAAATTGAGAACGATTAGCAGTAACATTTGCATACAGTTTATATACCAAACTCTACCTGCAATAACAGAGCTAAGCTACTTAATATATACGGCTATAATACCGGTAATAAATTAGTGAAGCATACAATGTAAGGTGTAATTATGTGTATGTATATCGTAAGACCGCGGTGTGCATTGCGTAACTAGGTTATGGTACATCCATGGTGTTATTGCTGGTCAGTACAGATGAATGGACCGGAAGTGTTATAACTACATATGTATAACTATTGTTATGTTACACGTTAACTGCTAGTCGCTAATGATAACGGGACGAAACGAACCCAAAAAATCCCAAAGATATTTAGACTTATCAAAATAAAGTCTGTATTCCCGCTGTCTTACGTCAATCCTGTAAAATTAACTTAGTAGAACAATGAACACAAAATAAACGAGACAACATCCAACCAAACAAAACAAACAGGTATAGAGACGTGGAAACTCTCAGCCTAGAGCCGACAGTCTCCAAGTGGTGTGTGTTCAAGAACCCTCGTGTGGCTGCGGCTGCGGTCCAGCCCGGGAGAACTTTCACCGCTGCTCATTAGCGATGCCAGCAACTCCTCGGCAAACACTGCCAATACAGCGCTGCTCACTTGCGGGGAGGATTGTTCACTCTGCCGCAAGATATTCATAATCCTAGCTACTGTTTCAAAAGTAAGACGGATTCGCTCTCGATTCTGTTGTCGCTTCAAGTCCTCTTACGGGAACGATGGTTGGCGGTGCTTCACACAGCTGCAATAAACTCATAATCTAAGCAACTGTTTTGTCTTGAATGTTTTTTTTATTTATGTGTTGTAGGCAGGCAGTCAATAATGGTGAGTTTTGAAGGCTCGTATGCGGAGTGCCCAGGTAAATTTTCTACATTACCTGGATTAGAATTTTTGGCATAGCCTGATTTTAAATCAAATTCATTGCCGAAACTTAGCAAAGCCACATTTAGATGAATAAAATTCATTACCGAGCACGATTTCAACTTGTATAAGTATGAAATATTTTAAGGAGAAAACCTATTATAAAAACACGTGCCTTTACTATAGGTTATCCTTTCATGTCTTGTGACTAGGATTATCGCATCTATGAAACAATGTTAGTTCTATTTTTGTCCTCGAGAAGAATAAGCTCTCAACATTATACTAACGAGCACTTCGCCTTTTCTTTATCCCGTTAAGCATCAGGTTTGACGACAATGTTAGATAAAACCTTTTGTTTCCGTATCAAAAGGGGAAATGTTTACTGAAAAGTGTTTAGTTTCACGATAAGACAACCTATTCAAGCGCATCTAATGGCTTTCACGCGTGGGTGGGTCACATACACGAGCGTGTTCCAGTCTATTCTCATCGGAATAGACTTACCGGCAGACATGACCGAGCTTATGCTACGATTACACAGAGAATTAGTCCACTGTCGGCCGTAATCCAATGGGAGCTGCGGTCCTACAGACGGACAGATTTACTCGTCATAGTCGGGGCGGGGCCGGTGTCCGCACCAGGGCCGCATAAATACCCTGCAGTTGGGCCGCAAATGCTACAATAGACGTCTGCGGGACGAACGATTGCAAACATTTATCACTGTGACTGCCTCTGTCGTGATAACGAACGTACCCGCGCGAGGGCGTTGATGCATCTCCTACACTCGTGTCAAACGCTGCGCGCTGTGCTTTAGTTACACGTAATGAGGGATTAATTTATTATACAGATTGCGGGTTTTAAATATATTTCCATTTAGCAGGGATGTGAAGTATAGTCTAGTTTATACATACCTATGCTGAAAAGAGCGTCAAACAAGTGGAATGATTATTGTGGCGAGGACCTGCCTACCCCATAAATGATACAATCGTAACAGGGTTCTGTTTCAGATGACATTTTCTATTCTAATACTAGTTCTGTCGCTTCTATTATAAATCCTGTCCTTTGTCATTTTTAAACTAGAAAGTTTAAAAATGACAAAGGACAGGATTTATTTAATTAACAAGTGGACACATAGGTACATAACAGAACGGATAACACCGACAATTTATACCGCACCTAAATAGATATGGTGTCCAGCACAGGAGACATGTACGAGTAACAAGCTAGTCATGCAAGTTCATTATATTTTATACCTGTAGTAATATCCATGCATGCTCCTCAGGGCTGACTTGCTGCTTTCTGAAGCTCGTCCCAATATAGAATCCCGGGCGAGTCAATTTATTTGTTTATCGTACGATCGAGGGATTCGCTGGAAGCGTGGATAATCCTCCAGTGAGGAAGCGAGCTCCACTATTTCCAAAATACCACCCACGACGCACCGACAATTTATGCCGACACTTGACAGGGTTATAAAGATAAAATTGCTCTACAACTTACTTAACTAGATACACAAGTGATTCGGAGCATACATCGGAACACAATATTCTCTCCCTTTTGATTACAATTTTCAGCATAATTTATTTAATGTGTAAGTACATCTATGTTGTAATGGAAAATTGCCTGGTGTCGGCATCAAAGTGGAAACATCGTTTTCGTATCGACACGCGACAACACAAGATTCAAGACTTCCACCGTCTTAGGGCGCGGCTGCCTTTACGTGACTCTAAGTTGCGCTGGTAAAAATCGATGGCACGAACCTTTAAAATTAAAGACATTAGCATGCGAGCGAGCCGACAAAACTACAGGCTAACGAAAGGGCTCCCTTTTCCCTCTGGTTATTATTACGTGCCGAAGCCGCGTCGGGGCCACCCGAGCCGTGAGACCCAAATTCTCAACAATCGTAATGATGTCAATTTTTCTTCCCTTCCCAGAGTTTTCATGATGAGAAATAAAAGGTTTAAGTGTAAAGGCAATTAAACGCGGTTAATCGTTAAATCAGGTTGAAGGAAATTACTCGCTTGTGAAGTAACTCACGTGCATACTTGAAGAGCTTCACATCAACATTAGAGTACTTTGTCAAAGGTCGAGATCAATATGCTTTACTGCCTTGTGAACTACAACGAACCTTCCAATTCTGTTATCATCCAATTTGGCTTAATGAAATTCTGTTCGAATCGTTAGAATGTGTCGTTTATCTAACTACGCGTGAACCCACATTTGAAATCTGCCAATTAGACTGAGCGATTAAAATGAGACCGCGCGGAATTGCGGCGCGACCTATTTTCATTAATTTCATTAGCGCTCTTGGGCAGGAATTGATTATTAACGGAATTGGAGAGATTCGGCCGGTCGATAATAGAAAGAGATTGTTGTTGAGGCCGGTCACACATGGTACGGTTGCGCGTCGTGAATGTTAATCTGGTTTGTCCGGGCGACGGGCCGGGGCGCCGGGCGCGGGCGGGGCCCCCCGCTGTAGGGCGCTAGGGTGCTAGGGTGCTAAGGCTCGGCCTGCCCTGCCTGCCCGCCTGCCTCCGGCCGCGATACGCCTCGTTACTTCCCTCCACTGCGGCAACGATGAGACCAGAATAAACTTTTAACTCCAGCGAAAACACCGCTATATTTGTTCCCACCAACTTTAATTAAAGAACTCTCAAAGAATTGTTACACCGTGTTCCACCTCGGGGCTCTATGTCGATATTTTTTCTAGCAAGGGGGAAGAAAATAATGAGCGCGGACACGTAAATGATCAAAGGTACCGAAATTGGGTTAAGTAAGGTATAATTCCGCTCAACGATGGGCTTTGAATTCCAAGAGAGGCTGTTAAATATTTGTGGACAAGAAATTAATACGCTATTGTAGAGTTCGACTTTAAAAGCAAAAAAACATTAAAGAACCGTGTCGCTGTATTACAGTTCACTCATTACATATTCATTTACCTTTACGTGTTCACCTACATTAGCTACGACGTCGTCAACTTTCCAGAAGTATGAATGAAAGAAGGTTCTCGAGAGCGACTTATAATGCGCGGAACAAAAATAGAAAAGTAGTCGTCCTAAATCAATATTTAAAACTACAGCAAATGAGTTCGACAAACAGCGAGAAATCTATTCACAACCTATTTATTTGGTTTCCCACGTCACCGTAAGTGGTCCCGGTTACGAGGAGTGAATGGAGTCGTATTTATGGAGACTTGTCGTGTATTGTTGGAGGCAGCAAACTTCCACAAATTACGCAGCATGATACCGACAAACGGACCTTGATTCGAAGAACATCCATTGTAGATCTTGAAAGGCAGAATATTTCACGCGACTATTTAAAAGAGTAGGTACTTGTTTATCACCTCTTCTCGATGGAAACAATGTGTGTGATTATTGAATGGAAGGTGCGTCAGGCACCGCGTTGTCCTGTCACCCAACCGTCGTCAACACAAAGGATTGAAATGCTCCCCATAAAGAGACCGCCAGTTTTTGCAAAACGTCATGTATTTTTGGACCGTGATTGAGGATGAGGACCAAATTGAACCTCATCAGGTGGCTGTTACGCATGGCCCACAATGAAAGGCCAGAATTGGAGGGTCGCAATCGCAATACGTAATGGGAAATAGACCGAACGGCGGCCACTCTCCCATTGATTTCTTTCAATATTGTTGTAAAATAAATGTGTGAGGCAAAGTTCCCGACGGGTTGAGTGCTCGTGTGCGGGCTGCGGGTGAGAGAATATTGAAAATTGATTTCACCCTCCACTCCGAACCACTCCGCAAGATGATTTCAATAAACAACAACATTAAAAGCTTTCATATTGCATATGAAATAATAAAATGTGCCTACTTACTCGCTATAGCTCCGCTTTCTCCTTAATTGAATACGATAAGACGATTTTGATATTATTTTATAAAATTCTTTTGCCAAAAGCTTCAGATTAATAAAATGTGCTCAAGAAAGGAGACAGCGTTAAGCTTCTTATAGCTGCCGTCTGAGTCACTTTATGAATAATCGTTCTTATAGAGAAAAAGCAAGAGTTCTTCAGAATCCGTAGCGAAAACTATTAGCAGTTGCAGAGAGTTTTACCTTTTCCCATTCTACTTAATAGATGTTATGTAACGCAAATACTGAAATGGAAAACAACATTATCGCAAAAACACATAGTAAGGCTTCAGACGCAAATATAGGTCAGTATTATTAATAACCACTCCCTACGTGAAGCGTAAAAAGCACACAGCAATAAATAAGAAGAAATTTATCTGTCGGAGAGCTGCTGTGCGACGCGATGCGTCTCTGCTCTGGGGATATAGCAATTAAAGTACGGGGAATTACTGAAGAGACTAGAGAGATCTCTAGACTAGAGAGATGTTCCGCTAGGCAATTCCATCGAATGAAAAAGTTAAAGTGCAACTCGGCGTGGCTTCGCTACGTGTGATTGTAAAAGGAACGTGATCGCGCTTTTGTTCCTTGACAACTTTTTTTGAAATGGGAGCATAATTTCTCACAGAAGGCGCTGATTCTATCCTAGATTCGCTACTACCTTTATCATCCTTATTGTCATTTCATAAGTTATAGATTCCATTCAAATAAATGGACTTTAGTGTTGAACAAAGTTGGCTTTCACGAACTATTTAGATTCACACAATTAGAGTAGATTTCTTTTTAGTTGTTTTTTGTACAAAAAAAATACCTATCTGTACAAATTATATTAAATGCATCATCATAGACAATCAAATACATCTAAGTTATATGTCATTGATATTAGATACAAGAAATATAATACAAATGACACCAGATAATGGGAAAAGGCTAAGGAGTTCTGGCAGGCTGCTATTGTGGAGGTGGAGGATAGCGATATTTCGCAAAGAGACTATATCCAAAGACCTTATCTATTCCTTTTTTTAAGAAGCACGGCACTCTTGATTCAAAAATGGAAGTAGCAGGTCCGCTCGTAGACTCCGGTGCTCTCGAACAATGCAATCCCGTGTAATTGCAGTAAGTGAACCGGGAACAGCGACATTGTATTGAAAGTAATGTGACTGCAACTGCATTGACCCCGTGGTCTAGTGGTGTAGCCATGGGCAGGGGGTCCTGGGTTCGATTCCCAGGGGAGGACACAAAGTTGATATTAGTTAATTTATCACTTTGTGAGAATTTTTCCAGTTTGTTTAGGATAATGCGGACTGAATCATCTGATTGTCTGTAAGAAAGAAGATCCCGCGCTTCGCGTCTGTCCCGGTCGCTGTCTGTGATAGTGGTCGTTACACAAACCATGTCAGAGACCTATTAGTTGTTACTAATAGGTGGTTTAAAAGCTCTCACACCAGGATTCATCGGATCGTTCTTCGACTCGAAGAACTCACTCGACAAGAAGGAGCGACATTGTATTGAAAATAATGTGACTGCACTTCGCTGCCCGATGCTCGGGACTGACGGCGTCTCTCTGAGTCGCCGGGATACGGGATAAACACATTTATTAAACTGCTCACTGGCTCTACACTTACAAGATGGCGAGTGGAAATGTTACAAGAGCTGTATTTTTGAATCACTCGAACTCCAATGCGCATACGAAAGACTAATGCGACTCCTGGAGGGTAGGCACTGGGGTTTAACCAGAGATTTGACTCTCTAGAATTGAGTCTGAGCATTTAGCTCTCGATCCAGAGGTTCCAGATTTGGTGGGGGACTACAATTATGTTGTTTATAGCAGGCTGATCAAATGATTATCCGAAATGTAAGATGATTTTTCAGTCGGATGGGCATGCAAATAATTCCCCTGCGGTGTCCCGTCAGACAATCTATCTCAGCAAAATTAGAGACTGGGAATAGAGAGTGGTGTGTTGTCCAAATACTTGGTAGATCAGAAGGAGATTGACCTTCATCACCGACAGATGATAAACAGGAACAATCATGTCCTTTCTGCAACTGCCTAACGTGCATGAGTAAGAAAAGTTCACGTGACTGATTCATTGAGGATATATTGTGTAGATTACCTGCCTCCGTGGTTTAGCGGTCTGAGGCGTGGGCTCTTGATCCGGAGGTCCCGGATTCCATTCCTGATGGGGTACAACGACATAGTGTCGTTGTTTCTAGTTTGGTTAGGACATTGCAGGCTGATTACCTGATTGTCCGAAAAGTAAGATGATCCATGCTGTCGGATGGGCATATAAATAGTCGGTGCAGCGCCTGATTTCTCTCTGGTCGTGTCAGTCAATCTGTCCCATCAGAATAAGAGATTGGAGGAATAGAGACTGCACCTGTGTGTAGCACAAACACTTGGGCACTAAAAACTAGTCCTGCACAGTTTGCCGATCTATGGGAGATTGGCGGCCATCACTGAAAATCAATGGGAGGAGGACTATTGTGTAGATTAGCAGAGATAGGGTACGATGATTGTTGAAGATGAAGGACGAAAACATCCGGCGTAGTCTCCGTGAAAACTATACTGGAAAAATACCTTACTGATAATCCAATGGTGAAACCATAGGTCTAAAATAATTAGAAAACATGTTGCATTATCAAATCCAGTTGAAAGTCATATTGCGTTAAATCTTTGAAAGTCAAAGTTAATCATTAATTTTCGTTACGTAACGTGGAATAACTTTAAATTGTATTGCTCGACATTTCAATTGAGTTCACAAAAACGATAGTTTAAAGATAAATTATATCGACTTCAACTAACAGCTGAGCGGCAAATAAAGTATTTTGAAATGTTGATGTTAAAACCACGTGTAATCATTCAATAACACCTGCCCATTTGTGCAAGATTGTATAGATTAACGAAAGCATAATGAAATCCCATAGACCATGGGTATTCGATTAATCTATGCGTTACCTTGTAACACTAATGTAGATTTATACGATCCACGTGTGGACCTGCTATGTAATTGAATAGTAATAACATTAGCTGCGCCCTTAATACGGTAATGTAGAGCCATAAAAACGAAAGCCATAGTGAAAATACATACATCAAATCACGCCTTCATCCCTAATGGGTTAGGCAGAGTGTGAACGACCTAAAGAAATGTCAAACACAAAGGTACTGCACATATATGTAAGGATATTGTAATGGAACACTGTATGTGGGTATAAGAAATTCAAAGGACATGCAAATTAAGCGATAGCAGCAGGAACACATACATACACATAATCACGCCTTTATCCCTAATGGGGTAGGCAGAGCGTACACGACCTAAACAAAGGTCGGTCCGCCACGTCTGCGAAAGTGTTGAGGGTTATTCAAAAAAGATTTGTAGTTATATTGCTGTAGTGACAGGTTGTCAACCCATCGCATAAATTGCGATATCCAGAAACCCTCGGATCCCTTAGCTGGTTTTTACAGCATGCCCGGGAGGAAATGCACCTGGCACATTCTAAGTTTTTCTCTCGCTCCCAGGCAGGCATAGCATGAAAATCATGGTGGTAATATAAAGAAAAACAGCTAAGCCAATAAAGGTCAAATATTATACGAGGCGACGGCACGGCGACGCTTTTACAAAGATTTTCATACAATTTTAAAGCTCCGAGCCGCCGTTATTGTATAAAGTTATGACGCGTCAAAGTATTAGTTACAGGAGAATGCACAGCTTTGTGTGTCGAGTCTTTTCATAGAATGAGGCATCGCTACCCACACCTCGTGCCTTCTTGATGCACTTACGGTGCTCGGCTCTACTCTACTTGAGACGTCACTCCCACCGTAAGCCGCTCCCACGCACTTTTTGCCGCAGGTATAATATTTATAGAAAACTAGCACACTCTGACTTTTGTTTCACTGAAAAACTTTCTATGGTGTATGTGTGACAACTGACAACACTTTATATTTTTAATGAGCTTTCTTTATAACATCAAATATAAAAGAGAGTCTAGTAAATATGAAAAGTTGCCTGGCAGAAATTGCTACCCTAGCAATAAGGCCGCCTAATTGTACTCTGTTTGTTTTATAATGTTTGTTCCTGTACAATGGGTTGTTTATGTGTAATAAAGAATATTTGTATTGTATTGTCATATAAATAGCGTGTATTGACTTACATACATACATATAATCACGCATGTATCCTTAATGGGGGGTAAACGACTTAAAGAAAGGTCGTTCCGCCACGTCTGACAAAGTTGTGAAGGTTATTTAAGATAGATTTGTAGGTATATTGCTGTAGTGACAGGTTGTCAGCCAATCGCCTAAATTACAATATACAGAAACCCTCGGATCTCTTAGCTGGATTTTACAGCATGCATGGAAATGCAGCTGGCACATTCTATGTTTTTCTCTCGCTCCCAGTCCACCGTGGCATATAATCACCGTACAATAATAGTGTGTTACATCTAGATTTATAATATGTTGTAGGTAATCAATCAATCACCATTGAGGACATTGGCACACAATTTAGAGACAAGATCGACATTTAGAGCATGTCGCAGTGTGTTAATCACATCTTGATTGGATGGTCGTATTGATAAAACGATAGAAGATACAATTAGATTTACGATAGCATTTCGATTATGCTTCAACAGCAAACCACTTTTGGTTTTATTTTGTACAACAGAATTCGAGTTGTAAAACATTAAAGGAGAGTTTTTGTTTCCTATCGTATTTTGTTTGGTCGTAAAGAGTTAATCTCTTCAACGAATCTCTTGAAACGCGTTGTAAAATGTAACAATTGGAACAGGTAAAAATCGGCTTCCGCTTTATGAATTATTGATATCCAGAGATTGCTGGGAGACGAAAATGGCCGAGTGGACGCATTATAAGCCAACAATGGAATGGACTTATACATACAGCATGTTGCAGTTAACGTACTGCCTCCGTGGTCTAGTGACTAGTGCCATGGACTCCCTAACCGGAGGTCCTGGGTTCGATTCCCAGGGGGGAAACACAAAGTTGATATTTGAGAATTTATCACTTTGTTAATTTTTCCCCAGTTTGGTTAGGACATTGCAGGCTGAATCACCTGATTGTCCGAAATAAAAAAGATTTCGTGCTTCGGAGGGCACGTTAAGCCGTCGGTCCCGGTCGCTGTCTTTGATAGTGGCCGTTACTCAAACCATGTCAGAGGCCTGATAGTTGTGCTACTAGGCGGTTTAAAAACTCGGACACCAGGGTTCATCGGGTCGATAGACTCGATACCCACTCGACAGAAGAAGAAGAAGTTAACGTATACTAGCCAAGGTCTGTGATCAGGAGACACTAATACCCATCGATTGGACTCCATGAATTTCATGATGTATGTTTGGTAATATTCAATAGTTTTCGATATAAGAAGTTTGCATGCTACTGCAAGATTTTTTAGGCTGTTTTAGCTAACTAAGAGCCGTATTTCAAATCAGCTCTCAAACTTGAGAGCGATATTAAGTATGGATTTGACAGGTATCATGAGAGATCAGAAAGGCACAGCGACAATTTTTAGTCATTAGTTAAGTTCTGTGTGATAAATGAAATGGTGTTAAAATTGGCCGAAATTGGAATAAATCCCGTACAAAAAGAAATGCGTGATAATTAATATCTCGAAAACCACAAAATATCGCTGGGGTCCAATCGATTGATAGTGTGCCCCTGATGCCCCTGTACAGACCATCACTGGTACAGATAAAATCGGACATCCTGTATTTATTGTTCCATTTCTTCCGCACCGTGGGACTATAGTGGAGCAAACTCACATCACAGCCATCACAGGGCATTGCTCGTCGAAAAGAAAGCCAGCTTACTTAACCCATGGCTTTCGTACTGCATTCAGAGTTATGGTGGTTTCGCAATTTAGAACGTAAAACGTAGTTTCGAGTATCATTTGTAGGTCGTCAAGATACCAAGCAAATATTACTTGGTTAGTATATTCGGAGGTTAAGAGATTCTTTGTTTTTTATGAGTGAGTGCCTAAGTAGTATGTAATGTAAGGTCCATCTGTTGAAATATAAAGGTCAATCGGTAGGTAGGTAGTAGTTTAGCCTCTACCTCTAGTACCGCGTGCATAACTTCAGTTTATTTATCGTTATAAAAATGGCCTACAAATTATGTAGAGTCGTTCGATCCTCGTTAGTCTTGCCAATTACTTACGGGAAAAGATTAGCTTGATATGCGTGTAAGAAAAGAAAATGGTTTGTTTTTACTTTTGTATTCTTATTTTAATTTTAGCACCTACCTATAGCAACCTACTACAGTTAATTTTACTAGTTCCATTAAACTATTTTTTTTATCGCGTAAGCCTATCGCTTTCGATCTTGATTTCTGAATGAAAAGTCGTCTGTTCTGGTACAGGGATATATCAAAAATCTAGAAATCGTATGTCTACTCAATATTACATGCGTCCTTTTACTACTAGAAAAGTGCTTAAATTTTAATTAACTAAAGCAGGTAACTGAGAGATGATTTTCAGCCGCTCAGATCACAGACTTACCTTTGTAACTCTTGTCCAATACCGGTGTATTCCTTTTCGTAAATGGGTCCCGTGGTCCGCAGTAGTTAAAATTGCCGCATTCCACTGTGGTCGGGCGTGAGCCGACGCAGCTTCCCTATCTGGACCGGTTGTTTACCGGCGCGCTCCTATGCAACACTCGCACCAGGCTGTAACACCGGCTGGCTCTCAGGCGCTCGCTGGGCCAGCTGAAATCATGATATGGTGAGGAGTTTCATTGAGTCCGAGTGACGGCGTGCACTGCGGGTGCGCGGGAGGCGCTCGGCGCTCGGCGGGACAGGTGGCGCGGGCTCGGCGACGCGCAAGGGACTGCCGCGAGCGCGACGCCAGCGCCCTCCCGCGCCCGCCGCCGCCTGCGCGCGCACCCAGCACCGGCGCCGCGCCTCGCCTCCTAGCGCCTCCCTGCCAGCCCGGAGGCTCTACTAAAGTGGAGCCTCATTTCCACACATGGAGCACAATGAGCGCTCGATGCAGTCCGAGCCGCGAGCCGCCCGTCTCCGATAAATCCCCCGCAATGCAAATTTACGCGATGCTCGCTTGGCAGCGGAGACTCCCGCTAATGGAGTTATGGCTGCAGCTCGAGATCGTAGCGAGAAAAGGGCCACAGGTTTGACCCACTTCTGAATCCACACAAATATTTAAGTGAGGCTGGGAGTGGCACCTTGACGTAACGAAATGATTCGCCACATGTGTAGGCACATAGATAGGTACATTCGGAGCATATAAGCTGTCGGGGGTGGTTTGAAACCATATATTAATGTGGCATTAATGTAAATGAGCTAAATGTGGCACCGCAATGCGTATTTTCATAATAAAGCAGTTCGCACGCGTAAACCCATCCGCGCCTGAAAGGGTATAAACAGATGTAAAATGGTTTCTTGTATCACTAAGCAATCTTGTCAGTTTTACTGCATATATATGTAAGGATATTGTAATGGAACACTGTATGTGGGTATAAGAAATTCAAAGGACATGCAAATTAAGCGATAGCAGCAGGAATACATACATACATACACATAATCACGCCTTTATCCCTAATGGAGTAGACAGAGCGTAAACGACCTAAATAAAGGTCGTTCCAGCACGTCTGACAAAGTTTTGTGGGTTATTTAAGATAGATTTGTAGGTTTACTGCTGTAGTGACAGGTTGTCAGCCCCCCGCCTAAATTACAATATACTGAAACCCTCGGATCCCTTAGCTGGTTTTTACAGCATGCCCGGGAGGAAATGCACCTGGCACATTCTACGTTATTCTTTCGCTCCCAGGCCAGTATGGAAGAAAGAATAGCATGGAAGAAGCAGCAGGAATACCTTCCTTTTTTGTTTTATTCGGCAACTGATATGCAAAACACAGGCTTATGATCGATTTGATTTAATAAGCGCTACATCTTGTGCATTTCCTGCATACGAAAGACATCAACGCGTTTTAAAAATAATTAATATTCATGATTGGTTTTCTGGAGTCCCTACGTATGCTTAAATTGTAAAAACTACGCAACAGATTTTAATACTGTTTTTTTTAATAGATAGAGTAATTCATGATTAGTTTTCTGAAGGTTTTATGAAAACCAATTATTGTGAACATGTGAAGTAATATTTTGTTTTTATAATACTGAAGACAAAAGTAAAAATGATGGGTATCATTGTATCATGAATAGATTTGCAATAAATCAAAAAACAACTAAAAAACAGAAAAATGCAGAATTATTCTGCAAGTACTTACGTTATGGTATGTTTCAGGTTTGAGCAATCCTCGCTATTTTAATTTAAATACTGAAATAAGAAAAGTTACAGTTTTGTTATTTCCACATTACTTACCTATAACCGCGGCGAGCGCCTACTAATATTCTGTCTCTACCTACATGGCACAATGATCGTCTACAATAATCCGTGTGATGATAATACACAATAACAAATGAAAAACAATCGAATTAATTTTAAATTGTTTCAGAATATTTCTTTTCAATGTTTCAAATGATTTCAAAGTTTTTACATTACATAGTGTCGCCATCTATTGGCCTTTGGAGTAAAATGTTTTGACAGATGAAAGTGCGTTTTAGTTGAACGTTAGCTGCTAGCTACTTATGTTACTACACCACCGCTTTTTGCGATTATTCTCCTTATAATATTGACTAACTCGTGTTGGTATATCCAAAAAGAAAGCAGTAATCCAACCATTTTAGCTTGAAATAAACGTTTAATATGGTTTAACATTCTCGATAGAATGTCTCTATTTTTGTTAAAATAGACTGCTTTCTGCTAATTTCCACGGCGTAAGAGAACCAAAAGACATTGCCAAAGTTATTACCTAAAGTGTTATGAAAAAATAAAGTGATTCAAGATGTCTAAACAAAGCGTAATGTTCCACCCTATAATCAGCTCTATTCAGCGAATAGCTCTGTATGAAACCAAGGCAGTAAGTTATTTACCTTTTTTTATTACCTTTAGACTAAGTCAATTAGGTAAAAATAAGTTTTTATGAAGGAATCTTAAAATAAAATGTAGATAAAATGAGCAATAAATACCTACCTACCTTTCTTAGTAGGTATGCTTCTGCCCCTTATTTCCTTATAAAACTGTCCCCTTGTGCCAACCTATTCAGGGAAACCTAATAATAAACTTTGAAGCCCTAAGCACATTGTAAAAAGGTGCATTAAACACATTATAATTCAAACAATTCTCCAATTTCAGAGATTTTATTTAATTGGATCTAACAACACCCAGACCCGCTTTCGCGTGCTGAAGATCGATCGCACAGACCCCCGGGATCTGATCCTGGTGGATGATAAGGTGGAGTACAACAAGCAGGAGATCCACCAGCTCCTCAACATGATAGGGTTTGGCAATCGGGCCGGCAGGACATCCGGGTTCAATAAACTTGTGTCTGCTTTTGGGATTGTAGGTAAATATATCTTAATTTGTCTTATCTTAATTCTTAATTAGTGTGTGTACTGTCCTTAATAAGAACATTTATAAACAATTATGAACTTTATAAAATGAACAATAGACTTTATAATAATAGTGAATAGTGATAACCGAACAACATAAATCCAACACTGATAGGACCTATCAGCATATATATGCTGCCTGTTCTCAAAATAATAATAATACTTTATTTTCAAGTTTACCAATATCATAAAATAATGGCAGGAAATTAGTTTGATACACTTTCTATTATGCATTTGAAAAAAAATATATATTGCATGTTTTATTTGTGAAACACCATGTGTTTGTCCTTTGAACATTTGTTTTTGTGTGCAATAAATGGTGATAAGAAGCACTATACATTTTAATTTTTCATGACAACAAAATGGATGTATTTTTGATTTGACTCATGCATCTTACCTACTATTCGTATTCTGGTTGGGCTTTAGGAAATATTTGTATATTCCAGGCTTTATCAGATTCCTGGAAGGATACTACATAATCCTTGTAACAAAGAGGAGAAAGATTGCAATGATCGGCTTACATTCCATATATAAGATAGAGGACACATCGATGATATACATTCCAAATGACACCAGCAAGCCGACGCATCCTGATGAACAAAGATATGTGAAGATGTTCCTAGCCATGGACTTGTCAACAAATTTCTACTATAGTTACAGCTATGACATAACCCATACACTACAAATGAACATGGCACCTCCAAGAAAGCTAGCACCTGCATTATTCCCGAAGCCAGTCACAGCAGCAGTTTATCAGTCAAATCTAAGGTCAAGTTCTTCTCAGGAAGAGAAATGTACTTGTTTTGATGATGATGATGAAGACATATTTGAGACTTGGAAAAGGCAGTTGAAGCAGAGGCAGGATAAAACTGGGTAAATTATAATGTATAAAAGTTCTCATTAAATTAAAATCTAATCACACTTTTAATAAACTTAACTGCTTGAAGGCCTGAAAAGGACACGGATTTTTTACCGGCCTTCTTCATTTTCTAAGAAATTGTGTAGTTTTTGATTTTTAATCAAACTTTTTTAATTACTACTTCCCTACATAGTATAAAACAAAGTCGCTTCGTGCTTAAATCTTAAAAACTACGCCACGGATTTAGGTGGGGCTTTTTCTTAATAGATAGAGTGATTCAAGAGGAAGGTTTATATGTATAATACATACATAAAATTAGTTGAGAAACACTGATAAGCCGTGCGAAGCCGGGCCGGGTCGCTAGTATAAAATAATACTCAAAACACATTTTACTATTTTTACAGCCAGCAAAGTCTGAAACTTGAATTTGGAGTGAGAACTGTACCAGAATGGAGATTTGTATGGAACAGCCATCTTCTATCAGCAGTACACTCCCACCTCCACCCTGACTGGATCCTATACATTGTCCATGGGTTCATAGAACAGAGCAATCTCAACATTTTTGGTAGACCAGTATACCTTACTCTCATAGCCCGAAGAAGCAATAGATATGCTGGGACCAGGTTTTTGAAAAGAGGTGCGAATATGCACGGAGATGTAGCCAATGAGGTAGAGACAGAACAGATAGTTCATGATTCTATGGTGTCCTCATTCACATCTGGAAAGTAAGTGTATTCTGTCTAGGTTTTCATTTATTGACAAGTTAACAGAGAATGCTGGCCTGGGAGCGAGAGAAAAACATAGAATATGCCAGCTGATTTCCTCTCGGAATGCTGTAAATACCAGCTAAGGGATCCAAACATACATATAATCACGCCTTTATCCCTAATGGGGTAGGCAGAGCGTAAACGACCCAAACAAAGGTCGTTCCGCCACGTCTGACAAAGTTTTGAGTATTTAAGATAGATTTGTAAGTATATTGCTGTAGTGATAGTGTGTGTAAGGGATCCAAAGGTTACAGTATAATGTAATTTAGGCGATGCGCTGACAACCTGTCACAACAGCAATTATACCTACAAATCTATCTTTAAATAACCCTCGAAACTTTGTCAGACGTGGCGTAACGACCTTTAAGTCGTTTACGGTCTGCCTATCCCATTAGGCGTAAAGGCGAGATTACATCAATGTATGTAGCAGAGAATCTTATTTTATTTAAACATAATGTTGCAGATTCAGTTCCTTCGTCCAAATGAGAGGCTCAATACCCAGTTACTGGTCACAAGATGTCTCAAAAATGGTGCCCAAACCCCAAATACTGATAGACCAAAGCGATCCTTTCGCTGAAATACCGGGCAAACATCTGAACAACCTAATGAGGAGATATGGATCTCCTATAATGATCCTAAACTTAGTCAAGAAACGGGAGAAGAAGAAACACGAATCTCTGTTGACGGATGTGATAAGCAATGCTGTGAAATACTTGAATCAGTTCCTGCCTCCAGAACATGCCATTCAGTATTACTATTTGGATATGGCGCGGATGAATAAAGGCACTGATGCTATGGTTCTTGACAAGTAAGTTCCCTGGGTCCTCCCGGCCGGTTTGGTATCTTGTTTGTTATTATTGAATATCTAGCAATTTTCGTGAAATGTCGCGCTCGCTTCGCTCGTTTTAAGTACTGGAGCCGTATTTTTGAATCACTCCTCCAATGTGCATACGAAAGATTAACTTTCGTATGCGATTTTCATACAGTTTACCATCTTCTTCTTCGAGTCAATGAATCCAAATGTATTATGCAATATAATTGTAATTTAATCCCATGCTGGACTGAGAACGAGAGAACATAGAATGTGCCATCTGCATTTCTTCCCGGGCATGCTGTATAAATCAGCTAAGGGATCCGAGGGATTCAGTATATTGCAATTTAGGCGATGGGCTGACAACCTGTCACTACAGCAATATACCTACAAATCTATCTTTAAATAACCCTCAAAACTTTGTCAGACGTGGCGGAACGACCTTTTTTTTTTAGGTCTTTTACGCTCTGCCTACCCCATTAGGGATAAAGGCGTGACTATATCTATGTATGTATTATAATAAATAACTTAAATCGTCCCTTGCCAGTATTTACTATGCGAATGTTAGTCTTTCGTATGCAAATTCGATTCGCGTCGTTCAAAAAGATTTTCGTTATTTCGCAGACTGTCTGCCATAGCTCGCACGGTGGTCCGTCGCACGGGCGTGTTCCTGAGCGCGCGGGAGTACGGCGAGGAGGGGGGCGCGGGGGCGGGAGCGGGGGCGGCGGGGCACCAGGCGGGGCGGCTGCAAACCGGGCTGGTGCGCGTCAACTGCGTCGACTGCCTCGACAGGACCAACACCGCGCAGTTCGCCATCGGCAAGTGCGTGTTGGCTCACCAGGTCTGTACACTACTACTGTGACTATTGCATTATTTGTGATGCTCAAAACCGGTACAGAAACGGTAATGCTAGGATCTGGTTCAAGGTAAAAACTCAAAACCCACGGACATTCAGGTGCAATCGAGCTTTTCCGAGGATACTCGATATTCGATGTGCCAGCGAAATTGGCGAGATATTTTACGAATGTTGAATGAATAGGTACGTGAGCTAAGCGAGCGCCACATACTACGAAAACAGTGTCAATAAGCTATGCTACGCGAGCGAAGCGAGCGCGACATTAATATAATCAATACTCAATCGTTTGTTGCTTTCTTGTTGTTACTACACAGTATAGATAGATAGATAAAGCGTTTTATTAATATTTCTACAAAACACATGTACATTTCGCAAATTTAAAAAGACACATACAATAAAACAAACAGATAAATCAAAGTAGGTTACACGATATGCAAAGGTGGTATAAAAATTAAGTAATAAAAATTCTTAGGATTATTCAAGATCCAAATAAGGGCACTGCAACGTAATTAAATGCTTAAAATAACAATAATTTGGTAGGTACATAGAATAACATGTTCTTCTCCGATAAATGTAATAAACTAAAACTTAATCCATTCTAATATAATTTACATTAATGAGATCATGTTATGTTGTTTGATTACACATACAAAGATCCTTCGTAAAAAAACGCTTTTGTAGAATATAATAAGCTACTTGTGCTAAATAACCTTTTAAATTGTTTTAAAAATTCAGTTTTTTTTCTATTCCCTTTCTTCACTGACCATTGAGGTTGGACTAGACTTTATCATTTTCCAATTTACCATTTCTTCTTCTGTCGAGTGGGTCGAGTCTATTGACCGGATGAACCCTGGTGTCAGAGTTTTTAAACCGCCTAGTAGCACAACTATCAGGCCTCTGACATGGTTTTGTGTAACGACCACTATCAAAGACAGCGACCGGGACCGAAGGCTTAACGGACCCTCCGAAACACGAAATCTTTTTCTTTTCGGACAATCAGGTGATTCAGCCTGCAATGTCCTACCCAAACTGGGGAAAAATTCACAAAGTGATAAATTCTCAAATATCAACTTTGTGTTTTCCCCCTGGGTATCGAACCCAGGACCTCCGGATCGGGAGTCCATGGCACTAGCCTCTAGACCACGGAGGCAATTTACCATTAATTTCACGATAGTTGAATTACAATACGTTATGCTAGCGATATACGCACGAAAATCCAATTAATATTATGTTTTGGCAGTTTGGAATACATCGATTATTTAAAATTATTTCAGTTATACGCGCTAGGCCTGATCGGCGAGCCAGTGATAGAATTCGACTCGGACTGCGCGCGACTTCTTGAGGGTTTATACGAAGACCACGGCGATACGCTCGCATTGCAGTACGGAGGATCTCAACTAGTTCACAGGTAGGTACTTGAATGACTTACAAAAGTATAATTTTATTTTTGCAAAGTTGAAAGATCTTCCATGCTGGACTGGGAGCAAGAGAAAAAACATAGAATGTGTCAGCTGCATTTCCTCCTGGGCATGCTGTAAAAACCATCTAGGGGATACGAGGGTTTCTGTATATTGCAATTTAGGCGGTGGGCTGTGAACCTGTCACAACAGCAATATACCTATAAATCTATATCTTAAACAACCCTCATAACTTTGTCAGGCGTGACCGAACGACCTTTGTCTAGGTCGTTTACGCTCTGACTACCCCATTAGGGATAAAGGCGTGGTTATATGTATGTACTTAGTTTAAAAATAATTAAAAAAGAAAAATCCAACAAACTGCTCAATTTCTATTTTCAAATTTCAGAATTAAAACCTACCGCAAAACAGCGCCGTGGTCATCGCACGGCAACGACATAATGCAGACGCTCAGTCGATACTACTCCAATACGTTCTCGGACGCGGAGAAGCAGAACACGATGAACCTGTTCCTGGGATTGTTCGTGCCGGAGGCAGGCCGGCCGCCTGTGTGGGAGTACACGAGCGACTACAGCCTGCACCATCCGGAGGCTTCCGTGTTTATACCGCGGAATAAGTAAGTTTTATTCACTGTATGTTCGTGCCGGAGGCAGGCCGGCCGCCTGTGTGGGAGTACACGAGCGACTACAGCCTGCACCATCCGGAGGCTTCCGTGTTTATACCGCGGAATAAGTAAGTTTTATTCACTGTATGTTCGTGCCGGAGGCAGGCCGGCCGCCTGTGTGGGAGTACACGAGCGACTACAGCCTGCACCATCCGGAGGCTTCCGTGTTTATACCGCGGAATAAGTAAGTTTTATTCACTGTATGTTCGTGCCGGAGGCAGGCCGGCCGCCTGTGTGGGAGTACACGAGCGACTCCAGCCTGCACCATCCGGAGGCTTCCGTGTTTATACCGCGGAATAAGTAAGTTTTATTCACTGTATGTTCGTGCCGGAGGCAGGCCGGCCGCCTGTGTGGGAGTACACGAGCGACTACAGCCTGCACCATCCGGAGGCTTCCGTGTTTATACCGCGGAATAAGTAAGTTTTATTCACTGTATGTTCGTGCCGGAGGCAGGCCGGCCGCCTGTGTGGGAGTACACGAGCGACTACAGCCTGCACCATCCGGAGGCTCCCGTGTTTATACCGCGGAATAAGTAAGTTTTATTCACTGTATGTACTAATGTAACTGGAACCTCGATCTGTAACTTAAAATTTAAAAAAGATGGGTTAACATACTTCTATCGAAAACTTAAATTCTCGCGCTGTCTGTGCTCGCTATATACCTACATATTTAAGTAATGTAGTATTATTATGATCAGATACAATATTAAGTTCAAGTCGTATAGAGAGGTTAAGGTTTTTTCGTCCAAGGGTTTAAGAGAAGACTGAATCCCGAGAAAGCTGGCGATTACTCCACCGACAAGAGCAAAGCTTTTAAATTTATGATGAAGGAGTATTAGTACCTCTGTCCATAACGTCGAATCCCGCGCTTGCTGCGCTTTCGATCAGCATATGAAATTTGGTGCTCACTACGCTCGCGGTCTTCTTCTGTCGAGTGGGTATCGAGTCTATCGACCCGATGAACCCTGGTGTCAGAGTTTTTAAACCGCCTAGTAGCACAACTATCAGGCCTCTGACATGGTTTGAGTAACGACCACTATCAAAGACAGCGACCGGGACCGACGGCTTAATGTGCCCTCCGAAGCACGAAATCTTTTTCTTTTCGGACAATCAGGCGCGCGGTATAAGAATACCTTAGTCAGTATCGTGATATCTTGCACTCGCATTATGAAACATTATACCTAGATTACTAATTCCGAATCTTGCACTCGCTTCGCTCGCATTGTAAGTTAACATTTTGCCCCGCCCCAAGTACTTGCTCGAGTCAGTATACCAGGCCACTCAGAAAGTATTGCGATAAATAGTTTTTATATATGGCAGACTGGCCGGTTAGAATCTTTTTTGAAAATATGATTACTTTTAAGTAAAAATATGTGTGTTCCATTTTCAAAATTTCCCTCCACATTTTTTGCGAGCCAATTCAAAGTATCGTGTCTTACTGAAAAATGGATCTGCGCCGGGAACATTTTAGAGCTATGATTTTTTACGATTTCAAGTGTCGCCTGAAACCGGATGAATCGTTCGATATAGACTTCAAATGGCATTTATGGATGAAAGCCCCTCCAAGGCAACCGTGTATCGTTGGTATAACGAATTTAGGCGCGGTCGACCAACCTTGGGGGATGAAGAAAGAAGCGGTCGCCCTTTGACGGCTATTACGGAAGAAAACGTGCTAGCAGTGAAAAATATAATCCAAGATAATAGGCGAATTACATATCAGGAGATTCAGCACATATTAAAGATTGGATCGGGAAGCGTTCACGAGATTCTACACGGGCATCTTCGCGTGAGGAGGATAGTATCGCGCTGGGTGCCGCACTACCTCACCGACGCTCAGAAGCAGGCCCGGGTGGAATGGTGCCGTGATATGCTGAACAAATTTGAAGCAGGCTCGTCTCGGCGTGTTTACGACATCGTAACAGGTGATGAGTCCTGGATTTATCAATACGATCCAGAAACCAAGCGCCAGTCGACAGTTTGGGTGTTTCAAAATGAACCAACGCCTACCAAAGTGAAGCGAACTCGAAGCGGGGGGAAGATTTTGATCGCCAGCTTTTTTAATTTGACTGGCCACTTGGCCTCAATTCCCTTACGAGATCAAAGAAGCATTAACGCCGAATGGTATACTACCAAATGTTTACCAGAAGTTTTTTTCTGTTGTGAGCAACAAGCGACCAAACACAGGGCTCCGCGGACTACTGCTCCACCACGACAATGCGCCTGCACACACCGCGCTCAAAACGAGGGACTTCCTGGACAGCACACCAGTCAAACTCCTGGGTCACCCTCCTTACAGCCCTGGGCTAGCACCGTGTTACTTCTTTTTATTTCCAAAAATTAAAAATCCGGCTCAAGGGGATACAATTTTTGTCGCCGGAAGATGCGCTGGCTGCGTTCGAGCAGGCTGTAAACGAGGTGTCTACGGCGGACTTGAAAAAGTGTTTTGAAAACTGGTTCAGACGCATGAATCTTTGTATAGAGGCTGGTGGAGAGTACTTTAAAAAGATTTAATAAAAATATATGTACCTGTAGAAAAAAAATTTTTAGTGTCGCAAATCTTTCTGAGTGTCCCACGTATATTATAGTACTATAGATATAGAAGGTTTGATATTTTCGCAGTTGTTTACTACTGTGTTGTGTATTGTATGGTCATAATTAAGAAAATTCCAGCTTTTAGATTTCTTGCTCATCATTGTCCAAAATAATTATTTCGATACGATTTATTATTTATTTTATTTTTTTATAAGGTACAGGGTAAAACTTAATTATCAAACATTGCCCCACAAAACTGTACATACAGTTTGACTGTGAGATCAGAATCTCGCTTAATTATACATAACAATGTAAAAATATACTTCTTCTTTTCGATTCAAGGCAAACTTAATTTAAATTTTTGAGGACCAGAACTCCGCCACTCTGACGGCGTTGGCTGTGGCGTTATAGAGGTCCTCCATAGTGCAACTGTCGGGACATGCAGGGTAGTTCAACAGGTGCGCCATAGTCTGTGGCGACTGTCCGCACTCGCATTCGTCACCCACACCGCCGCCGGAGAAACCCCACCTGCACAATTTATCTTTGCTGCGGCCGACCTGAGTCCGGAGCCGGTTTAAGGATTTCCAGGTCGCCCATGGCAAATCATGCCCAGGGGGGAGAGTCTCTGATGGCGGGATAAATGACGGCAAAGTGTACTTTTCACGCCATAGGTCACAACGGGCATCTGATGCACTAACTTGTAGGGGAGAAACAGATTTTAGAAAATTGTGGCGGCTTTTCAGCCTTTGAGGCACTGTAGGGTGCTGGAACATCGGATGGCGAGCGTCAACCTCAAGTTTGGCTCTTTCAGCTAGGCCAGCTATCTCCCGCCGTATCCACTAGCCGGGATTGCGCCTCCAGCCGGTCGGTTTTAAGCAACCAGTAATGATCCTGCACGTCTCGTTTAGAGCTATATCCACTTGCCTTGCGTGGGCAGAGCGGCTCCAAACGGGGCTTGCGTATTCGCCGGCGGAAAAACAAAGAGCGAGGCTGGTTGTCCGCAACACTTGAGGTGACGCTCCCCATTTTGAGGTGGTGAGTCGTGAGAGTAGGTTGTTTCTTGTGCAGACCTTTTTCCTGATGTTTTCGCAGTTGCGTTTAAAGGTCAGTGACCGGTCTAACGTGACACCAAGATATTTTGGGTGATTACTGTGCTCTATTGCAACCCCACACCAATTCATATTTAATACACGACCCGCTTGCCGGTTACGCAGATGAAATATGCAGGATTGGGTTTTACTAGGGTTGGGCTTGAGTGCATTGTAGTACTGACTTAAACTAGATAATGCAAGTGACAAATTAGATTCGACGTCTTCAAAGGTGTTATACACTGTAAGTCATCTGCGTAAAGGAAACGAGTCGTGTTCGGGGTAGATGGTTGGTCATTAGTATAAATATTTAACAATAAAGGGGCGAGGAGACTGCCTTGGGGGAGACCATTCTTCTGGGAACGCCACCTACTTTTATCTTCCCCGAGATGAACCTGAAAACGACCGTTGTGAAGCATCTCGCTAAGCAATGACACAAACTTCTGGTCGCAGGTCATATCGCTTACTTTCACAAGCAACCTCCTCAGGTTCACCGTATCGTATGCCGCTGAAAGATCAACGAATACAACTCCGGTCACTTTTCCTAATTCATATCCATCCTTTAGGTATTGGGTAAGGTTGAGAGTTTGGTTACCACATGACTTGGCAGGTCTGAAACCAGCTTGCTCCCGGATAAGTTCCGGATCTACGAGATTTATCAAGCGGTTCAGAAGCATACGTTCCAGGAGTTTATACGTGTGGCAGAGTAAAGATATAGGACGGAAGTTTTTTGCATCGTCTCCTGATTTACCCGGTTTTATTATAGCAGTCACCTTGGCTTTCCTCCACAGCCGCGGGATCTTAGCTGTGGCAATGCAGACGTTATAAAATTCGAGCAACCAGGAAACAGCTACTGGGCCTAGATGTTTAATTTGCTCTACAGATATGTTATCGACGCTGCTAGCTTTCCCAAGTTTGAGCGCTTTTATAGCTGTGATAATATCTGTTAGGGTAAATGGCTTACTGATATCGCTGCACTGAGAACCCGAGCCGTTGCTTTTGGTGAGTTTGCCAAGTCGGTGAGGTGGTCTACCGTTAAGGATTAACTGAAAAATATACTTATTACTAATGCTTAATTATGATTTAAGACAGAGATTAGTAGCAGTAGAATAGTATTAGTTACCGAGATACAGAATTTTTAAATAAGCGCGGGTACCGCGGGTACACGACGGCCGAATTACATCAGATGATCCAGCTGTTTCATAGAAATCGGAAACTGAATTCGGTAGCGGGCGGGCGCGGGCCACGATATTAAGACGTACGTACATACATACATATAATCAAGCCTTTATCCTTAATGGGGTAGGCAGAGCGTAAACGACCTAAACAAAAGTCGTTCCGCCACGTCTGACAAGACGTTCAAATGGCTGTAAAATCATAACCACTGGTTTTTTTTTAAGAAACAAAAGCTAATGTGTTTGATTACCCACGGGCTCTACTGTGACAGTGCTGTCAAGCTGATTTGAATCCTTTTCCACGTTCTTCATTCCCAGATCTTTAACGAAATGGTGGGACGAGGACATATTGCGCCACCTGCCGCGACCTTGCGACGAGATGCGCAAGCTGTGCTGCGAGATCATCGGGCTGCAGGTAGCAATCTATATCTATCTATAGTCTATTATTATTATAGCTAGCCTATTAGATCCCACTGCTGGGCAAAGGCCTCCCCCGAGGTTTTCCACTCATTACAGTCTAATGCAACCTCAGTCCAGTCTTTCAGATAGGCGTCGAGATCGTCACGCCATCTTTTTCGGGGTCTACCTCTTCGCCGAAAACCGTCTTGAGGTACCCAATCTTCTGTGACAATCTTGGCCCATCGATCCGGGTGCAATAGTCTATACATACATATAATCACGCCCTTATCCCTGACCCAGTGCAGTGCATAGAATCAAAAGCAAACCCTTTTCTAATAATGAAAATAGAAGTGATTATTTCGCGAGGTAAACCGCGTAATAGGAACCTAGTTCGCAGATTCGCGCGTAGGTAACCTAGTTATATTCCTATTCCGCATTTCAAATCAGATGCTCAATACTTCCATGCTGGACTGGGAGAGATAGAAAAACATAGAATGTTCCGGCTGCCCTTTCTCCCGGGCATGCTGTAGAAGTCAACAAAAGGGACTCGAGGGTTACAGTGTATAGTAATTTAGGCGATGGGCTGACAACCTGTCACTATAGCTATACTCATTACAATCTAAATTTTCCCTCAATTTTTGTCAGACGTGGCGAAAGCGCCTTTTACGAGGCTTTTAACGCTCTGCCTATCCCGTAAGGGATAAAGGCGTGATTATATGTATGTATGTATAGACTATAGATACTAATGGGTTAGGCAGAGCGTAAACGACCTAATCAATAGGTCGTTCCGCCACGTCTGACAAGGTTATGAAGGTTATTTCAGATAGATTTGTAAGTATATTGCTGTAGTGACCGGTTGTCAGCCCATCGCCAAAATACAATATACTGAAACCCCTTGGTTCCCTTAGCTGGTTTTTACAGCATGCCCGGGTGGAAATGCAGCTGGCACATTCTATGTTTTCCTCTCGTTCCCAGTCCAGCATGGAAGAAATAGTCTATAGCTATACTAATATTATAAAGAGAAAAGATTTGTATTTTTGTGTGTGTATGTATGTTTGTGCTCCCATGCTGGGCTGGGAGCGAAAGAAAAACATAGAATGTGCCAGCTGCATTTCCTCCCGGGTATGCTGTAAAAACCAGCTAAGGGATCCGAGGGTTTCAGTATATTACAATTTAGGCGATGAGCTGACAACCTGTCACTACAGCAATATAATAACCCTCAAAACTTTGTCAAACGTGGCGGAATAACCTTTGTTTAGGTTGTTTACGCTCTGCCTACCCCATTAGTGATAAAGGCGTGATTATATGTACAGATAGCGCGCGAGTTGAATGCAGAGCTCAGGAATGCGATAGTGCTGTGACCTAATTAGAATTAATGATGACAATATGTCGATAAATTTCAACATTGTTTTAAGTTTAGCGTTTTAAGTTTAGAAAAAAACAAGGTAATAATATCACACATTTTTTATTATTTTACACATTAAAATCAATAAAAAAAATATAATTTATGCAGCATCAGATTCTGAAATGGCAGACATGTTTGAATCGGTGTCACTATCCTCACCATCGCTGACCTCAATTACGAATCGATCTATGGTATCTTCCATTAATCCATCTCTTTGCCAATAATTTTCTTCTAAAATTATGACGTGATCGTCGAAGCCACGCCAATCTTCCTCTGTGACCTGAGAGAGAGCCAGCTCCGTAACTTCTTTTAACCTTTTTAGGGAGAAATCAGAAGTAACATTGTGATGCCTTACAATTCTTTTTACTTTTGCCCAAGCCAACTCAATAGGGTTGAGGTCGCACATGTACGGTGGTAGTCTTACTACGATATGGCCTTGACTTCTGATGAATTCATCGATTTTGAAAGATTTTTCCGTAGGTTTATGTAAGTGAACCAAGTGAAAGAGCTGATCTTTTCTCATAGTAAGTGAAGCTTCGATATTGTTCTTGGTTAACCATTCCAACATTACTGATTTCGTGCTGGACTTTGTTGGGACTTTATTTTCTTGTACACTGTGATACGGTGCGTTGTCCATCACAACAACGCTGGTTTGTGGTAGATTTGGGATTAACATATCAGTGGCCCACTTCTCAAAATTAACACTGTTCATCTGTCCGTGATAAAAAGTAACTTTGCACCATTTAAAAACCCTCCTCTCGATCCTGCGTGGACAAGAATGAGCCTGTTCGTGGAGCTTGTATCCGTCAACACGGCGTCGATCATTTCATTTCTCCAGCATTTTTTAAATGTGAGGTTGTTGTCTACCCATGTTTCATCGAGAAAAAAAATATTTCGATCTTCTTGCCTATATTGACGAATTTTCCGCAAATAAATTGACCGTGCATATGCGACAGCTGGCCTCTCCACCAAAATTCTACGTTTATTATGACATTTAAGCCATCTATATCCCATGTCTTTTAACAATTTTCTTAAACTCGTCACTCCCCATGGAAACTCGATTTTTTTCTCGAATAGTTGCGAGGAGTTTAATGCAGGTCGGAACAATTTTTTTAGTTAAATAAAATTCTTCAATAATTCTGTGTATAACATCTCGATCAAAATCATCGACGTTTAAATTTGTCTTCTTATTACACTGTCTTTTCTTTTTAGAAGGCGAACAAAGAGGCCCTTTTTTGGCTTCATTTTGAATTGCAGACAATGTTCTCTTTGAAAGTCCAGTGTAACGGCTTGCGCGATCGTAAGCATTATTTAATGTGAAGGTTAAATTGTTTTTCTGCCTTTCTTCAACACACATGTCTAGAACATTTTTCGCCATTTCCCGTGCTTGGCGATGAATAAAAACTCGTTTTTTTGTAACAGAACTTGACGTACACGGATCAGACATAATTAAAAACAAAAATAACACGCGGCTGCAACTTTATCTTAACGCGATAACACAGTAAGCGTATGATAGTTGTCAAGGACAGCACAGCACTAAACTGAAGGCGCGCGAGACGCGGCGTGCGGACGGCGGGGGGAGATGCTCCCGCTCTTCACCTCAGGCCCCGACGGCATTCAACTCGCGCGCTATCTGTATGTATGTTTGTAACGAATAAGCTCAAAAACTACTGGACCAATTTCAAAAATTCTTTCACCATTAGAAAGCTACGTTCACCCTGAGTAACATAGGCTACCGCGGGAAAATATCTGACTCCCACGGGAAAACTCATTAAGTAAGCTGCGGGTGAAACTGCGGCATAAAAGGCTAGTTATAAATATAATGACATTCAAAAAGTAATCCATGTAATCTATGTTGAAGAATAGATTATTAATTATTTAATTAATTTCAGGGTGACGCGCTGGAGATGCTGGACCCGTACCACGACTGCCACCGACCCTTCGAGTACACGCAGTTCCACGACTGCTTCGAGCTCAAGGTTAGTGGGACTTGGCTACTGGAACTGACATCTTCACCTTAACTATTTAAGGAGACATCTATCTATCTTTGTGAAATATTGCGCTCGCTCTGATCGCGTAATATATTAGTTCAAACATATTAATTCTATTTTCTTCATTGGATTATGAAGAAGATATATAGATTAAGTTTTCGTAAAATATCGCGCTCGCTTTGCTCGCGTAATCAATCAAGTCTATATAAAAATCGCGCTTATTTACTTCACATCTATAACATGCGATAAAAATGTCGTAAAATGTCGCGCTCTCTTCGCTAACGTTGGTTCGTAACATGTGATAAAAATGTCGCGCTCTCTTCGCTAACGTTGGTTCGTAACATGTGATACAAATGTCGCGCTCTCTTCGCTAACGTTGGTTCGTAACATGTGATACAAATGTCGCGCTCTCTTCGCTAACGTTGGTTCGTAACATGTGATACAAATGTCGCGCTCTCTTCGCTAACGTTGGTTCGTAACATGTGATAAAAATGTCGCGCTCTCTTCGCTAACGTTGGTTCGTAACATGTGATAAAAATGTCGCGCTCTCTTCGCTAACGTTGGTTCGTAACATGTGATAAAAATGTCGCGCTCTCTTCGCTAACGTTGGTTCGTAACATGTGATAAAAATGTCGCGCTCTCTTCGCTATAGTTGGTTCGTAACATGTGATAAAAATGTCGCGCTCTCTTCGCTATAGTTGGTTCGTAATATGTGATAAAAATGTCGCGCTCTCTTCGCTAACGTTGGTTCGTAATATGTGATAAAAATGTCGCGCTCTCTTCGCTAACGTTCGTTCGCGTCACGTGTTTTTTTCGTGATCCAGAATCTAATCCCCATATTTTTCCAGATGTGTCACACTCTCCGTGACCTCGCGCCGACGTTCTCGGAAAGCTTCAGTCCGTTCGTGGTCCGTGGACGTGTCGGTCAAGCCAAGGGACCCGCTTCTAAGAACCCGGTCATAAGTGGACGGTCTAGCACCACGTCTAACAACTCCAGCGAGTAAGTATTTTTTTTAACAACTTGATAATGGCATAAAGTACAACTATTGCCACAAAAAAAAAGTATTTTTTTAATGAAGTTTCGTTAGCTAAATTTGAAATCTATTTATCACTTTCAAACTAAAAACTTTGGAAAGGGCGGAAAATCTATTCTCTCCGGTTTTTTATTTATAGCCGGTGGTTTTATGCGTTATCTGTCATTTTTATCCGCCGTCATATGATATGGCGGATATAATTACCAGAAATACTGAGAAAACGTGCAAAAGCGCGTCAAAATCTAGCGGACAAAGTGTAAAACCATAGAGTATAGATCGCCTGTCCTTTTTAAATTTTATTATTTTGAGGGTGACAGAATGACTTCAGTTTCATCCGGTGGAACTTAGAATCGAGCCCATTGTCTTTATTCTATTTTAATTTATTATTTTACATATTAACTGATTTTATATTCTACAATTTTGTTTTGACGATCACATTACGGAGGATATTATTCTATTGATTGTAATTTAATTTAATTGTGAAATCAGTATTTTGAAATAAATAAACTAAACTAAACTAAATTTCAGAATGGTGAAGTATCACACAAAAGTATCAAACAAATCAGCTTCTTAGTTCCCAGTTTTTAGTTATATTTTTTCTGCAATGTTTTTTTTTGTGTTTGCCCACAGTTCCAACAGTGACTCATCCTCAGACGACGACCTGACGAGCTCGACGCCGAGCTCCCGCCAATCAGCGCCCTCCCCGCAGACGCAGCTCGCGCGCCTATTGGCCGAGCCCGAGCCACAGACTCAACCACTGTTTCCCGCCGTCAAAAGGAAAACTAGAGTCATGCTTGATGAGCCGAGCAAGAGGGATATGGTTATGTGAGTGTTTTAAAAAAAATAGGATTCCCTGTATTTGGGTGCCATGGACATACACAAAAACAACCACAAAGAACACCCAGACCCAGAAACAGACATTTAAACTCATCATTCAAATGTCTGCTCCGGCCGGAAATCGTACCTGGGACCCTCTGCGTAGCAGGTAGATACACTGCCAACTAGGCTGCGCAGGTCGTCGCGTCGTTTTGTTTGAATAGTTTCTGCCAATTAGCAAACTAAGCGCTATGGACGTAGCGAGGTACGTTCAGGGGGGGGACAAAATCCAAAACGAGCGAGAATTATGCTAGGGCCATTTAGGCGCTTGACGGCGCGCTCTGAATTTGGCTAGTGTTGCCAGACAGGCATATATATTTTTAGTATCGCTTAGTTTCACAATATCGATCGAGGTATACTTACTATTACTACGCATAATGTGAAATTTAACTTGACGTACTTTAAAGCGAATACCATGTTTGCTTTGATCTCAAATAACTTTTTAAATCAACAGATACAAACGATACGTGAACATCGAGAAGCGCTCCAACCCGAAGTACGAGAGCGACATCCACGTGGTAATGACGGTGAGCAGCGCGTTCACCATCGACAGCACCGTGGACGTGATCCCGCCGACTGTCACGCGCGCCGCCAGGGACGTGTATCAAGACTACGTCAATAGGAAGACTGGGAGGGTAACCGTGCCCAAAGTCTCGGTCAACATGTATAAGAAATATGTTAACTTTAGCTTGTAAGCTGAAATGTTTATGAAAATTATGAATGATGTTTATTTTATTTAAATAAAATTATAATTTTGTTATTTACGAGACATCCATCTAACTCCATCACTCTCCATCTAGTAATTTTCCTAGCATTGAATCCTGGACAAAAAATATATTTCTTACTCATCTTCTTCTTCTTCTGTCGACCCGATGAACCCTGGTGTCAGAGTTTTTAAACCGCCTAGTAGCACAACTATCAGGCCTCTGACATGGTTTGAGTAACGACCACTATCAAAGACAGCGACCGGGACCGACGGCTTAACGTGCCCTCCGAAGCACGAAATCTTTTTCTTTTTCGGACAATCAGGTGATTCAGCCTGCAATGTCCTAACCAAACTGGGGAAAAATTCACAGTGACAAATTCTCAAATATCAACTTTGTGTTCCCCCTGGGAATCGAACCCAGGACCTCCGGATCAGGAGTCCATGGCACTAGCCACTAGACCACGGAGGCAGTTACTCATAACTTAGTCCGACTAAAGTATCGCGAGCGTAGCGAGCATGATGTAGGTATCTCGGAATTGATCGAGGTATACACATTCATAATGTAAGCGTAGCGAGCGCGTCATTTCACAATCATCATCATCTTCCTAGCCTTATCCCGTATCTCACGGGGTCATTGAAGAAAATAACTGCGTGAGTTGGAATATATTATGACAATTTATTTTTTACATTTACAACTCTAGTTCTTATATGTGACAGAGACAGCGCTATACCAAAAATAATACTGTTGTCTTTTTTTGGCCTTTTATTTGTGTTATTAACCATTAAATAAACTATAGGAATGACATTTCGTTTGTGGTCGATCGTCTACGTCTAGGAAAAATTGTGTGAAATCGAAGTGTTGTGATAAAAAAGCGATAAACAGGGGGCGGATATTGTCTGGCTGCATGTAACCAACACAAAGTGCAGCCATGGCTATGTCAAAAGGATTCAAGATCCTGGAGAAGTCCTCACCACCGAATCCGTACAGTATTATTTTGCAACACAGGAATAAAGACAGTGCGCTACTGTTTGAGTCTCAAGCGGTGGTTGCGTTGTCTTCTCAAGAGACGGAGACTCTGCGGAAGCAATATCATAAGATCGCAGATGCATACGGGTGCCTCGGCGTGCTGCAGCTCAACTCGGGCGAGAGCTGCCTGCTGTACCTCGTCCTCGTCACGGGCTGCTGCTCCGTGGGTAAGGTCGGTGACGTTGAAGTCTTCAAAATTACGCAAACACAATTCTTGCCACTGTTCCATCACACACAAGGTGAGGACAAAGTAGCAGAAGTTAGAAAGCTTTTGAATTCAGGCACTTTCTATTTTTCTTGGAATTCAGGGAAAACACAAGACAATCTCTTTGATTTGACACTGTGCGCCCAGAGGAAAAGCAAAGGAGCTATACCTGATAACAGGTTTTTCTGGAACAGAACTTTGTTTATACATTTGATAAGATTTGGCATTGATTGCGATGATTGGCTCACCCGAGCTATGTGTGGTTCTGTGGAGATCCGAACTATTTATGTCGGGCACAGGCAGGCAAGAGCCGTCCTTATTTCAAGACTTAGCTGTGAAAGAGCTGGCACCAGGTTCAATGTTAGAGGATGCAATGATGAAGGTAATGTTGCCAACTTTGTGGAAACTGAACAATCAATCTACATTGATGACTCTGTTGCTTCTTATATTCAAACCAGAGGGTCTGTACCACTTTTCTGGGAGCAGCCAGGGATACAAGTGGGATCCCACAAAGTTAAGATGTCGAGAGGCTATGATGCATCAACCAGTGCTATTGACAGACATTTCAGTTTGCTCAAACGTAACTATGGTTCTGTCATAGTGGTAAACCTGCTGGGTTCAAGCATGATCGGCGGAAGTGAGGGTGAGGCCACACTTAGCAATGCCTTCCAAAAACATATCAATGAGTCACCACACTCCGATATCATACAAATCATATTTGATTACCACCAAGAAGTAAGAGCTGGATCCGCCGAAACTGCCTTGGCAAAGTTTAGGAAAATAATTGAAAAACATTATGATAACATTGGCATATTCAGTGCCAAAGGTATTGACATTTACAATGTTCAGAAAGGTGCCATCCGCACTAACTGCCTAGATTGTTTGGACAGAACCAACTCTATACAAACTTTCATTGGTCTAGAGATGTTAGCTATACAGATGATGTTGCTGCAGTGTATTGACAAAAAGCAAAATACCACCAGATTTGAAGAGGTTTTTAGACAGATGTGGGTGAACAATGGAAATGAAGTATCAAAAATCTATGCTGGCACAGGAGCTATCCAGGGTGGTTCAAAGCTTATTGATGGTGCAAGATCTGCAGCCCGTACAATCCAGAATAATTTGCTTGATAATTCTAAACAAGAAGCTATTGACATATTACTGTTGGGGTCCACTCTAAACTCAGAACTAGCAGACAGAACAAGAATACTGCTACCATCACACATACTACACACATCTACTCCTGTGCTTAGAGAAATGGTGCGCAGAGCCAATGAATACACACAACCAGCTAGCATCCGTGTCTCCATTGGCACATACAATGTAAATGGAGGTAAACACTTTAGAAGTCTTGTTTTCAAAGATGTATCTCTTGCAGATTGGCTGTTGGATTGCCCAAATTCTTCTTTAGTGAGCACCAAAGACCAACCATCTGATATATTTGCTATTGGATTTGAAGAAATTGTTGATTTAAATGCTAGCAACATCATGGCTGCTAGCTCCGAAAACGCAAGGGCATGGAGTGAAGAATTAGAAAAAGTTTTATGCAGAGATGCTCCTTACACTCTTCTATCGAGTCATCAGTTGGTGGGAGTCTGCCTCTTTGTGTTTGTTAGGAAAGACTTGATTCCGCACATTCGAGATGTTGCCCTGGATTCGGTTAAGACTGGTCTTGGAGGAGCAACAGGCAACAAAGGCGCAGTAGCGATTCGAATGGTCATTTACGGAACATCGCTGTGTTTCGTCTGTGCACATTTTGCTGCTGGACAATCGCAAGTCACTGAACGCAACGCAGATTACGCCGAAATAACGAGAAAAGTGGCTTTCCCTATGGGCAGATCTTTGTATTCTCATGATTACGTTTTCTGGTGTGGAGATTTCAACTATCGCATAGATTTAGACAAAGACGAAGTGCGATTGTTAGTGCAGCAAAACAACCTGCAACGCCTGCTTGAAAATGACCAACTCTTGAAGCAAAAGGCACAAGATTTGGTGTTCAAGAATTGTTTTGAAGGTGAGATCACCTTCCCGCCTACATACAAATACGACTTGTTTAGCGATGATTACGATACCAGCGAGAAATGCCGTGCACCTGCTTGGACAGATCGCATTCTGTGGAGAAGCAGGAAGCATACTATAGACCCAGAAACATCATCAGATCTGGCTGCAGGCAAGCTGCTGTATTATGGTCGCGCTGAGCTGAAACAAAGTGACCATCGACCAGTGACGGGAATTTTAGAAGTTGAGGTACTGCAAGTCAGCCAAACAAAGTGCATGGAAGTTTTCTATGAAGTTGTAAAAGATCTCGGACCTCCAGATGCCAGTATCATTGTGCAACCATTTGATGATATCAATAGCGAAGAATCAGTATTCGATGATAACGTAATGGCTGCGGTATTGCAGGAATTAGCTACAATTGGTGAGGTCACGTTAGTACGTTTTGTAGATGACCATACTCTAAGTATTACATTTAGAGACGGACAGCACGCATTAGCAGCGGCCCACAAAGGTCAAATGTACGTGAGTTCGATCCCATTATCGATAACCTTGAAAACTCCTAACTGGACCGATATAGTACGACTGGAAGTCAGTTTATGTACGAACAATACTATGCCTCTCTTCGGCGAGGTTCCATCTGACCGCCCGCTCAGGTCAGCGCCGCCGACTCCGCGCAGACAGCAGCCGAGTAGACCGCCGGCTCCGTCACCGACCCCGCTGGTGCCATCTAGAGCGCCTGCCATTCCACCGACGAGTCCAGCTCGGCCTCCACCGCCACGACCGGCGCCCATGGCTCCGTTTGGAGATGGTAATAAGTCCGTTACCCCTCCTGCATCGTCACCGTCGGCCTCTACACCACCGGCCTCTACTCCACCGGCCTCTACACCACCGGCCTCTACGCCACCGGCCTCTACACCACCGGCATCTTCGCCACCGGCGACGTCACCTCCGGCAGACAGTGAGCCTCCACCACCGAATTGCGCTCCGCCGCCGCCACCCCCCAGCAGCACTCCGCCGCCCGCCAACGGGCCGCCGCCGGCCAACGGGCCGCCGCCTGCCACCGGCCCGCCGCCCCCAGTACCTGCCCGACATGGCGCACCTCCGCCTCTGCCTGCGCGTCCTAGACCAACTTCGTAAATCAGCGAGTTTTACTCGTTAGTTGAATTCTTCGTTACGATAAGCAATGTCAAAACGTGTAAGGTCAAAACACAGCTGGTAGCGGTAGTGTAGTTTTTTCAGATATGTAATAAGTGTTGCTGATATTGACTTAATCATCAGTGAGTAAAGTTGTACCAATATATTTATATATGTTGTTAGATGCTTTGAGATTAATATTAATTAAAGAGGGGTTATTGGAATATAGGAAAATGTCTATCTGATAATAGCCATTACGTCGCTCTTTATGATATAACTATTTTATTCCTTTCCTATGATTTAACAGACTGCTTTGTTATTTTTATCAAAATGTTACAGTAAATTTGTAAATCTCACTATGATCTCTTTCTAAAATTTTATTCAAGGTAAAATATGCTGTTTTTTTTTCGACATTATTGTTTTATATACAAAAGCAGACTAAACCGAAATCTGTAAGATGTGTTAAAATAACACGCAACTTTTTATTAATGTTTAATATTAACGAACAAATAATTAGATACTAAATGCTTTATGTCTCGAACTGATTAGAATTTGTTTTATATTACTTTACAATACTTATACTAGTATTACTTACTTATTAACTGTTACGAAATATGTTGCCAAGCATCGAAACTTGTTTCATAAGGTCTATCCACCGAAGATATGTACGGATGATGACCAGGTAGCGTACGTAGATGACGTTTTTATATGTAAACGCAGGTGGAAGGTGTGTGCTCTCAAAAACCTGTGTGATTGATTGCATAGATTAGTTGTAAAACACGTCAATCAAGTTTTCGTTTGCGACTATTCCTCTCCTTTTGTATCTGGTGGATAGACGCCGTTAACTAGGTGCAATTCTAGATATAGCTATTTATTATTATTTTAATCAATACCTAATTAATGCAATTAAGTGTTATCTCTTCTCTATACGTATAATCAGAATTGGTAGGATTTTGTTAAGATTTAGAGCTGATCAATATGATACAGAATAACTGAACATTATTTTGAACAGAATTTATTTGCGGTTTCTGTAATCATGTTTCCTATTAGTTTATTATTCAGCTATTCCATTACGAAAATACGTATTTTTTTATTCTTTATCTTAGCCCTTATTTGAAATATGTTATAGATGTTTTATTATATTTTTTTACTTTTATATTATTTTTTGGCGCAATGAAATTATTTGATTCTTATTTTGTGGCTGTGTTAATAGCATTTACCCTGGCAGAGATGAGATTAGCTTGCAATGATAAGTAGGTTTGTCTAGTTAATCTTTACCCATAAGTACACAATCAATTGTGCTTTGTTAGGACAGCAAATAAAATGAGGGAAATTAAAACATTTGAGATGTCAATATTATTAGACAACTTGTTTTATGTTATAAATTTCCCATGTTTTGTATTTAATGTACCTGCTGCTCTACTAAGTATGATTGAGCAATACGGAAATGAATGTTATGAACTTATGAAAATAACCTTATGTAAACATTTGTATGTTAAATGTTTATGAAGTGATTGTCTGTAAATGTATGGTTCATATATGGAAAATTTAGATGCTGTTGTTCAATAGCACATAACTGTAATTGTGTGTGTTGCATTGCATAGCTATTTTGCAAGAATGTAGAATCATAAAAATGGCCAGTGTTTATAATGTTACATATTATTATAAATCACTATATGAAATATAGAGAATGTTCAAAAATATTATAATTGTTTTATTCTCAAAACACCTCTAATTTCGAAGATTGTGTAAATAAAACAAACATTTATGATTAGGTTTTTCGTTTATTGAGAGTGCTCGAATTTTCTATTATAATAACACAGGCAACTAATATATAAATTATCTCAGTTCATATTTATTCCTTCTTGGGTATAGCATGGCCCCAGATAGTGTGGACTACTCCAGCCAGACCCAAGAGGCAGAGACCCATGGTCAGGCGGTACAGGATACCGTCAGCTGGACCACCCTTCAGGAACACGGGCACATCATCCTCTTTCTGAAATATAAACAAGTAATATTAGCCTGATACCTATCTGTGATATTAAAAATAATACAAACATGTTGTACATACAAAAAAATTGTTCAAATTATTTGAACTAGAGTAGAGCAATAGAATCACCTGGAACTGCTGCTGACGCTTGCGGATCTTCTCAGGCACGGGGGGGTATGGGATGTTGGTGCCAGGTACCATACGCCTAGCTCCAGGCGCGGGACAGGCTTCCGACACCGTCGACAAGTGAGCGGTGTTGTACTGGATGCTCGGCGGCTCCACTCGTTGCAGGGCAATTGGTGCCTAAAATGAGAATATTGACCGATAACCACACCATGATAAACTCATTACGAAGATCCCACTTTTAAACACTTACAACAGGGAATAGTGGGCTCTGCAGGTGCGTGGCGGAAACCAGCCTGCCGGACATTCTGCTCAGTTGGTGGTACATCGTGATTTTCTTAAAATTTTACAGGAAAATGAAGAAAATCGAGCTATTACGAAACAAGTACTTATCGAACACGTTCAAAAACTAATGGTAAAATTATCGAGGAGCTGTCATTAAATTAAGGGAAAATAATATATTAAATTTTACTCCAACTAAGAAATAATTTTTCGATTTTATTGGAATAAAACGATTTGTAACACTGATTTCGTAAAAAACTTTTTATTTAACAAAATTTCATTAATACTACGACAAAGTGACCGTATGTTAAGAACGTTACCTTTACTGAAAATGATACCAGCGTAAAATGTTGGAATATTTTGGTAGAATAAAACGTAGGAAAGACCTTATAGTTATCGATCGCTTTTTTCTCAACGGCATCGTTCGCATAATCGTGCGACAATATTGACAGTGCGAACGATGCCAACAACGCCAAATCACAGTAAATTTTCATTTTAATCAAATTTCATCATGTTTTATTTAGAAATAAATTAATGACGGTGTGACAAACCCGTGAAGAGTAGTATATTAATAAAAAATATAGCAACATTGTTCGTAGATTACGTTCAGAAATTTATTACCATTATTTTCTACAATTTTTTGACGAAAACGACGCCATATTTCTTTTTAGTTTGACAGATCTTTCTTTTTTGAGCACGTTGTTGCAAAAGGTGAGGTTTTGCAAGAATTAAATTGATTGAAATTTTCCTAGTGCTTTACAGTTTTTCTGGTGATTTATTCTTTATTTAGAAAGTGTGGTGTATTGTGTAAAAACCAAGAGGAAACTCCAAATGACATTCTAACCTTTGTAAACCCGGTTCGAATTTTGAACATCCGCGTGGCGTATGTCATATTGACGAGTTTGGATGGCATTTGTTTTTTCCAAATCATTTCTTTGACCACCGCGATCGCCGAACACATAAAATTCTCAGTAAATGTTTGCCCAATAAAGAAAAACTTTTTTCAGGACTGCAATGCAGATTTTCGTGAAGACCCTTACGGGGAAGACCATCACCCTTGAGGTGGAGGCTTCTGACACCATCGAAAATGTGAAAGCCAAGATCCAGGATAAGGAGGGAATCCCTCCAGACCAGCAGAGGTTGATCTTCGCTGGTAAACAGCTTGAGGATGGACGTACCCTGTCTGACTACAACATTCAGAAGGAATCTACCCTTCACTTGGTGCTCAGGCTGCGTGGAGGTGAGCGAAAATTATCTACTCAAGATGTGCTTCATTCGAGTCTTGTTTTAAAAATATTAAACATGACTGTCCTAATTAGATTTCATAATAATGTGTAACCTCTAAAGTATTAGATAAGTAAATGTTTATTAGACTTTGAAGTGTTACTTCAGAAAACTGTAATCTGATCTATGCCACCTATTTACAAATATTTATTTCTTCAGGTACCATTGAGCCCTCCCTGCGTATCCTGGCCATGAAGTACAACTGCGACAAGATGATCTGCCGCAAGTGCTACGCCCGCCTGCACCCCCGTGCCACCAACTGCCGCAAGACCAAGTGCGGACACACCAACAACCTCCGCCCCAAGAAGAAGCTGAAGGATTAGATTACTTCTACTCTAGATATAATTTCAATATCCATCAAAACAATATTTTAAAAATGTAACTGGAACTAAAATTAATACAAGAGAAACTACAACCTATGAGTGACTTTTATTTCTGTTGACAGTTTAATTTAATCCCTTCTGGGTTGCGGAAGTAAGATGGCAGTTGCTGTATAAAACCAGTACCCTGTTCAATCCCCTAGATTAGCTATCTGACCCCGTGAGACACTAGGGATATGAGTTAAATTCAAATTAGCTAAACACAAATTATCTCACTTGCTCTCATGGGGCCATCCCCACGATAATTGTTGCCATTTCCACCTTTCACTTGTTGCCGTGCCCTCTGGAACTCTTAAATTATTATGATATCTTTTAGGCCAACTGCCACAACCTGTATGTACTGAAGGTCTGTTTTCAAAGTATATTTGATTTCCCCTGTTGTTCCCTTCCACTTGTTTCAAGGTATATTTAACTGCCTCCGTGGTCTAGTGACTAGTGCCATGGACTCCCGATCCGGAGGTCCTGGGTTCGATTCCCAGGGGGGAAAACACAAAGTTGATATTTGAGAATTTATCACTTTGTGATTTTTTCCCCAGTTTGGGTAGGACATTGCAGGCTGAATCACCTGATTGTCCGAAAAGAAAAAGATTACGTGCTTCGGAGGGCACGTTAAGCCGTCGGTCCCGGTCGTTCTCTTTGATAGTGGTCGTTACACATAACCATGTCAGAGGCCTGATAGTTGTGCTACTAGGCGGTATAAAAACTGACACCAGGGTTCATCGGGTCCATAGACTCGATACCCACTCGACAGAAGAAGAAGGTACTTATATTTGATTTCCCCTGTTGTTGCCTTCCACTTGGTTTGACTAAAATGATTGTTCTGGCCTAATCTCTTGGTATTTTGTAACTTTCGAGGTCTTTCGCTTTATAAACTTGGAACTAGTGTTGCAAAACTATCGATAGTTGACCTTGAAAATCAGTTAGAATATCGATAAGCCTATCGATAGTATCGATAATATCGATAGTATTGATAGCTATTAGAAATCAATAGTATTGGTTGACGTCATAACTATCGATACTATCGATAGTATTGCTTTCCAATAGTATCGATAGTATCAATAGTTTATAATCGATACTATCGACAGTATTTATGCACTATTGCTTGCAAACAATCGATACTATCTATTGTTGCAAAAACTATCGATAGTATTGAACTATCGATAGTCCGCGAAAATTCAATAGTATTGCTTTTGATTTGTATTCTATGTGGAACATGAAACTAAAATTGATTATACTTCATAACACTAACCACCACATAGAATACAAATCAAAAGCAATACTATTGAATTTTCGCGGACTATCGATTGTTCGATACTATCGATAGTTTTTGCAACAATCGATAGTATCGATTGTTTGTAACCAATAGTGCATCAATACTATCGATAGTATCGATTATAAACTATTGATACTATCGATACTATTGGAAAGCAATACTATCGATAGCATCGATAGTTATGACGTCAACCAATACTATTGATTTCTAATAGCTATCGATATTATCGATACTATCGATAACAAATTCTCTTCATTATATCTGTATAATGAAGAGAATTTGTTATTTACTTCTATAGGTAGCTGTTAGGGGAAGCATATCATTAATGTTTACTTGTAAGTACATTAGGCGTGGTTATAAAGGTGGCTGATAAGTAATCTACCTAACTATGAAAGAAAAGACTTTGTGGCTAGTTTATTTTTTATTTTTCTATATAGTCTCCTGCAAGTGAAATACACTTATGACATTTGCAAATAAGTGACATCATGCTGTTATAATAGTAATTTTTATTTTGCTCGTCAAAATGGTCAGTCACAGCCTCTTTCATTTCTTCGTCCGTCGAAAATCTGCGACCCCTCAATTTTTTCTTTAAATCTTTGAATAAGAAATAGTCACAGGGAGCCAGATCTGGACTATAAGGTGGATGGTTAATTTCTGTGAAGCCGTTTTTGCTCAGGGCTGACCACGCCGTTAAGGCTGTGTGTACAGGAGCATTGTCTTGTAAAATCAGAACACCTTTGCTGAGTTTGCCTCTCCGCTTTTCTTTGATTTGTTCACGAAGCTGGTCAAGCAAGTTTGCATAATATTGAGCATTCATTGTTGTATTTTTAGGCAAATAATCTATCATCAAAATCCCTTCGACATCCCAAAATACGGTGGCCATTAGTTTTCCAGCCGACGGCCGAACCTTGAACTTCCTTGGCGGCTTTTCTCCTTTAAATTTCCATTGCATTGACTCTCGTTTGCTTTCCGGATCCCACTGGCGAATCCAAGTTTCATCACAGGTCACAATTTGAGAGATAGTCTCTTCTTCTTTACCTTTGACCAGGTCTAGAAATGCCTGACAACAATCTACTCGCCTTTGTTTGTCAAAGGGGATCAACATTCTAGGGACCCAACGCGCGCTCACCTTGGACATGCCCAAATGTTCGTGAATATTTCATGAACTCGTTCCTTGCTAATGCCCACATCTCTGGCTATCTCCCACTGCTTGATTCGCCGATCTGCAAGAATCAGGTTCTTCACCTTTTCAACATTATCTGCGGTAACAGCAGAAATTGGCCTTCCACTACGTGTGTCGTCTTCCAGGCTCTCACGGCCATGTTTAAATTGCTTCGACCAAAACTTTATGACAAATTCAGAAGGACTTGAATCACCAAACACCTTTAACATGCGCTCTCTGATCTGCGTAGGCGTATTTCCTTCTTTACTTAGGAATTTAATCACTGCTCGATGCTCAAATTTCATCATTTTGCAATTATCTTTCGACATGGTGAAATCAAAGCCGCATCAAAAAAACAAAAGCAAGCGAAAAAAATAAGCGCATAATTTTGAAAAAGGAATAAATATAGAATATGATTTTGCAATGGCCAGTTCGATTTTCAAAACTTTCTTTAACAAAGTAGATTTTATATCAGCCGCCCCTCGTATGTAAGTTCTTGTGCTAGTAAGTAGTAATAGGCAGGTGTCCCGATTTTGGCCATCTTAAGACCATATTTAGGCATTTGATATTTTAGTTGATTTGTAAAAAGTTTAACAATTCAAGTCGATTTTTTATAGAATTTATGAAGTTACATTTGTACGAATTGAAATGATTTGAAAACAAAGTGGCCAAAAAAGGTACACTGGCCAGAACCGAGAAACCTGCCTACATTGTGCTATTCATGTATTTGTGATATTTGGGACATAGTACCTATAGCATTCAAGATTTATTTGGGACACTGCATTTCATAGTAAAACCTTGTGCATATTAGTTTGGATTAGGTATGATGGTCATTAAAATATTTTACAACTACAAATAAACCGCTTTTTACATGCATAATTGGAATTTCTTCCATGCTGGCCTGGGAGCGAGATAAAAACATAGAATGTGCCAGCTGCATTTCCTCCCGGGCATGCTGTAAAAACCAGCTAAGGGATCCGAGGGTTTCAGTATATTGTAATTTAGGCGATGGGCTGACAACCTGTCACTACAGCAATATACTTACAAATCTATCTTAAATAACCCTCAAAACTTTGTCAGACGTGGCGGAACGACCTTTGTTTGAGTCGTTTACGCTCTGCCTACCCCATTAGGGATAAAGGCGTGATATGTATGTATGTATAATTGGCATTCTCTAATTTACTGCATTATCCAAAATTCTGCTAAATATTCAAAATTACGTTATATAGGTACATGATAGACTAGCAGCTACATATTAACTTTAGTTTAGATAATTTGTTATGCACGGTTTGAGACCAATAGACATAATTGGAGTGCATAACTTACCTACTCGTACATAACAGAAAATCAGCAAGGTAATTCGATCGTGGAAAAGGATAATAAAGTTATTTTTGCACATAAGATAAAAAGAAAATAAATATAAAAATAATAATGTTTTCGATGTGAGAGAGGATTGAACCCACCACGTCTCCATAATTATCATGCAAAATATCTATCGATTGGTATCGATCGAATCTCTACAAGCTACGTGTACCTACTACGCGTTGATGTTTTTATATGAGCAGTTTGAAAGTAAACAAAAGACTTCAACGCGTCACACTTTTTATATCTTTTCAAAAATACGTGTTTTTATCTTTATTTAATTTTAAATTCATCTAGTTATTTGTGCCACTCTCATGTGCTTTCATAGCTCATGGACAGTTAGTATAGTACGCAAAGATTACATACAGATGTCGCTGTACGGACAGTCTCAATTTTTACATCGCGGTGGTGAGATTTTTTCGCGCAACATGACTACCCCGCGTCGGTCTAGTTACAGCATACTTACCTGGCACAGGGGATACCGTGATCATGATGGCGGTTCCCCCAGGGCGAGGCCTCTCCATTGCACTGCGGTTGGGCTGACCCCTGTGATTATCCCTAATGTGGATAACTCGGGTGCGTAATTTTTGGTAGTGGGGACTGCGTTCGCGCCGTCCCCCCCGTATATGTCCTAAAGTATATGAATTAGAATCCATAGCCGTGTGTCTAAAGCCGTGACTCCTGCTCTCAAAATTTGAAAAAATCATACCCCGTAAATATTAAAATAGTGAAAGTCTCGGAAGTTTAAATTACATTATATTTAAATTAATATACATAACCGGCATGCAAAATAGAAATAATATAAATGTATGGTAGTCAAACATTTGACTACTTGGTAAAAATATATCTACACAAATAAATATTAATGTTTTTAATATGCGGGTATCGAACCCACAACCTTTCAACACATCATGTACAGTAGTTTATAAAGATCAATAGAGCCAAAAAAGTGAACCAATAATTTTACAATCTTCTAGATTCGTCCAAGTTGTAAAAAAACGAATATATTATTGCGCGTTGATCTCTTTTAAATGAGCAGGTTGAAAGTGAACCAAAGATTTCAACGTAAACTAATAAAATATTACATGTTGAATTTTAAATGCTCTAATTTCATGAAGTTTTTAAGAATAGTTACATTTGTTTTCTTAATTCATGATCAGTAGGAAGATATCTAATCTTAGTTAATAAAAAAAAATATATGTAGTCAGACATACATCAAACATTATTAATTTATTACTATTATGCTTCCTTAGTTAATACAAAAAAATATATGTAGTCAGACATACATCAAACATTATTAATTTATTACTATTATGCTTTCTTACCCAGCTTCAGTCGATGCCATAATGCATTTTATATGCAAATGCGTACGTAATCAAAGATATTTATCTAACCCTACAGTATCTTCACAGGTGATGGCCAAACCCACTCAATTCGAATAAAAAAACATAATAGTATCGTAAAGCGCGATCTCAGTGGCAATGAGTGGCGCTCACCGGCGAAGGATAAAACTAAGTCCGTGTATTTACTTCACAAGTATAATTATTAGGTAGAACATCAACATTGCGTAATTTGTGTGAATTTATGAAGTTCTATAACAAACTTGGATGCGCGTACGACCTTGGTTTGCCGCTCGCATCTCGCATCGTAATTATTCTGATGACGCCGCCGCCGGTCCGAGCACTGCCTAAACAGCTGACGACGGTGTGTGTCAGTGATTCCCAACTGGGAACCGGTGTACCTACAGACATACTTAATTCTTAATTTTGCACTTGTCTGTACAGTATAAGGGTGTAAGTAAGGTATATAAGTATCTCGAAAACAGAAAGGGATTGTACAATGCTCAGTCAACAATATTGATCATGATCATACAAAAAAATCTTCTGGGAAACAAAAACTATTGACTATCTGATAAGTAGAAATTTTGCATTGGGAACCAATTTACTTTAAAAAAAACTCCGCAGTAAATTTACCCGTGGTGTGGCCAGCTGCATAGAAGCTATCAATAATTAATTTATGCTTGGCCCCGCAGCGATTGTCGTACATCTCCGAAAGCTCCATCGTTACATATTGGGAAAGGCTGGTCAATATTTGAACATTATTAGTGAAGTATAGACTTTTTATCTCACGGCTGCCGCTTTTCTATATTTGTGTGTATAAGTGTACCTACGCGCGCATGTACTTAGTGTGCGTGAGTTTGCCACTGTAAACCTGTATTTACGCACACATGCGCGCGTGTACTGTACGTACAACCACAAGTATGGCCGAGTGGCAGTCGTGAGATACGAATACTAAATCCTTGTATTACGCGATCGTGTACAGACAATCCAAGGATTTTAATTGCAACTGGAGCGAATGGCCGCAGACGAAATGTTGCAACTATTTGCTTGCGATGATGAACGCCTGCCAAATGGGAACTTATCCATCATCTTTAGATGCATCGTCTTAAATTAGCAAATGAGTTACCTATTATATTACTACTATTAAAATAATATGATAATGATGAAATATTATTCTAAGCAGTAAAATTGGTAATAATTTAAATTAAAATGATTAGGAAATTAGCTCAGATATTATGCAGTATTTAAAACCGACCATATTTTAGGGTGTGATTCTACCCATGAAATTGAACAACTTTCCCTAAGAAACATTGGTCGAAATAAAAAAAAAATTACCCTTCAAAGGATGTCAGCGGCTAGAGTCAATTTTTATGGGAGGTACAAATGCTTTATTAATTTTTCGACCTATGTTCCAAATGTTTCTTTTCATTTTGCGACCTATGGTTGGCAAAAGTTGTTCAGTTTGATAGGTAGAATCACACCCTAAAATATGGTCAACAATTTTTTTACTAACATACTTATGTACTAAAATTTGCATATTTATGTACTAAAATCTTACAGCGTTTGCTCGATACAAATTTTACGGTTCCATATTTTTCAAATTTCAATCATGTGTAAAATTAGCTATAAAATTTAATGAAAATAGTAAATTATTTTACTATGGGCACCATTTTAAGATGTTCGTGGCCTGAAATATGAGAATAAATGATTTTGTGTAATGTATACTGACTTGTAGTCCTTCCTTTGCCAGATCAGTAAAATGATCAGTTGTCTCTTGTTACAAGCCCAAGATTAGCTAGAATTTGCCTAGATGGCGAAATGTCCAATTTTTATAATAGGACCTTTTAAGCTGTTCAACCTCGCATTTTGGACATAATTTCAGAACTGCCTTCGTGGCCTAGTGGTCAGAGCCATGGGCTTACGATCCAGAGGTCCTGGGTTCGATTCCCTGGGGGCAAAAAGTTTATATTTGTCAACTTATTAACTTTGTGAGATTTACCCCAGTTTGGTTAGGACACTGCAGGTTAAATTACCTGATTGTCCAAAAAGTAAAAAGATTCCGTGCCTCGGAAGGGGACGTTAAGTCGTCGGTCCCGGCCGCTGTCTTTAATATTGGTCGTTACTCAAACCATGTCAAAGGCCTAATAGGTATGCTAATAGGTATAGTATAGTATAGTAGTAGTGTATTTATAGTATTGTTTGTTAGATTTAAGTTTATAATGTATAATATTTTATGTATTGATCCATTTCTTATTTTTATCTTCCATGCTGGTCTGGGAGGGAGAGAAAAACATAGAATGTGCCAGCTGCATTTCCTCCCGAGCATGCTGTAAAAACCAGCTAAGAGATCAGAGGGTTTCAGTATATTGTAATTTAGGCGATGGGCTGACAACCTGTCACTACAGCAATATACGTACAAATCCATCTCAAATAACCCTCAAAACTTTGTCAGACGTGGCGGAACGACCTTTGTTTAGGTCGTTTACGCTCTGCCTACCCCATTAGGGATAAAGGCGTGATTATATGTATGTATGTATGTATTGATCCATATCAATACATACCTCCTCAATACATAGGGCCTCCGTTGCCTGAAATATAACAATAAATAAATAAAATAAATAATAGGCGGTTTAAAAACTCTGACACCAGGGTTTTTCGGGTCGTTGTTCGACTCGAGAATCTACTCGCTAACAAGAAGAAGATTTCAGATTTATACGTAGGTACTAAAAATTGTACATAAAACGTATTGCACAAGGAGTTAGTCGTAATTAGTTAAACAGACTTTTATCGCATCTCAATAAAAATCCTTTGTGATACTTTGTGATCTATACACGTTGTAAGGGACAGTTTCCCACAAACTAATAGGGGTTGCTCAGTCAAGGACACCACCGCGCTCATAAGTATCTCTGACATAACTAAATCACTTCCATGCTGGACTGGGAGAGATAGAAAAACATAGAATGTTCCAGCTGCCCTTCCTCCCGGGCATGCTGTTGAAGTCAGCAAAAGGGACTCGAGGGTTACAGTGTATTGTAATTTAGGCGATGGGCTGACAACCTGTCACTATAGCAATACATATTACAAACTAAAATTGCCCTAAATTTTTTGTCAGACGTGGCGAAAGCGCCTGTTACGAGGCGTTAAACGCTCTGCCTACCCTGTAAGGGATAAAGGCGTGATTTATGTATGTATGTATGTACTAAACAATATTCACAAAGAAAAAAAATACACCCACACAAAACGACAACCTCGATCAGACAATTTGTACCGAGAAGCCAAAAACCCTACAAGATTGAGGAAAGCTATACCTTACACCCTGTATTGTGTATACTTTTCGGTAGGATGTCTTCTGTATCTACGATCCGGTCACGATAAGCATTTACTTTCATTGCTCTACTGATCTTTAACTTCACAAAGGCGTTGTTTTTGATATTAACAGTAAAATTGCAACATAAAATTGCTGATAAATATCCCGACTAGTTATGGCACTTGTAGGTATTTAGAAGACAAACAATGAGAATATTTATAGCGATTTTAAAGTGGTTGTAATCTTACAAGAAGTTGAGGACTACGTAACTTTGTGTTTATTACGTAACTTTTTATACATAGAACATAATTATATGCCGCCTTTATCCCTAATGTGATAGGCGGAGCGTCAACGACCTAAACAAAGGTCCGCCACGTCTGACAAGTTCTGAGGATTATTTCGGATAGATCTATAGGTATATTGCTGTAGTGAAAGGTTGTCAGCCCATCACCTAAATTACGAGTACAATACACTGAAACCCCCAAATACCTTAGCTGGTTTTTACAGCATGCCCGGGACGAGATGCAGCTGGCACATATGTTTTTTTATCGGTCCCAGTCCAACATGAAAGAAGTTTCGAACGAATCATGTTTCTTTCAACCAAAGATAAAAAAAGCCTATGCAACTACGAAAATGAACATTTTGAAAGTAAAGAAAAGACTTCAACGCGTTACATTTTCTATTAAAACTTGCTTTAATAAATTTTATCTAATTTAAGCTGTATCTAACTTAAAATATTTTTAAAACCTTGCTTTTATAGGTATGTCAACTTATTTCAAACATGGAACTTAACTTATGCTCAACAAATAATCGGTTCCGAAGGTTCTCTATTCTTTATGATTACGATAAATTGAGATATCATTATTTTTTGGCGCTAATTTAATTTACCTACTTTACTCTCCACAATCGAAAATTTTGGCATTTACAGTAAAGTTACAACATATAACATTGAAAAAGCAATATATGGATATATCAGATGTAATCATCTTCAAGTAGGTAATTGTAAAATATTTAAGTGTTTTTATTACAACAGAAGCTATTAATATTAAATATTGAAGTAAACCATGGATAAATTAAAAATGTTTTTATTAAATCTGTTTATTAAGTTGTATTAGATACGAAAATACATCGAATTTATAAGAGCAAGTTAAATACATAAATTGATGTAGTAGGTATAGTGCAAAGGCAAACAACGCAAAGTAAAACAAATTTGCAAATTTTGTGAGCAGGACACGGCCTTAGATACACAATCTAAACTATGGACTTTAGTTTATATATTTTAGGACATTACGGGGAGACGGCGCGAACGCAGTCCCCACTACCAAAAATTACGCACCCGAGTTATCCACATTAGGGATAATCACAGGGGTCAGCCCAACCGCAGTGCAATGGAGAGGCCTCGCCCTGGGGGAACCGCCATCATGATCACGGTATCCTCTGTGCCAGGTAAGTATGCTGTTTCTCGACCGACGCGGGGTAGTGATGTTGCGTGAAAAAATCTCACCACCGCGATGTAAAAATTGTGACAATCCGTACAGCGACATCTGTACTTATTCTTTGTGTACTAACTTACTTACCATAAATAAACGGCATAAATAATTATTTGAATGAATGATAATTTAAAATTGTTATTTAATGCAAATGAACCTAAAAAATAAAATAAAAAAAACATTATAAATACATGTAACCTTATTATTTTTAAATTAAACATTAATCATGTGATTACGTACGCACCTTATATTACACTTACACAAACTTATTACTGCAGTCAAAAGTGGCGCTAGTGTAAGATATTCAATACGTTAAGCAGTTTGTGCCATAATTCGCCGACTGCACGGGTAACTATGCACAAAATCTAACCTAAGTAAGACAGACCGGTACCTATACTTAAAGGCTAATATTATATTTTCTTTGCTTAAAGTAAGTAAGACCGGAAGGCATGTTTATTAGATACCGACTTTTCCGGTACATTATATTATACTTATTAAAAAAAAATATTATTCGACATTTGACCTGAGTACTGTGTTGATGACTAAATTATTTTGGATTTATAAGATTCGTTGCTTATCTCCATTATAAACGAGTAAGCTGATTCCCAGGGGGGAAACACAAAGTTGATATTTGATAATTTATCACTTTGTGATTTTTCCCCAGATTGGTTAGGACATTGCAGGCTGAATCACCTGATTGTCCGAAAAAGAAAATGATTTCGTGCTTCGGAGGACACGTTAAGCCGGCGGTCCCGGTCGCTGTCTTTGATAGTGGTCGTTCCTCAAACCATGTCAGAGGCCTGATAGTTGTGCTAATAGGCGGTTTAAAAACTCGGACACCAGGGTTCATCGAGTCGATAGACTCGATACCCACTCGACAAAAGAAGAAGCTGACTAAATTGAATCGTTATGTATTTTGTAGAGTTTAAAGAAGAACTCTTTATGTAGATAAAGATATATTTCGAGAAATAAGGTGTAAGCGCCTGCGTTCCCGAAAACTGATAGGGGTTGCTCAGTCAACGACACTGAACAACTTTCACCAGCAATTCTTACAGAAAGTGAAAAAAAGGATGGGTTTTCCATACAAAATTTCCACCTCAATCAGACAATTTGTATGAAAAAGCCATATTTTTTCATATTTTTTTTTATAAAATCCTAGTTATAGTTTCGTAACTGAGCAACCCCTATCAGTTTCCTTGGTTTGTTTGGACACTGTCCCTTACACCCGGTATACCGTCGACTTGATCTTATGTCACGTCATGACCTGATGAATAACGTAAACGAAGAATAGCCAAACCACAAACCCCTATTTATTGACCAAGAAAAGGCAACCATACAAAAAGCAGGTTACTAGGCGTGTGGTTTGTATGATGTCTGGTCAAAATGGACTAACCCAATTTCAAATTGAGTAACGGACAAAATCAAGGAAAGGGCAACATCGCTTCCTGTTGAAACAATACCACTATATCCACAAAGCCTTCCTGGTCTCATTCAATAATCTGCCTGCAATGCGTGATCAAAAATCCGCAAATAGGTCGATGTTAAAAATCTGAGTCAACCTTAGGATTTAGTAAGGTACCTATTTCTTTCTCTCGCTACTTTTTCTCTTCTACCTTTACTCCAGTATATATAATCACGCATTTATCCCTAATGGGGTAGGCAGAGCGTAAACGACCTAAACAAAGGTCGATCCGCCACGTCTGACAAAGTTTTGAGAGTTATTTAAGATGGATTTGAAAAAGGTAGCAAGAAAAGGCGTTTCCATACAAACTGTCTGATCGAGGTGAACATTTTGTATGGAAAATCCATTTTTTTTATTCAACTTCAAAAAAAAAAACCTGCTGATAGTTGTTCAGTGTCGTTGTCTGTGCAACCCTTATGAATTTGCGGGACGCTGTCCGTTACACCTGATATACTTAAACCACAGAATATATAATGGTACTACATACTGAAACCCTCGAATCCCTTAGCTGGTTCTTACAGCATGCTCAGAAGGAAATGCAGCTGGCAAATTCTGTGTTTTTCTTTTGCTACCAATCCGACATGGAAGTTTTCTAACAGTAATAGTAACACTGGTCTACTAATTAGTCAAACGATGTAGTCTTCTTCTTCTTCTGTAGAGTGGGTATCGAGTCTATCGACCCGATGAACCCTAGTGTCAGAGTTTTTAAACCGCCTAGTAGCACAACTATCAGGCCTCTGACATGGTTTGAGTAACGACCACTATCAAAGACAGCGACCGGGACCGACGGCTTAACGTGCCCTCCGAAGCACGAAATCTTTTTTTTTCGGACATTCAGGTGATTCAGCCTACAATGTCCTAACCAAACTGGGGAAAAATTCACAAAGTGATAAATTCTCAAATATCAACTTTGTGTTTCCCCCCTGGGAATCGAACCCAGGACCTCCGGATCAGGAGTCCATGGCACTAACCACTAGACCACGGAGGCAGTTAACGATGTAGTATCGATGATGATGACGATCTTAGCCCGGTGACGCATTATATACACTTTGTAGTATTTTGCAAACAGGTCCATTAAAAAAAAAAAGTATTAGTATCGATACCTGATATAGACGACATGGCTATAATGGGAATCCATTAGAAAGCTTATCAGAACATCTATCCCTATAATGTAAGTCTCATTATCTCCCTAGCCTTATCCCGTATCTCACGGGGTCGGCTTCCTAATCTAGGGGATTGAACGAGGGTACTGGTTTTTACACAGAGCTACTGTCATCTGACCTCTGCAACCTAGAAGGGAAACCAGACCCAATCCTAGATTAGATCAGAGTTTTCAAGCCGCCAATGCTTAGCACTGGCCTCTGATATGGCTTAACGACTAATATCTACGGTATTAAACGATATTAACCGGGACCAACGGCTTAACGTGCCTTCCGAAGCACGGAAAAAAGCACCGAATAAACGTACATATGAAATTCGAAAACTGAAAAACACATTGGTACGTGGTGGGATTCGAACCACGACCTCCCGCTCAGGAGGCAGCGGCCCTATCCACTACACCATCGGGCTCTCCCTACACCATCGGGCTCTCTCTCTCTCTCTCTCTCCTATGATGTAAGTCTATACCTAAATAAGATGTTTCTATTCTCCACACCTCTCCTACATTACGTTGCAAAATAGTAAATTGCACTTAGAACGTGAGTTAGATAAAAATGTAGCTACTTAAATTTTAAGTACAACACAAGTAGAGTATTACGGGGTGTAAGGGACAGCGTCTCGCAAACTGGTAGGGGTTGCTCAGTCAACGACACTGAACAACTTCCACCAGGAAATACTTTCAGGAAGTGAAAATATATTTAGCTTTTCCATACAAATTGTCTTATCGAGTCATTTAGTATGGAAAAGCCAATTTTTATTTTCACTTCCTGAAATAATTTCATGGTGGTTGTTCAGTATTGTTGACTGAGCAACCCTTATCAGTTTGCAGGACGCTGTTACCTTACACCCGGTATACTATTATTTTGTAAAAAATTCCAATGGATTTGGCACATCTCTGTAATTTATTAATTTATTTCAATAAATTAACACAAGCATGACAGGAAATCCCAAAGGGATTGCATAAGTAATATTAAACACTTATAAACTACTTAAAACTTAACAATAAAATGAACTTCCATGGTCTGGGAGCGAGTGAAAAATATAGAATGTGCCAGCTGCATTTCCTCCCGGGCATGCTGTAAAATCCAGATAAGGGATCCGAGGATTTCAGTATATTGTAATTTAGGCGATGGGCTGACAACCTGTCACTACAGCAATACCTAGAATTCTATCTTAAATAACCCTCAAAACTTTGTCAGACGTGGCGGGACGACCTTTGTTTAGGTCGTTTACGATCTGCCTACCCCATTAGGGATAAAGGCGTGATTATATGTATGTATGTATGTATCAACAGTCTCCAAATGCAAAGGTTTTGTTGAACAATAAAGGTTATCTTGCAATCCACATTTCGCCACATAACATGGGTTACCCACATTTTTTCAGTAACTTGGCTAAAGCACGCAATTCTTACAACAATCATATACTAGTACATAAATTGGCAGGGATGAGCATCTAATGATGATGTGCAAATTATTTTGACATAAATACATACATATAATCACGCCTTTATCCCTAATGGGGTAGGCAGAGCGTAAACGACCTAAGCAAAGGTCGTTCCGCCACGTCTGACAAGTTTTGAGGGTTGTTACAGATGATCATGACGTATATTGTTATAGTGACAGGTTGTCAGCCCATCGCCTAAAATTGTAATATACTATAATCCTCGAATTCATTAGCTGGTTTTTACAGCATGCTCTGGAGGTGATGCAGCTGGCACATTCTATGTTTTTATTTCACTCCCAGTCCAGCATGGAAGAAGAATTAGTTTGAAGTGAAGTAAATTTACCGTAAAATAGTAATAAGTAGGTATGTGTTAAGCCTTCTTAGCGTGTGGATTCTCGAGTCGATAGACTCGATGAACCCTGGTGTCAGAGTTTTCAAGTAGCACAGCTATTTAGGCCTCTGACATAATTTGAATAACGACCACTATCAAAGACAGCGACCGGGACCGACGGCTTAACGTGCCCTGCGAAGCACGTAATCCTCTTTCTTTTTCAGCCTGGAATACCCTAACCAAACTTGAGAAAACCTTACAAAGTGATAAATTGACAATTATCAACTTTTGTGTTCCCCCCTAGGAATCGAACCCAGGACCTCCGGATCGTAAGCCCATGGCTCTGACCACTAGACCACGGAGGCAGTTAAGAAGATATCTAAAGTCATAATTACCTTATTTACTCGCAGAGTTATTAAGGTAGATATATCAGATAATACATGATCTGGGATTATATACCTACGTCAAAACAGAAGGTAACAAAGGGCTGTATTTATAAACAGCGCTCATGAGTGAATCGAGTTTGAGTTCATGTCAGAAATATCATTTCAGTACAAACTGGCCTGTCAAATCCATACTTAATATTGCTCTCAAGATTGAGATCGCTTCATAATTACGAGCCTAAGACCTGGGTCATCTGAGTGCGTTGTCCTTTAACAGTATGACTAAGCATTTAGTTTCGAACAAGTTGTATTCACGTATTCAGGACGCAAGCAAGTCTATAAGTTATAGTTCGTTTATGACTCTTGCGCATGACCTGAGCCTCATCTTTTCGCAATAAGTACAATAAATTCATTGGTTAAACATAACGTGCTATTGTTTTACTAAGGTAGTATCTGCTTAATGTAAGGACGCACCATAGTGAACTAAATAGTGTTACATACAGCACCTCATATGATCATTATGATCAATCAAAGTGTGTACGTTGTAGTGAAATAAAGTATTAAATTAAGTTCTGACCTATTTATATAATAAGTTTGTGATGGAGCAATTTTATTTGTGTTGCAAAATAATTACAAAAAATTATTATTGCAACTGAGTGCAAGAATAACCATAAAACTGCCTCCGTGGTCTAGTGGATCCGGAGGTACTGGGTTCGATTCCCAAGGGGAACACAAAGTTAATATTTGTCAATATATCACTTTCTGAGATTTTTCCCAGTTTAGGACATTGCAGGCTGAATCACCTGATTGTCCGAAAAGAAAAAGGATTCCGTGCTTCCGAGGGTACGTTAAGCCGTCGTCGGTTCCGGTCGCTGTCTTTGGTCGTTACGCAAACCATGTCAGAGCTTTATTAGCTGTGCTATTAGGCGGTTGAAAAAACTCTGACACCAGGGTTCATCGGGTCGATTGACTCGAACCCACACGACAGAAAGAAGACCATAAAATGCTTCATTTGTAATTTATGAGCAACGATTCTATTCTACACAACCATTTAGGTTTATAAATAAACATAAACTACTGGCGGGTCAAATAAGATTAATGACATGCCTAAATACATAGGTAATACACAAATGCAATGCAAATTACACACATAATACGTTTTGCAGAAATATAAAACATTATGCATGCCTGAGGTAATATTTTTGTACCATATATGGTGTCTGTGTTCGTTCGTAGTCACTTAATTTGGTGTGCTTTAGTGTCAAACTAGCGACCCGCCCCGGCTTCGCACGGAAATCATCAGTGTTTATCTACTATATTATGCATGTTTTATACATATAAACCTTCCTCTTGAATCACTATATCCATTAAAAGAAACCGCATCAAAATCCGTTGCGTAGTTTTAAAGATCTAAACATACATAGGGATATAGGGACAGAGAAAGCGACTTTGTTTTATACTATGTAGTGATGATGAGGTACACGCCGTCTTGCAAATAGTAAATAGATCTGCATGGTTGTTATACCTTCTATAGTATTTCCAACTCCGTTTTAGAATATAGGTAAACAAAGTTTCATGTTTTTTAATCGAAGATCTTGTTTCTAAGGACCGTATTTGTAATCAGCACTCATGGTCCTGAGTGACAGCGAGTTTGAGTTCGTATCAGAAATGTCATTTCAGTACAAACTGGCCTGTCAAATCCATACTTAATATCGCTTCCAAGTTTGATATCGCTTCATAAATACATACATATAATCACGCCTTTATCCCTAATGAGGTAGGCAGAGCGTAAACGACCAAAACAAAGGTCGTTCCGCCACGTGTGACAAAGTTTTGAGGGTTATTTAAGATATATTTGTAGGTATATTGCTGTAGTGACAGGTTCTCAGCCCATCGCCTAAATTGCAATATACTGAATCTCTCGGATCCCTAAGCTGGTTTTTACAGCATACCCGGGAGGAACTGTAGTTGGCACATTCTATGTTTTTCTCTCGCTCCTAGGCCAGCATGGAAGTTATAAATACGAGCCTTAAATATGTTTTAGCTATTAGATATGGCAACATAATGAAATAATAGTTTTAGTCATTTAACCAATTTACAATGTGTTTTTGAATAAAAAGACATGAAACTTTGTTTACCTTTATTCTAAAAGTCAGTTGGAAATACTATAGTAAGTAGTTAGTATTAATAGATAGACCTTTTAAATTTTTTACTGGCAAAATTGCAACTTTTCCTTTTTTTTTATTACAATAAATATACAGATACAGGTACTAAGTATGTTATCGTAGTAATGACTCGTTTTATGATATTTTGATAACTAACAAATAATGTGATAGTGTTTGGGTTTTGAGATATTTTCAGAATTAGGTAATAATAGGTATTATTTTACTTCAAGTTATGATAGACAGACGATATTAAAATTCTATCTGAAATGCCCGATGGGACGAAAATCCTAAACCTACGTGTATCTACCTGCAAAAGTGCGCTTATGTGCGTTTATTAAAGGCGTGATTATATGATGATGATTAAAATGTCGGAGATACCAAACCAAATACGGAAACTGATAAATCATGTCAAAATGGTATACAACCTTTGTTATTATAATAAAGATGGCGCAAGACTCCTTAGCGTCGATCCAAATTTGCGATTCTCGATTGCTAAAGCCCCTCTTACTTGTGGTAATGTACCTACCTACCAATTTGAGCCGTTTTTGAGGCAAAGCGCTTTAAGATCGCCTCACCCACTTCATACCTAAGTAATGGACACAGAATAAGAATTATAACGGGTGTAAGGGACAGCTTGAACTTGAGCTTCGAACAATTTTAATGAAGAAATTTGGAAATAATAACTATGATATGTTCCCATCCCCATACAAAATGGCAATTTCAATTGGACAATTAGCTAATATTCTATTTTCTTCCATGCTGGATTAGAAGTAAGAAAAAAACAGTGCCAGCTGTAAAAACCAGCTAAGGGATCCGAGGGTTACTGTATATTGCAATTTAGGCGATGGGCTGATAACCTGTCACTGCAGCAATATGCCTACAAATCTATCTTAAATAACCCTCAAAAAAATATCAGACGTTTTGTTTAGGTTGTTTACGCTCTGCCTATTGGGGATAAAGGCGTGAATATATGTATGTATATATGTTACATTTTCTTTAATATTTTCAATTAAATTTTTATCATCATTATTATCTTCAGCCCACATCCACCTACTGCGGGGTAAGAGGCCTATGCCAATTTTAACTATTGTTGTTCTGTGTATGGCCCCAGAATAAATTTTGATATGGATAGTGCGCTCTTCTTCTGTCGAGTGGGTATCGAGTCTATCGACCCGATGAACCCTGGTGTCATAGTTTTTAAACCGCCTAGTAGCACAACTATCAGGCCTCTGACATGGTTTGAGTAACGACCACTATCAAAGACAGCGACCGGGACCGACGGCTTAACGTGCCCTCCAAAGCACGAAATCTTTTTCTTTTTCGGACAATCAGGTGATTCAGCCTGCAATGTCCTAAACAAATTGGGGAAAAATTCACAAAGTGATAAATGCTCAAATATCAACTTTGTGTCCCCCCCCCCTGGGAATTGAACCCAGGACCTCCGGGTCAGGAGTCCATGGCACTAAAGGGCGCTACAAAGAGTCCGAAATGCGTGTATCCGTTATTATTATAATGTACCCAAGAGAGTGCAAATAACTCCTTATTTAAATAAACAAGGAATTCTAAATATGCATGCCAGAAGAGAACTGTACTATGCCTGCACAGTACAAAAGGTAATCTGGAACAAGAAACCCGAATACCTATTCGAAAAGATAACCTGGGTAAAAGATATTCTTTCCAGGAACCTACGTTCAGTGTCACTAAATCTATTACAGGAACCACATCAGAAGACCGTCAGATACAGAGGCAGTTTCAAACACAATGCGGCAAGAATATGGAACGACTTACCACCCCCACTTAGAATAAAAATGATCGTAGACTGTACTGTATGACTTTCAAACGCAATATAAAATTAGCTTTACTTAGGAGACAACGTGTTGTAGAGGACTGGAAGTATACTTATTACAAAACTCTACCTCTTATATCTTTTTTTGATAAATAATAACCCCTTTTTTACGCACATATTATGTATGGTACACAAACACTCACAAACGAACACGCACATACACACACACACACACACACACACACGCGCGCGCGCGCGCGCGCGCGCGCACACACACACACACGCACACAGAAGAAAGTATTGTTATATATCAAGCTAACATAATTAATAAATTAAGTTCCTTTTAGTTACAAGCTCTGTCTTGCTTTGTTTTTCTTTCCCTACTAGTTCATTATCATATTGTTATATTGTGTTAATTTATTAGTTGGTTAGCATTGGAGCACAGCACTACAACCATTACAAATTAAAAAGACACAACCCTCTATTACCCACTCTCCTGCATGAGACCTTAAGGAGAAGGGGGTGACTGAAAATCAGCGCTACGTAGTGTCGTGCAGCGACTCTACGCATGCATAAAGCTGAGTCACTCTCTTTTGCTTGATTTGATAGTTTAATTTAGGTTATGTCTGAAATATTATCTGGTTTCTTATAAGGCAATAAATTATTTTTTATCTTTATCTTATCTTTTATCTTAATTATTTTTTACTTCCTGCAATTTTTTGTCCGTGTAAGTTATTAAATTTTACTGACTGACAACAGTCTGTGGGAAGTTGTCCCTTACACCCTGTGCGGTAATAAGCGCGTTGATGACGCGACGATACTATTACCGATTTACCGAAGGAATTGCCTATTAGCTGTACTTTGCAAGGCTGATATCGATATGATAGTCGAGAATCGAGATTGTGGTTCGCCTTCTTTAAGACTGTTTGCTTTCGTAATCGGGGTTTGATATCCGATATCAAAACTCACGGTTTTGGATGACAATTTGTAAATAAGTCAAATACAAAATGTCACAATAAATCTAAATCACAATGTCAAAACTTAAAACTAAAACCTACTCAGTCAAAAAGACCGCCCCGAATCGTACCTGGTGGGAAGGTTCACACTGGTTTTGGATAATTAATTGTAAACTTTAATAGCTACGACTACGAGTCTTATTCGTACTCCATCCTGGATCCTGGATACAGCCCCCCCCCCCCCCCCCCCATTTACGTATTTGCGCAAACGCAACGTTTGACATTGGGCTCGATTCTAGATTTGCCGGCTAAAACTAAAATTAAAATCTATTATTTTGTCACTTTCAGACTAAAATAATTGGAAAAGGACACGAGATTTATTCTCTCCAGTTATCTGTAATTTTTATCCGCCGTCATATGATAACGGATAAAATTTACGGAAATACTGGGAAAACGTGCAAAAGCGCGTCAAAATCTAGCGGACAAAGTGTAAAACCATAGAGTATCAATCGCCTGTCCTTTTTTTAATTTTATAATTTTGAAAGTGACAGATAGATTTTAATTTTTAGTTTTAGCCGGTAGTATCTAGAATCGAGCCCATTGGCAAGCGTAAAGGGTAAAGGTTAGTTAGTATATTTTCAAAGAAACTTGGTACCAAATCCAGGCACCGACTTTCTTTTGTTACTGCTGTTTTGACCCAGCTTCGCAATAAGACTAAGAATTAATTATTATTTAGGACTGACTGTTTAGCTATATACGCATTTAACACAATCATAAACAATGTTATTGGTATTTAGTAGTATTTATGAGCCGCAGGCACATTTACTATATTAGAAGTAATTAAATTGTACAATACACTTGTGGTTATTGAAGGTGTTTTATATCCGAAACAAATATTTCGATAACCTGTACCTACGGAAAACTAACCAGCTCCATGAGCAAATTTACTATCTGTAAGTTTTTTTATACTAAGCTATCTTTCTATCATAAGAACAACTTGAACACTTTGTTACCATTTTTTTTTAAATCTAGCAACGCATTTTTTTACATAGCACTCCTTGATTAATTTAATATTATACTTACTTACAATATTTAGCAAACAATTAGTTCACGAAATATACCTAATTTGAGTTGATTTCTGTCCTCAGAACGAAAAAAACCATAACTGCATCCTACCACGTTGCGCGTAAAATGCAAAAGACTTTCAACTATCATATCCTTTGGTTAAATAAACTTAAAGGTACAGGGTTTTTTTAAAAGGAAGCATTTTATATCTTTTATTTTTTGATTTACATATATTTTGCATATTTTGAATAGTTTTTAAGATTTCGCTAAAATCTGTAGTTATGGTTTTTTTTCTTCTGAGGGCAGATTTGCCATATAAATTGTACCTACGTCCAATATATAATTAAATTAACTCAAGATATATATGTTATGTTTATGTCAAATTAAATCATATTTCGTCAACTATTTGAACTTCTTTAAGATATTCGTATCAGATAGAGCATACAAAAAGAGCAGCAAGTATAAATAAAAATAACCGATAAACAGACTCTTTCGCCAGACGAGGTCTTTTGATAGGCCCAATCACATCTTAGATTAAACACCGTTCATCTTGACCACAGATCTCACAGCTGTAACATGTTGACATGAAACGACCTTATATATTTGAAGCCTGGGTTCCGACCTCTGTTATTTGAGATTCGTAACATGTAATAATTGATAATTAGCATTTGTACGCCTTCTTGGCCTTCTACAAGAAATGTACTTGAATTTTTTTTTATATATACTGCGTCGATTACTTTCAAACGCGTCTTCAGGATCGAAGCTTAAGTTGACAAAACTTAGGTATGTACAAGCATTTACATCATCATCCTATCTCGATCCACTTCGCTTCTGGACGTAGGCTTCAAGGAGCGCGCGTGGAAAAAAATATTTTAGCTTTTCGAAGAACTTAAAATCAGTCCAATAGTTTTGAGTTTATTTATTAAAAATCATTCCTACGTATCGGCAGACAAAACTGCCTTCCGCTAATCTGATGCCACTCAAACGTCAAAATTATTGTTGAAGTGTTTACTTACCGCTTCCGAAGACTCGACAGTAAGGGCGATTCGGCGTTGCAAATGACACGACTTAACTAATATAAACTGTCCATATGTTAGCTGTCGTTTTCTATCACAAGAGCACAGATGGGAACGGCAATGATTTTAGTTTAGATTTAGTTAAACCGTGTTCTTACCGAATTGGCCTCATTATCTCATCGTCTGGCCGCGACCGTCACCTCGCCTCTCTCTTACGTTATACCTTCATTAGCTATATTACGAAGATCCACACGAAATAGAACATATCGCACACGATTCTTGCCTTTCAACTTTTTGACAGTAGCAAAGCCATTACAGCAATCATTTCATTACGACCACAATCGTTACGTCACAAAGTGCAGTGTTTCAGAACTGTCTTGAGATCAATTTTTGATAATTAGTCAAGTGATAAAATCTCCGATTAAATAGGACTAACATAATTTAATTTAAAAATATCAAGAATGTACTGATGAATTGACTAGGCCAGGCTAACTTCAAAATGTATGAAAATAATATATAATAATAATAATGGGGTAGGCAAAGCGTAAACTACATAGACAAAGGTCGTTCCGCCACAAGTTTTGAGGGTTATTACATACATACATACATACATATAATCACGCCTTTATCCCTAATGGGGTAGGCAGAGCGTAAACGACCCAAACAAAGGTCGTTCCGCCACGTCTGACAAAGTTTTGAGGGTTATTTAGGATAGATTTGTAGGTATATTGCTGTAGTGACAGGTTGTCAGCCCATCGCCTAAATTGCAATATACTGAAACCCTCCGATCCCTTAGCTGGTTTTTACAGCATGCCCGGGAGGAAATGCAGCTAGCGCATTCTATGTTTTTCTTTCGCTCCCAGTCCAGCATGGAAGAAATTGAGGGTTATTTAAGATAGATTTGTAGGTATATTGCTGCAGTGACAGGACTCGCAGCTCGGCAGCCATCCCGCACGGTCGCTTCGCTCCGACGCCCCTCCCGTGCCGCTCCCGCGGCCAGCCACGCTGACGTCACCGCGTCCGCCCCGCCCTTCTCTCCGCTCCAGCCACCTGCGTAGGACGGGCCTCACCTGTCCCTCGCAGATCAAATCCGTTGTTTGTGCCTTTCTCAAGGCGCACTCAACGGTCAAGCGTTTCGCCTGTCCGGTCTGAAAACCACCGTTTTACGTGGTTATTTGCGGAGACTCCGGGATCTTACCCACTTATTTTTCGGAGTCAAAGCAAATAGGGTGTAGACCCAACGCACCTCACCCTTCCGACCCTACCTTTAGCGGTCATCCAAGCCCCGCCCACGCTGGCAACCCCGCCAACGAATTGCCCCTCCCCTCTCCTCCCGCCGCGGACCCCTCCGTTTCTGAAGCGGAATCCATGTCCGTCGGCCCGTCTGATAGTTCAGACTCCGACACTTTTACCGAAGTCGTCTCTAAAAAGAAACGCAAACGGAAATCCCCAGAATCCACCCCCCGGCAAAAGCGCAAAGCGCCTGCCTCACCGACCGGTGCTGGCACCTCTGCCAACACCGCCGTCAACTCCTCCATCCCCCCGCTTATGAAAGAGCGTACCCCCCCTCCCATTATTATCCGAGACAAGACCAAGTGGTCTGCTGTCTCATCCGCTATGACGAACAAGATCCCGTTCTCAAAAGCGCAAGCCACCCCCGAAGGAATCCGCGTCACGGTTCCTTCCTCCACTGCCCATAGGGACTTAACCTCACTTCTCTCAAGGATGGGGGTTCCCTATCACACCTTTACGCTGGAGGAGGATAAACTTCTCCGCGTTGTCATTAGGGGAATTCCTAAGGAAATCTCCGAAGACGAGATCCTCAAGGACCTCAAGTCCAAGTCCCTCCCCGTCGAACGTGTCCATCGCATACACTCCCGCCGTAACGGCAAAGTGTACGACATGGTACACATCACCCTGGAGAAATCCGAGGCCGGCAAGGCCATTTTTCAACTCCAGAAGTTATGCTTTCTGTCCGGCATTCGTGTCGAACCTCCCCGTAAATCCGGCTACCCAGGGCAATGCCACCGTTGCCAGTCCTACGGGCACTCCGCCCGCACCTGTCATGCCACCGAAAGGTGCGTGAAATGTCTAGAGCCCCACTCCTCCTCCGACTGTAAGCGGCCCAAAAAGGATGAAGTCAAACCTCAAGACCTCTCTCCCCCTAGTTGCGTCCTCTGCGAGGGCATTGGGCACCCAGCCAATTACCGCGGCTGCCCCAAAGCCCCCAAAGTCTCCAAAAAGGTTCTCGACCGCTTCCAAGCGAGATCCACTTACGCCGCCAAACTGGCAGCAGCCAAATCTTCTCCCTCTGTGGCGAAACCAGCTCCTAGTTCAATCCCCCCTTGGGCCCCAGCACCTGGTGCTGCCAGCCCCCGTACTTTCCCCTCACAACCCGCCATGCCGGAGTTGATGGCCTCCCCACCAACTCCCCGTCTCCCCCCCAGCCCCCCCAAAACCTCCAACGGAAGCGACCACGCCGACTTGGCTAGTGCGCTTTCCGTTGTCTCCTCGTTTGTGGACGTCATCAACCCCGACGAGGTGATTGCGTACGCAAACGAGCTCAGGCGCCATCAAGGCAATGTCTCTGCCATCCTTTTGATCTCAGCGAAATACGCTTCGCTGATTGCCGCCATCAAATCTTTTAAAGCCTATTGATGGATAGTCTAGGTAATTTGGATAACTCCAACAGACGTAGGATAAAGCCCAGGTCCCTCAAAATAGCCTTTTTCAATGCTGATGGCATTCGAACCCAGCGTGACGAAGTCGCTTTGCTCTTAGAGCAACATCAGATAGATATCCTTCTAGTCCAGGAATCCTTCCTCAAGGACCACATGCGCTCTCCGCGCATAGCCCACTATCATCTGGTCCGAAATGACCGCACTTGGGGAAACAAAGGAGGCACTGCTATCTACTACAGACGTGCTCTGTATTGCACTCCTTTGGAACTCCCCCCTCTCTCCTTTATAGAGGCAACCGCATGTCGCATTGGCATGACGGGGCACCAACCTGTCACGTTGGTGTCAGCCTACTTATCCCCCAGTCCCGATAGGCCTCTCATCGAGGAAGACATTACCTCCCTGCTTGGTATCAGTAACTCTGTTATCATAGCAGGCGACCTCAATTCCAAGCACGAAGCTTGGAACAGCTCTCATTCCAACCCACGCGGTAACCTCCTTCTTCAACTCTCCGGGAACCTCAACTTTGACGTTGTGGCTCCCATGGAACCAACTCACTTCCCCACTGTCGTAGGTCACCGTCCCGATGTCCTAGACTTAGCCCTTCTTAAGAACGTTAACCTTTGTGTACGTTCTATCGAAGTGGTCAAAGCCCTAAACTCCGACCATCGTCCCGTTGTGATGCAATTCCATCCTCGGACTAACATACCGGGACCCACTGGGCTCCCCGGTAAGACCAAGACCGTACTGAACTGGGTGAGGCTAGGTAAAGCCCTAGAAGCACCCAGCTCAATCTATCTTGACCAGATCCCCTCTTACCTGTCCACCGCTGCTGACATTGACTTAGCAGTCTCCTCTCTCACCAGTCACATCAAAAGCGTCGTAGACGCCTGTTCGAGGTCGCTTCCAGAGCCCGATGAAGGGCACTGGAAACTTCCAAACGAAATTGCTGACCTGGTGACTGAGAAGAATGCCGCTCTTCGAGCGTATGATAACTTCCCTTCGGAGGATAATCGAGTATTTTTACGCGCCTTACAAAGAGAAGTGAGGAAACGCGTATTCGAATATCGCAACTCCAAATGGGACCAGTTCGTCTCTGAACTGGAACCAGACCACCTTGCCTTCTGGAAGCTATCCCGCTCTCTCAAATCAGACGAGACCTCTCTCATGCCCCCTCTGATCAGACCCGACGGGTCTCTAGCCTTTGACGATGACGAAAAGTCTGAATGTCTGGCTGACAGTCTCGAAGCTCAGTGCTCGCCCAGCACTCTTCCTTGCGACCCTGACCACCTTCAAACGGTCGACTCGGAGGTCGATCGTCTCTCCTCCCTACCCCCCTCTGACCCTCCGCTCCCTCCCATTACGGAGCAGGAAGTCCGCACCGCCCTTAAGGCGCTCAAGTCTAGGAAGGCTCCAGGACCTGACGGTATTACAAACCGTGTCCTCAAAATCCTCCCTGACCATCTCATTACCGTAATCACCCTCATCCTCAATGCCGCGATGACCAGCTGCACCTTTCCATCATCATGGAAGGAAGCCACAGTCATAGGCATCCACAAATCTAAAAAGCCTCGGGATCAGCCCTCCTCTTACCGGCCCATCAGCCTTCTCAATCCCCTCGGGAAACTCTACGAGCGGTTGATTTATCGCCGCCTTAGAGATTACGCCGAAAACAGTAGCCTCATTCCCCCCGAGCAATTCGGTTTCCGTTCCCAACATTGTTGTGTTCGACAGGTCCACCGTCTGGTGGAACATATCACGTCCAATTTTCATGAACGCAAACCCAAACCCACAGGAGCCGTCTTCCTTGATGTAGCGAAGGCATTCGACAAGGTCTGGCACAACGGTCTGGTGTACAAGCTATACCAGCTCGGTGTGCCGGATCGTCTCGTACGTATCGTACGTGACTTTTTGACGAACCGCAGCTTCCGTTACAGAATCGAAGGCGCCCTGTCCACCCCTCGCCCCATTAGAGCCGGAGTCCCTCAGGGCTCTGTGCTATCCCCTCTCCTCTTCACCCTCTATACCAGCGACCTTCCCAGTACGCCCCAGACGCAGCTCGCTCTGTTCGCAGACGACACTGCGATCTATGCCTCCTGTCGCAGACCCCAATTACTTGGCAGATACCTCCAGCGCGCCCTAGACTCCGTCGGGAGCTGGTTCCGCAAATGGAGGTTCGAAGTCAATCCCGAGAAGAGCACCGCCGTGCACTTTACTCGTGCCAGATTACGTCGTACCCTCCCAGCTGTAAAGCTGTACGGTCGACCCATCCCATGGTCCAAAGACGCCAAGTACTTGGGGGTTACTCTTGACTCCCAGCTTAACTTTGCGAAGCACATCAGGAGAGTCCGAAACCGCGCCAAATTTGTCATGGGCCGGCTCACCCCAATCATACGCAAACGCAGTAAACTCTCCCTTAGAAATAAGGTGAGGCTTTACACTACATGCGTTCGACCCATAATGACCTACGCCAGTGTGGCCTTCAGCCACACCTACCCCACTTATCTGAACACCCTCCAAGTAGTTCAAAACAGCTTCTTGCGGAGGGCAACCGGGGCCCCCTGGTACCTCCGCAATTCTGACATTCACATCGATCTCGATGTTCCGTCTCTCAAAGAGTTCATGAAGCAAGCGGCCATACGCTTCTTCGACAAAGCCCCTCACCACCCTAACCCTCTTGTAGTTAGCGCCTCTAACTACGTTCCCCAACCTGCGACTCGTTACAAACGAAGGCCTAGGCATGTCCTTACCGACGGCGATGACCAAATTACCCTTGCGATTAATGCTGCCAATATTAGTCGAGCCACACTCTGCACAAGCTCTTCCAGCAACCGCGCACCCCGCCGGCGGGGGCGCGGAGGTCCCTCCTTTGCTCCCCACTTTGGGGTTTACCGGCACGTACCGGGCAGATTCTCTCCGATAAGGAGTCCCCAGGCAACGCCATAAGCCGAGGTTCGAGCCCTAGTGGGCGCCCTTAGGCAGTTGCCTTATCATTAAGCGTGTAGATTGCGTGTAGCAACTCCCCGCCTTAGCCCGGTGACGCATTATATACACTTTGTAGTATTTTGCAAACAGGTCCATTCAAAAAAAAAAAAAAAAAAAAAAAAAAGCTGCAGTGACAGTTAGGGTCGTATTTATGAAACGATATCAAACTTGAGAGCAATATTAAGTATGGATTTGACAGGCTACTTTGTACTGTAATGACATTTCTGATACGAACTCAAACTCGCTTTCACTCATGAGAGCTGATTACAAATACGGCCCTTAGTCAGCCCATCGCCTAAATTGCAATATGCAGAAACCCTCAGATCCCTTAGCTGTTTTTTACAGCATACCCGGGAGGAATAGCAGCTGGCACATTCTACGTTTTTCTCTTGCTCCTAGTCCAGCATGGAAAAATTATTGTCATTCGATCTTCTGTCGAGTGGGTATCGAGTCTATCGACCCGATGAACCCTGGTGTCAGAGTTTTTAAACCGCCTAGTAGCACAACTATCAGGCCTCTGATATAGTTTTGAGTAACGACCACTATCAAAGACAGCGACGGGACCGACGGCTTAACGTGCCCTCCGAAGCACGAGTCATCCGATGACTGCCAAAAATCGATCTCCAGAGTATAAAATTCGCACACTCACCGCGCCTGAGCATTGTATAAAGGCGATGCAGTCATTAGCACGATTTTGATTAGCAAACGCACATTAAATCGCGCTTTTGACATTTTATTGTCTTGTCTTGCAATAAAAAATTACATTCATTTTTAAAACAATTGCATTGCTGTAATTTTGCTTTAAAGTTAATTTAGGTAGTGCAAAAATGCCTTGACTTCACTGTCAATCAAGGCCCTAGATTATTGGGCAGATCAAAGATGCGATGGCTGGACGTCTTGAAAGCAGACATGGAGCAGAATCCAGGCGTATACAGGCATGCGAATGTTAATCTTTCGTATGCGAATTCGATTCGAGCGGTTCAAAAATACGGCTCTTGCATGTATGAAAATCGCATGCGAAAGTTACTCTTTCGTATGCGCATTAGCTATCGAGCGGTTCAAAAATACGACTCCAGAATTAACGTTACACCAGCAGCGTATGCCCAAGGCCAGACGAAATGAAGTATACAAAGCTTGAAATCGGTCTCTAGCACTAGGCCGGGTCTTCTTCTGTCGAGTGGGTATCGAGTCAATCGACCCGATGAACCCTGGTGTCAGAGTTTTTAAACCGCCTAGTAGCACAACTATCAGGTCTCTGACATGGTTTGAGTAACGACCACTATCAAAGACAGCGCGACCGGGACCGACGGCTTAACGTGCCCTCCGAAGCACGAAATCTTTTTCTTTTTCGGACAATCAGGTGATTCAACCTGCAATGTCCTAACCAAACTGGGGAAAAATTCAGAAAGTGATAAATTCTGAAATATCAACTTTGTGATTCCCCCTGGGAATCGAACCCAGGACCTCCGGATCAGGAGTCTATGGCACTAGCCACTAGACCACGGAGGCAGAGGCCGGGTAAACGATAAGTTGAAGAAGTCAGAAAAGGGCTCACAGAAGATAGAGCACTTTTACAAGCAGTTTGCCGTCAAAGCTACTTTAACATTATTTCACCATACATACCATCACGCCTGTATCTCTAATGGGGTAGGCAGAGAGTCAACGACCCAAAGGTCGTTCCGCCACGTCTGACAAGTGTTGAGGGTTGTTTAAGGTATAACTGTATATTGCAGTAGTGACAGGTTATTAGCTCATCGCCTAAATAACAATATACTGAAATCCTCAAATCCCTTATTCGGTTTTTACAGCATGCCCGGGAGAAGATGCAGCTGGTACATTTTATGTTTTCCTGTCCAGCATGGAAGTTATTTCTAGACTTTTTAATATACCTAGATCTGCAAATTGTATGTGATTAGATTAAATTAGATAGCAGCTTTGAAGTGCTGACCACACCGCTATTGTATAGTAAATCAAGTACATGAAATACAATAGTTACATGGTGTTGTGACGTCATCTTTGGTACATTTCAAAATGTTTTTGTTGTAGGCTCATTAATAATGTAAATTTTATTGACTTACACTAGTTCTAAAGATAATTTGTCTAATGAACGTTCCGCAACTTCAGTAATTACTAATTAACATAAAATAAACATATTCAATGTTTACATGCTCTAAGAGTTCATGTGAACTATCGTGCTGACCTTGCATCTTTAAAACAACACGAAGGTAGTTGCAAGTAGGTGTCTAAAATCTTGGCAGTACCGTTATACCGGGTGTAAGGGACAGCGTACCGGAAAGTGATAGGGGTTGCTCAGTCAACGACACTGAACCACTTTCACCGGGAAATATAAAATGAAATGATTTTTCGTACATATTGTCTGATTTGACTGTCCTTCCATGCTGGACTGGGAGTTAGAGAAAAAACATAGAATGTGCCAGCTACATTTCCTCCCGAGCATGCTGTAAAAACCAGCTAAGGGTTCTGAGGGTCTCAATATATTGTAATTTAGGCGATGGGCTGACAACCTGTCACTACAGCAATATACGTACAAATATGGCCCTCAAGACTTTGTCAGACGTGGCGGAGCGGCCTTTGACCTAAGGACAGGGACAAGGAAACGACCTAAGTCGTTTACGCTCTGCCTACCCCATTAGACATAGAGGCGTGATTATATGTATATATATGTATTGTCTGATCAAGGTGATTATTTTGTATTAGAAAGTAAAAAAAATGTTATTCCTGAAAGATTTTTCTGGTGGAAGTTATTTAGTTTCGTTGACTGAGCAACCCTCATCTGTTTCTGGCCAGTATCAGTATACCAATTCATAGTTGCAAAAATCATGACTTAACTAATATAAGTTTATACCTGTCACTTTCTGTCATGAGCGAACAGAAAAGGATGCCAATAATTTTAATAAAGATTTAGTCAAGTTGTGCGCTCTACGAATCCATAACATTATTATATTACTAGCTGTGCCTCTGACTTCGTACGCGTAGTGGTTATGATTTTAAACAGCGATGTATTTTTTGTTTTAATAACAATCAGTCGAATAAAAAAAGTTTGATCGAAATCGGTTAAAACAGCCAAATTCGAATTTCCTGCCTACCCTCTAAGTATGGTGGCGTGATTTTAGGTATCCTAAGTTGCAACCCGGGTAACACTGAGTTGAATAAAAAAAGTCCCATTGAAATCGGTTCATTAGTTTGGGCGTGATGTGGTAACATACAGACAGACAGACAGACAAAAAATCTAAAAAAAAAAGATTTGGTCTTTATATCGTTAATAATGCCTGCTCCGATTATTAAATTATAAAATATTCAATGTACAGACTTATTATACGTGTCTAGAGATTTATTATATGTATAGATACTAGTATAGTATTATATTATCTGTGGTATAGATAGGTAAGTAGGTACTTACGCTGTCTCTTACACCCCGTTTATTCCGTGAGTTGGACGTGAAATATAGCATCATATATTATGGGCACGTTATTAAATGCAGGATACATTTTATACAAATATTCAATTGAAGCTCAATAATTACTAGTTTGTTTATATTTTAAAATCTTGTCGGTACTTAAATGTATATGATGAATTTGATGACGAGAACATTTTGAGCTTCCGCATAGTTCAATATTAACGCCATCAAGTTATAAAGTTAAAGAAATCTACATACATACATACATAAATCACGCCTTTATCCCTTACGGGGTAGGCAGAGCGTTTAACGCCTCGTAAAAGGCGCTTTCGCCACGTCTGACAAAAAATTAGGGCAGTTTTAGATTGTAATATGTATTGCTATAGTGACAGGTTGTCAGCCCATCGCCTAAATTACAATACACTGTAACCCTCGAGTCCCTTTTGCTGACTTCAACAGCATGCCCGAGAGGAAGGGCAGCTGGAACATTGTTTTTCTATCTCTCCCAGTCCAGCATGGTTAATTTTATTTAGAAATAAGCAGTGCCTGTTGTGTCTTTGATTTTGTATACAATTAATTGTTAAATAACTTAATAACAGAATGATTCCCTATATAAATTGCAATATACATAAATCCTCGGATCCCTTACCTAGTTTTTACAGCATGCCCGGGAGGAAATGCAGATGGCACATTCTATGTTTTTTCCCTCCCCCAGTCAAGCATCAGCGTGGAAGAAACTAAGGCCAGTATTTATAATTAGCACTTGAGACTCATAGCGAGTTTGAGTTAGTATCAGAAATATCATTTCAGTACATTATGATCTGTCAAATTCATACTTAATACTGCTCTTAATCTTGAGATCGTTTTATAAATACGTAGTAAGTAACTACTAAATACTAAGTAAGTATTAAATCTTGGTCAGATTCAGATCAGACTTTTCGATTGGATTTTAACTTTTGACTTCATTTCGCGAGTAATAGATCATTGCGCAATTTCTTAGCGATCTTAAGATATTTATCGTAACACTGGAACAATAAAGTTCGCGTATCTTCAAAAGATCTAATCATCAAATGTTCATAACCGGCTTCCGTGGTTTAGTGAGGTATAGACTATTGAATATCCTGAGGTCGTGGGTTCGATTCCCACTGAGATAACATACATAGTTGATATTCGTCAATATATTATCACTTTTTTTTCTTCCATGCTGGACTGGTAGCGAAAGAAAATCATCAGAGATCTGAGGGTTTCAGTATATTGCAATTTAGGCGATGGGCTGACAACCTGTCACTACAGCAATAATATCTTATCTTAAATAACCCTCACAATTTTGTCAGACGTGGCGGAATGACCTTTGTTTAGGTCGTTTACGCTCTGGCTACCCCATTAGGGATAAAGGCGTGATTATATGTATGTATGTATTATCACTTTGCGAGACTTTTCAGTTTGGTTAGGATATAACAATGCCAGGTGAATCACCTGATTGTCTATAAGAAAAAATAAGTATTCTGTGCTTCGGAGGGCACGTAAATCCATCCGTCCTAGTAGCTGTCTTTGGTAATGGATCGTCACACAAACCATGACTTTTAGGCGGTTTAAAAACACTAACACTAGGGTTCATCAGGTGGTACGACAACTCGAAAACCCACTCTATACGATGTCAAAATATCACTAGAATATAACATATGAATCGATGAATCGTATATTTTTGTAATCTCCTTTTATTTTGATACTACTCGATAGTTTAAGTAGAATTTTTTTTTAAAGACTTACAACTTAGCGCCATTTTAAATGTTGAAAAGTAAAATAATAACATCTTACGGTATCTTACGGTGCTTGGGACCAATCGAACGATACCCTAATTTTAAAATGTCATCCAGTCGTTTCGGAGATACGAGGAAATAAATAATATCATAACATACATACATATATACGTCGTAGGATTATTTAATAATTGGAATCTTCACGAAAATCGTCGGAATTTGACTAGACGTTAATTAAAACATTGTCAAATCTTACTAAAAATAGTCCGGATTTTTGCGAAAAATCTCGTCGTGTTAGTAACATTTGATATCCTTAACTCTGATTGGATAGATTTTTACTTAGCGATTTAATTTAGATTTTTACTTACTTATTGGTTAATTATCCGTGTTTTCACAAAATATCTAGGATTTTAATCTATTATATAAATATCTAGGAATTATCAAATCATCCTACGACACATACTTGTATGAACGCCCGAAAAACATAATCCTTCCTAGACAGTCGAATAATAAATTTCACGTATCTTTAAAAGATCTTAGTGTTCATAAGCAGAAAACTATAGTCGTCTGCAAGTTTGGCTGATGGCTGCAATAAGATCAACAGATATGAATGGTGATGCAAAGATGCGCTTTAAAAAGCCCCTCATTATTTTGTTTTGGTGTTACAATGCTTACAATAGCATTATACAGTTGGGTGATTGCATCCTGAGATGTTGCTTTTGTATGTGGAGCAATGAAACTTCTAGTTTATTGCTCAATAGACTCGGCGCCCTAGAGTGCCAATTTACCCGCAGTTTAGATCTAGATTCGTCCGCCCCCCAGAACGGAGTCTGTAGAGTTTTCATCACAGTACATATTTAGAAGAACATACTTGTGTGTGTGTGTGTCCCAGCGGACTGGGCACAAGTCCTTCAGAAAAAAACCTGGATACGCCCTTGGATCTAGACGTGTTCTTTATCATCAGACAGGATACTAGAGTTGAAATGAGTCTTGCATGACTCATAAACTTACCAACGTCGATTTTATAAATGAGTAAAAACAGCTCTTATGAAAGCAATGCCATATCTTACGTGGGATATATACCACCAGGGTTAGACGAGTGTATGGGATGGTGGGCCCACAGAGCCAAAGGGTTACCACTGTGAAAGGTACCATACTGGATTGACCTGTGAACCTGCTGAAAAATCACCCGTCTCGTCACGTAGAGTAATGACATTCGCTATACCGGGTGTAAGGGACAGCGTCCCGCAACAGGGGTTGGGTTGCTCAGTCAACGACACTGAACAACAATCAGCAGGAAGTTTTTTCAGGAAATGAAAAATATATTGCTTTTCCATACAAATCGTGTGATCAAGATGAACAGTTTGTATGGAAAAGCCAATATTTTTTTCTCTTCCTGAAAGAATTTCCTGGTGGCCCTTGTTCAGTATCGTTAACTGAGCAACACCGATCAGTTTGCGCGAAGCTGTCCCTTACACCTGGTAGATTGCCCCCATCAATGGTAACGATAGTAAAAGCTGTTTCTATGTTAAAATTTCCCAAAAGTTGTAAATTAAACACAAGTAAAATGAATTAGATTGATCATGATCAACCTGCAGAAGTTTTGCGTTAAATTGTTTAAATTTTAAATCGTATAAGATAAATTAAAATCTGTGCTAAAATAACTAAGCCTAATTTAAGTCAAAATGTCACGATCCAAATCAAATTAAATTGAAATTGCAGATTAGATAGAGGTATAATTATCCTGCTTTTTGCGTAAAATACAAATAATAAAAATACATCGATAACATTCAACTCCATTATGATTGATTACCTGATCATCAGGAAATAAAATTGTGTCAAGAACAGCTTCAGATAAAAATATGACTAATTTAAAATTAATCCACATCAAAAAATAAATAATTAATACAAGGGCAGGAAGACTACGAATTTAACAATATGGACATCAATCAAAACTTGTCAATTAATTGATATGATTTTGAGGACGAAATATTATTTAGGTACCCAAATTAATACATTACCGACAGTTGCAAATCTTTCGAAACAACGAAAGGTCTTGCAAAAAAAAAGAACGATCCATTAGCGAAATTGGGTTCGATAGAAAATTATCTATCCAGCTACAATTTCAGTGCCAGTATAAACACATCTTGATGAATTTGCCACATTAGTCTACTAACAAGAGACAAAATGCAGGTGAGATTCAAAACAAATCAAAAACGTCAAGTCGAGCAAAATGATCGCAGCGACAACAGAAACAGACCTATAGCAGTTAATGCAGAAAGACCTACATCAAGAAATACTGAAAGAACTAGTCAAACCACACCTGAGAAAATAAAGTTCCATAATGGGAAATTTTGTGAAAAGTGTCCGGGTAGAGATGACGAGGATAATGTAAGTAAACTTACCCCGAAAATAATAATACTCAATCATCATTTTAATATAGGCCGATAACTTCGATGCCGGTAACCGGTAACGAATCTTTGTAAAAGATATTTGACAAATGGCATCAGTGCTGAAATAAAATGTAGAGTGGACACCAAAAAAGTTTCAATCAAGATAAATTAACATACACATCTATACTTTAAAAAAATCTGCGGCTAAATCAATAATCCAGCTTCCGGAAAAAATAGGCATTAGAGCAGACGAACCCAAAAAATCCAGTCAGCAGGATTAAACAAGTAAAATCTAAGTCTTAGAAAATTGACGACAAAAAACGCAACACTGAATAATCCAGAGTGACAGAAGCTGCAACGTACGACTCATGCGCTGGTAAGTTCTTGCACTGATCTTTGCGACTGCGGGAGCCGCGAGTGGCAGAGCAGGGCCAATGCATTGCATCACGCCGGTCACTAGCGCCAGCTCGGAACAGCTTCCGCTCGCCTCTTCACGGCCCTCGGACTAGTGGGAGACCATCATATATAACGCGAGACCACCGACCCCTCAGCAAGCAGTTAGTACCACAGCTTCAACATGAAGGTAACTAACAAATCTCATTTGCTAAAGCCAACATTCAAAATTAAGGCTCGTAAAAAGCTTTATATTATTGAGATTGAAATCCTTTCCAAATATTGCAATTTCCGCAAAGATTTAAAAGTGTATTAACGTTACAAAAATACGAAGTGCATCACGCAACCAACATCGATCCAAATTTTCATAAAAATGGTTCTTTAAATTGTATTCTAAATGAAAGTGCGGCAGTTATAATTTTCCAATACGTAACATTCCAATATGGCATTGAAAAATTGAATACATGTCTTGATGATAGGTTATCTACATTACCTTCCTATTTCATGACATGTTTTTATTTTCATTCAAATCAAATAATAAATGTTATAGGTCAAAGTGTCCGTTCACTTTTTAAGATCTAAGTATTCTTTGATGTTATAATTTTGACGTATAAATAAGTGCTTTTGAATTACCTCTTTGCGGTTTACATTTATTATTCTTGTCGGAATATTTTGGCTTGTGATGTAACGTCGCATCATCAAGTACCTCACCTGTCTATGCAATTCAAAAGAGTAAAAGTACCTGACCAAATGGACTACAGTTCGCTGAAAGAGCTTAATTATAGTACCGTAGCGTAGGTTTATGTGTATTATTTGTTGTTGCAGGTATTCGTCTGTCTATTAGCCCTGGCCGTGGTGGCTAGAGCCGGCTTCATCAGCAGCGGCGGCTGGTCAGGCGGTGGTGGTGGCGGTTACGGCGGCGGCGGTGGCGGCGGCGGCGGCTGGAAGTCGGGAGGAGGCGGCGGTGGCTGGTCCAGCGGTGGTGGCGGCGGCGGCGGTGGCTGGAAAGTCAGCTCCGGTTGGCCCAGCGGTGGCGGCGGCGGCGGCGGTTGGTCCAGTGGAGGCGGTGGTGGCGGCGGCGGCTGGAAGTCTGGCGGAGGCGGCGGCGGCTGGTCCAGCGGCGGATCCGGAGGCGGCGGCCGTAAGTCCAACAATTTTACTCACTTTTCTTGGTCATCCAACAAAAACAACTAAACGCGATTACTATTAGCATTTTCCGTGACCCCGCGATCATTCCGGGAGTAGTTACCGTTGTCCTGCTACTTAGTTTTGAAACGACATCCTAAATGTGATCTTATTTACAATCCCGACATATTACACCGCAAGGATTGCGAAACCAGCAGCGGTGACATTACATGCGACTACGAATATGAATATTGGCTTCATAAACTTGTGCTCACAAGCCGTAAACTTTGACCCTGGCATAGTTATTTTAAATTTAATCGCGGGATACTCAACACCTATTGTTCATTCACAACAACATAACTAAAGCTTTTATTCTCGTTGCAGAGGTGAAGATCATCAAAATCATCACTTCTGGAGGCGGCGGCGGCGGCGGTAAGTTCTTTTTTTTTTTAATATAGGTTTAGAGAGATTTAGCAAAATGAAAAGTGCGAAAAAGGTTTTTCCGGAATGCAGAGAGCTGTATCTCTAAACACTTGCGCAAACGTACAAGTAAAGATCGTAACGCGTCTAATCGCAAGTTGTTGATATGTCCAAGTTAGGATTAATTTAGACGGGATTTATACAAAGGAGCGGCCGGCACACATCTCACAAATATTTTGCAATAGCTTGAATCGCTCCATACAATCTTTGCATTGCGCTAAGCATAATCATCATTTACCCACTCAGACTTCAGGGTCTGTGTCATTGTAGCTGAATTAAACGCAGTTAAGATACTTAGATAAATGTGATGAGATGGCTTGTGATTGTGATGAAACTTTTTAGGGAAAAACTTCGTGACTCACATTAAAACAAATATCACAGTTGTGCGTAAAATAATGCCCAGTAAGTGTGCGATTAGAGGGTCATTGAGGATCAACCACTCATGGCTGACATGTTTCGCAACTTCGATAATTGAAATCGGAGGAGCATAATGTTCTCGGCCGGGCAATAACAATAATTACTTCAATACCGTGTTTTGTAGTTTGCCGGTTCAAGGTCCACGAGTTAATGCATTAATTATTTATCGTCTATGCACAAAATTTATGAGTGGTTAAATTTTAGTAAATTCCATGTGAATCATTAATTTTATTTTGAAAGGTCCTACATAATCTACTCCTAAATACTTAAAAGCATCAAGGTCAGATGGTAGGAACAAATGACATGATACTCATAACATAACCATCGTCGTGTATTAACGGATTTACCTTGAATCCCCAGGCGGTGGTCACGGCGGCTGGTCCGGCGGCGGTAGCGGCGGTTACGGAAGCGGTAGCGGTTGGTCAAGCGGCGGCGGCGGCGGCGGCGGCGGCTGGAAATCCGGCGGCGGCAGCAGCGGTTGGTCAAGCGGCGGCGGCGGCGGCGGCTGGAAATCCGGCGGTGGTGGTGGCGGTTCTGGCTGGAAGTCTGGCGGTGGCGGCGGCGGCTGGTCAAGCGGTGGAAGCAGCGGATGGCCCAGTGGTGGTAGCTCCGGCTGGTGGTGATCTTCTCATGTGATATAGTACAAATTCCGACAATACAGTGATACCTCACACTTTTGATTTTATTTTACACTCCCGTGTTTTAGGAACATTGCAGATAGAGCCTGATCTGATCTTATTGATTTAAATAAGAATCTGAAAGAAAAACTGAATCACGCATAACAAAAAGCCAATAAAAAGGCCGAACGCCCAGATTAGGTTAAGTTTGCAAGAAAAAGACGGGACATAATCTTACAACAATTTTATTATCATTATTATGGCTTATAAAATAATACCCAATAATCAAATGGAATGCATGCCAATACAAGCATAAATACAACATGAGTTCACTTTGTGATCAATCATTCTTTACAAAATACTATCACGAAAACAAATTACTAGCACCCTAAAATATCAATAAATAGAGAGCTTACATCAAGAGAATCAAAATGATAAAATAATGCGACCAAATTAAATTATCTCGCACAATAAAAATTAAAAAAAAAATTATATTAGAGCTGTCAGCATAAATAAATAATCAATGATTATTGATTATTTATTGTACTTGTGAAATCTCTGCCTCTTTTTGTTGTCTTTTTTATTAGGTTTCTTCTTCTTTATTTTGTTGGGATCAAAGTTTTCCTTATCTGAAGAGTCTGTGCTGTTTGGGGTGATACCACGACCACTCCTGTTCGCTCTTTGCTGTACGTCACTTTGGTCCATTTCTGCCAAAATTGGAGGTTTTCTGCAAAATATTAATATTTTCAAATTTCACTTATATCTTATAGAAAATATATATCAGCAATCATAAAGTAGAGCAAAATTACCTAGAAATAGAAACTCACAACTGTTCATTAGAATGGTGTACTTCAGCAGTAACTTGTATAATACTCGATTCGTCAGCATCATCACTGTCAGAATCTTCTATTATAACTTGAGGTGAGCCAATGGGTGGTTCTTTAGCAAAGAATTTTGATGTATGATCTTCTGCTGTTCTTATTTCGGCAGTAAACAGGTCTTGACTGGGTACTTCTTTTTCATTACTTTCTAAAGGAACATTTTGCACTTCCTTGCTAGGTTTTTCTATAAGATCTCCATCAAGAATTTCTGTGATTTCTCCTTGATCAGATATAACATCACATGCATCAGTTTGGACAGGCACAGAATGCTTCTCAATAACAGATTTGTTCTGTACAGTTGTCATCTTAATTGTTGTTATAAATTTTGTACTTTCAATAGTAATTGACACATCTTTAGGCCCAGCAGCCTGCTGCTGCAAAACCTGCTTTTTAGCAACTAAATCTGATTTACTGGAATTACAAAGTCTACATCTTTCTATGAGGTAGCTTCTTTTGATAAATGGCACTTTGTGGTGAGAAGTAGCAAGCTTAGCAACTGTAGTTATTTCATCTTTTGTGTTTTTAACATCATTGTTCTGCAGTGTAAGTGATTGTGTAACATAAGGAGACCTTTCATTGGCTTCTAAGACAGCTAACAATGCTAGTTTGTCCTTATCAATCACTTGACTTTGGGAATCATCAATGACTATAGGATCATCAATATCATCAATCACAATTCCACTTTCATCTTTATCAGTTTTATTTAGCACTTTTGTGGCACTTTTTTTGGGAGATTCATCAAATCCTTTTTTGATTTTTGTATTTTTTTTTCCTTTATCTACTGGTTTTAGGTATCTATCTAGTAATGACTGGCTTTTAACAATATCTAGAGCTGGTTTAAAACTTGATATCCTTCTTTTCTTTTTAGGAGAAATATTAAAATTTTCTTTACTTGATTGATTATTAACATTATCTAGGATAATGTCCGCTCTCCTTGGTATTCTTCTCTTGAGTGGAGTTGGACTGTTGACATTCAGGTCATGAAAAGGTTTTCTGGGAGATTTTTTAGGAGATTTTCTTGCATTGTTTTCTAACCAATTTTGAACATAATTCAAAGAATTCTCCATCTTACCAGTTTTAATAGGGGAAATATGTTCACCAGGAAAGAAAGTTGAATTTCTTGTATTTTTTTTGTTGAACTGAAGTATTGAGCTTTTTCTTTTATTGTGATATTTCACTGGGGCTTGAATACAGTCCGGAAACACCTCTTTTTCAACTTTTAACTGCCCAGAAATTCTGCTTCTTTTGTAAACTGTAACAAAATAAAAAAATAAAAGTTTGGAATACAAAATTGCTAAACTTTAGGTAAAGCTCATAACATACATACATCTAATCAGGCTTTTATCTCTAATGGGGTAGGCAGAGCGTAAACGACCTACACAAATGTCGTTCCGCAACATCTGACCAAGTTTTGAGGGTTATTTAAGATAGATATGTATGTATATTGCTGTAGTGACAGGTTCTCAGCCCATCGCCTAAATTACAATATACAGAAACCCTAGAATCCCATAGCTGGTTTTTACATCATAAAGTTTTTACAATAAGCTCATAAAGATAAAATAAATCTTCATTCATACCATCAATATCAAAAATGTCTTCGAAAGTCGTCAGCAACCTAGCAGCATTCTGTGCTCTTTTAGTAGCAGGATTATCAGGAAAAGGAGATTGTAGGGCAGTGTCTGGAGGGGTCAAACACAGCAGACAGTGTTCCACTTTCGCCACGCAGTCTTCGCAGTAACAGTGCCCACATTGAAACCTCAGCCGGTCCCCGTCAATACAATCGCTAGACAAACACAAATACTCATAAAAATATCAGCCATAACTTAGAAATTCAAAAATAAACTTGAGTTGAAAAGTAACACGAAAAAGTAAACTTTCATTACCTACCAAGTTTCACATCGATTATTATCGGCTATAACTTTTATGCATTCAACTACATCATCTGTAATATTAGTCATGACAATAATGTACACATCTTATCCCGAATTCTCCTGTTTAGAATAACCGTATAAAATAATAAAAATAAATTAGTAACATCCATCCATCCACAGATGAATAAAAAAGTTTTTGTCATCCATAGATAGACCAAACGACACGCACGCAGTGACAGTCAGATGACAGATTACCTACCATAGACAATATTAGACAACCAAACGACGAACGAACGAATTAAGTGAATGAAACTCGACTCGACAGGTTTGCCAACATTAAAATAAAAATAATTAAAAAATGGGATGCGATATATTTTTTTTCTGATCGATCGATAGATTATTAATTTATTATATCTAATAAGAAGTTTATTTATACTTCTTCTAATCTTCTGTTGTGCTATAGAGTCACGGAACAACCTAATAAACCATTATTACAAAGTTAAAAACGGCAGTATCCGTACGAAATATTTGCGTAACTGGGAATCGAAGTGGTACTGACGTACTGAGCTATATTCTGTTCTGTGGTATGGTAACTGACAACCCTAGCTATTCATCCGTGCTGACAACTTAACGTGCGCTCCAAAGCACGGAATAATTTTATTTGAAACTTTGCACATTGTTCATTCCATATATCACTAATAGCACTGTGAAATACTTCCATGCTGGATTGGGAGCGAGTGAAAAACATAGAATGTGCCAGCTGCATTTCCTCCTGGGCATACTGTAAAAACCAGCTAAGGGATCCGAAGGTTTCTGTATATTGCAATTTAGGCGATGGGCTGACAACCTGTCACTACAGCAATATACCTAAAAATCTATCTTAATTAACCCTCAAAACTTTGTCAGACACGGCGGAACGACTTTTGTTTAGGTCGTTTACGCTTTGCCTAGCCCATTAGGGATAAAGGCGTGATTATATGTATGAACTTGTGTATGCACTGGGAAATATAACTTCTTGTGGTTGTGCCTGAAATCAAAGATGCCAAAAAAACATTTGAAAAATTATTGCTACCTAAATGCTAAGTTCAAATTATACGATAGGGGTTGCTCAGTCAATGAAACTGAACAATCAGTAGGTTTTTTTTTTAGGAAGTGTAATATTTTTTTTTCTTTTCCATACAATTTTTCTAATTGAAGTGGTCATTTTGTATGGGAAGGACATTGACAGTCTTACCATGAAACTTAATTTAAACCTTAGTTCAACCCGTGTTTAGGTAAACACTGTTTAACATTTAAACACATGTTGGACAACTGTTTAATTTTTGCTACCAAAAAGCCGTGTTTAGTGCGTGTCTTGTTAAACAACGTTTTACTGAATCAGTCTTTTTTAGATTTGGCAACACTGTAAAATATTCATTCATCATTCGTTCTCGATCGTTCCGTTTTATGGACAACGTATGATTATGAGCATATTTTATTATTAAAAAAATACATCAACACTTGTGATCAGAATTAATATTAGTTTTGATTTTAGAAAAACACAAAAAAGTGGGACTTTGTAGACTTTACAGGGTAAAAATTGATACAAACAACATCAGTAAAGGAAATAAGGAACGGAACGTAACTTGATACGTCAAATAGTTGTCAATCAAGTGGCATTCTTGCTGTCTTGCTTACTGACTACTGTTTATTGTACAACCACGAGAATCACTTGGCAGGTCGTCTTTTACCATATCCAATATTTTACTAGCAAAACATTTGCTAAACCTATATTTCTTCTTAAATTTAGCATCGTTATTATGTTCAAATAGATTCACTCTCACACGGGGTGGTTGTGTTGTCTCGAAATCGAAAGTTTTCTATGTACTCAATGACCTCTTGGTCTTCTTCATCGATAAAATCCAGAAAACCTTCTGTATCCATTATTGCATCAAGACACAAATCTAATTTCTGTCAAAATTACTACTGACTGATAGGTTAGACCCTTGTTAAACAACGCGTTTCGGGTGTTTAACTTTAAACTATGTTTAAACATTGTCTATCTTAAGACAAGCGTAAAACACTGTTTTGTAGTATAAATTTTTTAAAATACGTGTTCAACAGGTATTTAACTTTTTTGTGGTAAGACCGTGTATGTTCTGATGTGCTGAAAGAATTTCCTGGTGAAAGTTGACTTCAGTTTCCTTGACTGAGCAACTTCGATCAGTTTGCGGGACGCTGTCCCTTACATCCGGTATATATTTCGAATACCTACTTGGAATAAACGATATGCAAAACTTCGAAAAAGTTTTCTTAGCAACTAGTTCAGTATGTATTTAATATGCTTTCCACTCTTAAATTTAAATTGTATTTATTTATTTTTAAAAACACGTAATGCTCTTTTATTTATTTCTTCTATTTAGCTGTAATTCATGTTATTTCATAAATATTTCTCGAAAATCCAGGCATATATTTTTAATCTACAGCATTGCAAAGAAAGTTCTAAACGCTATAATAATATCTGAAAAATAGATTTAAAAATGTTGTTTGACCGATTTGTGTTAATATAGCAGCGTGCTATATATTCGTAATCTATTCAAGTAACACTTTCATTTGATACCCAACATGGTATGTTTTTGTGTAAAAATATTTTTTTTGGCGGCCATATTGTTTTTCAGGCACGCTTGTGCCAAAAAATAAAAAAAGTATAAAATTCCAAAGTGCTAAGAGATTAGAGGATTTTTGGATTCAGTGATGTCGAAACCCCCGAAAAAGGTCTAGCAAGCACGTTTTTCAGATTTATTTCCCTACTATCTCAGAATAGTTCAAGAGCTGGCACCATTTTCGGTTAGGTTATCCAGAAGCTATAATATTTATTTATACCTAATACCTACCTAAAAATATATATAAAAAGTGGTGTAAATAAAATAAACTTGATTATGCGAAGAATAACTACGTATTTATTAAAAGCATTCAAAATTTGCTTAAAATATTGAATAAATACAATGTTTTAAACTAAATTACGATTTATAAAAACCGTATTATTTAACAATGGGTAGTTTTTATTTCGGCATAATTTAAAGCAAGCGATTTTAAAATACAAAAAGAAATATGATTTTCTGTAATAAATTATTATTGCAATCAATTAAAATATGTACCATCAACAGGAAAAATAAGAAATGCAATGATATCACAACACACTAAAATAAAAGTAGACCATTATTAATACTATGAGACAAAACTATCACAACTACAGCTAATCTATTTTATTTATTAAAATGCGATCGAATATTGCTCACTTAACTGTAATTTTACAGAAAACGGAATGATTCCGATAATAAATAAACAAAAACAAACTAGGTATCACATTGAAACTAGGCTATGACAACGCATTGCAATAGGCGTTTTACAAGGGAACTACACCGAAATTGGAAGTGTAGGTACTGTGCTATAGATTCTATCAAAAAATATTTTAATAACTTAATTGATGGTGTATATCTAGTATTAAGTACATAGTGGAATTGTTCCACTAAAAAGACCTATTTATGCAAAGATATGACGAACTATACAATTAGCAGTTCCCACGCGAATACAGGTAGGTAAATAATTGAATAAATGCATTTACAAACATATATTTGCACAAAAAATCAAAAGTACCATCTCCAGCTGTTCTTCTATGGGTAACCTCAGGGTATTTCATCGGGCCCGCGGAAGGGTTTTGAATAAGCGTGCGAAGCCAGTAAACTTCTGGCATCACAGAAATGTAATTGCTATCTTTGGCAAGGACTTACAGTTCTGTTCTGGGCCTATTTGAAACAGAAATCCGCGCTCTTTTGCTCGCGATACTCTTGCCATAATTATTCCTGGCGTGAATCGTACGGGATCGCCCAAATTTCTTACACGTACTACATTAAAACGCAATTGCAAATGATTCCGGGTACTCTGTTGAATATCCCCGGGTGCCAACCGGCGGCACTGCATCTTTTGCATAGTTCTTATATAATGCATGTTTATACGGCCCGCGACTTCATTAATATCAGCAAATCTGGCCCGCAACACTCAAAAGGTTGCCCAACCCTGGTATATACGGTTTAAGACTCATTGGCCCTATAGATCCTTTTTAGGTGATAGAAAAGTAAGCTGATTTACCAATAACGTGGAGAGACTTAAAAGTGCATTTGGATGACTTGATTGTGTTTCCTTTCCAGTAAGGCACTAAAACCACGCAGATAATAACAGCATTAAAATTAGACTCTTTCAATCACTTTATAAGACTAGGATTTTTGTTATTAATTCTCAATTTGATCTTTATTGAATCTAATTAGATTTTTAGTAAAGTATAGACCAACTTGCTCACCAAGGAACAGTCAATTTGTGATAAAAGTAACTAGTGTTTGTGAACCGAGTAAACCGTTCACATTTTGCAGATAAACAGTCTTATAATATTTGAACACTAATTCACGCAAAGGGTACACTTACTGTTACTCTTATTATCGATAACACTGAGACTATAATTGCTAAACTGTTCTACAGCTTTTACTTTTTTGATAATATCAAACAATACACTAATAACGATTATTTTGTTATTATAATTACCCGTGATAAAGTTTGTTTAGTGTGTATTGTTTGTATATTGTTTTATAAAGTATACATCAAGTTTTTAACATTAACATCACAAATATTTTAAATAGATTATTATTTGTTTCATTTGTACACATTTTCAACTCAGTCAAATCTATCCAAAACAACAAACAAAGTTTAGATAAGTAGCCTCACAGTTAGCACTGGAAACATACCGTCTTAAATTGGATTCTAGGTTCTATTCACTACAACAAACATTGATTTTGATTTAAATTTTCCAATATTACTATAAAAATATACTTGGATAGTATACATATAACGACATTTTAAGTACGGAATAACAGGCAGCAAAAAATTACAAAATAAAATCCAGGTGCACTGGATTGCAACCGAGGTGAGAAGGCAGGCTCAGCTCATAATATTACAACTTATTTCTTGTGTGGAAAGGACTATAACAATAATAATAAAAATAACTTAGTGTTAGTTTATTGTTCACTCAATGTGCTCACATTATGATCCATTATTAAAACAAAACAAGGGATTCTTACCTTTAAGGTCAGAATCTGAAGGTGGGACTTTACTTTGATCACAGCATTAAATCGCCCTACAACAAGATATATAAAATAGAAACCTCTTTAGAAGGTTGCTAGTTAAGAATGACAATTAATATAATAAAAATAATCATCAATCGTATTTTCATAATATTATACGTTTTTATATTGATATCCCTCTAAAATACATCACCGATTAGACGTTTCCACAGTCTGTCAAAAAGCGTATTAGTTGAAACCAGACGCTTTAATTTAGCGTTCCCTTCGAGCGCGTTTGGCGCGGCCGGTGGTCGTCATCGTGGTGTTCTGGTCATCGTCGTCTCTTCGCTTTGCTGGGGCCTGAGGTCTCTGCAACTGGCTTTGTGCAGTTAACTGCAACTGCAACGCATGTGTGTTTAGACGTTCAGCTAAGAGAAGTGGCTTCAACGCTGCCATTTTGTGACTGTAAAGAGTAACGCGCGGTCGACTGTTCACAGCAGCAGTTAACTGTTCCCGCACTGACATTTCTGTGTTATCAGCATTGTTATTCCACTTATCTTTTTCTTTCTCTTTCTCATCTCCATTATCTTTTTGTGAATCTTTTTTAGGAGTGTCTTCTACACCAGTTTCAGGGCTGCAAACTATGTGTACTTGTGCTCTTACCTCTGCATCAAATTTTGATATTGTGCTGACAAGGGGTTTTGCCCATCCAATATGTAAAATAGGAGTTTGGCTTCCTTCTTCCCATTTGCAAATACCGTCATAAAATCTGTAAAGGATACATTGATTTGTTAAATTCTACTCTATAAAACATTCAATCCATTATATTATTATTTATTGAAAAATTACTACCTTAATAAGGATGCGAAGCACTCTGGATCTTTCAGAATCGATCGTGCAGAGTGTCCAGAACTTTCTGCTTTCATTATTGGAGGTATTAATTCATTTGCTATTTCTGCAAATTCTTTGTAGATCTCTTCATCATCACGGGAATAGTTATAACTGTAATAGAAAAAGATAATCAAAAACATTTTAAAGTTTATAGCTTGTTTCAATCCATACTAATATTATAAATGCGAAAGTAATTCTCTGCATGTCTGTTTGTTGCTGTCTCACGCCTAAACGGCTAAACGGATTTTAATGATATTTGGCATGGTGATAGATGAATTTAGTTAGTGATTTTTAATCGTTTTTGATGAGACATTTTTTTAAGTGTTACCTAAACAAAAACTAAGGACACCAATAATCAAGCCCCTGTACTTAACCAATTTAGTGTATATATATATATATCTGTAGATTTTGATGGGACTATTTTTATTCAACTGAGTGACACCTAAACTGAAACTTAGCATACATATAATCACGCAATCATAGTTTTTGGGTAGACAGGGAACAGAACGTAGTGTTTATTAACCGATTATTATTATACTTTTTAGAGTACCATTACTTAAAACCGGAACCCTATTACTGCGACTGCTGTCCGTCTGTCCGCCTATCACCAGGCTATATCTCATGAACCGTGATAGATAGACAGTTGAAATTTTCACAGATGATTTATTCCTGTTGTCGCTATAACAAAATACTAAGAACAGAATGCCTGCCATACAAAAACCGTAACTTTTTGGCCGTTGTTGTAAGCACAAAACTCATAAATACATTTCATGCTTCTTTACATAGGGGGGCAAGCAGGAATTTAAATTTAGAGTGCTATGATGCTAACAACACGCTATGCTATTAAAAAGATGGGTAGCAATTTAATATAATGTGTTTGTTTACCTATAATCAGAGGTTTTTCCGTGCTTCGGAAGGCACGTTAAGCCGTTGGTCCCGGTTAATATCTTTTATTATATATAATAGATTTTAGTCGTTAAGCCATATCAGAGGCCAGTGCTAAGCATTGGCGGCTTCAAAACTCTGAAATAATCTAGGATTGGGTCTGGTTTCCCTTCTGGGTTGCGGAGGTCAGATGGCAATCGCTCTGTGTAAAAACCAGTACCCTCGTTTGATTCCATAGGTTATGAAGCCGACCCCGTGAGATACATGATAAGGCTAGGGGGAGAGATGAGTAGGTTTTTTTTTATACTCGTGACGGATATTAACGTAACGGTAATTTCAAGATGGACTGGAGTGTCGGGGGAATGGATAGGACTGGACAGACATGAGGACTGTCAAGGTACGCGAGAGACGGGTAGGATGACGGGGAAACGAGGCTTTGACTCTACGTCCACCACCATCAGTGTATCGTGAAGGATGGTAAGACGCTGGGCCAGACCCACAAGTGGGTCTGTGGCACGGGAGATATTCACGGGTGGATAAAGAAAAGAATAAACACTCTTCGCAAACGAAGTCGCGGGTAAAAGCTAGTAACTATATAAATAACTTACTGTCGGATAACATCACCAGCACATGCCCAAGCATTAAATGCTTCTTTGTACATCTTATGGCGATGATAATATCCACCTTGGAAGGTATATGGATATACATGTCTGTCTTCGTAATGTGTCCTAGCAGATCTAATAGCTTGTGCATACAGTGATGCTGGGTCAGGCCTTGGAGTTCCATTTGGTAGAGTATGACTGCATTCATCTTTCAATTTTGCATCCTCTGCAGCATCTGAACAACTTGATATTTTCAAATATTCATCCAAGTCACCAAGGTTTCCTAAGGCCATGGGATATGCATCAAGATGTCCTGAAAGAAATTTTATAGTTTGAAATGTATTAGGTAAATATATGCAAGTTTGTTATCTCAATTTTAAATGCATAATTTTTATGAATTTATTTTTAAATAAATTAAAATATGGCATTAGTTATTCATACCTACAAATCTATCTTAAATAAGCCTAAAAACTTTGTCAGACATAGCAGAACAACCTTTATTTAGGTTGTTTCCGCTCTGCCTACCCCATTAGGGATAAAGGCGTGATTATATGTATGTATTTATTAGTTGTTTATGAAATTTACTTTTAGAATTCTACATATTAATTAGTATGTAGGTACTTATTCAATAATTATGAATGGACTGCCTAAATGTGACATAAGCTCTCAGACCATAATTATATTAATTCATTTGATCAGAATGGACTATTTTTACCATGTTCATAAAGTTGCCATAAGAGTTTGTATTGCATCAGTGCCACTTCATGGACATCTATGGAGGCAGTGAGTGTAGGATTGATTGAGGAGACCAGGGCAGCCAGTTCCATCACACGGGAGCATACAACTGGTTTCCCCGCGACATACAGCCAGGAGTGAGCCAGCACTCCTTCACCCACAGAGCGGCCACGCTTGTCTTCATTGCCTTTGCCATGCCAGGTCACCTGAAACAAATAGGTAAAACTTAGGACATTTAGGTTAATTTTACTGCGGGGCAAATTAAGTAGTTATGAAACTAACAATTATAGGAAGGTGTGTGACACCTTGAAAAATTTAAATTCTAAAGATAAGGTACGCTCCTCTTGGTCTTTAATTAATGACAACGTAAATGGGCCTCGAGCCGATATCGTTGCTAATTTTGTAGGTCTCACAGATGGCTTAACCACGGTGCAATCGAACAACGAGGCTGCAAATTTCTTTGGAGATTTTTGGATGAGAACGCTCCGGATGGATGGATCTATTCCAGGTAACGTTTTACCTTTGGCGCCATTTATCGGTAATAGTATATTCGTGAGGGCTCTTAGTCCACACGACATTATTAAATACGTACGTGGATTAAAAAACAAGAAATCTTGTGGCCACGATGGGATACCGTCAAAAGTTATAAAATTCATAATCGAGGTGATCTTGGAGCCTCTCGTGTTTGTAATAAATCTCTCTTTAAGTAAAGGTATCTTTCCCGAAATATTAAAGAAAGCTCACATTAAGCCGATTTTTAAGAAGGGCGATAGTAATGACATCAATAAAAACCGTCCAATATCCCTGCTGCCAGTCTTTTCCAAACTTTTCGAGGTAGCCATGGCTGATCAACTGAAGTCATTCCTGTCGTATAATAAAATCTTGGCTAAAGAGCAGTATGGCTTTCAGAAGGGTGTTTCCACTGATGATGCTTTGTTCGATATTGTGGAATGCATTTCAGGGGCTATGGATGGTGATGAAAACGTCATGGCAGTGCTGTTGGACCTTTCCAGGGCGTTTGATCATGTAAACCATAAAGTCCTTTTGAATATACTCGAACGGCTTGGTGTTAGAGGCGTTAATAATAATTGGTTTAGATCTTATCTGGAGGGGCGTAAACAAAGCGTTGTTATCCCTGTGTTTAAGGAAAAATTGGAACTAGTCGAGGATATTGAGTCCGGGGAGTTTTCGGTTGATCGGGGTGTCCCCCAGGGAAGCATTTTAGGTCCCCTTTTATTCCTTATTTACGTAAATCACTTACCTCACGTAGTTAATATTAAAGTAGTTATGTTTGCCGATGACGTTTCGATATTTTTTCCATTTAGAAGGAATAACAATAGTAATATATCCAATGATATAGGAGACTCCATGCGAAGTGTGGTGCGCTGGTTTGAGGGGCTTGACCTCAAGACTAATGTACATAAAACGAACATGATTCACTTCCGGAAATATAATACAAAGACTGTTAATGTTAGCGTCGATGTAAATGGCAAAAAAACTCAGCTTGTTGCTGACGCTAAATTTCTTGGCATTGTTGCTGATGAGCACCTGAGCTGGAAGGGGCATGTTCAGGTCTTCGAAAACAGGCTAAGTAGCTTTTGCTTTGCACTAAGAAATCTACGACAGATTGCAACAAAAGAAGCAGCTCTACAGGCCTATTTTGCATTCTTTCAGTCCAGGGTGTCATACGGAATAGCAATCTGGGGAGGATGTGTTGACATTGATGTGCTATTCATCCTTCAGAAGAGATGTATACGCATCATTAACCGGATTAGCTCACCTAGGGAGACATGTCGTAGTTCGTTTAAAGAGCTGGGGCTGGCCACTCTGACAGCGCTCTATGTTGTAGATCTATGCAAAATAGTGAGGCGTTACCCTGAAAAATTTCCCTTACAACAGCATCCAAGGTGTACAAGGTTACAGGAACGATTTCAACATGATGTCGTAGTTCCATCACGCCGCACAGCTACATTTGATAGAAATGTTAAATTTAGGGCGGCCAAAGTTTATAACGCATTGCCGGTTGAGATTAGGATTGCTGAGGGGAATAGGTTTTTCAGTGCATTGAAGAAGTACTTACGTCATCAACCTGTGTCCATATAACCTAACTGAATTTTACAATGGTGTGACTAACGATAGTAATATATGAAAATGTTTTGTCTAGTACATGTTAACAATTTTATTGATTTGATACTAAATTATAATTAAATTAAAACTTCTATCTATAAATTTGACATAATAATGAATTTGATGTGAATTTAATGATTTGTTTAAGGAGATTATTTTATTATCTCAGACTCTATTTTTAGATGAATGTGCCTATTGACTACACCACTAGTGGTAAATTGCATTGTATTTATATTCATATCAACCACCTACTTAACATGTAATTATGGTTAAATAAATGATTTGATTTGATTTGACTAAACAATTTCTAAGATACATACTCTAAGACATTTCTAAGACTCGTGCTGTCAAATGGCAACACAGTCGACACTACTCCAGAATTTTTGCCGTTTTCTCAGTAAATATTACACTAATTGTTGCAAAACTATTCTAAAAGTGTAGAAGTGGACACATTACCGTCGTAAAAGTGTTATTTACAGTGAAAACCTAAGGATTGTGGACAAAAACTCAAAAGAATATAACAGTACCAGACTCGAAAATATTTAACTACCCTCAACAATTCTGATATTCCGTTTTGTTTACTGTCTATCACCCAACTGTCACTCTGAGTGTTGCAGTCCCAAATTCTCAAAAATACTAAAATACAAGATGGATCTATCAGAAGCATCCTTTGAAAAAATCTTTTCTAGAATGAAAATAGAAAATGATGCACAAATACAACAAATACTTAATATTGTAAACCAAGAACTCACAGATATCCAAGAAAAACAAAAAGCAAGTGACGAGAGAGTGGCAATGCTGGAAAATAAGCTGGAGAATATGGTAAATGCCCAGAAAAAGTGCAACATAATACTCCACAGCTTACAACAGGAGAAAAAGTGGGGAAAAAAAAGACAGAGGCGCTAAACATAGTGAATAATGCAATAAATATTAAACTGAGTGAGGATAATATCTGCTATACAAAATTTTTGGGAAAAGACCGGAATGGACCTCTGCTTATTCAGCTTACAACACAAAATAAGAAAATTCAAATCTTAAAAAATAAGAGAAATATCACCAACGAATTGGTCTACATTACCGAAGATTTTTCACTAAAAGTAAGGGAGGAGAGAAAAGATTTACAAGAAAAACTGAAAGAAGAAAGGAAGAAAGGAAATGTGGCTTTTAATAAATTCAATAAATTAATTGTCAAGAAAAAAAATATTTATAACATACCTAACTCAAGAGAGAACAAAAAAAAACTGCAGAATCTCCTAGGCAATCAAAAAACGCCAATATAAAAAAAACAAACTACAAAAACAATACCCTCCAAACCCAGAAGATACAAACCAGTATAGTCAATAACCACAAGCAAAGCACAGAAAGGGAGCAAAGAAAACCAAGGCAAAATAGAAATATTAACCACGAAAATACCATTAGGTTAAGTAAAAATAACGAAAATCAAAGAACAGAATTATTCCCCAACACGCCTGGTCAGCGCGGGGAAATAGACCACTACCCTCCAGTGACAAGTGAAATAAACAATAATATTTATATAGCTACATTAAATACACTAACTTTGAGAACAGAAGATAGCCTTCAGGAATTAAAAATGGCGATAGAGGATTTAAAATGGGATGTTATTGGAATCAGTGAGGTTCGACGAATAGGAGAAGCAATAGAAGAACGCTCTTCCTACATACTATACTATAAGGGAGAGATAGCCGGACGAAATGGCGTAGGCTTCCTAGTAAAATCACACCTGAAAGAAAATATTAAAGAATTAGTCGGCATCTCAGACAGAATAGCAGATCTTACTATCAGTGTACCCGGATATAATAAAGACTGGGTAATAATACAAATTTATGCCCCAACCGAAGATGCCAGTGTCAGCAGTTTAGAGTGTTTCTACGAGAATCTATCCGACTGTATTGAACTTCATGATAAGAAACATATTATGATCCTCATGGGCGACTTCAATGCTCAAGTGGGATCAAAGCAAAATAATAGCGAGGTGGTCATGGGCCCATTTGGGTACGGAAAAAGAAGCTCAGACGGACATAAACTAGTTGGTTTTCTACTAGGACATAACCTTACAATATTAAATACTATGTTCAAGAAAAAGAGCACTAGCAAATAGACCTGGATTTCTCTCGGTGGGCTTTATAAGAATGAAATCGACCACATTATAACAAACCTTCCAAGAGCCTTCACAGATACAGGTGTAATACAAAATCTCAACTTTAATACCAACCATAGAATGGTGAGATGCTCGCTGAGAACAAAACTGCATAAAATATCTAGATTTAAACTCCTAAAGCAAAACCAAACAATAAACTTAGAAGAATATTTCTCAGTTCCAAATGAAGCTCTTAAACTTGCCATTAGAAAAACCGAAGAACATACAGGAGTACCAGAAAAGTATACAATATTCGAGACCGAAATGGTGAAAGTCACTAAAATGCTCACCACAACTAAGAAAAAACCTCAAACAAACGACAACACAGTCAAACTCCTACAGGAAAGAAAAAAAATACTGGCCAGTCAAAATAAAAAAGATATATAACAGCAGAGCGGTGGCAAGCTTAAATAAGAAAATAAGGGAAAGCATAAAGAAAGATAGAAAGGATAGAAGAAATAAGACTCTAGAGAAACAAATATTAGCAACAGGCGGCACCAAAAAAGCAAAAGAATGGATTTCTAAAACAAAGAAAAACGGCTCTATCAAAACTGAAAGAAGAGAAATCAAAGAGACTGGGACCACACCAAGGCTATGCAACACCGAAACGGAACCTGATATACTTATCAGCGAAGTTGAAAAAGCCATAAGAAGTCAAAAAATGGAAAAAGCACCTGGGCCAGACAAAATCCCAAACGAACTCCTTAGGGGAAATATGGAAGAGATCAGTCCATTCCTGTCAAGAATCTTAGTGACATATTAGCAACAGGGCTTATTCCAACACAGTGGGGCAAGTCACACATAATACTATTACACAAAAAAGGAGATAAAGACAATATAGATAATTACAGGCCTATTAGTCTTATGTCGAATGTGTACAAAATATTTGCTAAAGTAATACTGGAAAGAATAAGTACTAAATTAGATGAACAACAGCCAATAGAACAAGCCGGATTTAGGAAAACTTTTCTACGATTGACTACATCCATACAATCAAACAAATCATAGAAAAATACAAGGAGTTCAATAAAACACTTTATATTGCTTTCATTGATTATTCTAAGGCATTTGCTAGCATAAGTCACAGATACATATGGAAAAGCCTAGAACAACAAGGAATAAGTAACATATATGTAAATATAATCAAAACAATATACAAAATAAAAAACAGTAATGCAAAAATACAATTAGAACTACTTGGGGACGAATTTCCAATACAAAGAGAAGTGAGACAGGGTGATCCACTTTCACCCAAACTTTTCTCAGCAGTATTGGAAACAATCTTCAGAAATTTTCACTGGGCCAAGTACGGCCTACGAAAGGGCTATAGAGAGAAGTATTCTGGGAGTAAAGAAGAGAGATTGCATAAGAAACACAGACATAAGAAGTAAAACAAAAGTTACAGACATACTATCTAGGATCGATCAGCTTAAATGGAGATGGACAGGCCATACCCTACGATGCAACCAAGAAAAGTGGAGCAAAACAGTGATAAATTACCCCATAAATTACCCCTTAGGTACCCCATAGATGGCATTAGATCAAGAGGCAGGCCACTCAAAAGATGGGAAGATGAAATAAAACTAACAGCCGGCCCTCTATGGCGCCGCATGACCCTCGATAGAAAACAATGGAAGTTACTGGAGGAGGCCTTTGCCGAAAAGCATACTGAAAAGAGATTTTATTGACTTATGAATAAAACAACCTGAATATATTATGATTGAATTAATTTGAATAAGAGATTATTGTTATTATAATTGATGTTTATTATTATTGGAATTCAAACTATATTGAAATATATTTTCTCCAATTTTTTTTATGTAACTAAAATTATTGCATTGTTCAGTGAAATAAAGGCTATTTGATTTGATTTGAAGAAACAGGTAAAAATAATTTGAAAAAATTTGACCTGTGTGTTCCTCGAAGAATGTTATTCAGTTTCATGGAATTGTAATTCTGCACAAATGATTTTCACAACTAATTGTACTTCTGAAAGAGCTGGGAATAATACTTACTTCAGCAGTATCCGTGCCATCTTTCCCAAAAACGACCCAAGCGTGGTCTTCTGATAACGCCAAGTGAACATCCCTTTTCCCCAAAACTTGACAGCCTGCTGTCACAGCGAAAGCTACTCCGAAACAGTCCAGTTTATTGCCTGTAAGGAAACTGTATATGGACTGGAGGTGTGCGCGGTCTTTGTAGTAACTGCGGGTGAGGGAGTTCCAGACCACGTCGGCTACTCGTTTCACGAGTTCGCGGGTCGCGAATTCTCCACTAAGCAACTTCGCATCCACACCACTCCGCATCAGAGCCACGAACCTTTCATAAAGAGATTTCACCTCATCCCACTCCACAGAAGGACATTTCATTTTCACCAGTTTTTTGTCATCTTTACTCGAGACGTTCAGATCTGAAGCTGGATCTCTCACCAAGAGGATCCTCTGGCTGAGGTCCTTTTCACTATTCTTCACATTGGTGAGGTTATTTTCAACAGCACCTACGATTATTGAAAACAAAGCCAAGTCGGGCTCCTTCTCACTGCGCAGTTGCTCATCGAAGAGATCGCATACTTTTTGTATGCTATCAATAGGGAATAAATGCTTGAATTCTGATATTCCAGTCGTCATTTTAACTCACATTATTTCAACAATTTCAATAAATAAATAAAATAAATATTTATGAGAGTCGCCGGCTGCAACTTTTTTTTACGTTTTTTTTTTAAATTCTTGTACAGGGAAGGCATAGGTTTTAAAAATATACAGCCAAGGAAATAATTAATGAGATTGACAGTGACAGCTGATTGATACGAGAAAACGGAAAGGAGTTTGCGCGGACATGATGTTGGCGGAATTATAACAACACAAAAGCCATATAACCTAAGATTTGAATTGAATTGAGTTTGCGCGGGAATCGTAACGAATCGCTGTTAGACTGAGTTTCTGGCTTTCTAAATTAGATTTCGCGGCTATTAATGTGATAATGTTGTGGGATTAGCATAATAATGTGCCGGTAGTGAAAGATAATGCAGGGGAAGAGAGAAATAAAGTTCAGAAATCCTATATGGTTCGACTCGACACTTCCACGTAAATCTTCATCGAGCATTGGAATGTGGGCACTACATTAGGCATTCTATTCTTATGAGTTCTTGGTTAGGCTGGAATAGGTTAGGTCGGGGTTTTGCGCGGAAAACATGAAAAACCAGAAGGACTTCATTCTGAATGTGGCCCTTTGTACGGAACACTGGTGCCAGTATTCGTCCAAGGGTGCTAGGCTTCGCTACCAATCCGACATGGGGGTTTGGACGTGTGGCGTGGGAGAGACGTTGCGCTGCAGGTCTTCTTATCATCGTCCATGGGGTGTCAAGCCTCACCACTATCATTCTATCATCAAATGGTGGTGAGACACGCGAACCCTACGCTATTGAGGCAAACACAGGTACGACCGCCCCGGAGGAGACGCCTGAGATACAGAGTTCTTGGGACAATATGGGTGCAAAAAGAGTCCTCAGCCAGCTGTTGGGTGGGGCAACTGGCGTTGACGAGGCGAGACTCAGGGCAGTCTCCCAGCCAAAGTCCGGAGCTTAGTTGCATGCCTTTCCTTCTCCACATGTGGGTACCTTGCTTGATAAAACACTGGGAAGTTTTAAAACCTACTGCGTCATCACTATGAACAGGAGTGTGGGTACGCTTTGTAATTTCGCCGACCTAAACTTCTTTCTATTCATTTGTGTATGAAAGTATTGCATGTATGTATAGTAGGTAGGAATATTTTATTCTATATTATATATTGTTTATGCTTCTGTATTTTTTATGTAAGTACAAATATTTAGTGTTTGTATATTGGAGTATATATATTTAATTTATTAGCATGTTTGATGCACTGACCCGCGTCAATTTATTTTATTCCTCTGTTTCCTATTGCCTGGTTGCCTGGAAGATATTGCTACATTAGCAATAAGGCTGCCAACTGTACTACTTTCCTTAGCCTTAGCTCTTTTGTTAGCAATTTGTAATTTCTGTGTTTTTGTGCAATAAAGTATATTGTATTGTATTAATGGCGACTCTTTGCGGGTGGCCGTTGCCCTCCGCCTGGGCTGCGATCTTGGACGAATAACATCTGCGATGTTTGTGAACTACTTGTATCAATCATTTGTTGCCTCGGACCTTGGTCGCACAACAAAATTAGCGGTCTCAGCTGCCGAGTTTGCGGCAGTCAAAAAACGTGAAAGTATGCCGCGATCGCGTTTCGTACCGATGGCAGTGGATACTACTGGCTGCTAGGGCAAGGATACTAAGAATTGCATTGCTGAACTGGGGCACAAAATCAGGGAGAGTCATTTAATTTTTATTAAGTTACTAGCTGTGCCCGCGACTTCGTACGCCCGGTTTGTATGGAAAACACGCAGTGTCGAACATACTGAAACCGCTCCTCCGCGCGTAGGAGCGGGATCTGCTAGATCAGACAATGCGAAACACGCTTTCGCGCGCGGGTAAGCAGACGCGGGGCCTACGCGCGGAGAAGCGTTTTCAGTATGTACGACACTGCGTGTATTCCATACAAACTGGGGTACTTACTCAATATTAGAATGGTTTGCGTTATTATTTCTGACCTAGGCTAGACACCAGGTTATTAAAAAAAACAGTTAAATAAATAGTCCCTTTAAGATTGGTTAAAAAAGACAGAAATAATTTTTCCTACCTACCTCCTAAGTCATGGCGAGATTATTTGTATCGTGACTTTTGATTTTAAATGATGCTTAGTTGAATAAAAAAAGTTCCATAAACATTGGTTAAGACAGGTAGCGTGATTTTAGGTATCCTAATTTGCCCCGGGTTGCAACACACAGTTGAATAAAAAGAGTCCCATCGAAATCGGTTCAGTAGTTTTGGCGTGATGTGGTAACAGACATACAGACAAAAATATTTAAAAAATATTTTTGATCTTTATTTCGTTCATAAAAATATTTAATGTACAGACACGACCCTTCTAAAGATTTATTATAAGATAAGATAAGAATATACTTTATTGCACAGAAAAGACACAAGAGAAAATAAAAATAAATGACAAGTAGTAGTACAAACAGGCGGCCTTATTGCTAAGCAGTAATTTTTTCCAGGCAACCTTAGGGTAAAGGAAAATAAAAGTTGAACTAGTGGGCTGGTATACATTTTAGGCAATATATTGTATAGGTTAGTAAATAAGCTACTTAGGTGTATTTATATATTTAATAACAATGAATAGTCATACATATAAATTACTTACACCTACATAGAAATACATAAATATTATATATTATAATACATACATACATACATACATACATAAAATCACGCCTTTATCCCTTACGGGGTAGGCAGAGCGTTTAACGACTCGTAAAAGGCGCTTTCGCCACGTCTGACAAAAATTGAGGGCAATTTTAGATTGTAATATGTATTGCTTTAGTGACAGGTTGTCAGCCCATCGCCTAAATTACAATACACTGTAACCCTCGGATCCCTTAGCTGGATCTTACAGCATGCCCGGGAGGAAATGCAGCTGGCACGTTCTATGTTTTTCTTTCGCTCCCAGACCAGCATGGAAGCAGTGTAGTATTATAATACATTTATAAATATATATATAATATTAATTAAAGAAAATGTTACAACCAATTAGTCCGGGAAATACGCAAGTGCAAGCGGTTAAGGTAGAGAAAGATAGTGAGCTTGAATGTGTTTTGTGTGTTGTTTATTATATGTATAGATTTAATCTTTATATCGTTAATAATTTCTGCTGCAATTATTATTTTGTAAAAATATTCAATGTACAGACACGATCCTTCTAGAGATTTATTATATGTATAGATTTCATCTTTATATCGTTAATAATGCCTGTTGCAATTATTTCTTTGTAAAAATATTCAATGTACAGACACGACCCTTCTAGAGATTTATTATATTTATATGTATAGCTAGATAAAAAAAAAACTAAAGAATATATAATCTGAAGACTAGGCTACATGGGCTCACGCTCTAAGCCTTCCCATATTATGGGAGAATTAAAAAAAAATCGAATTGATCACAAAATAAATATTTTAATTCGTAAATTTTGTTTTGATCCGAAAAAAAATCTACTCCAATCTAGCCAGCTTATATTCGATCACCGGAGTGTCGCATTCAAGATGAACAATGTGCCAACTGATAAACAGAACAAACGCTTCAGAAAAAAGTATAAATTCATGAAAAAACGAATCAAAGGATTGATTTTGGTGAGTTACATAGTGTATCATAAAAAAATATCATTGAAGATATTCTATCTCGTAGAACCTTCTTCCTTAAAAAATTACCTTTATTAATGGTAACTGATTTCAGGAAAATGCAGCATTGTGTGATGAAGTAGCTAGGATTCAGGAAAGCATTGTTATTGTTAAGGAAGAGAGGAAATTCCTTCTACGTAAGCTTTTAGAGTATGAAAATGAAGTTGAGATGTCTCATTACAAGAATGACCCTGCCTTCACAACTAATGGTTCAAGAGGAAAGGTAAAGAAAAGACGCAGTCTTGAAGACGGTGGAAAAAGTGCACCATAGTGTAATAAGTAGATTAAATTAAAGTTAAGTTAGTAAGAAATAAATAAAACACATTGTTAACAAATTATTGTATGTTTTTTATTTCTCTTACTATTTAATCATCTACACCATCATCATCATCTTCTTCGTCATCACAAAATGATAATAACTGTTTGCTCTTTTTCTCTTTACTAGATTTGCTTTTATCATCTATTTTTCGTTTGTTTGTTTCTGGGTCTGTATTTTTGGGTTTTGCTTTAAATATGACTCGCTGGTTGAGGTCAGCTTTGACTTCTGACTCTTCTTGTTCTAACCTCTTTTTCTCTTCTTCTGCTTCCTCTGCTGTGAGATCACCAGGCTTCAGTACTACTACCTAAAGAAAAAAAAGAAAACCTAATAATGAATTTCATAGTTACTAATTTTACCTAAATAAAATATTTTACTACATCCTTAGGATGCATTTTGAAAAGCTATACATGTATTATTAATTTATTTTCCGACAGAGTAAATCCAAATGACTTTTTATGCTACACTATTTACTATGTAATGTTGTTTGTTATTTACCTGAGGTTGTTCACTGTCTTCATCGTCAACAAAGTCACCCTCAGCATTGTGCAGCTCGTCAAACTTGTGATTCTTGTCGTCGTATCCAGCTTGCTTCTTCAAAACCTTCAGAAATTCAGGATCTTCAGGCTTAATAAAACTAACGTTTCTCTTCTTGTTCATTTTTGATTTTGTGGCTAGTTGGTGTAGTTGCAAGATTTTTAGATGGATAAGTACGTAAATTTTCTACGGTTTATATTTTATTTATTTCCTCGAAATTAGCATTAAACAATACAAATAAATACAAAATAATCTAGCAACCTATTCAATTCAATTCCTTTTATATGGCATCTAGCAATCAATGTCGCAATTTTCTTTGTCACAAATTTTTGACAGTTCAATATGACAATGTTGCCAGACATGCTTGTATACAACTATGGATAATACTCACTTGAAAATTTGAACATCATAATAAAACGAGAAGTGTCAAGCAGTGTTGCACTAGACTTGCAACAATATACAGAACTATCGATAGTTCGATATAGCGTGATCTTAGAGAAAAATAAGAATATCGATAGGCCTATTGATAGTATCGATAGCTATAAGGAATCAATCAATTTTAGGCCCGCATTTATAAAGCGATCTCAAGATTGAAAGCAGTAATAAGTATGGATTCGACAGGTCATAGGCCTGTATTTATAATCAGCACTTGAGAGTGAGAGCGAGTTTGATTCGTATCAGAAACGTCATTTCCGTACTAAATGAACTGTCAGAACCATACTTAATATCGCTCTCAATCTTGAGATCACTTTATAAATACGAGCCATAATATACTGAAATGACATTTCTGATACGAACTCAAACTCGCTGTCACTCATGAGCCATGGCCCGTATTTATAATCAGCACTTGAGACTGACAGCGAGTTTGAGTTCATATCAGAAAACTCATTTCAGTACGTTATGGCTCGTATTATTCTTCCAAGCTGGACTGAGAACGAGAGAAAAACATAGAATGTGCCAGCTGCATTTCCACCCGGGCATGCTGTAAAACCAGCTAAGGGAACCGAGGGTTTCAGTGTATTGTAATTTAGGCGATGAGCTAGCAATATACCTACAAATCTATCTTTAATAACCCTCAAAACTTTGTCAGACGTGGCGGAACGACCTTTTGTTTAGGTCGTTTAATCTCTGCCTACCCGATTAGGAATAAAGGCGTAATTGTATGTATATATGGCTCGTATATATAAAGCGATCTCAAGATTGAGAGCGATATTAAGTACAGTTTTGACAGTTCATTTTGTACTATGTCATTTCTGATATGAACTCAAACTAGCTGTCACTCTCAAGTGCTGATTATAAACACAAGCCTATGACCTGTCAAATCCATACATAATACAGCTCTCAATCTTGAGATCGCTTTATAAATACGGGCCTAAAATTGATTATATTTCATTACACTAAATCAAAAGCAATACTATTGAATTTTCGCGAACTATCGATAGTTCAACACTATCGATACTATCGATTGTTTGTAAGCAATAGTGTATCAATACTATCCATAGTATTGATTATAAACTATTAATACTATCGATACTAATGGAAAGCAATACTATCGATAGTTATGATTTTAACCAATACTATTGAATTCTAATACCTATCGATACTATCGATAGGCCAATTGATATTCTAACTGATTTTCGAGGTCAACTATCGATAGTCAAACTATCGATAGTTTTGCAACGCTAGTGTCAAGTGTTTTTGCGGAAATTGTAAAGCTGAGTCTACAGCGCATAAACAAAACAAAAAAAGGAAATGTTTGAGAAACCCCCGCGGGTATGTTTTGTGTTTTGTTTGAGAGCAGGAGTCACGGCTAAACGAATCGCTGTAGGATTGAGTTTCTGGATTTCTTTATTAGTTTTTCGCGGCTATTATTGACAGTTTTGTAGGATCAGCATAATAAAGTGCCGCAGTGAAATACAATGTAATGGAAGTAAGAAATAAAGTACAGATATTCTATATGGTTTGACTCTAGACTCCCACGTAAATCTTCTTAGAGCATTGAAAGGTGCCCACCACACTCGCATTCTTATGAGTTCTAGATTAGGTTAGGTTAGGTAGGGGATTTGCGCGAGGAACATGAAAAATCAGACGGACTTTGTTCCTCGCTCTTCTAAATTAGTTCCTTGCAGTGTTTATTGTATTAACGTGATAGATTTAACATAATAATTTGCTGACGGAGAACAATATGGCGGGAGTAAGAAGGAAAGGAAGGCGCTACCGTACATTCGGATTGATATCTCCACGCAAAAGTCTGTTGAATCATAGAATGTGAACCACCGGCGCGGCGTATGCTAATGGCTTTTAGGTTAGTGTAGGTTAAGATAACTCAAGAATAAATTCTAAAGGTTAGGCTGCATGGGCTCCGCTCTTTGCCTTCCGTATAATTGCAAAGAGTAAAGGAGCCCAAACATTTTTTTCATAATTGCCGTTTATTTGTACCTATGTTTAATCGGCTCAATGTATATTCCATTAACTATAATACTGTTGTACCGATACAATATGCCACAATCTGATGTATTCGTTCCCAGCCATTTGCATACAGAGGGTAAACAGAGCACCAACGGTGATTAATAAAAGCCGGAAAACAGTAAATAAAAGCTCTATAAATACGTTTTTTAATTCTTTTATTGTAATAAGTAAGGTCCGTATGCTAATAAATTTATCTTGTATAACCTCGTCCATATGGTGCCTCGCCAGTAGTTTCCAAGAAAAATGATCCATAAGCGGTTCTGTTAGCATTTTCTCCTAAAAAGGTAGTTGAATCATTGCATTGACCGCTAATAAAAGCATTCCAATTGCTACAGTTGTATGCCGGGTACGATTCCGGACGTCGAATGGAGTCAGCGAACAGCATGTGGGCTCTGCTGTGGCTACATGCCTCTGGAAAAATATATAATTTTATTGCTTAAAAAAAATCATACTAACCTCTATGGCACAGAATATAATAATAGTACTACATATTATCTATGGTCTCAACAGTGATTTGTTTGATCTACTTACGAAATAAAGATTCAGGTCCATTACATCCTGGCTGAGGTGCATTTCCTTTATTTGGGAAGAAATCTGCGTTTCCAATGGCATTTTCTACACCTAGCACATATCTGCAAGTGTGGATAACGTCAACGAATTCTGCGTCCGAGGAATCCAGCTTTGAACTTTTCGGCATTGGTGGGACCTCAAAAAAGGGTCGTGCGGGATCTAGACCTAAAAATAAAACGTTGCATATAAATTGCATATTTTTTTATGTCCCTGTGTAGGTATAGGAATCCTGTAAAATTTCAAGCTCAGCTCACCTGTTATCCGGGAAACGTTGAGTTTGCTAGCGGCTCCAGCATTCCCCATCACATGGGCTCCCAAACTATGGCCTATAAGGTGAAATCTATCACTGGTTATTTCGTAACGCTCACTGAGGGCATCTATAAACGATCCAACTGACTCTCCAACAGGAGATGTCTGCACTGCTACAACTGGGTACAGGATTGACTTTGCTATACTTCCCCAGTCTACTCCGATAACGTTTACATCTTTAGTATCTAAATAAGCATCTTTGATGCCAAGAACAGAACTTTTGTCACCAGACGATTCCCAACCGTGTGTAACCATCTTTATTGGGGCTTTACGAAGGTTCTCTATTATTCTGGGATCTGTGTTATTAATCGGTTCCGCCGAATCGTTTAAAACTACGTAATTCTGTTTATTATATCTGAAATTAAAATGATGTATTTATTATTTTAATATATTTTTGGTAGTACAGTATTTGTTTTAATTGCGTAGGTAAGTAGAAGTTCGTCATTCCGTGATAAAGAATTAGGTACCTAAAGTTAAAACTATATCTCTTTTGTTTTACGGTATATTTCAGTAGAGTAGTTAGTTAAGGCTGGCACGGAAATCGAATCCCATACAAATGGTAGTTACGTTTTCATTTTTAAATGGTCACACCGAAGTTTGTACACATAATTAAATGCAAAATATTTATGCTTGTAATTAGGTTTCGTTGGAAAATATCAATCACGAACAAAATAATGGCGGACATACGATTTTGCGTGAAAATTACCTAAAATTGAATTTGCGCTCTTCACTACTCGTACATAGTATAAAACAAAGTCGCTTTTTCTGTCTCTATATCCCTATGTATGCATAAATCTTTAAAACTACGCAACGGATTTTGATACGGTTTATTTTAATGGATAGAGTGTTTCAAGAGGAAGGTTTATATGTATAAAACATGCATAACATAGTAGAGAAACACTGATGATTTCCGTTCAAAGCCGGGGCGGGTCGCTAGTATTTCCTACGCGGTTAAAATGTTGATACCAAAAGTAATTATAAGCATAGACAAGTTTCACTACTTCCATGCTGGACTGGGAGCGAGAGAAAAAACATAAAATGAGCCAGCTGTATTTCCTCCCGGGCATGCTGTAAAAGTCATCTAAGGGATCCGAGGGTTTCAGTTTATTGTAATTTAGGCGGTGGGCTGAAAACCTGTCACTACAGCAATATACCTACAAATCTATCTTAAATAACCCTCAAAACTTTGTCAGACGTGGCGGTACGACCTTTGTTTAGGTCGTTTACGCTCTGCCTACCCCATTAGGGATAAAGGAGTGACTATATGTATGTATAAGTTTGATTTGAATACGTGTACAAATTTTGGTGAAGTTGGGTCTTACCGTTTAAAACTGTGAATGAAACTACGTTTATATGGGATTTTGTTCCCCTTGGCCGACTCATAAGTACCTTCATTATATTACTTGCTAAGCATTTTATACAAATTTATCAGATAACCGACTGTGAGTTTAAATAATCTTAATTTTTTTGGAATCTTACTTTGTGTAGAGTCTGTATTCTATTTCGCCGGATATCCAATAGGAGGTTCGCAAGAACTCTGACGGTGGCATTTCCAACGAAATACGGCGAGGAATACCATCTCCATCAGGGAAATACATCCATGTTTTCCCATACAAGTCCATATCAGGATATTCAATTAAATCCCTCTTAGTTCGAGTTTTACCTGTAACATGAAAATAATCAAACATAGATAAAATTGTAGAACTCCGTTCTAGCCCTGCAGCTGCTAAAATCTGTCTGAGAACCATCCCACATTTGACACAACAAAATCATAAATCATTATAGTCGCAAAAGTTCAAAACTATATAAATAATACTTACTTGCAACGAAAGTCAGTGATAATACTATAAAGAAATGTAAACATAATATTGCTGTAAAATTCATGGTCACAAAATTATTGGACAGAACTGTAGTTTTTTTTTCAACTTTCCTTCACACGTTGGCTAATTAGACTAAAAAACTAAACTTCGAGGTTAACAAAGACTGCGCGGTATTTTAAACTATTATAGCATTAATTAACGGTTTAATTTATATTTCCTATAGATAAAAACTTTCCACATGTGAAGTGTAAAATAGGAGTGAGCCAACTAAATACCTAGGTACTTATTTTACACATGTACCATTGGTTTGTTATTAAGGGCCGATAAAATTTCGAGGTAAAAATTAGACGCAAAGAACAGTCATGCTTTACAAGCCCAGTAATCGTTTAAAATTTAAAAGTTCTCAATTGCAGTTGGAAAATTCTAATTAATTATAAACCTATACTAGTGATCGTTCTTGCAGACTGCACATGGTAAGAATGTTGTGTAAGTTGTATTGTGCACTACAATTTATATAGAATGAGACGAGAGTGTAAGTTGTATTTTGCACTACAAATTATCTAGAACAAATTAATTAGTTTACCAAGTTGATAACAATAAAGGTTATGTTAGCTATGGCTTAAGAAAAGCAGACAATAGAAAATACAAGCAAATGACAGATGGTAGATAATATAATAATATGTAATTTAATGTTTATTAAGTCTGTTATTTTAATTATTTCTGTACATGTTGTTCACAAACTCATAAAACAAAACCAATCATAATTAAAATACCTAAATCACGTCCAAAAGTAACTAGGAAAGGAATCGAATCTGGACCTTCAATTAAACTAAGTAAACTCAATGAGTCAAGGACCTTGGTTCAGACTAGACCTCTTTATTTCTCATTAACCCGTGTCATTTACCTATTGATGAAGCTACCTAATTCTTTGATCTCGAAACGACCCAACGTTTTTTTTTACTATAAGTAAGTAATTTATTTGCATAAACCCGTCCAGCAGTAACTTGAGCGTTTCAATAAGAAAGTCAATTAGTATTTACAAATGTTGCTTCCGGCAGATGTCGATCAAACATCTTCATCACTACATAGTATAAAACAAAGTCGCTTTCTCTGTCCATATATCCCTATCTATACATATAATAAATCTCTAGAAGGGTCGTGTCTGTACATTGAATATATTTACAAAATATGTAATACGATTTAAAGATCAAAACGATTTTTTTTAGAATTTTTGTCTGTCTGTCTGTATGTTACCACATCACGCCAAAACTGCTTAACCGAATTCTATGGGACCTTTTTTATTTAACTGTGTGTTACCCGGGTTGCAACTTAGGATACCTAAAATCACGCTACCTGACTTAGGGGGTAGGCAGGAAATTGAAATTTCGGTCGTGTTTAACCGATTTTGATGCAATTTTTTTGTTTGACTGCGGATTACCTTAACTTTAAGTTACGATACAAATAATCACGCCACCTGACTTAGGGGGTAGGCAGAAAATTGATCTCTGATCGTTTTTAATCGATCTTAAAGGGACTTTTTATATAACTGAGTTTTTTTTTATTACCTGGTGTCCAGCCTAGGTTAGAAATAATCACGCAAACCATTCTAATATTGAGTAAGTACCCCTGTTTGTATGGAAGACACGCAGTGTCGAACATACTGAAAACGCTTCTCCGCGCGTAGAAGTGGGATCTACTAGCCCGTGCGCGGAATCGCGTTTTCCATACAAAACCAAACACAGCTAGTATGAAATAAAACAGCATTGTAAGTTCTAAAAATCCTCAAAAATGAGTTACATATTTTATCGTCCTCTTGCAGCTGAAGCGATTTGTTACATATATTCGTATGAAATTCAGATAAGGTATTTGTATGACCATAATTTAATTTGATTCAAATTTCTTTTATTATAAAAATACTATTATTTACATGCAACAAACTATACATTAATTAACTTTGAAGATGGTGTTCTTCTTTGTTTAACTTCCATTGGGTTAAAGTAGGGCAATTGTCCCCATTGCGTTTAATCCCTATCACTGCTGTAAAATGGTCCTTACCGACGGCGATGACCAAATTACTCTTGCATTTAATGCTGCCATTACTAGTCGGGCCACACTCTGTACAAGCTCCTCCAGCAACCGCGCACCCCGAGGTCCCTCCTTTGCTCCCCACTTTGGGGTTTACCGGCACGTACCGGGTAGATTCTCTCCGATAAGGAGTTCCCAAGGCAACGCCATAAGCCGACGTTCGAGCCCTAGTGGGCGCCCTTAGGCAGTTGCCATTTCATTTAAGGGTGAAGATTGCGTGTAGAAACTCCCCGCCTTAACCCGGTGACGCATTATATACACTTTGTAGAATGGTGCAAATAGGTCTATTAAAAAAAAATCTGTAAAATGGGATAATCAGTATTATAGCACCCATAATTAGTACCTTTCAGATGTCTAAGGGGCAATGCAATGCAACCACGTCGTAGAGTCGGCAAGGATCGCGAAAACTGCTTCTACTCACGAAGCATTTTCTAGTACATACATATAATGACGCCTTTATCCCAAATAGGGTAGGGATAGGCAGAGCGTTAGTGACCTAAACAAAGTTTAATCTGCCACGTCTAACAAAGTTTTGAAGGTTATTTATGATAGATTTGTAGGTTTATTGCTGTAGTGACAGGTTGTCAGCCAATCGACTAAATTACAATTTACTGAAACCCTCGAATCACTTAGCTGATTTTTACAGCATGCTCGGGAGGAAATGCAGCGGCCAGCATGGAAGAAAAAAAATACATCGCTGTTTAAAATCATAACCACCACGCGTACGGACTCGCGGGCACAGCTAGTGTATGCATAAATCTTTAAAACTACGCAACGGATTTTATTGCGGTTTCTTTTAATGGATAGAGTGATTCAAGAGGAAGGTTTATATGTATAATACATGCAAAATATAGTAGAGAAACACTGATAATTTCCGTGTGAAGCCGGGGGTCGCTAGTATCTAATTAATGGTAAGTTTAGGTTTACCGCGTGTGTCATACAATACAACGTAGGAGAATTAACGTGAAATCGCACGTGAAGTGGCATGTTAATTATTTTTTTTTTAAAACTTAAATTTATCCTACTTTTAAAGTTGATTTCGACTTCGGTCAACATAGGGTAGAGCGATTTTATATGAAGGTGTTTTTATTTTTTCCGTTATTTTTCATCTTAAAAGTCATATTTTTCTATAGATACATATAATAACAAAACAATATAAAAACGCGGGGGTAGCTGAACCTTAGAGGACGGCATGCGGTCACACTACGTAGTAGTTCAATTTAAACTGGTTACATATACTTCGTTTAATTAACGTTGAGTTATCAATACCATCGTGTTTTGCGGCACATAGAAAGCTTTTTCTTTGCAACTTAGCAGTGGTTCAAATTACGGAATCGCAGGCAATAATCTTGTTACAGCATGACTTTTGCGGTTGACTCTCTTAGAACTTGTAAAGAAAAAACAGTTTATGGGCTGTAAAACAAGTTAGTATCGACAACTAAAGGCTAAATAAATGAAGTATACATACATATAATCACGCCTTTATCCCTAATGGGGTAGGCAGAGCGTGAAGGTCGTTCCGCCACGTCTGACAAAGTTTTGAGAATTATTTAAGATAGACGTGTTACCTACAAATTATTGCTGTAGTGACAGGTTGTCATCTCATCGCCTAAATTACAATATACTTCTTCTTTCGAGTGGGTATCGAGTCTATCGACCCGATGAACTGAAACCCTCGGATCGGTTTCAAAAGTTATTACAAAAACATACGGAATGTAAGGGACAGCGTCCCGCAAACTGATAGGGGTTGCGTATACATAAGTCAACGGAACTGAAGAACTATCAGCAGGATTTTTTTAAGAAGTGAAAATAAACAGGTTTTCTATACAAATGGTCTGATCGAGGTGGTAGTTTTGTAAGGGAAGTTCAATTTTTTTCATCTTCTGAAAGAAATTTCTGATGATAGTTGATCAGTTTCGTTGACTAAGCAACCAGTTCGGTTATCAGTTTGCGGGACGCTGTCCCTTACACCCGGTACATCTTGCAGATAGTATAGTTGACAAAACGTAATTGAGCCTATTAAAATTAGTACCTACGTCGAATCGACTCAAATTGTATTCTAAGGTCTGCTGTAGGTACGGCATTTCATTTTATAAATAAGCAGTACCTGTTATGTCTTGATTTCCTATGTAACTATTCTATATATGTTTTTATTCGGCGCTTTTTCCGAGCTTCGGAAGGCATGTTAAGCCGTTGGTCCCGGTTAATACCGTAGATATTAGTCGTTAAGCCAAGTCAGAGGTCAGTGCTAAGCATTGGCGGCTTGAAAACTCTGACCTAATCTAGGATTGGGTCTGGTTTCCCTTCTGGGTTACGGAGGTCAGGTGGCAGTCGCTCTGTGTGAAAACCAGTACCCTCGTTCAATCTCCTAGATTAGGTAGCCGCCTCGTAAAATACGGGATAAGGCTAGGGAGATGATGATCTATTTCGATGTTTTATTGAAGAATATTTGAAGTATATATTATTTTCCCCTATCACAATTATATTTCTACCTGATAGTGGGGCTCTTTTAGGTGGGAACAGGTACTAAACCAGCATCCATACAAATGTTCATTTCTTTTTAATTAAAAACATTGGAATGCGAGTGAAGTTAAAGTTTTAGCTTAAATTTGGTTATATTTGAATCAAGTACTTAGAATCTAACTGAACCCAAACCACAGAATATATAATTATTTATTTTATTTTCATAGGGAAACTAACAGCTACAACAAGTTGGTAACAAAATAACAATAATAAGCCAATTATAAGCTTCCACAAATAAAAAACAAACTTATACAGAAGAGAAAAAAGAATGACTTACGTCATATCAGAAAAGCTACAAAATAATTAATAATTACAAAATACACGCCACTAATTAGGTACACATTATCTGTCGATGACACTACTGTTCAACCCCGTACCTGTTATAGAACTCATTTGAGAGAACCTTTTTAATATCTTGATACAGAACAGATCAATGAAACTATTGCTATTCAAACGATTAAATAATCTGGGTAATCTTACCAGAAAACTATTTTTCCTATAATTGACCTTGGAGACGGGTACATCAAGTAACACTTTATGGCGTAGATTTCTAGAGGGGGTAACGAGGCCAATTTTGCTTACAAGATCGGGGCTGTCAATCCTTCCCTGCGCTATGTTGGTGAGGAAACAGACATCAGCTATTTTTCTACGAATATCAAGTGGGATAACGTGGAAGTGAGCACAACGTTCCTCATAGGGACGATATGGTAACCTAAATTTGTAAGTCAGGAATCTTGTAAACTTCTTTTGTTTTTTTTTTCAGTTTTGTGACGTATTTTTTAAGGGTTCCAAACCTGGGATGCGTATTCGAGATTACTTCTCACATACGCACAATACAAAACTTTAATCGTTTTCATTTTTCTAAACGATTTGGAAACCCTAATTAGAAAGCCAAAGGCGTTATACGCTTTATCATAGACATGGTCAATATGCGAGTCAAAAGATAATTTATGATCATGCAATACTCCAAGATCCCTGCTTACATTACTTTTTAGGAGTTCTTGGCCACATAGTTGGTAATTATGAGAAGATGTCCGCTAAAAGAAATATAAAAACATTTATAGACATTCAGATCCAGTTTATTCGATTTACAATAATCATCCAATCTATTAAGGTCCTCCTGCAAAAGCAAAGCGTCGTTACTATTGTTAACATTTTTAAATATCTTCATGTCGTCTGCAAAGAGGAGATAATTAGAATGAATAAAGCACTTGCCAATGTCATTGATAAATATGTCGAACAGGAGAGGACCCAACAAAGATCCTTGGGGAACTCCCGAAGGGACCTCGATCCAAGGCGATACGAAACCGTTAAGAGTAATTGCTTGCGACCTGTTCAGTACATATGAGGAGAACCACCGAAATAAGTTACCACGTATACCCAAAGTTTGAAGTTTCAGCAAAAGTATTTTGTAAACAATTCGGTCAAAGGCCTTACAATAATCAGTATAAACCACGTCAACACAATTACCACGGCTCATATTATCAAAGAGGAATTCATTAAAGATAGTTAGATTGCTGACTGTAGACCTTTGTTGCAGAAAACCGATAATAGTACTACATAACCTACAAACAACATACCAAAAGTATGTAGTACTATTATATATTTCTTCCATGCTGGCCTGGGAGCTAGAGAAAAACATAGAATGTGCCAGCTGCATTTCCTCCCGGGCGTGCTGTAAAAACCAGCTAAGGGATCCGAGGGTTTCAGTATATCGTAATTTAGGCGATGGGCTGACAACCTGTCACTATACCAATATACCGTATCGTAAAATAATCCTCAAAACTTTGTCAGACGTGGCGAAACGACCTTTGTTTAGGTCGTTTACGCTCTGCCTACCCCATTAGGGATAAAGGCGTGATTATATGTAGGTATGTATGTACTATTATATATTCTGTGCCAAAAGAGCAAATTCACCGCAGTTGTTTGTATTTCAACCTTTTTATTTGTACGGTATGACTGACCTACAACCAAATTACCCAACATGAACGGTCCTAGATAGTATTTGTCTAGATTTGCGGCAGTCTGAAGTTCTCGCGCGCTGTACTTTTATTTCTGTTTGTTTAGTTGTCTTAAAAATCGACATTGAAAGGCTACTTTGCTCTGACGCCAAAAATAGTACTACTAATCTTTCCCAATGTTCACTATTTACCCTAAAATGTTGGAAAATAACCTTATATTTTGGTCATTGTCAGAAATTATACATACATATAACCACGTCTTTATCCCTAATGGGGTAGGCAGAGCGTAAACGACCCAAACAGGTTGTTCCGCCACGTCTGAGAATGTTTTGAGGTTATTTAAGATAGATTTGTAGTGTATATTGCTGTATTGACAGGTTGTCAGCCCATCGCCTAAATTACAATATACTGAAACCCTCGGATCCCTTAGTTGGTTTTCACAGCATGCCCGGGAGGAAATGCAGCTGGCACATTCCATGTTCTTCTCGCTCCCAGCCCAGCAGTGGCCTGGGAATTATATCAGGAATTATGTACACTTTAAAAAACTGGTAGTGACTTAGACTCACCCAGATTTTTAACACAAAACTAAAAAAGAAGAAAATCAGCGCGCGACAATTTCAGACTGCTGCAAATCTGGATAAACACTATCTAGATGAACCCAAACAACATATTATAATATAGAAAGAGCAAGTTTACCGCAATTATGTCATTGCGAATGTAACATATGTATATGACTCGCCTATTGGTGAAAAGTTATCATCCTGCTGATCCTGTCTGTCTGAGGTTTAGGTTCAAGACGTGAGCCTCTGATATGTTAAGCTGAGCTTAAACTAGAATAAAGCGCTCATTCCGACATATTTGAATGTGTGGCTCTTCCATACGGAGATAAGCAGCGTTCACCAATGATGCTAGCGCCACTTTATCTGGTACTTGTAAAGCAAATTAAGAAATGCGTAGTTCGCAAAATATAATAGTTATTTCTTACAAAGAGATGCTTGTGTCCGTTTTTTATAGCAATACGCACATTTTATTTATTATATTTATACAAGCATTTCTAGTATTATGTTATGTAGTATTATTTATTATATATTCTGTAATGATGTGTCAGATGTGGTGAAAAAACTTCCAGGCTGTAGACGCTCTGCCTATCCCCGTAACGAATAAAGCTTTTATCATAGAGACGTGATATGATAATACAGGGTGTGAGAGATATATTTCCATAAACAGATAGGGGCTTAGGGGTTGCTCAGTCAACGAAACTGAACCACTTTCACTAAGATATTTATTATCCGTGAAATAATCAAGCAAGCTATCCAAGAGCCAAGATAAGCCACATTCGCATTATTGTGGGAAGCTGTCCCTTACACCCTTTATATATGTTTATAACAGTGTGGACTTCGGGTATTTATTTGGAGAGAAGGAAAATATTTGAATAAAATATACAAATTATATTTATTGGTTTATTCAAACACAAATTGAAAGACTGACAATTAATCGGACCCAAAATGCATTCGGAAACCTACCGTGAATGTTTAGATTCCCAAACCATAATGAAATTAGTTCTGACAACATTAAACAAAACATAAAAATGTTACTAACAGCAAATTCACTTTGTAAAGTCCTTCTAGAATCTAAGTAATACTCAAGATTCCATTCATATGTCCAACATCCGACACTGGATTTAACATCACAGAGATTTTATTACCTACTGAAGATTATTTTAAAACATAGAAATAATCTAAAATCATCTCTAGCAATGTAAATTGATGCATGATTTGCTGCCTATAATTAATAAAGGCTCGATGCTGCTATGTGCTTGCAAAATACACCTTTATCTTAAAGGTTTGCCGCTGTAAAACCTTCACTCTTGCATACATCTCCTTGCATTTATCCATGCGGACCGCTGTACAATCTGACATAATAAGGTATATCTTATAGGCACAAGTGACAGCCCTAAACTAATGAGAACAGTCCACTTATCTCACTCTACGCATTTTTCTTACTTTAAGCAACTTATTAAATAGGTATATAACAATGTCTACGACAAAAAAAACGACGGTCATCAGAGGCTGGTCAATAAATACGAATGATTCGAGAAAACTGTGTGTGTTACGGTGCAAAATTCGCTAAGTTCTAATCAAACATTTTATGAGTAATCTCTCAACTGCGATTAATTATTGCAATATAAGTAAAAAAAGCATTAAGTACTCCAGTTACGCTTTGCTTTAGAAAAACCAACAAGCAAGTAAATAAAATATGAGGTAGGACAAGCAAGAATTCGAAAATTAGTGTGACTAATACATTCATGTGATTCAATAAAGGACCAAGCTATAGCCCAATTTCCTAAGTGTAGTAGTGTAGTAGCAACTTCAAAAATAACCCCTCTGATTGTTCGTCCTAAACAAAACATTATGAAAACTACGCTGTCACCTTCAAAACTAGGGTTATACCAAAGCAAGTGTTGACTTAACGGGTGACTGAATATCGATACCCTACGCTCGTAGACTTAGAAAAACTAGCGACTTTTCGCGCAAAAAATGAAACACTAGCGACCTAAAAACCGCGTATTCATGTGACGTCATACAAGATTAAAAAAGTCAAGGCCATCTCAGTTAAGCGTGATCACGTCGTCGATAGTTTAATGTAAGTGAGTCATAAAGAAAAAATAACGTCCTGTTTAATTTGACCACACACATGTAAGTCGAATAACATTCGACAATTGGTATTTTTTATTTTTGAGTTTTCTCTCGACTCTAGTCAGTGGTAACCAAGTATCCTTCGCACTAGGCAATCCCACATAGCTATGAAACAGCAAGTTTCTGAACAACAACTAACAAGGCGCGATCACGCCTGACATATCGTGACGCCATCGCGCAAATTGTCTTATAGTATGCGAGGTGAACACGGGTTGACCAAACCATCGTGAAAATAGCTGAGTCCGTGTTTGGAGCATGTAGACCGCTTATGCGCATGCGCATCAGATGTATTGGTCTGCCGCCACGGCGTAGGTTCGTCTGGTAGCTACAACCTGTAAACCACGTGGTGATGATAAAGAAACTGAATCATCTTAGAATAGGCAAAAATAGTTTTAAGATATTTTGTATTATATGTAATGTATTTAGGATACCTATTTGACTAGGTTTGCACTATCCCGCTTACCACTACACTTTTTTCTTTCACCCAAAGGTTGCCTGGAAGAAATTGCTACCTTAGCAATAAGGCCGCCTATGTTGTACTTGTTTTTTGTTATGTTTTGTGTTGTATGTTGTATTATTACGTGCAATAAAGTATTTTTATGTTATGTACTCTCACTATACGCACTGCAAAAGGGCTGACTGATTAGGTGCTCTGTTTAGAAGATACCGTCTTCCAAAGGTACTTTCCGGTAAGTTAGTTTTGCCTTTTTTTTATGTAACCACGTGCTGAAATTTATAATTTTTGGAATACTACCATACGAACCTACACCAAGGCAGAAGACCAACGCCATCCAATGCGCATAAGTCTTCATGCGCCAAACACGGACTCAGCCATTTTCACGATGGTTTAGACAACCCGTGTTCATCTCTTACAGCTTATAATGACCTTTTCGCAAAAAGTCCTTTCTCAAAATGTATCTTAAAACGTCTTATTCGCAAAATGTTCTTTTTAATAAAAGAACTGTTTTTTTTTTTCTCAAAATTTTTAATGAGGCTTCAGGTATCTGGTGACTATGCCAGCCTCATGGTATCTTTCATATAATTAAAAAACATGTATTTAACCAGATAGAGTCAGAAAACGGTACAACGCAACCGCTCTGCTGGATAGCGGGTCTGCCAACCAACAATTTAGCTGACCAAAGGACTGTTTAAAAATTCATTAGTTCGTGTCGTAGCTGTGGATGGACTAAAAGAACATTTTGAGAAAGGACTTCTTGCGAAAACAACATTACGGCGCAAATCGCTTCGTATTTCAAACGCTTGTATCCTGTCTCGAGAGCAGGGGTAGAGTGCGAGTGGACTGTCGTCATGGCGCGAGTACAGTTAGTCCTGCATTTCCTCCGGCAGCTCGTGAGGGTTCAGTATCCCTGGGACTGACAGCTGCACTCGCCGTTTCTCCTCCTGCGCCTGTCGCAACGCGAACAACCGCTCTTCTAGGTATAAATCGCTGTCGTCCTCCCCTGTGTACTCCTGTAACAAGTTCAGAATTTCGTTGGAAGTCTAGATTTATGTTCATTACAAAATTGTTTATTATGTATGACTGATGTTATGGCATGGTTTAATGTAATTTGTATTTGTTGTAATTTGTATTTTTATATGGGCCCCTTAAAAGCCTGAAATAAAGGTTTATTTATTTATCTTAGTCCGATATACAAAAACAGATTTCAACCAAGAAAACCACACTAGGCCAAGCCTGTGTCGTGGTCTCTTTACAAATTAGAATTGACAGAAATAGGACGTATCTATTACATAAACGAGAATTTTTAAATTATGAATTATAATAATGTCAGTAACGTAACGGAGCTTTAGAATTTTGCATACTTTTGTAGCTATAAGGAAAAAGGTGGACTCTCCAAACAACGAAATAGCTGGGGCCAGCAGGAAAAAATTGTGACAAAAGTTGCAGCAAAAGATTGGTTATCGATTGCTACAGATAACGGAGAGAGGAAAAAGATGGACGCCTTTACCCTTGGGATCACTAAATGTGGAATAAACTTATAATAATAGATCAGTCATAATATCTTACAAAATAAAAAAAACTTAGCCCGCCAGAATTTTAGACTGCTGCAAATCTGGATAAATACTATCTAGGAGGACCCAAAAACATACCAGAGCAAGATTTAAAAGAGCAAGATTACCGCAATTATTCCTATTTCGAATATGAGATATGACTGGCCTATAGCAATAATAGCTTAGTTTGCAGTGTGTCTGCTTCGTGGACGAGTCAGCCTAGATTTGTAGCTTAATCTGCCTATGCTTAGCAGGCCCGGGATAGATTATTATTATTATCCCTGAGCAGGCAGGCAGTCGATAGACAGCTGATAATGCCTGTATCCAGTTGATTTAGTCAGCTTTCTTTTTCTTAATTTCTTTTCTGTGTGCATCTAGTTTGTTTTTAAATGTGTTAACGTTTGGTGCAGAGACTACTTCTTCTGGCAGTTTATTCCATTTGTTAATAACTCTATTAGCAAAGAAGTTTCTGTGAGGGATGTTGTGCGAAAGACAAGTTTCCAGTTTCATGTGGTGACCTCTTAGATTCCATCAGACATATGTATCGCTTAACCACTTGAACGGTATCTTCCCGTGTAGAAGACGGTTAAAATGAAAACTTTATACAAAGTATGAGAATTATGTTTGAAAACTGTGTCTTTTTAAAACTCTAATTTTAGCAGTACTTTTTGCCAATCTGTGTTTAAATAATTCACGTAACAAAGAGACCGTACAATACTTACTCTTATCTGAACTAAGAAATCTCTAAGGTGATCTTTGAATGCTGGAATATCTTGATCCAGGTTGAATAACCCTTGAACTGTAATCTTGATCTGATTGTCTGTTAAATGGGGGAATGCTGTTTTGAGGAGATTGGCCACATATTCCTGAAACGAAAGAAAAACTGTAAAGTATACATGGAAAACAATAAACTCAGAAACGTAAATTCCAATGGCAACAAGGGTTAGTCAAAATGCTTTGTTTAGTAACATTTCATGTCCACCACAATATAAAAAAAGACAAGGGATCAAGAGCCGAAGTGGCTAAGTAAAGCAATGGCATGACAAAAATTTAAAACAGTTATTTTTAAATGATTATTTAGAAATGTTTCATGTTCAGTACCTGAATATAAAGGACGTTGTCAGGCGTAGGCCCAAGAGGCACAGTCACTCTGCCTGCCTCCACCAGTGAGAAGATGTAGGAAAGTATGGTGGCGTGCATGGTGAGGCCGGCGCCGTGAGACGTATCCGTCACCACGCTGAACACATGCTCCAGGATATCGCACAAGTACGTCTGGTAGAAACTCTGCGCCGCCTGCGGATGCTGCTCAACGTTCTGCAGCAATTTGTACAAAATTTGGAGCCCTGTGTCCGCCACGTTTCTCATTGTGTGCTTAAATGCCCAAATAATGGAATCCAACACCAACTTGAACTGCGCTGGGGGTATACTCAGGAATGCCTTGAAACAGTGCGTGTTCACCGCCTGCAGTAGCAGGAAGAACTCTGTCCTGTGCTCTGGATACTCCTCGAAATCCTTGTTGATCATTTCGAGCGTACACTCGAATACCGCGTCGAAGATTTTCGGTACTTCTGATGTGATGTGGCCGCCGAGTTTGTACACTATCGCGCCCATACAAGATAACACTTCAGGCTCCCTCGCGTCTGCTATCGCAGTCCTCTGATAGTCCAGCAGCACGGCGTCTAGGAGGGGAGGAATGAAGTTCTCCAATACCATAGTGTTGTCAGAGGAACGCGAAACCCAACATGCAATCAATTTCAGAGTTTCTTTCTTTATTATTCTCATGTTCTTTATCAACGGTTGTTTGGTCACAACAACTCCATTTAAGGAAATGGCTTGGCTGATGTTTTCGGACATCACTTTGTAGACATTAAGCATGTCCAAGTATATCCGTCCCAGTTGTACGACGTAAGGATGTCCTAAAGCTCGACAGGCACGCACATTCGTCTTCAGAATACTCACAAGCTGTTTGACAGCTTCCGGATCTTTCAGAATGTCCACATTGTGCGAAGCTTGGGAAATAATGTCATCCCAGACCTGGTTGGGGAGCAGCATGTATTTTTCGATGAGTTGTTCCTGAGCAACTTGGTCGACCTGCGCACTGATCATGTACCCTACAGCTTCGTAGAATGTGTGCACCTGTTGTGTTTGTAAATCACAGATAATGGAACTGATTGTGCTCAAAATTTCTTCAATGAACGGACATGCTTCTCCAACTTGCGTCGTAACAAAGTGCCGTCGGCATTTCAAGGCGATTTTTATGAATGTATCACAGGCCATGTCCTGGACTCCGTCGTGGGTTTCATGCATAAATTCGAAGAGTTTGTTTACCACAGTCTTTAAGAATTTCCAGTGAGCTCTTAAGAAGCGCGGGTACTGTCCTACGACGTACATTATGTTACTGGCAATGATAGCCTTATTGTCCTTGCCTTTTTTCTGTTCACAAAGTCCCAACAGCTCTTTGATCACAACCACAAGGAAGCGTTTCTCATCCTCCTCCATCATGGCTCCTGAAATTGACCCAATAGCCCAGCAAAGGGTGTTAAGATTCTTCCATGACCATTCAGATCCATTCACTTGGTTTTGTAGTTTTTCTGTCATAATGCGTTCAGTGTCTTGGTAATCCACATGGGTTAAGTATACCAAAGTTTCTCTCATATTCTTATACAAATTAATTGAATCAGTATCTTTCATGAATTCTCTTACAACTTCACCATTCTCATTTTCAACAACCAATACTTCTTCTGGCTTAGCCATTCTAGAGATCATAATGTATCTCACACTGCTCAATACATCTGCGTAGAGGGCTTTTCTGCCGGCGACTTTCCCGAGACTGTACAAGCTAGCAGAGTGTGAACACGGGGCAATCTTGTACAACTCAGCTGCTAATGCATTCCAAAACTCCAGACAAATTTTAAATATCTCAACATCTTCAACCTCAGAAATCAACACCAAGTACCTGAGAGCGTTGGTCAGAGTGTTTGTCATCCCTCTCTTTTCAAGAAGCTCACCATGTTCTTTTAGGTAAGTACACAGAAACAAAGCCAAATTTTGGATGAATACCTGTTCTTGATCACGGCCAGCGTTGTAAGCTTCACGGATGTTTGTGGTGAGAGGCAGCATTGCTTCCAATTGTTCCATTGTTTGCACAATCAGTGCAACAAACTGTTCTTCATAGTTGCTTACCGTTACACCAGCTATCTCAGTCAAACAACTCAAAGTAACATTACGGAACATAGGTACGTTCAGAAACTTGAAAATCAGGGTGCTTATCAATTTCATTTCAAATATGTAACCAAGTGGGATCCAGTTCAAAAATCTCAAAAGAGTGTGAAGAGTAGCATCTACTAGTGGGGCATTTTGGGAATTTTCAAGGACAAATTGACAGAGTTGGAAAATCTGGCTGAATTCAGAGCACATGGTGTCTTTAAGATGTTTGGCCTTAGTCTGTGTGAGTTGTCCCGTACTGAATACAAACACTTCTTCACTGAGCAGCTTTAATATCACCATGTTGTTTTGGCAAAGGCTTTCATTAGTTTTTGACGCACCAACAATATCACTGATGAAACTCTCCCAGTTGTGAGGCCACTCTCTTTTTAGAACTTGAATTAGGATCATGTTAAGCTTCTTCAGATAAACTTTGTTGCTCTCCATACTGGCAGGATCTGATGAGTTTTTTATAATAAGTCCAACAATGTACTTTTTTATTCCTTCACACTGATTTCTTGGTAATACTTTCCATCTTGTTTGTATGACTTGTTCCAATATTTGTAATGCATAGTATTTAGTCTCCTGATTTTGTGAGTACTCTAATATTGTATCAACCCGGGTCCAGGCATCAGGGTGCTCCTTTAGCGCGGTGAGGATGTCCTGGGCGATGCGCTGCTGTTCACCAACAGTTGAGTACAGACATCCCACGATGTTATCCAGAAGGCTGATATCTAACTTTTGGTTGAAGTCCAGAAGTTTGGAAGCTTGTTGCTCCAAAGTTGCCATTCTGATTATGGTAAACTTATATAAATTTGTTCCCCTTATATAAAATCAAACTTAGATTGATATATTCACATTCATGCCTCACCATATGCAACACTGAAAAGAAGAAACGAAAAAATTAACAGGCTTCAATAACTCTAACCTCATTCGAGTACAATAATGAAGTAGCGGCTCTTGTTTGTTGTTACAAGACTTATGCATTATTTGCATTGTGGGCTAATGTGCCGACGGGGTGAACATATCGTATTCTCGAGGTGAATAACATGAAAATTATGGTGGGAAAGGAAAATAAAGAGCACACACCCCGTAAGATCTACAGTAGCGTTTGCGGCGTTTGTGTTATTACAACCCAGTGTGGTTGGGATTCTGACAATGATTTGTTCAAGTATGGTTTATTGCTGTATTATTTGGAAAGAAATAACATACCGGAGAAAATAAATTGCGGCGCAATCAGTCTAACGCACTTCCATACACACTATCCGTTGTTTTCGTCGTTTTCTTCGTGAAGAAGCTTGAAAAAGCAAGCATCTATAAATTGTCTATGGTAATAATGCGCGTTCCATTGAATTTTTGTCTATAGTAGAAAATATATAATTGTGTACTGCATCACTTTCTTTCTTATATATTTTGATTGAAGTTAAACAGAGATGCAGCATAATTAATAATGAGAACATATGTTGATCATTACAAGAATCATCACGAAAACGTCATCGTTCAAATTTCATTCATTCGCATTCGTTCATTGTTCTACTTGTCTATGGCTCAAATCAATTGACGTTTCTCAATTTCATGAAGATTTTCGATATTTCTATTTTAGACTGATAAATTTCTAGAAGTCCGTAGTATATTGTAGTACTCATGATCTTGTGTGCGTGAATAACATAAAGCAATAATACAAGCAATACTCCGTGAGAAATGGCTAACGAGAATGAAGATCAGCCTCCCAATGATTCTGCAGAAGATAGGCTGGTGACCACAGAAGATGCTGACAGTGCTGGAGATGTGGCGGTTCAAGACCAGGAAGTGGATGTAAGTGTGTACTTCTATCTGATCTGGCTTGCCAAACAGTTCAAAATATGCTTTCCCTTGCAAATTTTATATCTTAGAAAAATCTTAAAACTCATGTTACCTTATCTCTAGATAACCCTTGAGACTGTCTTTATTCTGTACTAAGAATGTCGTCTTTGCTATTTAAAATTACATGCGATCAATAATTACACAAGGCCCTGACCTAATTTTGAGGTTATTAATATCTTGCTATAGGGTTAATAATGTCCCTTTTTTCCAGATCAATGCGCAAATTGATGAACAGCGCCGAAGAATGCAGCCTACGAAGCTGGAGTCATTCTTTGCGATTACAAAGTCCCTTATTATAAGAGCTCTTGTTGTGTACTTTATCACTAGCTTCTTCCGGCAACCTCAACCACCAAAACCTGACCTCAGCACACCCGGTGGAGCGCCCGCGGCAGCTCGTGTCCCTGCTATCAACATATTCCAAAATGGCAGTGTACTAGATGTATACTCCTACTTATCAGAGAAAGAGTTCTTTGTAGATCTTGATACCGCTAGTTTGATCTGGAAACATACTGGTATAATTTATGGTGATTGGTATGGAGGGCCAAATGAAGATGGCACATATTCCCATTTCGTCACTTTCACACCATCACAAGCACTGAGGAACAATGGCTCGATTTACCTACATGTCTATGTAGTTCCATCGGGCAAATCTCCTGACCCTAATAACAAAGAAAACTATGCTGGACATTACATGACTTATGGAAAGAAAATGTTGAATAAATATAAGAAATTAAAGTACCAAAAGACTCATAATTTGTTGACTGGACAAACAGAGAAGTCTGCTGAGGAAGTTAAGAAAGCTGAAACCATGAAGGAAGAAATTTTATCTCACTGGCATCCCAACATGACTGTGAACTTGGTCACTGATCAGACTACTTGGATGCAAGGTTCTGTACCTCCTCCACTTGATGAGTTCATTTACTTCACTCCGGATGGCAAGCAGTACAAACCTGCTGTATTTATGAATGAATACTGGAATATGATGAGAGACTATGTCCCTATTAACCAAACTACAACTTCTCTCAATCTAAGTTTGACATACCAGCCATTGAGTCTTTTCAAGTGGCAACTGTACGCAGCCCAGGCAATGAGAGACAGACTGAGCATGTTCTCTGCATTGGGAAATGAAGAACAAGATGATGAACAGGACACAGTCAAAGAGCTGCTCATGGATACATCTCCATACCTTCTGGCCATTACTATCTCAGTCTCTGTGCTTCACTCAATATTTGAGCTCTTGGCATTCAAAAATGACATTCAATTCTGGAACAACAGGCAATCACTGGAAGGACTCTCAGTCAGATCAGTATTCTTCAATGTTTTTCAATCAACTGTTGTCCTGCTTTATGTTCTTGACAATGAAACCAATGTAATGGTCAGAATATCTTGTGGTGTAGGACTGTTGATTGAAGTATGGAAGATCAACAAAGTTATGGATGTGAAAGTCCATTGGGAGGACCGTATCATGGGCATACCAAAATTGTCCTTCACTGACAAAGGATCTTATGTAGCATCTAGTACAAGGGAATATGATATTTTAGCTTTCAGATATCTAAGTTGGGCTTGCTTCCCTCTTTTGATTGGGTATGGAGTTTTCTCACTGCTGTACCAAGAGCACAAGGGATGGTATTCATTCATCTTGAATATGATCTATGGCTATCTGCTCACATTTGGTTTTATTATGATGACTCCACAGTTGTTTATCAACTACAAGATGAAGTCTGTTGCGCATCTTCCATGGAGAATGATGACATACAAGTTCCTGAACACATTCATTGATGACATGTTTGCATTTGTTATCAAGATGCCAACAATGTACCGTATTGGCTGCTTCAGAGATGGTGAGTCCTTTAATTATTTATCTAAATACAAATTATGTCTTCTTCTGTTTGTTGACTTTGCATAGTTATCTTATCTTATAATTTATTATTATGCCTATCTCTAGTAAAAATGAGTTTGTGTCCTACATTTTCAGTTACACATTGAACTTGAAAAACTTGAAAATAGTATGCCTAAATACTTTTTATCACAGAAAATATAATAAACAGGATATCTTATTATTTACATAAAGAACACTCTTCCTTGTTCCAGATATTGTGTTCTTCATTTTCTTGTACCAGCGCTGGATCTACAAGGTGGACCAAAAACGGTTGAACGAGTTTGGTTTCTCCGGTGAAATGGAGCAACAGGTGAAGGTGCCCAAAGCAGATGCCCTGGCCATCACTGAAGGTGAACCACAACCAGCTGATAAGAAAAACGATTAGTTACATTTATTATATTGTACACACTATTCAAATTAACCTTTTGAATGGTAACTAATTGACTAGTATTTTTTTATTTTGAGTAGTAAATAATAGTTGTGCTATGTGCAGTATTTTGTCGATCCAATTCGGTGTCCAATACCTATCTCATGGTATGTAAAATGTGTATAATTGTTGTGTGTACTTATAAAGTGTAGCCTTTGGCAGATATTTATAGGTACCAAAGCCTGAGTAAATGCTTACAAAAATGATTATCTAAATATTTATAATCAACTAGTTAGTACAAATACGATGAAAATGGACAGAACCTGACACTAAGGGCCGATTCAAACCGTAATGGCAGCGGCGCGACGAGCAATTTCAGTGTTTAATAATATTAAACGTTGTCTACATACTTTTAAAGATTAGTATTGTTTGAAAATTGGCGACCATTACAATCGGAAGGCCACCGGCGGCCTCTTCCGACCTCGTCGCCCCGCTGCAGGCCGCGCCGCTGCCATTCCGGTGTGAATTGAGCCTAATTCGCACATGAGATGCGTCAGTAATGAGCTGTCCCTATCAACTATGTTTGTGATGCTGTTTGGGATGCTGTTGGTACTGCCCACAAGGCAAGGGTGTCACTTACGACTTTGTGAAAACATCTCATCCAAAATTCTCTTGGGAGTATGTCACTTTCCAATGAAAGTTTTAGTAGCATGGCAGAAGCAGAACCATCAGCACTCTTAAACTTTAATGACACCATAAATTCAGAACAATGCTGTTAGTATTTTGATGACTCGATTTAATTGTAAGGAAGGCTGTGTTTACTTTGTTTTTATCTATTTAGATTATGTAGTGTGAGACTAAACCAGTTTTCTGTTTTTTGATTTGCTAAATCACTTTCTATGATGCACACTAAGTTATAATATGACTGTTATTTATTAAAGACATAAATAGGAAATTATTAACGTGTTTCAAATCATTGGTGCCCATAATAATATTGATTAATGTTTTTTGCAGTACATATTGTTTGGGCTACTCTGATTTGTTTCACATTAAACTTGTATTTAATCTCATTGTAATTTAATATTTCAAATAGTTACATAATTAATACATTTTAGGAAATTTCAGTTTATTTTTGATATTGTGTAAGTGATCAAAGGAATGTTTTTTAAATTGCTTGGTCGTAAATATATTTCTTGTTTTTAATTTTAACTAAATATAGTTATGCACAATATTTTGTTATATTTCTTTTTCCAAAGACGTGACCGTATTCTGAACATCGTTTTACTATTTACGTAAGTCTTTATGGTGTCTTACAATAAATTTGTTGTTTAAAATTAAATAGTTGTTTGAATGAAACACAAAAATACAACATGAGAATATGTTTATTTGTAATTACAATTTCAAATGAAAGTTAAACTTAAGTTTAATCAAAACGGGTAATTACCCCTTCATTTTACATAACAAAATAATACAAAAGTAAAATGTGTTTGCTGGACAAGTAGCCTTGTCATTATAATTAGGATCGCTTTGCATGACAACCTTCCTGTTAATGCTTTGGTCAAGGCTAGAGGTACAGTTGAGAGAAATAGCTACTTGCCTGAGATTTTCTAAGTCTTTTTCGTACTTCCAGGCTATTTGCTCAGCAAAACAATATTGACTGAATAATTAGATTCAATTAAAAAAGGCTTTATAGTAGCCTTATAATATTATCTTTGTCATTTTAGATCAATGGCACTTAGACTATCTTATATCGTCTACAGAGGAATCACATAAGATTATTATTTCAATATCACAGTATCTATCTCAATCTGAGATATTGATAAACATAACAGCACAATGAAATAATTATGTTAAAAGTAAGTAATAATAATAATAATGAATTGAAATAACATTTGAAAATTGGGATTAAAATTTTGGGTTCATAAAATCTTTAATAAAATCATATTAAATAGTGTATTTATTAGTGTGTTATGCATCTTATTTGAATTATCTAAATCTGTCGGATGGGATAGCCTGATCTGATCATCTACTTATTTTGACGACATTTTGGTTTTATGTTCCGATGGAAGAGATAGAATAGATTTAAAAAAAAAATCAAGTCATGTATGTAATGTGTTGTTCTAATTAAATACACTATTTAAAGTTACAGTTCTAAATTGATTATAATTTTACATACAATAAATTCGGAATGTTTTATATTGGGAAACAGATAAATTAAGGATAAACACATGAAATATGCAAGAGAGTTTTCATTAGAAAACATGACTTTTGTGAAATTACACGCTTAGTTTTGTAACTGCATTTGAGAAACATAGAGATCGTTTTGGAAAATTACAATACTTTCATATTTTGTACACACAACAACAATTTCTCAAGTCCCGACAAAATATATTGTCGATGTAAAAATATCCGCGCCCCATTAGAGCCTGACGGCAGTTAAAATGACACTTATACACACACACACTTTTCTTTTTCCTGGTCTTTCATAGACCAGAAAATATTGCGTCGTCTGTGGCGGTAAGTGAAAAGCTGCAGGCGCGACGCGGAGTCCGAAAGGCACACCGTTAAAATGGCGGTGGCCAAACCACAACGCACGATTCGCGCTCGACTTCTGCACCTTGGTTTTTAGTTCATAATCCAGTGATTACTTCCTCGTTGGCGGTGGGTGGATGTTACCTGAAGGGGCAGCCTGGTGCCCAGTGGCCGTAGTTGTGGCAGTGGAAGCAGGTCCCGTAGCCACCGTAGTACGAGCCGGGAACGCCGGCGACGAACCGACTGCCCCGAGGCCGATCGGCCCGGCGACGACGAGGACGGTTTGCCCGTTCTGGAGGAGAAAACAAATCAATTGATTAGTTGGTTGCTTTGCTAATCCAGTCGGACTCCGGTCCCCTGGTCACAACACCCGACCAGGTGGGTGATTACCCTTTTCCCATCCGTCATCACTCGGCCAGCTGGCCTTAAGGAAATACTCCTAAAAGTTTGATTGTTTGCTTGCTTTGATTTATTGGCTGATTGATTTGACTGATTCATTGGTTGCATTGATGGATTGGCTGGTTGGTTTTTTGCTGTATGATTAGCTAAGTTGATTGATTGGTCAGTAGCTTGTTTAATAATTGGTTTCTGTGATTAATTGCTTCGATTGGTGGATAGGTCTGTCTGTTGTTTCAACTCACCGGCTGCAGTATCTGGAACACCTACTGCGTCTCGAACGTGTGGTCGGTAGCTTGCATTAACTAATTTGTTTCTGTGATTGATTGCTTCGACTGGTTGATAGGTCTGTCTGTTGTTTCAACTCACCGGCTGCACTATCTGGAACACCTACTGCGTCTCGAACGTGTGGTCGGTAGCTTGCATTAACTAATTTGTTTCTGTGATTGATTGCTTCGACTGGTTGATAGGTCTGTCTGTTGTTTCAACTCACCGGCTGCACTCTCTGGAACACCTGCTGCGTCTCGATCGTTTGGTCGGTAGCTTGTTTTAAATAATTGGTTTCTGTAATTGATTGCTTCCATTGGTTGATAGGTCTGTCTGTTGTTTCAACTCACCGGCTGCACTCTCTGGAACACCTGCTGCGTCTCGATCGTTTGGTCGGTAGCTTGTTTTAAATAATTGGTTTCTGTAATTGATTGCTTCCATTGGTTGATAGGTCTGTCTGTTGTTTCAATTCACCTTCTGCACTATCTCGAACATCTGCTGCCTCTCGAACGTTTGGTCGGTAGCTTGTTTTAAATAATTGGTTTCTTTGATTGATTGCACCCTATCTAGGTCTGTCTGTTGTTTCAACTCACCGGCTGCACTATCTGGAACACTTGCTGCCTGTCGAACGTTATCGGCGCTGGGAAGCCCGCCCCGCCCCGCGCCAGCCGCACCTGTCTCAGCGGCGCTGCCCGCGTCGCCGGCGGGTGGGGCCTCACCGCGCGGGGTGGAGGGGGCGGAGTCGGCAGATGTGTCAGATCCACTATCGGAACCTGTAGAGGAAAATCATCATCATTTACGCTCTGTCTACACCATGAAAATCATAGAATTTGCCAACCGCTTTTCCTCTCGGGCATGCTGTAAAAACCAGCTAAGAGATCCGAGGGTTTCAGTATATTGTAATTTAGGCGATGGACTGACAACCTGTCACTACAGCAATGTACCTACAAATTATCTTAAATAACCCTCAAAACTTTGTCAGACGTGGCGGAATGGCCTTTGTTTAGGTCGTTTACGCTCTGCCTACCCCATTAGGGATAAAGACGTGATTATATGTATGTATGTATGTGATCCACTATCGGAAACTGTAAGGTAAAGTCATCATCATTTACGCTCTGTCTACACCATTAGGGATAAAGGCTTGATTATATGTATGTATGTGATCCACTATCGGAATCTGTAAAGGAATATCATTATCATTTACGCTCTGTCTACACCATTAGGGATAAAGGCTTGATTATATGTATGTATGTGATCCACTATCGGAAACTGTAAGGTAAAGTCATCATCATTTACGCTCTGTCTACACCATTAAGGATAAAGGCTTGATTATATGTATGTATGTGATCCACTATCGGAATCTGTAAAGGAATATCATTATCATTTACGCTCTGTCTACACCATTAGGGATAAAGGCTTGATTATATGTATGTAAAATTATCATCATTCCCTATTGGAATCGGGAGAATAAAATTTCTTCTTACGTTCGTCTCCGTTAGACAGAATATGCCAATGTTACTAAGGGTAAGCGTAGCTTTCTAATGGTGAAAGAATTTTTGTAATCGGTCCAGTAGGTTTTGAGTTTATTCGTTACAAACATACATACCCACACAAAAATAGAAAGACACAAATCTTTCCTCTTTTTAACATTCGTAAGCATGGATATAGTTAAATAACCCTTTGTCAGACGTGGCAGAACGACCTTTGCTTATGTCGATTACGCTCTGCCTACCCCATTAGGGATAAAGACGTGATTATATGTATGTATGTATATAGATAAAATAACTTGGATAAGTTTAATATACCTGAGCCGAATTCGTAGTCGCGTCGTCGTACTGCCCTCAGAAGAAAAAAAACCATAACTACAAAAAATTAAAGAAATAAAATGCTTCCTTTTGAAAAAAACTCTGTACCTTTAAGTTTATTTAACCAAAGGATATGATAGTCGAATGTCTTTTGCATTTTACGCGCAACATGGTAGGATGCAGTTATGGTTTTTTTCCTTCTGAGGGCAGCGTAGTCGTCACCGCAATAACGGCCCGCATCGCTTCTGTAGCTAAATTGTTTGAAACTAGCTTTCTGTCAGCGGTGTCACCCGTCGCTAAATCAGTTTTCCTAGGGAATGATGGACTTTCCCGCGGTAAATAGTAGCCTATGTTACTGAGGGTAAACGTAGCTTTCTAATGGTGAAAGAATGTTTGTAATCTAATGGTCTAGTAGTTTTTTAACTAAACATACATAAATAGAAAGACACAAATCTTTCCTCTTTATAATAAACTAGCGACCCGCCCCGGCTTCGCACGGAAATTATCAGTGTTTCTCTACTATATTATGCATGTATTATACATATAAACCTTCCTCTTGGATCACTCTATCCATAAATGAAACCGCATCAAAATCCGTTGCGTAGTTTTAAAGATTTATGCATACATAGGGATATAGGGACAGAAAGCGACTTTGTTTTATACTATGCAGTGATAAAATATTAGTCTCTCTATGTCTTGAGATTGTCGTGGTTAAACGGGTTGTCACTTCATCATCATCTCCCTAGCCTTATCCCGTATCTCACGGGGTCGGCTTCCTAAACAAGGGGATTGAACGAGGGTACTGGTTTTTACACAGAGCGACTGCCATCTGACCTCCGCAACCCAGAAGGGAAACCAGACCCAATCCTAGATTAGGTCAGAGTTTTCAAGCCGCCAATGCTTAGCACTGGCCTCTGATATGGCTTAACGACTAATATCTACGGTATTAAACGATATTAACCGGGACCAACGGCTTAACGTGCCTTCCGAAGCACGGAAAAAGCACCGAATAAACGTACATATGAAATTCGAAAACCGAAAAACACATTGGTACGTGGTGGGGTTCGAACCACGACCTCCCGCTCAGGAGGCAGCGGCCCTATCCACTACACCATCGGGCTCTCGGGTGATAAAATATTCTTCTTCTTCTGTCGAGTGGGTATCGAGTCTATCGACCCGATGAACCCTGGTGTCAGAGTTTTTAAACCGCCTAGTAGCACAACTATCAGGCCTCTGACATGGTTTTGAGTAACGACCACTATCAAAGACAGCGACCGGGACCGACGGCTTAACGTGCCCTCCGAAGCACGAAATCTTTTTCTTTTCGGACAATCAGGTGATTCAGCCTGCAATGCCCTAACCAAACTGGGGAAAACTTCACAGTGATAAATTCTCAAATATCGACTTTGTGTTTCCCCCCTGGGAATCGAACCCAGGACCTCCGGATCAGGAGTCCATGGCACTAGCCACTAGACCACGGAGGCAGTTGGATAGATAAATGGATGGATAAAGGTAAGATGAAGTGTATAAGTTAAATATACCTGAGTCGGATTCGTAGTCGCGTCGGAGGAGCCCGTCGTCATAGTCATACTCATCGACGTCGTAGTCGTCACCGTAGTAACGGCTCGTGTCGCTGCTGTAGCTAAATTACATAAAAAGAAAAAAATATATTTACGAAGCAGGTTTTCCAAATTAGGACGCATATAATCACGCCTTTATCCCTAATGGGGTAGGTAGAGCGTAAACGACCTAACCAAAGGTCGTTTCGCCACGTCTGACAAAGTTTTGAGGGTTATTTAAGATAGATTTGTAGGTAAATTGCTGTAGTGACATGTTGTCAGCCAATCGCCTACATTGCAATATACTGAAACCCTCGGATCCCTTAGCTGATTTTTACAGCATGCCCGGGAGGAAATGCAGCTGGCACATTCTATGTTTTTCTCTCGCTCCATCCATCCATATAATCACGCCTTTATCCCTAATGGGGTAGGCAGAGCGTAAACGACCTAAACAAAGGTCGTTCCGCCACGTCTGACAAAGTTTTGAGGGTTATTTTACGATAGATTTGTAGGTATATGCATAGTGACAGGTTGTCAGCCCATCGCCTAAATTACAATATACTGAAACCCTCGGATCCCTTAGCTGGTTTTTACAGCATGCCCGGGAGGAAATGCAGCTGGCACATTCTATGTTTTTCTCTAGCTCCCAGGCCAGCATGGAAGAACTATATTTTTAACTCTATACAAAAAAATTATGACGTCATATTACAAGATCCAGGGACTTTGCGTTTAGGGTCTGGGCATTTTTGGTTAGATAATAACACGTTTAATGACATACTAAAAGTTGGTGCCGGTTTCCAAAACGTTAACATATTGGCGATTTTTGAGGCTAACTCTAGTCACTAGAATGTTGAGATCACCCTTTACTTAGACTGTGATTTCACTGTGGAAATATATGAAATTTTACATCAGGTTTAAGGGACAGCGTCCCGCAAACTGATAGGGGTTGCTCAGTCGACGAAACTGAACAACTATCACCAGGAAATTCTTTCAGGTGATAAAAAAAAAATAACTTCCCATACAAAATGATCAACTCAATCAGTCAATTTATACGGAGAATCAAATATTTCTTTTCACTTCCTGAAAAAAAAACCTGCTGAAAGTTAGTCTGAGCTACCTCAGTTTGCGGGACGCTGTCCCTTACACCCTATGTGTACTCTTCTTCTTCTTCTGTCGAGTGGGTGTCGAGTCTATCGACCCGATGAACCCTGGTGTCAGAGTTTTTAAACCGCCTAGTAGCACAACTATCAGGCCTCTGACATGGTTTGAGTAACGATCACTATCAAAGACAGCGACCGGGACCGACGGCTTAACGTGCCTTCCGAAGCACGAAATCTTTTTCTTTTTCGGACAATCAGGTGATTCAGCCTGCAATGTCCTAACCAAACTGGGGAAAAATTCACAAAGTGATAAATTCTCAAATATCAACTTTGTGTTGGGGACCCTGGGAATCGAACCCAGGCCCTCCGGATCAGGAGTCCATGGCACTAGCCACTAGACCACGGAGGCAGTTATGTGTACTTGTACTTACTATTCCTCGTATTCCTCCTCCTCCCCGATTGATTGGACGTCGTCGGAGTCGCCATTATAGACGCTGCCACCTCCGCTATTAAATAAATTACAGGTTTTAGCCACTTGCTAAATCATATACAGTTAACATCAAATAATTAGTCCTCTCACTGCTTTGATAAACAATAAACTAGATGCACAATCTCATTTAAAAAGTGTCCGCGGCAAAAATCTGCCCATCGCGTCAATCGGGGAGAATTTTCATTCAGTATCTATCACCTTGCTCGCTCGCGGCTTTTGACGTGCCACAATGACGGAGTGCTCAGTCAAAATGATAGTATGTGCGAGTGCTATTGATATTGTACATACATACATACATACATATAATCACGCCTTTATCCCTAATGGGGTAGGTAGAGCGTAAACGACCTAAATAAAGATCGTTCCGCCACGTCTGACAAAGTTTTGAGGGTTGTTTAAGATATATTTGTAGGTATATTGCTGTCGCCGCACTGCACATACGTATAGTTATATTTATAACATAAAAATATTCATTCAAATTTGGACCTTAACGCGTCAAAGAAAGGGTACAATATCAATTACTTACTACTTCCATGCTGACCTGGGAGCGAGAGAAAAACATAGAATGTGCCAGCTGCATTTCCTCCCGGGCATGCTGTAAAAAACAGCTAAGGGATCTGAGGGTTTCAGTATATTGTAATTTAGGCGATGGGCTGACAACCTGTCACTACAGCAATATACCTACAAATCGATCTTAAAATAACCCTCAAAACTTTATCAGACGTGGCGGAACGACCTTTGTTTAGGTCGTTTACGCTCTGCCTACCCCATTAGGGATAAAGGCGTGATTATATGTATGTATGTATGTCTATCACCCTAAGCCCTATTAGGGTTTTAATTTTTTTTAGAGAGAGCATGTATATATCTGTATATACATGCGTCGCGTCTTTGCGCGTCTCTCGTGTTTCGGTCCGTTATGCAGCAAGGCGGGTAGGACCATGGGTGGTTGGTGGGTTGTCAGTCTTTCAAAGTTTAAAAAGAACGGGAGATTATTCTATAAGGTTTTACGGTCAGACGATATTCCACATTTTCGTTCAGTTTGAGGTGACGATACTAGCCAAGTAAAAAACAGAAAAAAAAATCATAACTTACTAAAAACACAATTAGTCGAAAATGCGGCCCAACAGAATCAACTTATAGTAATTAAGATAATTTAGAACCTTATAAATTTGCGATTCATAGTTCGTTGTAGTAACATACATACATATAATCACGCCTTTATCCCTAATGCGGTAGGCAGAGCGTAAACGACCTAAATAAAGATTGTTCCGCCACATATGACAAAGTTTTGAGAGTTATTTAAGATACATTTATATATATTGCTGTAGTGACAGGTTGACAGCCCGTCGCGTAAATTGCAATATACTGAAACCCTTGGATCCCTTAGCTGGTTTTTTACAGCATGCCCGGGAGGAAATGCAGCTGGCACATTCTATGTTTTTCTCTTGCAAGTCCAGCATGTTGTAGTAACGGGTAGAAAAAAAACAGGTAGAAAAAAAACCTTTCTTCCGTGCTGGCCTGGGAGCGAGAAAAACATATAATGTGCGAGCTGCATTTCCTCCCGGGCATGCTGTAAAAACCAGCTAAGGGCTCTGAGGGTTTCAGTATATTGTAATTTAGGCGATGGGCTGACAACCTATCACTATAGCAATATACCTACAAATATATCTTAAATAACCCTCAAAACTTTGTCAGACGTGGCGGAACGACCTTTGTTTAGGTCGTTTACGCTCTGCCTACCCCTATTGGGAAAAAGGCGTGACTATAAAAACCGCGTGAAAAAAAACCGTTGATGGCGGTTATTCGCAATTCGCAATTCCTTAAAATGCATTTGACTGGAACTGACAAGGGTAATTTTTAATTCAGATTATTGAAGTGGCTTCCAGAGTTGAAATTGCCCAAATTGAAATTGGTGGCAATTCGTAGTTGCAAAACTCACGACTTAACAAAGATAAGTCTGCACCTGTCATTTTCTGCCATGAGAGAACAGAAATGGACGGAATCAATAGCATTGCCATGTTCTTTTCTTTGTATTAAAGTTTCTTCCATGCTGGACTGGGAGCGAGATAAAAACATAGAATGTGCCAGCTGCATTTCGTCCCGGGCGTGCTGTAAAAACCAGCTAAGGGATTCGAGGGTTTCAGTATATTGCAGTTTAGGCGATGGGCTGACAACCTGTCACTACAGCAATATACCTACAAATCTATCTTAAATAACCTTCAAAACTTTGTCAGACGTGGCGGAACGACCTGTTTATGCCGTTTGAACCTGCCTACCCCATTAGGGATGAAGGCGTGATTTTATGTATGTAAAGTTTCTATAATACAAAAATTCTATCTCACTGTGTCGGTCTGCATAACGGGTATGCTTTTAGTCGTGAGCGTAGGGTTCCAACAACAGCATTTCCAACAATAGCAAAGAGTTTTGATATGTTATGAATAGTTTCAAATCTTTTTGAAACTATTAAGTAGGTAAGAATAGAATAACTTTATTGGTAATATTATTACATGTCACAAGTGTACATTCATCATCATCTTCCTAGCCTTATCCCGTATCTCACGGGGTCGGCTACCTAATCTAGGGGATTGAACGAGGGTACTGGTTTTTACACAGAGCGACTGCCATCTGACCTCTGCAACCAAGAAGGGAAACCAGACCCAATCCTAGATTAGGTCAGTTTTTCAAGCCGCCAATGCTTAGCACTGGCCTCTGATATGGCTTAACGACTAACATCTACGGTATTAAACGATATAAACCGGGACCAACGGCTTAACGTGCTTTCCGAAGCACGGAAAAAGCGCCGAATAAACAATACATAAGTGTACATTATAGGTACATAATTCAATATAAGTTTACATTTACAGCAATATTCGTAATATTAATGAATGTAAATAATTTTATAAGTTTCATGTTGGACTGGAAGAGATAGAAAACCATATAATGTTCCAGCTGCCCTTCCTCCCGGGCATGCTGTAGAAGTCAGCAAAAGAGATTTGAGGGCTATAGTGTATTGTAACTTAAGCGATAGGCTGACAACCGGTCACTACAGCAATACACGTTACACTCTAAAATTGCCCTCAATTTTTGTCAGACGTGGCGACAGCGCCTTTTACGAGGAGCTCTGCCTACCCCGTAAGGGATAAAGGCGTGATTTATGTATGTATGTATTAAGTAGGTACTATGTTATTTATTTACGAATTGTTTGTAATGATATGAATATTAATAGATACGACCATTCACCAACCTCTGTTTTGCCGTTTTATAACACAGTGCCAATAACGTATACTAAATTAATTAAAATTAGTTATAAGTGCAATACAATAATGTAATAAAGCATGCATACCGGTGTTCCTTCGACTCGTCACGTGCTAGTTCCGACTCGACTTCTGTGAACAATACAGCTCCATAAGCCTAGGATTTAAGCTTATGCTATTCCTATACGTACTTTATGCTATACGAGTCCATATCTAAAAATTCCAATCAAGAATGAATTGGGTTTATTAGACTAGATTGTCTTTTTCTTAATTTTTCTACTTCATAAACTTCTAGTTATAACTTTTGACGTGAAAATATTTTGTATTTTAACATAAACTTTGGATGATTAAATAAGTTTGAAGGGAATAAAGAAATTGAAATTTGAGGCAACTTATAGTAACAATAGCTGCTTTAGGCTAGTATTTATAAAACTTTCTCAAGATTGAGAGTAATATTAAGTATGGATTTGACAGGTCCTTTTGTACTGAAATGACATTTCTGATACGGACTCAACTAGCTGTCAGTCTCAAGTGTTGTGTATAATTACGGGCCTCAGTTTACTGGTACCACAAGAAAAGCTGTCAAAGAATTAGTTCCCACTTAGTGTTATTTGGAAAATAATACAAAATATTTTGTTTACTTAAAGTATTTTATTCATAATTTTATCTATATGTACATAGGGGCAATACATAAAATATTTATACTTATTGCAATCTGGTAAAATGCTTATAATAAATAAAATATCGCTATAAGTTCCTGTTATAATAAAACAAATATTGCTTATAATATAACATAAATCTATTCAATTTTATTTTTATGATAAAAAATAAACGATACGTAAAATTTATTAATTTTAGCTATTTGCTAATAAATATCTGTTTTAAATATTTATAAGTCTTGTCTTGTATGTTATTTTATAAACTTCTGCTATATTGACGAAACAGTTAGAAAATGTAGACGCAATATGAAGCTGTATTGTTCACATCATTACATCCTGCGTCACCACTAGAAGCGAAATTTTAGCTTTTATTGCTTTCGAAATAAGCACCAAAAGTTGAATCAGGTGAATGTGCCATTTCTTGGACAAAGCCTTGCTTGACACATAATCATTGGACACTCAGGGCATGAAGGCTAAATAAACATTACAATCGAAATGTGGAAAATGAACATTTTGAAGAGATTTGCGCTTTGTCGAAAAAAAAAATAAAAAAAAAAATTTCGCCAGCGAAGTCATCTCCCTAGTCTTATCTCGTATCTCACGGAGCCGGCTATCTGATCTAGGTGATTGAACGAGGGTACTGGTTTTTACACAAAGCGACTGCCAGCAGACCTCCGCAACTCCGAAGGAAAACCAATCCTAGATTAGGTCAGAGTTTTCAAGCCGCCAATGCTTAGCACTGACCTGGCTATACGACTAATATCTACGGTATTAAACGATATTAACCGGGACCAACGGCTTAAAGTGCCTTCCGAAGCTCGGCAAAAGCACCTAATAAACGTACATATGAAATTTGAAAACCGAAAAACACATTGGTACGTGGTGGGATTCGAACCACGAACCTCCCGCTCAGGAGGCAGCGGCCCTATACACTACACCATCGGGTTCTTTTTTAGTTTAACCAGCTCACTAAATTAACCATATTGTATTGTTGAGAATACTCTTTTTGTCACAAGTAAAAATAGTCTTTTACAGTATGTACAAACATCAATCTCTGTTCCGGATCCCACCAGAAATAATGACTTCTTAATGAATTTATTTCTATCTATAACTTTACTATTTATTCCTACCTAAAAATCTATTTTCTTCTACGAGTTTTTCTTGTTTTATTATTGGAAACCTCACCTTCTCTGGCCTTCAACAGGTCCTGTCGTTTCTTCTTCACTTCCTCAGACTGTGTTTCTACCATTTTCGAGATGAAGGAATCTATGACTAAACTTTTGCACTCCGATGTTATTGGCGCCCTGAAAAGAGGAAATTTTGTATTGAAGTAATTTTTAAGAAAATTTCGATAGTCTTCTTCATCTGTCGTGTGGGTATCGAATCTATAAAAACCCGATGAACCCTGTTGTCAGAGTTTTAAACCTGCCTAATAGCACTGCTTATAGGCCTCTGATATTGTTTCGACTTTCGATAGTAACTGCAGGGTAATATTTGCTAATGGATTTATACATACATACATAATCACGCCTTTATTCCTAATGGGGTAGGCAGAGCGTAAACGACTTAAATAAAGGTCGCTCCGCCACGTCTGACAGAGTTTTGAGGGTTATTTAAGATAGACTTGAAGGTATATTGCTGTAGTGACAGGTTGTCAGCCCATCGCCTAAATTGCAATATACTGAAACCCTCGGATCCCCTAGCTGGTTTTTACAGCATGCCCGGGAGGAAATGTAGCTGGCACATTCTACGTTTTTCTTTCGCTCCCAGGCCAGCATGGAAGCAAAATTTTATATTGAAGTAATTTTGAAGAAAATTTCGATGGTCTTCTTCATCTGTCGTGTGGGTATCGAATCGATAAACCCGATGAACCCTAATAACACTGCTTATAGGCCTCTAATATGGTTTCGACTTTCGATAGTAACTGCAGAGTAATAAATATTTGCTAATGGATTTATAATTTCTATATCATTATTTTTTACTCGTTAAATACGAAATTCTATTCTCATAAATTTCTCGTAACAATTCTTACTTTCTTTGGAAAATGGTGAAGTGGCATTACCGCGATATAAAATCTCAATAAAAAATCGGTTGTCTGTAAAGTCGGTTTACTGACGATAGTTGAACGTGACAACTTCATAAGAAAATACTGATGGAGACAGATGTCGAACGCTGCCGAACGCGGAGACCGATTGTGCCTCCTTGTCGCTCGTTCCGCTCTCTCGCTTGCACTTCAAGCCTGAAATGGAACGCCTCAGAGCGAGGTAACGCCGCATGAGACATGTTTTTTCGTGCGTGCAGCCGGCTCCATCGAATTATAAGACGTTGTCACGTCAAAAAAGGAAACATTTCTGATAGTGTTTATTTTGAACACCATTATTCATAACACCATATTTCGGCACGGTTGCACGCTCCACGATCAAGAGTGAATTTAAAATGTACAGCTAAGTTTTTTGACGTGAAATCTTATAATTCGATGGAGCCGGCTGCACGCACGAACAAACACGACGCATGCGGCGTTACCTCGCTCTGAGGCGTTCCATTTAAGTCTTGAAGTGCAAGCGAGAGCGCGGTACGAGCGACAAAGAGGCACAATCGGCCTCCGCGTTCGACATCTGTCTCCATCAGTATTTTCTTATGACGTTGTCACGTTCAACTGTAGTCAGTAAACCGACTTTACAGACAACCGAATTTTATTTTAAACTAGCGATCCTCCCCGGCTTCGCACGGAAATTATCAGTGTTTCTCTACTATATTACACATGTATTATACATATAAACCTTTCTCTGGAATCACTCTATCCATTAAAAGAAACCGCATCAAAATCCGTCTTTCTTCTATGCTGGCCTGGGAGCTAGAGAAAAACATAGAATGTGCCAGCTGCATTTCCTTCCGGGCATGCTGTCAAAACCAGCTAAGGGATCCAAGGGTTTCAGTATATTGCAATTTAAGCGATTGGCAGACAACCTGTCACTATAGCAATATACCTACAAATCTATCGTAAAATAACCCTCAAAGCTTTGTCAGATGAGGCGGAACGACCTTTGTTTAGTTCTTTTACGCTCTGCCTACCCCATTAGGGATAAAGGCGTGATTATATGTACGTATGTATGTCAAAATCCGTTGCGTAGTTTTAAAGATTTATGCATACATGCATATTATAGGGACAGAGAAAGCGACTTTGTTTTATACTATGAAGTGAAGGATTTTGTACTGACCGACAAATAGGGCAATCTTTTTTCTTCTTCTTCCACATGGTGATGCAATACTTGCAGAACGAGTGCGAGCAGTTGAGCGTGGTGGCCTGGATGAACTGTTCCGCGCATATGCTGCACTGTAGCTCGTTTTCCACTATTTCGCCCACCTGAAACAAGCCTAAATTATATCCCACCAAAAACATAAAGCTTAGCTTCCATGCTGGCCTGGGAGCGAGAGAAAAACATAGAATGTGCCAGCTGCATTTCCTCCCGGGCATGCTGAAAAACAGCTAAGGCTTTAGAGTGTTTCAGTATATTGCAATTTAGGCGATGGGCTGACCACCTGTCACTAAGCAATATACCTAGAAATCTATCTTAAATAAACCTCAAAGTTTGTCAGACGTGGCGGAACGTGCGTCTCGTTTACGCTTTGCCTACCCCATTAGGGATAAAGGCGTGATTATATGTATGTATGTAAAAACATAAATGTAAAAGTAAAAATCAAGTTCATGGTGGTCTTGGAATTGCACAAAAAGTTGTGAGATCTAAAAAGGGAGCCAAGTCTAGGGTTTATTATAGTAATTCTTAGCTCTTCAATAAGGTTCATTTCATGTGACTTGGCCGTTGTAGACAATAATTCAACTTGTCACCTACAACGCCACTCTACAATATGTGTCTTGATTCCTTATGTAATTGAATCGCGTATTTTCAAATTTTATGTCTAATATTTATGTATTTCTATGTAGGTATAAGTAATTTATATGTATAACTTTATTGTTATTAATTATATAAGTACACTTTAGTAGTTTATTTACGTATACAATGTATTGCCTGAAATGTATACCAGCCCACTAGTTCAACTTTTATTTTCCTGTGCGAAAAAACTTCCTGGAAGAAATTGCTGCTTAGCAATAAGACCGCCTTTTTGTACTATTATTTGTTTTATTTTCTTTTTTTATCTTGTGTCTTTTCTGTGCAATAAAGTACATTCTTATGTTTCTGTGTACAATAAGCTGTTGAATAAACAAAAATATCACTAAGATGACAATAATCTTTTTAAAAATCGCACCTTTACAAATAAAGTGACTTAACTCAAGAAATTGGGATTTCGAGTTTCTGCAATAAAACGACCTTTAAAATTATAACTTAGAACCCTAAAACTTAAAATATTTTTTTGAATATTATCTATCACACTTTACTCTGAAAAAAAAAAAAAAAAAAAAAAAAGTTTGTAGGGTTGTGAGGTTATGTTTTCAAAGATTGTTTTATTGCAGAAAGTTTAATACCATTTTTCAGAGTTAAATCACTTTATTTGTAAAGGTGCGAAATGTGCAATAAGTTTACCCCAGAGCCCAAATACTGACCTCAGCCAAAGCCGCTTGCTTGGACGTGCCCTCGCCGGCTGAATCAGGCAGCACTAACGTCTCTAGAAGCGTGTTCTTTTCTGTTTCCACAGTTTGTAACTGGTTTCGCAGCTGTAAACACAGACATGAGGGTAAAAAAACATAATCTGAAAGTTTATTTTTTCGGAATTTACTGTAAAAGCCAGTACACTGAAGGGCCCGAAAATTTCGGTGTATTGCAATTTAGGCGAATATCATTTACGCTTGTAAAACAACAGAGAATAAAAATTAGGAAAAAATTTAATCAATATAGATAGATAAATAACTAAGATAGGATTTATTTAAGCTTACATCTGTCCTATTTTTATTCATAATTAATAGAAATATTATTACTTTTTTTATTTTATTAATACTCATAAAAAAACTACTAATTTTAACTATGGAACTTTGATTTCTAGAATATACTGTTCGAATCTGAATGATTTCCCTCTAAACTCACTTTCTCCAGTTGATCCTGCAAACTGGAGATGACTTCGTTAGATTGGTCCGCTTCCTTCTGTATCCTCTCCGCTGCAATGGCGGCCAGTTCTGTTTCGCGCTCTTTTACCTTTTCCTACAAACAAACAAACATAAATAAATAAATAATTTCCGCTCATACATACATATAATCACGCCTTTGTCCTTGCGGGGTAGGCAGAGCGTAAAACGCCTCGTAAAAGGCATCTTTAGCCACGTCTGACAAAAATTCGGGCCAATTTTAAATTGTAATGTGTTTTGCTGTAGTGACAGGTTGTCAGCCCATCGCCTAAATTACAATACACTTACACTCGAATCCCTTTTGCTGACTTCTACAGCATGCCCGGTAGGAAGGGCAGCTGGAACATTCTATGTTTTACTATCTCTCCCAGTCCAGCATGAATAATAAATAAATAATTTCCGCTCAATTACGAATAAATAATACATCTTTTATCAAGAAGTATGTTACAAGTTCTTAAGGTCTTGAAAAAGACATGTCTAAAGGAAGTTCCGCATTGGCTTACTTTTTTTTTCTATTTTGTTTTAATCTACGATCAGTGCTGAGACTATAAGAGATTTCTTGGGAGATTTCCACTAATGGCTTACTTAAAATCTTAAAAGGAAGTTTAGTTAGAGAAGGAAGATATGAGGCTGGTTTAGTCACCAAATGACTGAAGCCTCATAAAAAAATGATTATTTTATGCACACCTTTGCTTCTTCTATAGATTTATGAGCATTTATTTCGGCTTCAGAAAGCTTCTTCTGTATTTCCTCTCTTTCTTTCATCTGAAACAAAAAATATGACTGTATTTCTTTTTAATTGACCTATTTTTACCATACTACAAAGTGTCACCGGACTAAAGGCGGGGACTTCCTACACGCTTAAATGCAAATGGCAACTGCCTATGGCTCTAACAATAGCTCATAGATAGATCATACCAAATTGGCCGCCTATGCCCTCTTGTCCATAATAGAACTTAAATCTGTATTTGATAACATAAACAGTACCTACATTTGTTGTAATGAAATGACAGTAATCATGCATGATAGTGATAATGGATAATAGTACCACAGAATATATAATAGTACTACAAACAGAATGGACATTCACCTCTCTTCCCCAGTCCGACGTACGTCACACTCCGCGCCGGATTGTGGGCCACATTGAGCGTACGCTTAGCGGGTATGGCGCGCGCATGTTTCCCAGTGTAACGGAAATAATAAAGTTTTGTGTTCCAAAGATGGTTAGATACTGTTCCGTGTACATATGTCTTTCTACCACAAGATATGACTCCAATAGAAACTTTTTTAGATTCCACAATGATGAGAGACGGTAAGCAAATTCATACAACATATTCAACCTAATCTATTCTAACTAATCAGTTACAGTGAACTACTTTAAAATGTTGGTTTAATCAAGAACTAACCAGAACCAGATTAATGAAGTGATGATTATGACCCGTATAACAAATTTTGTCAACCCTTATAACACGCACAATCACATGCAAAGATGCCATCTGTCGATGTGTGACCAAAATGACATGATAGTTAGGAGTGCCCGAGCTGTGATAGTACATTACTGGAGTAGATAAAGTCCCAGCACCAGACAGAAGAAGATCTTGAATTATAAAGAAGTTTATTTGCGTCATTGTCTGTCTCCTGTTTGTTTCAGTCCAACCTGAACTTCGTATATATGAAGTCTACATTATACTCACAAGTTGTTCCATCTTGACTTTATCCTCATCACTGAGTTTCTTCATTTCGTCCACCTGCCTATTCAGCTGTTCCTCGGCCTGGCGGCGTTGTTGTGCAGTTTCCTGTTCCTGGATTTCCAGATTCTTCTTCATCTTGTTCAGTTCTTGCATCAGAGCTTCTTCCCGCTGCTTTCTTTGCTCTTCTAGCTCTTTTATTTCCTGGTAAAGTACAATAATTTTGTTAATTCATAAAATATCAACAGATAATGATGTTTCTCTTACAGCTAAAGCATTTTAATAAATGGATTAATGTCCTTTGTAAAATACCAAAGAGATATTGTAGAAAGCTGTTGTTATCACTAGCATATTCACCCTATATTAATATATAATCCTTGTAACTTATGTGGTCAATCAAATTCTTTTTTCATATTGTCCAAGGCCCTACGCTAGATCACGACCAAAGCAGCGCTGGCTTGACGTCGTAAAAGCGGATATGGAAAAGAACGATCTCACACCAGTGGATGCCAAAGACCAGGAAAATGCTAGACAGAGGAAGAAGTTTGTAGTGCAAAACAACTTGAACACAGCCAAATTTTATGTCATGATTCCACATCTCTGTATTTTCATAAATCATAGCCTCTATTTAAATTACCTGTTCCTTAGCCAGTGTGAGAAGTTCAGTTTCCTTTCTAAGTTGTTCCTCCCACTGCTGTTTCTCTTTAAGTCTGATTTCTTCTTGTTCCTTCGCTTTGGCTTCCAACTTCTGTAGTAATTCCTCTTTGCAAGAAGTAGCTCTGTTCAGTTCTTGCATAAACTCTTCCCTTTCCTTCAAAAGCTTCTCCTTGAGTAAGTTGTTTTCATTTAGTAGTTCTGTCTCAGACTCATTGTGTTTTTTTATTTGATCCTGTATTTAAAAAAAACTATAATGTAATAACTATTGTATAAAACAAATCAAGAATTAAAGACAAACTACTACATAAAGGGTAAATAAAAATAATAAAATAAAAGACTACCACATAATTTTCTTCTTCAAATAAGTGATTATTGATTGAAATTTGTGCAAACAATTTTACAAAGCACTGTTAATGTATTTGTTATAATAAACTAATTGAATAACTGTACTGATCTAAGAGATACATACATACGTATAAACACGCCTTTATCCCTAATGGGGTAGGCAGACCGTAAACAACCTCAACAAAGGTCGTTCCGCCACATCTGACAAAGTTTGGAGGGTTGTTTGAGATAGATTTATAGGTATATTGCTGTAGTGACAGGTTGTCAGCCTGTCGCCTAAATTGAAATATATAGAAACCCTCAGATCCTTCAGCTGGATTTTACAGCATGCTCGGGAGGAAATGCAGCTGGCACATTCTATGTTTTTCTCTCACTCCCAGTCCAGCATGGAAGTAAGAGATAATCAAAGCATTCAATATCAGTAATGTTGTCCCTATCTTCCTTCCGTGCTGGCCTGGGAGCAAGAGAAAAACATAGAATGTACCAGCTGCATTTCCCTAACGAGCATGCTGTAAAAACCAGCTAAGGGATCCAAAGTTTCAGTATATTGTTATTTAGGCGATGGGCTGAAAACCTGTCACTGCGGCAATATACCTACAAATCTATCTTAAATAACCCTCCTAACTTTGTCAGACGTGGCAGAAACGATCTGCCTACCCATTAGGGATAAAGGCGTGATTATATGTATGTATGTTGTTCCTATCAAAAGGTCATAAAACTTACCATAAGCTCCGCAATTTTTCCTTCCATTTCATCCTTAACAATAGCCAGCTGCACATCTCTTTCTTCAATAAGCGCAGCCTTCTGCCGCTCAACCTCGTCCTTCTCACCTCTCAAGTTCTCAATCTGATCTGCAAACTCATTCTCCAACTGCTGAATCTTCCTGCTCATATCTAACTGTAACTGGTCTTTTAATATCTTTGTTGTGGTCATCTGTTGCTGTGTATTATGTAGTTTCTCTTCTAGATGCTTCATTTCATACGTCTGTGATTCCTCAAACTTCATCTTTATTAAAGTATCATCTGTATTGGGTTCTAGCTTTATTCTTTTTCTGGGTATTACAAACATGTCCGAGGTAGGGTCTACAAACTTGTAGACAAATTCTTTTGTTGGTTCTAAGGTGATGATGTCTTCGTGGGCGAGTTTCCTGACTGCGCCTTTACCTAGCCGATCCCCGTTGACTGTGACACCACAAAGACTACTGTCTTCAATGGCCCAGTCATCATTATCGAGTTTTTTGATTGTACAATGTGTCCTGGATATGAGGACTACTGGTATGAGAGCAGAGCAATGTTTTCCACGGCCAAGTGTAAACTGGAAATAAATATCACACACGTGGTATCACAACATAGTATAAAACAAAGCCGCTTTCTCTGTATATCCATCCCTATGTATGCATAATTCTTTAAAACTACTCAACGGATTTTGATGCGGTTTCTTTTAATGGATATAGTGATTCAAGAGGTTTATATGTAAAATACATGTACATACATATAGTAGAGAAACACTGATAATTTCCGTGCGAAGCCGGGGCGGGTCGCTAGTAAGGAATAACGGTAAAGAAACTGCCTTTTTGGTGACATGATAACAAGTCAGACTTTTGCGTTTTGCGTAATATTGGGAAATTTAGTACTATGTTCAATTGATAATTAGAAATTCGAAAAGCTAATACAACTTTAAATTACCTTGGACGATTGCACAAGCACTTTAAAAAATCGTTTTTATCTTTTACAAAATTATAATACTCACGTTATTACAGGTTAGTGGTATTTTCTGTATTTTGTCATACTCAGGTTTAAGAGGCTTGCAGGATACTAAATAGGGTTCGTTTTCAGACATTTTTATAATTAAATTAAAGATAAAATTAGTGTAAAACACAAACAAAACAAAAAACGAATACGCAGTTCAAGCACGCCATTAACTGTCAAAAGTGTCAAAATTTATGTTGCCAGATAATTATATGAATTTCGAATTTCGTTGTTTTTAAAGTAGTTGTAAGTCTACGAATAAGGAGTAGTTGTAAGTATAAAGTAGTGGTTTTCAATGTAAGTAAAATAATGGATACACATTTCTTGTGGTGATGAGGCCATTTCACGGTCATCCACACACTGGCTAACAGATCTGCTGGTGAATGACCGGAGAAAAACATAAAAATGATCTGGTCATGGGGTCTTGTTTGTCTGATCCAGTAAGGATGTTTTATTCTGTGGTCTTATTAATAAGGTAGTAGGAAAGAAACAGTGGAAAGAAATTGAACATTAATTGAATCAGCTCAACTTAAAAATAAGAGAATTCTTCTGTTTAAGAAGGTCTGGCAGCACTGTTATTTTTTTAATTCTTCGATAGTACAGAGTAGGTTTTGAGTATTATACAGCCATATTTAACCGTTTTATTGACCGTTTTATATGTGCTGCAGGATTTTGGTCTGCACAAAGGATGGTTAACTAGAAATATGATTTTATAGTTCGGTAGGTACCTACGCGATTAATCTGGGGTTTCCGAACCGGAGGTCACGGGTATCGATTACAACAATGCAGGCTGAATCACCTGATTTTAGAAGAGAAATGATTCTGTGTTTCAGAGGGTACGTTAAGCTATCGGTTTTTGCGTACCTGTTTACATTCACCGTTATTACTTTACATAATTCAATAAATTTTACAATTTTAACCTCAGTATAGACCCTTTGGGAGATTGATTTATGTCAGTTGATTCTGGTTGATGTACGGTTTTGGTCATAGACCATCTTCAGGGTGGGTTATTTACACTGGTCTTGTGTACACAAGTGATTATGGCGTTTCTCCAAGTGACAAACGCAGTATAAATAATAAGGTCTATATAAACAATAAATATGGACCTATTTAAATAAGTAGGGAGAAACGTAGTGATTATATGCTCAGTGGTAGGGAGCTCAGCGAAAGAAGGTAGGCAGGCCCCAATAAAAAAAATGCTAAACTTTAACGTAACGTTTATAGAAAATAACATTGCTGGGAGTGAAAACATCTACCTAACATTATATCAAAATGTCCAACAATTCCCAAAATCACGAACGCAGTTCCGCGAAAGTCGGCCCAAAGGTAAGAGTAACTTTTCCTCTCTCGTAATTTAGCCCGCAATATTTTCTGCAAAGTTGCAAAGCGGTATTTTTCTTAGAAACGACGAAGGTAAGCAGAAAGCCAGCGAGATGAAGAGGCGATGAGAGTGAAAGCATATTTCGTGGCGGATAAAACGAATAGATAGAGGTCTTTAATATAAACGAAGCAGACTTTAGTACTCTCGAAAAATGCAGGCTTGGTAGGGTACGGGTTACGGGTTCAGGTTGAATTATTAAAGCGCAGGCAGGCTTCCTACTTTGTCGGCTACCAGAGACTGGGACTCGACGTTTGTTCTTTGGGTTTTTACGATGTTTTTGTGTTGATTTAGTCCACGGTTTCTTCGTATGTTAAAATGATTCGTATGAAAACTGTCTGAAAGATTCGGACGTGAAATTGTGAAATTATAACGGGCGAAGAGAGTATCACGCTATGCTAGGTATGAACACAAAATATTTTAAAAATTTACATACATACATATAATCACGCCTTTATCCCCAATGGGGTAGGCAGAGCGCGATGGTGTAGTGGATAGGGCCGCTGCCTCCTGAGCTAGGTCGTGGTTCAAATCCCACCACGTACCTACCAATGTGTTTTTCGGTTTTCGAATTTCATATGTTCGTTTATTCGGCGCTTTTTCCGTGCTTCGGAAGGCACGTTAAGCCGTTGATCCCGGTTAATATCGTTTAATACCGTAGATATTAGTCGTTAAGCCATATCAGAGGCCAGTGCTAAGCATTCGCGGCTTGAAAACTCTGACCTAATCTAGGATTGGGTCCGGTTTCACTTCTGGTTTGCGGAGGTCAGATGGCAGTCGCTCTGTGTAAAAACCAGTACCCTAGTTCATTCCCTAGATTAGGAAGCCGACCCCGTGAGATACGGGATAAGGCTAGGGAGATGATGGGGTATGCAGAGCGTAAACGACCTAAACAAAGGTCATTCCGCTACGTCTGACGAAGTTTTGAGGGTTATTTAAGATAGATTTGTAGGTATATTGCTATAGTGACAGGTTGTCAGCCCATCGCCTAAATTGCAATATACTGAAACCCTCGAAACCCTTAGCTGGTTTTAACAGCATGCCCGGGAGGAAATTTCGCTGGCACATTCTATGTTTTTCTCTCGCTCCCAGTCCTGCATGGAAATAATAATTTATAATTTACATAATTTGATTTTCTACTTTTACCTGTGCCTTTGCTTCATTGTTATGTATTTCTATCGCAAGGAAAAATTGCTCTAACGTCACGTAATGCGAAAAATAATATTGCAAATGTATAAAATTTAAAGTTTACATTTTAAAGTGGATATCGGAAAATGAAATAAGTAGGTACCTACCTACTACCGTGGGCTTGACTATATTTCAAAAGTTTCGAAACCTACTTTCCCAACCAATCTTAATTGCAATATCCTGCGAATAAGGGACCCGATGGTTTTAGTATATTGTAATTTAGGCAATGTTCTGACAACCTATCACTACAGCATATACCTACAAATCTCTCTTAAATACCCCTCAGAACTTTGTCAGACGTGGCGGAACGACCTTTGTTTAGGTCGTTTACGCTTTGCCTACCCCATTAGGGATAAAGGCGTGATTATATGAATCCTGCGACCAACCCAGACGTTATCTATCTATACGTATAGATAGGGGAAGAAGTAAAAAATATATGATGAAATGAGTTGTGTCTCTTAAGAGCCACTGGGGCTACGAAACCGTCGGGCTGGCTCACATCCGTCCTCAATATATAAACATGGACAGCATATACTAGACGACCCTACGAACCCTAATGTCAGATATTTAAAAAAGCCTCCGAACAGAAAATTCATCTCAAATTAGTTGACCAGGTACTAAATGATGCTATTTGAAAGTAAGGGCTAAACCCTACATTTCAAAATGGCGGCGAAACCTAGTTTCACTAAACAGATCTTATTTGATAGTCCTGCGGCGGTTGTTTTTTATCCAGCCAGACATCCGTTATGGATATATCCGTCGTTATCAGAATCCTCTTCTTCTGCCTAGCGTTTTCTCGGCCTGAAGCTGGGGTCCACTTTCCGGCTTTTTCTACTCCACTTTGCCCGGTTTTGGGCGTCCTCTTCCATATCCACTTTTAATCCTAAAAAAAGTAAATGAGTTGTGTCTTCACTGGGGCTACGAAACCATCGGGCCGGCTCGTATCAGTCCTCAATATATCAAAGTGGACAGCAGAGATGTTGAACAACTCGATAAACCCTGATTTCGGATTTTTAAAGCATTTTAAAGACCATTGATTTGGTTTTTGTAACAACTACTATCAATCTACTATCATCTATTCCGCTTCCGCCGGAATACTCACATTCTCTGTTTACTCTATAACATTCTTTTAAACCCTTGCTCTCCCAATTATCTTCGTGAACGTTTCAATTTCTCGCGTTCCCAGGACAAACCATGTCGTCCTATTGTTAAATCACTACTGTCTATTCCTCCACACCACCACCACACAGATTTTTACTTTTATTCTTTCACTGTCAATGCGGCCAGGTTATGGAATTCGCTGCCGCACACGGTCCGTGACAGTCCTTCTGTCGCTGTCTTTAAAAAGAGAGCATTACCTTTCACTTTCCGTATAGTATTAGTATGTATATATATGTATGTATATTATATTCATATTGTATATATTGTTATTATGATTTTAAGTATATATATAATTAGTTATTTATGTAATTTATAATTTTCTGGTATTATTTTAATATTAAGCTTTATTTGAGCACGCCTAATTTGCCTCTCAATTTAAGTCTCACTTCCGTAGGTAAGTTGGAAGAAATTTCTTAGTAGAAATAAGCTGTATCTGTTGTGTCGTTATTCCTTGTGTATTATCTTTCTCATGTTACTTGTGTACAATAAACAGTAAATAAATAAATAGATAAGACATAGGCTGCTGCATCTATCTAAGGTTCATCACTTTTGTCGCCGTAAAACTAACAAAAAACAGAAAATGTGTCTGACAACCATATTCAAAATGGCGACGGAACCTAGTTTTCCCACACATCGTAATTGATATCTTGCGTCCATCCCAGACGTTAGTTACCAGACATTATCTAAAGCTCCTTCCTCCTTTAAAAAAAAAGTAAATGACTTGTGTATCTTCACAGCCACAGGGGCTAGAGAACCGTCGGGCCGGCTCGCATTGGTCCTCAATATTTCAACGCGGACACCAGATACTGGACGACCCAATGAACCCTAATGTCAGATATTTACTAGTTTAGAACCTAGTTTTCCCACACATCTTAATTAATATCTTGCATCCATCCGAGACGTAAGTTACCAGATGTTATCTAGAGCTCCTTTTTCCTTTAAAAAAGTAAATGAGGTGTGTCTCTTCAGAGCCACTGGGGCTAGAGAACCGTCGGGCCGGCTCACATCGGTCCTCAATATATCATCGTGGACAGCAGAGTTGCTGAACAACTTGAGAAACCCTGATGTCAGTTTTTTAAAGCAATTTAAAGAACTTTTTGCAACAACTACTATCAAAGACATAGGCTTCTGCATCTATCTAAGGTTCATCACTTTCGTCGCCGTAAAACTAACGAAAAACTGAAAATGTGTCTGACTACCATATTCAAAATGGCGGCTGAACCTAGTTTTCTCACACGTCTTAATTGATATCTTGCATCCATCCGAGACGTAAGTTACCAGATATTATCTAGAACTCCTTCCTCCTTAAAAAAAAGTAAATGAGTTGTGTCTCTTCCGAGCCAAAGGGGCTAGAGAACCGTCGGGCCGGCTCGCATCGGTCCTCAATATATCAACGTGGACAGCACGAAAATTGGACCGGACCCTTGTTAATGTCCCGCACTTAGGCCCTCCCGCCCTTGTTCCTGATTATTTATTTAAAACCTATTGATACCTACCCACAGAAGGGTAAACAACCCACGGTTTACTTAGAAACGTCTGTTATGCGGAAGTCAAAGATTAATCGTTACAACTGGTAGATACCAATATAAATATCTAGGTTCCTGGTATTTTACTTTTAAAATATTAGTCGTGTGAAACGACCTGATAAACTCTGGTGTCAGAGTTTTTGAACTGGGCTATCAAAATAGTCTTCTGACGTTGTCGGACCGACTTATCGAACCATTAGGTAGTTCAGCCTGCAATATTCTTACCCAACTGGGAACAATCTCCTAAAATTATACATTATTTTTAACATCCACTTTATATGGGAATCAAACCCATGACACAGGCCAAACTCCGTGTCAGGAAAGCCAATAGACCTCACATCCAGACTTCATCTATGAAATTTACATTAGGCCCTACCGGCCCATATTATTGTAAGCCTATCGTAAGTTCCCACTCAAAGGCTCTGTTATCTCTTTACCCGTTACTTAAAACACTGTGCTCTATTATAGAGCCTTTATGTTATCTAGAGCGTGACTGTTCTGTTCGAGACAGTTTAAGGTGGAAACAGAGCATAGGTGGCGCCCTTAATCGTAAAAAAAATCGTGTCCAAAATACAAATATTTTAATTTATATTTTACGTTAAGGGAAAATCGCAAGTAATTCTCCAGATTATAACCCATAATATCATAGTTCAAACTAAGCATGTAAGCAAAGCTTAGATACTAATGATGAATTATGATAATTATGGGTTATGAAATAGCGAATTACTTGCGATTTTCGCTAAACGTAAAATATTTCTAGAAAATGTTTCTATTTTGGACATAATTAATTTAAAATTGGTGTCGCCACAGTTCGCCCCTTACCGGCCCATTTTGGGATGGGTTCAGTATTCCTTGGGTTCAGTTGACATATGACGAATGTAACTGCTTACAGTGCGACGAGGCTTGAAATGAATGGGAACGGGGGCGTTGCAGTTAGGGAGCACAGTCAGAAACGATATACAGGTTAATTTAATTGCGTGCCACAGCTTAGGGGGTGTTCAGTAACGTAAAAGGAGCCTATAAAAATATATAAAAAAATACAACGCATTAAGAAAGAACAACAGTCGGTAGGCATTTATAATTTTTCCAGAACTGCGTCTGGCCGCACCGCTTTAACTGATCCCGCGAGTTACCGCTATAGCGACTCGCGCGGGCGCAGTTATAGCGATGCGGCCAGACGCAGCTCTTAGAATCATAATAAATACCGACTATTGATTTATTTTTAGAGTAGGATTTTTAAATATTTTTTGTGGGCTCCTTTTACGTTACTTAAACACCCCCTAAGCTATGGCACGCAATTAAATTAACACTCTGTATATATCTATGCAGAAATGACATTGGTGGCCATATTGGAGACGTCGGTTCCTTTTTCGCCACGTTCATTTAAAGCCTTGACGTGCAGGAAGCCTAGAACGGTCGACCCCATAATTCGGACCCTTTGCCTCTTCATGTACAAATATCATTCCTTGCCGAAAATTTATATCACTCCGGCAAGCAACCTGTATTTCCTTTCATAAACACTTATTTATGACCCATATTTTTCATGTAGTATCCAAAATGGTTGTCTCCAATGTTAATACTAGCTCTACATATATAATAATATATCGCGGAGCTGGCGCCAGTAGCGAACTCGTAATTTCATTTAAAATAGTGTCCTACATTTGGTTTCAGAGTGAAAATAATGTTAAATATACCGGGTGTAAGGGACAGCGTCCCGCAAACTAATAGGGGTTGCTCAATCAACGGAACTGAGCAACATTTTTTCAGAAACTTAAAAAAATAATTGGTTTTCCATACAAACTGACTGAACTTTGATTTTCATCTCCTGAAACAAATTCCTGATAGTTGTTCAGTTTGATTGACTGACCAACCCCTATCAGTTTGCGGGACGCTGTCCCTTACACCCGGTATATGTACGGACACAGCCTTTAGTGGTCAACTAATGGTTATTCGAATGTTTGAAAACTGCCGAGTGGTATTCTGTTTTGCGATTTGCGGTCGAGTATGTTTTGGGCACAGAAGGAGAATGAGGCAGCCGGGGCGACAGACCGCACGTTGAATCTATTATTTGTGAGGCGGCTGGACCAATAAGGCGATTATGAGCTTGTTGCCACAGGGGTCGTGCGACCGTCGACAAACAACGCTCAATAAATAAGTAAGGTTTATACCAAAATCGATTGAAAGAAACGAACTCGATGCCTATCTGAAAGATTGGACTGAGGCTGCATTGGACCGTGATGAGTGGAAGACGAAGGCGACCTTTGCCCAGCAGTGGGATAGTAGGCTAGCTATAAAAATAAAAATATACCGATATATACATACAGACATATAATCATGCCTTTATATGTAGGCAGAGCGTAGAAAGCCTCGTAAAAGGCGCTTTCGCCACGTCTGACAAAAATTGAGGGCAATTTTAGATTGTAATGTGTATTGATGTAGTGACAGGTTGTCAGCCCATCGCCTTAATTACAATACACTTTAACCCTCAAATCCCTTTCGCTGACCTCTACAACATGCCCAGGAGGAAGGGCAGCTGGAACATTCAATATTTTCTATCTCTCCCAGTCCAGCAAGGAAGAGAAAATATATTCCGTCATTTTTGTAACTTTCTTCCAAAGCGGAGCTCGTCAGTGGCTGGCAAAACGTACGATTGTTTGTTTCGTTTTCTATTTAGGTTTGCGAATTCGTTTTCACGTGCTAGCCTCTACCGCGTCAATTTTCAGTTTGGTTTTTCCGCTCCCATATTTTGGATGCAATTTCTGTCGCAGAAGTTGGAGTGAAAAGTTTAACGTATACCTAAGGAAAATGTTTGTGCATTTGTGACCTGAAAACTTTGTGTTAGTTAGTTTATTTACCGTAAGGCATTTATTTGCTGTGAGGTCTAGAGGACAGAGCAGCAGCCGATAGTTGCACCTTTAGCACCACCCAGGGTCCCGTGTAGTATTTTTAAGGTAGTTCCTACGGACGTGGAGCAACATCGACCTGTAACGATCACTATTAGAAACAGGGACCGGGACTGACGGCTTAACGTGCCCTCCGAAACACGGAATCCGCTTCCTTCCAGAAAATCTGGTGGATTCAGCCTTCATTGTCCTAACCAAACTGGGAAAAACCTCACAAAGTGATAAATTGACAAATATCAGCTTAGTGTTCCCTGGGAATCGAACTGGTCCCAGGGTTAGTTAGTTTTATACTTAGAATCATAGGTATACATTTCTATAGAGCACCTTTCCGAATGGGGGTGGAAAAAATTGGAATTCCAAGTCCGGTTTTCGCAAATGTCAGTGCGAGACGTTGGGGCGCTCGGCCCCGCCGTTATCACCGATCTGAGCACACACCTGCCTCCGAGAGCTCTTTATCTGATCTTAATAAAGGCGGCGGAAGCCTCTATTCCGATCACGTAGACAATTATTCGACTAAAGCGTGCGGGCTTGAATCACTAACCTCACTGAACGGCCAACTTTTACAATAAATCCATCCCGGCCTCGACACTTAATCAGTCCCGCGATAAAAGCTTTAATCGGGGGTTAGGGGACCTACTGCGCAGCTGAGTTTTATTACAATGTTATTGAACTAAATTAAAAGAGAGCTAGATGAGGGAAGATGCGTCACTCGAAGATAAAGGTTTCGACAGACTGAAGGTCTTTCTCCGCTCAGCGTTGCTTGTTACATCGTAAGATTGGTGAAACTTCTTTAGCAGTTGATGCTAGCGCCTGATTTCCTTCCGCCTGTTGAGACCTTCCCAGATTTGAGGATAAACTCGATCTCGGGTGATCAAGGACCGGCCGAAGCGGCAGATCATTTATTATTTTCTTGGCCGACATCCAATTCTGAGGTCGGATTTAGTCGTGGCTCTATCGTCCCAGTTTTAGGGTTCTCTGATAAAGTAAATTGTTTTTCCACGAGGTTCAAGAAAGGCGAGAACTCATGCATATACTAAGAACTGGTTAAGGAAGCTGATGATCGCTTTGGAGTGAATCAAGTTGGAAGGAGCATTTTGCTTCTACCGAGGCATTTGAAAGAGGTTGTGTTCACAATGTGTTTGGCACGTGGTTATTTCAGATCGATAGCGGGGATATTGATGGCTTGACCAAGGATAAGACTGTTAAGCCGATTCCTCGCAGTTAATTTCATTTACCCTTGATATTTTTTTCTCTTTCTAATTTTACCTCGTAATGCAAGCGAAGGGAATTATTTTACATTCTTCTTCTACTTCCTATCGAGTGAGATTTTCGAGTCGATTTACAACCCCACAAAAAAAAGTATTTAAAATATTAGGCATTGTTTGTGTAACGACAGCGACCGGTCACTGCATAGCATGCCCTCTGAAGCCCGGATTAATTTTCTAATTGACAATCAGGTGAATTAACCTGCATTTACCTAACCTAACGAAACTGGGGAAAATCTCACAATATTGTTTTCTATACGTAGGAATCGAACCTACGTCCTCCGGTTCAGGAGCCAGCTCAGACCACGGAAGCAGTAGTACAGTTGGCTACTGTTTTACGTTGCGTGTGTAAATACAAACCCCTCGTAATTGTTAAATTGGGATTTCGGATTTCTGTATTTTCGTCGTAACAATGCTTTTAATTTACGATTACGTGACTGAGTTTCTACCTGACGCTTAACCGACGGATTAAAATTTAACCGGAAACCGGATCTCGTTTCAGATGGGAGGGAGGAATAAGGCAAAGGGAGATATGAAGGTTGCGTTCACATCACCTACATGACAATGCAAAGCTACCTACCATCAGTTCTTGTAATGATTATGATTATGAATGAGAATGACATTTTAATTTGGGAAATCTTAAATTGTCGCAATATTAAACAAATTGTTCACCTAAACAAGTTCACCTAACTTACTGATTGTTTACCTAATCATGTCGCACTACAAATTCTAAAACGTGGCACTAAACATGGTCACTTAAATTACTAAAAGTTCACCTAAAATACTAAACGTTCACCTGCATCGAACCCGAGAGCCGAAAGCCGAACAAAACGAATTTAGATGAACAATCTATACTAGATTGTTCATCTAAATTCGTTTTGTTCAATTTAGGTGCAGAAAAGGGAATGAATAAATAATAAATATGTGAACATATTTAGATCTAGTATTTTAGGTGAACTAAAAGGGAATACATGGATATTAAAAGAAATCACATTTAGGTGAATAATCTAGTTTTTTAGGTAAACATTCAGTTGAATAGGTGAAACATGTTTAAATAGTGCATGCATCCAGTTTAAATAGTGCGACGCGCGACGAATTGGATTTTAGGTGATCAAAGTTAGGTGACCACCGTTTTCTTTTTTCTTTGAAGAATAATCTTCACTTTAAATTTGTCACCAATGTACAATTTCTCGCTTGGTAAATTGTTAACCATATTTGGAATAAGTTTTTCGTTTTCTCGCGATACAGGATCGCCTAGTGCGGGGTCCATTGCCACACTGTATACTTTGTCAAACCTGTTTTTTGGTGATAAATATTTTTGTATCTAGTATTTTAGGTGAACATAACGGAAATAAAAAGGTGACATTTATTTCCGTATATGACTTTTTATTGAAGGGAATTTAGTTATATTATAAAGTCTAGGACGGTAGTTGCGACAGATGGCATTCAAAAGGAAAACATCAAATATATCACAAATAAAAACTCATACTTATTTTGTACATCATTTAATATTAGTATCTTACAATATCGTAACAAAATAACCTTGGTCCTCTCACTTCAAGTCTTCAACAATTATTTTAACTATTTGTACGAACCACAACTGATCAAATATATGGGTTATTAATTATCATTTTTGACATATTTTCGTAAGAACAGGTGGATGAGGTAGCTACTGTTATGCAAGCCTATACGATACTACTTTTTGATATATACGGGGTGTGTAGGAAATTCTTTCAGGAAGAGAAGAAATTGGCTTTTCCATACAAATTGTCTGATCGAGGTGGACATTTTGTATGGAAACGCCAATTTTTATTTTCACTTCCTGAAAGAATTTCTTGGTGGAAGTTGTTCAGTGTCGTTGACTGACCAACCCCTATCAGTTTGCGGGACGCTGTCCCGTACACCCGGTATAAGTGTCATGTCATGAGATTTGCAAAACATAATTATTACTAAAACTGCGGGACATGCTGAGCTTGCATCTTAAACGCAAAGAATACTAAGATATTTTTATCATTGTGTGTATTACATAACTTTAATATAAAACATCATATATTTAGAATAGAATACATAAACGTTTATTCGTGAAACAATACAGAACTCAACATACAATAAGTAGACATATGTTACATAAACTAAACATGAAAACATAATTATTATTTTTATTGATAATTGTGATCTGTATCGCACCAGGATTTACTAATAAATCAGACGCAAACAAGATCCTGAAGTCTCAATATTGTCCCAATGGCGTCGCTCCACGCTACAGAATCCGAATTCTAATCCTTAGCTAGTGCTGTCACTTTCTTAACTTTGACATAAAAACAGGATAGCTACTTATTTGACGTAAAATAAGGAAGCATGATCTATGCTCAGTTCTTATTTAAAGCGTTTTAAGTCAAATTAGGAATGTCAAAGTCATGTGTTTATTTGCTATCCTGTTCTTATGTCAAATTTAAGAAAGTGATAGCTCTAGCTAAGAATTAGTTAAGGAATATTGCGTCCAGAATTGCCGCCAATACGTCGCATCCGCGAGCGCTCAACCCTTAACACAACCCGTCCACCAAGGTTCCGATATATGCAGGGTTTGTCTCCATGGCATTGCCCTGGAGCCGTATTTTTGAACAGCTCAAACCGAAATGCGCATACGAAATACCAATATTCGCTTGGCAAATTGTATGAAAATCGTATGCGAGAGTTACTCTTTCGTATGCGCATTAGAGTTCGAGTGATTCAAAAATACCATACATACATACATATAATCACGCCTTTATCCCTAATGGGGTAAGCAGAGCGTAAACGACCTAAACAAAGGTCGTTCCACCACGCTTGAAAACGTTTTGAGGGTTATTTAAGATGGATTTGTACGTATATTGCTGTACTGACAGGTTGTCAGCCTTTTACCTAAATTGCAATATACTGAAACCCTCTGATCCCTTAGCTGGTTTTTACAGCATGCTCGGGAGGAAATGCAGCTAGCACATTCTATGTTTTTCTCTCACTCCCAGTCCAGCATGGAAGTAATATTAATAATTTTGTAATAGTATTCAAAAACACGACTCCTGTATATTTTAGTCCTTCGAGCCGGATGCGGATCAAGGATCGGCTTCCCACTAGCAGGACTCACCGGTACCTTGAACTAGCGCCAACAGCGGGTCTACTAAGAGCTAGCAACAATACCTAATTTGCCTGTCAATTTAAGTCTTACTTCCGTAGGTCAGCTGGAAGAAATTTCATAGTAGAAATAAGCTGTACTTGTTGGGTCGTTATTCCTTGTGTATTTTTCTTTCTCATGTTACTTGTGTACAATAAACAGTAAATAAATAAATAACAAACATCGGGACTTGCGCGGACGGACAAAATCTATAAGGTTCCAACATATGCAGGCATTGCCTTCATAGCATTGCCCTGTACAATATAATTCAAGAGGATATACAAAACTGGCAACTAAAAACTGCCATCTAGGATCTAGGATTTTGTCAACATACATATAATCACGCCTTTATCCCTAATCGGGTAGGCAGAGCATAAACAACCTAAACAACGGTCGTTCCGCCACGTCTGACAAGGTTTTGAGGGTTATTTATGATTGATTTAAAGGTATATTGCTGAAGTGACAAAGTCCTGCGAAATTCAGTTTTTTGATAAAAAAGCAAGTATTTTGTCAAAGTCCGGGGTATTTGATCAATTGATTTTTGGTTTTATGATATTTTAATTTATGATAAAATCAATATCGGTCTCTATTTGATATCTGACTAAAACAATAGAGATATGATACCTATTAAAATTATCTAAAATTAATGACTTACTTTGCTTTATTTTACCCCTTTTTAATATAATATCTTTATGCATAAAAAATATATAACATTAATTGATCAAAACCCTTACTTTGACAAAGTACTGGCTTTTTGATAAAAAAAACTGATTTGATTATAATCTTACGACACATATACCGTTTGACCATAATCCATCTCGCGAGATTGCAATCTGTTGAAAGATTGTGAACCGTAACACCTTGATTGCAATATAACGCATTAGATTACAATATGTCCATCCACGTGTGGCATTATTATCAAAAGGTATTTGCAATATTACGGTGACACACACATAAAACTTTAAAATAAATAATGATAAAGAGCAGGACAAATATTTTCTACACACATCATCTTACATCATGCTAGTACTTACTATCATTATCATATTACCACATAGTTCTTTAACATTCACATATTTGTCTGTTTATAAAGATTCATCCATTCCGCAACTACAATGAATTTCATCATTTCCTAGTCAGGTTTCATCTTTGACGTTCTGGCGACTGGGACATTTTTGTGTGATTTTTGTCTTCTTTCATATTGTCAGTGATTTCTTCTTGAAGAAAAGGTTTTCGAGTCGACGTGAGTGATTGAATTTGTTCATTATTGTTTTGGGTTTGCTGACAATAACAATACAGTTTGATTCGAGCATCACTCACGCAAGCACTTTGATTGCCGTACAAGTTGAGGCGGCTGATATCTCCTCGTATTGACCAGTCGTGGCCATCATGGCGGAGCGTAGCCTCGAACACCCCAGCACTCGGCTTCACCTTCACCCGCACTGAAAACTCCTTCCAGTCTCCTGAAAGATCTTCCTTATTATCCAACGTGATCTCTTCTGCTTGCTGTACCACGTCCAACTCCAATCTCGCACATGTAGGATACTCTATCAACATGAAGTTAAGTTGGGCTATTAAATGTTCTGTAGCATTCACAACCATTTTACTCGTATTAGATACTTCTACATGGCGATGGCAAGTACACCACTGATCGTCTATAGCTGCTGACTTACATGTCCTGTTCGATGGTACTTTCAAAAACAAGCTTATGCCTCTATCTTCTACGTTCAATTTACGAACACGCTCTAAAATCGATTTATTTAGTATATTTTCTAAATCTATGAGATCATATAAAGTCTCGTGTATGTCAAAAGGCGTCGTTAATTGTCGAGAATTATATTTCAAGTTGTTGTAGGCTTCAGTATAATTCTGACGAAATGATGGAGGCAGTAATATTTGCGCTAGTGGTAATCGTTCTTCTAGATATCCTAGCTTGGTTGATCTGAAACTACCCCACCGGATTCCGTGGTCACTCATTAGAAATATAATCGTATTATTTAGGTAGTCTGATTTTTCTAACGACTCAAAAAACCTTAAATAACTTTCATCCATTGCAACAGGATAATTCATATCGTCGTGTGACATTGTGGTTTCCCAAAAAAAGCCAAACAACTTCGAATCCTTCAATGTTACAGTAAGAGTTTGAATATAATCTAGCAATATTTGGTATAAGTAGTATTCATTCATACACAAATTAACATTATAATCATGGCTATTTCCAGCTTGATTTTCAGCTTCATTCATGAAGGGGTGCAAATAATAATCAGTTGGTGTTTTTCTGAAACCTTTCATAGCGTAGTTGAAGGTACCTAAGAAACCACTGTCTTCACCAAAAGCTGTATAGTAGCCAGCATCTTTGTACCAATGCCATAGAAATGGACAGTCATCAAAGGTTGTCATCGGCATAGGATGGCATATTTTCTTTATCTCGTTTTTTGAGTAGCCCATTAAAAGCGGGACTAGGTTTGGAAAGGAGTTATCACCTACTTTGTTATACCCTTTCAACTCTACGGCACCTCTGCTCTTCATAAAGCCGGCGGTTTTCGGCATTGTGCGGTAAAAATTTAGCCTAGACATGTTGTCGATACCAATAATTAAAACGTTAAACGCAGGTTTTACTGCTGTTTTATTATTATTAATAACTTTTTTTTCTTCGTCATTATACTTAAGCTGTTTGAAAGGGGCGAATATGAAGAATTGATCATGCAGAAGTCTGGTCCCGTAAACACATTTAACTCTTACAAATTCATCATTTACTTCTATAACATCTTTAAAATTAATACATTCCTTATATTGTATTCTGTGATCAAGTTTTTTATCATTAATGTTTGTAATGTAATCCGGTCTGAAAAATCCTGAATAACAGCAGATTATTCCTTTTAGCTTTTTCTTTCTTATTTTATAATGTTTCAAAACTTTTGCATCATAGTTAAACCAGATGTGACTTCCATTTTGTTGTAACAAAGAGTAGTTTGCGTGCGGACAAGGCTTCAATTTCTTAGGATAATAAGCATATTTTTCTATGAACTTTTTATCTGGATCCATAGCTGGTATACGACAACCTTCAGTTTTGATGACATACTCTTCATGATGCTCGATAGGCATATGCAACTCGTTTTTGTTGAAAAAGACATCTTCACTGTAATTTATTGTGAAAAACATATACATCGTGCTGAATACAAACACAAAAAATAAAATTTTAATATATTGATAGAGTTTTAGTCTTAGGGTCCCTGAGGCACAATTCCAATAGGACGTTCTCATCTTCATGGTCACAACTCACAAACACATTTCACAAATACAAGGTCCTCACATCTTATGCTTCTTTTTCAATATTTCCAGTCGGTACCGACAAGTTGACTAGATCGCGCTAAATTTTAAACTGCCACAAGTGTTTTTGTAGATGAGTTTTCTCAAGCAATATGTAACTAATTACATACGACGTTATTGAGTGTTCTGGCCGTAGTAATTGAAATTTCACAGACATTTCTGACGAAGTCGGATAATCCTTCACGGTATTGCACCATCAGTTGTATTGTATTTCAAAACATTGTTGCTGTTTAAATAAATGATTCTGACAATAGTTTTTAAATCAGGTTTTCAGAGAAAATGTTCCTCTGGTGACTTTCGTGCAGAGTGTGAAAAAATCAGCTTATTTTAGGATATGGCTATTCTAAATTTGAATGTATAGGAGAGACGGCAAAATTCGCAATTAACTTTTGATGATGTGAGAGTGTACTTTATGATCTTCAAACTGCACCACCCTCCATAACCGTACCCTACCAGCGACACCTCTCCTTAAAAAGGTTCCGTTTAACAGAAAATCGCCATTTCCCGGAAAACCATGCAAGCTAGGACAAATTTTTCAAAAAAATATTTTTTGACTATTAAATTACCTGTACGGTAATACCAACACATAAATTTTCTGCCAGTTGTAGTTTTCAATATATGGTGCGTCAAAGTTGACTAAATATCTGCACCTAACAACACTGAATCATTAAATAAACTGGATTTGTGTTTGAGAGTCCGTTAATTATGAAGTTAGGATCTTCCAATGTTGCATTTATTTTGACACCGGTACGGTTATGAAGGGTACCGCAGTTTAAAGTACTCACGTAAAGATACACTCTGGCATCATCTAAAGTTTATTGAGAGTGACAATGAGCATATCATTAGTCACATTGAGTAATTGATCAACTAGCGTTTTCTTGAGCGTTTTTTACAAATCACAGAATACTTTATGCCATGATCAAGACCATGACTAATACAAATTTGTTTTGTGGAAATAGTAAAGTAATCAGACCTATGTACAGGGTTGCGTGAAAATAAAACGTTGTTCTAACAAGGTAATAAAACAATGTAATTAAAAATAACTACGTAGGTATTTGTTAGGTATATGACCTTGATATGACATACTGTAACTGCCTCCGTGGTCTAGTGGTTAGACCCATGGGCTTACGAACCGAAGGTCCTGGGTTCAATTCCCAGGGGGAAACACAAAGTTGATAAATGTCAATTTATAACTTTGTGAGGTTTTTCCCAGTTTGGTTAGGACATTGCAGGCTGAATCACCTGATTGTCCGAAAATAAAAAAGATTCCGTGCTTCGGAGGGCACGTTAAACCGTCGGTCCCGGCCGCTGTCTTTACTAGCTGTGCTACTAGGCGGTTTGAAAAATCTGACACCAGAGCTCATCTGGTCATTTGACTCGAGAATCCACTCGCTAAGAAGTCATGCTGTAGAAATTTTGTGTAAATTTTTGTAAGGTGTACTTACAATTTCTCTAAAATAAAATAACCGAAATTATAATATGACGTGCCCATTTTTTTCGTACCATCCCTGACCACGAATTAACAAGACCTGTCATAGAGGTACCATAGAGAAGGGCTTATAGGTAGTCAATATAGTGCGACCATATGAGAGCTTATAATGGAAAAATTACAGATCTAGATAAATCTACGTTTACTATACCTATAAAGAAAGACTTTACCCGCCCCCCGGCCCCTTTTGCCGACATGAAATCTTATATCGCTCGTTTGAGAACAAGGAAACTTTCATCAGACATCAATAGTTGCTGAACAAAGACGGATAAGTTGGACGGACCCGATCCGCGATCGCGCACGGAAAATAACGCGCATAGCTGCAGCTAGCCTATGATATTAGTCTTATTTTATATAGCGCATTGTACCTCTAGAACTAAGGCTTTCATCAGGTTTAAATAGTTGCTGAACAAAGTCGGATAAGTTCGACCCGATCCGCGATCGCGCACGGAAAATAACGCGCATAGCTGCAGCTAGCCTATGATATTAGTCTTATTTTATATAGCGCATTGTACCTCTAGAACTAAGGCTTTCATCAGGTTTAAATAGTTGCTGAACAAAGTCGGATAAGTTCGACCCGATCCGCGATCGCGCACGGAAAATAACGCGCATAGCTGCAGCTAGCCTATGATATTAGTTTTATTTTATATAGCGCATTGTACCCCTATAACTAAGGCTTTCATCAGGTTTAAATAGTTGCTGAACAAAGTCGGATAAGTTCGACCCGATCCGCGATCGCGCACGGAAAATAACGCGCATAGCTGCAGCTAGCCTATGATATTAGTCTTATTTTATATAGCGCATTGTACCTCTAGAACTAAGGCTTTCATCAGGTTTAAATAGTTGCTGAACAAAGACGGATAAGTTCGACCCGATTCGCGATCGCGCACGGAAAATAACGCGCATAGCTGCAGCTAGCCTATGATATTAGTCTTATTTTATATAGCGCATTGTACCTCTAGAACTAAGGCTTTCATCAGGTTTAAATAGTTGCTGAACAAAGACGGATAAGTTCGACCCGATTCGCGATCGCGCACGGAAAATAACGCGCATAGCTGCAGCTAGCCTATGATATTAGTCTTATTTTATATAGCGCATTGTACCTCTAGAACTAAGGCTTTCATCAGGTTTAAATAGTTGCTGAACAAAGACGGATAAGTTCGACCCGATTCGCGATCGCGCACGGAAAATAACGCGCATAGCTGCAGCTAGCCTATGATATTAGTTTTATTTTATATAGCACATTGTACCTCTAGAACTAAGGCTTTCATCAGGTTTAAATAGTTGCTGAACAAAGACGGATAAGTTCGACCCGATCCGCGATGGCGCACAGAAATTAACGCGCATAGCTGCAGCTAGCCTATGAGATTACCCTATTTTATCGCGCTGTTGAGAATAAGGTAGATAGATAGATAAAACGTTTATTTGGTACTACAATTACACAAATTTTACACAAAAAATTGAACCACAACTAACAAAAAGAAACAACAGATAACATGTACATGTAAACTTAAGACAATGTGTGCTGTAGCAGTGCAAATAGGCAATAGCTCAGCATCAAAATTTGCTCAGGAGCAAAGCGCTGGTTTTCAGCTACAACCTAGAGGAAGACGCGGTTACGGTATCCAATCAGCTGAACGATTGTCAATATGGTTATTAGTATCACTAAGTACCACGGTGACCATTTTAGTCAAGTTTCAGAGATTTTATAAATAAAATTTCGGTGTTTTATAAACTGCATTAGATTTGTGTATTTATAATCAATATTTTTAAATAATACTTGCATAGTTTTGAGTTTAGTTTACTGTTGTTGTAGTGAACGATGTACACCTTTCATTGCCACTCAAATTAGAATTGTATAATACAATTTATTTTGTTTGTACCCATGAATGTCAGATTTGACTGATGTTCGTGTTCCTATTTGTAATAAAATAAATAAATAAAAATAATAAAAATACGATACCATTAAGCTTCACTCTTTAGCTGGGAAAGGTATGGATGTTATCCTGCAGTCTGCAATGTTGTCGATGAACTGGTACTTTTCCATCAGCCAGACTGCAGTCGTTAACTCCACGGACTACAGATTATAAAAAAATACAGTAAATATTTTTTTGAACCAACTGAAGCAGTTCGGTACAAAATCTCGCTTTATTCACAAACAATGTGCAACGGACAAGGGGGCGAGAACTTATTTCAGAAATGGACTCCGCACTCCGCGCCGCACCGCGCGGATTGTGAACTTATCTTATTAGTTTAGTTCCAGTTATTAATTTAAGTTTTACTTTCGAGAAAGCACCGCGACCGTCTTTAAAGCTGGTTTTGTGTGCACAGCATGTCAAGACTTTAAATGAATGTGGCGAAGAAAAGCACTGACGCCGCACCGCCAACATGGCAGCGGTCGCTATTTTTGACATACGTGTTGATACATACGTAAAGTCACGCCTTTATCCCTGACGGAGTTGGGGTAGCGTAAAACGCTCAAGGCGCCTTCGCTACGTCTGACAAATAGTTGTGATCAATTTTAGATTGTAATGTGTATTGATATAGTGACATGTTGTCAGCCCATCGCCTATTCACGAACCTGCGAATCCCTTTTGTTGACTTCTATAGCATGCCTGGGAGGGAGGCAGCTGGAACATTCTATGTTTTTCTATCGCTTACAGTCTTGCGTGGAAGAATATTTTTAACAGATCTGCAGCGCCCTCACCTAAGTTCATTTAAAGCTTTGTTGCACTGTAGTTTGAACAAGAACATTTCAACGGCAAAGGGTTTTAGCGAGAAAGCTGAGAAATTATGAGAACGACGTTTCTAAAGAAGTTATTGACATTTAGCTAGCTAGCCACTGCAATGGGATTTATTCAAAGAAACGGTTGCTAGCCAACAAAATTATACTTATACCATTGTAGAATAAAGATAAACAATATTTCACGTCTTTATATCCAAAAATACATTTTTAAAATACACGTTATGTTATGTTAAGTTACCAAAACTATTGCGATTTTATATCTTACATACATATAATCACGCCTTTATCCCTAATGGGATAGGCAGAGCGTAAACGACCTAAACAAAGGTCGTTCCGCCACGTCTGACAAAGTTTTAAGGGTTATTTAAGATAGATTTGCAGGTATATTGCTGTAGTGACAGGTTGTCAGCCCATCGCCTAAATTACAATTTACTGAATCCCTCGGATCCCTTAGCTGACTTTTACAGCATGTTCGGGAGGAAATGCAGCTGGCACATTCTGTGTTTTTCTCTTGCGCCCAGGCCAGCATGGAAGAAGTAAATAATATAAATATACTACTTTAAGTATACTGTAATATTATATATTACTCCATGCTTATACCTAAAACTTATTTTAGAAACATGTTCTTATAGGCCCGAATTGGTAAACATCACTTCAGATGGACAGCTAGTATGAGTTCGTATCAGAAATGTCATTTCAGTACAATATGACCTGTCAAATCTATACTTAATATTGCTCTTAATCTTGAGATCGCTTTATAAATACGAGCCTTAAAGACATACACAATGGACAAACTAGAAAGAAACAAAGTCGCAGCTGCCAGAGTTAGCCGACTTAAACATTGAATTAATTTCTTTTGGTATAGAGATAGAGACGTATATTATTTCCAATTCGGTTTTAGAATAAAGGTAAACGAAGTTTCATGTCTTTTTATCACAATACAATACAAAATTCTTTATTGCACAAAAAAACACATACAACAGAAATAAAAAGGAACAAACGTGACAGTACAATATAAGCGTCCTTATTGCCAAAGCAGCAATATCTACCAGGCAACCTTTGGGCATAGAAAAAAAAATACAAAATACAAACAATAAAAAATAAAAAGACAAAAATACATTTCTAAAATAAATTACACATGTTAACAAATTAGTTAAGTTACTAAAACTACACTTTCATTATGTTGTTACATCTAATATCTAAAACTTATTTTCGAAACTGGATCTTCGATTAAAAGATATGAAATACCTTTTTTCTAAAACCAAATTGGAAATACTATAGATTAGTTTATTCAATTTAAAAAAACAAATGAAAAATAAATACATATCCTAATCAGATCTGAATAAATGTGATTGATAAAACGAACTTGCAATAACGAAGTATAGCACCTAAAAGCTCGTAATCGTCGGACTTTAGATTTTCATTTTCACAGCGCTCCGTCCGTGTGACGTAATATAAAACGTTTCCCGGGGCGTCGCGTCGCTCGCAAAGAGAAAGGCACTCATATGAGCAGATGAGAGACGTGATTCAATTTGCATGGCATGATGGACGGATTACACTGTGCTGTACTCTTCGCCCTGTTATAACACACTTGAATTAGGCGTATTCGGCGGTATCTTGTATAGGCTAGGAGGCGGTGATGGCAAAAGAAAGGCTTATTTTTACTGGGAATTATGTAGATTCTAGCGAACACTTACCTAATTTAAAGTTGTGTCTGTTGCTTTCCTAAACTAAAAATCTGGCTCATCAAATTTTTACATACATACATATAATCACGCCTTTATCTTTACTGGGGTAGGCAGAGCGTAAACGACCTAAACAAAGGTCGTTTTGCCACGTCTGATAAAGTCTTGAGGGCCATTCAAGAAAGATTTGTATGTATATTGCTGTAGTGACAGGTTGTCAGCCCATCGCCTAAATTACAATATACTGAAAACCTCAAATCCCTTCGTTGCTTTTTACAGCATGCTCGGGAGGGAATGCAGCTGGCACATTCTATGGTTTTCTCTCACTCCCAGTCCAGAATGGAAGATACGTTTTTTTTTTCATAGAATATACTCCATCTGATGTAATAGCACCGTTTTTACCGGGTGCGGAACGCGGACCACAGAGAGCCGCTTTGCTACGATAAATGTTAGAGGAAGAATGGCGGATAAAATTGACGAGGTATGCCAGTTGATGGATGATAGGCGTATAGATGTACTGTGTGTGAATGAGACAAAGCGGAAGCAGACGCAACATGGACCCTACGTAGCGTATTGGTCTGGGGTTCCTGGTACAGAAGCTCTAAGGGAGTCGGTGTATTCCTTTCAAAAAGAGGAAGTAGCGCAAGGTTTTACCATTCCAGAGGTAAATGAAAGTCAGAATGAAAGCGAAATTGAAATGGATGTAAATCTAAATACCAGCTGGCTGCCTTAGACTCAATCGAGAAACGTGCTAAGAAGCTCATTGGAGACTCAGCACTGGTTGAGGCAAAACTACAGAACCTTGAGCACCGTCGCAGAGTGGCGTGCATGTCGGTATTTTACAGGATACATTTCGGGGAGTGCGCGTTAGCACTTCATGACCTTATACCCCCCTCCCCTTTCCATCTCCGGAGCACGAGGCGTGGACAGGGGTTCCACCCTTATGTCGTGGATATACCACAAATTCGCACGAAGCGGTTCGCTTCCACATTCTTAATGCGAACGGCTAAGGAGTGGAACTCCCTGCCGGCGGATCTGTTTCCGGAACAATATAACCTGGGCCTTTTCAAGGCGAGAGTGAATAGGCACTACATAGGTGAGTATGCTCCAACATAGTCCGCATCGTCACTTTCCACCAGGTGAGATGGCGGACAAATGCTCGCCTATATATATGTAAAAAAAAAAAAAAAAAAAATGTGATTGTGAAAGCCCTGAAAAGTATGAAGTTGGGTAAGGCTGCAGGATATGATAGAGTGTCTGTTGAAATGCTGAAGGCCGGCGAAGGAGTCGTTTCAACCTGTGTTGGAGAAGCGGCCAAGTGCCAAGAGATTGGTGTAAGGCTGTTATCGTACCACTATACAAGGGGAAAGGGTCACAGCTTGACTGCAAAAATTACCGTGGTATAAGCCTTCTCAGCGTCGTCATCGTCGTCTCGGCAAACTGTCTGCAAAGGTATTGATTGAAAAAGTGTTGAAAGAAACTGATGAGAAAATATGGGATGCACAAGCAGGATTTCGTAAGGAGATGGGATGTAGGAATGTATTCTTAAATTGTTTTAAATATAATAAATGATTATTTCTTTATTTCAGACTTTCATCCATATACACTTATTATAACATAATAATTCTACATGATTTAAAGAAGTCATGGCAAAATGAGAGCATGCTATGTAGAGACATTTCATCATGACATGTCATGGCTTGTAATTGTAAATAAATATAATAAAAAAAGCAATATACTTAAAGTTATCACATAATTTCATATTTTTTCTTAATATACTACAAGTAAACGTAGCCACTGGGATAACAAAACATGCCTACACATTAGGAATACAACATTTTCATTAGGTAAAAAATGAGAAAGGTATGAAATGCTTCCATGCTGGCTTGGGAACGAAAGAAAAACTTAGAATGTGCCAGCTGCATTTCCTCCCGGGCATGCTGTAAAAACCTGGTAAGGGATCCGAGGGCTTTAGTATATTGCAATTTAGGCGATGGGCTGACAACCTGTCACTACAGTAATATACCTATAAATCTATCTTAAATAACCCTCAAAACATTGCCAGACGTGGCGGAACGACCTTTGATTAGGTCGTTTAGGGTCTGCTTACCCGATTAGGGATAAAGGCGTGATTATATGTATGTATGTATGTATAAAATGAGATGATCTTTTTCTTCGCCGCCTCCTAACCTATAGGCGAAACCCGGACAGCTCAAAGCGGCCATGATGTAGACAGTTTTTCTCCACTCTCGTGGTACTTGGTGCTTAGTCTTTCATGTAATAAAATGCGACAAACCGGATTTCTTGAAGCGCCAAGCTGTATTTGCTTCGTAAGCGCCCGGATTTGTTGTTATTTTTCTCAGATTTCGGAGAATAGAAGTGAAGGGAATCGAACTTTTCGCAATTTCTATACTATAGGATTAAGCTGACGATAGAAGGTGTTTTTATGGATTGCAAGGGTGGATCCAGGATTTTCTTCTGGACGGGCACAAGTATGTACTGTGCTTCTAAGTATCTATTGTGATGGAACCTCTACAGTACAAAAAAATACCGTGCCGAATACAAAAACTGGTACAGATGCACCCGTGCCCCCCTCTTAAGTGTGTATTACAAAAATAATTATGAGGTTTTGGTTTAGATGTATATTACAAAAATGGGGATTTACAAAAATAGTGTTGTGAATTTGCAATATACCTACAAAACTATCTTAAATGACCAACCACCAAAACTTTGTTAGACGTGGCAGAACGACCTTTGTTTAGGTCGATTACGCTCTGCCTACCCCATTTAGGATAAAGGCGTGATTATATGTATGTATGTATGTGTTGTGAATTTGAAAGATAAAATTAAATGAAATTTACTTTACCTTACTTTTGACCTTACCCAACAAAACAACAATATTTGGAACAAGTTTCATTAACTAAATTACTAGGAATTTAAGCTCACGACCCCAATTAAAATGTTTCTTCGAATTTAGTATTTAAATATTACGCATTCGAAATAAAACTGTACTTCAAGCAAATGTTAAATGTAAATTCAAAACTGAAATGAATACTTGTATTTTTTTAAACTACATGTTCGAAACTTTGCGACCTTTATATTTTTTTGTAGATTATATTTATTTAAAACCGAAAACAATAATTTTTCGTTATAATTACTTTCTTTCGTTATAATTTCCTTCCATGCTGGCCTGGGAGCGAGAAAAAAACATACAATGTGCCAGCTGCATTTCCTCCCGAGCATGCTGTAAAAACCAGCTGAGGGATCCGAGGGTTTCAGCATATTGTAATTTAGGCGATGGTCAACCTGTCACTGAAACAATATACCCACAAATCTAACTTAAATAACCCTCAAAACTTTGTCAGACGTGGCGGAACGACCTTTGTTTAGGCTCTGCCTACCCCATTAGGGATAAAGGCGTGATTATATGTATGTATGTAATTACCTACTATCTAACTAATAAACAAATTAATTTCGGAAACTACTTTAAATCCAAGCTAAATACATATAAAATTAAAAAAGTACAGTTTTAATTTAATTTGTTTTCTTCCATGCTGGACTGGGAGCGAGAGAAAAACATAGAATGTGCCAGCTGCATTTCATCCCGAGCATGCTGTAGAAACCAGCTAAGGGACCTGAGGGTTTCAGTGCATTGTATTTTAGGCGATGGGCTGACAACCTATCACTATAGCAATATACCTACAAATATATCTTAAATAACCCTCAAAACTTTGTCAGACGTGGCGGAACGACCTTTGTTTAGGTAGTTTACGCTCTGCCTACCCCATTAGGGATAAAGGCGTGATTATATGTATGTGCATGTATGTAAATTTTAGGGTGCTAAAGGCGAATAAGGTCTTTTAAGAATGACAGTAAAAAGTTATCTTATTGCCAATAGGTGGCTTGTCAAAATATGAGCTGTTAATGTCATGCTTATTTCTATTTGATTTGAGGTTTCATATGACCATGTATTGAAAACTTATCCTTGTCTATGTCATACCGTGTGGAAGGGACAGTGTCCCGTAAACTGGTATGGGTTACTCAGTTAGCGATACTGAACAACTTCCACCAAGTAATTCTTTCAGGAAGTGAAAATAAAAATTTGCTTTTCCATACAAAATGTCTGACTCGATCAGACAATTTGTATGGAAAAGTCATTTTTTTCACTTCATGAAAGAATTTCCTGGTAAAAAATGTTCAGTTTCGTTGACTGAGCAACTCATCAGTTTGCGGGACGCTGTCCCTTGCACCCTGTATAGAGGTAGGTAGGTATACATTCCACGGAGGAGACAAAAATGTAGGCAAGAGTGAGACCACCCTACTGTGCTCTAATGAAGGAGCTACTTCTATTTTTCAGAGCGGCATTACATGGCGCTAGATTATAATACTTGCTAACCTACTTATACATTTAAAGTTCTTTTTATAAGTGACTGTGTTTTATGAATATCAGTTTCACCCGCTGCTGGTAAAAAAAATATGGCAAATACTTTTTTCTGGTAAAACTGTAAAACAAAATTAATATTAGTGCAGATTACCCACCATAGATTTTCTCCGTGAGAAAATACTTATGTTATTCCCTAGTGACAAACTAATTTTAATTTAGCACAGGGTTAATTTGCAATCATATTTCACTTTCATACAGACACAAAGTCGTTAAGTTGACAATTAATTAGCGTCAAATTACGTTTTAATCAAGAAACTCAAACGTCAACATCTTATTAACTTTCCAAACTTGTGATTTAATAATTTATTTTATATTCGAAACTTTATTAGGCATTTACTTAATTAAATCGTACCTGTCTTATTTGTCATATAGCAAAATGTATCTTATTTATACAGTAAGAGGGTTTTAATTTAATTGCATGCCATAGCTTGGGGGGTGTTTCAGTAACGTAAAAGGTATTTAAAAAAATATACATACATACATACATACATATAATCACGCCTTTATCCCTAATGAGGCAGGCAGAGCGCAAACGACCTAAACAAAGGTCGTTCCGCCACGTCTGACAAAGTTTTGAGGGTTATTTAAGATAGATTTGTAGGTATATTGCTGTAGTGACAGGTTGTCAGCCCATCGCGTTTGCTATGTGATATAACAACATAATGAAATAGTAGTTTTAGTAGCTTAACTAATTTGCCAACACGTATAATTTATTTTTGATATGTGTTTTTGAATAAAAAGCCATGAAACTTTGTTTGCCTTTATTCTAAAACTGAGTTGGACATACTATAGAATTGAATTACTAACCAGCTACGCGGCAGGCACATGCTACAGTAGACTAGTCGTTTTACTTCTCAGCTCCAAGGGCCGTATTTATAGCAGCGTAATTGTAATCAGCTCTCAAGAATGACAGCGAGTTTGAGTTCGTATCAGAAATGTCATTTCAATACAAACCGGCCTGTCAAATCCATACTTAATATTCCTCTCAAGTTTGAGATCGTATCAAAAATACGAGCTATAATCAGCTCTCATAAGTGACAGCGAGTTTGAATTCTATCAGAAATGTCATTTCAGTACAAACTGGCCTGTCAAATCCATACTTAATATTGCTCTCAAGTTTGATATCGCTTTATAAATACGAGCCCAAAGAAAGTAATATCAGCCGCCCGTGCACTGTCGTGTCATCGCCATAGCTAGGAGTATCCCGAAACTCATATTCCCAGGAATGACAGCTTTTCTCATATTGCACTATGCAAACGCCGGCACATATAAAATCGTGGAGAAATGAAATAACAATCTACAAGGGAGTTTTTAAAGGGGGTGAGAAAAACCAAAACTCAAAATCCTCAAAACTTCTGTCAGGTGTGGCGAAACGACTTTTGTTTAGATCGTTTACGCTCTGCCTACCCCATTAGGGATAAAGGCGAGATTATATGTATGTATGTATGTGAAAAAGCTTGTGTGATGCTTATGGTGTTACCAGGTGTCCTTTGTCTATTATTACCCCATTGTGTAAAAAAAGAAATATACAAAGGACCGTAAAAATACAAGAGAGAGTGATAAATTAAAAGAACGCAGTTATGTATGATTATATAATTTACCAGTGACCTGCCCCGGCTTCGCACGGAAATTATCAGTGTTTCTCTACTATATTATGCATGTATTATACATATAAACCTTCCTCTCGAATAACTCTATCCATTAAAAGAAACCGCATCAAAATCCGTTGCGTACTTTTAAAGATTTATGCATACATAGGGATATAGGACAGAGAAAGCGACTTTGTTTTATACTGTAGTGATTATGACAGAACGTTGCCGCTAATTGGATTCTACAATAACAACTTTTTTGGATTCTACGGAGTAGGCAGAGCGTAAGACACCTAGGAGAAGGCGTTTTTGCCACTTCTGACAAAGTGTGCAAATATGGATCGAAATGTGCATCCCTACAGTGACAGGTTGTCAGCCCATCGCCTAAATTGCAATCTGTAATTTCTTTGTTATTGTGCAATAAAGTATATTGTATTGTATTGCAGTAGGTACTACGGTAACCCTCGGATCCCTTTGCTGGTTCTTACAGCATTCCCAGGAGAAGAAGCAGGTGGTACATTTATTTTTTCGCTTCCAGTCCAGCATGAAGAAACGACATACATACATACATCACGCCTTTATCCCTTACGGGGTAGGCAGAGCGTTTAACGCCTCTTAAAAGGCGCTTTCGCCACGTCTGACAAAAATTGAGGGCAATTTTAGATTGTAATATTTATTGCTTTAGTGACAGGTTGTCAGCCCATCGCCTAAATTACAATACACTGTAACCCTCGAGTCCCTTTTGCTGACTTCAACAGGAAGGGCAGTTGGAACATTCTATGTTTTTCTATCTCTCCCAGTCCAGCATGGAAGAAGAAACGACTTACAGTATTTAAAAAAAAACATCGTCTTGAGAAGCATGTGGCCCTTCCCGATCCTAACGCGCTAATGAACCGAGCAGTGAAGGAACATCCTACTAAAGACTTCAGACTGATTTCGGGGTGCATTTTTATATCTCTATAGCAACCTGACTAGTTTTTACAGCAGGCCCAGGAGAAGCAGCTAGCACATTCTATGTTTTTTCTCGCTCCCAGAAAGAAACGACTTTTAATATTTAAAAAAAAACTCATCGTCTTGAGAAGCATGTGGCTCTTCCCTATCCGAACGCGCTAATGAACCGAGCAGTGAAGGAACATCCTACTAAAGACTTCAGACTGATTTCGGGGTGCATTTTTATATCTCTATAGTAACCTGACTAGTTTTTACAGCAGGCCCAGGAGAAGCAGCTAGCACATTCTATGTTTTTTCTCGCTCCCAGAAAGAAACGACTTTTAATATTTAAAAAAAAACTCATCGTCTTGAGAAGCATGTGGCTCTTCCCTATCCGAACGCGCTAATGAACCGAGCAGTGAAGGAACATCCTACTAAAGACTTCAGACTGATCTCGGGGTGGATTTTTTGAGCGCACCTTCTTCCCTTGTTCATTAGTGTAATTAACTTATGCCGTACTCTCCACAATTCCGGATCCCAGCCATTATTAAATTGCGCGGACTTCCAGACATGGGGGGACATTTATTATTACTGCCTCCGTGGGCTAGTGGTCTGAGCCATGAGCTTTCGATTCAGAGGTATTGAGTTCGATTTTCAGGGAACACACGTTAGCTATTTTTTACATACATACATATTATCAAGCTTTTATCCCTAATGGGGTAGGAAGAGCGTAAACGACCTAAACAAAGGTCGTTACGCCACGTTTGACAAAATTTTGAGGGTTATTTAAAACGGGAGGAAATGTATCTGGCAAGTTTTTCTCTTACTCCCAGTCCAGCATGGAAGGAATTATTTATATTTTTATAATTTATCACTTTATAAGATTTTCCTAAGTTTGGTTAGGATAATGCAGGGTGAATCACCTGATTCACGGTCGCTGTCTTTGATAATGGTCGTTGCAAACACCTCGTCGGCTGCCTGTTAGCTGTGCTGTTAGGTAGTTTTAAAGCATTGACACCAGGATTTACCGGGCCCGTCGACTCGAAAGCCCACACGAAAAGAAGATTAAATTGCGCAGTCTTTCAGACATCAGGGGGCATTTATTATTGCCAGTCAATTCAATTGAAAATTCGTGGATTTAATGGACTCCATTATATATATCCGATAATGGTGATGATTCTGCCTTAGACACAACGGTGACGGTTTTAACTTTCATATTTTCTTAAATTATAGTAAAACAAGAAACAGAAATTAAACAGCTGATATGAATCCTGTTAAAGTTACTTATACGACACCATACGTTACACGTCTAAAATAAGACGGCATCCTAGATACTGATCTCGATTCTAGATTTGCCGTCTAAAACGAAAATTAAAATCTATTTGCCACTTTCAGACTAAAAAACATTGGAATAGGTCAGGAGATCTATTCTCTCCGGTTTTTGATTTATACATACATACATATAATCACGCCTTTGTCCCTAATGGGGTAGGCAGAGCGTAAACAACCTAAACAAAGGCCGTTTCGCCACGTCTGACAAAGTTTTGAGGGTTATTTAAGATAGATTTGTAGGTATATTGCTGTAGTGACAGGTTGTCAGCCCATCGCCTTAATTGCAATATACTGAAACCCTCGGATCCCTTAGCTGGTTTTTAATTTTTCATTTCGGGAGGAAATGCAGCTGGCACATTCTATGTTTTTCTCTCGCTCCCAGTCCAGAATTGAAGTTTTTGATTTATAGTCGGTGGTTTTATGCGTTACATGTCATTTTTCATACGGCGAATAAAATTGGCAGAAATACTGGGGAAACGTGCAAAAGGGCGTCAAAATCAAGCGGACAAAGTGTAAAACCATAGAGTATAAATCGGCTGTCGAAAGTGACAGATAGATTTACATTTTAGTTTTAGCCGGTGGTATTTAGCCCAGTGTCTTATTTTAAACACTTTACGTGACTTTGACAGTATTAAAATCAGTTGCTGGCCTGCTGTGTTTCTACAAGAACATACAAGTGAGTAGTCGTTGATTTTTTAGTATGAATAACACTTGTTCGTCGTTTTGCTGTATTTATATTTTTATAAGGATTAAACTTAAACAAGTTAATTTGTATAACAACCAAATCAGCTCCACTGCCTTTCTATTGTATGTCAGGGCCATGACGCGATTACAATACGATTAAGTTTAACGGATAGCTTTATAATTCATTCATTAAAGTAAAATGAGTATAATTGAGTGGTCATGACGGGCTGTCAGTATGACATATTAAAAAGGAGGATCTAGGAGTGTTCTTCCATGCTGGCCTGGGAGCGAGAGAAAAACATAGAATGCGCCAGCTGCATTTCCTCCCGGGCATGCTGTAAAAACTAGCTAAGGGATCCAAGGGTTTCAGTATATTGTAATTTAGGCGATGGGCTGACAACCTGTCACTACAGCAATATACCTACAAATCCATCTTAAATAACCCTCAAAACTTTGTCAGACGTGGCGGAACAACCTTTGTTTAGGTCGTTTACGGTCTGCCTACCCCATTAGGGATGAAGGCGTGATTATATGTATGTATGTATGTATCTAGGAGTGTAGGGAGCCCCCTTGCTTGACGCTACGGGGCGCCTCTGTTCCATGCTTGACACAGAGTAATGTAAACAGGGCACGCCACCCTCGCCCTTCGAAATCATGACTCGTCATAATTTGAACTTGTTGAAGCGACACTTTGGAAGGGCGAACTTTTACGTCCCCTCTGTTCTAATCGTTCCGTCATTAAATAAACTTTTTTGAACAAATTGTTTCGTACAATGCCATTTCGGTTTCAAGGCTTTGTGTATTTCACAATGTGTATTATTCTCACTGGGATTGGCCACATTCATTAGGCTCAAGGAATGATCAGCCTAATTTGTATTGAATTTATTTTATTCATATTTCGTAAAAGTGTATTAAAGTTGTCATTATAGGGTCAACCCACCAGCGACTGAACACCTAAACATTTTTATTCGAATTTTGTAACTAGACGCTATGTATATTACAATACTTAGTTTTTGGTTGATCTCCATGGAAGGGCGAGGCCTCCTAACACAAGTTTCAAAAGAACTTAAAAGCAGTTCCTCGAACACTTTTGTTACTACTAATAAGTAAGATTCTGAATGTGAATTAATACTATCCACTGTAGAGAATGATTCTACATTTAGAAAATATTATTCTTAACTGGACAATTAATGTATTATTTAGTAGTACACTTACTATACCCAAAGTTTGCCTGGTAGTAATTGCTGCTTTAGCAATAAGGCCGCCTATATTGAACTGTCACGTTTGTTCCTTTTTATTTCTGTTGTATGCGTTTCTTTGTACAATAAAGAATTTTGTATTTTATTGTTATTCCAATCGTTAATACTCGTTAGTAATCGTAAGAACTCTGCATTCTGGCCGATGGGAGTCGTATTTCACGCTACAGACCTCCTGTCGTCGTCCATACGTCGAAGTAGTATTTATAAATATGTATGTTAGTTAGTCTGTAAGGTATATATTCTATGGGCCTCTGTTTACATTATTTAACATCTGCTAATGTAAAAATTGCTCGAAATATATATACATATATATATTTTTATACTGCGGGGTGTACATTCACTGGTGGGTTGACCCTTAGGTACTCCACTTCCAATGTACAGCAACAATGTTTGTTACACTCACCGTTTATCAAATCACGAACCCCAAGCGATATAAATACATACATATAATCACGCCTTTATCCCGAATGGGGTACGTAGAGCGTAAACGACCTAAATCAAAGGTCGTTTCGCCACGTCTGACAAAGTTTAGAGGGTTATTTAAGATACATTTGCAGGTATATTGCTGTAGTGATAGGTTGTTTTTCATTCATATAGTTTATTGTGGTCGCACCACACACACTTAACCCCCCATCCGTTGATAACTGAATATATTAAGCTCCCTCACCACACCTTAGCGTTAGCATCCTAGTCGCGCATCCCCAACAAAAACTAATTCAACTTCAGCGAGTACTCCAAGCTGAACAGTTTAGTAATTACTGGGTAACCCGATAACTTGCTACAAGAAACTGAAGTTACCGTGTTATTCGCACTAACTTTGTCCGATACTGAGGGTGTAACTATGAGAAAACAATACCATCAACTTTGATTATGTTTATATCGCTTGATTATGTTTCTTCCATGCTAGCCTGGGAGTGAGAGAAAAACTCAGAATGTGCCAGCTGCATTTCCTCCCGGGCATGCTGTAAAAACGGCGTGATTACTATGTATGTATGTATAAAAAACAAAGTTTTTCGAAAAGAGTGTTGCTCAGACAATGAAACAAACCAATTTACGAACATAAATTCTTCTTTTTTTTCTGGTTTGTTTGATAGAAAAAAGTCTAAATCCAGTAGCATTTGTCATTTGTTTCTATCTATAACGGGCTGGCCAGAGAAACACGTATAGACTTTCAATCAAAATCTTGTAACTACGAGAAATATATTCCATTCCCGTTTTGGAAGCGTTTTATTTTTGCCGTAACCATTGTCATGTAGCCCGGCCGTAACTCCGTCACTTTCGGCACCTTTCGGTCTAATTAGAAGCTTGTTTCTTAGAACAATAAATACTCCAAGTCCTGGGTTAAGTACGCAATAAACACCTGACCAGGTGGCGTAGTGAAGTGGTAAAGCACTCTGCTAGTAATGAATGAATAATCAGGTTTCATTAATACCCGGACTACGAGGCTCGTTACACCTCGTTTCCGGGGATTATGACGTCTGCCTCTCCGGATCTGATTCCCGATGGGTCGGGGTTGCTATACCGGAAAATTTAATAAGCCTTCGAATAATAGATTATCTTACTATTCGAGAAATTATTGAATTAAATTGCCTGGATCGACTATAGCGAAAATTGGGACTGTATTAGGGTTTTTTATGAGAAATACGAAATATTCAGTTTTTTCGAACAAGACATGTATACCTCTGCCAGGATTTTAAAAAACCTGTCATAGAGATACCGTAGGAGGGACTTATATGTAGTTAGTTATACTGTGTCTTTTTTTCTCTATGACAGATCTTTTTAATTCCTGGCAGGGCTATACTCAATTATCTGGCTATACTGACAGAATAATCCATAAAATTACATTAATATTTTAAAAAAAAACGAAATAGGTATAAAAGGAGGTTCTGCTGCAGCCCGTTGTCAACATCCTGGGGTCCTGACTATGTCAAAAAAATGTAATAAAGACATAAGTAAACAGATATAGGAATGTGCTCAGGAATATTGCTACACAATAGCGTATTCATTAATTATTTTGCAGACTAGCAATTCAGCCAGTTTCAAGTGCCACTGGCTAATCACGTTAAAAATCAACAAAAAAGAGTATACGTATGACTGAAACAACAGCGGGCTCGATTCTAGGTACCACTGGCTAAAATTAAAATCTATCTGTCACTTTCAAAATAATAAAATTGAAAAAGGACAAGCGATTTATACTCTATGGTTTTATATTTCGTCCGCTAGATTTTAACGCGCTTTTGCACGTTTCTCTAGTATGTCTGTAAATTTTATCTGCCATATCATATGACGGCGGATTAAAATGAAAAATAATGCATGAAATCACCGACTATAAATCTAAAACTGGAGAGAATAGATCTCCTGTCCTTTTCCAATATTTTTAGTCTGAAAGTGACAAATATATTTAAATTATAGTTTTAGCCGGCAAATTTAGAAGCGAACTCAGTGTAATTGTTACAGCGAAGATTTGACATTCCTTTGCCTAAATTAAAATATCCCGAAACATTTAGAACACTCTACTGGGTTATACGTGTGCTTGTAAAGAGAAGTAAATGTTTAATTTAATAAGCCAAATGTTGACAAGCTCTTATCCAATGGGAGAAAACAAAAACTACCATTTTTATAAAATCGGACTCAGGTTGGCAGAAGTAAGGAAAACATGGCCACTTTTAAGTAAGGAAAACATTTTTCTTTTGATTGGTATAACCTTTATTTACATCTTTGATTTACGATTCGATTCCTAGGTTTAGTCCAGTATGGATTACTTTCAAAACTAGCTCTCAAAAACTGCTTACTACTTAGGCCTTTTGCATTTGCAATACCAAAACGGTTAAAACAATACCTTTGTTCGACGTTGCATATGACTTTGTAAAAGCACGTAGAGTTTCTGCAAGTACCTAGCGCCACTCAGTAAAAGAAATAGTCCTATACATTACTTAAAAATACAATATTACCTACACAACAAGTAGAACAGTTTTTCGGAAAAGTACTTACATAGAATAATTTCATATTAATACAATACATTACAATATACTTTATTGCACAAAAACACAGAAATTACAAATCGCTAAAAAGAAAAGTAGTACAATTGGCGGCCTTATTGCTAATGTACCAATATCTTCCAGGCAACCAGGCAATAGGAAACAGAGGAGTAAAATAAATTTAACTAACTGTAAAGATAAAGATCAATCATATCTCACAAATAAAAAAAACTGAAATAGGAATAATTGCGGTAAACTTGCTCTTTTAGGCTCGTATTTTTAAAGCAATCTCAAGATTGAGAGCAATATTAAGTATAGATTTGACAGGCCACATTGTACTGAAATGACGATTCTGATACGAACTCAAACTAGTTGCCAGTCTCAAGTGCTGTTTATAATTATGGCCCTTAGTATGTTGTTTGGATAACAAATCGACATTGGAAGGCGTGTGTGGTATCATATGAACGGGCATTTTGAGCTAATTTTAATATATCACACTGTTACATATTGGTCACTAATTCTAAACAAAACCTTAAATAATTTAGAAATCATACCAGTTAGTTTTTATTTAGAACTAGCGACCCGCCCCGGCTTCGCACGGAAATCATCAGTGTTTTTCTACTATATAATGCATGTATTATTACATATAAACCTTCCTCTTGAATCACTCTCTCCATTAAAAGAAACCGCATCAAAATCCGTTGCGTAGTTTTAAAGATCTAAGCATACATAGGGATATAGGGACAGAGAAAGCGACTTTGTGTTATGCTATGTAGTGATTAGTGACGAATATGTAACGGTATGATGTATTTTTTTTTAGAATTAGCTCAAAATGCCCTTTCATATGATACCACACACGCCTTCCAATGGCGATTAATTGTTAACACAAAACTAAAAAAGAAAAGAAAAAGCTCAGCGCGCGAGAACCTCAGACTACTCAAGTCCGATCGTGTATGGAGTACTGCTGCCACCTTTGGGACGGTTCAGCTAAATACCAGCAGGCTGCCTTAGACTCAATCGAGAAACGTGCCAAGAAGCTCATTGGAGACTCAGCACTGGTTGAGGCAAAACTACAGAACCTTGAGCACCGTCGCAGAGTGGCGTGCATGTCGGTATTTTACAGGATACATTTCGGGGAGTGCGCGTTAGCATTTCATGACCTTATACCCCCCTCCCCTTTCCATCTCCGGAGCACGAGGCGTGGACAGGGGTTCCACCCTTATGTCGTGGATATACCACAAATTCGCACGAAGCGGTTCGCTTCCACATTCTTAATGCGAACGGCTAAGGAGTGGAACTCCCTGCCGGCGGATCTGTTTCCGGAACAATATAACCTGGGCCTTTTCAAGGCGAGAGTGAATAGGCACTACATAGGTGAGTATGCTTCAACATAGTCCGCATCGTCACTTTCCACCAGGTGAGATGGCGGTCAAATGCTCGCCTATTAAATAAAAAAAAACTACTGCAAATCTGGATAAATACTATCTAGGCGGACCCAAACAACATACCAAAAGAGCAAGTTTACTTTTAGTTTTAATTATTCTTATTTCGAATGTAATATATGGCCCAGTTAAGACTTTTATTTTTTTATAAAAATATACATCTTTTCAAAAATTAAATCATATTTTTTGATAAAATGTGCATTGTAAATATATTTTTTACTACTGGCGTTAGTACATACACACATACATATAATCACGCCTTTATCCCTAATGGGGTAGGCAGAGCGTAAACGACCTAAATAAAGGTCGTTTCGCCGTTTTGAGAGTTATTTAAGATTTGTAGGTATATTGCTGTAGTGACAGGTTGTAAGCCCATCGCCTAAATTACAATATACAGATCCCTTAGGTGGTTTTTACAGCATGCCCGGGAGGAAATGCAGCAGGCACATTCTACGTTTTTCTGGCGCTCCCAGTCCAGCATGGAAGTCGAGAATCTCAGACTACTGCAAATCTGGACAAATACTATATAGGCTGACCCAAACAACATACCAAAAGAGCAAGTTTACCGGAATTATTCCTATTTCGAATGTAACATTTGAGTCTTTTATTTTTTTAATAAAAAATATATGTATTTTCAATATTTTTTTTTATAAAATGTGCATTGTGAATATCTTTTTTATTACTGGCGCTAGTGTCCGAAAACAGTGCCTCTGTTTGAACGAATTCTGCCTTTGACGGCACATGAGCCATTAGGCATTTTCTATCGCTCCACCTTCAGTCGCAGGTGCTTTTAACCTTTCACTTTGTTTTCGTCATTGCCAATACTTGTCAAAGTTTCAGCTATAGAGTAACGTACTTAGTGAACCGTGACTTTGGCAGCATCATTGTCTAAAAATGATGGATGCCAATACCATATAAAAAAAAAAACGTACTCAGTAACTATAGTTGCCCTACAATTTTGGTATTGGAAGTCTACTTAGGGCGCTTTTTTTCTTCCATGTTGGACTGGGAGCGAGAGAATGTTCCAGCTGCATTTCCGGACATGATGTAAAAATTAGCTATGGGATCCGACGAGGGTTTCAGTATATTGCAATTTAGGCGATGGGCTGACAACCTGTCACTACAGCAATATGCCTACAAATCTATCTGAAATTTCGTAGCGGAACGACCTTTGTTTAGGTCGTTTACGCTCTGCCTACCCCATTAGGGATAAAGGCGTGATTATATGTATGTATGTTTGTATTTATGGCGCCGCCCGCCCTGCCACCTAAGTAATTTGTGATTATGTACCCGCTCAGAATAGAATCAACCTATTTATAATGTAGGTAAAAGCATAAGATATAAAAGAAACAGGTAACAACGATCTCTATTTTGGGTGTTCTTCTTCTTAGTGTCTTGTGTATAGCGTTTTCCCGGTTTTAGCTGGGATCTGATTCCCAACTTCGTCTAGTCTATTATCTTTATACTCCGTGTTATCTATTTTAAGTTTAAATAATATCACTAGATGAGACGATATAGATTAATACAGGGATCCTTAGGGCGCTTTTGTAACGGTCAAAATCCGTATCCGAATAATTTCTGATCCGAATTGGCCTTCCTAGTAAATGTATGACAGCCTGTGCACCCATCCATATCCGTTTTGTATCGAAATTTTACGTTCACGATTCTTATACGAATCGATTACGTAGCAGTGAAAACCTTTTAGGAATGTCAAAATATTGGCAAAACATTCTGGTTCGGAATTTATATATTACTTTTCCTCTTTAGAAAGCGCCTTTCGTGGTTTTTCAGTTGGAGAGGCGAAAATTTATTAAACTTGAATTCTGAAAGATGACTTCACATCCTTTCATAAAAGCTTACATTATTGTATCTTATAAAGCCCTTTTCGGTAGAACCGAGAAGGGCTTAGCCGAATACATTGAAATAAGAAGGAATTACGTCTTTCCGTTGCGCCACAGCAAAAGTAATAGTTACAGTTGAAGCGTTTTTTAAATATTACATATCAGCGTCATTACAGAAAAAAAAATCTAAAACGTAATGAATATAGTAAGAGGTAATGCTGCCAGCATCTTGGGTACTTTGCCTCGGTGCGGCGCGCGATGATTTTTTTTTTATAATAATTTCTTATTCATTAAGTAAATAAACGTTTATTGCGTCCTCTTAAAAATGAATATTCTAAAAATAAAGTGGCGTGGTGTTATTTTTGACAAGCTGTGCCCGCGACTTCGTACGCCGGTCGAACCACGCAGTGTCGAACATACTGAAAACGATTCTCCGCGCGTAGGAGCGGGATCTGCTAGCCCGCGCGTGGAAACGTGCCTCTTATTGTCTGATCTTTGTCTTTGTATAGAAAACACGCTTTCGCGCGCGGCCTACAGATCTCACTCCTACGCACGGAGAAACTTTTTCAGTATGTTTGATTAACTTACTCAAGGTTAGAATCTATTCAATGAGTCCAGGTAATAATCAGAATATCCTGCCTACCCCCTAATTCATACAGCGTGTTTATATGTATCCTACTTTGGGTCCACGTAAATGAAATACGAAACCCTTAAAAAGAATCAGTTGAATAAAAAAGTCCATTCAAAATCAGTTAAAAGACAATAAATTTTCAATTTCCTACCTACCTCCTATGTCAGGTGGCGAGATTATTCGTATCGTATGTTTTAGCCTAGATAACACTCAGTCGAATAAAAAACTTCTATTAAAATCGGTAAAAATACAATCAAAATTCAATTTCTCTACCCTAAGTGAGGTGGCGTTATTTGTATCCTAAAATAAGTCCTATCATAATCGGTCCAGTAGTTATGGTGTGATGACATACAGACAGACAGACAGACAAAAACTCTAAGAAAAATGTTAATAATGCCTGTTTCAATTATTTTTTTTACAAAAATATTCAATGTATAGACACGAACCCTTAAGAGATTTATTTTATGTAATAGATTTGAGTTCCTCCTGCTCGATGAGAAAAGTAGTACCTAAGCAGTCTTCTTAAAAATATTAAAAAAAACCCTCATTTTGATGATAGGATACCGTTACCTTTATTTTCACTTCTGGACATGTTTTACCGTACTTTTATTTATCCTGTGGTTCCGACACCTTTGTTCGCTCTGTTTCTACGGCTATACTGGCACGTATTTATCGGGCCAATAAGGATCTCACTCACAAATCTGCAACGCATGATTGACCTCTTAACTCCATTGTCTTTTGTTCTGTTCTAGAAGTAGATGCAGAGTCGATACACCACAGGCTTAAACCCAAATATGGGACCACACTAGGTAGTGACCCACCTTTACACTGATATTTGAAAATATGATAGTGAAGTAACTTCACTGAAGGTCGGGAAGAAAAATTCCCCACCTTAACACTGGTGTGAAGGCTCAGTGTGAAGGTGGGGTATTCGGGGTTTCTCCTAGTATTTGCGCGTTAAAGAATATTTCCACGATCGATAAAGCTGGCGCTAGCTCTATAGTTCAATAGGGAGAGTATTAAATCTACCATTATTCCATTCGATGACACTGCTGGACATGTTTTACCGTACTTTTATTTATCCTGTGGTTTTCCCGACATCTTTGTTCTCCCTGTTTGTACGGCTAATTATACTGCCACGTATTTACCGGGCCAATAAGGATCTCGCTCATAAATCTGCAACGCATGAAAGACCTCTTAACTTGATTATCTTTTGTTCTGTTCTGTTCGTGTTTTATTCCCACAGCTGTTGCATTATTTTAAGGCCTACACGAAGATAAGGAGAATGTTGATTCTGAACGTACTTATTCTGAAGTGTACGTTTTGGCGGGAGTATTCTTCTAATCCTGTCGTTAATCGTTTCTAAGAAACCAATGTAGCAGAATTTTTAAACCGCCTATTACGAACAGATAATAGGATTTTGACATGGTCTTCTGTCGAGTGGGTATCGAGTCTATCGACCCGATTGTCAGAGTTTTTAAACCGCCTAGTAGCACGTACATGGTATGTGTAAAATCGATTATAAAAGACAGCGACTAGGACCGACGGTTGAGCATTCTCCCCGAAGCACGGAATATTTTTTTTTACAGATATAATCTAGTGATTCAGCCTGTACTGTCCTAACGAAATTGCGCATAATCTCACAAAGTTATAAATAGTCAATTATCAACTTTTTGTTCCTCCCATTGAACCCACTACCTCCGTTTAGGGGCGTTTACGACTCAGACCACTAGACCACGGCAGCAGAATGTTCCTGAATGTATTCTGAAACGTACGTTTTGGCGGGAGTTTGGGGCGTTTTGAATTTCGCTGTGAGAAATTGCGCGCGCTAATTTCCCAAGTCGCTGTCAATGTCGGCTGCGAAACGCTCGCGTAGTTTTCCCACTCGGTCGAGGATATAAAACCTTAGAGTTTTTGGAACGAGTTCCCTTTTCTACTGTATGAAATTAAAGATCATAATATAAATAATAAAATTGTATCAGTAATACCTACAATAAATTACCTTTACCTTTCAGAAATATAGGCTTGTATTGAAAACATATATTAACATATATTCAAGGGTTTTCGTATATTATTATTTAGGCGATGGGCTGACAACCTGTCACTACAGCAATATACGTACAAATCCATCGTAAATAACCCTCAAAAGTTTGTCAGACGTGGCGGAACGACCTATGTTTAAGTCGTTTACGCTCTGCCTACCCCATTAGGGATGAAGGCGTGATTATATGTATGTATGTATGTATGTATTGAAAACATACATGTATATTACTGTAGTGACAGGTTGTCAGCCCATCGCCTAAATTGCAATATACTAAAACGCTCGGATCCCTTAGCTGGTTTTTACAGCAGGCCCGGGAGGAAATGCAGCTGGCACATTCTATGTCTTTTTTCTGAAAAATTTATATTGAAAAGTTTGAGATAATATCGGAACTTAAATCAGGCTCGATATAATTTCTGAAGTATGAGCATTGTATTTAACAAAAAATAACGCACATCACCATGTGACAAAATTATGAAATATGCGCATAAGCTCCATAGAATATTAACGTTTTCTTTGCTACATATGTTTCGCCATGACGTCTGTTTCAAATTCAGTTTTCTGTTTGAAACTTCAGCGATATTTCAGCCGGGTATGATAGCGGGCGGCGTTGTTTTTACGGCCGCTGCTTCTGTCCCGGCGGCGGCGGCGCTTGGACTTATACAGGGTGTAAGGGACAGCTTCTCGCAAACAGATAGGGGTTGCTTAGTTAGTTAAACTGAACTACTTTTTAAAAGAAATGCGCCTGGAAAAAAATTTTGGAATCCCCGACAAGTTGTCTGATCGAGGTAGTCGTTCTACGTAGGAAGACAAAGGGGATGTAACCTTTTTGGCGTCGAGCTTGGCATGCTGTGAATGGTGACAGTATGCCAATTATTTTAAAAAAAACATCGCGTTGCACAATCAAACCTAAACCATTCGATTCTACACATCAATAGAAATCAGAAATACACTTTAAGATTTTTGACTTAAGCGTCACATTACCGAGATATTTTAAATCCAAGAAATCAGAAATTTGAAATCAAATTCATTCTATTTAATAAAATAAGTTTTAAGGTGAAAATATCTCAGTAATGACGCTTTAGACAAAATCACCGTATTTATTTAAGGTTTGTATTTACGTGTATAATCGAATAATTTTGGTCTAATCGTGCGCCGAAAGATTTTTGTATAATATAACGGTCGCCATTCATACTAAGCCTAAAAGATTACATCCGCTTTCTAACCATTCACTGAAAACAAAATAAAAACTCTAAAGGTCGTTCTGTTTCTTCGACTGAGTAAACACTATTAATTTTCGGAACACCGTCCCTTACACCCTGTATATTCTGTGTTTGTGGCTCTATGGCTCCACTAAGCACTAACTCATACACGGTTCCGGCGCAAAAACGACTCCGACAGCGACACCGCGCCGTGCATGTGTCCGCTTTATTTACTACTCCGCTGCTTCCGAAACACACACACAGATACAAGGAATACGAACCACACTAGTGTATGAGAGATAGTGTCCCTTACACCCTGTATATTCTGTGTTTGTGGCTCTATGGCTCCACTAAGCACTAACTCATACACGGTTCCGGCGCAAAAACGACTCCGACAGCGACACCGCGCCGTGCATGTGTCCGCTTTATTTACTACTCCGCTGCTTCCGAAACACACACACAGATACAAGGAATACCAACCACACTAGTGTATGAGAGATAGTGTCCCTTACACCCTGTATATTCTGTGTTTGTGGCTCTATGGCTCCACTAAGCACTAACTCATACACGGTTCCGGCGCAAAAACGACTCCGACAGCGACACCGCGCCGTGCATGTGTCCGCTTTATTTACTACTCCGCTGCTTCCGAAACACACACACAGATACTTGGAATACCAACCACACTAGTGTATGAGAGATAGTGTCCCTTACACCCTGTATATTCTGTGTTTGTGGCTCTATGGCTCCACTAAGCACTAACTCATACACGGTTCCGGCGCAAAAACGACTCCGACAGCGACACCGCGCCGTGCATGTGTCCGCTTTATTTACTACTCCGCTGCTTCCGAAACACACACACAGATACAAGGAATACCAACCACACTAGTGTATGAGAGATAGTGTCCCTTACACCCTGTATATTCTGTGTTTGTGGCTCTATGGCTCCACTAAGCACTAACTCATACACGGTTCCGGCGCAAAAACGACTCCGACAGCGACACCGCGCCGTGCATGTGTCCGCTTTATTTACTACTCCGCTGCTTCCGAAACACACACACAGATACTTGGAATACCAACCACACTAGTGTATGAGAGATAGTGTCAAAATGTCAGAATACTAATTTAATTCGGTAGTTATTAGTTTTAAATGTTAGATGCAAAATGTTTGTGTTTTTCAACAAACAAGGATTTCTTACGATTGGTTTTGATACGCACGTCAGTAAATACTAATATATCGGATAGGCTTCAATTTCGGTAGTAAGTAATTAATTATTATTTATGAAATGAAATACATTTCAACTCAGTTTTAGAATAAAGATAAACCAATTTTCATGTCTTTTTATTCAAAAACACATTTCAAATTAGTTAAATTACTAAAACTACTATTTTGTCATGTTGTCATATCTAATAACTAAAACTTATTTTAGAAACAAGATCTTCAATTAAAAGTCATGAAACTTTGTTTACCTTTATTCTAAAACTGAGTTGGAACTACTATTTAACAAAGTTTTCACTAGATATTAAATGAACTTCAAAGGCCTGTGAAATATTGTCACAGAACTGCTGGGAGGTTATAAATTATAGATTTTCCGAACCGATAATCACAGGAAATTCTCTTTAGCGTGGTGCGAGTGCAATCGGATGACATTTTCAGTGTGAATGGCTCTCATCCCGCACGTGGAACTATTTCCTCTATGATTTCCGCTCTGAGTGTACAAGCACAACCAATCTTTAAATGAACGTGCCAAAACAAGATGGCTTTAGTATCTTGTTTTGGTTCTAATGGTAACGCCACTGTCATAGTGCCATCGCAGTTTTAGTTTTAACTGCCTTCGTGGTCTAGTGGTCTGAGCCATGGGCTCGCGATTCGGAGGGCCTGAGTTCGATTCCCAGGTGACGGAAAGTGGATGTTTGTTAATTTATCACTTCGTGGGATTACCCCCAGTTTGTTAGAACAAAGCAGGCTGAATCACCTGATTGTCTGGAAGAAAAAAGATTCCGTGCTTCGGAGGGCACGTTAAGCCGTCGGTCCCAGTCGCTGTGTTTGATAGTGGTCGTTACTCAAACCACGTCAGAGGCCTAATACTAGGTACTAGGTACCAGGTGGTTTTAAAAAACTCGGACACCAGGGTTCATCGGGTCGTTCGACTCGAGAATCCACTCGCTAAGAAGAAGAACTTTCTTCCATGCTGGACTGGGAGAGATAGAAAAACATAGAATGTTCCAGCTGCCCTTCCTCCCGGGCATGCTGTTGAAGTCAGCAAAAGGGACTCGAGGGTTACAGTGTATTGTAATTTAGGCGATGGGCTGACAACCTGTCACTATAGCAATACATATTACAATCTAAAATTGCCCTCAATTTTTGTCAGACGTGGCGAAAGCGCCTTTTACGAGGCGTTAAACGCTCTGCCTACCCCGTAAGGGATAAAGGCGTGATTTATGTATGTATGTGTATGTATGTGTAAGAAGAAGAAGTTACATTGCTGTAGTGACAGGTTGTCAGCCCGTCGCCTAAATTGCAATATACAGAAACCCTCGGATCCCTTAGCTGGTTTTTACAGCATACCCGGTTGGAAATGCAACTGGCACATTCTAAGTTTTTCTCTTGCTGCCAGTCCAGCATGGAAGAATATTATACGTGGGGGTATGTTACCAGCTAAGGGATCTGAGGGTTTCTGTATATTGCAATGTAGGCGATGGGCTGACAACTACTGTCACTACAGCAATATACCTACAAAACTATCTTAAATTCAAATTCTTCATTTTGCTTATAAAGGCATTTTTACAAACCATGCAAAAAACATTATAATAAGGAAGCGAAGGTAAATACTTTTTTAATAGTACAAATTTAAAATATAATCAAGATAGTATAACAATAAATTATTTCATTATACTGGCAAGCAATTAATTTAACGAATAACCCTCAAAACTTTGTCAGACGTGGCGGAACGACCTTTGTTTAGGCCGTTTACGCTCTAACTACCCAATTAGGTATAAAGGCGTGATTATATGTATGTATGCATGGGTGTTACGTGTAATATTTGAGAGCAGGAGTCACGGCTTAAGTTCATCTAAAGCTTTGTCGTACCTTAGCTGCTTCGATAGCCGCGTCACGTCTATACTTGAGCGGCACAATGGCGTCCAGGGAACAAGATCATAAGCACGTGCCATTCCTCTTGCTTTGCTGGACTAGGAGGGATCGACATAGAATGTACCAGCTGAGTACTTCTCGTCAAGGGCGGATTTAGGTGCCCCCCCTCCCAGATCGGTGATTTTTTGTTCTGTAGAGGTTACATCAAACCACAAACGTGGAAGCACAGTAGGTACACACTTATGCCCCCCCCCCAGAAAAAAATCCTGGACCAGCCCTTGCCCCTCGTGCAACCACGTGAGCTTATGAACTGCAGCTGATCTGGAAAATTCAGTAAGGGTCAGGTAGGGTTCAGGTCCTATCCTATCGCATTTCAGAATACATACGTATCCCTAATGGGGTACCTAGGCAGAGCGTAAATAATCACAAAGGTGGTTGCGCCACGTCTGACAAAGTTTTGAGGATTGTTTAAGATAGTATGTTTCTTCCATGCTGGCCTGGGAGCGAGAGAAAAACATAGAATGTGGCAGCTGCATTTCCTCCCGGGCATGCTGTAAAAAGCAGCTAAGGGATCTAAGGGTTTCAGTATATTGTAATTTAGGCGATGGGCTGACAACCTGTCACTACAGCAATATACCTACAAATCTATCTTAAATAACCCTCAAAACTTTGTCGGACGTGGCGGAACGACCTTTGGTTTGTTGCTTTAGGTTGTTTACGCTCTGCCTACCCCATTAGGGATAAAGGCGTGATTATATGTATATGTATGTATGTATGTTTAAGATAGATTTGTAGGTATTTTGCTGTAGTGACAGGTTGTCAGCATACTGCCTAAATTACAATATACAGAAACCCTCGGATCCCTTAGCTGGCTTTTACAGCATGCCCGGGAGGAAATGCAGTATTAAGAATATTGCTGAAATATATTCAGTATGGTGAATACTACGTCTAAGTATTGGAACAGAAAGTTACAGTACCTAGTCTGAGGACGGCAAAACATAATTTAAATTTGTTTATTTATTTTGTCTTCAGGTTCAATAACAAAGGAGGGATAAAGCAGATAAAAAACAAAATAGAAATGGAAGCTAACCCACGCTTGGTTTTTTATTTAATTAAGGATCTAAAAATATACTAGAAGGAAAATAAAAAGGTCTCCAATATTATTTCCCGCCCATCTCATTGCTTACGTGGAGTGTCTTAAGATAGCGATAGAGAAGTGGCGCTTCCATCAGTTAGTCATCACTACATAGTATAAAACAAAGTCGCTTTCTCTGTCCCTATATCCCTATGTATGCATAAATCTTGAAAACTACGCAACCGATTTTGATGCGGTTTCTTTTAATAGATAGAGAGATTCAAGAGGAAGGTTTAAATGTATAATACATGCATAATATTGAAGAGAAACACTGATAATTCCCGTGCGACCCGGGCGGGTCGCTACTAAATCATAATTTACTATAAACGATAATCGAAAATCCGGTCCAACAGACTCAAGTAATAGTAATGAAAACCTTATAAATTAGCAATTCCTAGTTCGTTGTAGTAATAGGTAGAAAAATTGGCGTTGGTGGTCGTTTATTGTAATATTTCTATCTGTTACTGCAACGATCTATGAAGGCATGTATTCATAAAGCAAACTTAAGATTGAGAGCATTTTGAAGTATGGATTTGACAGGCCGTATTGCTCTGAAACGATATTTCTGATACGAATTTAAACTAATGGTCAGTCTCAAGTGCTGTTTACCAATACGGGCCTAAATAATGTTTATAAGTTTTACTGACTCACTTATTGGACCGGATATACAATTTATTGTGTTTTTAGTGAGTTATGATTTTTTTACTTATGAAGGCACCACTTAGCCTCTATAGGCCTTCCGTTGCTAAAGCAGCGATTACACTTCCCGCCCTGGCGATCGGGCCCGACTTAATATGCATTATTGCTTAGCTTAAGGGTCTGCCGGAGTAGTGAAATCCTATTTAAACGTAGTTTCGCTTTTATTCTTAAACAATAAAACAAAACTTAACCAAACTCCATACACATGACCAAATTCATCATATCTATGCTTCTAATTAGGTTTGTTTTGAAAACATTAACAAATTACAAAATTAGAAAGCAAATTTATTTTAGGCGATTTTCACACAAAATCGTATTTTCTGTCTTATTTTGTTTATGCTTAATATTTTCAAACTAAACCTAATTAGAAGCATAGATTTGATGCATTTGGTCATATTATATGTTCGAAGTTTGGATAAGTTTGGTTTGACTGTTTAGGAATAAAAGCGAATTAGTTAGTACTCCGGCAGACCCTTAAGTAATATTTATGCCCTAGCTATGTATATAAAATCGGGCCCGGTCGGCCGGGTAATTCAATGGCTGCATCAGAATATTTCTGTGTTGTATGAATCGCACCGTTATCTTAGTCAATTGACGTTTATTGCCTTTTCTCACCAACACGACTAAACAGAGTTTGATATTTGGTTAGACGATAAACGGAACAGAATCCTGGAGTCCGACATAAGCTACTTTTTACCGCGGGGAAATATCTCATTTATTTAACCACAGAAAAAGTAAAAAATCCTCTAATGTTCCTAATTTCCCGCCAAAAAAGCGGCCATTGCTTGGAGTGTATCGGTGCTGCATGAGCCACGTCGTCGCAGCAAAAATAATACGATATAAAATAAAATTTGGCTGAGCGATTGTAGAGTCTATAGACGGATTTAGGTTTCTTTTTAATATCCCATTTTGACGGGAAAGACCACTCATCCACATCACAGAAGAAACCGCGGGTAGAAAGCATAAGTTACAAGAAATAAGTTCTCTAAAATTTATTATTATTATTATTTTAAACCGGCAGGCAGTTGTTATCAACTGATAAGGCCTGTATCCAGTTGACCACTTTATGATTTCGAAGTTTGTTTAAATTTGTCAAATCTGTTCTTGAACTGATTAACCGCAGAAACCACTTCTTCTGGCAGCTGGTTCCACTGTCTTACAACTCTGTTTGATAAAAAATGCCTGTGCGGGTTATTATGAGAAAAAGTTGTGGTCAATTTAAGGGCGTGTCCTCTGAGTTGGTTATTCTCATCTCCCTTAAAAATTAACTTATCAAGTCCTTGTAAATCATAGTGTCCTTTCAGTATCTTAAAAGTCTCAATCATATCTCCACGCTCCCTCCGCTCTTTCAAAGAAGTTAGTTTCAGTGTTTTCAATCCGTTTGCGTTTTCTCTTATATTATTTTTCACACGTCTCATAATTTACATAAGGCGTCTATTGCTTGTGTGTAAATGTAGCATGAGTCGCGTCGTTTGCGCCAATTCTACGGAAATCCGCGCCGGGTCTTGGAACCACTCCCGCTACGAGGGTCTACAGATCAGCTACGAAATGGCTACGAATGTCTACGGCACTACGCTGTCGTAGTGATTACAAGTATTTATTTATTTATTTAACTGTTTATTGTACATAGAAACATTTACAGAACAAGGAATTTTGGCTCGTATTTATAAATCAATCTCAAGATTGAGAGCAATATTAAGTATGGTTTTGACAGATCACATTGCACTGAAGTGACATTTCTGATGCGAACTCTTTTTGATGTGCTGTTTACAAATACGGGCCTAGGACACAAAAGTTACAGCTTATTCCTAAAGAGAAATTTCTTACAGCAGACCTAGTAAGCGACATAGCACAAGAACGTAACGCGGATTAGTCGTGCACAATATAATTTTATACTACTAAGTAATATATCCCATCATAATATATACAATGATCTTCCATCCTGGACTGGGTGTGAGAGAAAAACAAAGAATGTGCCAGCTGCATTTCCTCCCGAGCATGCTGTAAAAACCAACTAAGGGATCTGAGGGTTCCAGTATATTGTAATTTAGGGGATGGGCTGACAACCTGTCCCTACAACAATATAAGTACAAATCTTCTTGAATGGCCTCAAGACTTTGTCAGACGCGGCGGAACGGCCTTTGTTTAGGTAGTTTACGCTCTGCCTACCCCATTAGGGATAAAGGCGTGATTATATGTATATATGTATGTACTAAGTAATATATACCTAACCTAATATATATATTATATTATATATATTATATATACATATATATAATAATATCCATACATAAATACAATCTATGGATTACTTAGATTTTGCTTTTATTAATCAACAAAATTATGCATCAAATTAACAACTTTGTAAAATTCTATAGTTAAATAAACAAGGCTAAAGCCTGTGTGGTTAAAAATATACATTAGCCTATAATAAGGTAAACTCTGTAATATCAAAATTGATAGCTTAAGGGGCTTCGCTGGACTAAGTGGCGCCCTCATCAGTCAAAAAATCTCAATTCACTGAAAACACAATCAAACGAAAATCTGGTAAATCAGATTGAGGTTAAAGCAATGAAGGTCATTTAGAACCTCATAAAGTTGCAACTTATAGTTCGCTGTAGTGACAGATAGAAAATTTGCAAAAAACAGACACTTTTAGCGCTTATGCTTTCTTTAACTGCAGTGAGCATTGAATTTTCACGTGGCGGAACGATCTTTGTTTAGGTCGTTTACGCTCTGCCTACCCCATTAGGGAAAAAGGCGTGATTATATGTATGTATGACTGACTATTCCCTGGCGATCGGACTCCAAAATTCTACGTTTTACGTGTTAATAAATAATGTACAATTAATGTCACGTAGCGATATGCTACGAAACGAACGGTGTAGGTTTCCAGTAATACCAACCAAACAAAACAAACCGACGTGAGATGAATCATTAAGCGTATTTTACACACGATGCTCCGTCATCCGAGCTTATTTCGCTAAATTAAATTTATTATTTCGAATTCCGTTAGCGTACTTCATAATCCCCAAAAAACTCCCTTTGCACAGTTTGTAAAATGCTTTTTTTATTGTTACAGCTCGAAGCTCTGGCTAATTGAGACACAAACGTCGATTTCGACTTTTTGATGTTAGAGCTCTCGGGGGCTTTAAAAATAACAAGCGAACATTTTATTAAACTTATGAAATTAAATGCTTTCTTTTTAATCTTTCCCCTTGCTTGCGTTGTTGCTGTTTAATTTTATTTTAAACTAGCGACCCACCCCGGCTTCGCACGGAAATAATCAGTGTTATTCTACTATATTATGCATGTATTATATATAGAATAGAATAGAAATATCATTTATTCACACTAAACACAGCACACAAGAGATTAAATATAAAAACAATAACAAAAAAGAAATGAGTGAGTACACCTATATAAACCTTCCTCTTGAATCACTCTATCTATTAAAAGAAACCGCATAAAAATCCGTTGCGTAGTTTTAAAGATTTAAGCATACATAGGGATATAGGGACAGAGAAAGCGACTTTGTTTTATACTATGTAGTGAAGTACAAAACTACAAAAAAAAAATACAAAATTATGTATTTAAATTGGACCAGAATTATTACAGGGTTCACTGTGATTCCCACACTAGGCTAGGCTTGTGTTGTGAGTATCAATACAGGTAAGTATTTTAACAGAACTGCTCAAAACATAAAAATAACAAATAATAATCACAATAAAATTACATAGATTAAAGTTTTAAAATATGTGCTATTAAAATTCATTTAATTAATTAAAAATTAAATAAGACAAAAATACAAATAAAATACGATCAATTTCGTGTGTGTGTGTGTAGTCTAGGTAATAATTTTTAAAAAGCTTTCTGTTTCATCATAAGTCCAGTTCATGATCAGGTCTGTAGTTTTAGTTTTGGCTTCACGAACAGATAAGAACTTAATGTCACATTTTTTTACAATCTTGTTGTAAATAAATGGAAACAAGAAAGAGGAAAAACGAGTGGAAAAAGTTGTGTTACTCGGCGGTACTCTGATTTTAAAAACCCTATGACTTAGCAATCGCTTGTAATTCTCTGAGTTTCGAACAAATGTGTGTGAGGATACCACTGCATTAAGCACAAACAGACGCCTTACTCTTAGTACCTTAGCTTCCGCAAAAACGTTTACAGTTGGGTATCTGTAGGGTCTCTTGTCACCACCTTAAGTACAGATCTCTGCGCTCTTTCCAGAACTATGATATTTGAGGCAGCTGCCCCCTAAACCCTGCTCCCTAAACACTAATGCAATAGCTTAAAATTGATTGGCAAAGCGATATGTAAATGTCATTTAAGAGATCCGTATTTGCAACATCTCTAAGCTGTCTAAAAACATGGATGAGCCTTCTCACTCTCATTGCAGACTCAAAGATGTGTTCTTCAAAGGTAAGACGGTCGTCAACTAACACTCCTAGATATTTAATGGATCGCGAACGATTAATTACTTCACACGTGCAGCTTGAGGAATCTGAGGAGGGAGTACAAGTGTGGATAGGAATATCCGGGTGAACAGGTGGTTCAGATGCAGCAGTTTTATGAAAGCACAGGTACCTTGTTTTGCCAGTGTTTAACATTAGGAGAGTTTGGCACAGCCAATCCGAAACCAGACGCATGCCATACTCAGCTACCCTAAGACACGCATTCCAATTATCTTCATTAAAAATTATGGCCGTGTCGTCAGCGTAACATATTATGTCAGCGTTCCCCAGTGGAAGTGAGAGTATGTCATTTACATAAATAAGGAAAAGTGTGGGACCAAGCACGCTACCCTGGGGCACGCCAAATGTAACATCCGCCAAGTCACTGATCAAAGAATCTATCTTCACGCATTGTTTTCTGCCACTCAAATAACTTCGAAACCAGTTAAGCGCTAGTCCCCTTACTCCGATACGTTCAAGCTTTTTTAACAGTATAGCAATTGCAACGGTAACGAAGGCCTTTGCCAGATCTAAAAATACTCCAATGCAAGCGTTACCGATATCTAGGTGAGTAGATATTTTATGAACCAGGAGGTTCACAGCATCCTCTGTGGATCTTTCCCTACGGAACCCAAACGGAAGTATCTTATTGATTGCCAGGAAATTATGATGACGAATATTTTGTGAGGAATATAAAAGCTGCTGCTTCTTCCATGCTGACCTGGGTGCGAGAATAAAACATAGAATGTGCTAGCTACTTTTCCTCCCAGGCATGCTGTAAAACCAGCTAAAGGATCCAAAGGTTTCAGTATTTTGTAATTTAGGCGATGGGCTGACAACCTGCCACAAAGCAATATACATAGAAATCTATCTTACATAATTCTCAAAGCTTTGTCAGACGTGGTGGAACGACTTGTTTAGGTCGTTTACGCTCTGTCTACCCCATTATAGCTAAAGGCGTGACTTTATGTATGTATTTAAAATAATGCTTTTTGGTGCAATGGAAGTGAAACGTGATGTCCGCTGGCAGAGTGCGAGAATAATGGAATTGCTTCGAAAATATTTTACGTGCTGATACTGGTAGCGATGAAAAAAGTAGTTTAATTAAGTAGGTATACGGGGTGTAAGAGACAGCGTTCCGCAAGGGGTTGCTCAGTTAACGAAACTGAACAACTTTTACCAGGATATTTTGTTAGAAAATTAAAAAAAAAAGGTTTTCCATACAAATTGTCTTTTTGAGGTGGTATTTTGTACGAGAAGGTAATTTTTTTTTACCTTCTGAAAACAAAAATCCTGCTGATAGTTGTTCAGTTACGTTGATTGATCAACCCCTTATCAGTAGGCGGGACGCTGTCCCTTACACCCGGTATTCTTATTTACTTTTCATGTACCTGACTATACTTCGGTGAGTGTGCTCAAGAGCTCCACGACCTTATCCCGCCAGCTCCCTTCTACCATCGGACATCTAGACGCACCGCAGGATACCATCCATACACATATACATATAATCACGCCTTTATCCCTAATGAGGTAGGCAGAGCGTACACGACCTAAACAAAGGTCGTTCCGCCACGTCTGACAAAGTTTTGAGGGTTATTTAAGATAGATTTGTAGGTATATTGCTGTAGTGACAGGTTGTCAGCCTGTCGCCTAAACTGCAATATACAGAAACCCTCGGATCCCTTAGCTGGTTTTTACAGCATGCCCGGGAGGAAATGCAGCTGGCACATTCTACGTTTTTCTCTCGTTCCCAGTCCAGCATGGAAGTAACCAACCATACCTGGTTGATATTCCACCAATACGTACTAAGCGCTTCCAAAACTCTTTTGTAATGCGCACGGCAAAAGTGTGGAACTCACTACCTGCGTCTGTGTTTCCGAACGCCTTCAACCCCCAACATTTCAAAGTTAGAGTGAACAGGCATCTTCTGGGTGAGTTCGCACCATCGTCGACTCCGTCTCAGTCGTTCCCGACCTAGACTGGAGTCAAGAGCAAACCCATTTTTAATACAAAAAAAAACCTAATTTGTATTCTTATTGTGTACGTCTTATCCGCGTTACGTTTTATGCAATCTCACTTCTTAGGTCTGCTGTAAGACATTTCATTTTAGAAATAAGCAGTACCTGTTGCGTTGATTCCCTATGTAATTGTTCTGTGTACAATAAACTGTTAAATACATACAAACATATAATCACACCTTAATCCCCAATGGGGTAGGCAGAGCGTAAACGACCCAAACATAGGACATTCCGCCACGTCCGACAAAGTTTTGAGGGTTAATTAAGATAGATTTGTAGGTATATTGCAGTTTAGGCGATGGGCTGGAAACCTGTCACTACAGTAAAATACCTTCAAATCTATCTTAAATAACCCTCAAAACTTTGTCAGACGTGTCGGAATGACCTTTGTTTAGTTCGTTTACGCTCTGCCTACCCCATTAGGGATAAAGGCATGATTATATGTATGTATTTAAATACATGTTCTTATCATATTTTTTTGCACACTCACCCGGCTCAATTTATCTATTATTCCGCTTTCCTACTGCCTGGTTGTCTGGAAGATATTGTCACCTCAGCAATAAGGCTGCCAATTGCACTACTTTTATGTTTAATGAATTTGTAATTTTTTGTTTTTGTGCAATAAAGTAAATTTCTATTCTATTTTTCTTTATCTGAAATAAACTGTGCTTTGACAATTTATGCCCCAAGTTTATCCCTAATAGTCTAATAGTACAATTAGTAAACTCGGAAAACACATTTCGTCCAGAGCAAAGCTATACTAAGGCTTGTATTTATAACTCTATCTCAAGATTGAGAGCAATTTAAGTATGGATTTGACTGGTTATATCGTACTGAAATTACATTTCTGATACTGACTCAAAGTAGCTGTCAGTCTCAAGTAATGTATATTAATACGGCCCTACGTACTGTATGTTTATTATCGATAACAATTACAAAGGGTTAATACAATTTACGTTTTACAAATAATAAATTACTACTTATAATTTGATATCTATCTTAAATAACCCAAAACTTTATCAGACGTGGCGAAACGACATTTTCTTAGATCGTTTACGCCCTGCCTACCCCATTAGGGACAAAGGCGTGATTGTATGTATGTATGTACTTATAATTTTAAACTTACTTTTTCTCCGTAGGTAGGTATAGCAATCAGACACGAAGCTCAGGATCAGGCATTACACCTGCATCATCTTTGTGTTCACCAACTCAAGCGGATCGTCTCCGTCTCAGACTGTGTCCATTATCACATTTATCACGATATTGACAGACGATATCGGAAGTATCTATAGCAATCAGACACGTAGCTCAGGATCAGGCATTGAACCTGCATCATCTTTGTGTTCACCAACTCAAGCGGATCGTCTCCGTCTCAGACTGTGTCCATTATCACATTTGTCACGATACTGACAGACGATATCGGAAGTATCTATAGCAATCAGACACGAAGCTCAGGATGAGGCATTGCACCTGCATCATCTTTGTGTTCACCAACTCAAGCGAAGTAACTGCGCAGGACTAGTTTTTAGTGCTCAAGTGTATGCGCTACACAGGTGCACTATCTATTCCTTCAATCTCCTATTCTCATGGGACAGATTGACTGACACGACCAGAGGTAAATCAGGCGCACGACCGACTATTTACATACCCTTCCAAATTTGGCTAAATACGGACACTGGCTCACACCATAAGAGAGTGGAAATCGTCATGATAAAGAATAGGAATTTATTTGCTCGTGCTAGCTGCAGTGACACACTGTTGTCATACATACATACATACATTTAATCACGCGTTTATCCCTAATGGGGTAGGCAGAGCGTAAACGACCTAAACAAAGGTCGCTCCGCCACGTCTAACAAAGTTTTGAGGGTTATTTAAGATAGAATTGTGGGTATACTGCTGTACTGACAGGTTGTTAGCCCATCGCCTAAATTATAATATACTAAAACCCTCATATCCCTTAGCTGGTTTTTACAGCTTACCCGGGAGGAAATGCAGCTGGCACATTCTATGTTTTTCTCTCGCTCCCAAGCTAGCATGTTGTCAACTTTTTAATTTTATCTGCCATATCATATGACGGCAGATAAAAATGACAGATAACGCATAAAGCCACCTTATAAATCTAAAACCGGAGAGAATAGATCTCCTATCCTTTTCCAATGTTTTTAGTTTGAAAGAGACAAATAGATTTTAATTTTAAGCCGGCAAATCTAGGATCAGGCTCACTGTGTGCCAAAGAGTCACAGATTACTTATGAGCGCGGACAGAGTGGTATTTGCAAGTAGTAAAAACCCCTACGATGAGTTACAGAAATTCCTTTTAAATTCCTTGTGAATGGGATCGAAATAGAATCTTTTTTCGGATTTTGATATTCCACGAAACTTTTTCCTGATGAAAAATATCTTTCATTAAATACAGTTTGATTACAAGAAGTTGAGATTGACGGTCCCAAATCGGATTATCATGATAGCTACAAAAACAATATTTTCCAACATCAGAGAAAAGATAATTATTAATTTTCTTTGACTAAATTACTTACGTCTTAAGCTTTATTAACTTTATATTGAAATTTTAGTATTTTCCATTATACTTCAAATATTACTTTTTATGCTGTGAAAATGCTAACTGGCATCTCATACGAAACACGCCATTATTTAATATATTATTATATTATAGGAGTCATAAAATTCTGCCGTTTTGAACATCTAAGGCTCGTATTTATAAAGCGATTTAAAGATTGTAAGCGATATTAAGTACGAGTTTGACGGGCCATTTTCTACTGAAATGACATTTCAGATACGAACTGAATCAGAATCAGAAAATATTTATTGCAACAAACATGGTATTATAGATGACACAAATTATACTTAAGGTAAAGAGCGCATGTTTCGCCAATACAAATAATTAGCATGCAATAGAAAAAATAATAATTTAACATACATACATAAAATCACGCCTTTATCCCTTACGGGGTAGGCAGAGCGTTAAACGCCTCGTAAAAAGCGCTTTCGCCGCGTCTGACAATAATTGAGGGTAATTTTAGATTCTAATGTGTATTGCCATAGTGACAGGTTGTCAGCCCATCGCCTAAATTACAATACACTGTAACCCTCGAGTCCCTTTTGCTGTCTTCTACAGCATGCCCGGGAGGAAGGGCAGCTGGAACATTCTATGTTTTTCTATCTCTCCCAGTCCAGCATGGAAGTAATAATTTAACATTACGTAAAATATAACATCGATTATTTTTTAAATGTAAATTTACCTCCGAAATTTATCGCGAGTGACCCGGATAACAAGTAAAGTTTAATCTAAGTTTATAATGTCAATATCCTTATAATACTTACAAAACATACCGAGACAAAAACATAGAATGTGTCAGCTGCATTTCCTCCCGGGCATGCTTTATAAATCAGCTAAGGGATCCGACGGTTTCAGTATATTGCAATTTAGGCAATGATGGGGTGACAACCTGTCACTACAGCTATATACCTACAAATCTATCTTAAATAACTCTCAAAACTTTGTCAGACGTGGCTGAATGACCTTTTTTTAGGTCGTTTACGCTCTGCCTACCCCATTAGGGATAAAGACGTGACTATATGTATGTATGTATATTACGTGCCGACAACACACGTTTTACACTCAATATAATTTTTAAATTTAATGAGAGCCCCGCAGCAATACTCAACGAAATTGGAATCGAAAATACGAACAAATATTCCAACGGAATGGTTGTTAACAACGTGCTTACATGACAAATGTATTGTAGTGGTAACGGTATTATCGGCTGGCGGTCTGAGCCTATCCTCATACACTTTCAACTTGTATCTTGATGTTCATTGCTGTATTTGTTCAAATTTCGAACACACACGCCATACAAAAGCAGCGATGGATGCTTTAAAACGATGAAAGTGGGTGTAGACAGTCTTCCGTCGACAAAGGGCAGATTGCATTGATATTAACTTATCAGCGGGCGCGGAAAATATCAACCATTGGCCGTTCGCCAGAACGAGGGGCTGCGATTGTTGCAATCGAGAACAAGCTCTCTGTTTGCGCGGAATGAGCTTGTTGGCTCTTTGTAACACGCTAGTTTACTCACATACATACATACTATCACGCCTGTATCCCTGATGGGTAGGCAGAGCGTCAACGACCCAAATAAAGGTCGTTCCGCCACGTCTGACAAGTTTTGAGGGTTGTTTAAGATAGACCTGTATATTGCTGTAGTGTCAGGTCGCCTAAATTACAATATAATGTAATCCTCGGATCCCTTAGCTGGTTTTTACAGCAACCCTTCTATGTTTTCTCTCGCTCCCAGGCCAGCATGGAAGAATTAGTATAGGTTACTCATACATACATATAATCATACCTTTATCCCGAATGGGGAAGTAGAGCGTAAACGACAAAAGAAGAGGTCGTTCCGCCACGTCTGGCAAGTTTTGAAGGTAATTTTAGACTGAAATGTGTATCGCTATAGTGACAGGTTGTTAGCCCATCGCCTAAATTGCAAAACACTGACACACCTTTGAATCCCTTAGCTGGCTTATACATCATGCCGGGATGGAAATACAGCTGGAACATTCTATGTTTTTCTATCACTCCCAGTCCAGCATAGCACCAGTTACTCACACAAACTGCTTTATAAATTTTACACAGTTTAATATAATACAATAATGACTACTTTTAGACGCAGAACACAGACCACATAAATTTATTGATAACTAAAAGTTACAGGTCACATATGTATAACAACATATACATATATATATATATATATATATATTATATGTTTGTAGCTAAATTTAAACCAACATGAATTTTGTGTATATATACTCAATCTCAATCTGGCTCAATCTAAATAATTTACGAGTCAATATCGGTAAAACGAATTACATTAATTTCAACTTACATGAAAATTTAACAGAAATTAGTTACAATGGTCACTCACTTCTACACGCTTAATTTGTGACCTAACTAGGTATAATCATGGATCAACAATTAAATTGGAAAGAGCATGAGGATAAAGTATGCAATAAAATCAATAGTTTTACCTTTGCATTGTCCAAATTGACAAGAGCAGCTTCCCAAAAAACTGCAGTTATAGCCTATTATACGTACGTGGAGTCCATTCTCAGATATGGTATCATTATATGGGGTTGGTACACAAAGCAATAAAGTTCTTATTGCCCAAAAGAAATGTATCAGGGGTATTGCTCCAGATGAATCCTGCCGACCTCACTTTCAAAAGACTAATTACCTCTGCCGTGCTTATATGTGTTTGAAATTGCAAACTTTGTTAAACAGCATCCACAACTATTCACACAGGCAAGAGAAGTGTCGAATCGACAAAACATGCGTTATCCCAATCAACTTGTTCTAAACACAATCCCTAAGAGTGCTAGATATCAAAAAAAATGTTTCGCGATGTGTATTAAAGTGTATAACGTATTACCACAGTCAATTAAAGATCAATCGCTCACTTTATTTAGAAAACTCTTACGGAATTGGTTGCAAGATCATAACTTTTATTCAGTAAAAGATTTTCTACAATTTAAATAGGTAATATATCCTACAAGGATTGGTAGCTTTTCCGCCACCAGCACCGAATAAATGTAAGTTAAATTTTAATAAAATAACCCTTGACATTTTGCTTTAATAATATTTATTCAAGAGTGACTTTTTGTTGTGAGATGTTGTATTTGATATTTGTGATTAATAGAATTAAAATGTGTATGTCTATAACTATGTAACAATTCTATTGGCATGCTAAAATATTTGGCTAAGTAAGCGATCTGTAAGCATAAGATTAACGACCATCCATTATATACCTTGTTTAATAGCAAATAAATGATTAAGGGATAAAGGCGTGATTTTATGTATGTATGTATGTATGTATTTATTTAGAAATCAAATTCTTATATTTTTTTAATTAAATTATTCTTAGTACAACCTCATCATTTATTTAAGAGCGCTCTTGTCGGTTGAGTACAATGAAGTGAACGCCAACTCTCCCTGCATTCTGCTTTCTCCTTGACTTCCTGGTACGACTTGACCTTATTTTTTTCTTTCACTTGATCGATGTAACTTAATTAATTAATAGTTATAAATTACATAAAATACGTAGTAGTTAGTCATATTGATTTTCCATGCTGGAATGGCAGCAAGAGATAAACATAGAATGTTCCAGCTGCATTTTCTCCCGGGCGTGCTGTAAAAATCAGCTAAGCGTTCTGAGGGTTTCAGTATATTGCAATTTTGGCGATAGGCTGACAACCTGTCACTTCAGCAATATACCTTCACAACTATCATAAATAGCCCGCAAAACTTTGTCAGACGTGGCGTAACGACCTTTGTTTAAGTTGTTTACGCTCTGCCTACCCCATTAGGGATAAAAACGTGACAATATGTATGTATGTACTAGCTGTGCAGGCGACTTCGTACGCCCTGTTTGTATGGAAAACACGCAGTGTCGAACATACTGAAAACGCGTCTCCGCGCGTAGGAGCGGGATCTGCTAACCCGCGCGCAGAAGCGTGTTTCGCATTGTCTGATCTTTGTTTTTGTATGGAAAACACGATTCCGCGCGCGAGCTAGCATATCCCGCTCCTACGCACGGAGAAGCGTTTTCAGTATGTTCGACACTGCGTGTTTTCCATACAAACTGGGGTATTTACTCAATATTAGAATGGTTTGCGTGATTATTTCTAACCTAGGCTGGACACCAGGTAATTGAAAAAAAAAACAGTCAAATAAAAAGTCCCTTAAAGATCACTTAAAAACAATCAGAGTTCAATTTCCTGCCCAGCCCTTAAGTCAGGTGGCGTGATTATTGGTATCGTAACTTTGAATTTGAGTAATGCTCAGTCAAACAAAAAAGTTCCATCAAAATCACCTAAAAACGACTGAAATACAATTTCCTACCTACCTCCTAAGTCATGAGGCGTGATTATTTGTATTGTTACTTTGATTTTAAATAATGTTCAGTCGAATAAAAAAGTTCCATAACAGACAAATTTAAATTTCCTGCCTACTCTTTAAGTCAGGTAGCGTGATTTTAGGTATCCTAAGTTGCAACCCGGGTAACACATAGTTGAATAAAAAAAGTCTTATCGAAATCGGTTCTGTAGTTTTGGCGTGATGTGGTAACATACAGACAGACAGACAGACAGACAGACAAAAAAAAAGAAACGTTTTGATCTTTATACCGTTAATAATTCCTGCGGCAATTATTCTTTTGTAAAAATATTTAATGTACAGACACGACCTTTCTAGAGATATATTATATGTATAGATGTACTTCATCTAATACTCACAAATTTCAGTCACATTAATAGGATTTTTCTCTGTTTGCGCGGAACGAGCGCGTCGGCTCATGTCGCCAGGGTTCACACCACTACTGCTTTAACAACTGCACTACTGGGAGCGTAAAGTTTCGCCACTTCTTTCATTTTGTACTACAATGTAAACAACTAGTGGTTTTCCCGCGGGGATGGAATATTTTTTTTGTAAAATATTTTTGATAACTTACGAATGCTGAATGAATATATATTTGTGCAGCTAGAAAAAAAACTTGGTCGAAATAAGCTGTACCTGTTGTGTCGTTACTCCTTATGTATTGTCTTTCTCATGGTAATGTAAACAAATTAATGCAAACGTACGTTTGTAAAACAATAATAAAAAAACTGGGAATAGTTAACTATAAGCAAGAATCTGTCACAGATTAAATGTCTTCCTAGTAACATACAGTTTTTCTCTGATTTTTACACCCGGTATATAAAATAATGTTCCGTGATGTTTTTATTACGTAAGGTATTTTTTTGTGGATACACTTATTGACTCTATCTAGTCTTTGAAAAAGTTGACATATTCTTTGACATCGTTGTTTTGGAATATTTCTTGAAGTTCATAGACCTTTTAGTAACCTATTTACTAACTGCGACAGCTAACTAAATTTAGTCGCTAACTGGGTAGACAAAGAGCAATAGCACAATTTCCTCGAAACAGAAATGTTCCGACAAAACGAGTTTGTCTGTCACAAACTGCTTTTAGGATTACCAAAATCTGCACTCTATCATAACGTTATGTTCACTTGTTAGCGTATAAGTACCTGCTTTCAACTTGTTGTTTTGGCCTGAGGCTGAAACAACTTACCCATTTTGTGAATTTCCGTATCATTCAAGTTTAAATGCAATTTCATTACAGATTTCATTTGAAAATGTTTAACGAGTAGTTTATAATTACTTTACGTGATGTAATACTTAGGTTTGTATTTATAATGCGATCTCAAGATTGAGAGCAATATTGAGTATGGATTTGACAGGTCCTTTTGTACTGATACGAACTCAAACACGCTGTCAGTCTTTAGAGCTGATTATAAATACAGGCCTAAAGATTGTATTTAAAGTGATCTCAAGAGTGAGAGCAATATTAAGTACGGGTTTGACAGTTTATTTTGTACTGAAATGACATTTCTCTAACTCAAGCTAGCTGTCATTCTCAAGTACTGTTTATTAATACGGCCCATAGCTAGCTTAGTTAGCTCGGCCCTTAGTGATTACTAGATGCTTTTTCTCAAGAACACTGTTATGAATAAAAGTAAGATTAAATAAACAATTAGATAAAGAATATAAATTTGTTAAAACTAAATCATAAATATAGTTAAGTAACGTGAAAATTTAGTGCAACATTCGCTATAAGCTGTTTTACAGTTTGGCGATCTGTGGAACTATGTTTATGTTTACTAAGTATTTGATTTGAAAAAAACTGAAAAAAAAACACCAACTAAAGGAAGATATAATACACATAAAAAATAAAATGTAAAGAAGAACCAAATCTAAATGCATAGTCTTTACAGCGAAACAATATTTTAATGAACGCGACTAAAACTGTCTAGGAAAAGGAATTTTCCATGGTCTGATCGTCGTAAGTCGGCGGCTTGGTCCGGCGGCACATAACTCATGCCACTCAGTGAAATATAACGCGGATGTTCTCATAATGTACGGCGCGCAACTTAATCCACCGGCGAGTTTTTCCACTGGATATTTATACAAATGGCCGACGGGGGCGGCGCCGCATTCCCGCGGAGACATGGTTTCCTATACACTTTACTAAGCTGCCATGCTGGACTGGGAGTGATAGAAAAACATAGAATGTGCCAGCGGCATCGGCGGGGGGCAGGGCGGCCGACGACGCGCTCTAGGCGCCCACCGACGACACTACTGGAGCCTTTTGATTCGCTCGAAAGCTAATGCACATACGAAAGAGTAAACTTCGCATGAGATTTCGTCACGGGCATGCTGTAAAAATAAGCTAAGGGATTCGAGGGTTTCTGTATATTGCAATTTAGGCGATGGGCTGACAACCTGTCACTACAGCAATATACCTACAAAATCTATCTTAATAAACCCTCAAAACTTAGTCAGACGTGGCAGAACGACCTTTATTTAGGTAGTTTATGCTCTGTCTACCCCGTTAGGGATAAAGGCTTGATTATATGTATGTATGTATGTTCAAACCCTGAAACTAATGAGATTGTTTAAATAATTACCTTAGAACGTTGATGATTATATCGGATACATACATACATACATAAAATCACGCCTTTATCCCTTACGGGGTAGGCAGAGCGATAAACGCCTCGTAAAAGGCGGTTTCGCCACGTCTGACAAAAATTGAGGGCAATTTTAGATTGAAAAGTGTATTGCTATAGTGACAGGTTGTCAGCCCATCGCCTAAATTACAATACACTGTAACCCTCGAGTCCCTTTTGCTGACTTATACAGCATGCCCGGGAGGAAGGGCAGCTGGAACATTCTATGTTTTTCTATCTCTCCCAGTCCAGCATGGAAGGATCTCTCCCAGTCCAGCATGGAAGGATCTCTCCCAGTCCAGCATGGAAGGATCTCTCCCAGTCCAGCATGGAAGGATCTCTCCCAGTCCAGCATGGAAGGATCTCTCCCAGTCCAGCATGGAAGGATCTCTCCCAGTCCAGCATGGAAGGATCTCTCCCAGTCCAGCATGGAAGGATCTCTCCCAGTCCAGCATGGAAGGATCTCTCCCAGTCCAGCATGGAAGGATCTCTCCCAGTCCAGCATGGAAGGATCTCTCCCAGTCCAGCATGGAAGGATCTCTCCCAGTCCAGCATGGAAGGATCTCTCCCAGTCCAGCATGGAAGGATCTCTCCCAGTCCAGCATGGAAGGATCTCTCCCAGTCCAGCATGGAAGGATCTCTCCCAGTCCAGCATGGAAGGATCTCTCCCAGTCCAGCATGGAAGGATCTCTCCCAGTCCAGCATGGAAGGATCTCTCCCAGTCCAGCATGGAAGGATCTCTCCCAGTCCAGCATGGAAGGATCTCTCCCAGTCCAGCATGGAAGGATCTCTCCCAGTCCAGCATGGAAGGATCTCTCCCAGTCCAGCATGGAAGGATCTCTCCCAGTCCAGCATGGAAGGATCTCTCCCAGTCCAGCATGGAAGGATCTCTCCCAGTCCAGCATGGAAGGATCTCTCCCAGTCCAGCATGGAAGGATCTCTCCCAGTCCAGCATGGAAGGAACTGGTGTAGTTTTATGCTGTACGTACACTTTTACGACTTAATTCAGCTCCTTTAGGATCAATCAAGCTCGTAAGTGTTTTCACAGGAAGTCGAGTCACGATTTTCCTCTAAAGATGATCCTATTATTTGTTCCTGTAAATAGGCCCGTATTTTAAAACAGCACTTGTGACTGATAGCTAGTTTGAGTTCGTATCTGAAATATCATTTCAGTACAAAATGACCTGTCAAATCTTGATCGCCGATGAGATCGCTTTATAAATACGAGGCTTAATAATATATTTTTTTAGTTAAAAACACGATATTTAATTTTTGGTTTTAACTTTTAATTCGCTATTTTTGTACGAGAAGCCGCAAATCAAACTAAACTGAAAAGTTGAACTATATTTAGCATGCAGCTTCCACAACTAACTTGAATCTCAGTAACAGAGAAAAAGTTAAGCTGAACATTCAAACTGTGGGTGTTATTTACGAACTCTGTTTTTGTGCTTTTTAGCCTGTGCAAGCGGTCACTTGAGCGTTTTATACAGTACGACTACGCTTGTAATGAACGTGGTTGGGGCGCTGCATGTAGCAATAACTATAGAAAATTGCGTTGCTGCTTACTGCCTTTGTGGTCTAGTGGTTAGAACCATCCCTCGGGGCTCACAATCCGGAGGTCCTGGGTTCGAGTCCAGGGGAGAACTTTAAGTCGATATTTGTCAATTTATTACTTTGGGAGATTTTTGCCCAGTTTTGTTAGGAAAATGATTGTCTGGCAGAAAAAATATTCCGTCACGTTAAGCCCTCAATCCCAGTCGCTGTCTTTGATAGTGATCGTTACACAAACCATAACGGAGGCCTATTGGCTGTGCTATTAGGCGATTTAAAATATCTAAAACCAGGGTTCATCGGATCGATTGACTTGTACCCACACGACAGAAGAAGAAGAATGCGTTCACGTCCATGGTAGTAGCTTTAGTTCCTTTTTTCGCTTTTTGCGCACACATTCGTTATTAATGCAGCCGTACTGTACATGTTGCATACAATGTCAAAATGTTGAACCGCATATTAAAACTGGCACTCCATTTAGTTGCAGCTGTATTAAATTTCGTTTTATGCTAAAGTGGGAAAAATGTTCTGCGCCCCGGGTCACGTTTACAGTTTTTATTAATATCGCGGTATCACGTCTCTTTGGCAGCTTTGCTGTAGGACTGACATGGGCGCCACGAGATAATTTTGTCACCGCATTTTCTCGCTCGTTGCGTACTTCACACTGAATAACGCCTTGCTTTAGGCGTAGTAAAGTTTGGCACGCACCGTGACAAAACGCATTTTAGGCCTGCAGGTCTATATTTACTGTTGCTTTAGATGAAATTTTATAGTGAACAGACTTACCAGATGATAAATGTATGAACTTAAAACATTTTCACCACCATCATCATCATTTTCAGCCCACATACACCCACTGCAGGGTATAGCCCTTTGCCAGTCTCATCCAGACGATGTCGTTGGACAACATTTTGTTGTATCTAAGTTGAAATTAAATAATCTTAAATGTAGTAAATGGCGTATTTCAAAATGTTAAATAAGGGTCCAAGGTAAATATTTAAATAAAAAAAAATATGATTGCGCTCACTCACATCCTATTGATCCAATAATCATAATCTTTATTTTGCTTTCATATGGTACAGTTAAACAGTTGTTACAAATTAAATGTTAGAAACACACTCGAAACCCTGCAAGGGCACTACAAAATCATAAGTTGAATGTTAAGTACATTCTTCTTTTTTGTACATAGAAGAATATGCCACTATCACTTCGACTCTTATTAGCAGGAGAGGATGCTCAGAGCACGCACGACTGCGATTTCTCCGCTCGGGACGTGCAGTGCAAGGATCGCGGCCCGGATGACTCGCCTATTCTTCTTTCCTCAAAGCGGGCGGGAGTTAAGGTGCGCGCACACAGACTGCAAGAAGTTTTCTTAAACATAACCAACAACAGGTGATATACATCGGTATAATCTGACTGTTATTAGCAGGAGGAATGCTTAGAGCACGCACGACTGCGATTTCTCCGCTCGGGACGTGCAGTGCAAGGATCGCGGCCCGGATGACTTGCCTCTTTTTTCCCTCAAAGCGGACGGGATTTGGGGAGGGGTGAATGTACATCAACTGCCTTTACAATTTTCTTCAACTCATTGCAAAATAATTAAAATCATGAAGAAATCAGTGTTGTTCATAATGAAAACTGATTGCTTACTTGTTTGTAATGAAAGGAGGATTAGCCCTCGACGTTTCGATTTTATACGAGAATCTTCATCAGGAGAGAAGAATGTCACACTCCACGCCCGCCAAGTGACCTTCGACTGCGGTTCGCAGCTCGCTGCGCCCGTGCCGACAGCACGGCAGGTGGCGCTGTAGTCGGCGCTGGGGCTTGTTCTTGTATTGTTGCTGGATTATCGTTTATCGGAAGGTTTAAACAAACGACACTGACTCTATCTTCATTGTTAACTTGGTTTACGCACGCAGGCAACACTGATCGTAGCACAGGTTTCCACGATTGCGAAACGTCGAGGGCTAACCCTCTATACAAACAAGTAAGCCGAGTATTCATTATTAAAAAAAACCGTTTTGTTTTCTGTAGTGTATTACTTCCATGCTGGCCTGGGAGCGAGGGAAGAACATAGAATGTGCCAGCTGCTTTTCCTCCCGGGCATGCTGTAAAAACCAGCTAAGGGATCCGAGGGTTACAATATATCGTAATTTAGGTGATGGGCTGACCATCTGTCACTACAGCAATATACCTACAAATCTATATTAAATAACCATCAAAACTTCGTCAGACGTGGCGAAGAAACCTTTGTTTAGATCGTTTACGCTATGCCTACCCCATTAAAAATATAGGCGTGATTATATGTGTATGAAAAAAAACCTTGTTTTTTCCGTATATGTGCGCTTTCTCTAACAGCTGCAGCAGAGATGATGCAGGTGTAACGTGCGATTGAGCTGCGGCACGTGTTCCATTGCTGCTGCGGAAGATTTACTCTTTGATTTGAGTCTGCAATCTCACAACTTGAGAAAAGATGGTTTCCACGTAATTTATGACGGTAGAACGTAACGATTCTGCAGGTGATTTCAGACAAGAAATTGGAGTGTCTTACTAATTTGACTCTAATACATACATATAATCACGCCTTTATCCGTAATTGGGTAGGCAGAGCGTAAACGAACTAAACAAAGGTCGTTCCGTCACGTCTTACAAAGTTTTGAGGGTTATTTAAGATTGATTTATTGGTATATTGCTGTAGTGAAATGTTGTCAGCCCATCGTCTAAATTACAAAATGAAAATCCTCGGATCCCTTAGCTGGTTTTTACAGCATGCCCGGGAGGAAATGCAGCTGGCTCATTCTATGTTTTCCCTCCTAGGCCAGCATGGAAGAAGCTTCAGTTTTCATTATTAAAATAATCTGTGTTGCTTTCTGTAGATGTGCTAGGATTGGGTCTGGTTTCTTCTGGGTTGCGGAGGTCAGATGGCAGTCGCTCTGTGTAAAAACCAGTACCCTCGTTCAATCCCCTACATTGGGAAGCCGACCCTGTAAGTTACGGGATAAGGCAGGATAAGGCTTGATTGGGTTAGAAACCCAATCAAGGGATCCGAGGGTTTCATATTGTAATTTAGGCGGTAGGCTGACAACCTGTCACTACAGCAATATACCTATGAATCTATCTTAAATAACCCTCAAAACTTTGTCAGACGTGGCGAACGACCTTTGTTTAGGTCGTTTACGCTCTGCCTACCCCATTAGAGATAAAAGCTTGATTATATGTATGTATGTATAAAAAAAATATCATAATTTCGCATCCCTAGTTGTAAGCCTTACATACTTATTTACTATCCTACAGCTTTCAATAGAAAGCAGTTGAAGTAAATTAGGTTAAAAATCTACGGTTACGTAGCCGTAGACACTCGTAGCTATTGTCTATGGCGTAGCCCGTAGCAAGCGGGCGGGTTGCCAAGTCACGGCGACATAAACTGGCGCGGGATTGGTGCAAACGATGCAACACTTACACATTCCAACCAGACCTTGTTTCAACTGCAATTTAGTTCTTATTCTAGGCCTTATACGGGGTGCCTCCGTGGTCTAGGGGCCAGTGCCATAGACTATCGATCCGGAAGTCCTGGGTTCGATTCCCAGGGGAGAAACACAAAGTTGATATTTGAGAATTTATCACTTTGTGATTTTTTCTCCTGTTTAGTTAGGACATTGCAGGCTGAATCACCTGATTGTCCGAAAAAGAAAAAGATTTCGTGCTTCGGGCACGTTCAACCGTCGGTCCCGGTTGCTGTCTTTGATAGTGGTCGTTACTCAAACCATGTCAGAGGCCTGATAGTTGTGCTACTAGGCGGTTTAAAAACTCTGACACCAGGGTTCATCGGGTCCATAGACTCGACGCCCACTCGACAGAAGACATAAGAAGACATAACAGAGTTGTGAGACAGTGGAACTAGCTGCCAGAAGAAGTTTGGTTTCTGCGGTTAATGTTAACCAGTTCAAGAACAGATTTGACAAATTTAAACAAACTTCGAAATCATAAAGTGGTCAACTGGATGCAGGCCTTATCAGTTGATAACAACTGCCTGCCTGTTTAAAATAATAACAATAATAATAATACTTTTGAATCTTTTTTTTTTTTTTTTAAATATATAGGCGAGCATTTGTCCGCCATCTCACCTGGTGGAAAGTGACGATGCGGACTATGTTGAAGCATACTCACCTATGTAGTGCCTATTCACTCTCGCCTTGAAAAGGCCCAGGTTATATTGTTCCGGAAACAGATCCGCCGGCAGGGAGTTCCACTCCTTAGCCGTTCGTATTAAGAATGTGGAAGCGAACCGCTTCGTGCGAATTTGTGGTATATCCACGACACAAGACACAACAATAGTATAGACACGACAATCTTATTTCCAGTGACATGTTGATTCCGAGGCCGAATCGTAGGTGAGAAAAACATAGAATGTGCCAGCTGCATTTCCTCCCGAGTACGCTAGAAAAACCAGCCAAGGGATCCTAGGGTTTCAGTATATTGCAATTTAGGCGATGGGCTGACAACCTATCACTACAGCAATATACCTACAAATCTATCTTAAATACCCTCAAAACTTTGTCAGACGTGGTGGAACGATCTTTGTTTAGGTCGTATACGTTCTGCCCATTAGGGATAAAGGCGTGATTATATTTATGTGTGTATGTAGAATTGTTTTCAATAACCATTTGATTCTTTTGAGTCTTATTTCCAGTGTAATGTTAATTCCAAGATCGACACGTTGGTGAGTATTTTGTAAGGGCCGTATTTATAATCAGCTCTCATGAGTGACAGCGAGTTATAGTTATAAGTTAACATTATGTGACGTGTAAAATTATTATTTTATAAATAACTAGCGACCCGCCCTGGCTTCGCACGGAAATTATCAGTGTTTCTCTACTATATTATGCATGTATTATACATATAAACTTTCTTCTTGAATCACTCTATCCATGAAAAGAAGCCGCATCAAAATCCGTTGCGTAGTTTTAAAGATTTATGCATACATAGGAATATAGGGACAGAGAAAGCGACTTTGTTTTATACTATGTAGGTATTGAATTGAATTGAAAAGTTCGTATTATAAATGTTATTTCAGTACAAACTGGCCTGTCAAATCTATACTTAGTATCATCAATATTGCTCTACGCTCACTAACTGACGTCTGAGTGTTGCTGCCGTAAGTACAGTGCAATTTGGTCATTAATTATAGATCATCCGATACGATATCACAAGAAATGCGTTCGCCTCTCTGCCTACCCTGTGAAGAGCATTGACGTGACTGCGCATGTGTTCCCTTGCGTGCAATGTCGTGCAGCACCGTGAAGCGACGTGCATGCCTCCGCATCGCATTCTGTCGAGAGCTGCTGAGAAATGAACTGCAACTGACCTGGATTTTCCAGCCGCGAGTCAGGTGAGTTCTGTTGCATATAATAAACTAAGGCTCGTATTACATACATACATATAATCACGCCTTTATCCCTAATGGGGTAGGCAGAGCGTAAACGACCTAAACGAAGGTCGTTCCGCCACGTCTGACAAAGTTTCGAGGGTTAGATTTGTAGGTATATTGCTGTAGTGACAGGTTGTCAGCCTATCGCCTAATTTGCAATATACAGAAACCCTTGGATCCCTTAGCTGGTTTTTACAGCATGCCCAGGAGGAAATGCAGCTGGCACATTCTATGTTTTTCTCTCGCTCCCAGTCCAGCATGGAAAGCATGGAAGGCTCGTATTTATGAAGCGATATCAAACTTTAGAGCAATATTAAGTATTGATTCGACAGGCCAGTATGTATTGAAATGACATTTCTGATACGAACTCAAACTCGCTTTCACTCATGAGAGCTGATTACAAATACGGCTCTTACAAAATACTCACCAACGTGTCGCTCTTGGAATTAACATTACACTGGAAATAAGACTCAAAATAATCAAATGGTTATTGAAAACAATTCTACATACATACATATATATAATCACGCCTTATCCCTAATGGGGTAGGCAGAGCGTAAACAACCTAAACAAAGGTCGTTCCGCCACGTCTGACAAAGTGTTGAGGGTTTTTTATGATAGTTATGTATATTGTTAGGTATTTTGCTGTAGTGGCAGGTTGTCAATCCATCGCCTAAATTGCAATATACAGAAACCCTCGGATCCCTTAGCTGGGTTTTACAGCATGGCCGGGAGGAAATGCAGCTAGCACATTCTTTATATTTCTCTCGCTCCCAGTAAATGACTAGTACATACATAATACATAAAATCACGCCTTTATCCCTTACGGGGTAAGCAGAGCGCAAAACGCGTCGTAACAGGCGCTTTCGCCACGTCGGACAAAAATTGAGGGCAAATTTTAGATTGTAATGATTTGTATTGCTGTAGTGACAGGTTGTCAGCCCATCGCCTAAATTACAATACACTGTAACCCTCGAATCCCTTTTGCTGACTTCTACAGCATGCCCGGGAGGAAGGGCAGCTGGACAATTCTATGTTTTTCTATCTCTCTCAGTCCAGCATGGAAGAAATGACTAGTATAGTTTTATATTAGTTAAGTCGTAATTTTGCAACTACGTATTGGTACAAATATTTTACTGGTCAACTAGTAACATCGAAGGTCAGGGATAATTGACCCTTACCTTGATACACAGTTTCTAATTGCTTACCAATTGTTTGTTTGCTCAACTTCAACTTGGTGTATCCTTAATGACTTCACCACAACAAATTGAAGGTTACACAAACACTTAATTTCATAACTATCTGAGGGTTTCCAAGTACGAAGCACTTCAAAACGGGTGTGAAAATGTCTCTCAGGATGTATTTATTTTTTTACAATCATTAGTGAATTGGTTGAATCCTGAATGTCCGAAAAAGAAAAAGATTTCGTGCTTCGGAGGGCACGTTAAGCCGTCGGTCCCGGTCGCTGTCTTTGATAGTGGTCGTTACTCAAACCATGTCAGAGGCCTGATAGTTGTGCAGTAGCACAACTAGTAAGGCGGTTTAAAAACTCTGACACCAGGGTTCATCGGGTCGATAGACTCGATACCCACTCGACAGAAGAAGAAGTGAATTTATATTTTTACCAACATGAAAATAAAGCCGCAACAAATTCTTTTTTCACTACATCGGACAAAAACTTTTGGCTTACCATGACTATGTCGGAATTCATAGAATTCGTACAGTTATGATTCCAGACTCCATAGTCTAAAATGTCAGGATTCTATAGACTGCATTTTTTTTATGATGATGAGTTCACTGTCTCCATAAATACACTTATGTCTAGATTGTGATATAGCAAAATTTTGTAGCTGTCTCTCATACATTAGTGTGGTTGGTATTCCTTGTATCTGTGTGTGTGTTTCGGAAGCAGCGGAGTAGTAAATAAAGCGGACACATGCACGGCGCGGTGTCGCTGTCGGAGTCGTTTTTGCGCCGGAACCGTGTATGAGTTAGTGCTTAGTGGAGCCATAGAGCCACAAACACAGAATATACAGGGTGTAAGGACAGCTTCCTTAAAACTGATAGGGGTTGCTCAGTCAACGAAACAAGAAAATCTTGCGAAAAAAAAAGGTTTCCGTACAAAATTACAACCTTAATCAGACAAAATAAGTCGGGTACTTCACGACATGTTTCGGGACATTCGGAATCCCTTCATCAGGTTGAGTTAGTTGGCTGCGGGAAAGTGTATCCGCCGGCACAACACAACACAAACCTGATGAAGGGACTCCGAATGTCCCGAAACATGTCGTGAAGTACGCGACTTATTTTCCAATGTGAGTGCTCGTTATAAAAATCTTTATTTAGAATGTCTCATTTAAGTTTAAATAGTTTGATCAGAATCAGACAGTTTGTATGGAGAAGCCGATTGTTTTATGTTTTAAATGAAATGAATTTCTTAGTGTTTTTTTTTTAGTTTCATTGTCATAGATTTTGTTAAGCCGTCCTTTACACCCTGTATAATATTACTAGCGTCACTACCGCCGCCGGACTGAAACAGCGGCCGTAAAAACAACGCCGCCTGCTATCACACCCGGCTGAAATATCGCTGAAGTTTCAAACAGAAAACTGAGATTGAAATAGACACAATAGACAGAAATATGAAAAGAAAATATCAATTTAAAGTGAAAACTGGTGTTGTGTTCAATATATAGTGGATTTTAGTGGACAGTACATATACATACATACATATAGTCACGCTTTATTCTTAATGGGGTAGGTAGAGCGTAATCGACCTAAACAAAGGTCGTTCCGCCATGGCTGACAAAGTTTCGAGGGTTATTGAAGATAGATTTGGAGGTATATTGCTGTAGTGACAGGTTGTCAGCCCATCGCCTAAACTACAATATACTTAAACCCTCGGTTTCCTTAACTGGTTTTTACAGCATGCCCGGGGGGAAATGCAGCTGGCACATTCTATGTTTTTCTCTAGCTCCCAAGCCAGCATGGAAGAAAACCTAAACAGAAAAGGGTATATAAACTCCATAAATATAAAGTAAAGTTCCAAAAACTCTTAGGTTCTATCTATATCCTCGAGTTGCGCGGAGTTTTACAGCCAAAATTGACAGCGACTTGGGAAATTAGCGCGCGCAATATCTCACTGAGAAATTCGACGCTTTCAAAATTCTCTGTCTGTTTTGATATTGTTAACTTTCTGGATCAACTTGAGCCTAAAAGGCTTGTTTTCTATCAAGTGGGGTACTTTGAGACAAAGAATGGCCTGATAAATCGTAGTGTCAGAGTTAAGCCTCTGACATGGTATCTGTAAAGACCACTTTCCGAGAAAGCCACCTATCAGTCCGAGTAACTGCCTCCGTGGTCTTACGATCTGGTGGTCCTGAGTTCGATTCCCAGGGGTGGTACACAAAAGTTGATATTTATCAATTTATTACTCTGTGAGGTTTTCTCCAGTTTGGTTAGGACATTGCAGACTGTATCACCCGATTGTCCAAAAAAGAAAAAGGAATCCGTTCTTCGGCGGGCACATTAAGCTGTTGGTCCTGGTCGCTATCCGTGATAGTGGTCGTTAATCAAAACCATGGCAGAGGCCTCATAGCTGTGCTACTAGGTGGTTTAAAAACTCTGACACCAGGGTTCATCGGGTCGTTCGACTCGAGAATCCACTCGCTAAGAAGAACGTGATCCAGCCATAATTTTCCAAACCAAATTAGAGCAAGTCTTGCAAAATCATTATTTGTCCAAATATTAACATAGTATTACCAAGTTTGGATCAAAAGTTCAAAACATGTCAAAAAGAAACAGCTGGGAAAATTATAAAACATATTTTATCGCAAACACAAATGCAATTCATTTTCATATGTCAATTAAATTTACGAAATTAGCTTCAGTTCATTTCTGAAAAGCGACATTACCTAAATAATTTCAACTTTACGGAGAAGTGAAAAACGGAAAGTGGCCTCCGACTAATTGAGACACAGACGTATGCACACGAATACTATATAAGTTCTCGTCTGAAACGGTGCATATTTATTTTAAAGAGGTATTTTTAAATTTTTGATATTGATACATACACATCTGAATCCTTTATCCCTTACGGGGTAGGCAGAGCGTAAAACGCTTTGTGAAAGCTTTTACGCCACGTCTGACAAATATTGAGGGCAATTTTGATTGATTTTTGATTGTAATGTGTATCGCTATAGTGACAGGTTGTCAGCCCATCGCCTAAATTACAATACACTGCGACCCTCGAATCCGTATTGCTGACTTCTACTGCATGCTTGAGAGGAAGGGCAGCTTGAACATTCTATGTTTTTCTATCGCGCCCAGTCCAGCATAGAAGGTCACATAAAAAGCAATGAAATGCCTACAACAGAAGATTATGAAGTTAAAAAACTTTCATACATTTCAGATTTATGAGGGAAATCTTTATTTGCTCGGCAAACACATGGCGACACAATTAGCCGAACAAACAAGGGAACGAGACGACGGCAAAACATACTTATTTCTGTCTTATTTCTATTTATTAAAGCTCTCAGTAAGCCCTTATTGTAGAGACGGAGTTTGCTGTTGATGTGTGATTTTAAATTTCATTGTAATTTTGAACAAATATTTATTAATCGTATTTAATGAAAAAGGATAATTATTTTGGGGGCATGGTGGGCTCGATTCCAGATTTGCTGGCTTAAAATTAAAATATACGAGTCACTTTCAGACTAAAAGCTTTGGAAAATGACAGGAGATCTATTCTTTCCGGAGTTTGATTTATACTAGGTGGATTATGCGTTATCTGTCATTTTTATCCGCCGTCATATGATATGGCGAATAAAATTGTCATAAATACTGGGAAAACGTGCAAAAGCGCGTCATAATCTTGCGGACGAAGTGTAAAACGATAGAGATAATCCGCTGTTCTTTTTAATTTTTTATTATTTTAAAAGTGACAGATTTTAATTTTAGGTTTTAGCCGGTGGTAACTAGAATCGAGCCCATTGTCATAGTCTAAGTTGTACGTAGTATTATAGTTACTCTGTGGTCTAAGCAAATGTTTGGATGGTGCCGCGCGGAATGCTGCGAAGCAAAGTTATCTGTCATTTACTTAGCTAAAAAATACTTCACGCTATCTAACATCCAATAATTTTTTGCCTGGTGCTACTTAAATAAGATCGCTAAAAACTCCGTAGTTTAGGTTAGCATACCACGACAGACAAAATAAGATCAGCTCACAGGGTCAGCATTGTCTTTATCATGATCTCTTACTATATTTCAAATTTCAGATAAACACAGGATTAGGTTATTCGAAATGAGTTAACAAATGTGTCACCCGGAATTAACATCATTAAATTACGAACGTCTATTTCCGTATGTTTTTCGTTGCTAATTTCCTTAATCGCTACTTTCCTGACGTCACACTACCAAGAAGAGGATTGGCTATGACGTGAACAGAGCCACGTAAAAGCTGAAATACACTCTTGTGACTGTTCGGGACAAGGCTAATGGTCCTTACCTCGGCAAAGCAAAGGTATTTTCGTGCAGGTAGAGTGCAGTACAAGAGCATAGGCTTTTGAAGTCCCTTTCCATGCATTGCTTGCTCTACGTCGTTTTGAACAGTGTTGGACCTTTTTGACCTGTGCAATAAGGTACATACGATTTTATTGTACTGCAGAGCTATGCACTTTAGCAGAAAGGCGCAAAGCTTTTTTCTCATGGTTTTTTAACTGCCATCTGCAAAGAGCCCGATGGTGTAGTGCATAGCACCGCTGCCTCCTGGGTGGGAGGTCGTGGTTCGAATGTGTTTTTCGGTTTTCGAATTTCATATGTACGTATATTCGGCGCTTTTTCCGTGTTTTGGAAGGCACGCTAAGCCGTTGGTCCCGATTAATATCGTTTAATACCGTAGATATAAGTCGATATTAGTTCTTCCATGCTGGACTGGAAGTAAGAAAAAAACATAGAATGTGCCAGCTGCATTTCCTCCCGAGCATGCTGTAAAAACTACAACAAACAGCTATGGGATCTGAGGGTTTCAGTATATTGTAATTTATGCGATGGGGTGACAACCTGTCACTACAGCAATATACGTACAAGTATATCTTAAAAGACCTTCGAAACTTTGTTAGACGTGGCGGAACGACCTTTGTTTGAGTCGTTGACGCTCTGCCTACCCCATTAGGGATGAAGGCGTGATTATATGTATGTATGTATATTAGGCGTTAAGCCATGACAGAGGCCAGTGCTATGCATTGGCGGCTTGAAAACTCTGTCCTAATCTAGGATTGGGTTTGGTTTCCCTTCTGGGTTGCGGAGGTTAGATGGCAGTCGCTCTGTGTGAAAACCCTCATTCAATCCCCTGGATTTGGTTGTTAACCCTGTGAGATACGGGATATGGCTATGGAGGTGATGGTTTTTTATCTGCCTACGTTTATTAGTTTGCTTGAATTTTAAATTCAATTTACTCCTGAATATATTTTCACAGGTGGGATTCTAAAGACCAAAAGAATCAGTATTGGAATTTTGGAGTACTTATAAAGAGCTTTCCGTGCTGAACTGGGACTGTTAGAAAACATAGATTGAGCCCGCTGCATTTCCTCCCGGGCATGCTGTAAAAGTCAGCAAAGGGATCCGAGGGTTTCAGTATATTGCAATTTACGCGATGGTCTGATAACCTGTCACTACAGCAATATACATACAAATCTATCTCAAAACTTTGTCAGACGTGGCAGAACGATCATTGTTTAGGTCGTTTATGCTCTGCCTAACCCATAAGGTATAAAGGCGTGATTATATGAATGTACAATAGCCCCACAAGTGAACAATTGCTTGAACTTATTTAAGGCAGAAAAGCAGTAATGAACCAGTAGAAAAAGGGATCGATGCAGGATTAGAGGGATAAAAGAGTGATCTCCAAAGGCTATGATGAGGAAGATTCCTTAATCACTGGTGTTAAGGAGCCGCTAAACTCGTTATTGGGGATAAATTAAAGGCAAACTGAGATTGAAGATGATATTCTTATAAATCACGTCTGCTTATTGATTTGTTTACTATAACGACAGTAATAATTAAAACTTTTCCGAATCCATACTAATATTATAAATACGAAAGAACCTCTGTCTGTCAGTCTGTTTGTTTGTTGTTCTTGCACATCTAAACGGCGGCACTGATTTTGATGAAATTTGGCCGTACCATAGACGGTAACCTAGAGACAGACATAGACTACTCTTTACCGCGGGAAAATATATTATTGCCAGGAGAATATTTTCAAACGGTATTTAGATAAGGACGGCGTTTGATATCCAGATTAACTATGAAAGGGAATGGTAACAGGATAACTTTAACAGGCTAACATCTGATTCCCACGAGAAAACTCATTATGCCGCGGGTGAAACCACGGGGCGGAAAGCTAGTGTATACATCATCTCCCTAGCCTTATCCCGTATCTCACGGGGTCCGCTACCTAATCTAGGGGATTGAACGAGGGTACTGGTTTTTACACAGAGCGACTGCCATCTAACCTCCGCAACCCAGAAGGGAAACCAGACCCAATCCTAGATTAGGTCAGAGTTTTCAAGCCGCCAATGCTTAGCATTGGTCTCAGTCATGGCGTAACGACTAATATCTACGGTATTAAACGATATTAACCGGGACCTACGGCTTAACGTGCCTTCCGAAGTACGGAAAAACACCGAATAAACGTACATATGAAATTCGAAAACCGAAAAATACATTGGTACGTGGGGGGATTTGAACCACGACCTCCTGCTTAGGAGGCAGCGGCCCTATCCACTATACCATCGGGCTCTCTAGTGCTAAAGCTAGTGTATACATAAACTAAAATTGTTTATTGTGTGTATGTTTTCACTTCACGGCCTGGCAAAAACCGTTGAAGAGATCTTGGTAAAAATGACACAGACATAAATTTCCGATTGCTGTTTTCATGTTGAAATAATTTTATATGAAATATGAGATTCATTACAGTATTTGTATTAATTATCATATCACGCACAGATTATTCACCTTAACTTTTAACTTAGCATTGATTGACCTTTACGTTTTAATTAATTAGTGTCAGAAATCAGAATTCATTATGAAAACCAACAATAGCTACCTAATGATCAGATTACTAAACTGTAAAATAAGCAAATTTCCGTTTTCTAAGGTTTAATCATTTTCTTTAATAATTACCTTGTCACGTGTTAATTTTTGTTAATTAACAGACTTTTCTAAGTCAAATTTTATATAAATAATTCATTATACGATATTTCAGCCTGAAATATCGTTTTCTTTCATGCTGGTATGGAAGCGAGAGATATTTCCATGCTGGCCTGGGAGTGAGAGAAAAACATGTACCAGCTACGTTTCCTCCCGGGCATGCTGTAAAAACCAGCTAAGGAATCCGAGGGTTTCAGTATACTGTAATTTAGTCACAACCTGTAACTAAAGCAATATATGTACCAACAAATCTATCTTAACCCTCAAAACTTTGTCAGACGTGGCGGAACGACCTTTGTTTAGGTAGTTTACGCTCTGCCTACCCCACTAGGGATAAAGTCGTCATTATATGTATGTATGAAATGTCCCACTGCAAGGCAAAGGCCCTCCCTCAATTTGTTCCGGTCTTGAGCCAACTCCGTCCAGTCGTGGTGGTGGGTATCTGTCTCGTCTCTCTATCGTTTCCTGGGATGACCTCGTGCCCTTCGTCCGTTGGTAGCGACCCAATTAGTTGTAATTTTTGCCCAAACTACATCCGGTATCCTGACCACATGTCCAGCCCAAACCCACTTGACGCATACTGCCTTCTGACCTAGATCGATGATTTGTGTACGGGACCTCGGAGTCGTGTTTCTAACTCGGTCCATTAGTCGGACTCTGAGTATGCTGCGTTTCTTGTTTCTTTGGCAGACCTTGAGTTTGGACATCTGAATATTTGTCCAAGACCAAGTTTGAGCTCCGTAGGTAAAGATGGATTGATGCACATATCCATGAGTTTTTGCTTTAGTGCCAATGGCAGTATTTGATAGTGGTCGTTAGAGGCCTAATAGCTGTGCTACTAAGCGGTTCGAAAACTCAGATACCAGGTTTCTCCGGGTCGTTGTTCGACTCGAGAATCCACTAGCTAAGAAGAAAAAGATCAGCTTTTTTATGGACCAAAAGCTCTTTAAATATTATAATACTTTATGAATAGAAAATTGAACGAAACATTTTGTTCTCATTACAGTAGTTTGATGAACTGAAGTAGTCAGTTGGACAAGAAAAACTGTCTCTACGGAATGTGCTCCTGTCGCCAGCAATTTGTCTTTAGCTACATACCGGGTGTAAGGGACAGCGTACCAACAACCTGGTAACTCAATCAACGAAACTGAATAACTATTAAAATGTTTTTCTGTCATGAGATGCAAAAAAAATTGACTTCCTCATACAAAATGACCACCTCGATCAGACAATTTGTGTTTTTCGGGACGCTGTCCCTTACACCCCGTACAGTAACTTGTACTCGTGACCCACATACCTACTAGTATAGCAGATATAATTTTAAATATCTATAGTTACAATACAATACAAATATTCTTTATTGCACATAAACAACACATTGTACAGGAACAAACATTACAAAACAAACAGAGTACAATTAGGCGGCCTTATTGCTAGGGTAGCAATTTCTGCCAGGCAACCTTTGGGTAAAGGAGTGGTTTTTTAATATTATGCGGGATAGTGCAGTTACTATTGTTATAAATTTAAATAGAATACATAGACAAAGTACTTACTAGTTACATAAATAGGATTAGGTACAATAGACTAATACATAAATACAATTATAATATAATAAAATAATATAATATGCTATAAGAGAGAGGAAAATGCAATATTTCATTCAGATGGGGAAGTGAGATTGTGAAAAACAAAAAATAAAAAAAAACTAGATAATATAATTAATACACAGTAGGTAATTACTTAAGTCAATCAGGTCAATTAGTTCCTGTCTCTAGTGCTTACGTTCTTTTAATAATATTTCTTCCTAAGGAAGATTCGGTTGGACGTGGGTTTTCTATACGTAAATAAAAATAAAACCCCTTCCTATGCTAATTTGATTTTTAGACACCCGTTAGTAACTTAATAATTCGATAAGCTTATTAAACTCTGGCTGTATAGACAAAGCTCCTTAATTCCTAGAAACAGAAATGTTAGTTTAACAAGCGTGTCTGTCCATTTTCCGCAATTGTAATCCACATGTTCGGATTTTACACTGCTTCAACCACTATTCTAGTTATCAGCTCAGCTGCTCGACAGGAAATTCAATTCAATTTCCAGTACGGTACAGTATTTATTATCATAACAGGAATACTCCCAAATCAATGATGCTAATTACAAAGTAAAACATACAAATACACCTTATTAATTGATATTATATTCCAATATCAAAATTCATGTATTTTCGTAATTGAAATGTGCAAGATTATTTATTCAATAAAAATGGTTTAATTAACTAGGTATAGGTCTTCTTCTTCTGTCGTGTGGGTTTCGAGTCGATCGACTCGATGAACCCAGGTGTCAGAGTTTTTAGGAGAAGATGTATAATGTTATGGTGCTACAAAGTGTTAAAAAAAACTGCAGACATATCGAGATGGAAAAGTAAAGATGTTATTTTATTTTTAAAAAGACATGTCTAATTGGTTAATAACAGCCGAGACCCGATTTAACTATCTCAATAAATATTAATAAATATTTAAAGTAAATATTTTCATTTCTTTTTTATTTATCATTAAAAATATTACGTAGGTAACTCTCTTCACACCATATTCCAAAACTGACGGATTTTAGTAAAACGAGAGCTAATTTCTCTATCCATTGGCTGCATTTGCAGCACTATGCTGCTCGTAGGATAACCCTCACCAGTGTTTTATCAACTGCACTGCTGGAAACATATAGTTTCGCATTTTGTAAACAAGCTGGAGCTTAGTTTTGCTACTTAAAAGCTTGAAGTATTACGGAACTAGCTCTAAATGAAATACTGGATGAATTGTTTTCGTTTCATTTTCTTTCTGGTGTAGTGGATGGGGCCGCTGTCTCTTGGGCGGGACGTCGTGGTTCAAATCCCACCACGTACCAATGTGTTTTTTGGTTATCGAATTTCATATGTACGTTTACTTGGCGGTTTCATCGTGCCTCGCAAGGCACGTTAAGCCGTTGGTCCCGGTTTTCAATACCGTAGATATAAGTCGTTAAGCCATGTCAGAGATCAGTGCTAAGCATTGGCGGCATGAAAACTCTGACCTAATCTAGGATGGGTCTGATTTCCCTTCTGGGTTGCAGAGGTCAGATGGCAGTCGCTCTGTGTAAAAAGCAGTACCCTCTTTTAATTTCCTATATTAGGTAGCCGACCCCGTGAGATACGGGATAAGGCTAGGGAGATGATGTGTATATATTTGATATTTCTTATTAAAATACTGATTATTAATTCTACTACCTCTAATTTTAAGGTTATAAAAAGCACCGAGTATTTTTTTTTAATTCCATGTTTCTTTTTATTGCCGCCTTATTCCATGCGACAAAACTGGCCAGTCCGATATTTAAAATATAATTTTCATAAATCCCAATACAATTGCGTTTCGAAATATAATTTCGCTGCGAGGAAATTCGCGCTTTCGATAATAGAGGGAAAATTAAAAATATATTTTTTAATTTTATAAAATGAGAGTTCTTTTTTAAAATTTCATAAATGCCTAAGGGGTTTTATGGTATATAATCATAATAAAATCAAATAAATTAATATATAATAACCAAGCTTTTGGGGAAGCAATAACCATTTACAGAGCATGAGATATGTAATAAAGAAATATAACTATGCGATATAAATCATAAAACGAAAATGTTACATTACAAAGTACAATCACGCACGGGGCAGATATTTAGCTTCATGTTAGTTCACAAATTATACTCTTTAAATCCAATAGGTAGGTAGTTTAGTTACATACATGCATACATATAATCACGCCTTTATCCCTAATGGGGTAAGCAGTTTACAAAGAACAAAATTTTGAGGGTTATCTAAGTCAGATTTGTCGGTATACTTGCAGACTAGTGACAGGTTGTCAGTCCATTGCCTAAATTACAATGTACTGAAACCCTCGGATCCTTTAGCTGGTTTTTACAGTATGCCCGGGAGAAAATTTAGCTGGCATATTTTATGTTTTTCAGCATGGAAGAATAATTTACTTTTAGAGTTCAAAATACTAAAAATATTTTTCTATCAGCTGATCCAAGTAATCCGGCAGCGCGGTCTGGCGGCACATAACTCACGCCACTCAGTGAAATATGACGCGGATGTTTTCATAATGTATGGCGAGAAACTTAATCTAGTCGCCAGTTTTTAAACTTGATATTTTAGACCTCTTTATTTCGCAACATAGCTGCCTCCGTGGTCTAGTGGTCAGAGCCATGGGCTTACGGTCCGGAGGTCTTGGGTTCGAACACAAAGATGTTATGTGTCAATTTATCACTTTGTGTGGTTTTTCCCAGTTTGGTTAGGATATTGCCGGCTGAATCATCTGATTGTCCGAAAAGAAAAAGGATTCCCTGCTTCGTAGGGCACGTTGAGCCATTGGTCCCGGTCGTAGTCTTTGATAGAGGTCGTTACTCAAACCATGTCAGAGGCCTAAATAGCTGTGCTACTAGGCGGTTTGAAAACTCTGACTCCAGGTTGCATCGGGTCGTTAGACTCGAGAATCTAGTCGCTAAGAAAAAGACCGCAACATGTCACTGCTGCTGGGTTGTATTTACCGTAGTAATGTCGATCGTGAAGCGTAAATTGGACTTTATGGTCTTTACTCGAGTGGTAATTCCGTTTGAAGCGCTTCTTACTTAACTAGTATAGTAATTCTACGCTACTGTGGAGTTCAGTTATTCTATTGCTACTGTGCGAGCCTTGATAGCCAACTTTTTATAAATAAAACTTCCATGCCGGCCAACGCAAAGTCATTGTTGCCCACCGGGAATCGAACCCGGGACCTCCGGGTCGAGAAACCATGGCTCAGGCCTCTAGACCACGGAGGCACGGGAGCCCGGAGCATAGATGTAGGATGGATTAAAAAGCCGTTTACAGACCACTAGACTGACTTTTCCTAGACGATTTCCCATTTCAGGCAGATGTATAGGGTAGATTGCATATTGGAATCGATTCTGGATCCCACCGGCTAAAACTAAAATTAAAATCTATCAAAATAATAAAATTGAAAAAGGACAGGCGATTTATACTCTAGAGTTTTATACTTTGTCCGCTAGATTTTAACGCGCTTTTGCACGTTTCCATAGTATTTCTGTAATTTTTACCCGCCACATTATATAACGGTGGATAAAAATGACAGATAACGCATAAACCACCGACTATAAATCAAAAACCGGAGAGAACAGATCTCCTGTCCTTATCCAATGTTTTTAGTCTGAAAGTGACAAATAGATTTTTATTTTAGTTTTAGCCGGCAAATCTAGAATCGAGCCCATTAAGTTATCAGCGGGCGCGGAAAATATCAACAATTGGCCGTTCGCCAGATTGTTGCAATAGAGAACCAAGCGCTCTGTTTGCGCGGAATGAGCTCGTCGGCTCGTCACTACCATGTTCGATTAATATACTTACGCTATTCCTGTTTTAGGCTGCGTTTCCACCAGAGCTGTGCGAGGATAGGTAGCGAGGGATATGTTTTTAAACAACCAATAGGATCACTCCGTTTACGTCGCCTCGCTCAGCACAGCTCTGGTGGAAACGGCTTTAGCGGAGCGAGGTTTAGTCCGTACAAAACAAGCGTAAGATCTGTGCTAGGAATGTGTGCGAGGAATAGGTCGCCAACACATTTCACAGCTTAGCAACGCATCCTCGCTCGGCTCGCACCGCAAATTAATACGCATTTTGACACATTAATGCGCCTTTTGACAGCTCCGTTACACATGGAAAGGCAGCCTTACACACAGTTTATTTAAAGTTAGTTTAGGACAGAGGACGATACATGACTAATCAGTTCGTATTTTATATTCATACATACATATAATCACGCCTTTATTCCTAATGAGATAGGAGGAGCGTAAACGACATAAAAAATATTGTTTCGCCACGTCTGACAAAATGTTGAGGGTTATTTAAGTTAGATTTGCAACAAAATGTTAAAAAACTGCAGACATATCGAGATGGAAAAGTAAAGATGTTATTTTATTATTAAAAAGACATGTCCCATTGGTTAATAACAGCCGAGACCCGATTTAACTATCTCAATATAATAAATATTAATAAATATTTAAAGTAAATATTTTCATTTCTTTTTTATTCATCATTATATATATTACGTAGGTAACTATCTTCACACCATATTCCAAAACTGACGGATTTTAGTAATACGAGAGCGAATTTCTCTATCCGTTGGCTGCATTTGCAGCACAATGCTACTCGCAGGATAACCCTCACCAGTGTTTTATCAACTGCACTGCTGGAAACATATAGTTTCGCATTTTGTAAACAAGCTGGAGCTTAGTTTTGCTACTTAAAAGCTTGAAGTATTACGGAACTAGCTCTAAATGAAATACTGGATGAATTGTTTTCGTTTCATTTTCTTTCTGGTGTAGTGGCTAGGGCCGCTGTCTCCTGGGTGGGAGGTCGTGGTTCAAATCCCTCCACGTACCAATGTGTTTTTCGGTTTTTGAATTTCATTTGTACGTTTATGCTTCGGAATGCACGCTAAGTCGTTGGTCGCGGTTGATATCGTTTTATACGATAGATATTAGAAGTTAAACCATGTCAGAGACCAGTGCTAAGCATTGGCGGCTTAAAAACTCTGACCTAATCTAGGTTTGGGTCAGGTTTCCCTTTTGGGTTGCGGAGGTCAGATGGCAGTCGGTCTGTGTAAGAACCGGTACCTTAGTTCAATCCCCCTAGATTAGGTAGCCCCGTGAGATACGGGATAAGGCTAGGGAGATGAGAACTGATGAACGGATTCGAAGAGATGGAAAAACATAGATTGAATCATTTTCCTCTCTTCCCTGACAAACTGTAAGAGAACCAGTAAAGGGAGATGGGGATGTCAGTGAGGGTTGCTGCCTGTTGGTGATGGCCCGACAATTTGTCACTAATAGTACATTGAAAAAAAAACGGTGTTAGACATCAATTGTAGAGCGTAGCGTAAGCAGTATTTACATATCGATGAAAAATAAATTCAAACAATAGATTTTTTTTTACGAAAATTAAAGCATGAAAGAAGGTTGAACCAGTAAGCAAAACCAACTTACTATGAATGATTTCATCCATCACAAAAAATCACCATTCGTGTAAAAAAATATCATATTTGCAGTAGGCATTTTGCAGTACATATTCATACTGGTATTAGGTTAGAATAGCATCACCCCATAACTTCCCGTGGGTGTCGTAAAAGGCGACTAAGGGATAAATCCAGGGAATGGGCAGCAGCGTTCCCTGTGAATGGAAAACTTCTACTGCGCTCACCAACCCGCCTGCTAAGCGTGGTGAGCATATACCCCATATATATTTTGGGGAGGCCCATGTCCAGCAGTGGACTGTTGTGTCTGATGTTGTTGTTGATTCATACTGATTTTTTAAATATTTGAGAGCCCGACGGTGTAATGGATAGGGCCGCTGCGCCCTGAACGGGAGGTCGTGGTTCGAATCCCACCACGCACCAATGTGTTTTCGGTTTTCGAATTTCATATGTACGTTTACTTGGCGGTTTCATCGTGGCTCGCAAGGCACGTTAAGCCGTTGGTCCCGGTTTTCAATACCGTAGATATAAGTCGTTAAGCCATGTCAGAGATCAGTGCTAAGCATTGGCGGCATGAAAACTCTGACCTAATCTAGGATTGGGTCTGATTTCCCTTCTGGGTTGCAGAGGTCAGATGGCAGTCGCTCTGTGTAAAAAGCAGTACCCTCTTTTAATTTCCTATATTAGGTAGCCGACCCCGTGAGATACGGGATAAGGCTATGGACATGATGTGTAAATATTTGATATTTCTTATTAAAATACTGATTATTAATTCTACAACCTCTAATTTTAAGGTTATAAAAAGCACCGAGTATTTTTTTTTTATTCCATGTTTCTTTTTATTGCCGCCTTATTCCATGCGACAATACTGGCCAGTCCGATATTTAAAATATAATTTTCATAAATCCCAATACAATTGCGTTTCGAAATTTAATTTCGCTGCGAGGCAATTCGCGATTTCGATAATAGAGGGAATATTAAAAACATATTTTTTAATTTTATAAAATGTCAGTTCTTTTTTCAAATTTCATAAATGCCTAAGGGGTTTTATGGTATATAATCATAATAAAATCAAATAAATAAATATATAATAACCAAGCTTTTGGGGAAGCAATAACCATTTACAGAGCATGAGATATGTAATAAAGAAATATAACTATGCGATATAAATCATAAAACGAAAATGTTACATTACAAAGTACAATCACGCACGGGGCAGATATTTAGCTTCATGTTAGTTCACAAATTATACTCTTTAAATCCAATAGGTAGGTAGTTTAGTTACATACATGCATACATATAATCACGCCTTTATCCCTAATGGGGTAAGCAGTTTACAAAGGACAAAATTTTGAGGGTTATCTAAGTCAGATTTGTCGGTATACTTGCAGACTAGTGACAGGTTGTCAGTCCATTGCCTAAATTACAATATACTGAAACCCTCGGATCCCTTAGCTGGTTTTTACAGTATGCCCGGGAGAAAATTTAGCTGGGATATTCTATGTTTTTCTCTCGCTCCCAGTCCAGCATGGAAGAATAATTTACTTTTAGAGTTAAAAATACTAAAAATATTTTTCTATCAGCTGATCCAAGTAATCCGGCAGCGCGGTCTGGCGGCACATAACTCACGCCACTCAGTGAAATATGACGCGGATGTTTTCATAATGTATGGCGAGCAACTTAATCTAGTCGCCAGTTTTTAAACTTGATATTTTAGACCTCTTTATTTCGCAACATAGCTGCCTCTGTGGTCTAGTGGTCAGAGCCATGGGCTTACGGTCCGGAGGTCTTGGGTTCGAACACAAAGATGTTATGTGTCAATTTATCACTTTGTGTGGTTTTTCCCAGTTTGGTTAGGATATTGCTGGCTGAATCATCTGATTGTCTGAAAAGAAAAAGGATTCCCTGCTTCGTAGGGCACGTTGAGCCATTGGTCCCGGTCGTTGTCTTTGATAGAGGTCGTTACTCAAACCATGTCAGAGGCTTCAATAGCTGTGCTACTAGGCGTTTTGAAAATTCTGACACCAGAGTTCATCGGGTCGTTCGACTCGACTCATGCCACTGCTACTGGGTGGTATTTACCGTAGTGATGTCGATCGTGAAGCGTAAATTGGACTCTATGGTCTTGACTCGAGTAATGATTGCGTTTGAAGCGCTTCTTACTTAACTAGTATAGTAATTCTACGCTACTGAGGAGTTCAGTTATTCTATTGCTACTGTGCGAGCCTTGATAGCCAACTTTTTATAAATAAAACTTCCATGCTGGCCAACGCAAAGTCATTGTTGCCCACCGGGAATCGAACCCGGGACCTCCGGGTCGAGAAACCATGGCTCAGGCCTCTAGACCACGGAGGCACGGGAGCCCGGAGCATAGATGTAGGATGGATTAAAAAGCCGTTTACAGACCACTAGACTGACTTTTCCTAGACGATTTCCCATTTCAGGCAGATGTATAGGGTAGATTGCATATTGGAATCGATTCTGGATCCCACCGGCTAAAACTAAAATTAAAATCTATCTGTCACTATCAAAATATTAAAATTTAAAAAGGCCATCGGATTTATACTCTAGGGTTTTATACTTTGTCCGCTGGATTTTGACGCGCTTTTGCACGTTTCCCTAGTATTTCTGTAAATTTTACCCGCCACATTATATAACGGTGGATAAAAATGACAGATAACGCATAAACCACCGACTATAAATAAAAAACCGGAGAGAACAGATCTCCTGTCCTTTTACAATGTTTTTAGTCTGAAAGTGACAAATAGATTTTAATTTTAGTTTTAGCCGGAAAATCTAGAATCGAACCCATTAAGTTATCAGCGGGCGCGGAAAATATCAACAATTGGCCGTTCGCCAGATTGTTGCAATCGAGAACCAAGCGCTCTGTTTGCGCGGAATGAGCTCGTCGGCTCGTCACTACCATGTTCGATTAATATACTTACGCTATTCCTGTTTTAGGCTGCGTTTCCACCAGAGCTGTGCGAGGATAGGTAGCGAGGGATATGTTTTTAAACAACCAATAGGATCGCTCCATTTACCTCGCCTCGCTCAGCACAGCTCTGGTGGAAACGGCTTTAGCGGAGCGAGGTTTAGTCCGTACAAAACAAGCGTAAGATCTGTACTAGGAATGTGTGCGAGGAATAGGTCGCCAACACATTTCACAGCTTAGCAACGCATCCTCGCTCGGCTCGCACCGCAAATTAATACGCATTTTGACACATTAATGCGCATTTTGACAGCTCCGTTACACATCCTTTAACAACACATTTTGCTCGCACAGCTTTGGAGGAAAGGCAGCCTTACACACAGTTTATTTAAAGTTAGTTTAGGACTAATCAGTTCGCATTTTATATTTATACATACATATAATCACGCCTTTATTCCTAATGAGATAGGAGGAGCGTAAACGACATAAAAAATATTGTTTCGCCACGTCTGACAAAATTTTGAGGGTTATTTAAGTTAGATTTGTAGGTAGGCGCTGTAGTGACAGATTGTTAGTCCAACTCCTAAATTACAATATACTGAAACCCTTGGATACCTTAGCTGGTTTTTACAGCATGTCCAGGAGCTATATTGAAATTCCTGAAATATATCGATTGGAAAAGTAAAGGCGAAATAATTTCCTTAGCTTGGCTAAGACATAAAGGATTCCTGAGATAAACTCTGCATAGGTTTCTAAAGAGTTTACCTTCCTTGCACTGGTAGTGTGTTTCTCCGTGGTCTAGCGGTCTGAGCCATGGGCTATCGACGCGGAGGTCTCGGGTTCGATTCCCGGCGGGGGACGTTTACTATGTGTTGTTGTTTCTAGTTTGGTTGGGGCATTGCAGGCTGATCACCTGATTGTCCGAAAACTAAGATTGTCCATGCTGTCAGATGGGCATGTAAATAGTCGGTCCTGCGCCTTATTTCTCTCTGGTCGTGTCAGTCACTCTGTTCCATCACAATAAGAGATTGAAAAAAATGTATTTGTATTTGAAATAGAGAGTGCACCCGTGTGTACCGCAAACACTTGGGCTATAAAATGTAGTCCTGCGCAGTTGGTCGATCTCTAGAGATTGGCCGCGATCACCGAAAAGCAGGAATATTATTATTAGTATGTTCTTATTGTATTGAGTTTGAAAACGTTAAATTAATTTTATTAAGTAAAGTGTTCTAGATGTCAGTGAGCGTCGTGTCATCGTGACAAAGTTTATAAAAGATATTGGACGTGATTATACTACATCATTTGAGCTGGCCTATGATGAAACAAAGATGAATAATAACAAAACAGAACCGGAATAAAATAAAGTCTTCTTCCTAGCGAGTAGATTTTCGAGTCGAGGAACGACCCGAAGCACCCTGGTGTCAGAGTTTTCAAACCGCCTAGAAGCACAGCTAATAGGCCACCGACATGGTTTGAGTAACTATCAAAGACAGCGACCGGGACCGACGGCGTAACGTTTCCTCCGAAGCACGGAATCCTTTTACTTTTCGGATAATCAGGTGATTCAGCCTGCAATGTCCAAACCAAACTGTGGAAAACCTCACAAAGTGATAAATTGAAAATATCAACTCTGGGAATCGAACTCAGGACCGCAGAATCGTAAGCCCATTACTCTGACCACTAGACTACGGAGGCAGTTATATAAAATAAACTAGGTACCTAATATAGGGAATGCCTGCCAATGAAAGACCACAACCTTATAATGAATGTAAGGGTCTCAACCAACCTGGATACAACGCTGATAACGTGGCATTACTGTAATATACCTACAAATCTATTTTAAATAACCCTCAAAATTTTGTCAGACGTGGCGGAACGACCTTTGTTTCGGTCGTTAACGCTTAGCCTAACCCGTTAGGGATAAAGGTGTCATTATATGTATGTAGGTGTGTAATTAGTTTGGCGATTCAGAGGAGAAATACTGCTAGTATTTTGGCCTCGAAGAAATACTTTATTAGTAGAAATTATTGATTGTTTTTATTTGTGTATATGAATATTAAATATAACACATTTCTACGTTAGTAACTTACCTCCATCGGGAATTGTACCCATGACCGCTAGATCTAGAGCTCCAAAGGCACAGACAACTAGACCAGATAAGCTCTCAAAATTCTTTGGCAAGTACAGCGTATCCGACACGCTCTTGACCGGCTCGTTATGGCCCCTGAGGATTTGCCAAAACTTTCCTCGTTGGGCGTAAATAACAACGGACACTTGAAGGACGCTTTAGGGTTTCAAGTTTTTGTTTGATGCCCTCCGAATTAACGTTTTGCATTCATAATAAATTGTTAGATTTTTCCTGGTAAAATTTGCAATACGCCAAGGGTTTAAATTAAACTGGGCGGGAGCGCTTCATACCGGGTGTTAGGGACAAAGTATTAGAAATTCGAATCTGAAAATTTTTCACCAGGAAACTATTTCATAAAACATATTGTCTGATCCAGGTGTTATTTTATTTAATATTTTTTCATTCCCTGATAGAATTCCCTGTTGAAAGTTGTTCAGTTTCGTTTACTAAGCAACCCCTATCAGTTTCTGGTACGTTGTCCCTTACAACCTGCGTATTATGATGGCGGCGTTAGTTCTTTTTTTGCAAACGTTAATTTAACTCAATCATCTCCCTAGCCTTATCCCGTATCTTACGGGGTCGGCTTCCTAATCTAGGGGATTGAACGAGGGTACTGGTTTTAATCTAGTTTTAATCGTTAATTTAACTCAATCGTTAGAAATATTTATATCGTAGTAAAAAAAAAAGATCCAATTGTTATGTATTAATACCGGAGGCAACTGAGTCTACTGAGGTTTTTTTTTAGAATAGGTAAGATAATGTAGGTTTAAGTATTTATCTTATGTACTTTATTGAAACAAAATTTACTTTAACCTCTATAATAGAGTCGGTATCTTTTGTGTTACCTACGTTAATTAAACTTCGAATTAATTTGTTTACAAAGCGGTCCGCCACCGACGCATGAATGGTGCTCCATTTGTTTAAAACAATTAGTTTTTTACTTTTTGTCCGAGGCATTTTTTTTTATCCTCCGATTTTCCGCAAGTTATACTGGCGATGTGTATTTTATAGTTTTTATTTGGGTATGTGATAAGTTAGAGGTAAGATTAGAATATGAACTGAACGACAAAATCTTTACGTTTCGGAAAATCAAATAATAATGTAAAATGGTTTTTTACGTTTAAAACATTTCCTCGACTTTTTCTCCAGGAATTTTATATTATCCTTAAGGAGCATTTCCTTAAAGCTAGTTGTCCTAGTGATGACGGATGGGAAAACAGTAATTACCCGCCTGGTCGGGTGTTGTGACCAGGGGACCGGATTCCGACTGGATTATTTCGGAAGTTGTATATACTCGTATGCAGATCGCCGAGCAAACTTCGATACCGCGTTTGAGGACTGTTGTATCTTGATGTGGCGCCATTTATGTGCGCTACAATCCATTTGATATTTATTACTAAGCAACTGTTTAATATTGATAAATTTTTACTTTTGACATAATTGTATTTTCTATTTTGACACAAAATAGAAAATAGCGGAATCTCCTGGCACAGGCTAATCTAAGCTTAAAAGGAGGTTCCAATCATGGTGGTTTTAATTGTAATACTTTTATTGAAATAAACAATATTTTATTTTTATTCCAAAAATATCAACTTCTGAAGTTAAACCGTCGGCCACAGTCGCTGTCTTTATTTATTTATTTACTGTTTATTGTACATAAGTAACATGAGAAAGACAATACACAAGGAATACCGACACAACAGGCATAGCTTATTTCTACTTAGAAATTTCTTCCAGCTGACCTACGGAAGTGAGACTTAAAATGATAGGCAAATTAGGCGTGCACAAATAAAGCATAATATTAAAATAATACCAGAAAATTATAAATTACATAAACAACTAATTATATAAATACTTAAAATCATAATAACTATACATGAATATATATAAATACATATATGTAACTAAAACTATACGGAAAGTGAAAGGTTACTGTATTTTTTTTACTCTTTTACTGTATTTTTAAAGACAGCGACAGACAGTCCCACTGACCGTGTGCGGCAGCGAATTCCATAACCTTAAGTCTTTGATGGTGGACGTTACATAAACCGTGTCAAAGGCCTATTGGCTGTGCTATTAGGCGGTTTAAAAACTCTGACATCAGGGTTCGTCGGGTCGATCGACTCGATACTCACACGATAGAAGAAGAAGTTTATTATTTGTTTATTTTTCGTTATTTAGAAAGGCGTAGCTCGAATTCGTGCGATTCTATAATTAAAAGTACCGAGAACTAAAAAAAACTAAAATCTTCCATGCTTGACTCTGAGCGAGAGAAAAACATAGAAAGTACCAGCTGCATTTCCTTCTGCGCATGCTGTAAAAACCAGCTAAGGGATCCAAGTGCTTCTGTATATTGCAATTTAGGCGATGGGCTGACAACCTGTCACTACAGCAATATACCTGCAAATCTATCTTAAATAACCCCCATGTCAGAGCCGTAATAGGTGTGCTACTAGGCGGTTTAAAAAACTCTGACACGAGGGTTTATCGGGTCGTTCGACTCTAGAATCCACTCGCTAAGAAGAAGAAAACTGACAACTTTTTCACACGTGGCGGAACGACCTTTGTTTAGGTCTGCCTACCCCATTAGGGATAAAGGCGTGATTATATGTATGTATTATGTATGTAACTAAAAGCGCTTAGGCCGTTCATTTTATCAATTATACATTGTAGAGGTCATCCACTAAGTACTTAAGTGCTCTTACTACGTTCTCCAAAGATCTGCAACTTTGCTAAAAACAAACATTCATCGCTGTATTTGAAACAAAGTACATTTGAGTAAAGTGGCGTAAGTAAAAGGCACAAAAAAAATAGGATTGCTCTGTTTTTTGGGTCCTATTACATGGTAAGCTCCCACTTTCCCGGCTTTACAAACAGACTTTCCCGCGATGTAAATAATACATGCCTCTATACGTACTTGGAATAACAAAAAGGAATTTCTATTTTTTGAAAGCAACTTGAGTTCTCAGACGGCAATCTCAGCAGGGTGATTCTGCCAACATTTATTGCCAGCTTGCGACAAACCTCCGCAATTGCAGCCAGGGTTTTAGGGTTTCTCACAATGGATTCTTTACTCCAGGGCCGTACTCGTGTTGGGATATAAAACCTGGATATTGTCTGCAGAATGCGGCATCAAATCACAGTTTTAGTAAAAAATGTGTTAAGATTTTTATTTTGAAATGAGTTGATCTTCTTCTTAGCGTATCGATGGAACACGAGAATTTACATCGTAGCGGCCCAGAATTCAGCCACTTGTATTGCGGATTGACTGCCGTCCATTATCCGCTGGCGTGCAAGTGTTGGAGCACGCCGGGCACAACACAGTTCATATTGGAGTTAGCCGAATATCACCACCTAACCATGTTATCCTTACTTCTGCCAACCTGAGTCTGAAGCCTGTTTAAGGACTTCCAGATCGGCCACGGTAGTTCATGTCCAGAAAGGAGATTCTTGGCAAGCGGGACTAAAGTAGTAGTAATCAGTTACATACATATAATCACACCTTTATCCCTAATGGGGTAGGCAGAGCGTAAACGACCTAAACAAAGGTCTTTTCGCCACGTCTGACAAAGTTTTGAGGGTTATTTAGGATAGATTTGTAGGTATATTGCTGTAGTGACAGGTTGTCAGCACATCGCCTAAATTGAAATATACACAATAAAATACAAAATTCTTTATTGCACAAAGAAACACATACAACAGAAATAAAAAGGAACAAACGTGACAGTACAATATAGGCGGCCTTATTGCCAAAGCAGCAATTTCTAGGCAACCTTTGGGTATAGAAAAATACTGAAGAATATATTAAAACCCTCCGATCCCTTAGCTAGTTTTTACAGCTTGTCCGAGACGAAAAGCAGCTAGCACATTCTATGTTTTCTTTCGCTTTCAGTCCAGCATGGAAGAAATGAGTTGATGATTAAAAATAAAATAAATCAAGGTAAATATGCGCTGAGTTTGCCTAAAACGTGATTGGATGATCTAAACATGAGGAAGTATGAAATTGATGAACCAATGACATAACATTGTGTCTTTGATTAATTGTGATCATGAACGACAGGTCTTGTGGCCGTCCACTTGATGATATCAGACGACACTTACGACGATAACTTGATTATTAAATTGCAGGAGGGGACTTCCAATTTCCAACTTCCATGCTGGCCTGGAAGCGAAAGAAAAACATAGAATGTGCCAGCTGCATTTCCTCCCGGGCATGCTGTAGAAACCAGCTAAGGGATCCGAGGGTTTCAGTGTATTGTAATTTAGGCGATGGGCTGACAACCTGTCACTACTGCAATATACCTACAAATCTATCTTAAATACCCTCAAAACTTTGTCAGACGTGGCGGAACGACCTTTGTTTAGGTCGTTTACGCTCTGCCTACCCCATTAGGGATAAAGGTGTGACTATATGTATGTATGTATGTAGGAGGGGACTGGAAGTTGTGGATAGCTGTCCCTAATTCCCTATACATACGTTACGCACAGACCCCGAAATCGCTTATTGGCCGGAATAAACGGACATTTCGCGGATTGGCAAATGCAAAACGCGCAATTCCTAAAATGTCCTTTTATTTTGGCCAATGAGCGTTTTCAAACAACTATTCTGCGGACAACACCAAGCGGCCAATTGCCGAGTTATTTCAATATACCAGCTGTAACAGACAGCATAATGCAAACTGATAGGGGGTTGCTCAGTTCATAAAACAACAACTTTGACCAAGAAATGATCATTCAGGTGATTATTTTGAATGAATAACTCAAAAAAGATGTTCTTTTACTGAAAAAAAATCCTAGTGAAAGTTGTTCAATTTCATGAACTGAGCAGCCCAGCATCAGTTTAGTATTCATTAATAATTATCAGTTTATTCCGATTCAATTATCAGTTTGCGTCCTCATCGGCAGAATTAAAAGGACATATCACTGATTATGCGTTTTCAATTTCCCAATTCGCAAAATTACCCTTTTTCCAGCCGATGAGCAATTTCGGGGATTGTGCGCAATACATACATAGATTGTAAATGACTTCTAGGACTGGAGAAATAAAATATTTGTTGAACATCTAACTTCTCCATGGAAACCGAACAATGACAAATTAGACATGCAAGAAGTATTTTGTTTCCCTTTATTATGAGAGGGACGTACAAATAAGCGAGCAAAGAATGACAAACCCGCGCACCTGAGAATGTTATGTTTTTACAAAATATTGAATGTTATGCATAATGACTCTGGTGCCGTTTCTGTTGAAGAATTAATTTAGTATATTTTAGGTTAGTCCTGCCACTTTCTAAAAAAAAAATGAAATACGAAACGGCACATACAACAGGCGATTATAATCGTGTCAAAGTGACGTATAGAGCTCAAAATTAAGATGACAAACACCATCTTCAGATCTGCGATTATTATACGGGTGTCAGCGGCGCTGTGGTCGAGTAAAGTGTTGGCATTTTGTAGTTCTTAATTTGTCCGCCTGATCAAACATCGCGGTCGAGATCGACCTATAATCCTGCCACACGTTAATGCTAGAATATATATCTAGCATTAACGTGTGGCAGGATTATAGGTGAGCTGTTGAGATGCTGAATCCAAGTTTTCTTTAAAAAGTTTTAGATAAGACCAGACCAAACAATATAAAATAAGTTAAGCTGTGTCTGTGTCGTAGGATAATTTGATAATTCGATTCTTCGCGAAAATCCTAGCGTTTTTGCGAAAGCACGGATAATTAACAATGGTGAAAACGTTGTCAAATCAAAAAGGAGACCACTTACGTACATAGGTAATATTTGTCTGAATACGGCTCTGTTGTTACCTTCTGCACAAAGAGAGGGAATAGATAATGCTATGTAAACATTGATATAAAATGTAGATAAATCTAGTGAAATATTGTCTGGCAGAGCTCTGGGATTGTGTTGTTCGTATCTGAGATTCCCGCGAGATGATAGCGCGGACCAGACAGCTTTTAAAATTGTGCCATAGATGATATTGGCCCACTCGTAGATATATAGGTATACGGGGTGTAAGAGACAGCGTCCCTCAAACTGATAGGGGTTGCTCAGTCAACGAAACTGAACAACTATCACCAGGAATTTACATCAGGAATAAAAAAAAACAAATTGTCTGATCGAGGTGGTCATTTTGTATGGGAATGTAATTATTTTTCATCTCTTGAAAGAATTTCCCGGTGAATGTTGTTCAGTTTCGTTGACGGAGTAACGCCTATTAGTTTGCAGGACGCTGTCCCTTACACCCAGTTTAGGTATATAGCACACTCTTATACTTTGCGAAGCTGGTCCGAAACTAGTTTATGTTTGGAACAATCGCTCAGAGGAAATTGTTTAGGGATCCAATAGTAACATTGCTTCCAAACATAACATTTACATTAACATTCCTTGAGTTTACAATTTTACTAAATCTTGGCTAAAATTATTAGGTCCTTAGATATGAAATTACCGTTCAGAATCAGAAAAGTGAAACAACTTTTTTTTAATGTAATTATTATTTAATTAATCAAAATATGTGCCGTCGTTGTTATCGATACACCTCCGCCATTTATAAGCAGACTATTGAACCCTTTGGGAAAAAATCCTGGGAGCGAGAGTCTATGAACTGTTTGAAGGCGGTTTTGACTGCCTCATCAGGTGTGATTTTATTTCCTTGTTAAAAGTTATCCAAATTTGGAAAAAAGGTGGGATGCGGTTGGGACAAGATCTGGAGAATATGGTGGATGACGCAGAGGTTCCAGTCGCAGCTCCTGTAATTTGGCGACCGTTTGATGTGCAGTCTGTGGTCTAGCGTTATCCTGAAGGAGCAGTATTATTCTTAGCGCGTGGATTCTCGAGTCTAATGACCCGATGAAGATCCACTCGCTAAGGAGCAGTGCGCTAGAGCAATTCACCACTCTCGGTTATTTAACGGCGAGCATTTCCATCATTGTTTGCAATTGTTGGCAACACAAGTCGGCAGTAATCGTCGGGCCTGATTTCAAGAAGCTGTAGTGGATAACACCAGCACTGATCCACCAAACACTAACCACAATCTTCTTTTTGGTCAGACTTTGCTTAGGGCAAGGTTTTGCCGGTTCTCCAGGGTTAAGTCATTGTGATGGTCGCTTTCGATTGTCATACAGGATCCATTTCTCATCACAAGTCACGATATCTTATTAGTGTGAAGATTGAGCAAAAAAACACAGCAAGCGACGCGCGTTTGTTGGTTTTCTTCTGACAATTCGTGCAATACCCACTTTTCGAGTTTTTTGACTTTTCCGATTTATCGCCAATGGATAAGTATCGTTTTGTTACTTTTCCCGAAGGCTGCTGCTAATTCAGAAGTGGTTAACGATAGATCCGCTTCCAGTATCGCCTTCAATTCTTCGTTATTCACTTGAATATCAGGTCGTCCACGAAGCTCATTGTGTATGTGTAAAACGTTAAAACAAAAAACGCACTGTTCGTTCGTTAGCGGTGCCTAGTCCGTACACGTCGTTAATTCTTCGAGCCGTTTCTGCAGCACTGGTGCCAGTGAAACTCGTATTAGTAAATCCCGCGAATTTTCATTTTGTCCATAGTTGTGGTTATAGCAATGTTGAAGCTCAAACAAATGATGTAAAAACAAATGAATAATGAGTTTTTCTGGTATTATTTCGAAATCAATTTGAATTTCGAATCGAACGCAAGATATTTGATTTAAAGTTGCTAGTATTGAGTATCGGCAATTTCATATGTAAGGACCTAATATTACCGTCCCTATCATTCTCTCGTGATAGAAAATCTTCTTCTGTCGAGTAGGTATCGAGTCTATCGACCCGATCAACCCTGGTATCAGAGTTTTTAAAATCGCCTAGTAGCACAACTATCAGGCCTCTGACATGGTTTTGAGTAACGATCACTATCAAAGACAGCGACCGACGGCTTAACGTGCCGTCCGAAGCACGAAATCTTTGATAGAAAATGACAGGTAAAGACCTTAATTAGTCTAGTCGTGTTTTATGCAACGGCGAATTTCTTATTACCATTGTGTAACTTTTTTTTAATTACCTACAGTAAAATAGCATCCTTGATTTCATGGGTAATTGTCCTTTTACTATATGATACTTTATATGTATAAAGTAAAGAAAAGGATAAAGGCGTCATTTTATGTATGTATGTGTGTATGTACTTTATATGTCTGTAAGCTATCATCATACATAAATATTATTTGCTAACTTCCGTAACTAGAACTACATACATACATACATATAATCATGCATTTATCCCTAATGTGGTATGCAGAGCGTAAACGACCTAAACAAAGGTCGTTCCGCTGTAGGTATAGTTTTGTAGTGACAGATTGTCAGCCGATCGCCTACATTACAATATACTGAAAACCTCGGATCCCTTATCTGGTTTTTACAGCATACCTGGGAGGAAATGCGGCTGGCACATACTATGTTTTGCTTCCACTCCCAGTCCAGCATGGAAGAACTTATTATTGTACTTTCACTATAATAGATATAAAAATAATATTCAATTATATATCTAATACAAGTTCTATGCAAAAATTACATTTTATGTGTGTTGTCAGATATCATTATAATTATTTTTCGCTAACTTCTGTATCTAGAACTAGAACACACTAATAGTATTTTGGGTAACTATTTACCATTATAAGTTTATTCTGTGGTTTATTAGTACGGGCTTGGGCTACCATTTTAACTCTAAATTTGGAGTAATTAAAATGTATCATAAATTACGGAATTATTGTGAAAGCTATATACAGGGTGTAAAAAAAAGTACTGCGTTCCTTTAAACCACTTAATGTGTTAGTGATATACAACACAAAATATACATTAAATAAAATAAATAAAAACATTTAATTTTTATTAATTTCAACAAACAGAAACGAGTAACCCTATATCTACGACACGCACACTGAGGCGACGCTGCGCGGCCGGACCGGCAACTGTGCCAATCGTCGTAGTGTGCGTGCCGTAGGGATGTCGCTTTTTATATAGGTATAAATTTAATCAAATTAAAATATTTTTATTTATTTGATTTCATGTGTGTTTTGTGTTGTGCTTAGGAAGGCACGTTAAGCCGTTGGTCCCGGTTAATATCGTTTAATACCGTAGATATAAGTCGTTAAGCCATGTCAGAGGCCAGTGCTAAGCATTGGCGGCTTGAAAACTCTGTCCTAATCTAGGATTGGGTCTGGTTTCCTTTCTGGGTTGCGGAGGTCAGATGGCAGTCGCTCTTTCTGAAAACCAGTACCCTCGTTCAATCCCCTAGATTAGGTTTTTAACCCTGTGAGATACGGGATAAGGCTAGGGAGATGATGAATGATGATGTGTGTTTTGTGTTGTATATCACTCATACATTACGTCATTGAAGGACCGCAGTACTTTTTTTACACCCTGTATAGCATATTTTATCTTACAATTTACCTAACACAGTAATTTTATGAACCTTGAAATACAATATTATTTTAATGTACAATTCAAAGGCGGTAACAATAGACGATCATTATTGTTGTCGTCTAGACAGAAAAGAATTCCTGACGAAGATATTTTCATTATGTTTAATTTTTGAAATCATTCTATCTAGGCTTACTAAAATTACTTTCAAGTAAACGTGGAATCTATAAAGCGTCCCAAAAACTAACAGGGGTTGCTCAGCTTGGACTTGATCAGTCAACGACACTGAACAACTTTGACCAGGAAATTCTTTCAGGAAGCGAAAAAAAAAACGCTTTAGCATACAAATTGTCTGATCGAGGACATTTTGTACGGAAAAGTCAATTTTTATTTTCACTTACTGAAAAAAAAATGTAGTGGACGTCGTCAGTATTATTACTGTATCATTGACTGAATCATTCAGTATCATTGACTGAGCAACCCCTATAATTTTGCGGGACGCTGTCCCTTACACCCGGTATTCAAAGTATTTTAATGAATAGGTACCATTTATCAACTGTATTAATATTAGTCTTTTGTTCAAGTTTCACATTATTTTTCTAACTAATATAATGAGAACGAGTTCAACATTTTAATTGACTTTATAAACAAACAGGTTTTTGCTGAAAACAAAAATTACTTTCTAATTCAATCTAACTTTTTTAAGCCTGGTGTTTAATGGTTTATGTTTCTTTGGCGTAGTTTAGAAATCTATTACGGCTTAAGAGTTTGGGAAGTACTTAATTAAGTTAGTGGGGGAAGTAAGTTTTGGGGATCCTTTAAGTTTTATGATGGGTTTAACTAATCGTGGGCCGTTTTCGCTCCAGCGGTTTTTCAATAAACATGTGAGCCGTATCTATCGGCTACAGGCAGCAGCGCGCAGGCATTTACATTTATTGAGCTCATCCGCATTTTAAATACATACATATGATCATGCCTTTATCCCTTATGGGGTAGGCAGAGCGTGAATGACCTAAACAAAGGTCGTTCCGCCACGAGGGTTATTTAAGATGTATTTGTAGGTATCTTGCTGTAGTGACCGGTTGTCAGCCCATTGCCTAAATTGCAATATACAGAAACCCTCAGATCCCTTAGCTGGTTTTTACAGCATACCCGGGAGGAAATGCAGCTGGCACATGTTTTTCTCTCGCTCCCAGTCCAGCATTTAAAATACATATATAAAATCACACCTATATCCATTTTGGGATAGGCAGAAAGTAAAATCCTTTTAAAACAGATCGAAATGGTGTATCTGTATGGTGACACCATCTCCAGTTTGCAAATCGATTTCCACCCATTTTTTTTGTTACTTTAACCCAACCCAAGCAAGCGAGGTGCATCATCTGGTAGGGCAAAGAAAGTCTACCAACACCCTTTGTCCGATTTCTGAAAGCCTTCCCTCTGGACATGATTTACCATGGCTAGTTTGGAACTCTTTAAATAGACTCCGGACCCAGACCTGTCGAAGTAGACACAACATGGTTAGGTGGAGATTTTTGGGTGACTAAGATATGAATTGTTTGTGCGGTGCAGTTCAAACGATGAAACACCTAACATCGTGCCCTGCGTGCCCCTACACCTGCACGCAGGAAGACATGACAGTGGCTGATAATGTTGTTAACGTGGCAAAATTCTGGGCTGCAACAGTGTAGTGTCTGCCATCGACGCGATATATGATATTTTATGATGATATAATCTGACAGCATTTTTTTTTATTGTAATTTAATATGAGCTGTCAAATATCATCATACATAATTTTTATTCGCCACTTCCGTACATAGAACTACATACATACATATAATCACGCCTTTATCCCTAATGGAGTATGCAAAACTTAAACGACCTAAACAAAGGTCGGTCCGCTGTAGTAATATTGTTGTGACAGATTGTCAGCCCATTGCCTACATTAGAATATACTGAAAACCTCGGATCCCTTAGCTGGTTTTTACAGCATACCTTGGAGGAAATGCGGCTGGCACATTCTATGTTTCTCTTTCGCTCCCAGTCCAGCATGGAAGAACTTATTATTGTCCTTTCAAAATAATATTTTATAATGGTAGTTTAGTTTGAATACTCATTATTAACGGGTCGAAAACAGACCATCCAGTTTACATCACAGGGCAGAAAGATTAAATCAGAGGCTTGTAACGTTAAGATTCCACAGGGATCCTCATTAGGAAATACGTTGTTTTTTCCTTTTATCAATGATCTCCCATCTATTGTTACTGACGGTTTGGTGGTTCTGTTTGCTGATGACACCATTGTAGTTGTGACCGCTAACTAAACATTATTATCTGTCGAGTATGCGAGCAGCTGCAGAAAAAGTTCTTAGCAAATGAACTCATCCTGAACGTGACACAATCTAATATTGTGTTGTTCTTTGGCCAAAACGTAGCTCCTCCTCAAATGAACTGTCCTATGCCAATAAGCAACGAATGTAAATTCCTAGGTTTTGTGCATGATAGTCACACAAACTATAAAACGCATATCGACACTCTTATCTTATCGCAAAGCTGAGTAGCGCAGCATTTGCATTTACTTCCATGCTGGACTGGGAGAGATAGAAAAACATAGAATGTTCCAGCTGCCCTTCCTCCCAGGCATGCTGTTGAAGTCAGCAAAATGGACTCTAGGGTTACAGTGTATTGTAATTTAGGCGATGGGCTGACAACCTGTCACTATAGCAATACATATTACAATCTAAAATTGCCCTCAATTTTTGTCAGACGTGGCGAAAGCGCCTTTAACGAGGCGTTAAAAGCTCTGTCTACCCCGTAAGGGATAAAGGCGTGATTTATGTATGTATGTATGCATTGCGAAGACTGAAACCTCTTATATGTAGTGATGAGTCAAACATTATTTGCACATTTTCACTCCATTATGTTACGACATATGTATTACGTATGGTTCAATTATGTGGGGTAACTCATCAAGAGTATTGAGATTGCAGAAACGTGCTCTTCGGACGATGGCCGGAGTAAACTCACGATATTCGTGTAAGGGTATATTCAAGAAATACGGTATAATGACGCACTTCTCGTAATAGTTATTCGACGTAGTAATGTATATTCGTTGTTATTTGACATATTTTGAACGAAAAAGTGTTCCGGGAAGGACGTTACGTCGAACTGGATGCCTACTTTCAGTCCCACATCGCTTAGTCCTTGCCGAGAAAAACCCGCGCATTATCGGACCGACCTTCTACGAAGCACTACCTACCGACCTAAAAGCCGAACTATCTGACGAAACTTTTCGGTCTCGATTGAAAAACCTTTTGTTGGATAATGTATTTTACTCCGTTAAAGAGTATATTGAATTTAAATTTACAAAATTACATTGTACCTATTTATACCTAGTATTTTTTATTTCTTTTAATTTGAAAATTATTTATGACATTTTGTATTCACTTTATAAAATTTTATGCCAATTTTATTAATTTTATTTTGTTCAACTGACGAACACTTTGTGAATGCTTATAATTTCTCAGTAGAAATAAGCTGTACCTGTTGTGTCGGTATTCCTTTCTCATGTTACTTGTGTACAATAAACAGTAAATAAATATGAAATGTAATTTTCACTGTGTGATAAATAAAACTAAACTAAACTAAACTAACTAAGAAGAAGAAGAAAGAGATTTTGATCTTCCATACCTAGTAATTTAGATAATTTATCAAGATTTTAACTCAATGGTTCACTTTGTTTATACGCGAATAGTTACTTTGGATTTATAATACCAAAATGAATGAACGAAATACCAAGTTACCCCTGTATAATCTACTTACTAATTGAGTGAATCAAATCAAAGTGACAAAAGTTCATTCGTGCGTCGTATATTTCAGGACTTGGTATTGAAACAGCAAACAAGGTCCTAATTAATGAACGACAGGGTAAATAGAACGAATAGGGACTCCAAACACTGATGTGACAATATTTTCATAATCCTCTTAAATAAGGAGTGTAAGGAGCATCGTACCATTTAATTTAATTTAACTTAATTTCATCAACATCATAAACTTAAGAGCGCTCTTGTCGGTGGAGTATGAAGCAAACACTAGTCATTTAGGGAGTCTTAGGCCCGTATTTATAAAGCAATCTCATGATTGAGAGCAATATCAAGTATGGATTTGACAGGCCACATCGTACTGAAATGACGTTTCTGATACGAACTTAAACTAGCTGTCAGTCTCGAATACTGTTTATAATTACGGGCCTTAGTGTGGTGGTTTCCGTCTTGCCTTCCACACCGCAGTATATAAAGCGAAGCTAGTCCGCGTCATATAGTCTGGACATAAACCCTTCCGGAATCCATTTCTTCGGCCTCCAACCATTACTGGTGCCACCCTCGCCTGACACCAGGGGAAATTACATACATACATACATACATATAATCACGCCTTTATCCCTAATGGGGTAGGCAGAGCGTAAACGACCTAAACAAAGGTCGTTCCACTACGTCTGACAAAGTTTTGAGGGTTATTTAAGATAGAATTCTAGGTATATTGCTGTAGTGACAGGTTGTCAGCCCATCGCCTAAATTACAATACACTGAAACTCTCGGATCCCTTAGCTGGATCTTACAGCATGCCCGGGAGGAAATGCAGCTGGCACATTCTATGTTTTTCTATCTCTCCCAGACCAGCATGGAAGTAAAGGAAATTACTTTTATTAATTTATTATTATTTACATTCATTTCATTGATCGAGCCTTAAATTACCAGGCCACTCAGAAAGTATTGCGATAAATAGTTTTTATATATGGCAGACTGGCCGGTTAGAATCTTTTTTGAAAATATGATTACTTGTAAGTAAAAATATGTGTGTTCCATTTTCAAAATTTCCCTCCACATTTTTTGCGAGCCAATTCAAAGTATCGTGTCTTACTGAAAAATGGATCTGCGCCGGGAACATTTTAGAGCTATGATTTTTTACGATTTCAAGTGTCGCCTGAAACCGGATGAATAGTTCGATAGACTTCAAATGGCATTTATGAATGAAAGCCCCTCCAAGGCAACCGTGTATCGTTGGTATAACGAATTTAGGCGCGGTCGACCAACCTTGGGGGATAAAGAAAGAAGCGGTCGCCCTTTGACGGCTATTACGGAAGAAAACGTGCTAGCAGTGAAAAATTTAATCCAAGATAATAGGCGAATTACATGTCAGGAGATTCAGCACATATTAAAGATTGGATCGGGAAGCGTTCACGAGATTCTACATGGGCATCTTCGCGTGAGGAGGATAGTATCGCGCTGGGTGCCGCACTACCTCACCGACGCTCAGAAGCAGGCCCGGGTGGAATGGTGCCGTGATATGCTGAACAAATTTGAAGCAGGCTCGTCTCGGCTGATGAGTCCCGGATTTATCAATACGATCCAGAAACCAAGCGCCAGTCGACAGTTTGGGTGTTTCAAAATGAACCAACGCCTACCAAAGCGAAGCGATCTCGAAGCGGGGGGAAGATTTTGATCGCCAGCTTTTTTAATTTGACTGGCCACTTGGCCTCAATTCCCTTACGAGATCAAAGAAGCATTAACGCCGAATGGTATACTACCAAATGTTTACTAGAAGTTTTTTCTGTTGTGAGCAACAAGCGACCAAACACAGGGCTCCGCGGACTACTGCTCCACCACGACACTGCGCCTGCACACACCGCGCTCAAAACGAGGGACTTCCTGGACAGCACACCAGTCAAACTCCTGGGTCACCCTCCTTACAGCCTTGATCTAGCACCGTGCGACTTCTTTTTATTTCAAAAATAAAAAATCAGCTCAAGGGGATACAATTTTCGTCGCCGGAAGATGCGCTGGCTGCGTTCGAGCAGGCTGTAAACGAGGTGTCTACGGCGGACTGGAAAAAGTGTTTTGAAAACTGGTTCAGACGCATGAATCTTTGTATAGAGGCTGGTGGAGAGTACTTTGAAAAGATTTAATAAAAATATATGTACCTGTAGAACAATTTTTTTTAGTGTCGCAAATCTTTCTGAGTGTCCCACGTAAATGTAATTTACAGTCCACATCACATACATCAGTTCGACACAATGTAATTTTACCTATTAGGTGGAACTTAGATTTGTAATTGAATTTAATGTATACAATTTTAGTTAATGCCGAAATTAATGAATTTAAACAATGTGATTAGATTTAATATCACAATTCGTCTATGTCAACCAGAAACCGATATGAGTTGCTCAGTCAACGAAACTGAAAACTTTCACTACAATATTCTTTAAGGAAATTAAGAAATAAATACTTATATTCATAAAATCTTTATCCCTAATGGGGTAGGCATAACAAAAACAACCCTAAAGGTCATTCGCCACGTCTAACAAGTTTTGAGGGTTATATCTGATGATTATGTATTGCTATTGGGACGGGTTGTCAGTCCATCGCCTGAATAGCAATACACTGAAACCCTCAAATCCCTTAGCTGGTTTTTACAGCATGCCCGGGAGGAGTCACAACTGGCACATTCTATGTTTTTCTATCGCTCCCAGTCCAGCATAGAAGTAAAAAACTTTCTTATACAAAATAACCACCTTGATCAGATAGTTTGTATTGAAAAGTCAGAATATTTTTTTATTCACTGCAAGAATTTCCTGGTAAAAGTTGTTTAGTTTGGTATTTTTACCAGGTATTAGGTACATCGTACCAGAAACTGATAGGTAGGGGTTTGCTCGGTCAACGAAACTAAACATCTACATACATACATACATATAATCATGCCTTTATCCCTTATGGGGTAGGCAGAGCGTAAACGACCTAAACAAAGGTCGTTCCGCCACGTCTGACAAAGTTTTGAGGGTTATTCAAGATGGATTTATATTTTGTACGTATATTGCTGTAGTGACAGGTTGTCAGCCCATCGCCTAAATTGCAATATACTGAAACCCTCAGATCCCTTAGCTGGTTTTTACAGCATGCCCGGGAGGAAATGCAGCTGGCACATTCTATGTTTTTCTCTCGCTCCCAGTCCAGCATGGAAGAAACTAAACAACAAACTAAACATCTTCTACCAGGAAATTAAAAATACCGGGTAGTAGGGACATCGTATCAGAAACTGATATAGGTAGGGGTTGGCCCGGTACGAGTATAAAGTAAAAACTTTACTGCGCCAAAAACTACCATTCTTCTGCCCACCTGAATATACATTTATTTAATGAGTTTTTTCCGTGGTTATACGATATTTTCCTGCGGGAAAAAGTAGCATAGTGTAGCCCCTAATTAATGAACGACAAGATCAATAAACAAGTAGGGCTGCTCAGACACTGATGTGACAATATTCTCATCATACTCTGAAATATTTTACTTTATTGCAAAAAAAAAAAATTGCCATGTTATTGCTGGCTAAATAATAAGCTTTCCCGTGGTAATAAGAAATTTTTCTGTGGGTAAAATTAACTAAGTATATAAGTAACTATTAACTATAATTATGAAAATTACTTTAATTCGGACAACATTTATAGTCTTGTCTAAAACAATTTTTGTCTTAAAACTTTCCTTAATTAAAACTGATAAGTTATAGAACAGTATAATTTTAACAAAATGACACATTCAGTAAACGTCAAATTGATCTCTCATTAAAGCCCGTATTGATAAACAGCACTTGAGACTTACAGCTAGTTTGAGTTCGTATCAGAAATGTCGTTACAGTACAATGTAACCTGTCAAATCCATACCTAATATTGCTCTCAATTCTTTATGAATACAAGCCAGTATCTTACTTTTGAAAATATAAGAAGCAGTGGAAAATAAATCATCCGATGTGGGATGTTTTTCTATTCGTAACGATCTTTTGTTTTCCGTTCCATCGGTGGGTAAGTATGTAGATGATTATGATATACTGTGATATTGTTTATCCCTAATTGTATTCTAAAGTCTTCCGTGGCGGAACGACTTTGATTTGTTCGTTTACGTTCTGCCTATCCCTTTAGGGATAGAGGCGTGATTATGTGTATGTATGTATGTATATTAAATAAATATTAAATGATATGATGTCCCTGATATGATGTCACGACAAATCTACGCGTGTTCATTAAGCACGATCACACTCATAGCCCCCACTAGGACTCCCTGTATCGGGGTGCCATGGACATACACAGAAACAATCACAAAAAACACCCAAACCCAGAAACAGACATTTAAACTCATCATTCAAATGTCTGCCCTGGCCGAGAATTGAACCCGGGACCCTCTGCGTAGCAGGCAGGTACACTGCCAACTAGGCTGCACGGGTCGTCAATTACATGGCTTGTTTTTTTACTTTAAATGGGTTTGTTCTTGACTCTAGACACAAGGTCAGGGATGACCGTGACAGAGTCGACGATGGAGCGAGACCACCCGGCCTGCTATGGCACTAGCAGTCGCACGCACAGACGGAACCGGCACCGGTAAGAGGATTATTCCACAGCATAAGAACTATCCCGTGTTCTCGCTATGTTCTCTTCGTGTTCACATTGTATTCTTTCTGTCGAGGTCATTAGTGTTGCCAGCTAAAGCGGAAAAAACTTTCACGAGGAACATTACACTTTTTACATTTGTCTTCATTAGCTGCCACTGTGCAATAAATTATGATATCTTGTCGGTTTTACAAGGCAATTAATTTACTTATATACGGCATAAGAACCGGGAATGGACGATTTTGTCTTTTAAGTACATACATACATATAATCACGCCTTCATCCGTAATGGGGTAGGCAGAGCGTAAACGACCTAAACCAAGGTCGTTCCGCCACGTCTGACAAAGTTTTAAGGGCTATTTAAGATAAATTTGTAGGTATATATTGTTGTGGTGACATATATATTGTTGTCAGCAATATACAGAAATCCTCGGATCCCTTAGATCCCTGATATTTACAACATGCCCGGGAGGAAATGCAGCTGGCACATTCTATATTTTTCACTCGCTCCCAGGCTAACATGGAAGGATTTTTTAAAAGTGGTAATCTCTTTTACGAAAGCAAGCCAAGAGAGGTCGTTTGCTTTGATATAGATCCAGAACTAATAGATTTTCCAAAACCTCCATTCGTTAGTCCGAGTAATTCCTCTACTAATAACCTAATTTACTAATTATCTGATTTTTTTTTCTTCTATGCTGGACTGGGAGCGAGAGAAAATCCTCCCGGGCATGCTGTAAAAACCAGCTTAGGGATCCGAGGATTTCAGTATATTGCAATTTAGGTGATAGGCTGTCATCCTGCCACTACAGCAATATACCTACAAATCTATCTTAAATAACCCTCGAAACTTTGTCAGACGTGGAGGAATAACCTTTTTTTTAGGTCGTTTACGCTCTGCCTGCCCCATTAGGGATAAAGGCGTGATTCTATGTATATGTATATATCTGAAAACTACGTATAAAATTAAAATATTATAAGACAGGTCAATTCCTAACAGGTTTGTTCTTATAACGATAACTTTTCATCAGGCTAGAGTGAAGAGGAAGTACTTTAAAAAGTGAAAATAGGAACAGAGGTAGAATTTCAACAATCACCAGGAGCCGTATTTTTGAATCACTCGAATCGAACACCTAAAGCGCAAACGAAAATTATTCGTGTACGAAATCAATTTCTAGTACTACTAGTAAAAATCGTTGATATTTAAAACCGGAAAAGAATCGCAGAGAAACGGAACGTGAATTCAAGTAAATTAAAAAGTTAAAGTGTCACTTGTCAAATGATTGTTTGTGTCACTTTCGTGACCACAGACTTGTTATGTTTCGAGTAATAGAAAAGAAAACGAGTGGTTTTGACTACTCGTTGCAGAATCGCACACCTAAGAGTATAAAAAAATTGCTATTTTAGGATTTCGCATGCGAATGTTGATCTTTCGTATGTGAATTCCGATCCGGGCGATTTAAAAATACGACTCCAGTTTTTAATTCAAGGCCTCTCAGGCGATCTGTCAAAATTTGTCTACGTAATAAACCCCAGTGTCGGCCATTTATTTATATCGTGACGGTTAACTGAGACTGCTCCGAGAACGCCGTAATTTATGGACACCCCCTCTTCAAGAGAAAACGCATTTCTTTGAAATATTTCACCTAAGAAATATGAATATGGGAGCGGTTGATTTACAATCGTTTTACGAAAAGTGTATTATATCTTGTTTTAACCACCTCCATAGCCTAGTGGTCTGAACCATGGTCTCCCGATCTTGGAGGACGTGGGTTGTATTCCCATGGACATAAAGTTGAATTGAAGTAATTTTACGGACTGAGTCACCTGATTGTGTTTAGGACAAAGGAATCCGTGATTCTGGGCTGTCTTTGATAGAGATAGTTGCCGCAGGCAACTTATCCCAAAAATTGTATCAAAGGCCTATTAGCTGTGCTATTATGCGGTTTAAAAACTCTGACACCAGGGTTTTCTGGGTCGCTCGGCAACTCGTAAATCCACTCGATAAATTATGTTAATCTTGTTTCGTCTGACTTTGAAATGTTATAATCTTAGTATTCTACGTTTGTTAGTTTCTGACTTATTCAGAATTTAGAACTTGTTTTGAGTTGCCTAACTTTTTCAATCCATCAAAAGTCGGTAAAACTTTCATTACTTTCATCTTGCTTATTTAAAGCGTTCTCATCGCTAATTCATTTCTTTGTTTCGCAGAGAATTTAAAACTTTCGATCTTTGACTGCTTATGGCTGTTTTTCCACTTGATGGAATCATCGACGGTATCGTCCGCCTATTTCCACTTTGAGCGCACACACGCGCGCGTATGCTACATACGTATACAGAACACATGTTTGTCAGACCGGCGACGATATCGGTGGAAATCAAATCCGTGTCGCTACTGTGACCTTGCCGTGCCGTCATTGATTTTCATACATTATTACTTCCATGCTGGTCTGGGAGCGAGAGAAAAACATAGACTGTGCCAGCTGCTTTTCCTTCCGGGCATGCTGTAAAATCCAGCTAAGGGATCCGAGGGTTTCAGTATATTGTAATTTAGGCGATGGGCTGACAACCTGTCACTACAGCAATATACCTAGAATTCTATCTTAAATAACCCTCAAAACTTTGTCAGACGTGGCGGGACACCTTTGTTTAGGTCGTTTACGCTCTGCCTACCCCATTAGGGATACAGGCGTGAATATATGTATGTATGTATGTATATCTTCTACGATACTGTGCCGTTGCCGTTGCAGTGGACGGGTCGTCTAGTGGAAACCACCTATTTACAGTATTATTTATGTACTTGAACGATATGAAGTGAAATCGTATCTTGGTGTAATTGACTCTGCATTCCGGCATACTTTTCTCGTTTCTCGCATTTTCCCGCACAATAGACAAAAGAGAGTGGTCTGAATGATGGATCGAGGGTCGTTTTTATACGCCACAGATAAATCATCTTCGTCTCAATTAACGTCGGACTTCCCCAATTCGATGGGCGGATGGCAGATACCCATTTCTCCATCTGATTGATATTGCACAAATCGACGTCATCGCTTTAAGTAATTAATTTTTAATGTGTAATATTTGATAATTTTTTCGTTTCCGTTAGAATACGCTTGCATTGCATGTCAGTGGGCTCGATTCTAGATTCCATCGGCTAAAACTAAAATTAAAATATCATAAAATTAATCTATCTGTTACGTTCAAAATAATAAAATTGAAAAGTGACGGGCGATTTATACTCTATGGTTTTACACTTATCTAGGTTTGGACGCGCTTTTGCACGTTTCCCCAGTAGTTCTGTCAATTTTATTCGCCATATCATATGACGGATATGATATCTGTTATATTACAAATCATAAGGTACCAAAGGAACGATCTAATTATCCTTTTTTTTCATTAGTCTGTACTGTCCCATTATACTTTTAATCTTTAAATCTACATACATACATACATAACGTCAAGCCTCTTTCCCGGAGGGGTAGGCAGAGATCACATCTAAATCTAATAAAAAAAAACTCTTGCAACTGAAATTCAGCTAGAATGTGTAAGAAAACGGTTGAGAATTAAAAAAATAGTAAATTGGGTCACAATAATATCACTTTGATCCAGTATTTTACAAAAAACATAAACAGGCGTGATGTAGAGTGATTGAAACAAATTCAGTTACATAGATCTATTCACAGATTATAACTTGGTTTACCAGGGTATACTTTAATTATAAATTTGACTGAACCAGCAAACCCTTTGTATCCTTACCTTTCAAATTTCCATTTCTATAGCGAAAAAGCCAGCAAAATCCTCGGAGAATGTCAGATTGATGCATGAGTTGGTGTTTTTCTTTGTGCTCATGCCATCAATCTTGGGGATCTATTAACGTCGTCTTTAACGGTTCGCCTAATTATCTCAGCCCGTTGGCACAGTATAGGACGATGCAGTACGCCATCGTCCTAAAACTACGTGACCACGAGAGCGAGCTACGTACGCTACGCAACGTTTGCCACAACATACTTTCACACTGAACTGGGAGCGATAGAAAAACATAGAATGTGCCAGCTGCATCTCCTCCCGGGCATGCTGTAAAAACAAGCTAAGAGATTCGAGGGTTTCAGTATACTATTATAAATTAGTTGATAAGTCGACAACCTGTTACTGCAGCAATATTCAGATCTATCTATCTTAAACAACCCTCAAAAAGTTGTCAGAAGTGGCGAAATGACCTTTATTTGGGTCGTTGACGCTCTGCCTACCCCAATACAGGCGTGATGATATGAATGAGTGTGCCGCAACATCAGCAGTTCTATCTTCAACTGCTTGAATAACGCAGCAGCATCTTTGCAGTGTCCTTAGAATTTAAAAGCCTCAATTTAATTCTATGCCTGTCACGATCAGTAAGTTAGAGTTGGAAGATGTGGCCACACCGAATGTGTGACTGACATAAAAAAAATATCTGCTCCTTTTCAAAACCACCAAATATGTTTTTACCCAGATCGCTAGAAAAACTACATACCTAAGCTCATTTCTTTAACGTTGGGTTATCAATACCAACTTGTTATGCAGCTAATAAAATGCATTTTATTTTCAATTTTAAAGAAAGTCATCCGCAAAACATATTTTTGTATCAAGGTTATAGCCTGCAGTTCCGAAATTTGAACCTCTGCTAAGTTGCAAAGGGAAAGCTGTTTATGGGCCGCAAAACACGTTTGTATCGATAACGCAACGTTAAAAAACGAACCAAAAACTTTCTAAGAGCATTCGATCAGGTTATAATTATAATTATTCAAAAACCCACCCCTCACACTGTTCGCTTGTACAAACACTGATTTAAAGGCGGGTAGGTTGCAATGCAAGGTTACCTACAAGGTCGGCACTGGACGCTGCTATAGAGATGGCCTACTGTATATTTTTTATTCTGTGTCGTGATCTACCTCCTACCTACTTGCGGCCTGCTCTACATAAAAAGAAAAATACCCAGTACAGTTGTTAACTCTCTTCAACTGGAGATATGTGAATTTTCTTAAACATTTTTCGTTCTTAATTTCAAAAGTACTTACCTTTTTCCGGTGAACCACGTACATAACATGAAACTTGAGAATACTCTAGTAATTAGATGTGTGTAGTGTATGTTCTAAAAGTAGGTTTGAATTATTAACGTAACACAACAATATATATACATACACAAAGAATCACGCCTTTATCCGTAGTGGGGTAGTCAGAGCGTAAACAACCTAAACAAAGGTAGATCCGTCATCTGTCTGGCAAAGTTTTGAGGGTTAATTAAGATAGATACATACATATAATCACGTCTTTATCCCTAATGGGTTAGGCAGAGCGTAAACGACAAACAAGGGTCATTCCGCCACGTCTGACAACGTTTTGAGGGTTATTTAAGATAGATTTGTAAGTATATTGCTGTAGTGACAGGTTGTCAGCCCATCGCCTAAATTCCAATATACTGAAACCCTCGGAACCCTTAGCTGGTTTTTACAGCATAACCGGCAGGAAATGCATACATACATAAAATCACGCCTTTATCCCTTACGGGGTAGGCAGATTTTAAAACGCCTCCTAAAAGGCGCTTTCGCCACGTCTGACATAAATTGAGGGCAATTTTAGATTGTAATGTGTATTGCTGTAGTGACAGGTTGTCAGCCCATCGCCTAAATTACAATACACTGTAACCCTCGAATCCCTTTTGCTAACTTCTACAGCATGCCCGGGAGGAAGGGCAACTGGAACATTCTATGTGTTTCTTTCTCTCCCAGTCCAGTATGGAAGAAATATACTTTTTTGAAATACAAATCTGGAAAACAATTTCACTTCGTCGCGTCGTAACTCTAATGAAGTAGCTATTATTGACGCAATAAAAAAGCTTCCATATATTGTGATAGTCTCCACCCTACCGCACTTAGTTTACAGTGTATACGGGGGTAAGGGACAGCGTCAATAGCGTCGTCGATAGGGGTTGGTCAGTCAACGGAACTGAACATCTATCAGCAGGTTTTTTTTCAGGAAGTGAAACAAGAAATTGCTTTTCCATACAAATTGTCAGATCGATGTGGTAATTTTGTATGGGAAGGTAATTTTATTTTTCATACATACATACATACATATAATCACGCCTTTATCCCTAATGGGGTAGGCAGAGCGTAAACGACCCAAACAAAGGTCGTTCCGCGACGTCTGACAAAGTTTTGAGGGTTATTTAAGATAGATTTGTAAGTATATTGCTGTAGTGACAGGTTGTCAGCCCATCGCCTAAATTACAATATACTGAAACCCTCGGATCCGTTAGCTGGTTTTTACAGCATGCCCGGGAAGAAATGCAGCTGGCACATTCTATGTTTTTCTCTCGCTCCCAGGCCAGCATGGAAGAAAAAAAAATATTTTTCAACTCCTGAAATAAAAACCCTGCTGACAGTTATTCAGTGTCTTTGACTGAGCATCTCCTATCAGTTTGCGGGACGCTGTCCCTTACACCTGGTATATTCTGTGGTAAAGAGCGCAGGATATTGACTTTCTCAGAGTTCAGCGCAATACACGGCTGCGATGAGGCATTTTATGATTAAATTCTAAGCTAGAATAAACATACGTTATGTGACGTTTGAAAGACGATGGCAAAGATGTCAGGTTATATGCGATCTTCTTTTCTTCTTTTCTCTTCTCTATTCTTCTTCTTCTTTATGCAATTCATATATATCGATAGGCTATTCATTACCAATATTACTAGGGTTGAAAATGACAAGTAAAATACATGTATTTTTCAATTGGACGTTGCAGTTTTCAATAAAATACAGAAACTTTCAATCAGTTCTTACGATGTATCTTTCGGAAGTTACCGTTTTTTACATGCATTTATGTATGTTACATTGTATTTATCGCTGTTTTTTTAAGAATCTGAATAATAAAATAACTTGATGGTTAAATCGGCATCTTCCTTTACATATAATCAAAAATAATTGAACCGTTGATAACATAAAGAATGTCATGTTTAAAAATTTTCGGCAATTCCGTTTTCTTGATAGTTTCTTCCGTGATGATTAACTGTAAAGCAAATAAAACCGACAATAAACAACAGAAGAATTAGTTGCATAAAACAATAATATTTTGTATTAATATAACATTTTACATTTGCGACAAATTTCATGGCACACTACTACAACAGTTTTCTTGTACAAAGCTGTTGGGCTGTTGTCTAATAAATAAAAAACAAGTGCTAGCATACACTTCTCTTCATTATGGTTTCGACGATTCCACGACGTAACATCGACGTAAACATTCTAGGGAACATTTTCGAAGAGACTGCTTTTAAAATCGAAACTAGGTACTTAGTGTACTTACATAATGTCGAGCAGCAGACTCGCTCAAGCCACCCCGGGGGACTTATTATTGCTACAATCTCTGTTCGCAAATACCATTACAGCAGTGCTTTGTGTTACACTCTGTAACGTTCAAATAAACACGTAAATAGAAAGCTCCGATACTATAACCAAATTTTCAAAGACGGCGCGGCAGAGATCGACCATCTTCGCGGGACGGGTTTTTAGTGCCCGAGTGTTTATCTCTTATTCAGATGGAATGGAACAGACCGATTGACTGACTAGCAGCATGAATCATCTTAGGGCTGTATTTGTAATCAGCTCTCATAAGTGACACCGAGTTTGAGATCGTATCAGAAATGTAATTTCAGTACAAACTGGCCTGTCAAATCCGTACTTAATATTGCTCTCAAGTTTGATATCGCTTCATAATTACGAGCCTTAGTGTAAAGGCACTTTGGCCTTTAGGATGACTGTGAGAGAAAACGAAACGCATCGGTTCGTCGTTTGTGTTACTTTGTCTTACTTTTCGGACAGGTGATCAGCCTGCAATGTCTTAACTAAACTGGAGACTACAATACAATACAAAATTCTTTATTGCACAAAGAAACGCATACAACAGAAATAAAAAGGAACAAACGTGACAGTACAATATAGGCGGCCTTACTGCTAAAGCAGCAATTTCTACCAGTCAACCTTTGGGTATAGAAATTGTACAAGCAGAAAGCGGGATAGTGCATATTACTACATATAATACTTAGACAATATTTACACACTATTAAATAAATGTTTCAATAAAATATACTGATACATATCTTATGATAAACTAATACATAATATATGCTACATAAGATAGGATACTGTATGTTATATTATATCAGAGAAATTGGTAGATAGAATATCACTACATATACTTACTTAAACGATACTTACAAAGTAGTTGTCCCCCGCCAGATATCGATCCTGAGACCTCTACATAGTAGAAAGAAGGAAGTAGGTTATCTTCATACAAACGCACCGCGCGCGGCGAGTATGTGCGCGCCATAGTATCTATGCACCGCCGCACGCACACATACACAAAATCTCGCGGGGTTATCTAAGCGCCAGTCGGGGCTCACTCCGCACCAGTGTTCTCGAACCTACCGATTTTTCGGTATTTATACCGATATGGGCTCTGTGCTACCGAAATACCGAAATATAACGAATTTTCTACGATTTCTGGATATACATGGAAATTCTCCCGATTTCTCTACCGATTTTACACTTTTCAGTTGGCAACCCTTTTCATTTATGTTTAATTTAATGTTACGGACGGGGAAGCACTCAATAGTAAGTATGGGCCTAGTGCAGAATGTTCCATATATTTTGGGGAATACCCTTGTTCCTACAACTTGTTGTCTTACAACTCGATGTTATAAGGGGCTTCCTGCTAGGGAATTTACCTGTAACCAGTCTAGTCTATATAAACAGGAATTCGGTTTTATTTTTTTCATTAATTTTCTTAACTTTGAAGAGATAGTAGAGTACTTATCCTAAAGAGAGCGTGAGAAGATCATTCAGCTAAAATGTCGTCTGACGAGGAGGAGCCAAGCACAAGTGCGAGTGTAAGAAGAAAAAAATATCTACAATATTATAGAAAAGAATGGGAAGAAGAATTTCCAGGCTGGCTGCAAGATAGTCGTAAAGGCGAAAGCTATGCCTATTGTAAGAGTTGTGATAAAGATATCAACATCACATCAGGAAAAGACGCTTTAAAGAAACATAGTTCTTCACAAGCACACTCAGTATCATCAAAGAATATAAAATCTCAACCGAAGATATCATCATTTACTGTGACCAAAACTCAAAAAACTGATACACTGGTTAAGCAAGGTAATTTCTTTTTAATTATTTGTTAGGTACTATTTAGATTGTTATATTATTTTGTTTTCTAGTTATCGATAAATAGAAGCAGTGGATATAATTACACCCTAGTCGCTACTAGATATACCTACATAATTTTTAATTCTAAATTTTAATTTCAGGTGAAATAAGATTAGCCTCGTTTGTTGCTGAACACAATCTACCATTCACTATTATGGAGCACCTACCGAAGCTGATGCAAGCCGTTTGTCCTGATTCAAAAATTGGAAAAGAAATCAAATGTTCTTCGACGAAAACTCACGACATAATTGATCATATTATATTATAGGTAAAGAAAGTTTCGATAATTTATGTGAAGATCTGCGGCAAACTAAGTTTTCGCTTATTATTGACGAGTCCACTGATCTTAGTACAACCAAACACTTGTGCTTAGTCGTGAGATATGCGAAAATGAATCGTATTAAAGATTGTTTTTTAGCTCTTATTCCATTAGAAGAAGCTAATGCAGCAACCTTATTTGAACACATAGTAAACTTTTTTAGCAGCAATGATATTCCATATCAAAATAATCTAATAGGTTTTGCATCTGATGGGGCAAACGTAATGATGGGACGTAATAATTCTGTTGTAACATTGCTGCAAAATGAAATTCCTAACATTTTTATACTTAAATGCACCTGCCATTCGTTTCATCTTTGCGCGTCATATGCTTGTACCAAATTGCCACGCTTTATAGAGGATCTAGTAAGGGACATTTACAACTACTTTTCTTCTAGTCCAAAAAGAGTAGCAGAGTTTAAAAACTTTCAAATGTTTTGCGACTTAAAAGTACCTACATAGAATACTTCACCCCTCTCAAACACGCTGGTTATCAGTACATGCAGCAGTGAAGAGAATATTGGAACAACTCTCTGCTCTAAAACTATTTTTTATAGACCAAATCTCTAATAATGATCATCTTTTAGCTGCAGAACATATATTACAAAAGCTCCAAGATCCCACTACGATATTATTTTTGGAATTTTTAGATTTTGTATTACCATTATTTACCGATTTAAATAAAGAAATGCAAGCAGAACACCCGAAAATTCATACTTTATATGAAAAAATAACTGGAACATTAAAAACTATATTTGATTGTTTTTTAAAAAGAGAATATTTAACTAGCACACCAATCGAAAATGTTGATTTTAAAAATCCTAGAAATTTTATGGATATTGACGCCGTATACTATGGTGCTGCTGCGTCTAATACACTACTAAGTAGTTCAGAAAATCTAAACGCAGATCAAGTAAATTTGTTTAAATGCAGATGCCTAGATTTTTATATCGAAGCTTGTAAGCAAATAACCACGCGGTTTCCATTGAAAAATAATCCAATAAAGGGTTTAGACATAATTGATCCAAAAAATGTTAAAATTGGCAATACCTCTTCGATAGTTCCTATGAGTAGGCTTTTTCCCAATATTGTTCAGAGCAATGATTTCCAGGAAATTGATACAGAGTGGCGCATTTTAAGAAATTGTGAACAATACAAAACACTTCCTGATGATGTAGAACTATTTTGGGATGAAGTAAGTTTACTAAAGCGTGGCGATGAAACTCAAATGTTTCCTTTGTTATCTAATTTCATCTTTAATATTTTATCACTTCCCCATTCATCCGCTAACGTTGAACGCATATTTTCATATATTAATCTTTTGAAAACAAAACAGCGAAATAGGCTGTCTACTGAATCAATCACTGGTCTATTACACGCAAAACGACTCTTTAATACAGCTAACTGTTATGACTTTGAAATCAACTCGAAGATGACCGCGGCTATGGCCAAAGAATATTGGTATAAAAAATGATTATATAAATTAGTCTGTAAGTGATTGTATATAAATTAGTCTGTAATTTTTGTTTTCAAGTGGTTTTCAATAAATAAACGAATTTGATTGAATACTGTTTGTTTTTTGTCAAATACCGATTTTGGGTACAAATATACCGATTTTAGCTGGCAACTCTACCGATCTTGCTCTATGACGTTCGAGACCACTGCTCCGCACGAGGTTCACGCGCGCGTCACGGCTTTTCGACACCGCGATGACTGATAATCGCAAGAGAAACTATTGCTGTGCCTTTGGGTGTCTGAATAATACATCTATTCCAGGATTATCTCTGTTCAGGTTACCTATTGAACAGGAAAGGTCTTTCGAAAATCACTTCATTCTATCATAGCACTTACTTTTTTTGTTTTTTCTATCAGACAGCTAAGTAGGTACGTAGGTAGGTAGGCCTACTTTCCCACTAGAATGTATTAGGTAGGTACCTACCTAGGTACTTTTGATCTGTTAAATAATTTGCCGCTTTTGCTTTGTTTACGATTAGTTATGCCGATTTTTCCTTTGTTACCGCGGCCGCTTTCTTTGACTTGATGCGGCACGCGCCGAGGCGGCATTTACAAAGGCTAGGCTATCTAAGCGAACGGACTTTACTTACTACCAGTTATAAAATCGTAATTGACTATTACTAAGAAATTGACTATGTACTAATTTGTGAATCAGATAAAAAGAGAAAAGTTCGAATCATAACAACAGAACAAAAATTTGATCATAGTCTAAGAGGCAGGTGTTTGTTTTTTTGTCGTTTTACGATGTTTTTTTATGATATTCTAGTCACACACACACACAAACCCAATACCCAGATAATACAAGTAAAAAACACAACTTCCCGACCCTTGCCAATTTATAGACATTGATTGAATTAAAATTTAGCTATAAGTGACAACCCTGAGATAGTAGGCAATTATATCGCAGATTGAGCCGGAGTTAACCTACTTCCCCCCTCTTTCTACTATGCCTCTAGGTCGTGACGCTATGGCTCAGACCACTAACCTACTAATTTATACTCCGTTCTTCTGCCGTGTGGGAATCGACTCAATCGATCCGATAAACCCTGGTATCAGAGTTTTAAAACCGTCTAGTAACACAACAAATAGGCATCTAACAATGGATTGCGTAACGACCATTATTTAAGACATCAACCAGGACCGACGGCTTAACGTGCCCTCTGAAGCACGGAATCTTTTTTCTTCAGACTATCCGGTGATTGAATTTGCATTGTCCTAACCAAACTGGGATAAATCTCAGAAAGTGATTAATTGACAAATATCAACTTTGTGTTCTCCCCTTGGGAGTCGTACCCAAGATCTCCGGATCGTGAACCCATGGCTCTGACCACTAGACCACGGAGGCAGTTACTCTGTAGTTATACTGCGATACATTTAACTCCTTGTTTTATAACACTTTGACTCCAGTTTTTTCCATGCTTGACTGGGAGCGAGAGAAAAATATAGAGTGTGCCAGCTGCTTCTCCTCCTGGGCATGCTGTAAAAACCAGCTAAGGGATCCGAGGTTTTCAGTATATTGCAATTGAGACGACAGGCTGACAACCTGTCATTACAGAACGAAACGTTGACAACCTGTCACTATACCTACAAATCTATCATACATAAAAAACCCTCAAAACTTTGCCAGACGTGGGACTTAAACTCCAGTTCAGATATTCTGAAACTTTTCAGGCGGATCAGGTTTTCGAACGCTCCCATTTACACAAATTGTTTCTGTTTATACTCGGGTCGAAACTAACAAGAGCTTGTGGTGAGAAATCTAGTAACATACAGTGATAAAATATAAGTGGATCAAGAGCAGCGCAGTCCAATAAAGTTTAGTTTAGTCCTAATAAGAAAGGCCATAAACAAATGGATAGATATACAAGGTGGCGCAAAAGAAGTCATCCGATGTTGTTTGGCTCTCATTTTTTTTCTAAATGAAAAACTTCGAATCTGTTTTTTGATTATATTTATTTGCACCTTTAGAATTTTACTGGTCAAGTCGAGAAGATGATATCGGCCAAATGGGCGCCGTTACAATTGATTGCCATACGGGCTCGTTTTATGGCATTTTTCATCACTTCGGCGAGAACTTCGGGCGACAGATTCTCGCACTCGTGTCGAATGTTGTCTTTGAGGGCTTCCAAGGTCTCAGGCTTGTTGACGTAAACACGAGACTTCAAAAAACCCCATAAAAAGAAGTCCGGGACCGTTAAATCGGGCGATCTGGCCGGCCAGTGCAAATCGCCAAAACGAGAGATTAGGCGACCCGGAAATGCCGCCTTCAGAATGTCGGTTGTGGCTCGTGCAGTGTGCGCCGTTGCCCCGTCCTGTTGGAACCACATGTCCTCCAGTCCCAATTCGTCCAATTGCGGCAGAAAAAATTCGGTCAACATGGCCCTATAGCGCGCACCGTCCACTGTTGTCGTTTGACCCGCGGCGTTCTCGAAAAAAAATGGCCCGATGACTCCTCCAGCGTGAACAGCGCACCACGCAGTCACTTTGAGCGGGTGTAACGGCTCCTCGTGCATCACTCGTGGATTCTCGGTGCCCCAGAAGCGATAATTTTGCCGATTCACGTAACCGCTGAGGTGGAAATGAGCCTCATCGCTCATGATGATTTTGGTCGAAAAATTGTCCAATTCTTCCTCGAGATTGAGGATGGCTTGGGCGTAGGTTACGCGCGTTTGGCGGTCGGCAGGCAGCAGCTGATGCACGGTCTGGACTTTGTAAGGAAACATCTTCAAGTCTCGCACCAAAATTCGCTGCAAGGACCGCCGGCTGAGGCCCAATTGCGTGGCACGTCGTCTGGTCGATGTTTCGGGGCTCACTTCAACGTCCTCGGCTACAGCGGCGATATTCTCGGCAGAACGGGCGCTCCGGGGCCGGCCACTCTTAGCAACGTCTCGTGTGGTCCCATACTCTTCAAGGTTGGTGGCTAAACGTCGCAGTGTTTGCGCAGTCGGTGTCGGACGGCCGGGGAATCGGCGACGGAATTCGCGCTGCGCCAACACCACAGACGAATTGTTACTCAAAAAAATAGACACGATTTTTCCGCGTTCTTGGGGAGTGTATCGCTCCATGGCTTGTTCACTTGTATTCTGCATCTGTCTAGTCCACAAATGTCAAAACAGATTTGACATTGGCGGCCATTTGCAAAAATGAGAGCATCTTCCAATAGGGTGATTTCTTTTGCGCCACCTTGTATGTTTATTGTAAAATGATAACAAATATATACATCATCATCTCTAGCCTAATCCCGTATCTCTCGGGGTTGGCTACCTAATCCAGTTGATTGAACGAGGGTACTGGTTTTTACACAGAGCGACTGCCAGCAGACCTCCGCAACTCCGAAGGGAAACCAGACCCAATCCTAGATTAGGTCAGAGTTTTCAAGCCGTCAATGCTTAGCAGTGGCCTCTGACATGGCTTAACGACTAATATCTATGGTATTAAACGATATTAACCAGGACCATCGGCTTAACGTGCCTTCCGAATCACGGAATAATAATAAATAAATACGATACAATACAAAATGATAAAATATACAATACAAAATAATAATGATAGAATAGTCCTCCCACCGATTGTCGATGACGGTGCGGCCAATTGCGCAGGACAAGATTTTAGTGCCCAAGTGTTTGCACTATACACAGGTGCACTCTATTCCTTCAATCTCTTATTTTGAGAAGACAGATTGACTGACATGACCAGAGATAAATCAGGCTCAGCACAGACTATTTACATCCGACAGCAGGGATACATACATAAATACATAAAATCACGCCTTTATCCCTTACGGGGTAGGCAGAGCGATAAACGCCTCGTAAAAGGCGGTTTCGCCACGTCTGACAAAAATTGAGGGCAATTTTAGATTGTAATGTGTATTGCTATAGTGACAGGTTGTCAGCCCATCGCCTAAATTACGTTACACTGTAACCCTCGAGTCCCTTTTGCTGACTTCTACAGCATGCCCGGGAGGAAGGGCAGCTGGAACATTCTATGTTTTTCTATCTCTCCCAGTCCAGCATGGAAGGAATGGACAGCAGGGATCATCTTACTTTTCGGATAATCCAGTGATCAGCCTACAATGTCCTAACCAAAATAGAAACAACAACACAAATTCATTTTCCCCCACCGGGATTCGAACCCGGGACCTCCGGGTCGAGAGCAATCGTTTAACCGCTAGACTATGGAGAAGTTAAAATAATAAACATAACTTGTTGAAACAGAGTCGACAATGGTTCAAAAATAATTGACATATTTAACTTAAAAAATTATGTGGGAATTTCTGAGAGTAAAAAGGAATATATAGGTAAGTACGCTTCGTATGGCCCTCGTTAAAATTTACCGGGTACTACCGCGAAATAGACACGGACAAAAAGACGACGTTCCAAGCATTCAAAAGCGGTTAATTTTCTAACCGCTTCGATGGATATTTAGGACGTAACCTTTAGGTTAGGGACGACACGTTTGTGAATTTTACTTGAAAAGTTTCGAAACGAATTGAAAAGCAAAAGTAACATAATGTCAAGGACATACATACATACATAGGTACATTTAAACACGCCTTCATCCCTAATGGGGTAGGCAGAGCGTAAACAACCTAAACAAAGGTCGTTCTGCCACGTCTGACAAAGTTCTGAGGGTTATTTAAGACAGATTTGTAGGTATATTGCTGTAGTAGGTTGTCAGTCTATCGCCTAAATTGCAATGTACTGAAACCCTCGGATCCCTTAGCTGGCTTTTACAGCATGCCTAGGAGGAAATGCAGCTGGCACATTCTATGTTTTCTCTCACTCCCAGTCCAGCATGGAAGAATGACCTCTGATAAAACAGAGGTCATGTTGTGTTCTCATTGAACTGACTCTCTCGTTCAATGATCGTTTATTCCACGATTTTTAACGGGACTCATAAAAAATATCCCAATGTATTTAGCGTATAATATTGTAAGTGTTTCATGTCGCCATCTTGTGTTGTAATTGAGCGTAGTCTAGCCGAAATTCTTACAAATATTTACTTTGTCCTTGACATTCTTCCATGCTGGAATGGGAGCGAGAGAAAAACGTAGAATGTGCCAGCTGCATTTCCTCCCGGGCATGCTGTAAAACCCATCTAAAGGATCCGAGGGATTAAGAGTTTTAGTATATTGCAATTTAGGCGATGCGCTGACAACCTGTCACTACAGCAATATACCTACAAATCTATCTTGAATAACCCTCAAAACTTTGTGAGACGTGGCGGAACGACCTTTGTTTAGGTCGTTTACGCTCTGGCCACCCTATTAGGGATGAAGTCGTAATTATATGTAACTATGTATGTATGTACGTCCTAGACAAAGGCACAAAGAAAGATACAAACTATGAGATAAGAAGATAAGAATATGTTTTATTGCACAGAAAAAAAAAAACAAAAAGAAAAAATTGTAGTTCAAATAGGCGGCCTTATTGCTAAGCCGCATGTTCAATTTATTTGATGAGTTGACAACCTACAACAGCAATATACCCACAAATCTATCTTAAATACCTAACCTTCAAAACTTTGTCAGACGTGGCGAAATACTCCACTAGGGATAAAGGCGTGATTATATGTATGTGTGTAGCAATTTCTATGTTACTTTGTTACTTTCGCTTTTAAATTCGTTTAGAAAGTTATCGAGTAAATTTCTCGAACGTTTCGTTCCTCTAATTACCTTGTTGCGGAACTAACAAGACAAACTTCACATGACGTACACAAACGAACACACTACATACACGAAACTAGTATTATTGGACCGCCGCAGTTTAATTGAATTCCTTGTTTCGTGCTTAATTTGAGTTTTAGACACATGATATGAGAATTAGAGGAGAATTGTATATTAATAATAACCTAGATACCTAGATAGAGGGAAATAGGCTCGTATTTATGAAGCGGTCTCAAACTTGAGACCAATGTTAAGTATGGATTTGATGGGAATAGTTTGTACTGAAATTAACTCAAGCTTGCTGTCACTCATGAGAGCTGATTATAAATATGGCCCTTAGTAGCATTTGTAAAGTGATCCCAACTTAATGTTACGTATTCTGTTCTGGTTTACTAAACTAGGAAACTCTACTTATTATTTTCAGGGATAAAGTCGTGACTGATATGGTGTGGTGAAGATATTCTTACTTCTTTTTTTTCTTAGCGAATAGATTCTCGAGTCGAACGACCCGATGAACCCTGGGGTCAGAGTTTTCAAACCACCTAGTAGCACATCTATTAGGCCTCTGACACGATTTCAGTAACGACTACTATCAAAAACAGCGACCGATATCGACGGCTTAGCGTGCCCTCCGAAGCACGGAATCCTTTATACTTAGAATGATACATTACAACTGTCTTGCTTCTATTTTCGGGTATACTGTAAAAATCAGTACAAGGATTCGAGTTTAGAGAGGTTTAAAGTGTGAAGGATTTCGGTGTTATGCAATTTAGATTTAAAAAAAAAAAACATTTTACAGGTGCGATTTGGACGTTAGGGCAGCAACAGGCGTCACTTACCGCGCGCAAGATTCTGCTCAACACGCTGTCAATGCTTTTTGCATTGCCATTACAACACACATGCGTCAGTTTATGCACTACGCACGCATAGCGAGGAACTCTACGTCGGTGCATCTCTCTGTCAATACGCGCGTAGAGCGTAAGTTGACGCATGTGTGTTGTAGGCGATGCAAAAAGCATTGACAGCGTGTTGAGCAGAAACTTACGTGCAGTAAGTGACGCCTGTGTGTTGCTGCACTTAGGTATATCAGGGGTCGTCATGGATTCAAATTCCACCCGTGCAAAATTTTTGGTTTCATTAGTTTCATGTCTTGAGATAGATTATAATATTATAACGCTTTGGGAGTGTTCATAAATTAAGGCGGTCTAGCAGTCTCCGTTACACGCCATGTTATAAATAATTGGCCAACGCCGAAATTTATTATGCCTTCAAATTTTAACAAATGGCGGTTGATGCTAAGAGAAAAACTTGCAATTCTCTTTGCGAAAAAGATAATCAAGGGTTAGACTTTACGAAACGTACTGAACTTTTTAAGAAAAAGTAAATACTTTTTAAAATTTTAACAAAAACATTTTGCATCTTGTTTCTCTGGTAGGTTGTAATAGTTAGTATAAAAGGTACCTGGGGATTTCATAATTAAATTAAAAAGAAAGCATTGTTTTAGCATTTCCAGTTTCCGATCCAACCAGGTAATGTTTTTCTATAAAAAACACACCGACTCGGGTCGAGGCGATTTCCTCTTATGACTTTAGAATGGCTGAAATCGATCTAATGGGCGATTTGTTCAGGTGGTTATATTCTTTAATTTTCTTTGTTTTGAATGGAAAAAAGCTTACGAAGCGCTAATCATGGCTGGAGATAGAATATGGTACCTCTAAAAACATATGCCTTTTTACCACTGCCAAATATCTTGCTATACCTACAGGGTGTAAGGGACAGCATCCCGCAAACTGATAGGGGTTGCTTAGTCAATAAAACTGAACAGCTATCAGCTTTTTTTCAAAAAGTAAAAAAAAAAAGTTTTTCCACACAAATCGTCTGACAGAGGTGGTTATTTTGTCTCCCTCCCTAGCCTTATCCCGTATGTCACGGGGTCGGCTACCTAATCTAGGGAATTGAACGAGGGTACTGGTTTTTACACAGAGCGACTGCCATCTGACCTCCGCAACCCAGAAGGGAAACCAGACCCAATCCTAGATTAGGTCAGAGTTTTTCAAGCCGCCAATGCTTAGCACTGGCCTCTGACATGGCTGAACGTCTAATATCTACGAGGTGGTTATTTTGTATGGAAAGATAAATATTTTTACTTCTCCTTAAAGATTTTCCCGGTGAAAAATGTTCAGTTTCGTTGACTAAGTAACCCATGCCAGTATGCGGGACGCCGTCCTTTACACCCGGTATTCAGTAGTACGTGTAGGAATGCCTATAAAATACTTCTGGATATGGTCGCATCTTTGTCTTGATCACTATTTATCTAAACAAAAATCAATCAAACAGTTCAGCTTGTCAAAATTATCGGATTTAAATTCAAATTAGAATAGTCAAAATTTTCAGCGCGTAAATAAAAAAACTGTTGCTTTTTATATTTTTCTAAATAATTAGTCGAATAGTATTTTATCTATGATATGTTAATTATTCTCTTAGTAAAATTCTGTAATTTTTATGTTCTTAATAATTTTTAGTGCAACGAGTACGCTAAAAACAAAGCTTATAAGTTATTTGGGTAATTTATACTAAAGAATTGTACAAAATGTAAAGATTTGTTCGTTGTAGCACGTAATTTACTGCTTAGACTTTCAGAAATCACAAATAGCTTGATAAAATTTTCATATTGTATAATTTAACCATTTAAAAAATATTATCCTATTAATCAAAGTGTCATTCAACCTTTCATTTCACAAAAAATATAATTCATCTTTCTCATTCTCTACGTCCATTTACCTACGGGGAAACATCTTCCTGGTATTTTTTGCGGACTTTTCAGTATGCAGGTAACATACAAAAACATGCTGGAACCGGAGGTGGGTGATTTTCTTTTAATGGCTATTGTGTAGAATCGTTCTAATGACCCTTTTTGCCTTCCGTTCAGACGGTTCTTCTCATTGTTTTGTAAAAAAAAAAAACTCGTTAGAGTCCTAGAGCATGCGGGGAAATTATATTTTAAGAGAATTGATCTATTTTAACAAGGATATTATTGGGAAAGTTGTTCGGATTTAAATAATAGGAAAATCATTTTGCCCTGAAAGACTGAAAGTAGCAAATTCTATACTTCATTGGTCAACTACTTCATAATTGCATCAGTGGTGTAGTGGTCAGACCCGTGGGCTCCTGGTCGTGGATTCGATTTCCAGCAGAGGAACCCAAACTTGATATTTGTCCATTTATCACTTCGCGAGATTTTTCCCAGTTTAGTTAGAAACATGCAGGCTGAATCCACCTGATTGTCTGTAAAGTAGACAGATTCCGTGCTTTGGAGGGCACGTTATGTCGTCGGTCCCAGTCACAGTTTCTAATAGTGGTCGTTACACCTCCTTGTTGTTCCACGTCCGCGGGAACTAAGGGTGGTGCTTCTTCTTCTTGTCGTGTCGATCGTTTAGGACCACACCGACTTCGGTCGAGGGGATTTCCTCTTATGACTGTAGTACGGCTGAAATCGTTCTAATGGGCGTTTTGTCCAGGTGGATATCTTCATTGCTCTACTTTGTTTTGAATGGAAAAAAGCTTACAAAGCGCTAATCATGGCTTGAGATAGAAGGTAACTCTACAAACATATGCCTTTTTACCTGCCAAATAGCTTGCTACACCAGTCAGTAGCGTTGTACAGGTCTTTATGCGTGCAAGATGAAGTGCTAAGAGTGTAACTTATATAACGAATCTCGCATTGCAACATCAATGCCATACGATAAATAAATGATAGGTCCTGGTTACTGTTAGAAAACGTTATAGGTCGGTTTGAGTTTCAGTACTAAGATCATTTAGCCGCCGCCGTTCGGTACGGTGGCGGTTCGAGTACTAATATCACATACGATAGAGAAGAAGAAATAATGGTCTCATTCTAATGATCCTTTCACTTCTTTCATACTTAACTTTCTAAAGAAAAAAAAACGCGTAATTTCTAGCGCATACGAGCTGCGGGTAGTCGTAACAGTGAATCACGCTGCAAAGGGCGCTTTGCCCATGCGGTACTTCATCCTGAAATTATGAGTTTGCTACGTGCCCGATATTGCCGACGAGATAAGAATACCGCTTTGTATGTATTCCAGTGCACAAGACGAAATTATACCCAATTGCCTCTTATTACTATCTGTCTCATACTTCAAGCTTTTGATCTCGCAAAACTTTGCTGGCAGCGGTACGCAATATGCCATTCGAAGTTCCGAAGCAAAAATATCCGCGAATTTTATGTTCTTCTACCCTGAATTACTGCTGGAGTATTTCAAATAATTTAATCATTATGCTGCCATATTATGTATGTTACCCGTAGAGCTGCTATGTTAGATATAGCCATTTCATATTCATAAAAGAATGACCACAAAGTAAAAAGGTAAGGACAAAAAAAAACTGAAGAAGAACCAGGAGGTTCTAATAAGAAAGAACCTAGAATTGAAAGCATTACTTATTTAACAAGCTACTCATCAATCGCGGCAAGTTTCAGTATTAGAGAGGGTTTATGGGTAGGTAGAAGAAAACTTTTGGGCAAAACAAAGACTCAGCAGAATTCCCATTTCAGTGAAAACAAAACAAACAAACAGGCAGGTGAAGCGAAAGTAGGTTTGAGTTCCGTTTCGAATTTGAATATTTAATTTACATCGGACTTAAAATTCGCTCTCGCGATATAAAATTGTGTTTCGTTGGGAATGATTCCACGAGTTTCATTGTTGTTAGCTCAGTGAATAAGTTAGATGATTTGGGAAGCCCGGGCGCGGCGCCAAGAGTTTCAGATTTTAGCACTTTTCAAGAGTTCTAAAAAAGATATTCCAGAGTTTCCAATTGAACTCTCGAAAGCGCTGCAGGTGATGTTCGATATAAATTTGGCACACTCGCGATAGTCCACGTATGTTGAAAGGGAGGTTCTGCCCAGCTCATAAGTCAGAGTATACTTCCATTGGAATTTTCAAACCGCCGCTGAAATAAAACAATGACCCTATGGTCTTCTCCCGCGGCAATCGAGTCTTCCAAAGATTACAAACAATAAGAAGTCTTCTTTTCTTGAAACTTTTTATGGCATCCACTTATAACTGAATCTTAAGGCTGCCACGGAAATCGAATCCCATACAAGCGGTAGTAACGATTGAATTTTTGAATTATAAAACCAAACTCCACCAAACTTTTTACATATAATCAAATGCAGCATATTTAAGTTTTTAATTGGTTTTAGTAACAAAGTATTAACCAAATACAAAATAGGAGAGCAAATTACATTTTAGACGATTATTACGCTAAATCGTATTTCTGCCATTACTTTGTTCGTGGTAGATATTTTCCAACGAAATCTAATTACAAAGGTAAGTTGGATTTGTGAAGTGAAAAGTTTGGTGAAGTTCAATCTTACCGTTTAAAAATTACAACGCTATGTTTGTATGGGATTTCGTGGGCCCGGGCGCATCGGTCTGCAGGAGTAGTGAAATCTAATCCTATTAGTCCTACACAGTAAAACAAACTCTATACACATGACCATCATATCTTATCTTCTAATTAGGTTTAAAAAGGTTATCACTTCCATGCTGGACTGGGAGAGATAGAAAAACATAGAATGTTCCAGCTGCCCTTCCTCCCGGGCATGCTGTTGAAGTCAGCAAAAGGGACTCGAGGGTTACAGTGTATTGTAATTTAGGCGATGGGCTGACAACCTGTCACTATAGCAATACATATTACAAACTAAAATTGCCCTAAATTTTTTGTCAGACGTGGCGAAAGCGCCTGTTACGAGGCGTTAAACGCTCTGCCTACCCTGTAAGGGATAAAGGCGTGATTTATGTATGTATGTATGTATGTAATTAGGTTTGGTTCGAAAATTTGCAAACAAGCTCATCGTCTGAAACTGCATCAACACTTTCCATCAGGTGGGATGGCGGACAAATTGGTTGCCCATTAGAAAAAGAAACAACATACATACATACATATAATTACGCCTTTATCCCTAATGGGGTAGGCAGAGCGTAAACGACCTAAACAAAGATCGTTCCGCCACATCTGACAAAGTTTTGAGGGATATTTAAATTTGTAGGATTGCTGTAGTGACAGGTTGTCAGCCCATCGCCTAAATCACAATATACCGAAACCCTCAGATCCCTTAGCTGGTTTTTACAGCATGCCCGGGAGGAAAAGCAGCTGGCACATTCTATGTTTTTTCTCTCGCTCCCAGGCCAGCATGAAAAAAAAAAAAAAAAAAAGGATACAAGTACAAACAAAATTGTAATTTAGGCGATGGGCTGACAACCTGTCACTACAGCAATATACCCACAAATCTATCTCAAATAACCCTCAAAACCTTGTCAGACGTGGCGGAACGACCTTTGTTTAGATAGTTAACGCTCTGCCTACCCCATTAGGGACAAATGCGTGATTATATGTATGTATGTACGAAATTAGAAAGCAAATTTAAATTTAGGCTATTGTGCAAATACATGGGTCTTATTTTGTTTATTTTCAAACCAAATCTTATAAGAAGCATGGATATATGCATTTGGTCATGTATATGAAATTTAATTAAGTTTGTATATAATACTAGCGACCCGTCTCGGCTTCGCACGGAAATCATCAGTGTTTCTCTACTATGTTATGCATGTATTATACATATAAAGCTTCCTCTTAAATCACTCTATCCGTTAAAAGAAACGGCATCAAAATCCGTTGCGTAGTTTTAAAGATCTAAGCATACAGGGGATATAGGGACAGAGAAAGCGACTTTGTTTTATACTATGTACCTAGTGATTTAACACCATTATTTATGATTTACAATTAATATATTTAATTTAATTTGGTTTCACTGTTTAGGAATAAAAGCGAAACTACGTTTGTATCATTATTTCACTATTCCGGCAGACCTTTAAAGCGCAAGTTTAGTCATATGTGTGAAGTTTGGTTTTACTGTCACTACATAGTATAAAACAAAGTCGTTTTCTCTGTCCCTATATCCCTTTGTATGCTTAGATCTTTTAAATTACGCAACGGATTTTGATGCGGTTTCTTTTTTTGAGTAGAGTGATTCAAGAGGAAAGGTTCATATGTATAAAATATGCATAATATAGTAGAGAAACAGTAATGATTTCCGTGCAAAGCCGGGGCGGGTCGCTAGTTGAGGAATAAAAGCGAAACTACGTTTGTATCATAATTTCACTACTCCGGCAGACCTTAGGCGCAATACTCGCCATACCATCAGTTAACAAGCGTTTAAATAGTAACGGCCCGGCGGCGGCCGTGCTAAGTGAAAATGTAACCGATTCCCCGGAGCCCGTTAACTTCCCAGGATTATGACGGGAGTGCTTCAGCTCACGTGACTTGCGTGTGTGACCTGACTACCACGTTATGGTGTTATACGGGGTGTAAGGGACAGCATCCCGCAAAGTGATAGGGGTTGCTTAGTCAATGTGAAATATTTTTTTGGCTTTTCCATACAAAATATCCACAATAAATAATTTCAGTTCCTAAAATATTTTTCTAGTGAAATTTGTTCAGTGGCGTTGGCTGTTTGAGGGATGCTGTCTCTTACACCCAGTATTAATAAGTTTATTTTCTCTAATTAATAGGTAGGTACACATTGACGTCGATTCTCGCGGTAATACTAAATCTTATTCTTGACTAGTGCTGTCACTTTCTTAACTTTGACCTAAGAACAGTATAGCAAATGAACACATGACTTTAAATTCCTAATCTGACATAAGCCTGGTGACGTAATTGACGTATTTGACGTAAAATAAGGAAGCATGCTCTATGCTCAGTTCTTATTTTAAGCATCTTACGTCTGATTAGGAATGTCAAAGTCATGTGTTCATTTGCTATCCTGTTCTTAAGTCAAAGTTAAGGAATAGTGCGTGTATAATTGCCGAATCTGGAATCAGGAAGTTACGGGTTCGATTTCCAGTGAGGTAACACAAAGTTGGTATTTAATATTTATTAATCTAGCACTTTGTAAGATTTTCCAAAATTTGGTTAGGACGATGCATCGGCTACCTAATCTAGGGGATTGAACGAGGGTACTGGTTTTTACACAGAGCGACTGCAATCTGACCTCTGCAACCCAGAAGTGAAACCCGACTCAATCCTAGATTAGGTCAGAGTTTTCAAGCCGCTAAAGCTTAGCACTGGCCTCTGATATGGCCTTACGACTAATATCTACGGTATTAAACGATATTAACCGGGACTACCGGCTTTGCGTGCATTACGATGCACGGATACAGCGCTGAATAAACATACGTATGAAATTCGAAAACCGAAAAACACATTGGTACGTGGTGGGATTCCAACCACGACGTCCCCGCTCAGTAGGCAGCGGTCCTATCCACTACACCATCGGGCTCTCTCTCGAGTGGGGTCAAAAGAGTTATTTGGCTGCGACACCGTTGATCCACTTATATTTTATCACTGTATGTTACCAGATCTCACTAAAGTTCATCTTGTTAGTTTCGACCCGAGTATAAACAGAGATAATTCGTGTAAACCCGAGCGTTTGAAAACCTCATCCGTTTTAAAAGGGTCAGAATATCTGAACCGGAATCCGCGTTTTATAAAACAAGGAGTTAAAATGGGTCATCGACCGTGCTCTACCGGGTGTAAGGGACCGCGTCCCGTATACTGATAGGGGTTGCTCAGTCAACGACACTGAACAACTTCCACCGAGAAATTACTTCAAAAAGTGAAAATAAAAATTGCTTTTCCATATAAAATGTTCTCCTCGCTCAGACAATTTGTATGGAATTTTCATTTCACTTCCTGAAAGAATTTCCTGGTGGAAGTTGTTCTGTGTCGTTGACTGAGCAACCCCTATCAGTTTGCGGGACGCTGTCCCTTACACCCCGTATATCGGAACTTTCTATTTACGTGTTTATTTGAACGTTACAGAGTGTAACACAAAGCACTGCTGTAATGGTATTTGCGAACAGAGATTGTAGCAATAATAATTCCCCGGGGTGGCTTGAGCGAGTCTGCTGCTCGACAATATGTAAGTACACTAAGTACCTAGTTTCGATAGAGAGATAGAGATAGATAGAAATAGAGATAAATTTATTAATAATTGTAAATTATAAGTCAAGAAATTATAAGCACTTAAGTATATCACATTAATGATCATTTAAATTGTATTGCTTTTATTATCATTAAAATTAATAAAATCATTACAACTATAGAATGTCTGTTCGACAAGCCAACGCCTAAGCCGTGATTTAAAGCTATTTAAGCTTGGTGCCTGCTTAATTACATCGGGTATTTTATTAAATACAGCCGTGCCCATCTGCCCATCACATGCGTGGTTCTGGCGGTCTTTTCCAACGTGTGCCTCACTACGTACAACATGTTCGCATGACGTGCGTTTTCTCCAAGTCTATCGCTTCTTCTCAGATACTGGTTCCTATTCTCCCACACGTACAGGGCTATATTATAGACCAGTAGGGTAGGGACCGTCATAATTTTAAATTTTATAAAATAGGGTTGGGCAGACACATCACTCGGGATCCGCGCAATCGTCCTCACAGCACGCTTCTGCATGCGGAACACACGTTCCCAGTCCGCGGCTCGGCCCCACAGGTCTATGCCGTACTGTAAGAGCGACTGCACCACTGCAAAATAACATGACCGCACAATGTTTTCTGATAGACAAGAGTTTATTCTGCTTATGGCAAATACCGTGCTACCCAGTTTACACACCAGTTTCTCGATATGAGTTTCCCAAGTAAGACCTTGATCGAGGGTAAACCCAAGGAAAGGCGCTGATCTTACTTGTTCAACAGCGTTACCGTCGGCCTGAACCAGAAGAAGTGGATATTTGCGATTGGCCAAATTAAAATGTATAAATTGGGTTTTTGATAGATTTAGTATTAAGCCGTTGTTGCTAAACCATTGCAAAAACGCATTGGCTATTGAATTAAGCGATATTTCAAGCGCGGTTATACTATTTTCAACCACTACCACTGCAACGTCATCAGCGTACATGAAGACCTCGGCATTATTCACAGCCAGAGGCAGATCATTCATAAGGAGACAAAAAGCGAGATTCGATAGTGATGAACCTTGAGGCACACCCTTCTCCGTAGACATCCCACAAGACCTCGCCGCGCCAGAATCAGCAACCACGTACTGAGTTCTCTCTCGCATAAAATTTTCGAGCAGCGGGACCACGGATACCGTAATGATTAAACTTAGCTGATAGTATGGTGTGGTCGGCTACGTCGAATGCCTTGGATAAGTCACAGAGAAGAATAGCCACATGTTTTTGGGCGTCTTTTGCCTCCAATATTTTGCGGATTACCCTACGTGCTAGCATAGTGGTTGAATGACCTGGGCGATAAGCATATTGCCGATCGGATAGCGTACTCATTTGCGTAAGGAATTTTGTAAGACGCGTCGATAGCCCATTCTCAAAAACCTTTGCGACGGTAGGTATAATAGAAATAGGTCGGTACAAGCTCGGGTCACTCTTTTTACCTTTACCCTTGTAAAGCGGACAGACTTTAATTTCTTTGAATAATTTGGGGTAAATGCCGTATTTTAAGGCTCGATTAATTAATTCTGCCAGAGGAAAACAAATATTATCAGCAACAGCTTGCAATAATTCGACAGACATACCGAATAAATCTTTCGTCGGCTTCTTGGCAATGTGCTTTGTTATAATCGCGTGAATCTCTTGCGGAGTACAGGGTGTAAGCCGATAAGTGCAGTCAGCCGGCGGGCAGGCCTCGCGGAGCGCATCGACTGATCGCGCAGTGTTCGCTGCGGGCGCACCGCACGCGCGGGCAGAGTTCACGAAATGTTTGTTGAGCGAGCTTAAGAAAGTCATTTTGTCGGAAAAGTCAGTCCCATCACTATTTTTTATCGCATTCAAAAACCCGACTTTCGATTTTAAAAGCATTCTATATATACATACATATACTCACTCCTTGATCCCTAATGGGGTAGGCAGAGCGAAAATGACCAAAACAACGTAACAACGTTAAGATAGATTTGTAGGTATATTGCTGTAGTGATAGGTTGTCAGCCCATCGCCTGAATTACAACATACTGAAACCATCAGATCCCTTAGCTGGTTTCTACAGCATGCCCGGGAGGAAATGCAGCTGACACATTCTATGTTTTCCTCTTGCTCCTAGGCCAGCATGGAAGAAAACATACAAATTATTAATTTATATGTTAATAATTTAAAAGCCTTCTGTTTATATAATCACGGCTTTATCCATAATGGGGTAGGCAGAGGGTAAACTACCAAAATAAAGGTCAATCCTCCAGGACTGACAAAGTTTTGAGGGTTATTTCAGATAGATTTTTTATGTATATTGCTGACAGGTTATCAGCCATTCGCCTAAATTACAATATACTGAAACCCTCGGATCCCTTAGCTGGTTTTTACAGCATGCCCAGGCGGAAATGCAGCTGTCACATTCTATGTTGTTCTCTCGCTCCCTGGCCAACATGGAAGAAAAAACCTGTAAAAGCATTCTGGTTGGAAAATTTGCCAACTATGTTTATGTCGCGGCAAAGGACTGTGTTTTCTCAAGTTTAGAATTTAATCATAAAATACCTCGTCATACGATGCGCGCTGAAGTTTGCGAAGTCAATAATCTCACTGGCGCAGTATAAATAAGCATGTGGGAAGCAAACATGGCAAAAAGTCTTCTTCCACTTAATCCGGCTGTAGCTATTGAACGAACTAAGGAACATATTAATAAACAACACTTGATACTGACAGCTAGTTTGAGGTCGTATCAGAAATGTCAGTTCAGTATATTTTGGCCTGCCATATCCATACTTAATATTGCTTTCAATGTTGAGATCGCTTTATAAATACGATCCTAAGTGTTACATGCACGGGAAGCGAAATTTTAAGTCTATTGGAGTCACAAACATATCTACCACAGTTTAAACAAAAGAGTAACCTGTTACGTGTAAAATATTACTAAATTTACTTACTTACTACACTGGCTCAGAGACCCGAATTGAGTCTTGGGGGTCGTATTTATAAAGCTATCTCAAGATTGAGTTCAATATTAATTGACATTGACATTCATTGACATTTCTGTATCAAACTGAAACTAGCTGTCATTCTTAAGTGCTGATTATAAATACGGGCTTTAGACTCCAATACAAAATGACGCCACTTCACCAAATTTTTGTTTTGGAGCTAGTTATAAATGGAAACTAATCAATTGATTTCATCTCACAACCCATTTGCAGCAAATACAAACACAGTGCACAGAATTTAATCATTTGTTATTACCAAAACCAATACTATGTAGAAGCTTTTTGTTCAGGTAAATGGGTATTGCGTTTTGATATTATCTTTGGATTTCTATTGTTTCGTTATTCAGTGATTTATGCTATGAAAATGATTCGTGATCTACTATTGTATTGTGTTGTACGAGTATTTATTTATTATCATTAACAATAAACTTATATCTACCAGGTGTAAGGGACAGCGTCCTGCAAACTGATAGGGGTTCCTCAGTCAATGAAACTGAACTACTATCACCAGGAAATTCCTCCAGGAGATGAAAGAAAAAAAATGAACTTCGCATACAAAATAACCACTTCGATCAGACAATTTGTATGGAAAACCAAATTTCTTTTTCATTTCCTTAAAAAAAACCTGCTGATAGTTGTTCAGTTCCATTGACTGAGCAACCCCTATCAGTTTGCGCGACGCTGTCCCTTACACCCCGTATAACAATAGTCCTACAAAACTGCTTGCAATATGCTACGAGTATGTGTAGAGTTGAGAAACTTCCCCTGCAGGACTACATGTAATTTTAAGATGCTGGATCCTGCGTCCAATGGCTTTCGATGACTTTTACCAAGTCGTTGGTTCAGCTTGGTCCAGCTTATTTACCATGGTCCATTTGGAAGGCGTTAAACAGACTTCGGCCAGGAGTCGGCAGATGTAAAGAACTCAGGAAGAGGTGGGGCTTCACTGAGGACGACAAGTGCGAGTGTGGCGCACTATAATCTATGTCACACTTATTGTCGTGCCCCATTTCTCCTACCACCTTCACGCAGGCACCTGTTGATGTGGCCACGTTCTGAGCGTCTATGATTTAAAGCCATTGACTCGAGAAGAAGAAGACGGTTATTAACACTGCGTCTGCCGTTTTGTGGCCGTCATGTCACTCGAGAACTCTCCCGCCCCATCCATCAGTCCTATTACAGGGTCCTAATAGAGGTCTAACTGCCTCCTTGGTCTATTGGTCTGAGCCATGAGCTCTCGAACCGGAGGTCCCGGGTTCGATTCCCATCTGAGGATAATGATTTTTTATGTTGTTTATTGTTTGGTTAGGACATTGTAGGCTGGTCACCTGATTGTCCGAAAAGTTAGATGATCCATGCTGTCGGATGGGCATGTAAATAGTCAGACCTGCGCCTGATTTCTCTCTAGTCGTGGCAGTCAATCTGTGTTATCAGAATAAGAAATTAAAGGGAAAAGGAGTGCACCTGTGTAAACCGCAACTATTTGGGCATTAAAAAGTAGTCCCGCGCAGTTGGTCGATCTCCGGGATATAGGCCGCCATCACCGAAAATCGGTGGGAGGACTATTATTAATAGTGGTCACTTATCTTACTTGAGTGCAAACTCAGTTGACCAAGGTTTGAGTGGAATGGGCGGCTTAATTTGAAGCATATATTTTTAATCCAGCATTAAAAATATAAAGCATATATTTTTAATGCTTTAATAGCTTTAGAATAAGTGCGGTCGTTGAGGTTTATTAATATTATTTATTACTACAAGTTTTCAGGACCGCGGTTGCATTTAGAGTTGCTGGGCTGGATTTTAAATTTTCCGGCTAAAATAAAAATAAAAACCTTTATGTCACTTCTAGACTAAAAACATTGGAAAAGGACTGGAGATCTTTTCTTTCTGTACTTTGTGGTTTTATGCGTTATCTGTCATTTTTATCCGCGCCCATATAATATGGCAGATAATATTATCAGAAACGTGCAAAAGCGCGTCATAATCTAGCGGGCAATGTGTAAAACCATAAAATATAAATCGCCGGTCCTTTTTCAATTTTATTATTTTGCAAGAGACGGATAGATTATAATTATTTCAAGACCAATTAGTATTAATTAGACTTGAAAGACTAGTGCGATTTACGAGAATCGTTTTAATTGGTTTCGTCTGGGATAAATATAAAAAATACTATTCCAAATTCATAGGATGTCATTTTTTTTACTTCCATGCTGGACTGGGAGAGATAGAAAAACATATAATGTTCCAGCTGCCTTTCCTCCCGGGCATGCTGTAGAAGTCAGCAAAAGGGATCGAGGGTTACAGTGTATTGTAATTTAGGCGATGGGCTGACAACCTGTCACTATAGCAATACATATTACAATCTAAAATTGCCCTCAATTTTTGTCAGACGTGGCGAAAGCGCCTTTTACGAGGCGTTAAACGCTCTGCCTACCCCGTAAGGGATAAAGGCGTGATTTATGTATGTATGTATGTCATTTTTTTTCCTTTATCTCCATTATGAACAGATTGTCCACCCTGTAGATAGGTATTTTCTTATTTTTTATTATGAACTATTAACTCTTCTTCTTAGCAAGTCGATTTTCGAGCCGAACAATAACCCGATGAACCCTGGTGTCAGAGTTCAAACCGCATAGTAGCGCAGCTATTAGGTCCCTGATATGGTTTTGAGTAATGACCACTATCAAAGACAGAGACCGGGACCGACGGCCTAACGTGCCCTCCGAACCACGGAATTCTTTTAGTTTTCGGACAATCAGGTGATTCTGCCTATAATGTCCTAACCAAACTGGGAAAAATCTCACTCAACATTTGTGAGGATTTCCTCCCGGGAATCGAACCCAGGACCTCCGGTTCGTAAGCCCATGGCTCTGACAACTAGACCACGGAGGCAGTTAATAACCAAATGAATTCAATCCTAATGATTCTCGTAAATACTACACATTATTGTTCCAAGATACACTTGATGTTGACTACCTGCCAAACCCATACATACATATAATTACGCCTTTATCCCTAATGGGGTCGGCAGAGCGTAAACAACCCAAAAAAAGGTTGGTTCACCATGTCTGACAAACTTTTGAGGGTTATTCAAGAAAGATTTGAGGTAAATTGCTGTGGTGACACATTGTCAGACCATCGCCTAAACTGCAAAATACTGAAACCCTCGGATGCCTTAGCTGGTTTTTACAACATGCCCGGGATGAAATGCAGCTGGCACATTCTATGTTTTTCTTTCGCTCCCAGGCCAGCATGGAACACTTGGAAGTCCTGCCAATCCTCTAGCAAATAAATACGATAAGACTTTCGACCCGCACGCCCCCTCGGGAGCAATGAATTTAATTTCGCCTCTCGAATCATAAATTTCAGATTCCGATCTCCAGACGATTGGGGATCAATCTGCAAAGTCGATTGTTATTTAGCTGGAGAGAAAAGATTGAGTAATCTCAGCGAAGTATTCTGGAAAATGCTGGTTGAAGATATTATATGGGCGTATCAAAATATAAGAAGGTACTTGAGATTGGAAACAAAACTTTATTAATATGAGATGAAGTTAATAGCATTTTTCTCAGTAATGCGTTTCGATTTTCTTCAAGTCACAGACAGAGAAGATACTCTTTTCTCGTCTTTGTGTTTTAAAGTCTACCTATATAAGAGCCAATAGAATTATGGCAATATTATTACTTATGGCAAAGTGACGAAGATTATCATAAGTATGCAATTAATTGAAATGTGTGAGATGTACGCGGGCACAAGTAATATCGGAATAACTTCAGTCGCTTATACATGTCGTAGGATGATTTGATAATTGGAATCTTCGCTAAAACCCTAGGGATTTTGCAAAAGCACGGATATTTAGACAATTGTGAATCCGTTGTCAAATTTTACTGGAAGAAGTCAGGTGTTTTGCGAAAAAAAAAGAGTTCTAGTAACATTTGATATCCATAAATGAAATAAGAATGCTGATTGGTTGGTTGGCGCGTTCAAAACGAGATGTCCTCTGATTGGTTGAAGTTTTAAATATCAATCATAAACGCATGATATTCAACCATTCAGAACAAAATTTGAATCGGTACGTAAAATTCTATCCATAGAGATAAAAATATCAAATGTTACTAGAACAACGAGTGACCAATGAGAAAACGTATCTATTTGTAGTATGATTTGACAATGTTTTCACCATTGCCTAATTATCCGTGTTTTCCCAAAATCTCTAGGATTTTCGCGAAGATTCGAATAATAAAATCATCCTACGACATACACAACATTCCTGTTTGTGCTAAAATTGGACTCCATAATGTATGCAGAGAAACTTCTGAATTACGTCATTTTGAATTTCCGTGGGCGGATGGATGGATGGCATATAAAGTTTTTCGGTAAATCGCTTTTCCATTAAACAAGTACTTATATACAAGTATGACGTCACACATGCGTATCAGCAGAGAGTACAAGTTACCTTGATTTAGAAACAAGATACATGATGCGTGTAAAGGTGCGTTCACATTGGACTTACGCCACGTATGTGATGTGTGCTGACGTGTTTTGCAGTTTCACACTAGACTTACGCGATGGACGCAACCCACGTACGTGGACGCGTCCGCGGACGTAGGCGACGTCCGTTGACGCGTCATCTTACGTGACACACATCGCGTGTTACCTTGTGTTGTTTGCTGTGGTGTAATACTTTCTGTCTCGCTCACTGACTATCCATCTCATCTCTTGCGCATGGAGTCGAATACTTTCTCGCTCGCACACTGACTATCTATCTCACACGTATGGCGTCATTCCCAGGTCGCCCACGTCTGCACACGTAGGCTGAGGTAAAATTGCATCAGCGGACATCAACTAATGCAAGATGACGCAACCTACGCAAGACACGTTCTAGGATTTTGTTGCATCAGTGACGTCACGTAAGGCAAATGCGTTTCTAAACATGGATTTTTCTTACATTTTCTAAGAAAACTAGTCCTATTACTGCCATGTTCTTTAAATATACTTGCTACTAGGTACCTCATAGTTTCTTGCCCTTGCATAAATAGCGTTTCAACTATGAGAGTTGTTGCAAGTTGCCTGTTCATGCAAGTTACTTGCATAGTGAAAACTTCTTAGACTTATATGAGATAACTGGTAAAAGCTCTTTTGTAAAATATCTATTTAATTTGTGAGCGTCTATCCACTCAGCCCAAACAAGATAAGTATTTTTATCATATATCAGGATTTAGAGCATAATTGGAGCACCCACACACTGAAGTCAGTAAATTGGAGCATCAATAGAAAAGACGCCGAAATGAAATGCGACCTTAAAACCGTGGGCTGGCTGGGGAGATTCTCGTCAGCGAGCCCATTCTAGATCTCAGGTACTGTTGAGGGTAGAGCAATGTGATATATCTCTTGATTTAGAGCATAATTGGAGCAATCTGCTGCCGAAAAATCAACTTCGAAACTGTAATATGAAAGGAGTTATATGCGATTATCTGTGGGCTTGCTGGGGAGACGTCTCTCCAGCGAGCCCATATGGATCTCATAAACGGTAGGGATTTAAGTTTTGATCTAAACTTCTGCATGCGTGCCCTAGTTGTAGCACTAAGCTCAAAAAAATTTAGCACTGTGAGTTCAATAGTTTTCGAGATATAGGTCTTTGAAAATGGTATGTACAGCGAGACGTCTCTCCAGCGAGCCCATCTGATGCGCAATAACTACAGAACGTAGAGTCTTCCAAAATATATATTATAGTATAGCTAGCTAGCTGGATAAGATATATAGCTAAGATCAATATTTCAACAAAGCTACATGTTAGGAGCTACCTAACAAAACGTACTTTTTGTCTATCACCTTCTTTTGTATACCACAACATATTTTGAGCCACCTGTTCTTTTTGTCTTCCATGCTGGACTGGGAAAGATAGAAAAACATAGAATGTTCCAGCTGCCCTTCCTCCCGGGTTTGCTGTAGAAGTCAGCAAAAGGGACTCGAGGGTTACAGTGTATTGTAATTTAGGCGATGGGCTGACAACCTGTCACTATGGCAATACACATTACAATCTAAAATTACCCTCAATTTTTGTCAGACGTGGCGAAAGCGCCTTTTACGAGGCGTTTAACGCTCTGCCTACCCCGTAATGGATAAAGGCGTGATTTTATGTATGTATGTTCTTTTAGTTTTTATTTATCAAGGTTTTTATAGATTTCATATAAAACAAAATTGGTAATTTACGGAAATCTAGGCACCTGTTATAAATAATACGATACAATTTATGTCCATAATAAAATTCATAAATGCAGAAAATAGATTTGATATGGACACCTGACTATTATTTCTAGAATGTACTTACCTCGGTTAGACTACAAACACTATTAAACTAAGCAGCACAAGATATATTTTTGCTTGAACGAACGTTTCGTGACGCGTCCATTTGCTTGTTGCACCGAGCGGCAACGTCGCGCGGTTGGGGAATTTGAATTTTTGGCGGCAAAAGTATTTTTCGCTTATAGCGTGAAATCTGTAAGACCTAGAACTTTCTTCTATTTGGAGCTTAGTGCTCTAATTATAAGCTTTAATTTGAGCTATTTTCGAAGACTACGTTATGTAGTTATTGCGCATCAGATGGGCTCGCTGGAGAGACGTCTCGCTGTACATACCATTTTCAAAGACCTATATCTCGAAAACTATTGAATTCACAGTATTATTTTTTTGGAGCTTAGTGCTCCAATTAGGGCACGCATGTAGAACTTTTATGAGATCCATATGGGCTCGCTGGAGAGACGTCTCCAGCAAGCCCACAGATAATAGCATATAACTCCTTTCATATTACAGTTTTGAAGTTGATTTTTCGGCAGCAGATTGCTCCAATTATGCTCTAAATCTAGAGATATAACACATTGCTCTACTCTCAACAGTACCTGAGATCTAGCATGGGCTCGCTGACGAGAATCTCCCCAGCCAGCCCACGGTTTTTAGGTCGCAGAGTCTTTCCTATTGATGCTCCAATTTACTGACTTCAGTGTGTGGGTGCTCCAATTATGCTCTAAATCCTGATATATGATAAAAACACCTATCTCGTTTAGGCTGGGTGGAGACACGCACACATTTAATTTATTAATTTTAATTATATACATTCGCTTTGCTATTAATGATGTGTTTAGTTGTAAGTGGGCATCGGTTATGAATGTTTTGTTGTAATATTTATTGTGTCTTATCTTAGTCTGTTGCCTGCAACTCAACCTATTAAAATAAAATAAAATAAAATATTCGGCAACACACTTGTGGGTTTGATAGAGGTATTCACCTGGACGTTGTCTGTTGAAAGTCGCACTCGACGCGCGGAGGAGTGTAACTTTCTTCTCTTCTGAAGAAGATCCTCTAGGATCGAAACGTCGAGGTGAATACCTCTATCAAACCCACCCGTGAGTTGCCGAATAATTTATAAATATGAATAACATTTGTTCATCGTTTAGTGTGAAATGGTAAAACATCTTGGACAGATTTAACAGTTGTCAAATCTAAAGTAGTAATTGGGTTCGATTCTAGATTCCATCGGCTAAAACTAAAATTTAATCTATCTGCACTTTCAGTATAATAAAATTGAAAAAGGACAGGCGATTACGATTATTATCTATGGTAATACTATACAATACAAGATACTTTATTGCACAAAGAAACACAAATACATACAGCAGAAAAGTAAGGAACAAAACAGTACAATAGGCGGTAGTAGGTATATGGCTGGTAGAAATTGCGTACCAGGCAACCTATACAACTTTTTCGCAAGTTTCCCCAGTGTTTCTGTCAATTTTATCTGCCTTATCACATGACGGCGGATAAAAATTACAGATAACGCATAAAACCAACGACTATAAATCAAAAACGGAAGATAAAAGTTCTCCTGTCCTTTTCCAATGTTTTAAGTCTGAAATTGACAAATAGATTTTAATTTTAGTTTTAGCCGGCAACTCTAGAATCGAGTCGAATGACGATATCTTGTATTTAATTACATATGTGTGTATTCAATACACACATACGGTCCCTAACCGTACAAAGATTCCTGGATATACCATAGAGTAATGTTCTAAATTTACATCATAGATTAACGTCATAGATCTCCTTCTGTCGTGTGGGTATCGAGTCGATCGATCCGATCAGCCCTGGTGTCAGAGTGCTATTGCACACCTAATAAGCCTCTGACGTGGTTTGCATAACGACGACTATAAATGACAGCGACCGGGACCGCTTAACGTGCCTTCCGAAGCACAGAATCTTTTTTCTTCCAGACAATCTTCAGCCTGCATTATAATAACCAAACTGGGGAAAATCTCACAAAGTGATAAATTGACAAATATTCACTTTGTGCTCCTCTGGGGATAGACCCCAGGACCTCCGGAATGTGAGTCCATGGCTCAGACAACTAGACTGAGGCAGTTATTCATACATTAGTTAGTCATACATGAAACTCCCCTTTACTCCAGACTTTGCGACACATCAGATTTACTGGAATGTTCCCAGGTCTCATGTATGAGGTAAGTAAGTTCACCAGATAACCATTACTTTGAAATTAGAGCCGCAGAGTTTTCAAGAAAATCCGCATTTAAATTTCAGCAGTAAGTACGGAATGGAGTATAATCCCAGTTTAAGAGAGTTAGCGTTATTGCCGGAGCACTGAATTTTTGCTACCAAGAGCACGTTTTCATAAAACTACAGTTTACAATGTACCGGTACAATTTGATATACACTGCGGGACTGGTTAGAGAATTAATCTCTCTTAGTACGAAGTACGAATTTGTTGTTTTCCTAGAGAACTTAAGCCAATATTTTTGAACCGCTCGAGCTGATATGCGCGTGCGAAAACCCAACATTCGCATGGCAAATTGTATGAAAATCGCATGCTAAGATTACTCTTTCGTATGCGCCTTGGAGTTCGAGTGATTCAAAAATACGACTCTTGGCCGAAACAGGCACAGGACAGAGCCATGGAAAGACAGGAAAGGGGACTTTGCTCAGCAGTGGGACACTAATGTTAAAGAAAACATACTATTACCTTACGCTAAAGAAGAGGCACTCCCACCCCCGATTTGAAATGTTACCCCACTTCCCGAGCCGTTTCGACTCTACCGTAACAATAACACAAACCCACTTCAAACCTGTACGAACACGTTATTGCGCATGTAGCACGAAAATCGGCGGCTTGTATGGAGTGCAAGCCCTGTGCTAATGGCTAGATAAGATAAGTAACCTTAAGGCTTACTGGCTGCGCAATGTATAACAATTCGTGCTGGTAATGGTAGTTCTATGCAACGGACGGCGACAGTTACCACATTTATAGAAACTTGTATCTATTGAAGTTTGGTCACGAAAATTTGTGCATGGAACAGTGTACTACAAGCGAATATCTGTGGCATGGAATATACAACGTATTACATAAACGGTATATACATCGTAAAATGTGTGAATCTATCCATAAACTGAACAACTTTTCTTTGGTAACATAGGTTGAAATACGAAAAAATAAATTTTACTTCCCACACTAAATACATACATACATAAATCACGCCTTTATCCCTTACGGGGTAGACAGAGCGTTTAACGCCTCGTAAAAGGCGCTTTCGCCACGTCTGACAAAAATTGAGGGCAATTTTAGATTGTAATATGTATTGCTTTAGTGACAGGTTGTCAGCCCATCGCCTAAATTACAATACACTGTAATCCTCGAGTCCCTTTTGCTGACTTCTACAGCATGCCCGGGAGGAAGGGCAGCTGGAACATTCTATGTTTTTCTATCTCTCCCAGTCCAGCATGGAAGAAATACTAAATACGCTAACAGCTAATGCATTTCGTATGGTAGGTCAAATTTCTTTTTTGGCATTTCGACCTGTTCTTTAGGAAAACTTGTTCAGTTCCATGGGTAGATTCACACCTTTCTCGATGCATATACCCTTACTGTTACACGTTGTATAGAACAGTAGTTTTGAACCGACTTCCAAAAAAAGGAGGAGGTTCTAAATTCGTCGTTAAATTTTATTACATATAATCACGCCATTATCCCAAATGGGGTAGGCATAGCGTCAACGACCCAAACAAAGGTCGTTCCGCCGCGTCTGACAAAATTTTGAGGGTTATTTAAGATAGATTTCTAGGTATATAGCTGTAGTGACAGGTTGCCAGCCCATCTCCAAAAATTATAATATACTGAAACCCCTTGGATCTCTTATTTTATTATTATTAGCCTTCGTTATGAGCAGAAACTTTTCTCCATATTTAACAAAACAGTCGGGTGCTGTCGGCTTGACTTTGCTACTCAATATTCCGGTATAACATGGTCATTATACAGGATGTGAACAAAAGTACAGCTTATTTTTACACACATCAGTACTATGCATTGCGTCGGTACTGATAATATCGTAGGCTAAATTAAAATAACAATAAGCTAAGATCGCAGTCAGGTTTATGATTTTAAGGCCCGTAATTATTAGATTGACAGCGAGTTTGATTTCGTATTATAAATGTAATTTTAGTACAAAATGGCTTGTCAAATCCATACTTAATATCGCTCTCAAGTTTGAGATCGCTTTTAATATACGGGCCCATGTGCAGTTATATTATTTCCTTAGGAAAAACTAAAGTAAATGTAGGTATCTTACAATTTACAACGTATAGAAGTAACTTTATTATTTTACACACATACATATAATCACGCCTTTATCCCTAATGGGGTAGGCTGAGCATATACGACCTAAACAAAGGTCCTTCCGCTACGTCTGACAAAGTTTTGAGGGTTATTTAAGATAGATTTGTAGGTATATTTCTGTAGTGACAGGTTGTCAGCCCATCGCCTAAATTGCAATATACTGAAACCGTCGTATCCCTTAGCTGGTTTTCATTACAAATACATATCACTTTATTTCCACAAAACACATTACAAAAAATAAAAACACACAATCAAGAATAACATAACAAACAGAACAGGTAGGCATTTAGATATTTAACAGAAGTGTCATTCTATTTTACTCTCGCTCCCAGTTCAGCATGCGAGAAATTAATATATTATTTTACTTTGTCTTAAAAACATTTAACGTCATTGTGTAACCCGTATATTATTTCTAGAATGGGTTTTCTGAGAATTTACTTAATTAACCAGGGCTTATGTTGAACCTTTTCTCAGAAGACATCATTAACTTAAACTCTTGAAACTTTCATGTTTATCTTTTCTTAAGTGTAGTTTAGAAATCTATTACGGCTTAAGAGTAGTAAAGTACGTAATTGAGTTTCTTAGTTCGGGGAGCAACATTTCTGGTGCTTCTAATTGGATGAAGGCAGACACACATATACAGACAACATACATACATATAATCACTTATTTATCCCTAATAGGGTAGACAGAGCGTAAACGACCTAAATAAAGATCGTTCCGTCACGACTGTCAAAATTTTGAGGGTTATTTAGGATAGTATATTGCTGTAGTGACAGGTTGTCAAACCATGGAAAAAATTTCAGTATATGAAATATCTTGGATCCCTTAACTGGTATACACAGCATGCCCGGGAGGAAATGCCGCTGGCACGATGAAGACAGACAGACTGAAATTACTGCACACCAACTGCGAAGTAGCAGAAAAAGAATGAATTTATTTAAACCCGCGACTCCGTGCGCGTGGTGGAAAAAAATACATCGCTGTTTAAAATCATAACGATTTTAAACAGCGATGTATTTTTTCCTTCCATGCTGTCCTGGGAGCGAGAGAAAAACGTAGAATGTGCCAGCTGCATTTCCTCCCGAGCATGCTGTAAAAATCAGCTAAGGGATTTCAGTAAATTGTAATTTAGTCGATGGGCTGACAACCTGTCACTACAGGAATAAACCTACAAATCTATCTTAAATAACCCTCAAAACTTTTTCAGACGTGGCGGATTAACCTTTGTTTAGGTCGTTAACGCTCTGTCTACCCCTCCCCTATTTGGGATAAAGGCGTCAGTATTTATGTACTCGTATGTATGTATGTATTTTTTTGTTTTAAATTTTACATAATGTCATCTAGTGGTCAGTGGCGGACCTATCAAATTTAAAAATGCTTTAACGTTTCGTAAACTGTAAGTGCTAAAGTTTTTGATTAGGCTTTCATGGTCTTTGCTGTAAATACATAAAAAGATCTCTATACCGTGTATTTACAGACGTCGCAGTACGATTTGGCGACAGTTTTAGATGGATTGATTGATTGATTGATTAAAGCTTTTATTGACTGACACAAAACAGATACAGGAAATGGTACAATGAGGACAATAATATAACGAACTTAACATTAACAAACGTAACATGGCAAAAATACAAAACAAACTTAATATGTAACATACAAAAACAACAGTGTCAGTGTACCATACTGTCCACATTGTGTCAGTCAACTTGGCGCTGACTCAGCATTGTGCTGTAGTGTAATACTACAGCGCTGATATTCTGCCAGTACCAAATTAACTGTGCGCGCAGTTTGGAAAACTAACCCATTTTGTAATTATAAGTATATATATATATAAGCAATATATTATTATATCTAAAGATGATAAATAAGATAAAATATATTAAGTGACAGTAATAGTGGGTATATGCCAATAATATTGTGTATAAGACAAAAAGAAAAAATAATAATAATAAAAATACATTAAGTGTGAAACTATCGAGGGTATTTCAAGTATTTGAGCGTTGTGTTGAAATGAGGTATTTACGATATTCCTTTTTAAACGTTATCTTATATTTAATACTTCGTAAAGGAGGAGGAATATCGTTCCAGCATTTTGAAGCCGCATACCTGAAAGACCCTCGAAAAAGAGCAGTTTTGTGGTGAGCGATGGAAAATACGTCAGAGCATGTGCGTGGCTTGTATCGATGTGACGAATATCTCCATTTAAGCTTACTATGAAGATACTGTGGCTGACCAAACTTCATAACATCAAACAGCAGATTAGCCAAGTGTAGTTTTATTCTACCTTCCATTTTCAAAATATTGGCTTTGTTGCAAAATGGCGTTACGTGAGTTCGCGGTGGTATGTTGAAGTAATATCGGGCGCAGGCATTTTGTACACGTTGTAAAAGTACAAGTGATTTTTTTAATAACCATGGACCATACACAACGAGACAGTGATATAATTTAGATAATACTAAAGTCTCGCAAAGCCTAATTCGCATATCCATACTCAAGTATGGTCGAATTTGGTACAGAACTCTCAGCCGGTAGAAGAAACTACGCACAAGTTCTAGCACATGGTCATGGAACCGAAGGCGGCAGTCCATCAACACACCCAGATTACGGGCGGTATTCACTTCTGCGATGGGTTCACCGTCTACCAGAACGATTGGGTTATACTGCCTTTCAATTTTCTGTTCAGTGCCAATTACCATAAATTTAGATTTTAAAGCATTCAGTACTAGCGAGTTTCGTTTAGATCAATCACTGACACGACCAAGATCACGATTCATGGCCTCAAGCGCCTCTCCACAGCTACCTGGATTGAAAGATAAATAGACTTGTACATCATCTGCATACAGATGGAATTTGCAAGATGCGATACAGTGTCGGCACTGTAAATTATGAACAAAAGAGGACCCAAAATGGATCCTTGGGGCACTCCTCTAAATACATTCGTTTCGGCAGATACCAGCTTTGAGCCGTCTGTCCTATCAATGACCACTTGCTGATTACGTGAGGTAAGATAGCTGTTAAACCAGGCAACTGCAGATGGACCGAATCCATAATACGAGAGCTTAGATAGAAGGAGTGTAACATTCAAGGTATCGAACGCACGACTAAAATCTAACAAAGTGAGTATACTACTTTTACCACTATCCATAGCTGCTAGGAGATTATCAACAACGTCCAGCAGAGCCGTATTGGTACCACGCCCTTTTCTAAAACCCCACTGAATGTCAGGAAGGATTCCATTTCGCTCACAATAATTGGACACTTGTTGGTAAACAACTTTTCCCAATATCTTGGAAAGGAAGGGCAGTATACTTATAGGCCGAAGATCTTTGATTTCTGTTGAGTTATTCTTTTTGGGTGTGGGGCGGATAAGTGCTGCTTTCCATAACTGAGGGAATATTGACAAAGATAAAGAACGGTTAATGATCGCAGTTATTATTTTAAGCGTGCGGGGCAAAGTGAGAATAATCATGTCGAGATTTATGCCATCCAAACCTGTAGCTTTAGACTTGAGAGAGGTAATAATTTTACCTACTGCGTAGTCACTTGTTGGTTGTAACTGGAAAACAGTTGATCCATACCTAGAGAACTCGTAATAGGTTAAGTGCGATATAGAAATTATATCATCGCCGGGCACATTAAGAAAATGATCGTTAATTCTGTCCGGGTCACCAAAATGTTCTGGGAGAGCACAATCTGTTTTAAAATCAGGTAGCACATCAGATTTAAGATTTTTCAAAAGAGTTGTTGGATTATTTATATTATTGTTGATATTTTGATTGAAGTAAGCTGTCCTTTCAAAGTAGATACTACTAGTCACCAGATTTTTAAGGTCCTTATATTCCTTCCTATGAACGTCAAGCTGCGACCTTTTGTATCGTTTATGTGCCTCGTCGCGTAAATGCATCATGAACAGAATATTACTGGTTAGCCATGGTATAGTCTTGTTTTTAATAACTATTGACTTTTCAGGCGCATTTCTATCAAACAAGGCTAGAATATTAATACTCAACAACCTGACCATCTCATTTACATCCTCAATTTGTAGTATGCATTCCCAATCAATGGACTCCAAGTCTATATTAAATGACGCAATATTAATATCCTTGATTGGACTATAGATTATTGTTTTATTAGGTATAACAGGTTTCTTAATTTTAAGTTCTGCCGTTATAATGGCATGCCCACCGAGTCCAATAATATGATTAACTTTACAGTTACTCAAGCTAGCGTTTGTGCAAAATACATCAATCAGTTTAGCACTATGAGATGTGAAATGAGTCGGTTCAGTAACATAATTAGTTAGATAGCAAAAATTGGTTAAATCGCCTGGTGTCATATTCAGTAGATACCAACAGATCAATATTGAAATCACCAACCAGGATTATGTAATCATAATTTCGAAATGATGTTATTGATTCTGTGAGCGCATCAAGAAAAGTCTCAACGTTTACCAATAATGAAACGTACTGTTTTTGTGTTGTATCTTATCCACATTTGTTCAACCGCACCGTGAATGGTTGGATGTGGACATGTACGCACTGTGATACCTTGTTTTATGTAGAATCCAACGCCACCGCCACACTGACGCAAGCCATGCTAGCGAGGCGAGTGGCGAAGTTTATACGATGGATCGCGGTGGTGGGATTTTTCTTGGGAACACAAATACTTCTGATGAACTTATGAGTTTTTACCGCGTTGGAAAGCCGTCGACTTCGCCGATCCCAGGGGGTTTTATTATCGGCGGGTTGGCGATCCCCTTGCTCGATTTAATTTTATAATTGAGCGAATTCGTAGTGGCAAAAAAGTCCATACGCGACTTTTTCTATTATGAGGGAACATAAAGGGAAAACAATTTAAGTATTAATGGATCACTCCGTTCTTTACATCTATGGCGCCAAAGGCGGTCGGGGTCGGGTTGTCCATCGTCTCGATGAACGTTTTAATCTCTTTACTCTTATTTATTTGAGTCATTACGAATCGCGTTAGCTAAGCCTAACACGTGTATAACACGATACTTGTGTGCGTTATGAGACTAACTGTATTCTAATGAGATTAAATAAAAACAGGATTAAATTTTCTATCTACTCCCTAAGTCAGGTGGCGTGGATTTGTACGTATATCTATAAAGTTTTAGGTGAGGTAACATTCAGCCGAATAAAAAAAAATCAAATCGAGTAAAAAAAAGAACAAATTATTTCCTACCTACCCCCCCAACTTAGGTGGCGTGATTATTTGTATCTTTTATTTTTTCCTAGATAACAATCAGTCGAATATTTTTTTTTTGATTGAATCGGTTAAAAAACAGCCAAATTCGAATTTCCTGCCTACCCTCTAAGTGAGGTAGCGTGATTATTTGTACCCAATATTTTTTCCTTGATAACAATCAGTCAAATAAAAAAAGTTTGATCGAAATCGGTTAAAATACAGCCGATTTCGAATTTCCTGCCTACCCTCTAAGTGAGTTGGCGTGATTTTAGGTGTCCTAAGTTGCAGCCCGGGTAACACTGAGTTGAATAAAAAATGTCCCATTAAAATCGGTTCAGTAGTTTTGGCGTGATGTGGTAACATATAGAAAGGCAGAGAGACAGACAAAAATTAAAAAAAAAAACTATTTGGTCTTTATATCGTTAATAATGCCTAAAGCAATTATTTTTTTCGAAAAATATTCAATGTACAGACACGACCTTTCTAGATATTTATTTTATGTATAGATGTATGGATAATTATCTTCATGCCACTGGAGAACTCAAATATAACATTAAGGACACTCAAATCACACCACAAATAGAATGGGCTTTCCTCCTTAGGCCATTGTTTTAGTGTAAGAATGGCTTAAAGAGGACATAATAATTATTGAAATTATAAATGGGGATCTTTCTAAAATTAGCTCTGTCAATAACTAAGTGGCACGATACGTAAGGCTTGTTGATTTTGTTAAAACTGCATGTTAGTACTTACTAAATTTCCCTTGTATTAATTAGTTGTAATACGTGACAAAACTGTGCATGCCGTCATCACCTATAATTGGGGTGGCAATTATTTATTAAAATGTATTGTATGTATCCTCTATGTCTGTATTGTTGCTTACTCTGTTGGTGATCAATAAAATAATAATAAAAAAAGAATAATTCTTATATGAACCCTGGTATTGCACACTTTTGTCTAATAATAAAAAATATGAATAATATTTAAAATCTAATTATGTCATGTTTATATAACATTAAAAAGGGAAAACCGGAATACATAAATGATAATATAATAATATAAAAAAAATGACAAAATGCAGTATAAATCTTAAAAAAAATAAAAATTAGATTAATTAATGTCAGTTTATCCGCAATTATTGCAATAATTTTAGTATTTATATATTTATTTGTCAAGTAAATTTTCAGAAATAGTGTTTTAGCATTTAGTGATTACAAAAATAAACATATGTTATTTTTGTCTTAATATTTTATATTCTTCCATGCTGGCCTGGCAGCGGGAGAAAAACATAGAATATGCCAAGTGCATTTTATTTAGGTCGTTTACTCTCTGCCTTGTATGTATGTATTTTTATATCTTCTGGGATCTTATAATAAATTAATATGGCTCTGTACAATGGACTGTCTTTAAACATTTCTATTCTCGGTGCTGCTGGTAGTTTTAACTGATTTTTGCGTCGTGCTCTTGTGCTAAATTTAAATTCATCAAGATGTTTCCTAACATGCCACGCCATTTCGAGTATATATATACAAGGGAAGGATAGCATATTTCGTTTGATGAATAGTGGTGTACAACTTATTCTGGGTCTGATATTTTCATATCTTCCATACTGGACTGGGAGAGAAAGAAAAACATAGAATGTTCCAGTTGCTCTTCCTCCCGGGCATGCTGTAGAAGTCAGCAAAAGGGATTCGAGGGTTACAGTTAGGGAATGCAATCTCGTACGAGATTTCCGCCTAGCGAGATCTCGCGAGATTGGGAGAATCGCAATTAAAACAAACAAATGCTTGTTTTAAGAACTAGTAATTGACATGATATGTAATAAAGAAACTGCGTTGCTTAGTTATAAAAATAATGTAAGTTATATTTTAAAAATCAACAGAGTACTTATTATTTTGTCTCTAACTCTAATAACATTTGTTTATGTCTATAATTATTATACCTACTGTAGCTAATCAGTTCAAATTCTTACAATATTGGTAACAAAAAAATAATTATCTATATTTAGTCTTATGTAAATTATTACTTTAATTTCAATAATTAAGAGTAATAGGAACATTACTTATGGCAAATAAAAACAACAAAACTAAAACTTAACTTCACAAGTTCTTAAATAAATGTTGTGAGATCGTATTCATCAAATAAAAGAAGTTTAAAGTAGACGTCAGATGAAGTTATCAAGGTACGGAAAGGCAAGTTAGTTTGTCTGAAAATGGCTTCTCAAAAATACATAATGTCGAGAGTATCATCTGACAGACGACTTCTGATTTTGCATGCCAAATAGCCTGCTGCTGAAAAAGCTCGTTCTGCCTCAACACTTGTGGGAACCACAGTTGAGAGGCAGTTATGTACGCAGTTTAAAAGTTCCCCTCTTACTCCACCAGCTTCGTACATTTTTTTTTAAATGAAAATGTCTAATGTATTTGTTGTAGAATTGTTAAGCGAGCAGTGGGCTGTTTCAGTGCTTTTAGCGATTTTTGCAGCTTTTCATGAAGTGTGATATTTTTTTCCGCGGAGACGGCAAAAAGAGGCATTGTAGTGTCTTCAATATCGAAGCGTTCATCGTCCTCTTGTGCAACCGGTGCAACAACATCGACATCCTGCGTCTTTGAGTTATAATTGTACTGTGTTTTGCAGTGCAATCTTTCTATAAGTTTTTTAATTTCTTTACGGATAGTGGTCTTCTGGGATATAATGAATGATTCATCTTGCGCATACTCTTGAAAATCATTTTCGTATTTGGTAAAGTTCCTTAAATATAGCAATACATGTCAATATATAGATGTCAAACATGTGCGGCGCTCAGATATACGGATTCTCGTTATCTCGCGAGATCTCGTACGAAATTTGACGAGATACAATCTCGTAAAATATGGCCGAGATCTCGCGAGATCGGGATCTCGGCGAGAAGAGATTGCATTCCCTAGTTACAGTGTATTGTAATTTAGGCGATGGGCTGACAACCTGTCACTACAGCAATACACATTACAATCTAAAATTGCCCTCAATTTATGTCAGACGTGGCGAAAGCGCCTTTTAGGAGGCGTTTTACGTTCTGCCTACCCCGTAAGGGATAAAGGCGTGATTTTATGTATGTATGTATGTATGTATATTTTCATGAAAGCGTATAATTTTATTTTGTGTTATAAATATGTACTTTGTCCCCATAGTGTTACTGTGTGTTCAAATCCTACTTGTTTTTTTTTTTTCAGGTAGTAGGAATCTCTTCCTGTAAATCCCTGTGCTCTAAACTGTCATTTAACACCGGCTGTGGGACCCGCCTGTGTAAACCTAAAGTTTTATGTTGGGTAGCGTTACCCGGGGGGTGTTTGCGCTTCAGCGATTTTTCAATAAACACGTGAGCTCTATTGGCCGGGACTACCCCGGAGGGCCTTTTAGGGATACCAGATTGGGGAAACTGATCTGAAATTTCTACCTGCTTTTCAGAGTCGAGTAGACGAAGCCGGAATGCACCAGTGAGGAAAAACGCAGTATGGAAATAGAAGAGAATTAGGGAATTTCGTAAAAACTAGAAAAATATTCATTTCTAAAGTTTAGTTATCTTGTGCCGTAGAATCAGCCTCAACTCAACAACTGCCTCCGTGGTATAGTGACTAGTGCCATGGACTCCCGATCCGGAGGTCCTGGGTTCGATTCCCAGGGGGGAAACACAAAGTTGATATTTGCGAATTTATCACTTTGTGAATTTTTCCCCAGTTTGGTTAGGACTATGCAGGCTAAATCACCCGATTGTCCGGAAAGATAAAGATTTCGTGCTTCGGAGGGCATGTTAAGCCGTCGGTCCCGGTCGCTGTCTTTGATAGTGGTCGTTACTAAAACCATGTCAGGGGCCCGATAGCTGTGCTACAAGGCGGTTTAAAAACTCTGACTCCAGGGTTCATCGGGTCGACACCCACTCGACAGAAGAAGAAGAAGCCTCAACTCAAGTATTATTTAAAAAAATCGTTAAAACATAGTACTTACTATAAGTCTCATAATTTTTGTCCACTTAATTTGCTAATGACAATTTCGCCGAAAAGTGTACCTGTAGGTAATTAATTGGAGGTCATTTTCTGCTGAATTTGTTCTTCAAGTACAATCTTTGGAATTCATAAGAAAATCATTTTTTTTATAATATTTGGATGTTTTTTTTTAAAACAAGATAGTGAAAATTTGGAACATACATCACATCCACACATCCCATGGATCTGGCAACACTTTACAAAATTGTTTCGGCTCATCTGCATTTAACGTGGAAAGGTGTTTACTGGGCTTGTTTGCACTAACGCTTTTGATAATGTGTGTTTTAATTAAAAATTGTGGATTATTTTCGATAGATCACATTTTGATCATCAGTCTGGATATCGTGATCAATGAACTTTAAAACAATAACTTGTTTGCTTCATAAATTTTGGGCCCCTATTTATAAAGCAATCTCAAAAGTACACTTGCATTCTAATGAGTTCTAGATTAGGTTAGGTTAGGTTTGGGTTTTGCGCGGGGAACATGAAAAATCAGACAGACTTTGTTCCTCACTCGTCTATTTAGTTCTCACTTGAGTTCTTTGTAGTGTTTATTGTATATATGTGGTGGATTTAACATAATAATCTGCTGGCGAGGGACAATGTAGTAGGAGTAAGAAACAAAGGAAGGCGCTACCGTATGATTTGGATTGATATCCCCTCGCAAGTTTGTTGACCATGCAAATGTGAATCACCGACACATTTCAATGACTTTTTGAGGTTGGCAAAGGTTAAGATAAGGTTAAGTTCACTAAAGCAACTATTGCTGAAGACTAGGCTGCATGGGCACGCTCTTTGCCTTTCCTAATGGGATAATTGTAAAAAAAAGTCAAAGTGATCTGTTTTGATGTTCCCGGGGTAGTGGTTTTTAATACTTTTTGTGTTATTTCCGAGAATTAAATGGATAATTCTATAAAAAGAGTCTGTATATCATGATTAATAAATATTCTTGAATAGAAACCGAGGAAGATATAAGAAATATTGTTTTCACTTCTCATGCTCGAAAAAGTACTACTTTATGCAGAATCTAGGCAACATAAAGTTGAACTTTATGCACAAGGGCAAAAAAGTAGCTTCTTAAATGTATCTATACTAAGGCAGTGACCATTTAGACCGTGCAGCCAAACATAATAAATTGTGCACGGATAAAACTTGCTAATTTATAATATATCCTTCCCTATTTGCATTTTTGGTTTATAATAAGATAATACGAAAAAGTAACTAAATATCAAGACATATTCATCACTAAAAAAAACAATATTCCAAAATAATTTAAGAGTAGGCTGTATATATTTTATTCTTTTCCCGAAAATCATGCACAAAAATTAAAAAAAGTAAAGTAGCGGGAAAGAAGCCGTTAATATGCCGCGAAAAACCATATCATTCAGCATTCAAAATTGTACTAATTTTACTTTGAATTTTAATTAAATAAATGTTAGTATGTTATGTTACTGTTTTATTTTCTCGCAATCGAAGTGAAAAGCAGAGTTTATAACTCGTGCACAAATCATTTTTATCCTCGACTTCTTCATCTGCCCTCGCCCTGCGGGCTCGGGCATATAACGATCTCGGATAATAATGACTTGCTTTATGCACTCGGCATAAAATCTACTATTTGATTTCAAATGTGTACTCCACTGAAAATATTTTGATACTTTTATCACACTTTTTATGTATATTAGTATATTTTATATTTTTACTAGGTTTATTTTTATACTTTAAGGTGAAAATGTGTTTTATTTATAAGCTTCTTCAAAACTTAAATTAACCTAGTCTATTAAAACTCTATAATGAGGTTAAAGTATATGTTACTGCACAACCTCGAATTCACGCATTGACAAAAACATATATAATTTTTATAGAAAATATACAGTTTCCAAAGTATCATAAAATTATAAAGTATTGTAAAATCATACCGATTTGCTATGCGATTTCACCATCATATCCCTAGCTTTATCCAGTATCCCTCGGGGTCGGCTACCTAATCTAGGTGATTAGACGAGGGTACTGGTTTTTACACAGAGCGACTGCCATCTGACCTCTGCAACCCAGAAAGCGAACCAGACCCAATCCTAGATTAGATCAGAGTTTTCAAGCCGCCAATGCTTAGCACTGGCCTCTGATATGGCTTAACAACTAATATCTACGGTATTAAACGATATTAACCGGGACCAACGGCTTAACGTGCCTTCAGAAGCATGGAAAAAGCGCCGAATAAACGTACATATGAAATTCGCAAACCGATAAACACATTGGTACGTGGTGGGATTCGAACCACGACCTCCCGCTCAGGAGGCAGTGGCTCTGTCCTTTACACCATCGGGCTTTTTTTGCTATGCGATATGCAATTCGCAAAAAAATCATTGATGCAAGCTTCAATTTTATTGAATTTCACGTGATTTAAGTTGCAAAGATAGACGAGCCATAATATATCATCGTTTATAGGCACAAATATTTTCACATAATTAAAAATAACCATAAATGGTAAATCACTGATTAAAGCATCGGTGGTTTACCATTTTTAGGGTCGTCGGGACGATAATAATTAAAACGTGAATTCTGATATTTAAAAATATACTCTTTTGTTATAAAATAACCCCATTATTGGTAGGCATAATGTTGCAGAGCTTAATGAGCAGAGGAGTCGACGTTTAACCTACAGTCACCTAATTACCCCACGCTACAAATTAAAGGGAAATAATTTACGTTTTATGGCGAACGTAAACACCACGTTTGTTACCGTGAAAATGTTCATATTTCAGAAAATAAAACGTAAAGACAATTTTAGCACAAAGTAGGTTACTCATTGGCCCGTATTGATAAACAGCACTTGAGATTGACAGGTAGTTTGATTTTGTATCAGATATGACATTTCAGTTCAATATGACCTGTCAAATCCATAGTTAATATTGCTCTCGATCTTGAGATGGCTTTATAAATACGAATTTATGAATGAATGACATTTCAGTACAATATGTCCTGTCAAATCCATAGTTAATATTGCTCTCAATCTTGAGATAGCTTTATAAATACGAATTTATGAATGAATAACATTTCAGTACAATATGCCCTGTCAAATCCATAGTTAATATTGCTCTCAATCTTGAGATAGATAGTCTTGTATTTATGAAGGTGACTCAAATTTGATACGAGTTTTATGTAGAGTTTTAAGTTGCCTGTCGTACTCAGTCTTATTTTTAGTTCCAACTTAGGTACGCCATCACGATTCAGACTTCAGCTGAGTGACTGATTATTTATAAACGTTATATTTCAAACTAAGAACGCGGGCGCGCACTCGATATGCGTTCCTGAGGACGTATCAGTTAATTGTGGTCTGGAGGTGAATTAAGTATGGATTATGTATGTGTCTTACGCCATTATGGTTTATTCAGTCGTCACAATAGTTTTGCTTACAAGGTTTACAGATGAATCCCGTGCAATACACTAATAATAACGATTTTATTATCATTTAGATTCTTCTTTTGTTTAAAATAAAGAATTTAGAGTCGATCGATCCGATGAACCCTGATATCAGTATTAAAACCAACTAATAGCACAACCTATAGGCCTGGCTAGTGTAACGAACACTATCACGACAGCGACCGGCACCGACGGCTAAACGTGCCCTCCAAAGCACGAAATCCTTAATCTACAAGACAGCAGGTGATTCAGCATCTGCATTGTCCTAGCCAGACTGAGAAAAAGCTTACACTGACTGAGGATTCCCTATCAGTTTGCGGGACGCTGTCCCTCACGCCCGGTATTGAAAAATAACAACTTTGTTTCCCCCCCCTGGGTATCGAACCCAGGACCACTAGAGCATGGAAGCAGTTAACAACTTATTAATTTCCCTACTCCCAGATTAATAATCTCTTTAAGATAATCTTGTTAAGGGAAACTCAAACTCACAAATACCAACCCACTTAATTGCACTAAATAAATACAAAAACGTACATACCTACATATATTTTTTGTAATAAATACTTTAAATAAAAAATAACAATTCAAGGTTTATTGATTCAGAAACATATAGCACAGTATAACAATTAATGGTTAATTGATTCTTTAACTTATATTACAAAACACATAAACTTATTTTATTTAAAAATATACTTCTATCATAGTTAAAGATATACATATTTCTCATTTATTGTGTAAGTTTCAGTAAGCCCGTCAGGTACCTATTGCAGCAAAATAAGATATGAGCAGGATTCCTTGTTCTTCAAGTATAATCTGAAAAGCAAAATCAAATTATTATATTCTATGAGTATGGGTAAGGATAGTGTGACAGATAGTTGTGTGGCACTCTTAGCACCACCAGGGGCCATGTATTTTTAGGATTTTTGAGGATTAATGTGCTCTAAATGTAAGTTTTTTGTCAGTGTATTATGGATGTTCAAGATTTTTGAGAGAATAGGTACATAGTAACTTGCTACTTACCTACTTTAGCTCAAACCATTTTGATGTTCTGTGTTTCTGTATTTCTTGTTTGTGTAAAGCTTGTTTGTTCCCATTGAAACAAGCGATGAGCTTTTGAGACAGTAATTGTAGATTTTCCACCTAAAAATAACAGAAATTATTGTAATATATTTGACACACAAGAATAAAACACATAGGAAGAGTGAACTTCAGGCGGAGGGGCAAAACCAGGAATAAGACTTTAAATAGAAATTAATAAAAATATTTTAGACGTGGATGAGAGAAGTGATGACGATACTTCCACCACAACTTCATAAACCTTATGTTAAATCTTTACCTTTAGAAGCTGCACAGCACAATACTGGGACAATACCGCATTTCCAAAGATATTCTTTGCGATTTTCCACTGAATGTAACCATAGAAATATGAAACAACCTCAACCAAAATATGTTCTCAAAACAATAGACGTCACTCACTAATATCGCGCCGCGCCATCATTGATTTGTTTTTTTTTTATATACGTTCCATTTCAAATTACTGTATACATACAGTAATTTTTATTAAAATGCACAAAATATTTTTATATATATTTTTAATACGTACCTACTTGAAATAATTCCTGTAACGGAATGCAACACCGGAAAAAAGCGTAATAAAAAACTCGTATCAGTAAATCCTGATACGAGTTCATGTGTTAAAACCTGATCTAAATGTGTTTGCGTTTATAAATTAACAGTCTACTCGAGTACTGAGTGAAAGTTTGATTACGACCTGCTTGATTGACCCTCGAGAGCGGATCTGAGTGACTTTTATAATTGCGGCCCTTGTTTTGTATTAATTGTACTGAAATGTCATTTCTGATACAAACTCAAACTAATCAATCTCACGCGCTGTTTATCAATACGGGCCAATGAGTAACCTACTTTGTGCTAAAATAGCCTTTACGTTTTATTTTCTGAAATATGAACATTTTCACGGCAACAAACGTGGTAGGCTCGTGCCTTAGTTGGTAAATTCTCTCAAAATACCTATGTGCAATACCTGTAGGAAGATTATGAATTGGGTGATGCTATTCTAACCCACAATCATATTGTCTTTCCATAGCTGGCCTTGAAAATGACTCAGTGCAGCAACACACAGGCGTCACTTGCTGCGCGCAAGGTTACGCTCAACTAGCTGTCAATGCTTTTTGCATTGCGTCAAGAACTCTCGGAACTCTACGCCAGCGTATCCCTTTACAAGAGCGCGTAACGCATAAGGTGACGCATGTGTGTTGTAGGCAATGCAAACAGCTTTGACAACGTATTGTGCGCAACCTTACGCGCAGTAAGTGACGCCTGTGTGTTGCTGCACTAACCCACATTCATAATTTCTCCTTGATGGTAACTAAGGGAGAAACCACGGAAACGGACAGCAGTGTTTCCTGTAAATACCAGGTGTAAGGGAGAGCGTCCCGCAAACTGATAGGGGTTGCTCAATCAACGACACTGAACAACTATCAGCATGATTTTTCTCAGAAAGTGAAAAAAAAGCTTTTCCATACAAATTGTCTGATCGAGGTGAACATTTTGTATGGAAAAGCCATTTTTTTTTAATTCCTGAAATGTGGAGCACGATGGTGTAGTGGATAGGGAGCCCGATGGTGTAGTGGATAGGGCCGCTGCCTCCTGAGCGGGGAGGTCGTGGTGCGAATCCCACCACGTACCATTGTGTTTTTCGGTTTTCGAATTTCATATGTACGTTTATTCGGTTAGTCGTTAAGCCAGATCAGAGGCCAGTGCTAAGCGTTGGCGGCTTGAAAACTCAGACCTAATCTAGGATTGGGTCTGGTTTCCCTTCTAGGTTGCGGAGGTCAGATGGCAGTCGCTCTGTGTAAAAACATGTACCCTCGTTCAATCCCCTAGATTAGGTAGCCGACCTCGTGAGATAAGGGATAAGGCTAGGGAGATGAGTTGTTCAGTGTCGTTGACTGAGCAACCCCTATCAGTTGGCGGGACGCTGTCCCTTACATCTAGTATAAATAAAAGCTAGTAGGTACAGCGGTTGTTAATCCGCCTGTAAAGCGTGGTGAGTGCGGAAAAAGGCCTACGTCACTTTCGTTTCTATAGTAGCCTAGAAATTATAAGCAAGTAAAACAGAAGATCAGCTGCTTGTAAAAAAATAAAGTAATACAAGTCCAAGAGCTTCCCAGTGGACTCGTCAATTCATTAATTTTTAACATGAAAGAACATTCAGACTCTGGGTTTCATTTGAAATTCTCATTAGAATGGATTCAAGACCCGGACCCAGATTAGAAGTAGACCACGCAACCGTATTAAACCGAATGGAAGCAAACATGTAACTTTTTTTGTATCTATATTCTATGAACAGTTCGATTTTGTTTTTGCAGCTTAATATTGTCGTGCAGCAACTAAATAATTCAAACAATACAGAGTGGCTTGGCGAGATTGAAAACTTTGACATACATACATACTATCACGCCTGTATCCCTAATAGGTTAGGCAGAGCGTGAACAACCCAAACAAAGATCGTTCCGCTTCGTCTGCCAAGTTTTGAGGGTTGTTTAAGATAGAACTGGATATTGCTGTAGTGACAGGTTGTCAGCCCATCGCCTAAATTACAATATACCCTCGAATCCCTTAAAACTTTGATAGTCTTATATTTTCGCAATGCAGGGAATCCTCATGCCAAGTTGTATGTATATGGACGGTTGAAGCTGATATGGGTAAGGTAAGTCAACTAGCGGTGGTATCTACTTTCACCAAGGTCTGAGGAAAAAATATATTCGCGTGGCTCAATGCACCTACATTATGTTTGTTTGTTCCGAGCGGGCGCCAGGCGGGGCGCTACGTTCGCTGATATTGCAATACCCTTCGGCACCCTTACACAGCGTCAATATTGCATAAAAGTACCTTTTTGTGCGAAGACTAGTGATGCCAGATGCAGATTTAGATTATAAAACTGGAAACTGCTTCTATAGTCCAAATGGTTTGAGACGAAGGGCTCTCGTTACGTAGACAGTAAGTTTAATTTTTACGGGAGACCTTGTATTTCGGATATTTTTTGGTTTGCACAATGCAGGTTGATACAGTATTGTACGTGCGTTTGTTACACACATTGGTGATTATGTATTTCACTTTGAAAAAGCAACGACACGAGTTGTTAAATTACAGCAGTGCAGAGTTTCTGTTTCGATATTTTTATGTTTTAATATAAAAGTAGTTTCTTTTTAACATTTCTCACTTGGCAACACTAGAACGGGCAAATGAGAATGTGTTTAGTCTCTACAGCGGGACAGAAATTAAATTACTTTAGAGTTTAATATCAACCACCAAACTGCTGATTCTTTAATACTCTTGTTTGTCTGAAAATTATGCTCTTGTCTGAGCACAAGCAATTTTCCAGCGTTTTCTTAATTCAATTCAAGATAAATACATAAAGATAATACATAATACTAATGGTAAACTGGGAACATGTGTTTATTCATCAATCTTTCATGTCGCAAATTAATATATTGAGTTGAAGTGTTTTATATGAAATCTAAGCACATTTCGAGGGCCTAGAGTGTGCTTATAACACTTTCATGATAAAGGGAATCAAATCATTCTTCGTATGCAATGAAAATTAACTTGAAAATATATATATTTTTTGGCACAAGGTCAAGGATGATCGTGACAGAGTCAGCGATGGAGCGAGCATAGCTAGAAGATAAGATCCTGTTAAGGCACTGGCATATTCACGCACCGACGGAACACATCAATATGTTTGGCTCCGGACTCCGGTGAGACTCCGGTGAGCACCCTCTCACCGGAGTCCGATGCCAAACATAATCGCGAATCAGGCCTACCACCGTTTTGTTGGTACCGTTCAGCCGGACATATTCACAGGCAAGCCTGTTTTGCCATTGCCTGGGGTGGACCACTAGGAGGTAGATCCCATGCCACTCCACCTACCTACTGACACATATCCAAGGGAAACTCAAATTGATGATGTAAGAAGGTATAATCACAGAATAATAAATAGTAGGTACCAAAGATATTATAACCGAAGGCCACTTAGCTACTGCAAAAAAATATGACTAAAGAAACAAAGTACGTTTTATCATTATTCTGATTATGTTACATATGTATACTTTATTGCATAAACACAAAAGAAATATAATTTAAAAACATAGTGTGCAAGGGCGACCTTATCTCTATGAAGAGATCTCTTCCAGCCAACAAAATGGTAGTAAGAGAAAGTGAATAATTTTGTTATTAGATTAATTTAATTGCTGGACTCTTTCTAATTTATGTGTTCATCGAATTTAACAAGCACTATGTTCGCAACAAAGTGAGCTGTCATTGATATCATCTAACATCACAGACATTTTACATTCTTGTCGAGTTGGATGGCCCTGTGAACCCAAATGTCAGCCTTTAAAACCACCTAATATGCCTATTCATGCAAACCTTAGGACATATTCATGCAAACCTTTTAACATTGTCCTTCCCAATCTAGATGAATGATTAATGAAATGGGAATCGAATGAACATTACATGCGGATTGAGACTTCACGGTGAGCTACCTTGATTGCGTAAAATTGTTGCATACATGGAAACTAAAAATCAGACTCCAGCCTTTGCATAATTTTAGATTTCTCAAGAGTGTAAGGCTCTATGGCCTTCCTGATGAATGTCGAAGAACACGTAACGCATCGGTTCCCTGTCCTCCACTGTTTCGTCTCCAATTCGACTCATCAGATGCGGAAGTGTCCGCATAACAGTTGGTTTACGAGTGCTTTGCTTTTTATGAGCTTAACATGTTTCAGATTTGTATTTTACTCACAACCAGAAATGTTGCAAACATGGAACAAAGCTGTACTCAACCAGCGCGCTCCCGGAAATAGAAACTAGAAGGAATCCCTCTCGGTCGCAATAGGTTTACGAATTATAAAAAGAGAATCAAGTCAAAAAAAATCAAAGAGTGGAACAGTGTTGCCATGTTTGGCGGGATCCTGCTTCCTTTGCAGTTCTTGTTTTACTTTGTCATCTAGTAGATCTGTCACTGTTCTCCTATGCTCATATTGGTTCACTTTAGCAATGCTCTCAATTCTGTAGAATATGATATTCTTTTCGCCATTCGTTTTGCACATTTCCTACTCAGTAATCATGTGATCGGATTCCTATCACAGCTACGGATCACTGCAGATCCACTCAGGGTCTAAACGTACCGAAGGGTGGCGTTCTTTCTTCTCTACTTTTCTTCATTATAATTTTACTTTTATTTTACTTCTGATGCAAAATTTCTCCACACATTAACGTTCATGATACGCATCCAGCGCTTTCGAAGATGGCCACACTTTTGTGGAATCTTGGTGGCAGCGGCCGGAAGCGGGGTCGCAGTCGAGGGGAAAAGTAGCTCTCTGGCGGGACTTTGACTGGGCAGTCGTGCGGCGCCGATCTCCCGGCACCCACATTTTCAGACCGCAAACTTTCCCCAACCTAAGACCCTTGACAGCCATCCATTAATGCAAACCAAGTATAGCTTCTTGACTAACGAACGCAAATGAAACAGACCATTTAGAAAAAGGGGCGCGATTTTTGTCTTTTGTACGTTTCGCGGCGCGGCGGCTTCCGCTTGCTAGTCAAACATTTGAACGTTTCCCTCTGCCTCTTTTTTCTTTAAACTTTTGAGATTGTACGGAATAAATTTTAAAGTTTTTTTCCGCAGTGACAGCGACGCAATTGATTACTAACTGCATTTTAATTGGTATTTAATTTGCTTATCTCACGGGAACCTTAGTTGGTCCTTCGTCGAGACAATTTGAATTGCTAATAAAAAACAGCGCCCGACTTAAAAGGTTTTTTGTGTTGTGGACTGATGTTTGTACCTTATTTCAGAATTAGGTCCTCCTAATGGTGCCTTTGACTCCAATTATACGCAAAATGGCTTCGAATATTAAATAACCAAATTGAGGGTAAACATATCCGAACGTATCTTATTTTAATGGACAGAGAATCACTTGGGGATACCTTCTCTTATCTACTCATAGTTATAAAATGTATTAATTAATATGATATTAGGCCCGATTCTACAAAGATACCAGCTAAAACTAAAATCAAATCTATCTGTCACTTTCAAATTAATAGAATTGAAAAAGGACAGGTGATTTATACTCTACTTACACTTGGTCCGCTATATTTTGACGCGCTTTTGCACGTTTTTCCAGTATTTCCGCCAGTTTCAGTCACCGCCGCTCAGTTTATCCGCCATATCATAATTATGATGGCGGATAAAATGCGGGATAACGAATAAAACCACCGACTAAAAATCAAAAACCGGAGAGAATAGATCTCCTGTTCTTTTCCATTTTTTTTAAATCTGAAAGTGACAAATAGCTTTTAATTTTTTTCTGGCTAATCTAGAATCGAGCCCATTACATTGCTAAATGTATTGAAGAGAGTATCAGAATTAATTCAGGTTACGATGACTTAGGGCGGCCATGAGAACATGACATGTTTTTTAAAAGAAATGATTTTGCTTTTGATTCTAGAGTCATATTCAATCAATTGAATAAAATTGCAATCATTTCTTGTGGCACTACAGGCATAAAAACTATAAAATACTTACCAGAAAATTTTACAGATACCAATGCAGTCCATGTGCTATTTTAATAAATAAAGTTTGAAAGTTTAACAAAAAAAACATGAATTCATACCCTAGATGCGTTATTAAGGCGTTATTAGGCATGCTTTAGTTTTTGGGATCGTTATCAAATTATACATACATACATATAATCACGCCTTTATCCCTAATGGGGTAGGCAGAGCGTAAACGACCTAAACAAAGGTCGTTCCGCCACGTCTGACAAAGTTTTGAGGTTTATTTAAGATAGAATTCTAGGTATATTGCTGTAGTGACAGGTTGTCAGCCCATCGCCTAAATAACAATATACTGAAACCCTCGGATCCCTTAGCTGGATCTTAGAGCATGCCTGGGAGGAAATGCAGCTGGCACATTCTATGTTTTTCTTTCGCTCCCAGACCAGCATGGAAGTATCAAATTATACCCGTTTTTTGTCATTAGTTTTTGGTATTTCGGATCCTATTTCTTGGAACAAGACCTTTAATTTGACATATACCTATAGTGTAGAGATGACAACATCATACTAAACTTGAAGCCTTCTAGTAAAGATTTTATTATTTTGTGGCGTAATGCTCTGCCTACCCATTAGGGATACAGACGTGATTATATATATGTAAACGTATTGCATACGTCATGGTTAGGTATGGCTTTAGCTTCAGTTGTTCTTACTTCTCATATGTTCTTCAGTAATTCGTCTTCCAACTCACTCGGTCTACCTAAATAAGCCAATCATAGCTAGTAATACCTTTTCACAGCAGAATGATTCGCCCTGCTTATGTTGGATGAACCGAAATCCTGGATGGAGATGTTGATGGACTTGATGGCGAAGGCGCTGGTTTGTGCGAATTCCAATCTAGCGAGTAGTCAGACGGAAGGAGGCGAGGTTGACTCAGGGCTGCCAATAAGACATTTTGAATATTGGTATAGAATGAACCACAGTACACTCAACTACCTCACTAGTTCCCACTAGGATCCTTCCTTACCTACTGGCCCTACATACATACAGACATCACGCCTTTATCCTCAATGGGGTAGGCAGATCGTCAACGACCTAAACAAAGGTCGTTTCGCCACGTCTGACAAGTTTGGAGGGTATTTTAAGATAGATCTGTATATTGCTGTAGTGACAGGTTGTCAGCCCATCGCCTAAATTGCAATATACAGAAAACCTTTAGCTGGTTTTTACAGCATGCCCAGGAGAAAATGCATCTGGCACATTCTATGTTTTTTCTGAATTAGCCAATCATAGCCTGAGATACCTTTTCACAGCAGAATGATTCGCCCTGCTTATGTTGGATGAACCGAAATCCTGGATGGAGATGTTGATGGACTTGATGGCGAAGGCGCTGGTTTGTGCGAATTCCAATCTAGCGAGTAGTCAGACGGAAGGAGGCAAGGTTGACTCAGGGCTGCCAATAAGACATTTTGAATATTGGTATAGAATGAACCACAGTACACTCAACTACCTCACTAGTTCCCACTAGGATCCCTCCTTACCTACTGGCCCAACATACATACAGACATCACGCCTTTATCCTCAACGGGGTAGGCAGATCGTCAACGACCTAAACAAAGGTCGTTTCGCCACGTCTGACAAAGTTTTGAGGGTTATTTAAGATAGATCTGCAGGTATATTGCTGTAGTGACAGGTTGTCAGCCCATCGCCTAAATTGCAATATACAGAAAACCCTTACCTGGTTTTTACAGCATGCCCAGGAGAAAATGCATCTGGCACATTCTATGTTTTTTCTGAATTAGCCAATCATAACCTGAGATACCTTTTTTCAGCAGAATGATTTGCCCTGCTTATGTTGGATGAACCGAACTCCTGGATGGAAATGTTGATGGACTTGATGGCGAAGGCGCTGGTTTGTGCGGATTCCAATCTAGCGAGTAGTCAGACGGAAGGAGGCGAGGTTGACTCAGGGCTGCCAATAAGACATTTTAAATATTGGTAGAGAATGAACCATGCTGGACTTAAAGCGAAAAAATACGTAGAATGTGCCAGCTGAATTTCCTCCCGGGCATGCTGTAAAAATCAGCTAAGAGATCCAAGGGTTTATGTATATTGCAATTTAGGCGACAGGCTGACAACCTGTCACTACAGCAATATACCTACAAATCTATCTTAAGCAACCCTTAAACTTTGTCAGACGTAGCGGAACGACCTTTATTTAGATCGTTTACGCTCTGCCTACCCCATTAGGGATAAAGGCGTGATTATATGTACGTATGTATGTGTGTGCGTTTGTTCGCGCTAAATAAATGGCTCAACTGACAAAAGGGCTACGCAGGAAATTGAATTTGGTTGTTTTTGAAATGATTTTAACAGGACTTTACCGCTAGGGCCGCTCGGAAGTAGATTAAACCGATTTTGATGAATCTTTTGTCGTTCGACCATATTCAACTGTGTGAGATCTAGATTCAAATATTGAATAGTTACAAACATTGAGAGAGTGCATATTGAAAAGGCTTCTAAGCACGTAGAAGCCGGATCTGCTAGCTCGCACACGGTTGCATATTTTCCATACAAACACAAAGAGCGTTTCTTGCTTTTTGATCTTTATCTTTATATAGACTCGCGGAGAAGCATTTTCAGTACGTTGAACAATGCGTATTTTGCCATACAAACCAGAGGGTATTTTTATAAGGTTACAGATTACAGCAGATCTGCGCTCCACCGAGCTTAAGACAACTGTTTGTTATCTCAAATATTTATTTATTTATTTAACAGTTAATTGTACACAGGATTAAATTTCTCAGGATTTAAAACAAAAACAACTATAACGTTGTTATGTTCTTATTCATAACCACGAGGCGTACGGCGTTTGACCCTTATTTATAAAGCGATCTCAAGATTGAGAGCAATATTAAGTATGGATTTGACAGGCCATCATGTACTGAAATGACATTTCTGATACGAACTCAAATCTGCTGTCAGTCTCAAGTACTGTTTTTAAATACGGGCCTTAATAACACACGTCTCATACCGGCGCGGTTGTAGAGCTCCAAATGAAGGTGTATGTAAATACAATCTGCCATAAAAATGATTTCATAAGAATATTGCGTTTTTCTCTCCTGCTGCGCGCGAGGGCGTTTTCTAAAGAGTCGCAACGTTACGGTCGCATACTATGTATGGGGTTATGTTATGAATGAGTTGTAACCTGCAGTTGACAGCCCTGTCCCCTCGTCTCCCCGCCGCCGCCGGTAGATCATTATGCACCGCCCACGCCGCGCGCCAATCACATAGCTCGGCGATATTGCCGTCTAGCTAGAGATGTCAATCATATTTGTCGACTATCGACAGCCCTAGTGAGCACGCATTGTCTATTCGATTGGGGTTCGAATATGCGAGGTGATGAAATGCTTCCATGATGACCCGAGGGTTTCAGTATATTGCAATTTAGGCGTGGGACTGACAACCTGTCACTACAGCAATATACCTACAAATCTATCTTAAATAAACCTCAAAACTCTTTCAGACGTGGCGGAGCGACCTTTATTTAGGTCGTTTACGCTTTGCCTACCCCATTAGGGATAAAGTCGTGATTATATATGCGTATGTATGACGTGCGGACAGTGAAATCAGAAAAGTTATATAGAAAACATGTTGAGTAACTAAATAGTTTTATAACAAGATAAAAAATACTTTATTGCACGTAAGAAAACAAATCATACAACACAACAGATAACAACTAAACACAAGTACAACATAGGCGGCCATATTGCTAGGGTAGCAATTTCTTCCAGGCAACCTTTGGGTGAAAAGAAATGCGTAGCGGTAAGCGGAACAGTGCAAACTTAGTCAAATAAGTATCCTTAATCCATTACATTACATATGATACATAAACTAAGTACAAGCTGGTACATAGATATTTATAAAATAAACTAATACATAAACTAATGGAAGATGGAATAACACCTCATTTGGGATTTACTATTATTATTATTACGCTCTACATAGAGCAGACAATGTTTTTACGGCGTTTAAAAACTTCGCTAAAATGCCAAAACTAACAACTATGACTAACATCAAAAACTTATTCATTTTTTACGGCTCTAAAATTTTACGAGTAGGCACATTAAAGCTGTCTGCGGATTATCAAGGACTTAACTTTATACATCCATTGGTTGGAAGTTACGAGCCGTGACAGGCCCGAGTTAGAAGTGGAGTTTGTACAGAAGTTTTTGCATTTAAATAACTTTTTTTATGATCAATGATAGAATGGAGTAGGTACCTTTTAGCGAGTAAGTATATTTTAGTACTTCGGCTGTTTTTTGCTTTAGGCTATGAATATAAACAAGAATATCTATAAAAGTTACGCCTGTACACAAGTTTAAGTTAGACAAGTTTCAACAATTGCATTCTATTTAGTTACAATTTCTATGTTTTCTCTGTGCCTTTTCTCATTAAACTTGTCACAGAAACAATCGATACTCAAGAGGTCGATAGACCGCTGGCCGATCGGCGGACATCACTATCAATATTACCTGTAAAGAATAATCCTGGTCCGTCATTGTTCGATGCAGGCGACAGGGCAGGCACAGACAGGACAGGACAGATACATTGCTCGTATACCAGTGGTTGATAACCTTGGGGTTAGTAATAAAAAAAAGGATGGAGCAATTCCTACATATTACAGATTAATTTTCTTTTGTTTTCCTTTTGAATGGCACTTGTGTCAGCTACCATTTACATTCTAGATTTTACAGAGTATAGAACGAAGCATAGGTAAAGGTAAAAAGTTAAATATTTTTAAAGATGATGATGTGTTGGTAAAAGTAGAATTTCTTGCACTATGCAAGGATACTCTTCTGTAGATGAAAGAGCTCTAAAAGTGTTTTTACACTTAACCACCTCCCCGGTTACGGTGACATCAACGACTTTTTAAATATAAATATTTAGAATTGCTATTATTGATACTGATAAATCTACGACTACTCAAATTTGCTTAAACAAACAAGTGAGTAGTCGTTGATTTATCAGTATGAATAGCACTTGTTTGTCTTCACTACATAGTATAAAACAAAGTCGCTTTCTCTGTCCCTATATCCTTAAGTATGCATAAATCTTTAAAACTACGTAACGGATTTTGATGCGGTTTCTTTTAATGGATAGAGTGATTCAAAAGGAAGGTTTATATGTATAATATATGCATAATATAGTAGAGAAATACTGATAATTTCTGTGCGAAGCCGGGGCGAGTCGCTAGTTTAGTGATAAAATTGCTTATGTCCTTTGCTTGAGAGCCCGATCGTGTAGTCGACAGAGCCCGATGGTGTAGTGGATAGGGCCGCTGCATCCGGAGCGGGAAGTCGTGGTTCGAATCCCACCACGTACCAATGTGTTTTTCGAATTTCATATGTACGTTTATTCGGCGCTTTTTCCGTGCTTCTGAAGGCACGCTAAGCCGTTGGTCCCGGTTTTTCAAGCCGCCAATGCCAAAAATTAAAATAGCTAAGTTGAAATTAGATTTACAAGTGCTACAAAATGATTTCTCTAAAACTTGTAATTTTAAGGACACCTTTTTAGTCATAGGATTCATAGGTATACCTAAGGCATTTGACATTACTAAATACCATAAATTTACACATATGAGTGACACAACTAGAATAACTTTTAAAACCGCTTATCTTGACGTCAAAATCAAATTTAGCCTGACAGTTACAAATAAATTGCTTCGAAAGGCACGTTAAGGCGTTGGTACTGGTTAATATCGTTTAATACCGCAGATATTAGTCGTAAAGCCATATCAGAGGCCAGTGCTAAGCATTGTCGGCTTGAAAACTCTGACCTAAGCTAGGGTTGGGTCTGGTTTCTCTGGGTTGCGGAGGTCAGATGGCAGTCGCTCTGTGTAAAAACAAGTACCCTCGTTTAATCACCTAGATTGGGTAGCCGACCCCGTAAGATGCGGGATAAGGCTAGGGAGATGATGATGTCCTTTGCTTGAAATCATTTTAATTTTAACTCCGTTTCCCTACATAGGCCATAATGGGATATAGGTAACAGTATTGAAAAAGTTATGAACCACTGTCGTATGCGGCATTGTGTCTTGTTGGCACGGATGACCGCGTTTTTTACCTTTTGTCCGTTTTGCACGGAAATGTTCTACTTGGACTATTGTTCTTGTTGCAGATTTGTCCCTCGTCAAAATATTGAGACAAATTAGGGCATAGTAGAAATAATGTTATTTGTGACCACATTTCGAAAGAATTTCAAACTTGGTAATGACATTTTCTTGAATTATTTGAAAATAATTTTTGATTTTCAAATTAGAAAAATAAAATTAAAAGTTTAACTTACGGCTTTCAAAGTAGGTAAATAAACATTCGCACTTTTTGGATGGCTTTACCTAGCATATTCATCTTCAAAATTTAAGGCGTCAAACAATAGTTTGACAATGTTATTGATTTACATTCTTAAAAATAACCGTTTATAGTTTTAAAAATATGGTACCTGAAACAACATTATAGGTTTATTTCAATAGAAGGAGAACTAGTTACTTATTTAAGTGTCTATTTTATGAAAAGTTTAATGCTTACCTTCAAACATGGTAGAGTTATATAAACTTATTTAACAAGCAAGGTTTTTTTTGGCATATTTTGGTAGATACTCCAAGTTTTATTTGTCTTCATAAAATATATCAACATAGGATAATAAAAAGTATTATGATAAATGTCGCGACTAAACATTTTATCTACGTATATATCCCGCAGGATTATTATGAAATCGGTTTTTGATTTTAAAAAAACTAGGATTTTGACGAAAACCCGGACTTTGACAAAATACTGGTCATAATCCAGAGGAAACTCTAGGATTTCGTGAAACGCCGGTTTTTGATTAAAGAATTTAGAATTTTGTTAAAGTCCGAGTTTTGATCAATTGGTTTTTGGTTTTATAATTAAACAATATCGGTTGCAATTTTATATTTGAATAACTCAATAGAGACAGGACATGAATTATTTTTTCGTAATTTCCAATACGACCATACCTCTGTGAAATAAATTAAAGTTTGTTTATTTACTTTATTGTTATCATAAAGCCAAAAACAAATTCATCAAAACCCGGAATTTGACAAAATTCTAGGCTTTTCTCTGGATTATGAACCATATTTTGTAAAAGTCCGGCTTTTGATCGAAATACCATATTTTTTGATAAATTATTATATTTCGTATTCTTTATTTCTCGTAGTCGATCGTGTAATATATATTATTTTATTACATTTTCTCAATTAATTCTAATTTAAATTTCTTTCCTTATAATATCATTACACCGACCACAACCGCTTCAAACAACCAAAATTTACTTGCATTAAAAAGTTCAAATAAGTTTGACATGCCATTACGAGCAGAAACCTGAATTGTTTCCTGCAATTTTGTGTCGACCAACTTTCTAACCATAAAAAAATGGCGAATGAATATACTGGGTGTAAAAACAATATTGACCCAACTTTGGGGCACGGACGTGGGAGAAAATGAACCAAGCTGGCTCCATTTTGTATAGGAGGCCCAATTGTATTTTTTCATATTTCGACCTATGTTCCGTGGGCAAAGTTGTTCAGTTTCATTGGTAGGTTCACATCGTAAACTTATTACCGTAACTGTATTATGACCAGTATTTTCAACTGCCTCCGTGGTCTAGTGGCTAGTGCCATGGACTCCCGATCCGGAGGTCCCGGGTTCGATTCCCAGGGGGGAAACACAAAGTTGATATTTGAGAATTTATCACTTTGTGAATTTTTCCCCAGTTTGGTTAGGACATTGCAGGCTGAAGGCTTCAGAGGGCACGTTAAGCCGTCCGTCCCGGTCGCTATCTTTGATAGTGGTCGTTACTCAAACCATGTCAGAGGCCTGATAGTTGTGCTACTAGGCGGTTTTAAAACTCTGACACCAGGGTTCATCGGGTCGATAGACTCGATACCCACTCGACAGAAGAATCGTAAGTATAATTTTACACCCAGTGTGTTCGCCTTTTTAAACCCTATATTTCAAGACCGGCGTCTAGTGCGGAAGTTAATTTACATTTTAAGTTCCAGCCAAATGTTCTTTCAAATTAATTGTCACTAGAAGTAAGGAGCTTTTCGAAGTCGAAAGTAGAAAGTTTGGGTTAAATACTAGAGGCTTGTTCACTTTCAAAATGATTTTAAGACAATTGCAACCTGTTACAAACATTTTTTTATGTTTCTGAACGTTTCCAAACGTTGCAAGAAAATCATCACTACAAAGTATAAAACAAAGTCGCTTTCTCTGTCCCTATATCCGTATGTATGCATAATTCTTTAAAATTACGCAACGGATTTTGATGCGGTTTATTTTAATAGATAGCGTGATTCAAGAGAAAAGTTTACATGTATAATACATGCATAATATAGTAGAGAAACACTGATAATTTCCGTGCGAAGCCGGGGCGGTTCGCTAGCTAAAGTATATTCTAATAATTAGTTTTCTACTCGTGCTTTCATCTGCGTTAAATGAGCTTCCGCGTGAAAATGAAGCGTGAAAAGTAGGTAGCCTGTCATATTACAACACCAAACCTATAATGTGTGGTTTCATCCCGATCCATCCAGTGGTTGAAATAAGATTAAGTTACAAACATACAAACTCACGCATCATTTTATTGCTTCCGTAGTCCGGTATAGAAATCATTATGTTCAGGTACTTCTACGATCCTCTAGAGACAATAATCCTTAGCTTTTTTTTTTTTTTGAATGGACCTGTTTGCAAAATACTACAAAGTGTATATAATGCGTCACCGGGCTAAGGCGGGGAGTTGCTACACGCAATCTGCACCCTTAAAGAAATGGCAACTGCCTAAGGGCGCCCACTAGGGCTCTAACCTCGGCTTATGGCGTTGCCTTGGGGACTCCTTATCGGAGAGAATCTGCCCGGTACGTGCCGGTAAACCCCAAAGTGGGAAGCAAAGGAGGGACCTCCGCGACCCCGCCGGCGGGGTGCGCGGTTGCTGGAAGAGCTTGTGCAGAGTGAGGCTCGACTAATATTGGCAGCATTAAACGCAAGAGTAATTTGGTCATCGCCGTCGGTAAGGAATAATCCTTTGCGTAGGGTAGACGTAAACTCAGTTCAAACTATTAAATAAGCATCCCGAGTACATAAACTGCGTTTTGTATCAGAAGAGCGCATCCGGCGGCTGTCTGGGGCCAGTTTCATGAGACCATTAGTTAGACATTACAAGTATAATTCGATGTACACTGCGTAGTTAGCTGAAATAATTAACGTCTAGTCTTTGGGCTCAATTCATCGAGCACTATTCATTCGTAACTCATCTCCCTAGCCTTATCCCGTATCTCACGAGGTTAGCTACCTAATCTAGGTGATTGAACGAGGGTACTGGTTTATACACTGAGTGACTGCCATCTGACCTCCGCAACCCAGAACAGAAACCAAACCCAATCCTAGATTAGGTCAGAGTTTTCAAGCCGCCAATGCTTAGCACTGGCCTCTGACATGGCTTAACGACTAATATCTACGGTATTAAACGTTATTAACCGAGACCAACGGCTTATCGTGCCTTCCGAAGCAATTTATTTTTATTAATTATCTGTGAGGCTAAATTTGATTTTGACGTCAAGATAAACGGTTTCAAAAGTTATTATAGTTGTGTCAACTTACGGTATTTAGTAATGTCAAATGCCTTAGGTATACCTATGGATCCTATGACTATAAAGGTCTCCTTAAAATTACAAGCTTTAGAGAAATTATTTTCTAGCACTTGTAAATCTAATTTAAACTTACCTATTTTAATTTTTGACTTTTTAAGCGAAGTTCATCTGAAATGAAGCCCATCATTATCTAACGGGCTGCGCAATGTATGTCAAATTGTACTCTTAATTTTGTAATGTTTTTTTTTGAGAAAGGGATCCTTGGATGTCTCGAAGCTCGGTGCGGTCGGCGGAAATAACCTATCAGACTCGCGGGAACGCACTCTTATTATTATCCGTATGCTCATGACGGGAAATAAAAACACTACAACCTTAGCCGGTTAAAATTAGAGGTATAAAAATCTTTTTAGCCATGTCATTTGAGTTTGACAGTTATGAGCAAAATAGTAATTATGTTTAGGTCAAGTCTAATTTAAGCGGCCGCACTAGAATTTGGCCTTTTATAATGCTTACTGACTGCGCAATGTATGTCAAATTGTACTCGCGATCTTATGGTATAGTTGAACCCCTTTCGATGTCTCGAAGCTCGGCGCATTCGGCGGAAATAACTTATCAGACACTCGGGAACGCACACCGCAACGCATTTTATATTATCTGTATGCTCATGTCATGACGGGCAATAAAAACATTACAGCCTTGGATGAAAGAAATGTTTTAAGCAAGGCGTTACTGGTATAAGCCTCAGGCACGCCACAAACAGAAATAAGAATTTTGAGGTTGATAAGTTATCTCTTTTAGCTGTCAAAACATGATAAAAAAAATGCGCGACCAGCTGTCAAATGGAAGCCATGTTATTTACATAACTTAAAATTAGCACTGTATTTCCTGAAATTAGAGATAAATTAAACATCTGGTATTAGCGCTGCTGTGGTTAAAACGACGGAATAGTATGAACGGGTCTATAGAATGGAATCAATATTAAGTATTTGTAGAGGTGAAATTTCAAATCGAATAAGTAGATCAAATACTGCCACTGCTGATGAAAGGTCATAGAATAATCCCTAGCAGTTTCAGGTACACTCAATACTGGGCTTTTCTAGATTATCCTGGGATACATTTTCTTTAGACTGTTCCTTGATAGGGTGATCTTTCATTAGCTATTTCTTGTCATCAGAAAGTTTTTCCCTTTAAGAATGAATTTCTATCACTCCCTATTCTTTAGTTTTCTTTTTAAGTGTAAATGAAAATAAGTCTTTAAAGAAAACTAATTATAGACATTAGACACTATTTTGGTTGAAAGTTCCTGCTGTTGGTAAAAGTAAAAGCTATTCTTAAAGCTATAACAAAGTTTACGTATAATACAATGTCGTTAGAAAGTGTGGGTTTCTTGGTGTAATTAGGGTCAGCGTGGCGTATCATGATGGCCCAAACGATTATATTGAAAACTTAAAATACGTTAGATATGGGAAGGTGGGAGAATTAAGATGGATGGATAGTTTGAAATAACTAATTATGTTGACTGCATGATTTTTTTTAAAGATAAGATTCCTGTGTTAGACTTAGGTCTACCTACCATTTATTTACTTAGGTTTTGTAGATTGCGATTAACGAATGACGACTCACAGCCTAGTTGGCAGTGTATCTGCCTGCTACGCAGAGGGTCCGGGGTTCGACCCGCGCCGGGGCAGACATTTGAATGATGAGTTTAAGTGTCTGTTTCTGGGTCCGGGCGTCCTTTGTGGATGTTTCTGTGTATATCCATTCCATGGCACCCCGATACAGGAAATCCTAGTGGGGGCTATGTGTGGTCGTGATCGTCCTGAAGTCCACGCCCGTCGAGTGATTAAATGGGTAATGACTAAATATAAGTTTTCTTTTCGCTGTAGTACAGGGACGTACATTAAAAAAAAACATTTTAGTACCTAGTCCCTTTGAGTCTGCCATTTAATATAGCGTTAGCCAATCCAGCTACCGCAAGTGTGGTAAGTATGGAAAATATCACTTACTATATTTACTAAGTCCATGTCTAAAAGTGGACTGATGCAGCTAGTAATTTAAAAAATATAAATATATTGATTCAGAAAGTTTAAAAAACTGAAAATAAATTGGTCCAATCAGTAAAACTCACAGGAGCATAAAACAAATGTTGATATACCTAACGTTAGCTGAAATATCCAGGAAAATTTGAATAAATCTCTTAGATTAATTAATATAGAAAATCCTGGAACTTTATTTAAATTCTACAGGGTGCGATGGAGCTAAATAATATCGTTTTGAAATTTGTGCTTATTCGCTTTTTTATTTTATTCAAGTTTTTACAAAAGGAAGTGCTTATTTGTTTTTTTTTCTCGATCAAACTTCGAAAACTGTTTTTGGTACTAGTAACAAATAGAAAAATAGGAAAAAACTAGTACTTATAGGTCCGTCATAAAGAGTAGAAATTAATTAAAGACGAACTATGTGTTTATTATATGACAACACTACATCAAACTGACAAATGTCAATCAAACTTTTGGAACCAACAGGAATTTTTACGAAAATTATGGATTTGTCCGCAAACTGATAGTGGTAGTTAATTCTACGGAACTGAACAACTATCAGTAGGATTTTTACTCAGGAAGTGAAAAAAAAAACTATTTTCCATATAAATTGTCTGATCGAGGTGGTCATTTTGTATAGGAAGTTCAATTTTTTTTTTATATCCTCAAAGAAATGTTAGTTTTTATAGTACGATTGTATAAATTTTGGTCGTTTGACCCACAAATATAAGGTCGTTTTAAACATAAAAGTAATCTATATAAAACAAGCCACTATGGAAGTCCTTAATAGCATTAATCCTAAAACATGAAGTAAATATGTTGAGAAATAGAACAAGAGTATTTTATGAAATAAATTATTCTCATTCACTCATTGTTATTTATAAATTTAAATTTATCAGAAGTACATTATGGATTTAATGCAATGATTCAGAGCCTATGAATAATAGATGAAAAAATGCAACACTATAAAAAGGCTTTAAAAATACTAGTATCAAATTTATTCAGGTCGCAGTATACCTGTCTTCAATTTCATGTATTTATTCTTTAGCAGTTTTATTACTTAATTATACCTTACAACTAATTTAAACTGCCTCCGTGGCACAGCTCGGACACTCCTAACTACCATGTTATTTCGGTCACACATCGACAGACGGAATGTTGCACTTGGCATGTGTGTGTGTGCGTGTTATCAGGGTTGACAAATTTTATTATACCGGTCATAATCATCACTTGATTAATCTGGTTCTTGATTAATCCAACGTTTTAAAGTAGTTCACTGTAACTGAATAGTTAGAATAGGTTAGGTTGCATATTTTGTATGAAGTTACTTACCGTCTCTCATCACGATAAGTTAAAATTTTTCATCGCATGCGGTCAGCAAGAAATTACCCTTATTTGGTTAAAGTTGAAACTAACCACTGGTTGGGCACAAAATGTATTATTTGGATGTCTAGTATTTTGACGTCACAGCCTAGATTTAAAAACATGCTATAAGTTATTCTTATTCCTATTTTTATTCTATTCTGCTTGTGTCTGTGACGAATTACGATTGTAACAATTTATATGCTTGTACCTGTGCCTGAACTAAAGATATTTTAATTAAATTTTATTAATCAATTTTACTGGTTTAATTTTTTTTACTTATTTTGGTTAATTAATTGATGGTTGATTATTACTATGTGACTTTAACATATTTTTTTAAATTAATTTTGTAACTGTATATGTATTGAAAATATGGTACATATTGTGCCTGAAATAAAATAGATTTGAAATTGAGTTTGAATTGTCATTTGAGAAATTCCACGTCCTTCTAGAACACATTTTTAATGGAGTATTTTCAGCGTTATTTTTAAACAAATATCCTTAGCCTCTAGTGTCCCGTTCACCAGTTTATAGGGTAATTACTTCTTTCAGAACGATGATAAAATAAGTGCGGTTCATTACTTTTTTATTACATACATACATACATACAATCACGCCTTTATCCCTTACGGGGTAGGCAGAGCGTAAAACGCCTCCTAAAAGGCGCTTTCGCCACGTCTGACATAAATTGGGGGCAATTTTAGATTGTAATGTGTATTGCTGTAGTGACAGGTTGTCAGCCCATCGCCTAAATTACAATACACTGTAACCCTCGAATCCCTTTTGCTGACTTATACAGCATGCCCGGGAGGAAGGGCAACTGGAACATTCTATGTTTTTCTTTCTCTCCCAGTCCAGTATGGAAGTTTTTTATTAGTATTCAATATGTTGATGCTCTAAGTAATACCGTAGCTAAGAGCGTTATTAAATATTTTCCCACAACGTTTTTACGATCTGTGACGATAGTAGTCAAGTGGCGCCCCCATTAGTGAAGACAAACATATTACACTAAGGACGTAGTGAAATTCATAGTTCGTTATAGTAACAGGAAGAAAAATTGCGAATAACGGCCAGCAACGGCAATTTTTCTGCCGACTTCTATGAGCGCTTAATTATAAGGTTCTAAATTATTTTAATTACTATAACTTGATTTTGTTGAAACCGTTTTTCGATTCACTGCGTTTTTAGTGAATTATGTTAATTTTCTTTTCTTCCATGCTGGGAGCGAAAGAAAAACATAGAATGTGCTAGCTGCATTTCCTCCCGGGCAAGCTGTAAAAACCAGGTAAGGGATCAAAGGGTTTCAGTATATTGCAATTTAGGCGATGGGCTGACAACCTGACACTACAGAAATATACCTACAAATCTATCCTAAATAACCCTCAAAACTTTGTTTTTTTTTACTAATAGGGGCTCCACTTGGCTAATATCTCGCCTAAAGGGAGATAACTAGGTTATACTAATAAAATAACTCTAGAGCAGAGTCTAGAAAGTCTAGATTATGAAAAATAAATAAAGTTCACATTAAGTAGCTTATTTACGTATATTGCCTGAATTGTATATCTATATCGCTGTCTTTGATAGTGGTCGTTACTCAAACTATGTCAGTTCGTGTCATATTGTTCTTCTTAGCGAGTGAATTCTCGAGTCGAACAACGACCCGATGAACCTTGATGTCAAAGTTTTAAATCGCCTAGTAGCACAGCTATTTAGTTTTTCTATTCTATTTATTTTATTTTTGAGTAACGATCACTACCACGACGGCTTAACGTGCCCTCCAAAGCACGAAATCCTTTTTCTTTTTGGACAATCAGGTGATTTAGCCTGCAATGTCCTTACCAAACTGGGGAAAACCTCACAAAGTGATAAATTGGCAAATATTATATAAACTTTGTGTTCAAACTATTTAAACTTAAGTGAGACATTCTAAATAAAGATTTTAATAACGGGCACTCACTTTGGAAAATAAGTCGGCCGACTACTCAACTCCGAATGTCCCGAAACATGTCGTGAAGTACGATTTATTTTCTAAAGTGAATGCACGTTATTATCTTTAACTTTTTCTTCCTCCCTTGGGAATCAAATCCAGGGCCTTCGGATCGTGAGACCATGGCTTTGACTACCGGACCACGGAGGCAGTAAACGTTAAGAACTGCCAATACAAACTTGTACCGAAACGCTGTCGACGTTGTTACTTTTAAATTAATTCGTAGTTGTGTTGGTAGAAAACATACAAACAAACAAACATACGTATGAAATTACCCTACCCTATGGAATTTTGCTGTGGGGTCGCGCTGCTGACATTGTTTCATTTTTTGTTTTGTAAAAACGGGCTATTAGAGGAATTTACAAACTCAGATGTCGTGATTCCCTAAGACAATTGTTCAAAGAGAAAGTTATTTTAACTGTACCATATCAATTTATATTTGAAAATATTATATAAGGAAATTTTTAGTTAATTATTAGTATGTAGGGAAAAATATTCATAGTTTTACCAAAAACGGTGACAGGCATAACCTGAACCTTAGAAGCAAAAATAAAATTGACCAACCCTCGTTTAGGTTAGTTAAAGTAAAAAAAACATTTTTAGGTCTAAGTATACAATACTATAACAAAATACCTGACCATATATTACATTTGTCAGAAAATGAATTTAAAGATACTATTAAAAACACATTATGCCCGAAAGCCTATTATAAGTTAGATGACTTTTCTAATGACAAAGATGTATATTTCAGTGAAGCCCAAGAAATTGGCACACATTGCGGTCACAAAACCTATTTGGAACAATAGGAAGGCCAAAAGTAAGAATAAGACAAAAGGAAAGGGAGGGGCGCAAATTGTGAGTTTCTCATGCTTCTTCTTCATTTTGATATAGTTTTATTTTATATAGAATTATGTTAATTTTCTTTTCTTTCATGCTGGGAGCGAAAGAAAAACATAGAATGTGCTAGCTGCATTTCCTCCCGGGCAAGCTGTAAAAACCAGGTAAGGGATCAAAGGGTTTCAGTATATTGCAATTTAGGCGATGGGCTGACAACCTGACACTACAGAAATATACCTACAAATCTATCCTAAATAACCCTCAAAACTTTGTCAGACGTGGTGGAACGACCTTTGTTTAGGTCGTATACGCTCTGCCTACCCCATTAGGGATAAAGGCGTGATTATATGTATGTATGTATGTTTTTTTTACTAATAGGGGCTCCACTTGGCTAGTATCTCACCTTATGGGAGATAACTAGGTTATACTAATAAAATAACTCTAGACCGGAGTCTAGAAAGTCTAGATTATGAAAAATTTATAAGGTTCACATTAAGTAGCTTATTTACGTATAAGTACAATATATTGCCTGAATTGTATATCTATATCACTGTCTTCGATAGTGGTCGTTACTCAAACCATGTCAGTTCGTGTCATGTTGTTCTTCTTAGCGAGTTGATTCTCGAGTCGAACAACGACCCGATGAACCTTGATGTCAAAGTTTTAAACCGCCTAGTAGCACAGCTATTTAGTTTTTCTATTCTATTTATTTTACTTTTGAGTAACGATCACTACCACGACGGCTTAACGTGCCCTCCGAAGCACGAAATCCTTTTTCTTGTTGGACTATCAGGTGATTCAGCCTGCAATGTCCTAACCAAACTGGGGAAAACCTCACAAAGTGATAAATTGGCAAATATTATAAACACATTATGCCCGAAAGCCTATTATAAGTTAGATGACTTTTCTAATGACAAAGATGTATATTTCAGTGAAGCCCAAGAAATTGGCACACATTGCGGTCACAAAACCTATTTGGAACAATAGGAAGGCCAAAAGTAAGAATAAGACAAAAGGAAAGGGAGGGGCGCAAATTGTGAGTTTCTCATGCTTCTTCCAACCCTGTTTCTTAAACTTGCTAAAACGGAAGTAGTTCCTATTATAACACACGCTGCGAACCTATGTTTTGAGAAAGGTATTTTCCCATCTGCACTTAAACTATCTGTGATAACTCCTATCTATAAGGATGGAGAGAGAGACGATGTAAGCAACTATCGACCCATTTCTGTCTTAACAACAATTTCTAAAATAATCGAAAAACTTTAAAATAAAAGACTGCTTAACTATTTAAATCACTTTCATTTGTTATCTGATCAACAGTATGGGTTTCGGCAAGGAAGATCCACTGAAGATGCGATTACTCACCTTACGTCACTCGTTGTTGAAGAGCTAGATACTCATAAAAAATGTATGACAGTGCTGCTAGACTTAAAAAAAGCGTTTGATACAGTCTCTCTCCCCATCCTTATACATAAGTTAGAAAAGTTTGGAATAAGAGGCGTACCATTAAATCTATTTGTTGACTATTTGACGGGCAGAAAGCAAGCAGTTCGGCTGGACAGTGTTATAAGTGGCTGTGAGGAGGTTTATTACGGTGTGCCACAGGGTAGCGTTCTTGGCCCAACTTTATTCTTAATTTATATTAATGACTTATGTGAAATGCGAGCCAAGAACGCTACACTTTTTTCATACGCAGATGACACAGCCGTTGTTTTTGCGGGGGATTCTTGGGAAAGTGTTCGGGCAGACGCTGAACAAGGTCTAAAACATATTAACCAATGGTTACACAATAATATCCTTACATTAAATATTAAAAAGACTAATTTCATATGCTTCAGTACGTATAATAGTTCACAACCAAATAAAAATTTCAAAGTTCAGATACATAGCTGTCTTAAAACTGCTGATGAGCAAGCGTGTAACTGTCCCTCTATTAATAAAGTATCGCAAGTTAAATACCTAGGTGTCTATCTGGACCAGCGGCTCTCGTGGTATCCACATATTGAACATCTCACTGCGCGAATTAGAAAATTAACATGGATATTTAAAACACTTAGATACGTGGTGCCACGAGTGGTAGCTGGAACGGATAGAGACCTATTAAAAGAGATCTATATATCACTGGTACAATCAATACTTACATATTGCATTTCTGTCTGGGGTGGAGCTGCTAAAACAGTGTTTCTGAATCTTGAACGGGCGCAACGAGGACTGCTAAAGGTCATGTATTTTAAGAAGAGGAGATTTTCTACAGCTAGCCTTTACAACCTGACTAGACTGGCTACTGTTAGGAAACTATATATAACTCATACAGTGTTAAGGCTACATAAAAACTTACCATTTAAACTAAATTTGAATAAGACTAGAAGGCAACAACCCGTGGCTTATTCACCTAAGACAAACTCGATCTTTGCTAAAAGACAGTACTCTAGACGTTCGGCAAATCTTTATAATCTTCTCAATAAAGAAATTAATATATATAAAATGGATTTGTATAATTGTAAAAAGTCTGTGATAAGTTGGTTGTTTCCTAAAACTTACGAAGAAATCGAACAGTTATTAACTACTTAACGCGTCAAGGTGTCGTCACCATATATAGTTATTTATCAATATAACATAATTCTAATTTATATTGTAATTATCAGGTATATTAAAACTTTAAAACTTTTCAAAATTTTATTAAAAAAAAAAAAAAAAAAACATTTAATTTAATAAATGCACTTGCACACATACGCGCGCGCGCATAAACACACACACACACACACACACACACACACACACACACACACACACATACACACACTCACAATACCACACCACGCCACACACTCACCACATCACACCACACACCACATCACTCACCACTCCACACACACACACATACTACTCACTTTAGTTTGTACGTATAATTTTGTTAAGGCATTGTTTATGTTTATGTTGTTTTACTTACTTAAGCACATATTTTTGTAACCTAGACTAGTACGAAAGAGCGTTGCCTCCAAACACAGGTCTTTTTAAGCCTAAATGGAGGTAACACCCCTATATTTCATATATGTTGTTTAAGTTAATGAAATAAACAAATTTTTAATTTTAATTTTTTTTTTAATTTAATTCTTCTTCATTTTGATATAGTTTTATTTTGTGTTGTGACATAGATATTTTTTTTTGTAATAGACTTGCTTGTGACTTTCTAAAAGTGTTCTTAGGAATCTATTTGGAAATAAATTATGAGCTGTTTCGTCTGCTTAGCATTAATGAACTTCCATGGTGGCCTGGGAGCATTCTTCCATGCTGGACTGGGAGCGAGAGAAAAACATTGAATATGCCAGCTGCATTTCCTCCCTGGCATGCTGTAAAAACAAGCTATGGGATCTGAGGGTTTTTGTATATTGCAAATTAGGCGATGGGCTGATGACCTGTCACTACAGCCACATACCTACAACTCTATCTTAATTAACCCTCAAAACTTGGTCAGACGTGGCGGAACGACCTTTGTTTACGCCGTTTACGCTCTGCCTACCCCATTAGGGATAAAGGCGTGATGATATGTATGTTTAATGGACAGCGTACCGCAAACTAATAGGGGTTGCTCACCGGAAACTTCACTCGATTTGTAGGTAACAAATCGATCTTAAATAACCCTCAAAACTTTGTCAGACGTGGCGGAACAACATTTGTTTATGTCGATTACGTTCTTGCAACCCCAGTAGGGATAAAAACGTGATTATCTCTGTGTATTTTTTTTCAGGTTCTGAATGTGAGTATTTTTGCAGCGTAAACATCGCGCAGATATGCCTCACAAGTCTCAAATTACATACAAACATACATAACGTCACGCCTCTTTCCCGGAGGGGTAGGCAGAGATCACATCCCTCCACTTGCTACGGTCCTTGCAAACTTCTTTCGCTTCATCTACATTCATCAATCTTTTCATGCACGCTCGTCGGTTTAGGGTACTCCTGACCCGACCTTTCTCTAGAACGTCCCTGATTTGGTCGCGGTACGTTCTTCTGAAATTGATAACAGTTAAGGGTGTTTAAGAGCTGCAACAGTAGCGCCATCAGTTTTAAATTAATTGTGCCCGAAATAAAATCATTTTCATGAATTCACACTAAGCATACAATTTATTGTAAATTTTAAAGTGTCAGTTTACATAATCATAGCTTTTACGCTTAGTGTGAATTATTTTATAATGGAAATATTCATGTTTGTATTTTAGGAGCAATTAATGGCACCACTGTCGCAGCTCTCCAGCCCCCTTAAGCAGGCGGCTTTAGTACTCTTATGAAGTTAATCTTTTCCTATTAACCCCAGACCAATAGTTCGTTAGCACTAGGTCAGTGTCCACTCCACTGCCCATAATGCGGGGTGCATGTTAAAGTAGAAGTAGAACCGACTGGCTTACATTCGAGTGGGAGACCTACAGTCCGAGATTTATACAGACTCATGTAACTAGTGTGATGAAATAGTGAAACAAAGCCACAATAACCTCTAGACTGAAAGTTGGTTAATACTGGTCAGTATCCACTGCCCACATAATGCATGGTGCATGTTCCAGTAGAAGCAGAACTGACTGACATTGGTGTGGGAGCCCGAGATTTATACAGACTGACTTGAATGATGACAAAGAATTTGTTGAGAACGTAGATTTGTTAAAGGTTGATGTCTATACGATAAACAATTTCAAAACAAAAAGATACGTATAGTCCTCCCACCGATTTTCAGTGATAGCGGCCAATCTCCCAGAAATCGGCCAACTGCGTAGGAATATTTTTTTGTGCCCAAGTGTTTGCACTACATACAGGTGCACTCTCTGTTCCTTGAATCTCATATTCTGATGGGACAGATTGACTGACACGACCAGAGAGAAATCAGGCGCAGGACTGACTATTTACATGCCCATCCAACACCTTGGATCATCTTACAATCAGTGATCAGCCTGCAATGTCCTAAACAAACTAGAAACAACAACTCGAAGTCATTGTCTTCTGCCGAGAATCGAACCCGGGACCTCCGGGTTGAGAGCCCATGGCTCAAACCGCTAGACCACGGATGCAGTCTCGAAACGTACCAACATATTTTATCCGTGTAATAGGTAGGTTGTTCAATTTTGCAAATCCGTTTCTCTATTTTTTTTAGCGATACCCGTGAGCGATATAGAATAGCTATGGATAGATAATTTACTAAAGATTTTTGAAACTGATAGAATCCGTATTGTGAAATGTATAAGAAACATTCCAACTATGGGATGGATTCGCCTGCAAAATGTATTTTGTTTTAAATTCCGATCAATAAAAAAGTTGAATAAAGCCACAAGCGGCAGGTGCAAACTCAAACAGATGCCAGTTAATATCACGCAGCTCGCATTCTATACTCGCTGTACCATGGATGTACCAAACGAGTTCGGCCGTTAATGATGATGACAGGGTCTGTATAAATCCTCGTGCCCCTCACCGCACAGCGTCGAGGATTCCACACTCCCGACACAATTTCCCTTTTAACTCGGACTCTTTGTGGCTGACCCACGATTCTGTCACTCACACTTCGTAATACCGACTCTGCGGACTCTACATTTTAAGGAGATTTCAACGCGCATCGCTCGCTCACCATCTGACAGCCTTTAAAATCAGCGCAGCGAACGACACAATGTACATTAAAGCTGTATCTTGGTGGAGGTATAATAAAGAACAGGTTCTAAAAGAATAGTTTATCAAACATTATCAATGGAACGATCTCACGGTTCGAAGTTGTTTATTTATCCTTATTTGGAGACTGTTTCGGTGCTTCGACTTCCTTTTAGGCGCTTGTATGTGTTGTTTCTATTATGACTTGGAGCCCCGCTGTGTTTTAAAGTTATCAAAGAAATGATAAAATCAAACGCCTTTTCGAATTTAATTCATTAATATCAATTAACAGTGATAATTTTAACGCCTTTTGGGTTCTTGAAATGTTAATATATGACTTCGTAAGTTAAAAATGCAGGAGTGCTCCTTTAGAAACTTTATCAAGAAAGCCCGCTCCATGTAATCTAAAAAAGAATAGTCGAAGTTGGTCGGCAGACTAACTAGAACACTGAACTTGTATACCTAAGTTGTGCCTAAGTGTTAACTGTGAGAAAAAGGACTGTTGTACTTGAACCACTCTTGACTACCTAGTAAGGTAGCTATAGTATTTCCAAATAACTTCTAGAATAAAGGTAAACAATTTCAGGTTAATTTATTGAAAATCATGTTACATACATACATACATAACGTCAAGCCTCTTTCCCGGAGGGGTAGGCAGAGATCACATCCTGTTATGAAAACACAATCAAATAATAGTGTTGATATTTTAACTAATTTACCAATACTTATATTTATTTTAGAAATGTGTTTTATTCCTTCCATGCTGGACTGGGATCGAGAGAAAAACATAGAATGTACCAGCTGCATTTCCTCTCGGGCATGCTGTAAAAACCAGCTAAGGGATCCGAGGGTTTCAGTATGTTGCATTTTAGGTGATGGGCTGACAACCTGTTACTACAGCAATATACATACAAAATCTATCTTAAATAGCCTTCAAAACTTTATCAGACGTGGCGGAACGACCTTTGTTTAGGTCGTTTACGCTCTGCCTACCCCATTAGGGATAAAGGCGTGATTATATGTCTATGTTTTATTCCAGAAGTTATTGTAGGTACTATACTGGATGTAAATGCAGGCATAAATTTAATTATAGTTTAAGGTACCTACTTACTCATGATACTGGACAAGTTTCTCCAAGGAACGTTCTTCAAAATATGAAAAAAAAAATTAGACCTCCGATACAAATGGAGCCAGCTGCTTGCGTAATTTTGTATGACATGGTATGAGTATGAGTATTTTTTTTTACTGCGCTCTATGTTATTATGGTATTTGGGGAAAATTGATCAGTTTAATGGGTTCACTAGGTTTATTATAACTTCCATAAAGTGTGGTATTTTTGTTATACCTAGTATTGGTTATTGACTTATTGTGTTAGGTCCTCACCTGTTATGTTTTATTATATACGGAAGTTATCAGTGTTTCTCCACAATATTATGCAAGTATTATATATATAAACCTTCCTCTTGAAACACTCTATCCATTAAAAGAATCCGCATCAACATCCGTTATGTAGTTTTTTAAAGATTTATGCATACATAGGGATATACGGACAGAGAAAGCTTTTTTGTTTTATACTATGTAGTGATATTTTATTTAGGTTTAAAATTCTTGTTCTCTCCAATTTTGAGCTTCGAATGAACACATATTGTGTCTACGTATGCTAATTTATCAAAGGTGAGTCTGAATACACTTACGAGCGACTGAACAATACACACATAGCTCAGTCTTTGATGGTGTGTTAGTGTGCGTGAGACATCCTGTCTGTCCTGTCTGTACTTGTTTTGTCGGTATGTGTGTGGGTGGGTGGAATATAAACTTAAGGTGGTAACAGAGCAGAGGCGGTGTCTCTTTATGTGATTTAATTGTATCTGATGTCATATACGAATATTTTACATACATATATATATATATATATATATAATAATGCTTTTACTCCTAATGGGGTAGGCAGATCGTAAACGACCATAACACCATTGTTTCGTTCCGCTACGTCTAACAAAGTTTTAAGGGTTATTTAAGATAGATTTGTAGGTATACTGCTGTAGTGACAGGTTGTCAGCCCATTTCGTAAATTACAATATATATACTGAAACCCTCGGACCCCTTACCTGGTTTTAACAGCATGGCGGGAAAAGCAGCTGGCACATTCTATGTTTTTATCTCGTTCCCAGTCCAGCATGGAAGCCACAAATATTTTCATGAATATATTATTACGATTTGCCACAACATACACATAATATCATAATTGGGATCTAAGCTTAAGCTTCAGCTGAAGTCACTTTTAGCATTTTGCAATGCAAAGCTTAGATGTTTAGCCTAATAAATATAAATTGAGACTTGCTAGATTACAAAATACAACCGAGAAATAGATCTAGTGTCTGAGCCGAACATCATCGGAGAAATAAAATCTTCCCGACTTCGCTGGCTAGGGCATGTGGAAAGGTAGGGCGTCCAAGATATCGCTGGAAGGATGGCCAAAGACCTGAAAAAGCTGCGAGTCTCTAACTGGTAAGATTTGGCATAGAATAGAGACGAATGGCGCACTTTAATGTCGGAGGCCAAGATCCACTTCGGGTTGCTGAGCCAGCGAAGTAAGTAAGTGGATTACAAAATAAATAATTATACATACATATATACACATACCTACATAAAATCACGCCTTTATCCCTTACGGGGTAGGCAGAGCGTAAAACGCCTCCTAAAAGGCGCTTTCGCCACGTCTGACATAAATTGAGGGCAATTTTAGATTGTAATGTGTATTGCTGTAGTGACAGGTTGTCAGCCCATCGCCTAAATTACAATACACTGTAACCCTCGAATCCCTTTAATCATAAATAATTATAATACTTCATATTGTCGCAAAGCGTAATAATATTAATCAAAATATTTGCATTTGAGATATAATGACTTTTTTACGACCAGTGGCGCTATCTCTGCTCTGTTACCACCTTAAGCATTCCATTGAATGGCGATATAGGACGTGAACCACAACCCTGTAGAGCAGGCATTTTTTTTGAAAAATTGAGATACTATTTAATTTATTACGAAAAGCGGCACAACCTCTGCTCTGTTACCACCTTAAACATTCCATTGAATGGCGATATAGGATGTGAACCGTGTAGTGCGGTCAGAAATACATTGTTATTTCCGCGCTTGGTCTGGCTTTTCAACATCATCGCCAAGTTATGTTTGTAATAACGAGATCTGGGAGACGCGTGTATGAATCCACACTGCCTCCGTGGTCTAGTGGTCTGAGCCACGGGTTCTCGATCCGGAGGTCGTAGGTTCGATTACACACAAAGTTGATATATGTCACTTTGTGCGATTTTCCCATTGTTTTGGTCAATGCAGGCAGAATCACCTGATGTTCTGTAAGATGAAGGATTCCGAGCTTCGCAGGGCACATTAAGTTAAGACGTTGTTTCCATAAACCGTGTCAGAGGCCTATCAGTTGTTACTAAAGTTTTACTAGGCGGCTTAAACCTCCGACACCAGAGTTTTTTTTGTCGTTCATTCCATTGAATGACGATATAGAATGTGAACCGTGTAGTGCGGTCAGAAATAGGTACATTGTTATTTCCGCGCTTGGTCTGGCTTTCAACATCATCGCCAAGTTATGTTTGTAATTAAGACGTCGTATAATTGGGAGATGCGTGTTTGAATCTACAGAGAACTCTGTTGAAACAGAACAAAGCTATCGAATCGTAGAGCGCACAACTTATCTAAATCCTGACTAAAATTATTGGCGTCCCTTTCTGTTCTACATGACAGGTACAGACTTATATTAGTTATTAAATTAAGTCGTGATTTTTGCAACTACAATTTTTTACCATGTGTAGTACTGATAGGGGTGATGACGAAATTGAATAATTTTCTTAAATAAAATTCTTCTGGGAAGCAAAAAAACAATATGACTTCCCCATACAAAATAACGGTTTTGATCATATCAGATAATAACACCAGTAGTTTTTTGTGATAGTTGTTCAGTTTCGTTTTCTGAGCCACTCCTATTAGTTTGCGTACTGACACTGAGTAAACAATTACTTACTTTGTATAAATAAGTATACGTGGTGTTAGAGACAGCGTCCCAAAATGTGATAGAGGTTGCAAAAAAAATTGCCAAACAAAATGTCCACTTTGTTTAGACAATTTGTATGGAAAATCCATGTTTTTTAACTTCTGAAAGAAATTTGCACCTGATGAAAGTAGTTCAGTGTCGTTGACTGCCCTAATCCCTATCAGTTTGTGGAACGCTGTCCCTTACATCCTGTATGGGTTGTTTTATCTGTATATTCAAGTCGAAACTTGTAGTAACAGGTCGATTGAGCCTTGTTCCTTTGTCGCCTGTTTTATCGCTATGCAAACGAGCTTTTGTGGTGATATCACTGACTCATAGCCGTATGTAAATAAGACGTGTTTAAAATGTTGAACAATATCCATTCATGCCGCCGGAGGCGGATATTTTATCTTTTCTATATGCCACAGGTTTCCATACAGTACAGTCATTCACGCCTATACAGGGTGTCAAATAATCGCGTAGCTTAGGGGATGTTTCAGTACTGAAAAGGAGCCCATAAAAAAAACAGCTCAACAAATTTAAAAAAGCAATAGTCGGTATTTACTAAGATTCCAAGAGCTGCATCCTGCCTTACAGCTATAACTGAGCCCGCTCAAGTCTCTATAACTGGTCGATAGCGACTCTCGCGTCGCGCGGGATTGGTTCTCGCCTTATCGCGCGTTACGCGGGATCGGTTATAGCTGAGCTGCCTGACGCACCTTTAGGCGTCATAGTGATATCATTATAAATACCTACACCGAGTTTTGCTTTTATATTTTTTGTGTTATTTTATTTTATATTCTTTAAAGGCTCCTTTTACTTTACTCAAACACCCCCTAAGCTATGGGACGCAATTATTTTAACACCCTGTATTATTTTAACACCCTGCATACCGTCAGGTAGGTAGACCCCTTTTTACAAGCTTTCATCGGGTACGGACGCGGTTTTTCCGCATTTTCAATAAAGTTTCTTATTGCTTCCCGCATTATTAAAAACTAGCCTATTGCGCTGTAGTTTTACCCGCGGTTTATTGAGGTTTACCACGGGAAACAGATATTTTCCCTCGGTATCAATTTTGCATATGTTACTCAGGGTGAACGTAGTAGCTTCCTAACGGTGAAAGATTTTTGAAGCACAGTTTTTGAGTTCATTCTTTCCTCTTCATAATATTAGTTTAGATTTAGATAAGCAAGTCCTGGCAATGGCATTATGGTCACATTATAGAATAAATTAAGAGATGATAAGGCCCGTATTTATAAACAGCACTTGGGTGTGACAGCGAGTTTGAGTTCGTATCAGAAATATCATTTCAGTGTTTTCAAACTGCCTAGTAGCACAGCTATTAGGCCTCTGACATGGTTTGAATTACGACCACTATCAAAGACAGCGACCGGGACCGACGGCTTAACGAGCCCTCCGAAGCACGAAATCCTTTTGCTTTTCGGACAATCAGGTGATTCAGCCTGCAATGTCCTAACCAAACTGGGGAAAACCTCACAAAGAGATAAATTGACAAATATCAACTTTGTGTTTCCCCCTGGGAATCGAACCCAGGACCTCCGGATCGTAAGCCCATGGCTCTGACCACTAGACCACGGAGGCAGTTACTAATCTATCTACTACTAAGGTATCAATATTGAGATCGCTATAAACGATCCTAAGCATCATTAGACACAGATAAGTAACACCTTACCAAGAATTTAATTAGAAATTCATAGTCATGATTGTCATGCATGAAATTCGTTACTTGTTGTTAAACAGACCCAATGAATACAGACATACATATATTCATAGCCTAAAAACCTAAACTAAGGTCGTTCCGCCAGTCTGACAAAGTTTTGAGGGTTATTTAAGATAGATATTGCTGTAGTGACAGGTTGACAGCCCATCGCCTAAATTGCAATATACAGGAGCCCTCGAATCCCTGAGCTGTTTAGCTGTTTTTACAGCATGCCCGATGGAAATGCAGCTGGCACATTCTATGTTTTACTCTTGCTCCCAGTCCAGTATGGATTTTGCCAAATCCAATCATTAATACAGTTCATTATTTCTTGTTTACTGATGTCGAAACTTGCCAATAACAACTAGATTGTTATTTTCAATTTTATTTGTTTGATATTTGTTTGGTCTGTCTGAATGAGCGAGTTCCAGGTAAAACGTCGGCGGCCATAATGAAATTCAAATGCGCATGGCTAGGTTAGGTCAGGCGGTAAACACACTGAGCTCCGCGCTACGTCGCGTACGTAGGGCAGATAATGGTACCGATTCGTAGTTGCAAAAATCACGACTTAACTGTCCAGTTAATAAGTCTATAGCTGTATAATGAAATTCAAATGCGCATGGTTAGGTTAGGTCAGGCGGTAAACACACTGAGCTCCGCGCTACGTCGCGTACGTAGGGCAGATAATGGTACCGATTCGTAGTTGCAGAAATCACGACTTTACTGTCCAGTTGATAAGTTTATAACTGTCATGAGATAACAGAAAGGGACGTCAATAATTTTAGTCAAGATTTAGTTAAGTTGTGCGCTTTAGGAATCGATAGCATTGGTACCAATTCGTAGTTGCAAAAATCATGACTTAACTAACATAAGTCTATACTTGTCATTTTCTGTCATGAAAGAACAAAAAGGGACGTCAATAATTTTAGTCAAGACTTAGTTAAGTTGTACACTCTGCAAATCGATAGCTTTTCTATGCTCCATTGTTCAAACCAACTACTCTGTGTTTCAAACTATGGAACATAGACTATATGTGCGCTACGCGACGTAGCGTAGAGTTCAGTGTGTGCATCGCTTTAGGGTCAATTTAGACTGTGATTCAGACAATATATCTTGACTTGGCCGCGTTGTTCAAAATACGTGTTTTTCCAGGATACTATTTCGGACAAACAAGTGATCAGTCGGCAATGTCCTAACAAAATCGAAACAACAACACAAAGTTATTGCACGTCGGGAATTGAACCCGGGACCTCCGGCTTGAGAGCCCATGGCTCAGACCGCTAAGCCACGGAGGCAGTTTTCATTAATCTCTAGTCCGCATTCGCACAGTATGAATGGCCCTTTTACTAATCATACTGGACTGGATAGAATTTGCCAGACAAGGCCGCCTGTAGACAAGTTTAAACTTGCTTGAACAAACTTCATCATGCGGCGATATAAACACGATTCTAGTCTCCAAGGTGTGCCGTCAATACATACACCTACATAATCAAATATGTACAAACTAAATGTCTATTTATAGATAGTCTGCTTACCGGCTATGAATAGAAGAAAAATATAATAGAATATCTTTATCTGCTTTAACCCATATCACATAGGAAAAACAATACATACATTGTTTCCCCCATGCACGCCTTTATCCCTAATGGAGTAGGCAGAGCGGAAATGTCCTAAACAAAGGTCGTTCCGCCACGTCTGACAAAGTTTTGAGGGTTGTTTAAGATAGATTTGTAGGTATATTACTGTAGTGACAGGTTGTCAGCCCATTGCCTAAATTGCAATATACTGAAACCTTCGGATCCCTTGATTGGCTTTCAAAGCATGCCCGGGACTAAATACAGCTGGCACATTTAATGTTTTTCTCTCGTTTACGCTCTACCTACTCCATTAAGGATAAAGTCGTAATTTTATTATATTTTCTATCTGCGGGAACCTGTAAATGGCTCTGATGATATATTTTTATATATTAGTTATTGTAATCTAGCTGTAGGTGTTCTGAATAAATAAAGATAAATAAATATGTATGTATGTATAAAGATATTTCCTAACTTTCGCTGTCAGAAATTGCCAACACACAACACTGGACCTAACTAAAAGTTATATAATCTAAATGCGGAAGCTCACTGTGTGTGTCTCTGTCACATCCAAGGATCTAAGAAGAGTAGATCCGTCTTCTTCTTCTGTCGTGTGGGTATCGAGTCAATCGACCCGATGAACCCTGGTGTCAGAGTTTTTAAACCGCCTAATAGCATAGCTAATATGCTTTTGACATGGTATTTTCCGCACGAATCAAATATCACAAAGTGATAAATTGACAAATATAAACTTTGTGTTCCCCTCTTAGGAATCGAATCTAGGACCTCCGGATTATGAACCCATGGCTCTGACCACTAGACCTCGGAGGAAGTAGATCTCTGGTCACATCACACAATACAAGGACAGCCAACACCGGCAGCAATCTCACGATATCATTTACCCCAGTAACTCCCCTGCTGGACTGGGAGCTAGAGAAAAACATAGAATGTGCCAGCTGCATTTCCTCCCGGACATGCTGTAAAAACCAGCTAAGGGATCCGAGGGTTTCAGTATATTGCAATTTAGGCGATAGGCTGACAACCTGTCACTATAGCAATGTACCTACAAATATATCTTAAATAACCCTCAAACCTTTGTCAGACGTGGCGGAACGAACTTAGTTTAGGTCGTTTACGCTCTGCCTACCCTATTAGGGATAAACGCGTGTAGAAACTCTCCTGTTGGCCAATTTCCGAGTGTAAACTTGCTGACTTCGAAGAATTATGAATTCAATTTGATTGACCTATGGCGTGAGAATTAGGTATTAACTCAAACAGCAACGTGGGTGGAAATGAAAATTGATTTTAGAGGGTATTAAAACTTTCAGCCACTTCAAATTAGTTTCAAAAGGTTAACGATTAAATGAACGTCGAGGTTTAGATATTGGAACAGAATTTCGGAACTTCCGTCTGCTACCTTTTTGTTTTCAATCAAAGTTCTTAGAAGTTGTACCTATGTAAATTGTGTTCCTGGAGTTTCCAACAGAGACTTACGTTTGTATGTTTATTTTGGATACTACGTTCGGCAAAAAAATATTCCCTAAACAATGTTGTGTCAGTTTGCAAAGTTCGGGCGGCGTTATTTGATTCCGGAATAACAGCAGCTTTTTTGCGCCGCAAATTCGCAACGTAAAGTAGATTAAAAACACGGTAAATTCTACCTGGATGAGGTGGAATAAATTCATAGGATAGTAGAGTTGGGGTAAAGCCCGAAGGTGTAGTGGATAGGGCCGCTGCCTCCTGAGCGGGAGGTTGTGGTTCGAATCCCACAACGTACCAATGTGTTTTTCAGGTTTCGTTTTTATATTACGTTTATTCGGCGCTTTTTCGTGCTTCGGAAGGCACGTTAAGCCGTTCGTTCCGGCTAATATCGGTTAATACCGTAGATATTAGTCGTTAAGCCATGTAAGACGCCAGTGCTAAGCATTGACGGCTTGAAAACTCTGACCTAATCTAGGATTGGGTCTGGTTTCCCTTCTGGGTTGCGGAGGTTAGATGGCAGTCGCTCTGTATGAAAACCAGTACCCTCGTTCAATCACCGATGTTAGGTAGGCGACCCCGTGAGATACGGCATAAGGGTAGAGACGAGTAGAGTTGGGGTGAGGCCGTGAACGTTGCGCCGCGCCGCGGCGGCGGCAGGCGCCACTAAAAAATGTTTTCTCCAGGAATGTGTAGTATTTTCCCTCCACATTATTAGTTGGCGGCAACTGCTGTCTACTGGCAGGAGTTGGAACTTCACTCGTGCAAAATTTGTGAACTATCCGGGTGACCACGCGTGAGGTATGCGAGTGAATGTAGGTTATTTAGATAGTAAGCATTCTCCCCTGCTAGTTTATTAAACACATTTTCTATTTAATCATTACTTATATCAAAAATTACTTCCCTGTTGGCCTGGCAAACATAGAATGTGCCAGCTGCTTTTTCTCCAGTATAAGCCAGTTAAGAGATCCGAGGCTTTTACTATATTGTAATTTAGGCGATGGGCTGACAAACTGTCACTACAGCAATATACCTACAAATCTATCTTAAATAACCCTCAAAACTTTGTCAGACGTGGCGGAACGACCTTTTTTTAGGGATAAAGGCGTGATTATATGTGTGAATGTATGTATGTCTATTTAATATGCGACAAAAAAAATGGTTATTTCATTGAATTCTATAGTAATATCATAATATTAAGGGTGCTTAATCTAAACAAAGAAGATTATGTGCGCCCAGTGATCTGCTTCCGCACAGGAAGCACTAGGTATGTGCAGCAAAGTTTTAAAGCAGTGTCATCGTGACCAACGATCCCTACCTACTTATTCAAGTTGTGGCGCCAGGTTTTGGTTTTCTTTTTACTTTTTGTTGTCACCGCTGCCGCCACACCGCCGCATACCAGCCACTAACTCTTAAAAAGATCATGGACTCCAACCGAATCCTTAATTTTGTGTGGGAACAAGAAAGTAAAGTATTTTTGGTTTGTTTGTACATTTTAAATCTCAATTTTCGTTCTAAAATTCAGAAACTGCGGGGCCCAATTAAATTACAAGTCTCATAATTGCAAAATAAAACCACTCGGCCGACAATAATGAAACCCGATGCGATTTCCGTCATTAAATTATGTTAAAGCCGACAAAGAGTCCCTTGCAAACGCTAAATTCCTTTTATGAAGATTTGCGAGAAAAAGCAACAAAAAGCCGGATGCTGGCGCGGATTAAAGTACGTGTCGTAGGTGTGGGATGTTGATTCTGTCCGACCACTCCGCTGGCTTTGTTCGGTCGAAGGGACCCAAGCAAAGCAAGCATTGAATAACCGAGACGACGCGACGGCGCGGATTCTTCGCAATCCATCGAAGGTTTGTTTGTACGCTCTATTTACGTCACTCAACTGACTTTGCCATGAACAGCGAAATAAATAGTTGCGCTTGGTGACAGGTAGATTCTGAGTAATCCAGGCAGGTGGTATTGAACATTCGTACAACATTCGTAGCCGCAGCCAATCCGCCGCTCTGAAAATGCAATGAGTGAGCCGAACTGATAGTTTTCTCGTTCCGTGGGTTCTGTTTTACAAACACGGTTGATAGATTTTGCAAGTCAACTGTCGAAACAGCTCTGTGATAGAGACTCACCACGCAGGTATTACACTGAATATTGCCGAGGATTCGTTGAACGGTATACCCATCTTTTGTGTGTCATGTATTCATAGCTTTAAGCTTAGAAAAGGATTAGTCTCTCCACTGGCATACATACATATTATAATCACGTCTTTATCTCTATTGGGGAAGGCAGAGAGTAAACGACCTAAACAAAGGTCGTTCCGCCACGTCTGACAAAGTTTTGAGGGTTATTTAAGATAGATTTGTAGGTATATTGTTGTAGTGACAGGTTGTCAGCCCATCGAATAAATTGCAATATACTGAAACTCTCGGATCTGATTTTTACAGCATGCCCGGGAGGAAACGCAGCTGGCACATTCTATGTCTTTCTATCGCTCCCAGTCCAGCATGAAAGGAAGTTTTGGTAAAGAAAAAAACGGAAGTTAGAAGATCTGGAGTACAGTTAGGCCCGTAATTATAATCCGCGCTTGAGATTGACAGCCAGTTTGAGTTCGTATCAGAAATGTCATTTCAGTACAAAATGGCGTGTCAAATCCATACTTAATATTGCACTCAATCTTGAGATAGCTTTACAAATACGAGCCTTAGTTACCACCAATAAAGCATTATGCTTGTAAAAACAAAAGCCTATTTCAATGGCTCTGCCTTGCTCTGCCTGCTAGCTATTCAATTCCAGGGCCAACAGGACGGAAGCAAAACCACAATTGATAACTATCAAGTTCCAAGCCAGTGGTTTAGGGCGATTGGGTGTCTTGATGTCTCGCCAGTAGTGATGTCGATTCGGTAAAAACACAACTTAAGTTAACGAAGTCAGTGTTTCTTTTGTCATGTGCCAACAGAAGGGTTGGCATTATACATACATACATACATATATGACGCTTTTATCCCTAATGGGGTAGGCAGAGCGTAAACGACCTAAACAAAGGTCGTTCCGCCACGACTGACAAAGTTTTTGAGGGTTATTTTAGATATATTTGTAGTTACAATGCTTTAGTGACAGGTTGTCAGCCTATAGCCTAAATTGCAATATACTGAAACCCTCGGATCCCTTAGCTGGTTTTTACAGCATGCCCGGTAGGAAATGCAGCTGGCACATTCTATGTTTTTCTTTCGCTCCCAGGCCAGCATGGAAGAAAGTTGGAGCATGGTTGGCATTATAGACGGATTTATTTTATTTATCAGTTCAACACTCCAGATTTAGTTAAGTTAATGGGTATCAACTAACTCGTATTCATAAAGCGATATCAAGATTAAGAGTAAAATTATGTACAGATTTGATAGGTCCTTTTGTACTGAAATTACATTTCTGATACGGACTCAAACTAGCTGTCAGTCTCAGGTGCTGTTTATAATTACGGGCCTTGATCTAGGTACAAACGAATTGATTGAATTGATAACTGGTAGGATCAAATTATGTCTGTCTACATTGGTACCGGTTCCTTGAGGACACAACTTAACTAATTCTTGACTAAAACTGTTGCCGTCCCTTTCTGTTTTCTTCTGATAGCAAAATGACAGGTAACGATTTTAGTCAATATTTAGTGATTACATGCGCATACGATGCCCCCCATGTTTCTTCCTGTGGTTCGCTCGAACAAAATGAACTTATATTAATGACTAAAGTATCGTCGTTTCAATAGGCCATATTTGTGGCCTCTTAAAAGGCGCTTTCGCCACGTCTGACAAAAATTGAGGGCAATTTTAGATTGTAATATGTATTGTTTTAGTGACAGGTTGTCAGCCCATCGCCTAAATTACAATACACTGTAACCCTCGAGTCCCTTTTGCTGACTTCAACAGCATGCCCGGGAGGAAGGGCAGCTGGAACATTCTATGTTTTTCTGTCTCTCCCAGTCCAGCATGGAAGAAATATATAATAAATATATATTATGCATGTTTTGTACATATAAACCTTCCTCTTGAATCACTCTATCCATTAAAAGAAACCGCATTAAAATCTGTTGCGTAGTTTTAAAGATCTAAGCATACATAGGGATATACGGACAGAGAAAGCGACTTTGTTTTATACTATGTAGTGAAGTCGTGTTTTTCCCGAATCGCGGCCACGGTTTCGATGTCTCGCCAGTGTAAATCTCCGCAGCCGGCACATTCATACGAATCGTAATAGTTTGAATTTACGAGCAGCCGTAAAGGAAGCCACTTGGCAGAAACTTACAGCGAATTAACTTGGGAGAACATTCCGTTTTCATTGTGAGAGGGATTGGATGTGCATGAGGGAGGTTTCAACGCAATCCGTTTGACATACATACATACATATAGTCACGCTTTTGTCCCTAATGGGGTAGGCAAAGCGTAAACGACCAAAACAAAGGTCGTTCCGCCACGTCTGACAAAGTTATGAGGGTTATTTAAGATAGATAGGTATATTGCTGTAGTAATAGGTTGTTAGCCCATCGCATAAATTGCATCGTCTCGGATACCTTAGCTGGTTTTGACAGCATGCCCGGAAGGAAATGCAGTTCGCACATTCTATGTTTGCCTTTCGCTTCCAGTCCAGCAAAATAAACAGTTGATGCCAATAAACCTCGCGCGTGTATTTTGCGCGACTATTGCAATGACTGCAATAATGTTTTGCGCTTTTACGGAATTTAATGATAATTATTATTTAGAGGAGCCCGATGGTGTAGTGGATAGAGCCGCTGCTACCTGAACGGGGAGGTCGTAGTTCGAATCCCACCACGTACCAATGTGTTTTTCGGTTTTCGAATTTGATATGTACGTTTATTCGGCGCTTTTTCCGTGCTTCGGAAGGCACGTTAAGCCGTTGGTCCCGTTAGTATCGTTTAATACCGTAGATATTAGTCGTTAAGCCATGTCAGAGGCCAGTTCTAAGCATTGGCGTCTTGAAAACTCTGACCTAATCTAGGATTGAGTCTGGTTTCCCTTCTGGGTTGCGGAGGTCAGATGGCAGTCGCTCTGTTTAAAAACCAGTAACCTCGTACAATCCCCTAGATTAGGTAGCCGTCCCCGTGATATACGGGATAAGGCTAGGGAGATGATATTATTTATGTGGCTAAATAATGTCTGAAAAGGTATGAAAGCAATAAATTTGAAGTGAAATATAAAGACTCCGTCCGATATTTTACATGCAGTGATGTAAAATTACTAACGACGTGCAAACAATGCACGGTTTCCGGGAGCGAAGTAGGCTTTCGGAAATTTGTAAGATCAATCTTAATGTATGAGAGTAGATAAAATAGTGTATGAAACTGTACATAATTAGTTATTACAATACTTGTGATACTATTGTGAAACTCTCTACGCTTGTTTCACAAACCTCATTCGTATTGTAATACCCCTTGTTATGCAGTAGCTTTCATGAAATACTATTATACCATCACAATCACAACTTTAACTATTTGTAAAAAAATCTACAAATATTTTAATACTTTCTTAAATACAAATATTTTGGCAGGATTAACCTTTAGCAGGAAAAGGATAAACAAATTCCTAAAATAGAATTATTCTTAAACATTCGCAGATCTTCATCAAACTTGAGTAAGGTTCGAAATATTATTTTCTCTTTTACCGCCTACGCGCCCGTGAGCTTTACAGTTCGTTTATTCAGCGTTGAGTTATCGAAACCAACTATTTTTGCAGCCCATAAACGCCTTTTCTTAACAATTTTCAAGAAAGTCAACCGCAAATCATATGTTTGTAACAAGGTTATTGTCTGCGGTTCCAAAATTTGAACCTCTGTTAAGTTGCAAAGAAAAAGCTATTTATGGGCTGCAAACCACGTTGGTATCGATAACTCAACGTTAAAAATACGAACTATATACTGTAACTATTATGTATACCTAAGTAATATGCAAGGTAACTTTTCCTTGAATAATATTTCCTCAAATTATCATTCATATCTAACCTATAACAACATTTCTAAATATCAGTCTTGTCCACGATAGATCAGGATTATTCATTTTGACACACCAGAGTTAAAAAGGTATTTTTACCTAAAAAAAAAATCTTTACACACATACATATAATCACGCCTTCATCCCTAATGGGGTAGGCAGAGAGCAAACGACCCAAACAAAGGTCACGTCAGACAATGACGGTTATCAAAGATAAATTTGCTATAGTGCGAGGTTGTCAGCCCATCGCCTAAATCGCAAGATACAGAAACCCTCGGATCCCTTAGCTGGTTTTTTCAGCATGCCCAGGAAGAAATTCAGCTGGCAAATTCTATGTTTTTCTCCCGCTCCCAGTCCAGCATACTTTACAGCGTTAACCTTTTACAAATTAACAGTAAGTGAGACTAGGCAGCCAATGTAATAGAGTGTATAATAATATCGCAATAAACTGAGTCATACACGTGCAACAACTTGTAGTTGAACTTGCATCATTCGTTTTGTTCTGCGGCGAACGAGATGATTCACTCTGATAATTCCGAAAGTTTGCTCACTCCGGGTCGGCCTACTTAAACAAGTCACACATTCATTCAAGTGCCAGTCATACTATGAAATTAGTGTCTCTTCTACTTGCCAGTTGCGTTGTGGCGTAGATGATATAAATTTGACTCAAATTTATTTGACATACATACATATTATCACGCCTTTATCCCTAATGGGGTAGGCAGAGCGTAAACGACCTAAATATAGGCCATTCCCCCACGTCTGACAAAGTTTTGAGGGTTATTAAATAACCCTATAGATTTGGACTATATTGCTGAAGTGACAGGTTTTCAGCTCATCGCCTATATTACAATATACTAAAACCTCGGATCCCTTAGCTGATTTTTACAGCATGCCCGGGAAGAAATGCAGCTAGCACATTCTACGTTTTTCTCGCTCCCAGGCCAGCATGGAAGTAAATAAAAAGTGAAGTAAATAATAGTAGCAAATTTATGTTGATATGACGTTTCAGCACGGTCCCCAAAAGCACAGACAACAAAGGTAAGACCGCACTATGGTGTGGCTGCGGCGGAGCGGAGCGGCGCGGCGCGGCACATCACTGCAGCAGCGCGACACTGCGCGACAAAATCTGTCAAAATGTATACACTTGACATTGTCGCGCTGTGAAGCGTCGTGAAGCGCCGCGCCGCTCCGTTGCAGCTCCAGTACTGCTTCAGTGCGGTACCTCTCATACATGTTCAAACAAAGAATCATTTGTTGCGCAGTGTCCGCTCCGCTGCAGCTACGTCCTGGTGCGGTTTATCCTTAAAACACTTTACAAAAATTTTGACAAACATTTCTATGACTAAGGGAGTTTGAGCACATATTAGATTCGTAACCAATTCTTATCAGAAAAAAAAACATAAATGTAACGTACACGTCTACAACGTCTACAAATCACTTCGAATGCCAAATCGGATAGGTACAAACACCTCTTAAATCTTTTTAAGTTTTAATTTTGGGATCCGAGGGTTTTAGTATATTGCAATTTAGGCGATAGGCTGACAAACCTGTCACTGTAGCAATATGCCTGCAAATCTATATTGAATTACTCTCAAAACTTTGTCAGACGTGGCGGAACTGTTTCGGTCGTTTACGCTCTGCCTACACCATTAGGGATAAGGGCGTGATTATATGTACATATTTATTTTGAGCATAAAATTTTACCTCAAATATTTCATACAAAGAGCTCTCACTACACTTCCGTCTGCAACTCAAAGAACCCCCTCTCCCCCCTCATAGTCACATGACAGACCACAATATAGCATACAATACTGCATACTGCACCAACCAACATAGTTGCCTGTCATGTAAGCTCACTTGAAGCTCACCCATTTAGCGGGTTCCGAAGTAGGCCAAATTCCACAATGGTCTTGACATGTAGCGCTTGCCATTTGACATTTGCGGCCAGCATGCGCGATTGAGCCTTTGGCGCACTGGGTTGCCTTTAGGGGACATTGCGTCCCACTTGCTGAAATACCGAAACACTGTGGCTATTAGTGGTTTGGGTTTGTTATTGTCGTGTTATTTGACTGTGTAAGATAGGGTTTGGTCGGCATTTGGCAGAATGCCTTTCAGTTCGTTTGGTTTCTGTGCCGGAAAGGCAACCAACAAAATTACTTATGGACCCTATGGTCGATTATTCTGAATTGCTTTTGTACAGATTCTAATTATGTTTTGTCTCTTGGAAAACTAGCTAGAAATCTGGAACCTAGATAAAGACATAGGACAAGGCCATAAGCAATGAAGATGTTAGGTATCTTCTTCCTGGTACCTTGTCTAAACAACTGAATGAGGAAAGTTGTTAAAGAGATTCCGTTTAAAATCAGGTGGATCGTGTATCTTACGCCTGTTTGCTACTTCTTTGAAGGACAAAAGTAATATAGTTTTATTTTATTTTATTTTGTGACAGAGATATAATTTTATTTGTAATAGACTCGCTTGTGACTTTCTAAAAGTGTTCTTAGGAATCTATTTGGAAATAAATTAATTGACTTTGACTTTTGATGCTGTATGAAGAAGAAAAAACTGCTCAACATGATTCAAGTTTCAAGTTCTTTATTGCATTTATCAATGTAGAATACAATACAATATACAATAATGTATGTAACACAGAGACACCCTGCTAGGGTACAGCAACATAGATTCGATCAACAATCGACCGGATTCAGTTGAGAAAACTATAAGGTACTTACAACTATTCCGGTTAACCAAGAAGGAACACAAAGGCACATAATAAAACCACAGAAGAAAATACTTTGTACTAAATTAATTTCTAATTATATTTTCCTTAAGAAATTGCTTCTCCATCATCCTGAACAAATAAGGGGAAGGTTCTTGTCGTCTCCATTCAACAATAGCAAACTAAATATAATATCCATTAGGTACTTAACGTATTGCCGAGAGATGTTTAGGGGCTTTACATTTCTGCTTTAGGAAATTGAGCTTCAAACAAAGCTTTTAGAATAATATTTCTTAGAATGATATTTCTTGCGTAACCTATTTCCTTTGAATCTGCAGGGATACATGCATACATAAATATAATCACGCCTTTATCCCTAAGGGGGTAGGTAGAGAGCCCGATGGTGTAGTGGATAGGGCCGCTGCCTCCTGAGCGGGAGGTCGTGGTTCGAACCGCGCCACGTACCAATGTGTTTTTCGGTTTTCGAATTTCATATGTACGTTTATTCGGTGCTTTTTCCCCGTGCTTCGGAAGGCACGTTAGCCGTTGGTCCCGGTTAATATAGTTTAATACCGTAGATATTAGTCGTTAAGCCATATCAGAGGGCAGTGCTAAGCATTGGCGGCTTGAAAACTCTGACCTAATCTAGGATTGGGTCTGGTTTCCCTTCTGGGTTGCGGAGGTCAGATGGCAGTCGCTCTGTGTAAAAACCAGTACCCTAGTTCAATCCCCCAGATTAGGAAGCCGACCCCGTGAGATACGGGATAAGGCTAGGGAGATGGAGATGGATGGATCCCTAAGGAGGTAGGCGTAGACCTAAACAATAGGTTGTTCCGCCACGTCTGACAAAGTTTTAAGGGTTATTTATGATGGATTTGTAGATACGTGGGACACTCAGAAAGATTTGCGACACTAAAAAAAAATGTTTTACAGGTACATATATTTTTATTAAATCTTTTCAAAGTACTCTCCACTAGCCTCTATACAAAGATTCATGCGTCTGAACCAGTTTTCAAAACACTTTTTCCAGTCCGCCGTAGACACCTCGTTTACAGCCTGCTCGAACGCAGCCAGCGCATCTTCCGGCGACGAAAATTGTATCCCCCTGAGCTGATTTTTTATTTTTGGAAATAAAAAGAAGTCACACGGTGCTAGATCAGGGCTGTAAGGAGGGTGACCCAGGAGTTTGACTGGTGTGCTGTCCAGGAAATCCCTCGTTTTGAGCGCGGTGTGTGCAGGCGCATTGTCGTGGTAGAGCAGTAGTCCGCGGAGCCCTGTGTTTGGTCGCTTGTTGCTCACAACAGAAAAAACTTCTGGTAAACATTTGGTAGTATACCATTCGGCGTTGATGCTTCTTTGATCTCGTAAGGGAATTGAGGCCAAGTGGCCAGTCAAATTAAAAAAGCTGGCAATCAAAATCTTCCCCCCGCTTCGAGATCGCTTCACTTTGGTAGGCGTTGGTTCATTTCGAAACACCCAAACTGTCGACTGGCGCTTGGTTTCTGGATCGTATTGATAAATCCAGGACTCATCACCTGTTACGATGTCGTAAACACGCCGAGACGAGCCTGCTTCAAATTTGTTCACCATATCACGGCACCATTCCACCCGGGCCTGCTTCTGAGCGTCGGTGAGGTAGTGCGGCACCCAGCGCGATACTATCCTCCTCAGGCGAAGATGCCCGTGTAGAATCTCGTGAACGCTTCCCGATCCAATCTTTAATATGTGCTGAATTTCCTGATATGTAATTCGCCTATTATCTTGGATTAAATTTTTCACTGCTAGCACGTTTTCTTCCGTAATAGCCGTCAAAGGGCGACCGCTTCTTTCTTCATCCCCCAAGGTTGGTCGACCGCGCCTAAATTCGTTACACCAACGATACACGGTTGCCTTGGAGGGGCTTTCATCCATAAATGCCATTTGAAGTCTATCGAACGATTCATCCGGTTTCAGGCGACACTTGAAATCGTAAAAAATCATAGGTCTAAAATGTTCCCGGCGCAGATCCATTTTTCAGTAAGACACGATACTTTGAATTGGCTCGCAAAAAAATGTGGAGGGAAATTTTGAAAATGGAACACACATATTTTTACTTACAAGTAATCATATTTTCAAAAAAGATTCTAACCAGCCAGTCTGCCATATATAAAAACTATTTATCGCAATACTTTCTGAGTGGCCTGGTATATTGCCATAGTGACAGGTTGGCAGCCTATCGCCTAAATTTCAACATACTGAAACCCTCGGATCCCTTAGCTGGTTTTTACAGCATGCCCAGGCGGAAATGCAGCAGGCATATTCTATGTTTTTCTCTCGCTCCCAGTCCAGCATGGCACAGAATATGTAATAGTACTACAGCAGGGCTAAAAACATTTCATTTGGTAAAGCCTTCCTTTGTTTCGAATAATAAAATAGGTTGGCAATTATTTCTTCTTTATTTTGTCATGGGCAGAACAGATGGCTCTTCAAGACCGACGGACGGTGGACCAAGGATGTAACGGACTGGCTGCCGATATCATCGAATCGTCCAGTAGGCAGACCACCAGCCAGATGAACTGATCATACAGCAGCGATTGAGAGGAAACGGTGTATGCGGGAGGCACAGGACTGGTGTAGATGGCGAACAAAAGAAGACAACCCTATACTATAGATAAAGAAAAACAGTATGAAAAATAGTTCTTCCATGCTGGACTGGGAGAGATAGAAAAACATAGAATGTTCCAGCTGCCCTTCCTCCCGGGCATGCTGTAGAAGTCAGCAAAAGGGATTCGAGGGTTACAGTGTATTGTAATTTAGGCGATGGGCTGACAACCTGTCACTACAGCAATACAAATCATTACAATCTAAAATTAGCCCTAAATTTTTGTCAGACGTGGCGAAAGCGCTTGTTACGAGGCGTTTTACGCTCTGCCTACCCCGTAAGGGATAAAGGCGTGATTTTATGTATGTATGCATGAAAAATATACAATATTATATATCGCCCAATATAGGGGAGGCCTTTGCCCAGCAGTGGGACAGCATAGGCTAATAATAATAATAATTATAATAACTCCGTTAATAATACATTAATTTATTATTATACATAAAATTTATTGGTATAAGTATACAATGCGGTATTTACAATACATACATACATACATAACGTCACGCCTCTTTCCCGGAGGGGTAGGCAGAGATCACATCTTTCCATTTGCTACGATCCTTGCAAACTTCTTTCGCTTCATCTACATTAACAATAACATAATAAAATTCAATTTACAATAAACGCGGAAACGCGGCGAGTGTGATGGGCACCTTTATGCCGTGGGCGACACGGGGCGGGTTATTTGAGTGACTTGTTCCTTTAGTTTTTTTTATTTTTATTTTAAATAAGTATATCATCATCATCTCCTTAGCCTTATCCCGTATCTCACGGGGTCGGCTTCCTAATCTAGGGGATTGAACGAGGGTACTGATTTTTACACAGAGCGACTGCCATCTGACCTCCGCAACCCAGAAGGGAAACCAGACCCAATCCTAGATTAGGTCAGAGTTTTGAAGCCGCCAATGCTTAGCACTGGCCTCTGATATGGCTTAACGACTAATATCTACGGTATTAAACGATATTAACCGGGACCAACGGCTTAACGTGCCTTCCGAAGCACGGAAAAAGCGCCGAATAAACGTACATATGAAGTTCGAAAACCGAAAAACACATTGGTACGTGGTGGGATTCGAACCACGACCTCCCGCTCAGGAGGCAGCGGCCCTATCCACTACACCATCGGGCTCTTAATTTGAAATAAGTATATATAATTTTTAAAAAAACATCGTAAAATCGTCGTAAAAGCGGACATGGAAGAGAACGATCTCACACCAGTGGATGCTGAAGACCGGACAAAGTGGAGTAGAAAAGGCCGGAAAGCTGGCTGGGAAAACGCTAAGCAGAAGAAGGAGAAGGATACATAAGTATATATAATTAATACTAACATTTGCCTGCTACAAATGAATAGTATTGGTGGTATCTTTGCTTGGTAACCAGAAGTAGCTAGTCCTGGCATGGCTACTAATATTTCATTGGGGATTAGAAAATAAGGCATTTAATTCACTTTGATTTTTGGCTCTGTCTCTACACCCAATGTATAAATTTACATGTTATCAATTTGTCTAAATACAATAAATACAAATACAAAAAATACTCGATCCCATGACCTTGGCGACCCATTTCGAAGCTGTAATCAATAGAGCTGTCGTGTGTTCGAACCACTCGTTTAACTGCCTCCGTGGTCTAGTGGCTAGTGCCATGGACTCCTGATCCGGAGGTCCTGGGTTCGATTCCCAGGGGGGAAACACAAAGTTGATATTTGAGAATTTATCACTTTGTGAATTATACCCCAGTTTCGGGCTTCGGAGGGCACGTTAAGCCATTGGTCCCGGTCGCTGTCTTTAATAGTGGTCGTTACTCAAACCATGTCAGAGCCCTGATAGTTGTGCTACTAGGCGGTTTAAAACTCTGACACCAGGGTTGATCGGGTCGATAGACTCGATACCCACTCGACAGAAAATTCTAGTGATCCGTTCAGTAAAGTTAAATATTACTGTGATTGGAAAATTACACAAATATTACATGCTCTATTTAGCAAGTCTTCTTCCAAAAATGTTTTTGGATCGTGAAAATCCACACTCTCACCATAATTGTTCAAGTATTTGAATTATAATGCATACATACATATAATCTCACCTTTATCCCTAATGGGGTAGGCAGAGCGTAAACGACCTAAACAAAGGTCGTCCCGCCACGTCTGATAAAGTTTTGAGGGTTATCCCATAGAATAAATTACAAAATACTGAAATTAAATTACATATATTTTTGTCTTTTCATAATCAAAGTTATAGTTGGTAAATGTTAGAAGAATGAATAGAGAAAGGATTTCACGATCACTTACAATTCAAATAAGCTAACCGCTATACAAAGCTTCTTTTATGTAATAAAGAACACTTATACGACGATAAAGTTCCACAATAATCCATTAGTGGTGTAACATTACACGAAGTCAGCATTATACGACTGCTTACGTAATAAAACTCTACACATAAGCTAACAAATTAAAAATACCGACGGAGATTACGTACGCACGCACAATCCCTCAAAAAGGGTCCTGAATGTCTGTTTTTCGTTATACAGCACGTCCACGGTACGGAAACGGTACGATGACGATATCGTCACGAGACCGTGGCTCTGATTTTCCATACACACATGTAATCACGCCTTTTTACCAAACGGGGTAGGCAGAGCGTAAACGACCTAAGCATTAAGATAAAGTTTTGAGGGTTATTTAAGATAGGTTTGTAGGTATATTGCTGTTGTGACAGGTTGTCAGCCCATCGCCTAAATTTCAATATACTAAAACCCTCGGATCCCTTAGCTGGTTTTTACAGCATGCCTGGGACGAAGTGCAGCTGGCTTATTCGATGTTTTTCTCTCGCTCCCAAGTCAGCATATCGAAATGAAATTAATTATAATTTATTGCAGGCAAACATGATATAAAAAGTTCCTAAATAGAATGTGATCAGCAAGTTGCGCCAAAACTGGCATGCAAAACAAGAGGTTTTCTATTTAAAATCTATAAAGCAAATAATTACATTCACTAATAAAATGTTAAATAACAATAACTAAAATAAAATTTTCAAACGACACTATGAATATATCGATATGATATATCGTCGATGATATCGTCCACCTATACTATACTTCTTACTCAGAACACGGGATGGGAATCAATGCCGTGCCGTTGCCGTGACGTTACCGTACCGGCGAGTTGAAAAGCGTGCCATGTAATTTCATTAATTTTCATCAAGATTTTCATACATTACCTCTTGTACGATATCGTCGATAATATCGTATCGTTGTCGTTGCCGTACCGTATATTGTAAAAAAACTCAATGTTTGCCAGGACCGGCTAACCTTTCTCCGTGCAAAGGTTTTTGATGTGACACATATTTTAATATACATTAACACAATACCTGTCCTTTGTTATTCCACGTACGGGCTGATGTCAGGAAACTGCGATTTACCTTGGTCAGCAAAATAATGTCGAGGAACTCATTAAGATGTACTTCTTTATTTATTTTATTTATTTAACTTTATGCACAAAAAGTTACATGGGCGGACTAAACGCCAAGGGCATAATCTACCAGTCTATCTTAGGGTATGTGGAAATGAGAAGGCAGGTGCAAAAAGTTTTTTCTGCTGCTGGAAATGGGCCGACCTACAAAATCTAATGGATAGGTATAAAAGGGTATCTATAGCTATACTCACCACAAAACAGGTGGATTCACGAGCGCTTTGAAACGTTTTATTCACAACAAGAAACATTGCTGCTCAACTGCTCATCTCTTAGATTCATTTTCTCTGTGTTACCAAATAAATACAGGCCCAACACTTCAAAGTTGGAATGAAGTGTGATATTCTGGGTGAGCTCGATCCATTGTCGACTCTGTTTCTGTCGCTCCCGACGTGGAGACACCCATAACAAATCTATCCTTTTACCGACAACGACGTGACACATACATGTAATCACGCCTTTATCCCTAATGGGGTAGGCAGAGCGTAACCGACCTAAACAAAGGTCATTCCGCCACGTCTGACAAAGTTTTGAGGGTTATTTAAGATAGATTTGTAGGTATATTGCTGTAGTGACAGGTTGCCAGCCCATCGCCTAAATTACAATAAAACGAAACTCCGAGGGTACCAACCAGCTAAAGGATCCGAATCCCTTAGCTGGTTTTTACAGCATGCCCGGAAGGAAATGCAGCTGGAAAATTCAATTTTTATTCAGCATGGTAGAAAATATATGAAGTAATAGTATTTCAAATCGGCACTACACGTGTGACGTAGCATAAAGGGTTATATTATTTAGAGTGAAGTCCCAAGGCAATACTTCGTTATGTATAATGGCAAAAGGAAGGGTATGTTCTATTTTAGTCCTTAGCAGGACAACTCACAATCGACGAGCTTTATTTCTTTGTCCTGTTCGTTCAGTAACCCTTCAGTCCCTTTAGTCTCCGTCCATACTACCATACTAATATAATTAACTATAATATTAACTTCTTCCATGCTGGCCTGGGAGCGAGAGAAAAACAGAATGTACCATTTCCTCCTGAGCATACTGTAGAAACCAGCTAAGGGATCCAAGGGTTTCAGCATATTGCTATTTAGGCGATAGGCTGACAACCTATATTTACAGCAGTATACCTACAAAATCTATCTTAAATAACCCTCAAAAACTTTGTCAGACGTGGCGGAATGTCCTTTGTTTAGGTCATATTTTACGCTCTGTCTACCCCATTAGGGATAAATGCGTGATTATATGTATGTACGTATGTACAAAATGTATCGATATTTTTATCTTCTTCCTCTTAGCGAGTGGATTCTCGATTCGAACGACCTAATAAACCCTGGTGTCAGAGTTTTCAAACCGTGAGAACTATGAGAGTGATCCTGATCGTGTTATTAATTTCTAGAGCAGATTGAACATTCTATATTTCTCTATCGCTTTCAGTCCGGCATAGGAAAAAGTTTCCCCTCAGTTACTATTTCTCTGTAGACTGTGGTTTGTGAGGGAACACTCTTTCAGGAAGTGAAAAAAAAGGGTTTTTCCTACAAATTGGTTAATTAAGGTGAACATTTTGTATAGAAAAGCCAATTTATATTTTCACTTTCTGCTAAAATTTGTTCAGTATCGTTGAGCAACCCCTATCAGTGTGCTGGATGCTGTCCCTTACGCCCGGTATTTTTCTATCGCTTTCAGTCCGGCAAAGAAAAAAGTTTCCCCTTAGTTTCTATTTCTCTATAAAGCTGTGGTTTGCGAGGGGGCACTATTGTGGCCTCTCCACTCGTAGACTCGTATCGACCTTAAGTGGCAGTAATACCCTGTAATCGCATTGGGGCACGCTTTCAGATCGATTTGAAGAAAGTTCCGCGTTCTATATAGAGAACAACATTGTTACGTATTACGAAACCATGATTTTTACATACGTAAATCATGGTTTTATGCTTTCTTTCACGCTGGCCAGGGAGCAAGAGAAAAACGTAGAATGTTCCAGCTGCATTTTCTACCGGGCATGCTGTAAAAAGCAGATAAAGGATCCGAGGGTTTAAGTATATTGTAATTTAGACGATGGTGTGATATCTGTCACTACAGCAATGTATTTACGAATACAAATCTATCTTAAATAACCCTCGAAACTTTATCAGCCGTGGCGAAACATCCTTTGTATAGGTCGTTTACGCTCTGCCTTCCCTAGGGATAAGAACGTGATTATTTGTGTGTGTGTGTGTGTGTGTGTGTGTGTGTGTGTGTGTATGTGTATGTGTGTGTGTGTGTGTGTGTGTGTGTGTGTGTGTGTGTGTGTGTGTGTGTGTGTGTGTGGGTATGTGTGTGTGTGTGTGTGTGTGTGTGTGTGTGTGTGTGTGGGTATGTGTGTGTTAATCACGCGTTTAAGGTAGAGCAGTCACAGCTGAAACTATTTTGTCATCTGACGAACTTTGAGGTTATACACACATGAGATTTTACCAAACTATCATTATACGGAGTGTAAAGGACACACCACAAACTGATAGGGGTTGCTCAGTCAACGACACTGAACAACTTCCACCAGAGAATTCTATCAGGAAGTGAAACAAAAAAAGGCTTTTCCATACAAATTGTCTGATCGAGATGGACATTTTGTATGCAAAAGCCAATTGATTTTTTCAATACCTGAAAGAGTTTCTTGGTAGGAGTTGTTCAGTATCGTTGACTGAGCAACCCCTATTAGTTTGCTAACATCCGGTATAAGCTCATATCAGAATCAGATCAGGATTGCATATTACTGTAGCGGCAGTTTATCAGCCCATCGTTTAAATTACTTACCATGTACAAAAGCCTCCAATCTCTCTGGTAACTTTTACAGAACTTCCAGGAAAATTAATAAGAGGATTCTATAAGCTTCCATGCTGGACTGGACAGAAGAACGTAGAATGTGCCAGCTGCATCTCCTTCCGGGCATGCTGTAAAAACCAGCTAAGGGATTCAAGGGTATATTGTAATTTAGGCGATAGGCTGACAACCTGTCACTACAGCAATATCCAGTTCTATCTTAAACAACCCTCAAAACTTGTCAGACGTGGCGGAACGACCTTTGTTTGGGTTGTTCACGCTCTGCCTAACCTATTAGGGATACAGGCGTGATAGTATGTATGTATGTATGGTACATTCTATGACTTTTATATGGAGGGATGAGTAGCCACTAGCATGGAAGAAATGATTTCTTGGAGATCATTAAACCCCCATTAGGGAGTGAATCGGCACAATAACTAATTCAACTTTTCATACACGAGGGAACACGTTTAGATAAGGCTGAAAGCATTTCTCATACAGGAAAATGCAAATGGCTGACTGAATTCCATAGGCGGGGAGTTCGCCTGCTTTTTAATTTACCGAGTGCCACCATTACCAACCTTATCGGGCCGGTAACCCTCAGATCTAAAATAGGGCAGCTCTGAAATTGGCACCGATTCGGCAGAAACAAGGTGTTATTATTTTTGTTGTTATTTTTTAGTTTTCTTCCATCCTGGACTGGGAGCGAGAGAGAAACATAGAATGTACCAGCTGCATTTCCTCCCGGGCATGCTGTAAAAGTCAGCTAAGGGATCTGAGGGTTTCAGTATATCGCAATGTAGGCGATGGACTGACAACCTGTCACTACAGCAATATACATACAAATCTATCTTTAATAACCCTCAAAACTTTGTCAGACGTGGCGGAACGACCATTGTGTAGGTCTTTTACGCTCTGCCTACCCCATTAGGGATAAAGGCGTGATTATATGTATGTATCTATATGTATTTTTTAGTGATAAGTAAATTATAATTTATTGTTTCCCATATTTTGTATTTGTGCACGTCGTATCTGCCTCTCAGAATGCTATTTCACTAGCCTAGGTCTGCTGGAAGAGATTTCTTTTTAGAAATCTGTGCCTGTTGTGTCTTTGTTTTATATGTATATGTCCTTTGCATTTTATTGTGTACAATAAACTGTTAAATAAATAATAAATAAAGTGTAACTAAATTAACTCCATAAAGCCCTGCCAGGTTTTAAAATGACAAGGGCTTATAGGAAGTGCATAAGTCCTTCTTTTATTCTTTCTCTCACAGATTTTTAAAATTTGGGTCAAGGCTATACCTGCACTTTTTTGTCATAAGAAAACAGAAAAGGACGAACAAATAGACGAACAAATTTTAATCTTGTCAAATCACTACATAGTATAAAACAAAGTCGCTTTCTCTATCCCTTTATCCCTATGTATGCTTATATCTTTAAAACTACGTAACGTATTTTGATGCGGTTTATTTTAATGGATAGAGTGATTCAAGAGGAAGGTTTATATGTATAATACAAGCATAATATAGTAGAGAAAGACTATAATGATTTCAGTGCGAAGCCGGGGCGGGTAGCTAGTCTAAAATATATGGTAAATAAATCGTGGTATGGGAGGGCACAGATAGACTAAAATCCTTCAAATTCAAACTGATAGAAGTCAAATATATTTGTCTACAGTGCCGTCCTTTTCTGTTTTAACATGATAGAAAATGACAGGTATGATTTTACTTTAGTTATTCGTGTTTCCGTCGAATCGGGGCAATTGCCTCCTTATTCAGATTATCCCAAGAATGCCCCGATGTTGAAATTTAAAACGGTACGGTGGTTATTGGGCCTTAATGGAGTTGGGACTGCCCTATCAGGCCCTACACACTTCCAATGGCGGTATAAACAATGAAAATAAATGTGCACATAATTCGACCGGGCTGTATAAAATATGTTTCGGTGGAGCCGGGCCCGTAGGCTGCTATTTCAAAAACTCATTGGCTTGTCGATGGTTTGTTCAGTGATTTTGTTACGAATTTGTATTTTGCTGAAAGTTCAGATCTACGATCATTTTCATTTGTGAGTGTAACAGACGTTTATAGTTCAACTAGCGACCCGCCCCGGCTTCGCACGGAAATTATCAGTGTTTCTCTACTATATTATGCATGTATTATACATATAAACCTTCTGCTTGAATCACTCTATCTATTATAGGAAAACGCAGCAAAATCCGTTGCGTAGTTTTAAAGATTTATGCATACACAGGGATATAGGGACAGAGAAAGCGACTTTGTTTTATCAATACATACATAAAATCACGCCTTTATCCCTTATGGGGTACGGGGCAGAGCGTCAAACGCCTAGTGAAAAGGCGTTTCCGCCACGTCTGACAAAAACTGAGGGCAATTTAAGATTGTAATTTGTATTGCTATAGTGACAGGTTGTCAGCCCATCGCCTAAATTACAATACACTGTAACCCTCGAGTCACTTTTTTTTTGTTTTATATTATGTAGTGATATTAAAAATGGCTTCCTCCGTTACCTAAAAGGGAATAAATATGCATGATTTTTTTAAAATTATAAATAAGAATTATTATCACCATTAATAAACAAATGTGAAAGAATTTTCGCATAATATTAATTAGTTTACGAGTTTATCATCTCCCTAGCCTTATCCCGTATATCACGGGGTCGGCTTCCTAATCTAGGGTATTGAACGAGGGTACTGGTTTTTACACGGAGCGACTGCCATCTGACCTCCGCAACCCAGAAGGGAAACCAGACCCAATCCTAGATTAGGTCTGAGTTTTGAAGCCGCCAATGCTTAGCACTGGCCTCTGACATGGCTTAGCGACTAATATCTACGGTATTAAACAATATTAACTGGGACCCACGGCTTAACGTGCCTTCCGAAGCACGGAAAAAGCACCGAATAAACGTAGTGAATTCGAAAACCGAAAAACACATTGATACGTGGTGGAAATTAGTTTACGAGTTATGATGCTTTAAATCGGTTTGTTAAAAAGAGAGGTCCGAACTAGTAGATGACAGGAGCGCCATACTATTTCCATGTTAAATGTTGTTTCAAAGAGAAAGATAGATAGACTAGCTTAATAATGGTATATCTCGGTGAATTCTCTTTGATCAATATCAATTTTACTAATGTTTTTCACTGATGTTATTATAATTATGAATATGTTCAGATACCGAAAATATTTTATAAGGATGTACTCTATTGGCATGCTCGTCACTTGTAATGCAAAGTGCAATCTTCACGGACCTTTGCTGTAAATTTTCTGGAAGAAAGAACTACAAGTAAAAAAGATACTCTCCTATACAAGCTGATCACTACGATTAGAAAATTAGTATGGGCCAGCCAAAAATTGCACTTGCCTAAGGTTTTTTGTATGAAACTTATTCAGTTCACTGAGCTAATATTATACTAGCGTATATGGAACAGACATTACCACAGAAAACTGTTAAATATCGTGTACCCAAAAGCCGCGCGGGAAGGGGGCGGGAAACCGGATTGATGCAAAGATTAAAGAAAATTAAGAAACAGATGCGTCTTTCAATAAATCTGCCTACAACTACTTTTGAACTATAATTTTAGGTACGTATTATTTAAAACGAAGATTTTATTAATGTTTCTTATTAGATTAGGATACATTTCGTTAGTCACGCTCTCTTAAGGGGAAGGCAGTGAATTCAATTTAGATTACAGTGATACTATTTACAAAAAAAATACTACTATTTTTTTTACGTAGGTAGCAAAAAACAAAAGTTGTCGGTAATTTTTACTAAAAAAGAAAAAAATTGTTACACATAGTTTCCTATTACTAGTGTTTTTGTGCTTTAGAAGGCACGTTTCACCGTTATCCATCATTTATTCGTTTCTAAAGTGCAATAAGTTATTTTTCACTATACAACGAAACTTTATACAATTATACCTAATGTTACCATCTGTGCCTGATAAAAACTTTCAAATCTTTGTCTTCATCAAATCAGTTACGTTGGCACAGTCAACCCCTTTCAGTTTTTGGGACATCGTCCATTATACCCTTTATTTTACATCTATTTTGCAGGAATAGGTAATATGAAATAGGTAATAGGCTATTCTTGATCGACAACGTACGAGATGATAATCATTAAGATACAGAGAAATTGAATATTCGAAGATCTTTTGAATTTTTTATGTAAGTGATGCCTGATGGAGGTGAACTATATAGTATACTAGCGACCCGCCCCGGCTTCGCGCGGAAATCATCAGTGTTTCTCTACTATAATATTATGCATGTATTATACATATAAAACTTCCTCTTGAATCACTCTATCCATTAAAAGAAACCACATCAAAATCCGTTGCGTAGTTTTAAAGATCTACGCATACATAGGGATATAGGGACAGAGAAAGCGACTTTGTTTTATACTATGTAGTGATTAATAAACGAGGTGTGGAAATCACCAAATGCATACGAGGTTTTAGTAATACGAGTATGAATTTGATGCTTATCCCCGAGGTAAGTACTATGCTTTACATATCGAATAAAAATACTTTAAAATAAGAGAAAATTAAAGAATGAAAGTACGACGAAATATTAAGCAAAATATAACGCCACTTGCGTAGGAAAATTTATTTAATTCGCTAGTAGACATTTTGTGTAATATACTGACTATTTAATTTGCTGATGTTTCATACATACATACATAGAATCACGCCTTTATCCCTTACGGGGTAGGCAGAGCGTTAAACGCCTAGCAAAAGGCGCTTTCGCCTCGTCTGACAAAAATTGAAGTCAATTTTAGATTGAAATGTGTATTGCTATAGTGACAGGTTGTCAGCCCATCGCCTAAATTACAATACACTGTAACCTTCGAGTCCCTTTTGCTGACTTCTACAGCATGCCCGGGAGGAAGGGCAGTTGGGACATGCTATGTTTTCTATCTCTCCCAGTCCAGCATGGAAGGCAATGGATGTTTCATGATGGGTAATAAATCCACAAACCAAAATTTTGGGGTTATAAAAATCACAGAGTAAAAATTTCATATCTTATCACTTTTTTATAACCTAATTTCCTGTTCTATGCGACATAGATAGTACTGGCCAGTTCGATATTTAAAATAAACTCAACTCAAATTCGAATCAAATTTCTTTGAACATTCGATATCCATTCGATTTATTTATTCGATTCCGAAAGTTCAGACAAAGGCATCAACAATTTTTTTTCTTGTAATTTGACAGTTCTTTTTTCAAATAACTTTGCAGTGTAGGTTTCAAAACTTATACTAACCGTATACTGTTGGGGTTGTGTGAACCACTTACCGAGCATGAGATATGTTAAGTTGTTTTATAATTCGGGGTGTAAGGGACAGCGTCCCACAAACTGATGTCGTTCAGTCAACGACACTGAAAAACTTCCACCAGGAAATTCCTACAAGAGGTAAAAAAAATATATTTTGGCTTCTCCATACAAATTGTCTGATCGAGGTGGACATTTAGTATGGAAAAGCCAATTTTTATTTACACTTCCTGAAAGAATTTCTTGGTGGAAGTTGTTCAGTATCTTGAACTGAGCAGCCCCTATCAGTTTGCGGGATGCTGTCCCTTACACCCGGTATAAATTGTACGTATTTAGCGCTCGCGGAAAACAATAAGTTTTATGAAGTAACTTGGATGTTCATTAGTTAATAACGCACCTCTTGGTACGTAAAGTTCTAATACTGAACTTAGCAGTTTTCTTTATTAGCTTTCCGCCTTCCTTCTCTTACTTGCTTTATATTACTACTAGCGACCCGCCCCGGCTTCGCACGGAAATTATCAGTGTTTCTCTACTATATTATACATGTATTATACATATAAACCTTTTTCTTGAATCACTCTATCCATTAAAAGAAATCGCATCAATATCAGTTTCGTAGTTTTAAAGATTTATGCATACATAAGGGATATAGGGACAGAGAAAGCGACTTTGTTTTATACTATGTAGTGATTGGGGGTAGAAACATAGGTAAGTAAATACCTGAAATATTGGGCCATTATCATCATCAGTATGTATCAGTCTATTACTGCCTCCGTGGTCTAGTGGTCAGAGCCATAGGCTAACGATCCGGAGGTCCTAGGTTCTATTCCCAGGGGGGCAACACAAAGTTGATATTTGTCAATTTATCACTTTGTGAGGTTTTTCCTAAATTAGTTAGGGTATTGCAGGCTAAATTACCTGATTGTACGAAAAGAAAAAGGATTCCTGGTTTCCGAGGGTACGTTAAGCCGTCGGTCCCGGTCGCTATCTTTGATGGTAGTCGTTAGTCAAACTATGTCAGAGGCCCAGAGGTAATAGCTGTGCTACTACGCGGTTTGAAAACTCTGTCACCAGGGTTCATCGGGTCGTTCGACTCGAGAATCCACTCGCTAAGAAGAAGAAGTCCTCTTGGAGATTAAGGTGAAATGGAAACTATTATTTGAAATTTCGTTTCTGTATTATAATACCTTTAATAACATTTAAAAATTAACATTAAAATTAAAATTAACATTTTTCTTCCATGCTGGACTGGGAGAGAGAGAAAAACATAGAATGTTCCAGCTGCCCTTCCTCCCGGGCATGCTGTAGAAGACAGCAAAAGGGACTCGAGGGTTACAGTGTATTGTAATTTAGGCGATGGGCTGACAACCTGTCACTACACATTAGCAATACACATTACAATCTAAAATTGCCCTCAATTTTTGTCAGACGCGGCGAAAGCGCCTTTTACGAGGCGTTTAACGCTCTGCCTACCCCGTAAGGGATAAAGGCGTGATTTTTATATATATATATATATATATATATATAATAACATTGAAGTAAGTAAAAGTCACCTTCAAGTAATCCTGCTGTATCTAGGCAAAGTCACTTTCGTCTTGTAGAATATAGATCCTTACTTTATTCGGCCTGAGCTTAATTCGTATGGCAACTGAAAAGTGTTTAATTTATTTTATTCTGAATATTTCAGATTAGTTAAATACATACATACATAAAATCACGCCTTTATCCCTTACGGGGTAGGCAGAGCGTTAAGCGCCTCGTAAAAAGCGCTTTCGCCGCGTCTGACAAAAATTGAGGGAAATTTTAGATTGTAATGTGTATTGCTAATGTGTAGTGACAGGTTGTCAGCCCGTCACCTAAATTACAATACACTGTAACCCCCGAGTCCCTTTTGCTGTCTTCTACAGCATGCCCGGGAGGAAGGGCAGCTGGAACATTCTATGTTTTTCTATCTCTCCCAGTCCAGCATGGAAGAAAGGTTAGTTAAATACGCCCATGTTTAATTATCCTATGAACTTGAACTCTATGCCCTTGTTTGCTTGTGAAGCCGTTATTAAGATAACATCTTAAGCATTTATCCGTATATATATATATATATGTATGTTTAGATACCTGAACAATGGTCGTTCCGCCATGGCTGACAAAGTTTTGAGGGCTATTTATGATAGATTTGTAGGTAAATTGCTGTAGTGACAGGTTGTCAGCCTATAGCCTAAAATGCAATATACTGAAACCCTCGGTTCTCTTAGCTGGTTTTCACAGCATGCCCGGGTGGAAATGCAGCTGGCACATTCTATGTTTTTCTCTTGCTCCCTGTCCAGTATACGGATGAATAAACTAAAGGAAAATCAGTGACTTTAATTGCCCTTCAACTAAGAGATTCTCTTACCCTCAATATAATAATCACTATCACTACATAGTATAAAACAAAGTCGCTTTCTCTGTCCCTATATCCCTATGTATGCATAAATCTTTAAAACTACGCAATGGATTTTGATGCGGTTTCTCTTAATGGATAGAGTGATTCAAGAGGAAGGTTTATATGTATAATATAATAATAATAACAGCTTTTATTTCCAAAATTATGTGTAATATTATATGTATAATACATGCATAAAAGTGAAGCCGGGGCGGGTCGCTTGTTTATTAATAAAAAAATGTGTTGTGACATAACATACCTAATAGAATTGTCCTAGTTGAATTGTGTGAAGAAAACAAAGTGTGCATGTAGAAAAGAAAGCATTTAGGTACCGGGCCATTTCAAATTTATGGGCTGACAACCTGTCACTACAGCAATATACCTACAAATCTATCGTAAATAACCCTCAAAACTTTGACAGACGTGGCGGAACAGCCTTTGTTTAGGTTGTTTACGCTCTGCCTACCCCATTAGGGATAAAGGCGTGATTATGTGTATGTATGTATGTATGTCAAATTTTGTTTCCTTGATAAATTATTCGGGGATACCAAGCTTGAGCTCTGCGACTGACAACTGTCGAGTACAACTCGATTAGCAGCACGCACGTGAGGGTAACCCGATTTCACTCTGACATTTGAAATCAATTTATTATTTAACAGCTAAATTTAGGCTTTCAGCTGAATTCACCTTCCATGCTGGACTGGGAGAGATAGAACCTTCCATGCTGGACTGGGAGAGATAGAAAAACATAGCATGTTCCAGCTGCCCTTCCTCCCGGGCATGCCGTAGAAGTCAGCAAAAGGGACTCGAGGGTTACAGTGTATTGTAATTTAGGCGATGGGCTGACAACCTGTCACTGTAGCAATACACATTTCAATCTAATATTGCCCTAAAAATTTAGTTGTCAGACGTGGCGAAAGCGCCTTTTACGAGGCGTTTAACGCTCTGCTTACCCCGTAAGGGATAAAGGCGTGATTTTATGTATGTATGTAAATTTAGGCGGTCTGGATTCGAGGCAAAATTTATGATAAGAACATGACGTGATCTAAGTTATTTGGGGTATTCCACGGGGTGTCGGGCACGTTACGTAGTTTTTCTTTTCAAAAATACTTAATTTAGTACATACATACATACATATAATGAGCCCGATGGTGTAGTGGATAGGGCCGCTGCCTCCTGAGCAGGGAGGTCGTGGTTCGAATCCCACCACGTACCAATGTGTTTTTCGGTTTTCGAATTACATATGTACGTTTCTTCGGCGATTTTTCCGTGCTTCGGAAGGCACGTTAAGCCGTTGGTCCCGGTCAATATCGTTTAATACCGTAGATATTAGTCGTTAAGCCATGTCAGAGACCAGTGCTAAGCATTGGCGGCTTGAAAACTCTGACCTAATCTAGGATTGGGTCTGGTTTCCCTTCTGGGTTGCGGAGGTCAGATGGCAGTCGCTCTGTGTAATAACCAGTACCCTCGTTGAATCCCCTGGATTAGGTAGCCGACCCCGTGAGATACGGGATAAGGCTAGGCAGATGATGATACATACATACATATAATCACGCCTTTATCCCTAATGGGGTAGGCAGAGCGTAAACGACTTAAACAAAGATCGTTCCGCCACGTCTGACAAAGTTTATAGGGTAATTTATAATAGATTAGGTAGGTATATTGTAGTAGTGACAGGTTGTCAGCCTATCGCCCAAATTGCAATATACTGAAACCCTCGGATCCTTTAGCTGGTTTTTACAGCATGCCCGGGAGGAAATGCAGCTGGCACATTCTATCGCTCCTAGTCCAGCATGGAAGAAATAATTAATTAATTTAGTATTTGTCGTAATACGCATTATAGTTGGCAGACTAAAAAGTTATACCTATGTGACAAAAATACGTAAAAAATCTTCCATGCTGGCCTGGAAGCGAAAGAAAAACATAGAATGTGCCAGTTGCATTTCCTCCCGGGTATGCTGTAGAAACCAGCTAAGGGATCCGAGGGTTTCAGTGTATTGGAATTTAGGCGATGGGCTGACAACCTGTCACTACAGCAATTTACCTACAAATCTATCATAAATAGCCCTCAAAACTTTGTCAGACGTGGCGGAACGTTTTTTAGGTCGTTTACGCTCTGCCTACCCCATTAGGGATAAAGGCGTGACTATATGTATGTATGTATGTATAAAAGTACGTAAACAAAAAACTAAAAGAACGATGTAACGTACCCGACATTTTCGTGGAATGCCCCGTTTACACAATACTAAAAGAAGGATTTTCTTAGCATGAGGCATTAAGAATTTACAAGTAGGCCATTAATGGGCTCGAATCTAGATACCACCGGCTAAAACTAAAGTTAAAATCTATCTGTCACTTTCAAAATAATGAAATTGAAAAAGGACAGGCATAATAAATAATAATAACAATATTTTAATGTAAATTCCAACAAACAGTTATCCTTTTATACAATTTTTCGTAGGTTCACTAAGAAAACGTAAACACCAATTCAAATGGCCGACCCGCACTAACCTTCCAACTGACAGAGCGCGAGCGTGACGTCACACGTCGCGATTCTTCTCATAGACTAAGGAGATTACACCATGTAGCCTTACACAGGTGATTTATACACTTTGTCCGCTAGATTTTGACGCGCATTTGCACGTTTTGCCAGTATTACTGTCAATTTGATACGCCATGCCACGCGATATCATATGACGGCGGATAAAAATTACAGATAACGCATAAACTAGACTATACATCAAAAACCGGAGAAATTAGACCTCATGTCCTTTTCCAATGTTTTTAGCCTGAAAGTGACAGATAGATTTTAATGTTAGGTTTAGCCGGTTTAATCTAGAATTAAGCCCATTATCTATTAAATCAAGAAGGCAAATAATATTATGGTTCTAAAATTTTCCAAATTACGAAAAAAAGGGAATTATTTAGATACAGCTAAAAAAATTAAAGTGTTTCTTACTGCAAATAATCATAATCAAATAACTTTGACCCAATATGACAAAGCAGTAGTATTTTTTATTAAAGACTTTTTCTCTTAGTTGATATTTGATTTTCTTTTAGTTGATGGTATGGGCATTTAAGTCGCAGACCGCCAGACTACGTCGGAAAGACGCTTCGACCTCACTGTCTAAGGCCCTAGATCACGCGGCAGACCAACTTCTTTGGCTGGCTTGACGTCGTGAAAGCGGGCTGATATTTGATTCTAAGGCTCGTATTTATAAAGCAATCTCAAGATCGAGAGTAATATTAAGTATGGATTTGACAGGTCCTTTAGTACTGAAATGACATTTCTAATACGGACTCAAACTAGCTGTCAATCTCAAGTGCTGTTTATAATTGCTGGGCAAAGTTCTTTCAAAACTATAATTTGCGCCATACTTAAGGCGTCATATTAATTACCTACGTCCACACAAACTATACATTCATGTCCAAATTGTTTTATCCTTGATGGGCAGTTTGATAGTTTAGTTCGCTGACCACCGGAAATCCTTCATAACCATTAAATTGGGATGCTCGTTTCACTGTTAATTATTACCAACGGTCATTAAGGATTTTGAGAAAATTTAAAAATGGAATTCAAGGCGATATTCAACGCTCTTCTAATACAGGGTGCTCCACTCCAATTTATTCACATAAAATGAAATAAAGCTATATTTAACAAAAAAAATGAGTCGTCGGTTACTTTTGACTTTAAGGAGGAGGGAGGTTATTGGATAAGGTGTATGTGCCTTAATAAAAATGTATTTTTAAAGTAAAAATCATGAAATTAGTGAAAATCTGATGGTCAAATATAATACAAATTTCTAAATGGTAGATTTCCAAAAGGCGTTTAGCTTAGCTTCTCTCTCGCTCTTCTATGCTAGACTGGGAGCGAGAGAAAAACATAGAATTTACCAGATGCATTTCTTCCCAGGCATGCTAGGGTTTCAGTATATTGCAATTTAGGCGATGAGCTGACAACCAGTCTTAAATAACCCTCAAACTTTGTCACACGTGGCGGAACGACCTTGGTTAGGTAGTTCACGCTCTATCTACCCCATTAGGGATTAGGGATATAATATTAGATACAGTATTTAGAAACAAATATTATCTTTCTCGAGTGGCGACTACGTACCGGAACACGCAGGTAGACCTCCCAGGTAAACCGACGTTTCGATGATCTCATATAGGTCGCTGGAAGTTACTGGACGCGGGTAACACTACTGGATAGCACATCATATTGTGTGGCTGTTAGTGGCGAAGGGTCCACACAAGCCGATTCCCGCCGGCTTCCCTTTTAATAATTCCACCTCCACCAAATCCGGAATTACGTCGAAACTATGAAGTACTTAAATGTTTTTTTTCCTTTGGCTTACCCTCGATAAAATTGCACCCCTCGATACTGGTGGCTATTGAAATTAATCAGCTCGCAACCATGATGGCTGTAACGCGATTGAAACGTCGGGCATAGGTATTTATTTATCTCTTTTCCAATCTAAAATAAACCGTGCTTCGACCCGATACATTAATATAATGTGTACAAAGCGCGATAACATAAACAAATATTTTAATAAACGCTTAGGGCCGTATTTATAAACAGCGCTCATGAGTGACAGCGAGTTTGAATTCGTACCAGAAATGTCATTTCAGTACAAACTGGCCTGTCAAATCTATACTCTCAATATTGAGATCGCTTCATACATACGAGCCTAAGAGTATCTATTTACTAATGTCAGTCATCGCTTCGTATCCAGCCTGTATAACTGAGAACTAAGAGCAAAATTGAAGCAAGGTTCGTTAAGCAACTTATTTGCTCCGTTAAGTGTTATTTACTGCAGTATTGTGTATTTTTCAGATAGCAATGGCCGCCGCGCCGTGCGAGCTTAAAAATAAAAACAATATCAATACTTTACTGTAGCTATAGGACAAAATAAAATTTCATTGGTATGAGTATACAATACGGTATTTACAATTACTTAATGAAAATATAGAAAAAAACTAAAGGATTGTTTTAATGTCTGTGCAACTGTAAAGTAAGGAAAATGTAATGTATATACAAATTGTGTTGGTTTTGGGAACTATTGTGAAATGCTTTGATTCCGAAGTTGCTGTGTTTGATTCTAAACTTCGTAGTTGGAAATTTGTCATTGCGTTAAAGTACCACATTAATAGAATTTTGATAGTTAAGGGGCTCAGTAGCACCATGTCGGTCTAACCACATAGTCACAGTCTAATCCGTGGATAAGACCAGCTGAATGATTCAGCGTAAGATTCAATTAAATTTATTTTAAATGTCAATTTATTTCATTATAATTCCGCCAGTGTCAAGTGCGGATACTAAGATCTCAACGTAAGATCCATGAAGGACCACCTGATTGCGATTTCGACCACCCTCTAACTGTAATAGTTCGAGCGCCAAGCACATCCAAAGTAATGTTCCGTCGGTGTATGGTAATAAAGACAGTAGTGCCTTTGAGGCTTGGCCACACACTCTGTCTTTGCCGTCACTGGAACATGTGATGATATATTTGACTCATTTGTACAGTCATTATTTATATTGTTCTAGCTAGCCTATTAGATCCCACTGCTGGGCAAAGGCCTCCCCCGCGGTCTTCCACTCATCAGGGTCTAATGCAACCTCAGTTCAGTCTTTCAGATGGGCGTCGAGATCGTCACGCCATCTTTTTCGGGGTCTACCTTTACGCCGAAAACCGTCTTGAAGTACCCAATTTTCTGTGACGATCTTGGCCCGTCGATCCGGCTGCATCCGACAAACATGCCCAACCCACTCTCATTTGACAGTCATGCATGATGTAAACACACTTTTGGGTCGGTGAAAGTATATTTTTTTAACTGTAGATGCTGTAACATCAATACAATAAGTACTAGGCATGATTATTGAGAGAAGAGGGTCCGATGACCGATTGGTTTACATTACGTCTTACTTCCGTTCGCATTTCGTTCCAACCATTCATTAGATGTTATCATATCTCTCAAAACAGTTTTGAGATCGTCCGAATGCTCAATGAATGTTTTGAAAGATGTTTCTGGTTTCCCCGCCGTTCGACAAGATTTATTTTTTAACGAGAACCCAGGAAGAACGTCATCATTCATTCCAATGTGAATGTTTATCTTTAATTCCGAGCTTTTTCGTCTCTTTATTAAGCTTGTTTATCTTATTTTCCATTTCAAGAATTTATACGAGTCTTCATCTTGAGATTTTCATTTCTTCACGGCACGGCTTATTTATCGAATCATGCGAAAGGTAAGAAAATCTCTCAGATGGCATACTTTTCTGAGAAATTTGACGGTAGGTATTTCATTTTCTTTGTCATAATTCGGTTATACTAAGTATGGAGTGCTTGCGCTTGCAAGGGGCTTCTCGTATGCTTTTAAGCTAACTTCGTTATGAAGCTTGGAAGCCTTATTAGCGAGACAGGCGCCTTGCACGCGTCGTGTCGTGCGTCGCCGGCAGCCGGCAGCCGGCTGGGTGTAGCTATAGGAGCCGTTGGTTGTCAGCCGGGAACCGGCGCCCCAGGTGTCACAACAGCTGACGGCACAGCAGCCGCCTCGCGAACACATGGCGGAGCGTGCCAGCCGCGTGCCACACATCTCACTACAATTCATGAACATCACCCCCACAATACGGCTTCCGCCACATCAACATCATAATCGATCGCTCTCGAAAACAGCAGGTGCACTGTTTAGACCAAACGTTTTGAAAGAGCGCTTCAATAATTTAATAGAGCGCCCTGATCAAACGATAAGCGCAATTAAGTTGTTTCGTACTCGAGCATAATAGTTATTACGCTAGTTTAGTTAAACCGGTTGTTGATAATTTCTACGAACTACAAAGTCGGTTAAAACATCAATTACGGTTTCCATTCATTGAACGAAGTTTTGAATGAAACTGTCGTGTTCTTTGTACGACACATCCTGTGTTATTGTTGTCGTATACCTGCCTTCCCCTTCGATCTGCTATTTATAATTAGTCCTCTACCTGACGCCGTCCCCGACGTGATCGCAACAAAAAGATGCGTATTGTGTTTGTTTAAGAATCGGAGCGGTCCGTGTGCCGCATGGCGGCGCGGTGCGGGAAGCATTGTTGCATCTCGATCGGCATTCAAGGAGGCCCTCGTCGACTCAGGTATTTATGAATGAACGTGACGGGCAGGCGAGCGCGAGGCTCGGTCGCGGTCACAACCCAGGTAGAAAATTACACTTTTGGAATTCTTTCAACAGTTCACGTCGAGAAGGGCTACTCAACTCACCGCGAGGAGAAGCCGCAAAGCGGGGCGCGGGGGCCGGCACAGCGCATGCGCGAGCCGAGACGATCCTTCCCTCTCAGTTGATTTACAGCCGGCGCGAGCGTGGTACGTGCCGTCATGTGTCGCTCGCCAACTTTCTCGAGTAGTGATGTGATACGATACAGCAATATAGAGACTCCATGTCAATAGACGTGTTCTGTATATACTTAAATTAAATATTCATGGATTTATGACGGATCAAATGTGGAACAGTGGCGGAAAAAGTTATTAGTGAAAGTTACAAATGAACACAAATCGGATTGGATTTAAAATGAGGTGGTTACTAGTGACAGTGAGTGTGATGGCGTGGGAAACGATCTTGGCCGGGATCGCGCCCGCCGGGTCTTGCCCCCCAGTGTGTGCGTGCAAGTGGAAAGGTGGCAAGCAGACCGTGGAGTGCGTGGACCGGGCGCTCATCACCGTGCCCGAGCCTGTGGACCCCGCCACGCAGGTGCTGGACCTCTCCGGCAACAACCTGCAGATCCTGCCGCAGGAAGCCTTCGCCAGAACCGGCCTCGTCAACCTCCAGAGGGTTTACTTGCGGAGCTGCAACATCGGCCAAATACACGACCGAGCTTTCAAAGGCCTAACTAATTTAGTAGAGCTGGATCTCTCGCATAATTTACTCACTCAAATACCTTCCAACAGCTTCAAAGATGCTCCGTTTCTGAGAGATCTCACGCTATTACAAAATCCAATTTTGAAAGTTCATTCAGATGCATTGAACAATCTCGGAAGCATCGTTAAGCTCGACTTGTCTAGATGCGAGATTCGAGATATTGCACCAGACGCATTCAGGAATTTAAGATCTTTGGAGAATTTAAAGCTCAGTCACAATAAACTCCGAGATTTACCGCTAAGTTCATTAGAGAGGTTAGATAAACTGAGAGCAATAGATCTGTCGGATAACCCGTGGACGTGCGATTGCCGACTACGTGATCTAAAGCTGTGGCTGGAGAAACACAAGCTGTTGTCTACGCCAGCTTGCTCGGCGCCGACGAGACTAGCGAATCGGCCATTTGCAGAACTACACATAGATGAATTCGCTTGCAAACCAGAAATACTGCCAATAAGCAGACATATTGAGGCAGCAGTGGGAGAGAACGCCACAATTATATGCCGAACGGAAGCAATACCAAGCGCAAACATTAATTGGTATTGGAACGGTCGGTTGCTTCAGAACGGAAGTAATTTCAATTCCCATCAGAAGATTTATATATTTGAAGATGGCGACTCCAAAAAGAAATCTTCATTAATACTCACCAATACACAAGAAACGGATTCGGTTGAGTTATATTGCGTAGCGGATAATAAAGGAGGAAACGCTGAAGCCAATTTTACATTACATGTTACTCAAATGACTGTGGGAATGGCGTCTTTGGGGAGCGCGCAAATAGCGAGTCTGGGCGCCGCTTTGTTCTTAGTTATTGTCGTTATTTCCTTGGCTCTACTCATTACGTTCGTCCGGTTTCGTCCCACGCCGGCTTGTGAAAGCAAGACACCCAACACTATAGACCGGGTCGTGTCCGGGAATGAAGTACATCCAGCGACAACGGACAGACCGCAAGTTGCAGTTATGGCAAATAGACAAGAAACAACAAACTACAATGATGTTAAATGTAATCCGGTTTCAAAGCCGCCAAGAGTAAATGATATACCGTACACTACCAATCATTATGAAGGTAGGGGCAGTGTGGTGACCGCCGGCGGGCCGGTGGTCGTGTCACCCACCGTGTCCACCGGCATAGACCCGGACCTCATCAACGACACAAGGCCGGACAGCGTCGCTCGCCCCGGGAGCGGTGAGTACGCCCGCGAGGCTTCCGACTCATTATATCCGTCTGGTCTCTGGGATCAAATGAAGATGCACCAAGCGAGTAACCTGGCCCGAGCTGTGAGTTCGGCGATACCGGCGTATTACAACGACCGGACGCCGATAATTGAGAACTGCAGCGTGGACGGATCGCAGGAGGAGTTGGGGTACGCGAGCCGGACGTTTCCGCGGTCGCACGCGGTGGCGGCGGCGCCGGTGACGACGGCGGCCGGCGACGCACCGTACCCGGCTGACTACGGGTTGCCGGTGGGGGGCGCGCGGACGCTGCGGGTGTGGCAGCGCGCGCCACCCGTGCTGCCTCCGGTCGCCGCGCTCAAACGAGTGCTCACCATCACCAGACCCTCCGCCGAGGAGGGCTACCACGACGGCTGTGCAACTGACGTGTAGACTCTATTACATATCTAGTTAAAACCAATTGTAAATATCGTAAAATAGGACTCGTCTATATACGTACGGTATGTGTAATCTATACCTACACAGGTTGTTAGTGTATAATATTTTTTGTATCATATAATTTATTTAGATATATAAGGGAAGGTTAAAATTGGATCCGATTGTGAGGGTCCGCGACTGACTAGTTGAAGGAAATAAGTGTAAATTATTACGTGATACGGAGTGGTATTGTCTATGATCGCCAAATAATAAATACTGAATATAAATATTATTATCTTGATTGTTGAAAACCAATTAGGATGTTACATGACTATAATTAATGCCTACGTATAAGAGACACGACCTAATTATCCAAAGATATTCAATTTCCCCTTCAAAGTAATATAATAAAACTATGTTACTATTACTGCAGTCGGAAGCGTTGTTTGTGTGGATATGAAGCCATGTGGCGCAACACGCGGGCTCCACAGAGAGCACGTCCCGATGTTCGCAATATTGTGCTATTCAGAACCAGTAGAGTGTGAACCATTTGCCAAACTTGTTTATATCAGTCGACTGTGATGGAAGATAATTATGTTACATATCTTTTTTTATACAATTTTGTACGGTAAATGTCAGATGGTAGATCCCTTACAACGCTGCCGACTCGTAATGCACGGTGAATGTTATACGTTGTATAATAAAATGTATGTGTAAACTTTATGTTGGTGAAAAATAAGAGTTTTAGAGTAAAAATATGAAAAATAATAAACAAGGCGATTATGAAATGTGTACTTTTCTGTTTCATTTTATACCTTAATTTGATCAATAGTCATAATCTGATGAAATCAATACAGTCGTGTGATTAAAATAATAAATACATGCGAGTGAACAATAGTCCACTTAATCGATACATTTCAAAGGCTTGTATAAAGCGAAGGCAACATTGAATAAACTTTGATTGTAATAAACTTTGAATAGCACTCAAAAAGTTCGAATGAAATCAGTCTACGAATTTGATCAGAGATGTCCTTGTTAATATTGGATATAATAACACTATTCATTTCATATAAGTGAAACAAAATATTATCATTAATGGATTCCTTGAATTTCCATGAACAATAATATTTACTAAATTCTAGCACAAAAATAACTCTGTTGACAATATTAAGGTTTGTTTTTGCAGTATATCGCTAGACATTCGGAAACTCAATGGCTTTTCCTATATTTTTTGTGAATAGGTACCATAAATCTTGTACATTTTGAATTCTGATAAAACAGCTTTTTGTTTATTGTCCATTTTGAAGACCCACCTACCATACTATAAAGATTTTTGAATAACGATGTCCTTGTGTGAATAAAAAATCTATGGCTTTCATTATCAATGAATATTGTATACCTACTACAGTGTAGTATGGACAACAGATTTTAATCAGTTTTCATTTTATCTTGATTGTAATAAAATATGTAAATAAAATATATAGAGCCAAGGGAATTGAAAACTCTGACACCAGGGTTCATCGGGTCGTTCGACTCGCGAATCCACACGCTAAGAAGAAGAACAATAATAAATTGTATGAAACTAATAGAGTTAGAGTACTTAAACAATAGCTTAACCAACACATTTGTATTCATTGTGAGTAAAATAATAAACAAATCTATGAGAGAACAAATTATAACAAGTAATAATTATGAAAGAATAACTTAAATTTGTTAACTATGGCTAACAAATGTTTCTTAAAAAAATATTCATTGTGGCGAAATATTTTATAACATTGCGCAATTTGCGAAACAAATTTGAAAAAAGAATGTGTGTAAACATACGGAATCATCATCACATCAACGTTACACGAAATATTTGGGTAAGTGCTATTTATATTATTATCATATTTTGTAATAATTAGGTATAACCAAGAAAAGTCTAATGATAAGTTAGGCAATACTGGGTGGGTGTAAGGGACAGCGTCTCGCAAACTGAAAGGGGTTGCTCAGTCAATGGAACCGAACAACTATCAGCAGGTTTTTTTTCAGGAAGTAATTTTTTTTAATGTTTTTCCATATTAAGAGTCTCATCGAGGTTGTAATTTTGTATGGGAAGTACCATTTTTCTCCTGAAAGAAATTCCTGGTAATAGTTGTTCAGTTTCGTTGACTGAGCTACCCCCATCAGTTTGCGGGACGCTGTCCCTTAGATCCGGTAATGATTGAATACTGGTTACAGCTGTTGCCAAGTACAATTTATTTTGGTAACTTTTAAATTTTATAAAACACAGAGATAGGATAGTATAAACATTCGAAATACTTCCACTATTTGATCACTTCTTAGTGTCAATTCGAGCTAACATATTCTTACCCGTAATTCCAACTGCCTCTGTGGTCTAGTGGTCAGAGCCATGGGCTTACGGTCCGAAGGTCCAGGGTTCGATGCCCAGTTGGGAACACCAAGTTGGTAATGGTCAATTTACCACTTTGTGAGGTTTTCCCCTCCCTAAGAAAAAGCTGCACAACTGTGGAATAAACTGCCTTAGACAATTTAAGAAAGTCCCTCTGTGAATGTCTTTAAGAAAAGATTAAATGAGCACTTCATATCTGAACAATTTTGATGTATTTATTTATGTAGTTTATTCGTATATGTATGTATCAATATATTGTTTAGTATTTATGTATGTATAGTAATATACTGTAGGTATTTATTCTATGTATGTAAGGTATAGGTATGTAAGTATTTATTTTGAATTATTAGTCTCCGTTAATGTTGCATTTTCTTGTCCGCTCAAAATTATTCACTTTCTCTTACTACCATTGGGTTGGCTGGAAGAGATCTCTTCATAGAGATAAGTTCGCCCTTGCACACTATGTTTGTAAATTACGTTTCTTTTGTGTTTTTGCAATAAAGTATATAAATATATAAGAATCCACTCCCTAAGAACAAGAAGTCCCCTTATTTAAAATTAGTCCTGAAAATGGCGTAATTTTTTAATACAAACGATTATCAGCAAACGGCCACCTTTGTTTTCTTTTAAGATCAGAGAGCATTCTCTAATTCGCATTATTTTGGTCAACATACGTAATTTTTAAAACTGTAAAGTGGTCGGTTGATTTTCAATTTCTTTAATGTTTCTAATTTTAGAAAGTGACTTAAATAATTCCCAATATATTTAAAAAAGTGTTCGCCTGAATTAATACACTTATCATAAACTATATCTTATATTTTCCTATCCAAGGCTATCAAATAATGTTCCGGTTAAACTGTTTCTAAGTATGTCAATCGTTATCTGTTCTAGTCCTACCTATCAATTTCGATTTGAACTCTACAATATATTTATTTTTTGTCATGGAAATTACGGTTAGCAGTTTGATGTTGGAATGAAATAAAATTTATATCAAATAAGTAGTATTACAGCAACTATTTTATTTGGCGTACATTCAAACATATTTGTTAATATTGAACCCATTTAATACTTTTCATGTAGAGTCAAGCTAGTCAAACACTCGTAAATTGAATGAATGAATTGCATTTATTAAAAATCTTTGACTTTGAATGAATGGCAAATAACTGGTTGGCTTTAGAAAGAGAAATCCTTTTAAACATATTTTTTATATGAAGGTGACAATCACTATTTTTTTTATAAAGAGCTCATTAGAATAGATTCTAGTAAATACTCGAATATGTCTGTCTATATGAAACAAAGACTTGTTTCTGCACTTTTCGACGAAAATCATACATACATATAATCACGTCACCTTTATCCCTAATGGGGTAGGCAGAGCGTAAACGACGACCGTTCCGCCACGTCAAACAAAATTTCGAGGGTTATATAAGATAGATTTGTAGGTATATTGTGCTCCTGTAGTGACAGGTTGTCAACCCATCAGCTAAATTGCAATATATTGAATCCCTCGGATCCTTTAGCTGGTTTTTACAGCATGCCCGTGAGGAAATGCAACTGACACATTCTATATTTTTCTCTCGATCCCAGTCCAGCATGGAGGAGGAACAAACAGCACAGTGAAAATAATTTAAAAGGTCGTAATTCTATTTATGAGAAATCCTATAATTCTGACATCAAAAGCTGAATAGCTACCTACTGTTTCTAAATCGAAAATTATTTCGTAGTTTCATGTGGAATAGCGAAGTGGTATAACGGTGTCAAGTAAAATTAGATTGTTTAGCCAGCAGCGCTTCAGAATTGAATTCATTGTTGATATTTTATTCAAATACCTACCAACTGGCTAGTTTCTAGAAAAGAACGTATTTTCTCACACTGAGTATTAAAATAAACAGTTTTGTTTCTCATATTATACAATGCGCATATTTTATAATCTGCTTTAGTGGGCACCCTCAAAACTTTGTCTCTGCCTACCCCATTACAAATAGAGGCGTGATTGTATGCATGGATGTCTGCTTTAGTAGATTTGCTAGTTAGTGGATTAAAAATAAAAGTAGAACATTTAGCCAGCATTCCAGAATTAAGTCTACGCGCTTAATATCAGATTTAAAAACATCTTTTTGAATCTATTTAGTACCTATCTAAAACAACGTAAACGGTTCTCACAATAAGGCTCATTGAAATAATTCCTCATATGAATGAATTGAATACATAATGCGCATATTTATACCCTGCGTTGGTGGGTACACAGGTAAAGGAATGTCATTTGTTGTAGTGACTGCCACGGCCCTTCCCCGCGATGCATTGTGAATAAGATTCCTCCTAATCCATTGTGTGAGCCGGCAGTGCTTAGGGACACAAAAAAAGGTTGAACGCACCTCGAGGTTGGTTATTCCACTGCGTTCCATACGCCTACGCTTAAGTCTTTTTCAAACTCTCACGGTTATTTATCAACATTATGCTATATTGGACACTCATACAAAAATGGAAAACCACGGTAAATTTCCTGTTTTTATTCATTATAATGCCTACGTTTAAGTTGTACTTCAACGCGTTACAGAATATTGTTGAGAATTAGCTTAAATCGAAGGTACTGTTAAATTGTTCTAACATTCGTTTATATCATTCTCTTCTTCCATCTTATGCCACCTGTACCCTCTTCACAGCAGCTGATTTCATAATGTCTTCACTTCATTTTATTTTGGTCCCTATAGTTATTCCAATTGGTCCTTTAACAAACGTTTTCATACCATAAAAATAATAACTTTTATGGTATGAAAACGTTTGTTACGTAAGCTACAAAAAAAACCTAATCATGCAATTTTATCGTCAAATTTGTAGGTATAGTTTTCTTTTCCTATTTATTTTATTCTAGCATGATAGTATGTTCTAGGATGTTAATTATTTTGATGAAATAACGAATTCTTTAAAAGAATGTGAATTTCTATTTGAGTTAAATCAAAACTATAAAGAGTCGACGTCACAGGAGTTATGTAGTCGTAGCCAGGTGGAATAATCTCACGAGACGCTCCGAAGAACCGGTCGGCGTCTTGGCGTTATTTCATTTCCGTTCAATTCAGTTTTTTATTGGAACCAAGCCCTAAACGGGTTTAATGGAAGGAACTTTGAGGTGTTTCGAATGTTTATGCTAAATAAAAGAACTTAGACTAAGATATGACACATAAAAGACCCCACGTAGCTTGACAATTTAAAATCTACTACGTATATACAATACAAAATTCTTTATTGCACAAAGAAACACATACAACAGAAATAAAAAGGAACAAACTCACGTTACAATACATACATACATATAATCACGCCTTTATCCCTAATGGGGTAGGCAGAGCTTAAACGACCTAAACAAAGTTCGTTCGCCACATCTGACAAAGTTTTGAGGGTTATTTAAGATGTTGCTGTAGTGACAGGTTGCCAGCCCACCGCCTAAATTGCAGTATACTGAAACCCTCGGATCCCTTAGCTGTTTTTTTACAGCATGCCCGGGAGGAAATGCAGCTGGCACATTCTATGTTTTTCTTTCGCTCCCAGTTCAGCATGGAAGGTATATACAATACAATACAAAATTCTTTATTGCACAAAGAAACATATACAACAGAAATAAAAACGAACAAACGTGACAGTACAACACGCCTATAACAGTAATCCCGCCTTTATCCCTAATGGGGTAGACAGAGCTTAAACTATCTAAACAGAAGTCGTTCGTCACATCTGACAAAGTTTTGAGGGTTATTTAAAATTGATTTGTAGGTATATTGTTGTAGTGGCAGGTTGTCAGCCCATCGCCTAAATTGCAATATACAGAAACCCTCGGATCCCTAAACTGGATTCTACAGCATGGCCGGGAGGAAATGCAGCTGGCACATTCTACGTTTTTCTCTCGCTACGGTATCGCACTGGCAATTTCTCTGTGTATTTTTTCTTTATCCAACGAAAGAATATTGCTGAAAGATATCGAAGCCTCGACTCGATTCATAAATTGGATCGGTCTCCAGTCAAAGGCAGATTATGTTATAAATAAAACCTTTTTATTATTATGTTTACGTATTTATTTTAGTACTTGTGGTTTGAAGAATACTATTACTACTAAGTACTACTATTTATGATTCAGTGCTTCCATGCTGGCTTGGGAGCGAGAGAAATATATAGAATTAGCCAGCTGCATTTCCTCCCGGGCATGCTGTTTACAGAATTTTTATAACAGCTAAGGGATCCGAGGGTTTCAGTATATTGTAATTAAGACGATGGGCTGACAACCTGTTGCTACATAGCAATATACCTACAACTTAAATAACCATCAAAACTTTGTCAGACGTGGCGGAACGACCTTTGCTTAGGTCATTTACACTCTGCCTACCCTAATAGGGATAAAGCCGTGATTATATATATGAATGGTATGTAAAACTATCTTTATTAACCCTCAAAACTTTGTCAGACGTGGCAAAACGACCTGTATTTAGGTCGATTACGCTCTGCCTACCCCATTAGGGATAAAGGCGTGATTATATGTGTGTATGTATGTATGGTATGTACTACTATTTATAGAAGGAACTACGGAACAGTTTCCAAGAAATAATTATAATTTTTATTATATATCTTCATCGGGTCGATAGACTCGATACCCACTCGACAGAAGAAGAAGAAGATTAAATAGCAAAATCTTGCTAGTGCCTTTCCACGGTAATATATATTATGATTCCCATGGGAAGATCTAATAAGCAGTGTGGGAAATTCTTGTAAGTAGGTTAAACATACAAAATATCACGCCTACGGATATTGGCAGAAAGTAAACAGTAACTTTATCCCCCAATGGGAATCACTTATTTATTTAACAGTTTATTGTACACAGAAACATACAAAGAACAATTACATAGGGATTCAAGACACAACAGTAACTGCTTATTTCTAAAATGAAATTTCTTACAGTAGATCTAAGAAATGAGATTGCATGAAACATAATGCGGATAAGACGTGCACAATAAGAATACATATTAGGTACATGAACAGTAAATAAGAATATACCTACTTAATTATAATATACTACTATCATACAATAACTATATAAATTACAATACCTATATACATATTAAATATTGTATATAAATATAACTAAAATAAATAAACACATACATAATATAGATACATACATACAATATAAAAATGGGCTCAATTCTAGATACCACCGGCAAAAACTAAAATTAAAATCTATCTGTCAGTTTCAAAACAATAAAATTGAACAGGACAGGCGATTTATACTCTATGGTTTTAAACTGTGTAGTAGATTTTGACGCACTTTTGCGTATTGCCCAGTATTTCTGTCAATTTTATTCAAAGTATGACAGATAAAGCATAAAACCACCGAGTATAAATCAAAGACCGGAGAGAATAGATCTCCTGTGCTTTTCCAAGGTTTTTAGTCTGAAAATGATAAATATATTTTAATTTTAGTTTTAGCCGGCAAATCTAGAATCGTGCCCAGCATATACTACGGATTACGTAGAGAAAGATAATGTTTATTGGAATTAGTATCCACAACCTTTGGATCTAGAACCCACGGCTCAGACCACCATAGTTACCACTAGGCAGTTAGAAGAATTAGTAAGTGTACTCCGTTTTTTTAACGTTGCTTTATCAATACCAACATCCTTTGCAGCCATAAATGCCTCTTTCTCTACTAATTTAAGCAAGTCAACCGCAAAACATTATATTTGTAACAAAGTTGTGACTGCGGTTCCGAAAATTGCACTTCTACTAGGTTACAAAGAAAAAGCAGTTGACGGGCCGCAAGATGCGTTGGTATCGATAACTCAAAGTTAAATGAACGAAGTTTACCTACCTCACGAGCAGAAAGATTTATAAGGTTGTTTGGGGTTAAGGTTAATAGCGTTGTTTCCCGATATAAGCACGATATAAGTATAGTTTTTAATATTCCATTGGGCATTTACAAAATTAAATATGATTGGACTTCAGCCCCTGGACATGCCCAAGGAATTTTAATAGTTAAAGAGAGGTTCAATGTTTTCTTGCATTGGAACAGGATCTTTTAAAGGGTTTTCAAAATAGTTCTCGTAAAATTAAGGTTAAGGAATGAACAAATAATGATATTTACTTCACCTGATTACATAATTTCTTCCATGCTGGCCTGTGAGCGAGAGAAAAACATAGAATGTGCCAGCTGCATTTCCTCCCGGGTATGCTGTAAAAACCAGCTAAGGGATCCGAGGGTTTCAGTATATTGTAATTTAGGTGATGGGCTGACAACCTGTCACTACAGCAATATACTTACAAATCTATCTTAAATATCCCTCAAAACTTTGTCAGACGTGGCAGAACGACTTTTCTTTGGGTCGTTTACGCTCTGCCTACAGTGAAATCCCATACAAACGTAGTAATGTTTTCATTTCTTCTTATTCTTTATTATTTATTGTACACACAGATATACTTAAAATTAACTTAATCTAGATATATTATGTACCAAGGTGAGCTTAACTCAAAGAATTATATTTTTAAAACGGTGAAACGTTACTTTGAACACATAATCAAATGCAACATACCTATGTATCTAATTAGTTTAAGTGTAAAAAAAAAAAATATGATCAGAATGAGACAAAAAAATCGTGATTGCGTGAAAATCGCCTAAAATTAAATATGCTCTCTAATTTTGTACTCGTATAATTATTTCAATCCAAAATCTAATTCCAAACATAGATATGATGTATTATTATTTGCTTATGTCTATAAAGTTTGGCTAAGTTTGGTTTTGCCGTTTTAAAATGAAAACGTACATTTGTATAGAATTTCACTGCTCCGGCAGACCCTTAAGTTCATTCAGTAATACACACACACACACACACACACACACACACACACACACACACACACACATAATCACGCCTTTATCCCGAATGGGTTAGGCAGAGCGTGAACGAACAAAGAAAAGATCGTTCCGCCACGTCTGACAAGTTTTGAGGGCTATTTTAGACTGGAATGTGTATCGCTATATAGTGACAGGTTGTCAGCCCATCCCCTAAATTACAATACACTGAAACCCTCGAAACCCTTAGCTGATTTCTACAGCATGAATCAGGATTCTGATTCTGATTCTACAGCATGCCCGGGAGAAGATGCAGCTGGCACATTCTATGTTTTTCTATCACTCCCAGTCCAGCATGGAAGCTATTCAGTAATCTTAGAAAAAAATATGTTTTATCCTAATTTATTCACCAGTTTTTACTACAACCGTGACCAAACCTGATTTTGGAAGTTTGTATGGTGCTCCTCAGAAAAAAATATTGTTAAATACAAATTCATTTGTATTTTTGGAAACTGACACTTAATACAGTGTTAATAATGTTTTTAAAACATGAAAATACAAGATTAACTATAATAAGAGGTTAAAATCCGCTTAGCAACTATCGATTTTCGAAGTTAAAATGTATCAATAACAGTTTTTGTTGACATACTCGTAGTAACCATTTAACCAATGTATAGTATTGTATGTGCTCTAAATATTTATAAGGAAAAGATATTTGATAACTCGAATTACATACATACATATAATCACGCCTTTATCCCTAATGGGGTAGGCAGAGCGTAAACTACCTAACCAAAGGTCATTCCGCCACGTCTGACAAAGTTTTGAGGGTTATTTAAGATAGAGTTCTAGGTATTTTGCCGTAGTGACAGGTTGTCAGCCCATCGCCTAAATTACAATATACTGAAACCCTCGGATCCCTTAGCTGGATCTTACAGCAAGCCCGGGAGGAAATGCAGCTGGCACATTCTATGTTTTTCTTTCGCTCCCAGACCAGCATGGAAGTAACTCGAACTAATATGTTGCTATTGTAAATTACCATGCTGGACTGGGAGCGAGAGAAAAACATAGAATGCGCCACCTGCATTTCTTCCCGGGAATGCTGTAAAAACAACCTAAGGGATCCGAGGGTTTCTGTATATTGCAATTTCGGCCATGGGATGACAACCTGTCACTACAGCAATATACCTACAAATCTAAGTAAATAAAGTTCAAATCTTAGTCAGACGTGGCGGAAAGACCTTTGTTTAGGTCGTTTACGCTCTGCCTATTCCATTAGGGATAAAGGCCTGATTATATGTATGTTAATGAGAATCATAGCGTATGGTGTGTTGTGTATAATGTTAAACTTACGCTGAAATGGCTGGATCAATTTGGATTTGGGAAAAGATGAAACCGCTAGCGGATATCTAGTTGAGGAAATATCAAAGCTGCTCTTTCGAATGTAATGACACTGAAAGGTTCTATAAACGTAGATCGATAGCACTCTTTCAGAACCTCTTTGAAAGCAACCGAATCACAATCTATCAGTTCTCCAATAAGAGCCGAGAGGTCCAAATCCCTTATTAAAAAACTGGAAAAGATCGCGTCGAACATATTTATTTAAGGTTTCCGTTTTTTCCAAGAATTACCATGTAACTGCTTCCGTGGTCAGAGCCATGGGCTCACGATCCGTAGGTCCTGGGTTGGATTCCCAGGGGGGACACAAAGTTGATATTTGTCTATTGATCACTTTGTGAGATTTTCCCCAGTTTGGTTAGTACAATGCAGGCTGAATCCACCTCATTGTTTGGAAGAAAACGGATTCCATGCTTCGGAGGGCACGTTAAGCCGTCGGTCCTAGTCGCTGTCTTTGATAGTGGTCATTACACAAACCATGTCAGAGGCCTATTAGCTGTGCTGTTAGGTGGTTTAAAACACTGACACCATTCATCGGGTCAATCGAGTCGATACCCACACGACAGAAGATGAAGAAGACCATGTATTTCAGATTTCCACGGAATAAAATATGCTTCGGTTGCCGGAGAATACACGTTCTTGACTTGACCGTTGACAAGTCAATAGATAACCTTCTTACTTGACCTTTAAACAAAACTAAATCTTATCACAGTTCAGTGTGGTCACAGATTACTTAGGAGCGCGGTGTGTGGTGCGGTACACATTTTATTCTCAGTAAATGGAATATACCCAGTTCTCTTTAAAGTTTTTATGAACCGGACTCATTTTGTTAAAGATTTCAATTCTAGCTAGGTATCTGCATACCAAATGCACCATTGAGAGTGTAAATCCAAGCAGTTATTATTTATTCTTATTATTTATTATTTCTTCCATACTGGACTGGGAGCGAGAGATAAACATAGAATGTGTCACCTGCTTTTCCTCCCAAGCATCCTGTAAAAACCAGCTAAGGGATCTAAGGGTTTCTGTATATTGCAATTTTGGCGATAGGCTGACAAACTGTCACTACAGCAATATACCTACGAATTATATCTTAAATAACCCTCAAAAGTTTGTCAGACGTGGCGGAATGATCTTTGTTTAGGTCGTTTACGTTTTTACGTATGTATGTATTTATTCCAGTTAGATATAGGGTGACATGGTGACATTTTAACGGTTGCTTCATAAGGTTGAATATGGAACCCTAAACGGAACGTGGGGCCTATATGGCACTAGCGGACTTTGCAGGTCTTATTAAGGATTAGTGGTCCTTTCTTTCGCCGGGCGGATGGACCAAGATAAGGAATTACTGTGGAATTGGATCCTTGTACTTTATTCAATAAAAAAACTATTTACTACGAAAACTTTTAGCTATTAACTTGAACTACATTATAAAAGTTTTACAAGGAACAATTTTTATTGCTTTGTAAAAGTAGATACAAGTTACTTGTAAAAGTAGAGCAAAGTTTTTAAATTCCTTTCAAAAAGCTAGTACCAAGTAAGCTATTTCATCGTCAATTCTTTTCTTGGTATTTCCTTCTGACTCTTCTATTTTAGTACTTATTACTGTTTATAGTTTACCTATTTTCAGATAATTCTAGGTCTATTTATTTATTTTTACACCGAAAGCATATACATAACATAACTTATGACAAACTAAGATGGCCGTCGAAGAGAATGGCGCAAAAGAAGATCCTAACAGTAGTGCGCCAATGGCCTCGAGTGTAGATTTGCTGGCTAAAACTAAAATTCAAATATATTTGTCACTTTCAGACTAAAAACATTGGAAAAGGACAGGAGATCTATTCGCTCCGGTTTTTGATTTAAAGTCGGTGGTTTTATGCCTTATCTGTAATTTTTATCCGCCGTCCTAAGATATGGCGGATAAAATTGGCAAAAATACTGGGAAAACGTGCAAAAGTCATCCTTTTTCAATTGTATTATTATGAAAGTGACATTTAAATTTTGGTTTAAGCCGGAGGTATCTATAATCGTGCCCTAAAAATATTCTACTAGTCTACATAACAATGGTACACAATTGAACCATTTGGCAGACCACGCGGCGAAACCAGGTTAACCCGGTAAGCTCAGTAATCTTACCACAATAGACAATTGTTGAGGAGATGCGGTATATTAACACCTGGAGGAGTAGGAGCCTTTTCCCCTCACCTGCCAAATATCTTAGCGATCAATTTGAACTTTGGCGCAAAAAAGCTTCTCTGCCTACTCCCTTTGTCCCATTTCCGAGAATCTCCATTCTGGACATAAACTACCGTGGCCGATCTAGAAGTCCATAAACAGACTTCGGACACAGGTTGGCAGAAGTAAGGAGAACATGGTCAGGTGGGGATTTTCGGCAAGCCCCGATGTAGACTGTATTTGCGGTGCAGTGCAAGCCATGACACACCTGACATCTGCCCGGCGTGCCCCAACACCTGCACGCTAGCGGGTGTAATGGACGGCAGCTTATCCGCAATACAAGTCGCTGAATTATGGGCCCCTATGATGTAATTTCTCGTGTTCCATCGACACGCTAAGAAGAAGATTTGACAAACCTTTGAAACCTTCTCCTTCTTTACTAATTTCTACAGTATTTCCGGGAAAAGAAGCAGCGTAAATGTTCTATGTTTTCTTATAGCTTAAAATCGGAATAGGTACTTTTGAACTCAGGTACCTACACAAAATTGAATCATTTGGCAGGGCACGCAATGGAACCAGGTTAACAGGGTAAGCTCAGAGCACTATTAGCGACAGCTGTTGACGCGAACTACTTAACAACTAAACGCGACCTTCGTGAATAACTGTTCGGAATCTTTTTATCTTTTAGGCAGGACATACAAAGCCAAAGGATAAAAGCGTGACTACTTTCCGGGGTAGGTACATACATATAATCACGCCTTTATCGCTAATGGCGGTAGGCAGATCGTAAACGACCTAAACAAAGGTCGTTTCGCCACGTCTGACAAAGTTTTGAGGGTTATTTAAGATAGATTTGTTAGTATATTGGTCTAGTAACAGGTTGTCAGCCTATCACCTAAATTGCAATATACAGAATCCCTCGGATCCCTTAGCTGGCTTTGACAGCATGCCGGGGAGGAAATGCAGCTGGCACATTCTATGTTTTTCTCTCGTTCCCACTCCAGCATGGAAAAATCTATCGTTCCCTGTCCAGCATGGAAGAGTCTCTTGTTCCCAGTCCAGCATGGGAGAAGGGGTAGGTACGCAGCAGAGTACCGTTTAAAGCTGAGCAAATGGTTCTTGAGCTACTACGTCAGACATATCCCTCTACTGTTTCTCTACACTTTGCTTAAGAAGAAAAGCAGCTGGAACATTCTTTTTATACCAGAATATTATTAGCAACAGCTGCTGACGGACGCGGGCCATTTAACACCTAAACGCGACGTACGTAATTTGCTTTCTTGCGGCAGAAATTATTCGATTTACCTCATTTCCTACAAAACCTTTGACTTTATTTTCTCTGTGAAGACGTCTTTTGGAATTGACCTTGGCCTAGATTAGATAAGGCTTTGATATACGAACATAATTAGTCGTGCTGTAATATCTTATGGGTTAGGTAGAGGGTCAACTGACAAATATTAAGAGGTACTTTATCGACCGCTATAGGGAAAGGTTGTCAGCCCATTGCCTTAATTTGCAAAACCCTGAAAATTCTTTGTCTGAAGGGACACGAGATGAAAGTATTTTGCCGCCACGGCATCGTGACGGCACCTTTGCCGTGCCGTCTAGTGGAAAAACGCCCATTGAAGAAGCACTTGTCTAGATTGATCAGAAGGCGTGATATCAAGAGCCAATAAGTTTATCAAATGATTTATACATTATACATTTTCTGACAATCGTTATAGACTTTGAGCACTAGGGTATTAAGCGCTTTATAAGTAGGAATGTGACGTCACATAATCCCCCCCCCTCCCCCCGCGCCTCCCGCAGCGAGTGAGAACGAGCAAGTGTTTCACTATGCACACAAACTAAAAGCTTATAAAACGAAACACCACTTTCCTTTTAATGCAGCAATTTTCTTTACGCTCACAATAGGAAAAGTAAACAATTATACTTAAAAGCAAACAGACCGAAGTGTTCATAATAATTAAATGAACCAAGGATATGCTTGCTTTGCTATATTCGTGGGTTCTAAATATTAGTAGAATATATTAATAACTTCAGAGCTGGACTGGGAGCGAGAGAAACACATAGAATGTGCCAGCTGCATTTCCTCCCGAGCATGCTGTAAAAACCAGCTAAGGGATTAAAGGGGATTCAGTGTATTACAATTTAGGCGATGGGCTGACAGCCTGTCAGTGTAGCGATACACATTTCAGTCTAAAATTGTTGTTATTGTAATAAATCGATTTAACTGGAACACCCAAATTAATATTAATTTCTCAAATTATCAATACGTGTTGTGCAAACGTCAAGCGTTATGTAAAGTAAAAAATTGAGTTCAAAAACTAAAACCCGACTACTGAAAAGTATGAAACAAGAAAATATTGTTATCTGAATGTGATAGAGGTTGTTCAGTCAACGATACTGAACAACTTCCACCAAGAAATTATTTCAGAAAGAAAAAATTAAAATTGGCTTTTCCATACAAAATGTCCACCTCGATCAGACATTTTGTATGGAAAAGCATTTTTTTTAACTTCCTGAAATAATTTCCTGGTGGAAGTTGTTCAGTGTCGTCGACTGAGCAACCCCTATCAGATTGTGGGACGCTATCCCTAACACCCCGTATAATATAGATAGATGAAGTCTTTATTGCGCATAAACATTTAAGAGAACTAGCATGAAAGAACATGTGCGTAAAGGCGGTCTTATCGGTTTAAACGATCCCTTCCAGTCAATCCTGCATGTCAGAAATAAAGTTATTATACAATGCAAGTAGTTGCTGTTTTACTAGGCGGTTTAAAAACTCAGACACCAGGGTTCATCGGGTCGTTCGACTCAAGAATCCACTCGCTAAGGCCCGTATTTATAAAGCGAACTAAAGATTGAGAGCATTATTATGTATGGATTAGACAGGCCAGTTTTTACTGACAAGACATTTCATTTCATTACTTCCATGCTGGACTGGAAGTGATAGAAAAACATAGAATGTGCCAGCTGCATCACCTCCAGAGCATGCTGTAAAAACCAGCTAATGGATTCGAGGGTAATAGTATATTACAATTTTAGGCGATGGGCTGACAACCTGTCACTATAGCAATATACGTCATGATCATCTGTAATATAATAACCCTCAAAACTTGTCAGACGTGGCGGAACGACCTTTGCTTAGGTCGTTTACGCTCTGCCTACCCCATTAGGGATAAAGGCGTGATTATATGTATGTATATGTAGACATTTCTGATACGAGCTCAAAGTCGCTGTCACTCATGAAAGCTGATTACAAATACGGCTATGTATGATGGAGTTCCACCAAGCTAAGTTGTCGGTCCCGGTCGCTGTCTTTGATAGTGGTCGTTACTCAAACCGCATCAGAGGCCTTATAGCTGTGCTACTAAGCGGTTTCAAAACTCTGACACCAAGGTTCATCGGGTCGTTCGACAGAAGAAGAAGTAGTTGTAGGTGAAGGTAGGTTTTTATCAGTTTGGGATTTACGAATACCTTGCGGTCCAGCGAAGTTTTACCAACAGGTGAAGTAGCGCAATAGTGACATACATACATACATATAATCACGCCTTTATCCCTAATGGGGTAGGCAGAGCGTAAACGACCCAAACAAAGGTCGTACCGCCACGTCTGACAAAGTTTTGAGGGTTATTTAAGATAGATTTGTAAGTATATTGCTGTAGTGACAGGTTGTCAGCCCATCGCCTAAATTACAATATACTAAAACCCTCGGATTCCTTAGCTGGTTTTTACAGCATGCCCAGGAGGAAATGCAGCTGGCACATTCTATGTTTTTCTCTCGCTCCCAGGCCAGCATGGAAGAAATATAATATTGAAGTGACCGCAAATGGCCGCCGGTAACCATTTCGCCCATCACCATCTGAGGAACTATCTGTATTTGTTTTAAAAGTACTAACACTTATAAAGGAGAAATTACAACTGTTTCTTTCATAGTTTCTTATATTTCAAGCTAAGCAGTCGTCGGTCCCGGTCGCTGTCTTTGATTGTGGTCGTTACTTAAACCACATCAGAGGCCTAATAGCTGTGCTATAAGGCGGTTTTAAAACTCTGACAGCAGGGTTCATCGGATCGTTCGACACGAGAATCCACTCGCTAAAATAAACAAGAGCCGACAATCGTAAGTATGTGCAGCTACACACAAGCGTCATTTACTGCGTGCAAGGTTGCGCTCAACACGCTGTCAATGCTCTATGCATTGCCTACAACTCACATACGTCACCTTACGCTCTACGCGCTCATACTGGCAGAGGGATGCGCCGACGTAGAGTTGATCGCTACGCGCGCGTAGGGCGTAAGGTGACGCATTGTGTGAAGTAGGTAATGCAAAAAGCATTGACAGCGTGTTGAGCAGACCCTTGCGTGCAGTAAGTGACGCCTGTGCGTTCCCTAAAACTGACAGGACCTGTGTTTTGCTCTGGAAGAGCTCCATCATCAGCTCTGTCTAGGTTACCTCTGGCTCTGCTAGATAATAGACAAGGAATGGACTTATAAACATGTACATACATATAATCCCGCCTTTATCCCTAATGGGGTAGGCAGAGCGTTAACAAACTAAACAAAGGTAGTCGACAAAGTTTTGAGGGTTATATAAGATAGATTTGTAGGTATATTGCTGTAGTGACAGGTTGTTAGCCTATCGCCTAAATTGCAATATACAGAAACCCTCGGATCCCTTAGCTGGTTTTTACAGCATACCCGGGAGGAAATGCAGCTGGCACATTCTATGTTTTTCTCTCGCTCCCAGGCCAGCATGGAAGAAAACATGTTTAGTTTGGAAATCATGACTTGAATATTTAAATACCTGACGACTCATATTTTTAATTATAATTGAATCAGTCGGTATACCGAGTGACATTTTTGTCCTACTTTCAATGTCCAATTAATGAAAACCTGTGCCACCATTGCTACCTATAAAATTTTCAGAAATGTATTTAAAGCTATTCATAGGCTATGTTCACAAATTTAGCGGGAGCAGGAGCAAATTTTAACATACTACCCTATTTTATTGCGTTAATGTTCTGAAATAATACTTTCATTAAAATTATCACGATCTAAGCAGAAAACCAATACGGAGCGAAATGAAATGAAGATGGCCTTTGTTTGGGTCGTTGACGCTTTGCCTACCCCGTAAGGGATATAGGCGTGATAGTATGTAAGTTGTAGTACGCGTACGTATTCAGACTCTGCGCCCGCTCCCGCTACATCTTTTGCCATGCCCGCGGCCGAACATTCGCAGACAGACACAAATAATGCACCATTTTTAGCATCGCGCTTCAGACTAACAAACATTTTAAATGCATTTTCACGATGAAAGTACTGTATTGTGTCTGAAATTTGTTTTTATAGGCACGCAATAAACAGATTACACAATGGTTTTTCTACTAGGCGGTCCGGCAACGGCATAATAACGATGTCATCACGAGACCTGGCTCAATTTTGCCAGTAGGACGTCGGTCGAATCGATACCTACACGACAGGAGAAGAAGAAGTAGGTTGGCAACGATATTGTCCATCTAGTTCCAAACTGAGCACACACACACACACACACACAGACACACACACGCTACATACGCATACAAAACACATGCAATCTGGCAGGCTGGCATTGATACCGGTGGGAATCATCGCCGTGATGTTGCCGTGCCGTGAAGTGGAAAAGCGTGCCATATAATTTTATTGATTTTTATATGTCATGTCATGTTATCCACGGTATCGTCGTGATTTTGCCGTTGCCGTGCACGTGCCGTCTTGTCGAAAAACGCCCAATCCCGGCAGCAAGAGGAGAAAACTCCAAATGAGTTTTCGCATAAAAGCGCGGGAATGTCGAAAACATGCAACTGAATTAAGTTTATAGAGCATTCGCTTTAGTGTTAATGACGGAAGCAGTTATCATTTTACGAACGGAAATGGGTTTAATTCTACAAAACTATATATATATTAATCAAAATCCAGAATAGGTCTCCTGTCCTTTTCGCTTGTATTTAGTCTGAAAGTGACAAATAGATTTAAATTTTTGTTTTAGCCGAAAATTTAGATTCGGGCCCAATGTTTGTGTACATAGGTATTCTTCTTCTGTCATGTGGGTGTCAAGTCGATCGACCTGAGGAACCCTGATGTCAGAGTTTTTAAATCGCCTAATAGCATAGCTAATAGGCCTCTAACATGGTTTGAGTAACGACCACTATCAAACACAGCGACTGGGACCGACGGCTTAACGTGCCCTCCGAAGCACGGAATCTTTTTTATTTACAGACAATCAGTTCATTCAGCCTGCAAAGTCCTATCCAAACTGGGGAAAACCCGACAAAGTGATAAATTGAAAAATATCCACTTTGTGTTCCCCCTGGGAATCGAACCCAAGACCTCCGGATCGTAAGCCCATGACTCTGACCACTAGACCACGGAGGCAGTTACGGTGTACATAAGTAATGATAATGTTACTTCTTTTGAAGTGTATTTTTACTAAGTTGTAACAGTTTATATACATACATACATATCATCACGATTTTATCCCTAATGGGGTAGGCAGAGCGTCAACGCACTAAACAAAGATCTTTTCGCCACGACTAACAAAGTTTTTTTGGTTATTTAAGATAGATTTGTAGGTTTATTGTTGTAGAGACAGGTTGTCAGACCATTGCCTAAATTGCAATATACTGAAACCCTCGGATCTCTGAGCTGGTTTTTACAGTATGCCCGGGAGGAAATGCAGCTGGCACATTCTATGTTTTTCTTTCGCTCCCAGTCCAGCATGGAAGAATAAAGTAAATAACAAAGTAAATAGTAGTAATAATTCCGGCTAGACTAGGCTCAATTTACAACACAAGATGGCGTCATGGAACACATACAAAATTATGTACGAAATACGGTGGGAAAAAATTAATGAGTCCCGTTAAAAAATGGCGAATACAGGATCATTGAACGAAAGAGTCAGTTTAATGAGAATGCAGCATATACTTACTCTGTTTTAGGTTACGTCCTAAAAATCCATCGAAGCGGTTAGAAATTTAACCGCTTTTGAATGCTTGGAACATCGTCTTTTGGATCGTGTCTTTTTTCACGGTAGTACTGTACCTACATAGTAAATTTTAATGAGGAAGAATTTAGTTTAAGAAACCACAGTTTATTTTGCTAGAAGTCATGTTTACCTACCTGTGATCATACGAGTACCTTTATCATCATCTCCCTAGCCTTATTCTGTACGTCACGGGGTCGTCTACCTAATCTTGGGTATTGAACGAGGGTACTGGTTTTTACACAGAGCGACTGCCATCTGACCTCCGCAACCCAGAAGGCAAACCGGACCTAATCCTAGTATTGGTCAGAGTTTTCAAGCCGCCAATGCTTAGCCCTGGCCTACATTGCTTTACGACTAAAGGTTTTAAGGGTTATTTTACTGGCTAACGGCTTAATATCTACGGTATTAAACGATATTAACCGGGACAAACGACTTCAACGAAAGCACGGAAAAAGCGCCAAATAAACGTACATATGAAATTCGAAAACCGCAAAACCGCGAAAAACAAATTGGTACGAGGTGGAATTCCAACCACGACCTCCCCGCTCAGGAGGCAGCGGCCCTATCCACTACACCATCGTGCTCATCGAAGACCTTTATCATCGGTGGTAAAATTCAAGATTATTTCTGTGATTTAATCAGAACAAGCAAAAAAAGAAAAGGAACGTAAATGCAGCCAATGTTAATAAAATGACTTGAATTACCTATACAAAATCAGAAACATACATACATACATAAATCACGCCTTTATCCCTTACGGGGTAGGCAGAGCGTTTAACGCCTCGTAAAGGGCGCTTTCGCCACGTCTGACAAAAATTGAGGGCAATTTTAGATTGTGATATGTATTGCTATAGTGACAGGTTGTCAGCCCATCGCCTAAATTACAATACACTGTAACCCTCGAGTCCCTTTTGCTGACTTCAACAGCATGCCCGGGAGGAAGGGCAGCTGGAACATTCTATGTTTTTCTATCTCTCCCAGTCCAGCATGGAAAATCAGAAAGTATAATAATTATTAAAGCCCGTATTTATAATAAGCACTTGAAAATGACAGCTTTAGGGCCGTATTTATAAAACTATCTCAAGATTGAGAGCAATGTTAAGGATTTGACAGGTGGTTTTTGTACTGAAATGACATTTCTGATACTAACTCAAACTCGCTGTCACACGTTAGAGATGATTATAATTACGGGCCTACATATCTATAAAAAAACTATATTTGACAGCCGTAAAACGAGCTGTTGATTCCTATCTCTCTTCTCTTGTCTTATTTAAGAAAACAGCAAAATTAAATTATTTAAGAACTTCAGACAGAATCCATTATCCACCAGTAAAATGGCTTTGCGCTTTCCCTAAACAGACCCGCTGATAATAATAAAATGTTTTGGCTCAACAATAGCGACAGTCTGAGCGATCTTGATTGTTCGACAACATTTTCAACCGCTTTCAGAGTCAGTTCACACCGGGATGCGACGCGACGTTACGAGAACGCCGCTGCGTGAAGCTGCTTGAAGGTTGTACCACATAGTGACAGGCTGGACCGTGTTGTGTAGCGCCACGGCGCCGGCGCACCACTCGCAGTATTTCAGTTATGTCAAAGAAAAGGGGTGTTCACTAGGTGGCTAAAAAAACAAAACGTTTATACTTTAAACTGATGACTAAACTGTTGTGGATCTCAATAATCATTGTCAAAAAATGCACATTTTGGTTTCATTATCGAGTTAAAAATATAGAAGTTATTTATTTAAGAAGTACAATATTTAACAAGTAGTGACGGTTAGGGATAAACGCGTCATTATATGTATGTATGTATGTATGTGACGTCATAACTCGCTATTTTCATACAAAAAAGCGTTTTTGAAATTTCATAAAATATTGCTGATTTGACTAGTATATGGAAACTAGCGTATTCAATAAAGTTCTATATTGTATTACGCTCTCAAAAAGTGCGCACCGCCGCGTTGTGTCGCGTCTCTTCTCGGTGTGAGCTGACGCTTAGTGCCACGCTGTGTCCATTGTCATAATATTTTTCATTACGTTGTTATTTCTTCTGGAGCATAAAATTCTTCTGTTCAATTATCGGTTACGGGCGGTGTTTGCGTTAGGTGTCTTGTATTTTAATGTTGGTCTTCAGCGATGATATCTCATTTATTCTTCATTTTTCTTTTAACTTGTTTTTCGGCAGATATTTTTGAAGGTATTGTTCAGATCACAAAAGAATTTGATGGCAAGTCTTTTATTTTTGTGTCAAAGACTGTGCGTGTACTTGATACATACATACAATCACGCGTTTATGTCTAATGGGGTAGGAAGAGCGTAAACGATCTAAACAAAGGTTGTTTCGCCACGTCTGACAAAGTTTTGAGGGTTTTTTAAGATAGATTTGTAGGTATATTTCTGTAGTGACAGGTTGTCAGCCTATCACCTAAATTACAATATTCTGAAACCCTCGGAACCCTTAGCTGGTTTATACAGCATACCTGGGAGGAAATGCAGCTGGCACATATTATGTTTTTCTCCCACTCCCAGGCCTGCAAGGTTGCGCTCAACACGCTGTCAATGCTTTTTGCATTGCCTACAACACACAAGCGTCACCCTTTTGAAGCCTGTGTGTTGCTGCACTAAGGTGCTAAACACTTACATATCGTAATCGAAACATAATGTACGACGTACTTATATCAGTAAGCCTATTTTTGAAGTTGTTGAAATACTGGTACCAATTCGAAAATATCTCCCTAGTCTTATCCCGTATCTCACTAGGTCGGCTACCTAATCCAGGGGATTGAACGAGGGTACTGGTTTTTACACAGACCGACTGCCATCTGACCTCCGCAACCCTGAAGGGAAACCAGACCCAATCCTAGATTAGGTCAGAGTTTTCAAGCCGCCAATGCTTAGCACTGGCCTCTGATATGGCTTAACGACTAATATCTACGGTATTAAACGATATTAACCGGGACCAACGGCTTAACGTGCCTTCCGAAGCACAGAAAAAGCGCCGAATAAACGTACATATGAAATTCGAAAACCGAAAAACACATTGGTACGTGGTGGGATTCGAATCACTACCTCCCGCTCAGGAGGCAGCGGCCCTATCCACTACACCATCGGGCTCTATTCTGAGCTCTGGTACCAATTCGAAAAAAATGCAAAAATTACGACTTAACTTATATAAGTCTATACCTGTCATTTCCTGTCATAAGAGAACAGTGATTCCCAGTAATTTTCAGTCATTACAGTCCCTATAATTTTAGTCAAGATTTAGTTAGGTTGTGCGCTCTACGAAGCGATAGCAAAACATACGTTTTGTAAATTTGCGCTTACCCTTTTAAATAAAAAAAAAATCAAATTCAAAATATCTTTATTACTCACACATACATACATACATACATATAATCACGCCTTTATCCCTAATGGGGTAGGCAGAGCGTAAACGACCTAAACAAAGGTCGTTCCGCTACGTCTGACAAAGTTTTGAGGGTTTTTAAGATAGAATTCTAGGTATATTGCTGTAGTGACAGGTTGTCAGCCCATCGCCTAAATTACAATACACTGTAACCCTCCATTCCCTTTTGCTGACTTCAACAGCATGCCCGGGAGGAAGGGCAGCTGGAACATTCTATGTTTTTCTATTTCTCCCAGTCCAGCATGGAAGTGTCCCAGTCCACACACACTTAAAACAAAAACATATTAAATAACAATCACAATAGTTCGGTATGAGAGTAAAAGGTGAGGGTCTCAGTATTTTGCTAGCAACAAACTAAAAAAGGCAAAGTGCAAATAGACAAAACACACAGTTCCATCAATATACTTTTGATCATAAGATGAAGTAAATACGTGTCCCACCAAAAACAAATGTAAAAGTGAAAGCCAAGCTCATGGTGGTCTTGGTGTGTGAATCGCACAAAAGTTGTGAGATCTAAAAAGGGAGCCAAGTCTAGGGTTTATTATAGCAATTCTTAGCTCTTCAATAAGGTTCATTTCATGTAACTTGGCCGTTGTAGAGAATAATTCGACCCGTCACCTACAACGCTACTCTACAACGGCCAAGTCATATGAAATTTACCTTATTGAAGAGACTATAATAAACCCTAGACTTGGCTCCCTTTTTAGATCAGGTAAACGTTTGAAATTGAATTGAAAATTGACAGTACATTGAGATAATTATTTTAAAATGATAATTGAAATATTCATAGTATATTGAGATAATTATTTTGAAAATAAATAATATAATTAAATTAATATTAAAGGGGAGTTCCCATACAAAAACGTGATTTCTTTGCCGTTTTTTTGCTTTATATTCATAACTGTAGGAAATTGATTGTTGAAGACTGGACGTTTACAAAAGGCGGTGGAGCTGGGGTTTGATGAGTAAAAACTGGTTTGTTGAATTTTGACAATATTTTATGTAGATTTTTTACAAAACATATATGGTTTTGCTAAACGTGCATTTTACGCTAAGGTTCTTCCATGCTGGACTGGGAGAGATAGAAAAACGTAGAATGTTTCAGCTGCCCTTCCTCCCGGGCATGCTGTAGAAGTCAGCAAAAGGGACTCGAGGGTTACAGTGTATTGTAATTTAGGCGATGGGCTGACAACCTGTCACTATAAAATATACATTACAATCTAAAATTGCCCCAATTTATGTCAGACGTGGCGAAAGCGCCTTTTACGAGGCGTTTAACGCTCTGCCTACCCCGTAAGGGATAAAGGCTTTTGGATTTTATGTATGTATGTATGTATGTCTAGTAGTAAGTGGAAGGGGGCGCCGCAAACGCGAGTGCGTCTGGAGCTGCATTTTTGATCCGCTCGAATCAAATTCGCATACGACAGAGTAACATTCGCATACCATGGAAATTGCATGTGAAAGTTACTCTTTCGTATGCGCATCGGAGATCGAGTGATTCAAAATTACTGCTACTGGTCCTCGTCGTGTGCGTGTGTGTGATCGATACACACATGCAAGGCGTCAACATTGGTAACAAATGGTTAAAATATAGTGTCTAAATATTGTATAGATAATGGTACGGAACCCTTCGTGTGCGAGTCCGACTCGCACTTGGCCAGTTTTTTTTTTACTTAATTAAGAAAAAACTGTTTGCAAAAGTTTTACAAACTGTTTTCGATGTCTTGGCCGTTACTGTAAACAATTTTCGATTCCACTGTACTTCTGACTTGAAAAGTTTTACTAGGAATTCCCTAGATTAACTCACAATCTCCCTGACGTACTGAATTTAAATTAAAAAAAAACTGCGCTGTTGGAGTAAAACTTGTCATTTTACTATGGAAATGATAAATGCGCCAAAAATACTACGTCAGGCGTTTATGTAATTCAAGCAAAAAAATTATTAGAGGTCGAGTTGAATAAAATTATGTTTTTAATAAAAAAATAGATAAAATTTCTGTTAAATACGGGACATTATATCAAATTTACATTATATTAAATTACTTCCATGCTGGTCTGGGAGCGAGAGAAAAACATAGAATGTGCCAGCTGCATTTATTTCCTCCCGGACATGCTGTAAAATCCAGCTAAGGGATACGAGGGTTTCAGTATATTGCAATTTAGGCGATGGGCTGACAACCTGTCACTACAGCAATATACCTAGAATTCTATCTTAAATAACCCTCAAAACTTTGTCAGACGTGGCGGGACACCTTTGTTTAGGTCGTTTACGCTCTGCCTACCCCATTAGGGATACAGGCGTGAATATATATATATGTATGTATGTATATCAAACATAAATTAATAGGTAGAGTTTTGGCTTTATGAATGAAACTCCTTGGCATCTTCATGAAGTCACCGACTTGAAAATAATAATTTAGAATGGGCAAATACAAAGAGAGGAGTTTAGATCGGAACGGAATCTAACTCTTTAGGAGTAGCCGTTAAAGTGGCGCCCTCATCAGTCAAAAAATCATAATTTACTGAAAACACAATCAATCGAAAATCCGGTAGATCAGATTAAGTTAAAATGAAGGTCATTTAAAACCTCATAAAGTTCCAACTTATAGTTCGTTGTAGTTACCGATAAAAAAATTGCGAAAAACGGCCACTTTTAGCACTTTTGCTATCTGTAACTGCAGTGAACACTGAATTATTAATTTATAATGCTTTAAATTAACTTCATTACCTATACTTTAATCTGATCTACCGGATTTTCGATTCATTGCGTTTTCAGTGCGAAATGTTATTTTAACTGATGAGGGCGCTGGCGTGCACCGGGGATCCCCTTAAGCATGATGTCCGAAAAGTGGTGATGTCCTCCACCAACTGTAATTCGGACACATCTGATGAGTCAAAATGAAAACGAAACAGTGGTCAACAAACGAAGAACCGATGCGTTTGGTTTTCCCTCACAGTCATCCATGACAAAGGCCAACGTGCCTTTAAAGAAAGAGAGGAGAGTTGTTTGGACTTCACTTCTCTCCGTTTTCAACTGTTGGGTATTCACTGCCATATCAGTTCAAACCATGTCAGAGGCCTAAATAGATGTACTACTAGGCGGTTTTGAAAACTCAGATATCGGGTTCATCGCCTCTATCGACTCAGGAATCTACTCGCTAAGAAGAAGATCATTCAACCATGAAAAAAGTAAGTATACATTACTTAACATTGAGTTATCAATACCAACGTGTTTTGCGGGCCATAAAAAGCTTTTCCTTTGCAACTTAGCACAGGTTAAAATTTCGGAACTGCAGGCAATAACCTTGTTACAAACATACTATTTTATGTTTTGCGGTTGACTCTCTTTGAAGTTGTGATGAAAAAGCAGTTTATGGACTGCAAAACAAGTTGGAATTGCCTATGTTTTATCCAAAGATATTTCAATTGGATGTGATAGAGGATATTATGTTACCTAGTAGTCTAGGACTTACAATATGTGATACCACAGCGAGGACACTCCAAACTACAATGTCATTTTGGTCACACATCGACAGACGCCATGTTGAACTTGGCATGCGTTTGTGTGCGTGTTATAAGGGTTGACAAATTTTGTTATACCAGTCATAATCATCACTTGATTAATCTGGTTCTTGATTAAACCAAAGTTTTAAAGTAGTTCACTTTAACTGAATAGTTAGCATAGATTAGGTTGCATATTTTGTATGAATTTACTTACCGTCTTTCATCACTGTGGAATCTAATAAAGTTACTATTGGAGTCATATCTTGTGGTAGAATGACATCCGTACACGGAACAGTACATAACCATATTTGGAACACAAAACTTTATTATTTCCGTTACACTGGAAAACATGCGCGCGCCATACCCGCTAAGCGTACGCTCAATGTGGCCCACAATCCGGTGCGGAGTGTGACGTATGTCGGACTGGGGAAGGGAGGTGAATGTCCATTCTGTATCATCATCATCTCCCTAGCCTCATCCCGTATATCACGGGGTCGGCTGCTGGTGAATGTCCATTATGTATGTAGTACTATTATATATTCTGTGGTGATACGCAAACTTTGACTGACTGGATAGATGGGTTTCGATATTTCAGGTATTTGCTTTGTTTTGTATGTTATAACTATGACAAAAGGAATTTATTATTTCCATGTAACGCGAACGCCGAAAGAACATTTAGTCTGAAAAATGCTTAAAATGTTTAGAGAGCAAACTGGAAAAATATTTCCATGAAAATGGCCGCTAAATGTCCGACGCATGGGGTTGTCAGCGGCGAAAATTGATTTTATTTCGGAGCAATTGTGAAGTCGGAATCGGAACGCAATTTAATATCGGCAGTTCGAATCTTGAACCGATGTTGATTGCAATCAATTCAAAATACATTTTACCATTTTGTTTCGTTATAATTTTCGCCGGAAATTGGAGAAAGAAATTTTATTTCCATTGACAGAGTGCCGGTTGACAGCGACGGGCTTTCTGGCTTTTATGGAAGAGAAATGGAAGGAAGAATAATTAAATTTACTGCAAAGTAGATGGGATGTGATCCTTTTAAGGCACATTAACATAGTTCTATTATTTTATATTTCTTTCCATTGTTCATTTGAAACTGTGTTGTTATTCAAAAATTGTGGTACCGGGTTAATCATGTCTCTAGCCTTATCCCGTATCTTACGGGGTCGGCGACCTACCCTAGGTGATCGAACGAGGCTACTGGTTTTTAAACAGAGCGACCCAACCCAAAAGGGAAACCAGACCCAATCCTAGATTAGGTCAGAGTTTTCAAGCTGCCGAAGTTTAGCACTGGCCTCTGACATGGCTTAACGACTTATTTTGGGTATTAAACAATATTAACCGGGACCAACGGCTTAAGGTGCCTTTCGAAGCACGGAAAAAGCACCGAATAAACGTATGTATAAAATTGGTAATTCTTCTTCTGTCGAGTGGGTATCGAGTCTATCGACCCGATGAACCCTGGTGTCAGAGTTTTTAAACCGCCTAGTAGCACAACTATCAGGCCTCTGACATGGTTTGAGTAACGACCACTATCAAAGACAGCGACCGGGACCGACGGCTTAACGTGCCCTCCGAAGCACGAAATCTTTTTTTATTTTTCGGACAATCAGGTGATTCAGCCTGCAATATCGTAACCAAACTGGGGAAAAATTCACAAAATGATAAATTCTCAAATATCAACTTTGTGTTTCCCCCCTGGGAATCGAACCCAGGACATCCGGATCAGGAGTCCATGGCACTAGCCACTAGACCACGGAGGCAGTTGGTAATCATCGTCCATATCTTCCCATTAATTGTATTATCTGCGCTTGCCAATGCACTTTTCTTCCATGCTGGCTTTGGAGCGAGAGAAAAACATAGAATGTTCCAGCTGTATATCCTCCCGAGCATGCTGTAAAAACCAGCTAAGGGACCCGAGGGTTTCAGAATATTGTAATTTAGGCGACGGGCCGACAACCTGTCACTACAACAATATACCTACAAATCTATCTTAAATAACCCTCAAAACATTGTCAGACGTGGCGAAACGACCTTTGTTTAGGTTGTTTACGGTCTGCCTACCCCATTAGGGACAAAGGCGTGACTATATGTATGTATGTATGTATGCCAATGCACTTTTAGTTTGGTTAGAATTGGACATGGCATTTAAATTGGGTTGAGAACTGTGATTTCTTCCATGCTGGACTGGGAGAGATAGAAAAAACATAGAATGTTCCAGCTGCCCTTCCTCCCGGGCATGCTGTAGAAGTCAGCGAAAGGGTTCGAGGGTTACAGTGTATTGTAATTTAGGCGATGGGCTGACAACCTGTCACTATAGCAATAAACATTAGAATCTAAAATTGCCCTCAATTTTTGTCAGACGTGGCTACAGCGCCTTTTACGAGGCGTTTGACGCTCTGCCTACCCCGTAAGGAATAGAGGCGTGATTTTATGTATGTATGTATGAGAACTGTGATAGGCAGTGAATTTTCAAAGGCTGTAGGTATTGATGCGGCGGACCGACAAAACTGTCCAAAATGTATGAACCCTGCCGTGCCGCGCAGCGCCGAGCCGCTGCAGCTTCAGTGCGGTACATCTCATACATTTTCGTACACAGAATCATTTGTTGCGCAGTGCCGCGCCGAAAATAAAGATACCTCTTTAAATCTACATTAATATTGTTTCGCTCGATAGACGCAATCTTACCTACAAAATCTATCTTAAATAACCCTTAAAACTTTGTCAGACGTGGCGGGACGACCTTTGTTTTGGTCGTTTACGCTCTGCCTACCCCATTAGGGATGAAGGCGTGACTATATGTATGTATGTAGACGCAATCTTACAAGAATTTTAGTCTTTATTTTATTAAACCTACGTGTTATTATAAGAAATAGCTCTTTCATCACTCATGTCCATGAAATAAGGCTGTCAGAAGACTGATGGGACTATTACAAATCTATGATGAGGGTGATTACTCAATAAATTAGGTGAGTAACCGTTACATACAAAAATAATCTATTTACTCATCTATACGAAATTTAGTATGTGTAAAGAAAACATTTAATTTCTTCCATGCTGGCTTGGGAGCTAAAGAAGAACATAGAATGTCCAGCTGCATATCCTCCCGGGCATGCTTTAAAAACCAGCTAAGGGATCCGAGGTCTGTATATTGTAATTTAGGCGATGGGCTGACAACCTGTCACTAAGCAATATACCTACAAATCTATCTTAAATAACCCTCAAAACTTTGTCAGACGTGGCGGAACGACCTTTGATTAGGTCGTTTACGCTCTGCCTACCCCATTAGGGATGAAGGCGTGACTATATGTATGTATAAGGAAAAAGAACATGTTTGTATGTATGAGCGCAATCGTTAGTCTTTCAATGCTGGTATGAATAATTTTACCTTGTGTCGCTTTGCTCTACAATTCTATACATGCAATTTTGAATTCTCTTTATAAGCTCACCCGAGAGCTAGGCGGTGGGTTCAATTCTAGATTTGCCGGCTTAAACTAAAATTAAAATCTATTTGTCACTTTCAGACTAACAACATTGGAAAAGGACAGGAGATCTATTCTCTCCTGTTTTTGATTTATAGTCGGTGGTTTTATGTCGTATCTGTATTTTTTAACGGCCGTCATATGATATGGCGGATAAAATTGACAGAAATATTGGGAAAACATGCAAAAACCCAAGAAAATCTAGTGGACAAAGTGTAAAACCATAGAGTATGAATCTAACGTCTTTTTTAAATTTTATTATTTTGAAAGTGGCAGATATATTTTAATTTTAGTTCTATCCGGTGGTATCTAGAATCGAGCCCACTGTATTGCATTTTTTGTAATGGGATAGTAAACTGCAAATCCTGTCAGAGTTTTACTAACTGTTATCAATTTGTTACTCTTCCTATCTGTGAGTAAAGACATGATTTTATGATGCCTTTCCCCTAGGAGCGATAGAAAAGCATAGAATGTGCCAGGTGCATTTCTTCCCGGGCATGCTGCAAAACCAGCTAAGGGATTCAGTTTCAGTATATTGTAATTTACTTGATGGTCTGAACACCTGTCACTACAACAAATCTATTTTAAATAACCCTTAAAACTTTGTCAGACGTGGCGGAGCTACTTTTGTTTAGGTCGTTTACGCTTTGCCTATCCCATTAGGGATAAAGGCGTAAGTATGTGTAAGTATTTCCTTCCAAAACAAACAAGAGGACACGTTTTCTCAGGAACATTATTTGTTATTTCCACGGAATATTATTTAGATTGAAACCGCGGGACAGAAGCTAGTTGGGTAATATTTGTGAGAGGCGCTGGGCCCCGATTAATCAATCATAGAAGTGATTCCAATGATGTGCTTTGTCTATCTCCGGACGCGTGATCAATAATAGCATTGATGATTATTTCGCTTACACACTAGTTCAGTGGTTCGCAAACTTTCTTCAGCAAATTGGTAAATGGCGTACATTACTTTAGAAGTCGAAAAAAAAACAATATATAGTAAAGTAATTTTGGAAGGCATAGACGCAGTAGAGAAATCTTGCGATTCCTGTATAAAATCTTTTATTTTTCGCATTCTGCCTTTAAAAAAATTATATCGTGAACTGAATATACCTAAACTATACTAGTGTATACTTTAAAGACTTCGTGTAGCGGTCGGTAATGGTTCTTATTGTCGTTTGCGGAAATTGCCGGCCGCTAGGAATTAGACTACTGAAAAAAGTTAATGCATGCTTTATTTTCTTTAAATAATGAAGCTATTTCCGAGCAAGTGGGAGATTAAAATATAGTGAAACTTTTGTGACAAGTTAAGTAAGTAGTGATGCCCTCAATTGAACAAAATAGAAGGCATAAAATATCGTGCTATGTTTATTGCCAAAAGTGTTATAATAACAATTGATGATTATTTCGCAGAGATCGCAAGCTTTTGTTTCCGTGTTGATAAAGTGGCTTAAGACGTCTCACCGCGAGCGGTGGCGCCCTCATTCGGTAAAAAAACATTACTCGCCAAAAATTTACATTTTTAAAACTTTTCTCCGTCATTTCCTTAGTTTTAAACTTAAGGATTTTGTAGAAGCAATGAATTGAGGAGCAAATGGTAACCTGAAGCTTCTATCGGAATCTCCGCCAAAAGCGGACATTATTAGCAATAATTTCGATAGTAACTGCCCGGTACTATTACTACTACTAAAAAATACTTAGGATGTGACAGAGAAAAGTTTTAAAAATATTTGTATTTTGAGAGTTATGATTTTTTAACAGTGCATTTGCATTGAGGGTTCTTAAGAGAATAAAGGAGGATATCATCTAGATAAAATAAAGACTGGTTCGTAACGAGTAACGACCGACTATCATAAAACCCCTAAGGTAGAATTTGTAATACAAAGAGAAATACCGCTTTCAGTTTAAGAAACGTTAAAGAAAAACCGTTTCTCAAGACTAGGTAAAATAGAGCTTTTAAACATTTACAGGAGTTTTAAGATATGCTCGTGAAAATATAAAGTGCTCACTATTTCTATGCTGGACTGGGAGTGATAGAAAAACATAGAATGTGCTAGCTGCATTTCTTTCGGGCATGCTGTAAAAACCAGCTAAGGTATTCGAATAATGGGCTGACAACCTGTTAGTGTAGCGATGCACATTTCAGTCTAAAATTGCCCTCAAAACTTGTCAGACGTGGCGGAACGACCTTTACTTTGGTCGTTTATGCTCTGCCTACCCCATTCGGGATAAAAGCGTGATTTTTTGTATGTGTATGTATGTAAAATATAGAGTTAAAATGTTACATCCGTTCTTATTGTTTTTTTTTTTCACCCATAATCGACTTGGGAAAGGCTGCGAAAAACGGCCTAATGTAACTGCCGTGAACACTGAATTATTAATTTATAATGCTTAAAATAAACTTTAGTTCCTATACTTCAATCTGATATATCGGATTTTCGATTAATTGCGTTTTTAGTGAGTAATGTTTTTTAACTAATGAGGGCGCTGGCGTGCACCGGGGTGTCCCTTAATGGATAGAGGTGTAATGGACGGCGTCCCGCAAACTGATAGGGGTTGCTCAGTCAACGAAACTGAACAAATGCCAGCAGGATATGTTTCAGGAAATGAATAAAAAAATATTTTCTTTTCCATACAAAAAAAATCTCCTGAAAGAATTTTCTGCTGATAGTTGTTTAGTTTCGTTGACTGAGCAACCCTTATCAGTTTGCGGGACGCTGTCCCTTACACCCAGTATAAAAAACAGCAAGAAGGTTTCTTCACTTATAAAATAACTATTTCTGTTCTTGGTATTTAATAAATGTAACAAAACAGCTGTGCTCGTTATACAAGTTTATTCAACACGTAATAACATGTGCGAATAGATGAATGTGCTCTAGAAATGACTTTATTGTTGAAGCATAGGTCAAAAAGATAAAAAATATAGTTAGACCATTTGTTTGGCTCTAATGTACCTATATTTTTTCAATGTCTCGTAGATTAGCAGAGTATCTAGACAAACATTGTAATATTTTAGATTGTAGCTGGTTAATTAATTGAAAAGCTGCACTCAATTAAAAATGAAAGGTTATTGAGACTTGTATGATTTCTCAGTCAAACTGTTCGTACAGTTTTGATGGACTATGTATTAGTTTTTAAAATTTATGTGAAGGTTTATAATAAATAAACAATAAAATAAAAATAAATGACTCTATACAGTGTTACTCATAAATCCATCTTTCTGTTCATAGTAGGTATGCGATTGAGCGACCGTTTCGACCTTTTAATTCGTTTTTCTTTGTATAAATCAAAACCCACGCACGCACTAACTTCAGCGCACTAAGTGGGCATATGCACGGACTTTATAATTCATCTTCAGTATGCTCGTAATATATACGGAGTGTAAGGGACAGCGTCCCGCAAACTGATAGGGGGTTGCTCAGGCAACGGAACTGAACAACTATCAGCAGGATTTTCTTCAGGAAGTGAAAAAAACATGTTTCTTCCATGCTGGTCTGGGAGCGAGACAAAAACATAGAATGTGCTAGCTGCATTTCCTCCCAGGCATGCTGTAAAATCCAGCCAAGGGATCCGAGGGTTTCTGTATATTGTAATTTGGGCGATGGGCTGACAACCTGTCACTACAGCAATATACCTAGAATTCTATCTTAAATAACCCTCAAAACTTTGTCAGTCGTGGCGGGATGACCTTTGTTTAGGTCGTTTACGCTCTGCCTACCCTATTACGGATAAAGGCGTGATTATATGTATGTATGTTATTACGTGTAACGACCATCAAAAATGCGACTGGGACCGACGGCTTAACTAAACAATAAGATAAAGTTTTCAACCAAACAAGAATATGGATCTTTAAAAATCGCCTAAAAAAGCATTATTTATCACTGGCAAAGTAACCCGTAATATATGTATGACGTATTATTTATTTATCTATGTAACTAAATACGTAGTATTTAATATACATAAGTTTACTTATTTTTATAGGTTATATTTTATACTGTATTTTTATGTTATCGTAATATTATTGTGCACGCTCTATCCGCATCTCGACATCAAATCTCACTTCTGTAAGTGTGCTGTAAGAAATTTCTTCATAGAAATAAGCAGTGCCTGTTTTCTTTGTGTTTGTGTTTATTCATGTCTTAAAATTGTGTACAATAAATAGTTAAATAAATAAATAATTGAAAACATGTTTAGCACCACTGATTCACTCTGATTGGCGATTAGCTTTCATACATTACGCTTTGTGCCAGCGAGGGCTCGGAACCAACGAAATGTGTAAATCTGGTTGCGTATTCAATGGCTGCATACAATACGGACCAATTAACGGTTATAGATCGCTCCAGCTCTAGTGTTTAACCTATTAAATATGGATGTCGTAGGGTGATTTTGATAATTCGAATCTTCGCGAAAATCCTAGAGAGTTTGCGAAAACACGGATAATTATACAATGGTAAAATCATTATCCAATCTTACTGAAAAAAAAAACAGTTTATTTGCGAAAAACTCGTGGTTCAGTAACATTTGATTGATTGGTCGGTTGGCGCTCAAAAACAAGATCTCCTCTAATTGGTTAACCTCCACACGGTTTTAAATATTATTCATTAACGCATGTTATTTAACCAATCAGAATAAGATTTAATACATACATACATATAATCACGCCTTTATCCCTAAGGGGATAGGCAAAGCGTAAACAACCTAAACAAAGGTCGTATCGCCACGTCTGACGAAGTGTTGAGGGTTATTTGAGACAGATTTGTAGGTATATTGCAGTAGTGACAGGTTGTCAGCCTATCGCCTAAATTGCAATATACAGACAGCCTCGGATCCCTTAGCTGGTTTGTACAGCATACCCGGGAGGAAATGCAGCTGGCACATTCTATGTTTTTCTCTCGCTCCCAGTCCAGCATGGAAGTACTAATAAATAAATACATAATAAGATTTAATGAGTAAGTATAATCTAGCCCATGAGAGTTAAGGATATCAAATGTTACTAGAAGGACGAGATTTTTCGCAAAAATCCTGAATATTTCCATTAAGATTTTATTATGCGTTACCATTGTCTAATTATCCTGGAAATACAAAATAAAAAGAAACAGTGTTTTCACTAAATCCCTAGGATTTTTTCGAAAATTCGAATTTTCTAATCATCCTATGACATGTATATTAGGAATGTATAGGTAGTTATTAATTATTATTCAGTTCGTCGAAATAGGTCCATTTTAATTATATTTTGGGTTTTCTTTAGGTCAGAGATGTATGGGCTGATTTCAACTAGAATTCACCGACTGTTCACTATTCTTACTTGCTAATACATACATATATATAATCACGCCTTTATCCCTAATGGGAAAGGCATAGCGTAAACGACCTAAACAAATATCGTTCCACCACGTCCGATAAAGTTTTAAAGGTTATTTAAGATAGATTTGTAGCTATATTGCTGTAGTGACAGGTTGTCAACCCATCGCTTAAGTTGCAATATACTGAAACCCTCGGATCCCTTAGCTGGTTTTTACAGAATGCTCGGTAAGAAATGCAGCTAGCCCATTCTACGTTTTTCTTTCGCTCCCAGTCCAGCATGGAAAACGCGTTGATTCCTTATGTTATGAATTTATGACAGGCACTTTTTTCCGATGTTAATCCGGTAGGAATCGTGTTGTATGGACCTTTCGTCACTGAAATCTATTCAATACCATAGAACATTTTTCCTTTGATTTAGTTTTCAAACAAAATGTATTTACATTGTTAGACTTCAAAGCAATTACCCCCGATCGGGGGAGGTTCTGCGCTCGACATGGTAATCTAGACGTATTCAAATGAAAGGCGATTAGCGGCATTCACACAAATATGTGTTTTATTATAACTTTGCCTCTAGATTAGACTGAACATGTGATATTTATTATCTATTACAAAGATGAAATGCATTACCAAAATTGCCATTCTATGAAACTGAATAAGTTAGAAGTCGACATAGAAGATTTATATCTGTATGTCCCTATGCTTTTAGACATATTCTTAGATTCTTAGTGCCAACGTAATTACATCCTCGGAGGAAACTATACATGTGAACTCCGTAGTGTGACTTTCTTCAGGGCACAGAATAATAAACGTGCAGAAATCTGACTATCCTACAACGCTCGCTCAAAAAGCATACCTTGAATTATAAGTTCAGTTAAATTATACCTTACGGATAGTCGAAATGCCCTAATCACTCAAGATAACGCACACAATTACTCGTGTTAGGGTTGGCTAAAGCGCGACACAAATTCAAAGTAAATAATAATTTATTTATTAGCAGACAACAGAGGTCCATTTATGGTTAGTAACTATATGCTTATTCTATGTTAATTGATCATTCATTACAAATTTACAAAATTAATTAAAATTGGAATCATAATGAATTAAATTACATAATATTTTTTTTAAATCAAAATCAAAAATTTAAAAAAAGCACAAAATTAAAAAGAAAACTAAAATAAGATCAGATTTAAAATTTAATAATTAGGTGCTTCTATTTGTCGAAAATATTTTAATGATGTGGCGCATGAGTGGCGTATCAACTCTTGCTGTAAATGTACTTAGAATGGTGTTGGAGCTGGCCTGCATCCTAAAGAGCATCGACGCTGCTCGCTTCCGAATCACATAAAAGTCATCGGTGCGAGCTTCCGCGAACATGCCAGAGACAGTGCAGAAACTAAAAAAGAGAGACCGACGGGGCTGTACGTTCAGCGAGACATTCGAGACGATCAACAACCCGATCGCCTTAGCCGCCGTTTACGGCGGCCTACGGTACCATCCGGTTTTATACCTAAAGTACGGAGTAAGACAGGCCTGGTATGGAGTCGAAACGTCGTCGAGGTGAATGAAATCTCTGTCGAACTCACAAGGGAGTAGACGAGTATATATAAAATGTAAGACGTAGTGTTAAACTAGTGGAAGGGGCTGAAAGGAGTCTCTGCCTATAAATCTTAAATAACTCTCAAAACTTTGTCAGACGTGGCGGAAAAACTTTTCTTAGGTCGTTTACGCTCTGCTTGCCCCATGATGGATAAAGGCGCGATTATATGTATGTGACGTTGGCACTACACTCGCACCTAGTTTTCAACAAAATATTCTGTACCTTGGTCTACTTCTAATAAGCTAGGGATTATCAGTGCGGAAGTAACAATAAACTAGTAGATTTACCACAGTCCCACGGCTTGACCAAACGCTGTGCTAATTGTTATTAAGCCTCGCCAAGCTGACCGCTGCAGGCTGATAAGGACTAGCAGTCTTAGCCGCATTTAGGGTTGCCAATTAGAAAATTTACCCTATGGAAACGGAAGATTACTTCTTGGTAGATGGTTTCTTTTCTAAACGTGAGTAGAGCTGTTTTGGTTCAGGGCTGCCAATTAGAAGATTTACCACATGCAAATGGGAGATTTTCTTGCTATACAACTTGTTAACCCTATAATTTGTTTATACTATACTTCTTCTTAGCGAGTGGATCCTCGAGTGAAGTAGAGAATTTAGAGCGTTGGTTTTTCCTGTAAGGTTATACGAATACAGCATACAAAAAATTAACCTCAGCTTTTAGTAAGCCGTTGGCGGTCTGTCTACCCCGTAATGAAATAAACAATAAACCAGTCAATTGCCCCCAGTCCCACGGCTGGATCAAACGCTGTGCTAATTGTTATTAAGCCTCGCCAAGCTGACCGCTGCAGACTGATAAGGACGAACAGTCTTAGCCGCATTTAGGGTTGCCAATTAGAAAATTTACGCTAAGGAAACGGAAGATTACTTCTTTGTAGATGGCTTCTCTTCTAAAAGTGAGTAGAGCAGTTTTTTGTTCAGGACTGCCAATTAGAAGATTTACCACATGCAAATGGGAGATTTTCTTGCTATACAACTTGTTTGCCCTATAATTTGTTTATACTATACTTAATCTAAGCGAGTGGATTCTCGAGTGAAGTAGAGAATTTAGAGCGTTGGTTTTTCCTGTAAGGTTATACGAATACAGCATACACCAAATTAACCTCGGCTTTTAGTAAGCCGTTGGCGGTTTGTCTACCCCGTAATGAAATAAACAATAAACCAGTCAATTGCCCCCAGTCCCACGGCTGGATCAAACGCTGTGCTAATTGTTATTAAGCCTCGCCAAGCTGACCGCTGCAGACTGATAAGGACGAACAGTCTTAGCCGCATTTAGGGTTGCCAATTAGAAAATTTACCCTAAGGAAACGGAAGATTACTTCTTTGTAGATGGCTTCTCTTCTTAACCTCGGCTTTTAGTAAGCCGTTGGCGGTTTGTCTACCCCGTAATGAAATAAACAATAAACCAGTCATTTGCCCCCCGTCCCACGGCTATTAACAAACAGTCTTAGCCGCGTTCAGCGTTACCAATTAGAAAATCCTACGAAAATGGAAGAATTTTTCTAGTTGCATACATACCATAACACCAGTTGGCTGATTTATATACTGCAATAAAGAGAGATTCAAGAGCTTTGGTTTAGGTATTGTCATCCTATAACTACAGTATACGAAATAACTCTAGACTTACGTATAGTTAGCCACTGTTGACGGTCTGCTCTCGGCTTTTAGCAAGCCGTAAACACTTTGTCTACCCCGTAAGGAAAGTAAAAATAAACCAGTGAATTGACTACAGTCCCGCGGTTTGACCAAACGCTGTGCTAATTGTTATTAAGCCTCGCTGAGCTGATAAGGACGACAAGTCTTAGCCGCGTTTCTTCCATGCTGTCCTTGGAGCGAGAGAAAAACATAGCCATGTAGAATGTGCCAGCTGCATTTCCTCTCGGAAAAACACAGCTAAGGGCTACAAATCTATCTTAAATAACCCTCAAAAAATTGTCAGACGTGGCGGAAGGACTCTTGTTTAGGTCGTTTACGCTCTGCCTACTCCATTAGGGATAAAAGCGTAAAGCGCGTACGTATGAGTCTTAGCCGCGTTCAGGGTTGGTACTCCTGAGGATGCGTGAATTTTTCATGCAAGATGGCGCTGGCTGAGTCGTTGTAGCTTTACGTGCTTTTGTACTGAACACGCCATGGCGGACTCATGACATCATGATGGACTCGCACTAGTAGCTAAGTCAGTTGTAGGTACCACTGGTTGGAATGTGTGAGCATACTTTTAAAGCATCATCGTCAGTTGCAATTACAATTAGGATAAGGAGGCACACATGTTAAATACATACATATAATCACGCCTCTTCCCCTAATGGGGTAGGCAGAGCGTAAACGACCTAACCAAAGGTCGTTCCACCACGTCGGACAATGTTTTGAATGTCTTTTCTTCCATGCTGGACTGGGAGTGAGAGAAAAACATAGAATGCGCCAGCTGCATTTCCTCACGGGCATACTGTAAAAACCAGCTAAGGGATACTAGGGTTTCAGTATATTGTAATTTAGGCGAAAGACTGACAACCTGTCACTATAGCAATATAATACTTATATAATCATCTGTAATAACACTAATAACCCTTAAAACTTGTTAAAGTTGGCAGAACGACCTTTGTCTAGGTTGTTTTTGCTCTGCGTACCCCATTACGAATAAAGGTGTGATTTTATGTATGTATGTGGCAACCCTAGCAATGGTTTGCCAGCTTAGTACAGGCCTGGTAGAAGCAAAGTGCTGCCAGCTATACAGATAATGACGTTACAAGTCGCTCTGGTCCGCTAAAATCTAGCAATTTACTTTTATTTTAGTTTTTAACGTAAAACGTAACGTAACCAACCGTTTCTACCTTTGTATAAACTGCCAATAAACGTTGTAACGATAAAATTTCTAACTTTTTCTTTCTAAATATTACGTATAATACTGACGCGGATAGGAGTTATACCTAGAAGAAGCTTGGAACACCGCTCCATCGCTCTACCAACTGAGCTACCGCAATCCTAATCAACCTGGTGAAATTCTTGATCTCTCACATTTTAAACGTCTTAATGGATTGCCTAACCAAATATCATGTTACTTAAAAGTTTTAAACATTTTTATTCTTATACAGAGCTTGATTCTAGATTCCACCGGCTAAAACTAAAATTAATATCTACATACATACATATAATCACACCTTTATCCCTAATGGGGTAGGCAGAGCGTAAACGACTTAAACAAAAGTCGTTCCGCCACCAGTTTTGAGGGTTATTTAAGATATATTTGTGGGTATATTGCTGTAGTTACAGATTGTCAGCCCATCGCCTAAATAGCAATATACGGAATCCCTCAGTTCCCTTAGCTGGTTTTTACAACATGCCCGAGAGGAAATGCAGCTGGCACATTCTACGTTTTTCTGTCGCTCCCAGGCCAGCGTGGACGAATTAATATCTATCTGTCACTTTCAAAATAAAAAAATAAAAAGGGCCGGCGATTAATACTCTATGGTTTTATACTTTTTCCGCTAGATTTTGCACGTTTCCCCAGTATTTCTGTCAATTTTATCCGCCATATCATATGACGGCGGACAAAAATGACAGTTTACGCATAAAATCACCGACTATAAATCAAAAACCGGTGAGAATAGATCTCCCGTTTCCAATGTTTAAGTCCGAAAGTGACAAATAGATTTTAATTTTAGTTTTAGCCGGCAAATCTAGAATCGAGCCCAGTGAATGAAATAACATATTTTTAGAATAGAATCAATATTTACTGATTCTAACGCAATAACTTTTTATGGGTCTAAATATTGATACTAGATATTCTAGTATGATGATATAATTGTGTTAGCCGACTACGCTAACACAATTATATCATCATACGCAACAAATTTCAGTAGAAGCGTGGTAGACGGACATGAAAATAAATTAACCGAACCAAATAATAAATATGGATGGTATATTTACAGGTCTTTTAAATTGGACAATTTAGTTACTGTAATTATAGTAGTTATAATTAATTGCTTCCATGCTGAATGTGCCAGCTGCATTTCCTCCCGGGTATGCTGTAAAAACCAGCTAAGGGATCCGAGGGTTTCTTTATATTGCAATTTAGGCGATAGGCTGACAATATGTTACTAAAGTCTCAAAACGTTACCTACAAATCTATCTTAAATAACCCTCAAATCTTTGTCAGACGTGGTGAAACGATATTTGATAAGGTAGTTTACGCTCTTACTGCCCCATAAGGGATAAAGGCGTGATTATATGTAGGTATGTATGTATGTAATTATAATTAATTTAAATTTAATTGCAGTGACATATACCTATATTTAATTACTGTTTTTACCTGAAAAAGGCAAAGCAAAAAGGAGGGTTATGATTTTGACCGGTATGTATGTATGAAAGTATGTATGTGTGTATGTAGGTTTGTATGTGGGTATGTATGCTCATATGTTCTCTCATAACTTTTAAACTGCTCATTAGAATTTGACAAATGAAGTATCGTAAGAAGCATCTCAATTGTCCGCTGGTTATAGGCTAGGCGACGTCACATTTAATTGCATGTGATGCCGTCTAGAGGACATCAAGTAATGAATAAAAATAAAAATCTTTTCTTATAACGTCAAGTGAGGCTTCAAATGAAAGGGCTCAATTTGCACATTCCAAAAATATATTATATTGCTAAATTTTGCCCGCGGCTTTGTTTGCATTTACTCGATAAATGAGAATATTTTCTAAAATTACTCCACAGGTTGGCCTGGCCAATGGCCATATATGGTGGATATTGCTAGCTGGGCCTAAAGCTGCGCAAGCCCCCTACAGGCCGTAAACCATGTGGAAGATTGAACCCCCCTGTACTGCACGCAAGTCCTAGCTTAGGACGTCAGTCGGGTAGCGGGACCCGCCGGGAGTGTGCCGGAAGTAAATAATTAGCCTTAGTGTATCATACATACATACATATAATAACGCCTTTATCCCTGATGGGGTAGGCAGAGCGTAAACGACCTAAACAAAGCTCGTTCCGCCATGTCTGTCAAAGTTTTGAGGGTTATTTAAGATAGATTTGCAGGTACATTTCCAAAGTGTATCCATGGGTCCATGGTAAAATATCAAACTCGCTTTGCGCGCAATGCGCGTTCTTGGAATATACATTTTTGCGATCTCTTCACTCTCAATTCTCATTTCTTTGTTTGTTGTTTCTTGATCGCTTCGCTCGCGATACGCTTCCTAATTTCTTTAATCTGCCTGGGGTTAAAAAAATACTTGAAACTATGATCATATTTCTTGAGCTATGACCATGATTCTTGGAACTATGATCATGTTTCTTGCAGCTACGATCATATTTCTAGGAACTATGAATAATAGAAAAAGAAAAATAACAGTCCAGTTCGGGAGTAACACTTACATTCAGACATCAAGACCGAGAGGTTGAGAGAAGCTTACTCCCTTGACATAAAAAGAAAAGCAGAAGCCCGGTTAAAAATAGCGACCGCATTAAGACATCGAGACCGGGGAGTTGAGGAGGGCTTGCCCCCTTACTGAAAAAGAAAAGCAACGACCGGTTTTGAAGTAGAGCGCGCATTCATACATCGAGACCGGAGGGCTTCTTGGAGCTTAGATCACATTTCTTGGAACTATGATCATGTTTCTTGGAGCTAAGATCATATTTCTAGGAACTATATGAATCTTCGAAAAAGAAAAGTAACGGTCCAATCCGGGAGTAACACATGCATTCAGATATTGAGACCAGGGGATTGAGAGGAGCTTGCCCCCCTCACAAAAAAAGGAAAGCAGAAGCCCGGTTCGAAATTAGCGATTACGACATCGATACCGGGGGGTTGAGGGAGGTTTGCCCCCCTCACAGATAAATAAATGAAACGACCGGTTTTGAAGTAGAACCCGCATTCAGACATCGAGATCGGAAGGATTCTTGGAGCTATGGTCATATTTTTTGGAGCTATAATCATATTTCTAGGTTCTATGAATCATAAAAAAAGAAAAGATACAATCCAGTTCAGGAGTTACACATGGAATCAGATATTGAGACCAGGGGGTTCAGAGGGGCTTGCCTCCCGAACTTACAGAAAACGAAAAGTAGCAGCCTAGTTTGAAAGTAGCGGCCACATTTACACAATAAGACCCGGGGGGTGGAATGCTGTTGAAAGTTGACCTTTCAGGCTGTGCACCAAGCTTACAATCATCCACCTGTATATTATTAACCTCAAAGTGATTAAAATAAAAATTGAGTTCAAAAACTAAAACCCGACTACTGAAAAGTATGAAACAAGAAAATATTCTTATCTGAATTGATATTTAATACATTATAGTTATGTTCAGAGGATAGCCGTGGTCGTATGCCACCTATCCTAAGTAATCAATGTATTCTAATTACAAAATAGATTTTATCAGCGGTAAGCGATCATATTACTTTACGTTTAGTCCATAGATGGCATATGACCACGGCTATCCCCTGAACAGAACTATAATGTATTAAATATCAATTCAGATAACAATATTTTCTTGTTTCATACTTTTCTGTAGTTGGGTTTTAGTTTTTGAACTCAATTTTTTACTTTCCATAATGTCAAGCGTTCGCACAACACGTATTTATAATTTGACAAATTCGTATTAATTTGGGTGTTCCAATTAAATCAATTTATTACAATAACGGCACTAAAGAAAAGTCCACATTCTCAAATTATTTCATTTCTACATACATACATATATACTCACGCCTTTATCCCTCATGGGGTTGGCAGAGCGTAAACGACCTAAACAAAGATCGTTCCGTCACGTGTAGCAAAGTCTTGAGGGTTATTTCACATAGATTTGTAGGTATATTGCTGTAGTGACAGGTTGTCGGCCCATAGCCATCATTGTAAATCACAATATACAAACACCCTCGGATCCCTTAGCTGGTTTTTACAGCTTGCCCGGGAGGAAATGCAGCTCGCACATTCTATGTTTTTCTCTCTCTTCCAGCACGGAAGAATTTCATTAGCATTTCTCCACTTGGTATTAAAATCACATCGCGTATGTTCAAAACTCTATACAGTATTCACGTCCTAGTTTTCGTGTCGTGTCCTACATTTTGTCAGTGAGATGTTTTCAGCTTAATTACCCGGCTGGGAGGATTATTAAAATATATTTTAAGTCTACTTTTTTCATATTTTTTTTCTGTCTCCGCCCTTTGAGTTCCCTCGCTACGGAATGGGATATGATTCTGCGGTGAAAATATACCGGATGCAAAGGACAGCGTCCCGCAAACTGATCGGGCTTGCTCAGTCAACGATACTGAACAACATTCACCAAGAAGTTCTTTCAGGACATGAAAAAGAAAATTCCGTTTCCCATACAAATAAACAACTCGAGTAGACAATTTGTATGAAAAAAAAAATGCTTCTTGCAAAAAAATCTAGCTGATAGTTGTTAAGTTCCGTTGACTAAGAAACCCCTATCAGTTTGCGGGACGCTGTCCCTTACACCCCGTATAGAGGTAGAGAAAAAAATATAAAATATATAACGAGAAAACTATATTTCAAACAAACATGCTTTTTTTACTAATACGGGCAGCATAGAAACAGATCTCTCCCAGACAACCTTTGTTTTGGGGTTAAGTCAAAAAGAGAGAATGATTGCTTTTTCGACAGGCCCTCTCCTGGCATAAGTTTATGTCTGATGGTGTAACATATAATATACTTCCATGCTGGACTGGGAGTGGGAGAAAGACATAGAATGTGCCAGCTGCATTTCCTTCCAGGCATGCTGTCAAAACCAGCTAAGGAATCCGAGGGCTTCGGTATATTGCAATTTAGGCGATGGGCTGACAACCTGTCACTACAGTAATATACCTACAAAACTATCTTAAATAACCCTCAAAACTTTGTCAGACGTGGCAAAAAGACCGTTGTTCAGGTCGTTTACGCTCTACCTACCCCATTAGGGAAAAAGGCGTCATTATTTATATGTATGTATGTGTTACATGTAAGTTATATGTGTATATGTAGAGCCGCCTATAATAGAGTGAAATCAGCCGGATGTTTCACTCGCAACCTATCTCTATAATTAACACTAGCGGCGAGACCAATCTATATTTAGTTTCACAAAGTCTAGTACTTCCATGCTGGACTGGGAGCGAGAGAAAAACATAGAATGTGCCAGCTGCATTTCCTCCCGGGCATGCTGTTAAATCCAGCTAAGGGATCCGAGGGTTTCAGTATATTGTAATTTAGGCGATGGGCTGACAACCTGTCACTACAGCAATATACCTAGAATTCTATCTTAAATAACCCTCAAAACTTTGTCAGACGTGGCGGGACACCTTTGTTTAGGTCGTTTACGCTCTGCCTACCCCATTAGGGATACAGGCGTGAATATATGTATGTATGTATGTACAAAGTCTAGTCTAGCTCATTCAGTTGTGAAACTGTAATAAAAAGAGTAACTCCCACATGAACCTACATCCTTAGTCAATTACTTAGGATGTAGGCTCATGTGGAAATGGAATCATGCTGGGCGGCTATCTAGAATGAAGCTGCTGACATTCAGCTAATTTCTATTAAGTAGCTCGCTGCTGATATTTTAGTAGGTGTATGCTAGCGCCCTCATCAGTTAAAAAAACATTACTCAAAAACGAAATTAATCGAAATTCGAAGTATAGGTACTGAAGTTTATTTTAAGCATTACACATTAATAATTCAGTGTTCGCCGCAGTTACAGATAGAAAAAGTGCTAAAAGTGGCCGTTCTTCGCAATATTTCTATCTGTAACTACAACGAACTTTATGTTGCAACTTTATGAGGTTCTAAATTACGTTCATGGCTTTGACTTCAATCTGATTTACTGGATTTTCGTTTGATTGTGTGTTCAGTGAATTATGATTTTTTAAGTGATTAGGGCGTACTTAGCCCAGGGCAGCCCCTTAAGTAGATTTCTTATTTGTTCGTCCATAATATTATTATCAGTAATGTGGTACCTACCTTGACAAATGTAAAGTCATGTAAAGTCAAATGCTGATTTTCGAATTTGCTAGGCACATCGCAAGAAGGAATCGGGGAGGCGGCGGTGATTTTGTATAGAAATTTACGTCTGCGCAGCGCAGCTTGATTTAAAGTTGCGCTGCGCGGACATAAATTTATATACAAAAAAAGCGCGCCTCCGCCTCGCCCCCCCCCCCCCGCTTATTTGCGATGCGTCTTCACTACCTAGTATACTATAAAACAAAGTCGCTTTGTCTGTCCCTATATCCCTATGTATGCATAAATATTTCAAACTACGCAACTGATTTTGATGCGGTTTCTTTTAATGGATAGAGTGATTCAAGAGGAAGGTTTATATGTAGGTATAATACATGCATAATATAGTAGAGAAACACTGATAATTTCCGTGCGAAGCCGAGGCGGGTCGCTAGTAGATAATTAAAAAGGCCTTTATTTTAATATTTCTTGGGAAAACTTGTTATCTTGAAGAGATACACACACTTCAAGTGATTCATTCCCACTTAAGTAGATACTCTGTGCGTCTTGAATGTTTAACTAAATGTTCTCAAGTCAGCAGATAAGTGATTTCTAAACACGAAATGTTAGAAATCAATCAATCTTACGTCACTGATCAACACAGATACTTAAGAGTTACGATTTGGAGTGCAAATATATCAGGTGTAATGAGGCATCGCTTACAACAATATAGAGTCTTATTTTTTAAGTCTATGATTTTAGAAGCTTGACTACAATAGCATTAACTTGACCTTGACTCCTAGTAAAATTACGTTTCTTAGTCTCGTTATTATGAAGCGATCTCAAACTTGAGAGCAATATTAAGTATGGGTTTGACAGGCCATTATGTACTGAAATTACATTCACAAAAATCAAGTTTTGACTGTCTCTTATCAATGGAACGTTATGATCATTATGTTTCAGTAAAGAATTAAAACATTTAAACTGTAGTATTTTTTGCTGAGTGTCAAGAACAAAATAGACTTTCATATATTTGTATTTGATTATTTATGATTTTTTTATAATATATAGTCTTAACAATGATAGGAATTCATAGTTGCAATAATCACGACATAGCTTATAGTTGTTGAAATGCTAAGACATGGTTTATATTTTACATTACGTCTTAAAGAAGACCACGGCGAAACACTGTTTCCTAAAATACAGGATTTCTATATTAGTTAAGGAAGCAGGGATATATACTGTCTATGTACAAACATGCAATGGAAAAAATCTAGTGCCCTAATGTTTGGTAGGTATAGGGATATCTAGATTTCTGAATTAAACTTCAATGAACTGTAGAATATCGCTGATTATATTTAAGAACAAATGCTCTAGTTCACAAAAGCAAAGTTGTATATAACGATCTGTCTAAATTTCAAATTCAAGGTGACCTTTTTGACAACTGTCTATTTGTATTTATAAAGAAAGCTAAGTGAGACAAATCAAAATTATTTAAGTTTATGAAGATGGTAAAGGTGTTCTTAACATGCAAACTTTATGCTTTTTATCTTATGTCGTTCACCTAGCTAAATTCATTGCTAAATAAATATTTATTAATTTATTATTAATATAAGTCTTTACCTGTAATTTTCTATCATGAGAGAACAGAAAGGGACGGTAATAATTTTAGCCAAGATTTAGTTTACCAATACACTCATGTTGTACATACACACATACATATAATCACGCCTTTATTCCTAATGGGGTAGGCAGAGCATAAACGACCTAAACAAAGATCGTTTCGCCACGTCTGACAAAGTTTTGAGGGTTATTAAAGAACTACTCAATTAATTAATTATTAAAGAATTACTCAAGTTGTACACTTTACAAGTCGATAGCAATGTCTGATAGTGAACACTTCTATCATACGTCTTTACGTCATAGGCCTTTATTTCTAAGGGTCGTATTTATAAAGCGATCTCAAGATTGAGAGCAATATTAAGTATGGATTTGACAGGCTACATTGTACTGAAATGACATTTCTGATACGAACTCAAACCAGCTGTCATTCTCAAGTGCTGTTTATCAATACGGGCCTTAATCTTGCACCGTGCATGTATGCATGCATGACTGGAAAATCGATTCAGAAAGACCCGTTGTTAGCAGGTGAGTTTGAAGTGTATTGACCTTAGAAAATGAAATATCTCACGCTTGATGTCTGTGAGAAAATGATAACCTACTTATGAACGTCATATCGTTATCGTCTATCGATAAAGGTCTTCAATTTCACTTTGATAAATGCTTTCGTTGATGTATTTCATATTAGGTTAGTTCGTAGTCGTTACACAATCTTCTTGATTTTTTGCATAAATAAGTAATCAATATACCTACAAATCTATCTTAAATAACCCTCCAAATTTGTCAGACGTGGCGGAACGACCTTTGTTAGGTCGTTTACGCTCTGCCTACACCATTAGGGATAAAAGCGTGATTATATGTATGTATGTATATAATAAGTAATCAATGTACATTTTAAATATGTACCGAAATGCAAAATTTAAGTGCTTTACAACACCCATTAGAAACACAACGTACTTAGTGAAAATCGCGAGTTAATAATAAAAAACCGACTGTAGTTTTATTTTAAAATTTATTGTTTGCTACACAATTTGCTACTAGGTGGTTTAAAAAAAACTCTGACACCAAGGTTCATCGCGTCGATAGACTCGATACCCACTCGACAGAAGAAAAAGACACAATATGACAAGGCACACATCATTTAATAGTCTCTTAAACTTTAGAGAAGTTTATCGTGAGGTTCACAGTTAGGTACTGCCCGCAATAAACTAAAAGAATTACTTAATCACAATATGACAAGTCACATTTTAATGACCTGACTTCCGTTTATATCAGTCGGGTAAAAATTAAAACGAAAAGAAAAATTCAAACGAAATGAAGATTGAAATCAAATTAATTCATGGCTCGCGACAAGGAAGGGCGAGGGGGGGGGGGGAGTTATTAATTTTATCAAATACGAGATACTCGCTTTTGATTTTGTTCTTCGGCATCTATCGTTATTCTGACAAGTACTGATGATTTAGGTTGGGATGCGATTTACCGCCTAGTGGTCCGCCCCGGGCAACGACAACACAGGCTTGCCTGTAAATAAGTCCAGCTGAACGATCCCAACAAAGCGGTGGTAGGCTCCGAAAGGGCCCGCTTGGCTCGCGACCACCCTCTCACCAGAGTCCGGCGACTAACAGCTTGCTGTGTCCCGTTGGTGCTTGAGAGTGCCAGTGCCATTACAAGCACCCAGAAGGTGCACGTGAAGGTGGTGGTTATGGCACTGGCACTCTCTGGGGCTCGCTCCATCGTCGACTCTGTCATTGTCATCCCTGACCTTGTGTAAAGAGTTAAGACGAGAACAAACCCATTACAGATAAAAAAATATCGTTTTAATATATCCATATTTATGTTCCATCGACACGCTAAAAAGAAAAATATTTATAGGGCGCAAATATTTTACGTTCGTTACAGCAAAAGCCAAAAACAAACTGAAGCATTTTCTTTACCTTTAATGTTACGTACATCATGCGGTAGTACTTACACATATAGTATAACGACGAGGAATAGATAATTTTTACCACGGGAAAACTAAGTCCGCCGCTGGAAAATCTGCGGTTAAAAGCTAGTGTTGTTTAAAAGCTACCAGACGAATACCAAAATAGACTCTTTTTAATCTGTGGTTAAAAAAGTTAGTGTTGATTAAAATTTATCGGACGAATACTGAATATTTTTAGTCGGTCGTTTGTAGGAAAAAAATACGTATCGATATTTGAGTAGAACATGAAATATTTTTAATTAAAAATGATCTAAAATCCCTTCAAATAAATATTTTTTAGTGTAGTAACAGGTTCTCTGAATAGCACAGTATTTTATTCTTTGATATTTTTTTTGCATACAACCTTATTCCAAAAATAAACAGGTTGGGGTTTATCTCATAAGAAAATGCCTTGTTCTTTGTGCTGCAATACACAGGCGTCACTTACTGCGCGCAAAGTTGCGCTCAACACGCTGCTGTCAATGTTTTATGCATTGCCTACAACACACGCACATGCTTTGCGATGCGCATACGTAGGTTCCTCGGTAGTTCGCGCGCGTAGCATAAGTACTTATGTGTATACAATGTAATTTTGTTCACTTTAAAACACTGCCATCCAGAACGAATGTAGGTATCGCTGCTCCACGAAATATAATAGTAAAGAAGTATAATGAAATAGCGGATAAAATAGATCTAGATATCATTCACGATTCCTTGTCAGTATTTAAGGAAAAAATAAAGAAATACTTCTTGAGTGTTCGTTAAATAGGTACAATAGCAATTAATTGTTTTTGTTTGTTTAGATGTTTAGGTTAGAATAGTTTTAAGTACCTGTAGTATTATTTCGCATTCCCTAAAATTACTACTTATATTATCTCAAGCATGTTGTGTTAGCCTATAAGTGTGGGTCATATTTGCAAAAAAAAATTACACAAATATTTTTATACATGTTGATATGTACTGTGTTGGCTGGCCTAATAAATAAATGCAAAAAGCATTGATAGAGTGTTGAGCGCAACCTTACGCTCAGTAAGTTACGTCTGTGTCTTGCTGCACATAGGCTCGTATTTATGAGAGCGATATAGAGCGATATTAAGTATGGATTTGACAGGTCAGTTTGTACTGAAATAACATTTCTGATACGAACTCAAACTCGCTATTACTCATGAGAGCTGATTACAAATACGGCCCTTAGATATTTGTCACATTGTCTTTTGCCGCCCACATGAACGTGTAGGCGTCCATGCAGACAGAGTACCTATTATCTTACTCAATTCTCAATGTCAGGTTTTATTGCTGTCAAAGAAAATTAATTGCTAGAAGTGTCGTGCAGGAAGATAAATTATAACGCTCTCGAAATCGAGTGATGTTGATATGTGACTTCTTGTACATTGATGTTTATTTGCTACCTTTGTTAGATTGTTAATTCCGTGGGAATTATTATTTTCCTGCGGTTAATAAAGTTGGCGGTCTTACTTTTGCCTATCGTAGTTTTAAATTGTGAAAGAATTTTAAAAATTAGTTTAATCACTTCTGCCGAAACAAATAAAAAGTATACAGCTTTTGTTTCTCTATACTATAATATTAATAAAACAAATACACATGGATCATTAAAATTAATAATGAAATGTGCTGCGAATCTAAATTTTGTTTATATTTTGTTCAAAGGTTTTGGAAGCACGCTTAAATTATGTACAAAATTAAGCAAATTTTAGTAAGTTTATTTATTAATTGCGATGTATTACATTTTATTTAAGAAATGAAAATAATTTCAGTAAACTCATGATATATATTAGTTTACAGGTGAAATATTATTAGCTTGAAAGTTTAAATTCATAAATTTTCTCTTACTATGAACAGGTGATAAGCATTATTTTTGCTTAACGTTTAAGTACCTACTTCCATAATCATGCCTAACCAATTCTGTATAGTAATAAAATTCTAGACAGTAGATTTGTATAGGGCGCTGTTATTTGAATTGGTGACTCGTGATAGAAATTGACCGCGAATTAGGCAGTCAATCAAAACGTTTTTCATACAGTGGAAGGCACGGAAATTATTGTGTAGCTTAACCAAATCTGATGCTTAGGGAGTATGAAATTTTTTATATCCTTGCGTTTGAACTTTAACGAATATAAAAAAAATGTAGCGAAACGTGTCGAACTCCTTGATCCCCTTCTCCAAGCCAAAGCGCAAAGCAAACACCAGTGGTTTAGGCGAAATTGGAACACACGTAAGCACGAGTGGCGAATCAAATCGGAATCGATGTTGACAGGTTGAGCGCGACATCAAAAGAAATGCCGCTGGAGTATTCAGATGACGGGAAATTGCTAGACCTCGCACTGTGGTAATCACTTGGTGAACGTATAGGTACGTAATATGGATTAATAATAATAATAGTCGTACCGACTTTTGGTGATGGTGGCCAATCTTCCAGAGATCGGCCAACTGCGCAAGTTAGTGCCCGAGTGTTTGCGCTATACACAGGTGCACTCTCTATTGCTTCAGCCTCTTATTCTGATGGGACAGATTGACTGACACGAGCAGAGAAAAATCAGGCGCAGGGCCGACTATTTACATGCTCATCCGACAGCATGGGTCATTTTCTTTTTCGGACAATCAGGTGATCAGCCTGTAATGTCCTAACCAAACTAGAAACAACAACACAAAGTCATTGTCCCCCGCCGGGGATCGAAACCGGGACCTCCGGGTCGAGAGCCCATGGCTAAGATCGCTAGACTACGGAGGCAGTTAATGGATTATCGAATATGAAATCACATGGTCAAATCATTATGCCATACGTACAAAGTATTCACAGCCTAGTAAATGGCGCCATCGCTGTATCTAACAAGATAAGATCTTTTTCTTTAAAACATGCGTAAATTTTGGCAATAGCATTCAGCGGTTAGTTTGTCGTTTTTATAAACCACAAAAAATAGGAAGAATAAGAAGCACATATAACAAATTTTCAAAACAAATTATTATCAGAAGAAATTCTTATACATTACTAACTAAATAAGTGCTCCAAGTTTCTAGATAACAAGGCTAGATTTCAAAAACCCAATAATTCCGAAACGATGCGAATTAAATGTATTCTTCGAGCGCTTTACTAAAGTAAACAAAATATTAAATGTTTCAAAGTTATTCGGAAAGTGATATCTCTTTCGAAGTATAAAGTTAACTATGTAAAGTTTATATTTAAGGCAGTGGTGCGGACAAAATAGGTAATAAAATCAGACCGAGTGTGAATATGATTAGGCGTTAGTTACACGAAGTTTTGTCAACTTTGTTAATAATAAAAGCCGTAGAGAGCTGATTTTTTTACTATACCTACTTACTTAAGTTACACATATTTTATCACTTTCAGTCTAGCTTATATGTTTCAACAGTAAATGTGTCAACTTTTTCTTCTTCCGAGCGTGCTATGGAAGTCAGCAAACGGTATTCTAGGATACAGTGAATTGCAATTTAAGCGATGGGCTGGCAACAGTTACTATACCGATCGATACACATTTCAATCTTAAATAAGGGGTCTTTATTATTGGTATGAGTGTACAATACGGTATTTACAATAACTCAATAAAAAAAAAAAAAAAAAAAAAACTAAAGGGACAGGTCACTCAAATAACCCGCCCCGTGTCGCCCCCGGGCCCCGGCACAAAGGTGCCGAATTGCGATGAACAGTCTTTGGGCCAGAAGTGACCCGCAGTGGAGGTCTTGACCGATCTCCCTGAGTCTGTGGCCCAGTTCAGCAATAAACTTCTTAGTATCCTTGCCCCAGCAGCCGCAGGTTTCCACTGCCATCGGTACGAAACAGTAGTTGTAGGCGAGCGCGGCATACTTTTCACGTTTTTTGGCTGCCGCAAACTCGATTGCATTGCATTTAACTAGGAGTTTTACGCTTTGCCTACCTCATCAAGACATACAGGTATGACTTTAAGTTATCATTATCTAGGGAAGGCTAGGGAGTTTTATCCTGTATCTTACTGGATCAGCCACCTAATCTAGGTAATTGAACGAGGGTACTGGTTTTTACACAGAGCGACTGCCACTGACCTCCGCAACCCAGAAGGGAAACCAGATCCAATCCTAAATTTTGGTCAGAGTTTTCAAGCTACCAATGCTTAGCACTGACCTCTGACATGGTTTAACGACTAATATCTACGATACGATCAACGACTTAACTTGCCTTACGAAGCACGGAAAAAAGCGCCGAATAAACGCACATATGAAATTAGAAATCCGAAAAACACACTGGTACGTGGTCGGATAGGCATTTGAACCACGACCTCCTGCTCAAGAGGCAGCGGCCTTATCCGCTACATCATCGAACTCATTACAGGCGTGACTTTATGTATGTATATTAATAACTTTTAACTTCCTGACTGAATAATATAGGTACGTTGGAGGGATATCAATAAGGCACAAAGGCTGTTAGTGGTGTACTAGTTAATGAGCGTCAAAGGAACGCTGAATAACCCTATTTTTTATGTTCCGTATGCTAGGAGCATCAATTAAATGATCAAGCCTTTAATGATTGTTTTTAATCTGTTGATAAAACCCAACAAGCATTCTGGTCATTAAGGTTTCCATTATATAGCCAAAAGGTCATATAACCGTTGTATAAAAGCAAATTATGGAACATAGTAATGTTTTTTACACAATCACGCTTTAACTATTAGACAGATCGAAATGAAACATGGCAATATAAGTTGATACCCAGAATATAACATAATCAACTATGCGGAAAAAAGTTGCTTTCACAAGAAATCTCAATTATCGCGAGTAAAACCGCGGGCAGAAAGCTAGTGATGCATGTAATCAAATATCCAAGATGGCTACTATTTGACTGAATAAAAAGCTATTGTAAGGCTAAGTGGCTGAATACGGAGCTACTATATGGCTAAATGGTACTATTATCGTCATATAGACAGCAATTTGGCTGTAAAACTTAATAGGGCAGAAAACCAATACTTAATTAAAACATATTTTATTTAAGCAACACACAAATAATGGAGTATTTTCATGGCACATTAAAGTTCTGTTATAAAAACCTCGGTTGCTTGTCGACACAGTCATGCTCGCACTAGCATTTATCATATTTATGACATAACATGTCATAGTTTTTCCATAAGTACTATTAAAAACATTATTAATTAATAATGGCTGATAGAAATATTACGTACGTAGTTTGTTACTCACCGAATTTTATTGTAACCACTAACACTTAACACTGGTTTCAACACAACGTATCAATCAGCACTAAATAGTGACTTTGTACAGTCTATAGATCAAATAAGCGCTGTAATAGTCATATTAAGTTGCTCTAAATAGTGCTAGTATTGCCATATTTGTTTATAATATTTATACAGCAAATGTGAAATAAAAAAGAAATGGAATTATAAAACCTTTATCAACTTCAGCACAAGGCTGTGTTAATAGAAAACGCTGGAAAACTCGTTTGTGCCGCCATTCGCCATCGCTTCGCAATACACCTATCAAAGTCAACCGTCATCGTTCGCTACGTTACGCTAACATATAGGATAGGATAGGATAATATATAGGATAGGATAACGTAGAGGCGCGTCATCAAACTTCCGAGCAGTATTTCGTACATTTTTTACAGTATATTGGCAAACAAGTGGTACATCTTCATTTGCTGTAACAAAGAAAAAAGATGCCAAGTTGAATGTTTAGCGATAGAAGTAGGAAATATGATAGAATAATAGGATTTCTATGTGGCACGTCATAACTTGGATCTTCAAATTGAGAGAATAATGTGGATAAGGAGAATGGTAAAAAATAAATAAATTTAACATAAAAACATAACATAAAAATACTTTATTGCACGTAAGAATACAAATTATACACAACAGATAACAACAAAAAACAAGTACAACATAGAAGGCCTTATTGCTAAGGTAGCGATTTCTTCCAGGCAACCTTTGGGTGAAATAAAAAATGCGTAGCGGTAATTTAGTACCTTTACTAGATTTATAATTTTTGCTTTAGATCTTTTAGGTATATCGCTAAAAACTTAAGTCATATTGATTCAACCTTCATGTCACAGACTGGTTCTAAAAGTACAAGGCTATACAGGAGACCATAACCATACAGAAACGATTTTGTAGGTACTATGTTCTGCTATTAAATTAAAAAATAAGCTCATTTAGCAAAATAATGGCTCAAAAGCTAAACGCTTTCTTGCTAAATCGTATAGCAAATGAATGCCTAAATAAACAGTCGCCTAATGAATGTTTGAAAGGTGTAGCAGTAATAACAAAATAGTCCAATTTAACCCTTATTGCTTTACTTTGTGTGGAGGTGGGCTTACTTTAACACAGAAGTATATAACCGTACAGATATAAAGCTTCATACAGCCATGATTCAACAAATGAGATAGCAGAACAGTAGGGATGACAGCAGTCTTCTTTTTATTAATGAGTGGATTCTCGAGTCGAACGACCCGATGAACCCTGGTGTCAGAATTTTCAAACCACCTAGTAGCACAGTGATTAGGCCTCTGACGTGGTTTGAGTAACGGCCACTATCAAAGACAGCGACCGGGACCGACGGCTTAACCTAACGTGCCTTCCGAAGCACGGAATCCTTTTTATTTTCGTACAATCAGGTGATTCAGCCTGCAATGTCCTAACCAAACTAGGTAAAACCTCACAAAGCGATAAATTGACAAATATCAACCTCGTGTTCCCCCCATGGGAATCGAACCCAGGACCTCCGGATCGTAAGCCCATGGCTCTGACCACTAGACCGCGGATATCACATATCTTTTTATAATAACCGCAGATCACAGTGCATTTGTATGAAGCATTGTCTCTGTACAATTTATTACTCTTGTGATTTAACTGTTGACGCCTAATACTAAGAAAATCTTTACACGTGAAATAAATTAAGGCTAACCCCAATGACCTTTTCATATGTTGACTAGGCTATTTCAGTACCTTTTGTAAAAATACAACTTTGGTGTCTATTCTGGTACGTTTCTGAAATAATTGAGTTACTCCTGACACTTTTCATAATTGAAACAAAGAAAAGAGATACAAAATTAGCATCTGATATCAGATATCAGCAGCATATCGTAGGTTCGTTGTCTTACTCCAGTCCAGATAGTTAAATAACGTAAAATCACGCCTTTATCCCGAATGGGGTAGGCAGAGCGTAAACGACCAAAGAAAAGGTCGTTCCGCCACGTCTGACAAGTTTTGAGGGCTATTTTAGACTGAAATATGTATCGTTATAGTGGCAGGATGACAGCCCATAGCCTAAATTGCAATACACTGAAGTCCTCGAATCCCGTAGCTGGTTTTTACAGCATGCCCGGGAGGAAAAGCAGCTGGCGCATTCTATGTTTTTCTCTCGCTCCCAGTCCAGCATGAAAAAAACATTACTTTTATTGAAATAGGCTCTGTAAATGCATGTAATAAATAAACAATAATAAAACAATAAATTAAAATAAATAACTGTCAAATTAAATATTTGTGTTGATATAATATTCTATGACACGATTGTTTCAAGGTTTTCAGCGCTATCTATTGCTTTGAAAACTTGCTTTAAACTCCAAAACAAAATGGCCCCATAGTGTACAACTGTAAAATTCCTGTTCTATCAAAGGATGTCGAGTCTGCGGTTGATAGGTCTTTGGCTAACCCACAACAGCCCTGTTCGATGCCTTCTACTTACAAAATTAATTCAGCACTTTTTAAAGGCAAAGTGAAGATCTAAATATCAAATGAGGCACAAATAAAACTTCATGAAATTGTAATTTGAACACAGAGTACAAAAATGAAATGCTCTTTAATCTTGTAAAATATTTCATGCGAGAAAAACAGGTATATGGTAATAATATTTTTATGCTCCCATTTCGTCATGGTGGAATGAAAATGTGAAAAGATGTGATGGTAGGCGGTCTCATCTCATTAAATGCCAATTTATGTATCGCAAGAATTTATTCCCAGAAATTTCAGAAAAAGAAGAATTTTGTCCCATGCTGGCCTGGGAGTGAGAGAAAAACATAGAATGTGCCAGCTGCATTTCCTCCCGGGCATGCTGTAAAAACCAGCTAAGGGATCTGAGGGTTTCAGTATATTGTAATTTAGGCGATGGGCTGACAACCTGTCACTACAGCAATATACCTACAAATCTATCTTGAATAACTCTCAAAACTTTGTTACACGTGGCGCAACGACCTTTGTTTAGGTCGTTTACGCTCTGCTTACCCCATTAGGGATAAAGGCGTAATTATATGTATGTATGTAAGAATTTATTCGATTGTACCTCTACCGTAGCTAATATTATATTTTCTTTGCCTCCACTGTACATTCTATTGTACACACTTTTACGTTTCTTCCTTACTGGATTAGGAGCGCTAGAAAACAGAATGTACCAGCTGCTCTTCTTTCTAGGTATCCCAGTTATACCTACCATAAAAGCCCGAAAAAAGAACTTTAGAGTTCTGATGAATGATAATAGTTATTTAGGCCACATATATGGGCAACCTCCGGCCAGGGGGCCGGATCCGGCCCGCCAAAACTTTTTATCCGGCCAGTGGAAGTATTTTTAAAAAGCGTTCGGTGTCTTAAAATGCGATATTAGCGTCATAGTGTAACGATTCAGGGCCTCGTTCTATTGTTGTTCCACAAATATGTTTGCATTATGAGAGTAATTAAATACATATTGTAAACAAACAAGTTTTATTATTATAAAGGCATTTTCAGATAAAATCGGATTCATTATTCAGATATCATTCGACCTTCATAGGAAAAAGCTGTAAGGAAAAGAAAGTTATGTTGGTGGTAAGAATGGTAAACGAAAAGATATTTTACACACGAACTTATAGGTAGAATACAAACTTCATTGGAAATGCGCGAAATTGGGTTGTAGCCGCACTTGATGTGGTTTAAATTTGTAGCCAGCGTGGACGTTTATTTGTGCGGAGGTGTTCATGAATAGCAGAAAATAGCGGTTAACTGTTGCTTTTGCAATTGTCAAAATAACAAGCAAAAGCTGATCATAAAATGTTCGATTACGAAGATAGTTATTGAAACTAAGCAAAACTGAGAATTATTTCTTGAGACATATGATTCATAATGAGTAGACGTTGTATTTGACATTACACAGGTCGAAAAGATTCATTTTATAAATCGGTTCGGGTGTTCCTTGAAAATGATCTTTATTTTCATAGTAGAAAGGTCTGACCCTTATCTCCATAAGAATAGGTTACAGAAAATGAAAAGTTAGAGATTTTTCAAGAATTTTTCAAGAAATTTTCATGACAGCTGCCACTGATAATAGTAAATTTGACCGTGTCGTCATAGAAATAAGGTCTAAATTGAATTGAAGCTGTCGAATGCTGCTGAAAAATGAGAATGTTTTGAAATTTAAAACCGATTTGAAATAATGAGGACAGATGGACATTATGGTTTAAAATTAAGACGTGTGTCTTTGTAATAAGGATCAAATTGGACTAAAGGTGGCAAATTTCAGAAATAAAAACGAGAATAGCGGACAAATTCTGTTGATAGTTTAAATCGAACTTTATTTCTATGGTGAAAAGGCTGTGAATGGTTTGATTAAGCGAATTTTAGTAAAATGAATTTTTGAAAAGTGGATTTCATTAGTTTTTCAAGGAAATATTTGTGACAGCTGCAAACTTGAATCTTATGGACTATTAATATGGATGAAATTGGATTGACTGTAGGCCACATGAACAAAATACGGATTTGAATCGTAAAATTTAGACAGTTTTAGTTTAGGAAGACTGGAAGTGAACATTGTCTTGTTGGTTGGAAGGTTGAAAATGGAAATTGACTGGATTCTTGGAAAAAATAGTATTAAAGCGGAACGGACGAGTGCTCGGGATCTTTTGATTGTGAATCGTGCGTCAGTTCACACGGTATTACTTCGTAAATTTTATTTCTTTTACGTGTTAATCGTTCATCAGTTCATACGTTTTACTTCGTAAATTTAGCTTTTTTTACGCGTTTATCGTTCGTCAGTTCACACGTTATACTTGGTAAATTTGGGGTCTTGTTTGTTTTGAGTTTGAAAGATTAACTTTAAATTCAGTTACGTTTTGTATTGAAGATTCTCTATGGTCATAATTCCGGGGAGGTGCTTTCGGGCGCGCACTTGCATTTGCGTGTTTCGGAGTGCATGTCTGGAGCTAGGGTCATATTGAATGGGAGATTCTTTTGACAGTATTCGTGTGAACCATGCTTTGGTCATTATACCTGTTCTCCGTACCCACTTCTCAGACCAGGAATTTTGGCTAAAGAACCTAGGAGATTGTATTGGTGCGTACGATCGGCTTGCCCCAAACGCAAGTTTTATGCGCCCAGGTATGGGATACTTAGCAAAACGGTGTAAGGAGTACCTAGAACCACCTCTAGCGAACTGTTCCGTCTCCAGCCCCGATACGGACGACTTACGACTGTTTGTTAAGGGTTTCCTATCTGTCCCCCACACAACACACGCGATTATCGGCTTATCTCTTATCTTCGTCAAGCTGGTAATCATCCACACGGGTATAGGATGTAATAGGCACTCTAAATCGTGACAACCTCATCACGTACAATTTAGCAGAAATAGGGTTCTAGAAGTTTGAACTCAGGCTTTCTAGAACATCCACATTACACTACACACTTCACAATTAAATAATAAATGTCGGGATCTCCCTAGCTTTGCATCTTCACAGTAGAAACAATTAGGATTAGACAAAGTTAGACTATAGGATTACTTAGTTCGATTTTATATCTACTAGGGAGGGACTTTAGGCATCAAGTAGGGGTAGGTCTTATTAATAGATTCATTAGGATTATAGGGATATATTTATTTATAGTCTTAAAGTAAAATTTGCTATTAAATTAACTTCAAAACTGTTCTATTAAGTTTATAATACCTACTTTGTTACCCTACCTGCTCCCGAAGCGTGTCAGACGTGATTCATAGTAGTGTACCTTGAGTAGATACTGGTGAATTCAATTCTCAGGAACCCTATAGTAGATAGAGGCTAGATTTGGTTGAAGGGTCCTAAAGTTGATAATGATTTATAAAGAAACTAAATTTATGTAAGAAAGAATTACCTATTGAAAACAATTGGTTAAAGTTATCCTGTATTGAATATTAATCATAAACCTTTGATATACATATAGGAATACATCAACAATTACTTTGATCTGACATTGGTGTGCTGACTGATGATAAGATGTAACAGTTGTTTGGCCATTTATTGAATAAAATATAATATTCTTGTAGAACGCTCAAAACAAAAAGGGTAACTACATTAATGGTTCAAATGATTTCTAATAAAAATTATGTATCTGGCAGTATAATTGATTGTCATGATTGGGAAATTGTTGATAACAAATAAATAGTATCAATAGTTGGGATAAAGGATATTCTTAACTGGTTGTTTGAAAGGAAACTGTACCTATGTTGATAATGATATTTGTTATTTCCTGATAAATTCAGTAAGAGAAAGAATAGTTTGGAAAAGTAAGACAAACTGAATCTACATTAATGGTTCAAATGATATCTAATAAAATTATTTATCTGGCAGTATAATTGATTGTCATGATTGGGAAATTGGTGATAATAAATAAATAGTATCAAATGTTGGGATAAAGGATATTCTTAACTGGTTGTTTGAAAGGAAACTGTACCTATGTTGATAATGAAATTTGTTATTTCCTGATAAATTCAGTCAGAGAAAGAATTGTTTGGAAAAGTAAGACAAACTGAGTGACAAATTAATACAGAATGTTGCTTTGGATTAAGATTTTGTCCATGACTACAGACTGACAAGTTTTACCTATATTTTGGAAGTTCCAAATAAATTCACTATTAAGTTAAATTCGGAAAAAAGAGATTTCCAATACAGTTGGCTATTCTTAGAATCATGTTTGCAACACCTTTATTGATAGAAACCTATATGAAACAATGCTGAGTATTAAGGAACAATACTCTATGTAGCTTTTGATATAAAATATATATTTATTTATACCATAAAATCCTCTCAGTTAGAATAGCAAAAAGAATGTTGAAATTTTGATTACATAAAATAAAGGTGGTAATTTAAATTTAGTATAGGAGCAAAGTATTGGAAATATGTGGTGGGCTTCTATCCAAAGTCAATGGTTGAAAGGAGACAGGGTACCTGATCTGTTGTAGGGCTAGAGGTTATAATAAAATACAAAACATCCTCATTATTGATTGGCAGATTAGGGCATAGTCAAACTAAATCAATACCTATGCAGCGTATGGCCGGAGCTGATCCTCTAAAAACCACAATAAAAATGTCTAAAGGTTTCTTAGCATTAGTATGTGACACTATCTCAAAAATCTAGGACGGTATCTTAATTCAATAGCATATTCAATTACATTAGAACTGGTAGTATGTTCACAAACTCACTTCTGACTCCGAATGTAAATAAAGTAATATTTATAGAATAGCAACTCCTGGTACACATTTTTCTATTCAAACAAGCCAGAAATAATAAACCAAAACCAAGAAAGAATTTAATCCAAGTCGAATATTAAATTGAATGACATAGGAATAATTTTATCAAATAATTGGTTTCCATAGTAGGTGTTCTTCCATTGTTGTGTTTAGGCTCATATCCTCTTTCTGTATTAATATGCAGGAACAACTGAAATTAAAACACATAGTTAGGTAAGGTACATACTTTAAATTCTAGTAGAATGAGCTTAGGGTGATACTTTAGAAAAGGAATTTATGTTATAAACATTCAAACTAACTCAGTAACTATGAGCTAAATTAAATCATGTTTTACCGTTGGAATCCTGATGTGAACTTGTGATCAGACGTAGAAGCTTGTCCTTAAGTACAGACCAGTCTGAGAGTTATTGCGTTGACTGCATTATTTGTAGGTTTCATAACTGAAAGATCTTTCTCAGCAGCGGCTGGGACTGTAAGGAAAATCATTTGATTTTGTTATCTTTACTGTTGAATGTTATGGAGTGATTTAGGTATTTAAAACATAGTGATAGCAATTTTGACTGGAACCTATTGTTTCTATTACTAGCCAAACAAAACTTACCTAGGAATCCTAGTTGTAACCGCAATTCTTGTGTTGGTAACAATAGTTTTGTTGAGGAACTTATGTTGACAGAATCTTCTGCAAATCTTCTAGTTTCAGGGTTTATCCTGGAATTGGTAATGATAGGTTAGATAAGAGACTTAAATTATGGTGGTAAGTATACATAATCTAACAAGTTTAGCAAAATAGTAACAAGGAAAAGTTCATGTTTTGATCTGAAGTTATGATACTTGGAAAGTACTGCAGAAGTGTTCTTACCTGTTAAATTGGGAAGGGATTGAACTTGTGGAGTTGAGAACTTGTTAGTAGAACCTTGGCACAGCTTTTAGCCGAATGCTTTTCCTTTTTATAGTGGATTTTGTATTTTTCATTGTAAAACTATGCCGCCAATTCGAGTTAAGAAAATTACTTTTTAAATTTGTCGATGACAGTTTTGAGTTTAGGCATGGAAGATAGGATATTAATCCTTACGGGTTACGAAGTAATTTTTGATTGTCGCACAAGAAATAACTTAGCCTTATGTAAATCAATTCATAAATTTGAAGATTTTACTGCTATAATAATCTGTAACATTTTTAGAGGAATTTATGATTAACAGGATAGAAAATTAGGTAAATATTTTTCAGGTTTTAAGTGAATCTGAAGGCTTAAAAATTAACGTTCCGTTTCAACTTTAGATTTATTCCAGAGAAATTAGTCAAGTAGGTTGAGAAAGGAAGGAACGTAATCAACCTTTACTTAGTAGAAATAGGAAGGCTTATTGCCATAATGTTTTAATCTGACGTTTGATGCATTGGATATTATCTTACCTTTTTAAGGACCAGGGTTACTTTCTTTCACTTCGTAGACGTAGACGTATCACTAAAGGCCATAGAAACGTGAGTTTCTTCTTTAAGCTCTTCTTAAATATGAACAGAAAAATAAAAAAGGGGGGGTTCGGTACAATTTGTTATACCGTGACCAGGATTATGGGATTAATGGGTTACTACGGCATTTGTTTTATATGTAAAGATTTCTATTTCATTATGTAGGTACCTTATTTAATTTTAATAATGTGACTATTTTATTAGTCACAATTTGTTGTCCGTGTGTTGGATGAAGGTGAGATATGTCTAATGCATTGAACATTCATGGTTTGGATTTTTCAGAAATAGTAAAGTATGTTTTCTAGTCTGGGAGTTGTTTAGAATAGAATAGAATAGAAAAATCCTTATTTGTCACCATCAACATCAGAAATAGTAAAGTTTGTTTTCTAGTCTGGGAGTTGTTTAGAATAGAATAGAATAGAAAAATCCTTATTTGTCACCATCAACATCAGAAATAGTAAAGTTTGTTTTCTAGTCTGGGAGTTGTTTAGAATAGAATAGAACAGAAAAATCCTTATTTATCACCATGAACATAAATTTAGTTTAGGGTACATCTGATAATCCAACACTGTTCACATACTTACTGTAAAATGAATGGGTTGGTATGAAGGTAAGCTGACAGACTATTTAAAGTTATTTTCATATTTAGGTATGGTAAAAATTGGTATAATAGGTAAAAGGTAAAGGTGTGCAAAGGTAATTTAAGTAAGTATGAACTCTTTCTAGGGTAAGAAATCAAACAATTAAGGTAAGATAAAAAAACAAAATATATTTTAGTATGTACAATAGTATTAAAGAAAAAAAGAAGTAGATAATAAAAAAAAAATATATCTATTTAAAATCGATTCATTTAATTGTTGGACCTTTTTAATTTTGTCTATGTCAGGAGGTGAGATGAAAGTTTGGAGAGAGCTTGATCAACGCAAAAAAGAAAAGGGATGTAGTCAATGGTAAATTGTGGATATGTGGGAGACAGAGGAAGATAATTAGACGATTCGGGAATATGGAAAGATGGGGAGTTGGTTTGGGTCGTTAAGGGGGTAGTCGTTATAACAGGAAGGTGCAAAGTCATAGACGGTAATGTTGAGAAAATAGATGTAATAATAGTAGGACAGGTCGAATAGTAGGGAAGTCGGTCGTTGGTTGTCGTAGGGAAGAAGTAGTAGGAGGAATGCAATTATTGAAATTGGGGTGATAGTTAAAGTTTTGGAGGGTTTTGTTTTGGGGGTTGTAGTGAGGGTAATGTTTGAGAGTGGGGGTGAGTCGAATAGGGAATCTAGGTTAAAAGGGGATGTAGGGTTGGGGTGTGGAAAGGAGTAGAAAGTAGGGCCTATGATTTTAATTATAGGGCAGAGGACCTCAACAAAATCAATTTTTATTGAAGGGTCACAGGTATTTTTGTACTTCAGCTCTAGCTTCAGCTTGCCGAGTATTTTGTCCCATGTAGTCTTACAAATATGAGCTGTGAACAAACGAAAATAAAATTAGCGAAAAAGTAAAGGGAAAATATTATGTACTGAAGAGAGTTTCAATACTATTAGGGTTTTGTAAGAGTTAATTTTATTTGTATAGTGATTTGGTTTGGATTATGATTTACGAAATTTTATTTAAACATTTCAGACAAGACTTCAATTAAGGAAAGTTTGGATTAAAGTTGTAGCAAAGTACTTACCATCAGTATTGAGATTCGCGGATATATCTTTCCAGGCTGCACATTTCATAGCCGTGTTCTTGTACGAGGGGTTTATTTTATTATAAAGGTAGTCCCGCGAGGACACGGCGTATTAATTTCGATTCGAAATTCATTTTCAAAACTTTTTTTTGTCCGCTCTATGCAAAGATTCAGGGGATTTAGAATGAAAATCTTATCAAGTGTTCAAAATTTAAAAGGGGACGCCGCGCCTAGATCAAGAAAATCTGAGCCATAAGTCCTTAGTGTTCAATTCAATAGAGAGCAATTAAAAAAAATACGTCAAGGTAAATCGTAAGTCTAAAGACTAGGCTGTATGAGCTTATGTTCTTTGCCTTCCCATAGCATGGAAGGATTAAAAAAACAGTAAATCAGAAACCGAAATGTATATTGTGAAATTATTTTAACTATTTTTATGTGTTTCAGGCAAATTTTAGGATTTAACGACAAAACAACTACATCCTTAACAGCTGAACTACAGGAGACAGTACGAAGTACAGTGTTTTATAAGAGGAAAAGTTACAAGACAAATCATTGGTTACCTGTTCAAGAATTTGTTCGATGGAATACTGTTGAAGATAATAGTGTTACTGTGGTCTTCTTCTGTAGTCTAGTTTGAGTCTATGGACCCCATGAACCCTGGTGTGAGAGATTTTAAAACCGCCTAGTAGCGCAGCTGTCAGGCCTCTGACATGGTTTGAGTAACGACCACTATTTCAATTTATTTAATTAAATTATAGGTTACAGTTGACACTATCAAAGACAGTGACCGGGACCGACCGTTTGGCGTGCCCTCCGAAGTACGAAATCTTTTTCTTTTCGGGCATTCGGGTGATTCGGCCTGGGATGTCCTGACCAGGCTGGGGAAGAGTTCGCAAAGTGATAAATTCTCAAATATCCCCGCCTTAGAATCGAAACCGGGACCTCCGGATCGGGAGTCCATGGCACTATCCACTAGACCAAGGAGGCAGTCAGTATTAATTCGTTAAAGCTAGCTGTGTCTAATTCTTTCATTCTTGATTTGGAGCAATAGAAAACTAGACCACGGGCGCAGCAGCAGGCATTACTGGTGGTGGAGTTCTATAATCATGACTTACGTAAAACATTACTAAAAGCGTGTAGGTACATGGTGTTCATTATACCATGCTGTACAGACGGATGGATAGCCTTTAGCTTATATAGAAGTGTCAGCTGCATCACCCTGAGCTTGCTGTGGAGACTAGCTAGGGGATCCTGGGGGTTCTGTGTGTTGCGATTTGGGTGATGGGTTGACGGCAAGTCACTGCAGTGATTTGCCTGCAACTCTGTCTTGTGTAGCCCTAGACATTTTGTCAGACGAGATGGAGCCAAATTTGTTAGGTTATCTTCGCTCTGCCTACCTCATCGGGGATGGGAGCGTGAGTGTATGTATGTATGTAATTGTATATACGTATGTCAGTTCATCAAGTTTTACCTTGAATAGATGGTAAAGTTCTCCAAAATAAATGTAAAGTTTACTTTTACATTTAAACCAAAATAATCTAATACAGATGCTACTATTAGATATAAGGAACTATAGTGGAATATTTGAACGAGACCTTGATGGTAACTTAGGGCTATTATTTAGTTGTTATGTGTAAAGTAAAAATGTACCATAAAAATGTACACCACAAGTTTATTTGTTTTATTTCCCGTAGAGTAGGTACCTACTTGAGAAATTTATGACATAAATATTCAACTACTTTGAGAACTTTAGTGCGCATTCTTGTAATGGGGCTTTGAGATTTTGTTGAGAGGAAAAATTCTGCGCAGAGGAATGATAAATGTCTTTAAAAGGTATTTAAATGGCAGAATGAAAGGCTCATTCAGAACTTCAAGGCTACTTACATTGAATGCAATTTATTGTGCGTCCTTTTATCAGACATTACACATGACACATGAATGTATATGAAACTTTGGATTTGAGGTTAGGACAGATGTCATTAAACTGTGATTTCACAGCAGTTTCATAAAGATTCGAAACTCTACATGCCGCTAACAGGCAAAGCCAATTTTCCCCACACAATCATATCATAATATGATTAACAGTCAGCTAAAGCGATAACGAAATAGCTAAAGGGTGGAATTCAAATAGAGAACCTTGATCAATATACCCAGCAAGATGATTTAGCTATAGGATATCTGCACCGTAGCTATACAGGGGTTCTTATCTAAAGATCACCATTTCAATTCAGAATAAATACGAGTCTTGATGTGGATCTTATAAGTTCAATTCTTCTAATTCGTTGAATTCACAACTCGGCGCCTTGTCTGCGGTGTGATCTAATCCTGCGACAATACCTTGTTGTTTATTAATTTGAGGTTTTCAAAGATTTTGAATGTCATGATTGAGTTATGGTTGTTAACGATTTAGTCATTTTACACAAACATAACAAATGAGCATCTATGAAAGGATGGGCAATATCTCATAACAAACATATATGTGAAAATAAGATATCTTCGTGGTAGATAGGTAAACATTCTTCATTATTATTATCATTTCGAATGTTTAGGGAGTTGAATGTAACGATTCAGGGCCTCGTTCTATTGTTGTTCCACAAATATGTTTGCATTATGAGAGTAATTAAATACATATTGTAAACAAACAAGTTTTATTATTATAAAGGCATTTTCAGATAAAATCGGATTCATTATTCAGATATCATTCGACCTTCATAGGAAAAAGCTGTAAGGAAAAGAAAGTTATGTTGGTGGTAAGAATGGTAAACGAAAAGATATTTTACACACGAACTTATAGGTAGAATACAAACTTCATTGGAAATGCGCGAAATTGGGTTGTAGCCGCACTTGATGTGGTTTAAATTTGTAGCCAGCGTGGACGTTTATTTGTGCGGAGGTGTTCATGAATAGCAGAAAATAGCGGTTAACTGTTGCTTTTGCAATTGTCAAAATAACAAGCAAAAGCTGATCATAAAATGTTCGATTACGAAGATAGTTATTGAAACTAAGCAAAACTGAGAATTATTTCTTGAGACATATGATTCATAATGAGTAGACGTTGTATTTGACATTACACAGGTCGAAAAGATTCATTTTATAAATCGGTTCGGGTGTTCCTTGAAAATGATCTTTATTTTCATAGTAGAAAGGTCTGACCCTTATCTCCATAAGAATAGGTTACAGAAAATGAAAAGTTAGAGATTTTTCAAGAATTTTTCAAGAAATTTTCATGACAGCTGCCACTGATAATAGTAAATTTGACCGTGTCGTCATAGAAATAAGGTCTAAATTGAATTGAAGCTGTCGAATGCTGCTGAAAAATGAGAATGTTTTGAAATTTAAAACCGATTTGAAATAATGAGGACAGATGGACATTATGGTTTAAAATTAAGACGTGTGTCTTTGTAATAAGGATCAAATTGGACTAAAGGTGGCAAATTTCAGAAATAAAAACGAGAATAGCGGACAAATTCTGTTGATAGTTTAAATCGAACTTTATTTCTATGGTGAAAAGGCTGTGAATGGTTTGATTAAGCGAATTTTAGTAAAATGAATTTTTGAAAAGTGGATTTCATTAGTTTTTCAAGGAAATATTTGTGACAGCTGCAAACTTGAATCTTATGGACTATTAATATGGATGAAATTGGATTGACTGTAGGCCACATGAACAAAATACGGATTTGAATCGTAAAATTTAGACAGTTTTAGTTTAGGAAGACTGGAAGTGAACATTGTCTTGTTGGTTGGAAGGTTGAAAATGGAAATTGACTGGATTCTTGGAAAAAATAGTATTAAAGCGGAACGGACGAGTGCTCGGGATCTTTTGATTGTGAATCGTGCGTCAGTTCACACGGTATTACTTCGTAAATTTTATTTCTTTTACGTGTTAATCGTTCATCAGTTCATACGTTTTACTTCGTAAATTTAGCTTTTTTTACGCGTTTATCGTTCGTCAGTTCACACGTTATACTTGGTAAATTTGGGGTCTTGTTTGTTTTGAGTTTGAAAGATTAACTTTAAATTCAGTTACGTTTTGTATTGAAGATTCTCTATGGTCATAATTCCGGGGAGGTGCTTTCGGGCGCGCACTTGCATTTGCGTGTTTCGGAGTGCATGTCTGGAGCTAGGGTCATATTGAATGGGAGATTCTTTTGACAGTATTCGTGTGAACCATGCTTTGGTCATTATACCTGTTCTCCGTACCCACTTCTCAGACCAGGAATTTTGGCTAAAGAACCTAGGAGATTGTATTGGTGCGTACGATCGGCTTGCCCCAAACGCAAGTTTTATGCGCCCAGGTATGGGATACTTAGCAAAACGGTGTAAGGAGTACCTAGAACCACCTCTAGCGAACTGTTCCGTCTCCAGCCCCGATACGGACGACTTACGACTGTTTGTTAAGGGTTTCCTATCTGTCCCCCACACAACACACGCGATTATCGGCTTATCTCTTATCTTCGTCAAGCTGGTAATCATCCACACGGGTATAGGATGTAATAGGCACTCTAAATCGTGACAACCTCATCACGTACAATTTAGCAGAAATAGGGTTCTAGAAGTTTGAACTCAGGCTTTCTAGAACATCCACATTACACTACACACTTCACAATTAAATAATAAATGTCGGGATCTCCCTAGCTTTGCATCTTCACAGTAGAAACAATTAGGATTAGACAAAGTTAGACTATAGGATTACTTAGTTCGATTTTATATCTACTAGGGAGGGACTTTAGGCATCAAGTAGGGGTAGGTCTTATTAATAGATTCATTAGGATTATAGGGATATATTTATTTATAGTCTTAAAGTAAAATTTGCTATTAAATTAACTTCAAAACTGTTCTATTAAGTTTATAATACCTACTTTGTTACCCTACCTGCTCCCGAAGCGTGTCAGACGTGATTCATAGTAGTGTACCTTGAGTAGATACTGGTGAATTCAATTCTCAGGAACCCTATAGTAGATAGAGGCTAGATTTGGTTGAAGGGTCCTAAAGTTGATAATGATTTATAAAGAAACTAAATTTATGTAAGAAAGAATTACCTATTGAAAACAATTGGTTAAAGTTATCCTGTATTGAATATTAATCATAAACCTTTGATATACATATAGGAATACATCAACAATTACTTTGATCTGACATTGGTGTGCTGACTGATGATAAGATGTAACAGTTGTTTGGCCATTTATTGAATAAAATATAATATTCTTGTAGAACGCTCAAAACAAAAAGGGTAACTACATTAATGGTTCAAATGATTTCTAATAAAAATTATGTATCTGGCAGTATAATTGATTGTCATGATTGGGAAATTGTTGATAACAAATAAATAGTATCAATAGTTGGGATAAAGGATATTCTTAACTGGTTGTTTGAAAGGAAACTGTACCTATGTTGATAATGATATTTGTTATTTCCTGATAAATTCAGTAAGAGAAAGAATAGTTTGGAAAAGTAAGACAAACTGAATCTACATTAATGGTTCAAATGATATCTAATAAAATTATTTATCTGGCAGTATAATTGATTGTCATGATTGGGAAATTGGTGATAATAAATAAATAGTATCAAATGTTGGGATAAAGGATATTCTTAACTGGTTGTTTGAAAGGAAACTGTACCTATGTTGATAATGAAATTTGTTATTTCCTGATAAATTCAGTCAGAGAAAGAATTGTTTGGAAAAGTAAGACAAACTGAGTGACAAATTAATACAGAATGTTGCTTTGGATTAAGATTTTGTCCATGACTACAGACTGACAAGTTTTACCTATATTTTGGAAGTTCCAAATAAATTCACTATTAAGTTAAATTCGGAAAAAAGAGATTTCCAATACAGTTGGCTATTCTTAGAATCATGTTTGCAACACCTTTATTGATAGAAACCTATATGAAACAATGCTGAGTATTAAGGAACAATACTCTATGTAGCTTTTGATATAAAATATATATTTATTTATACCATAAAATCCTCTCAGTTAGAATAGCAAAAAGAATGTTGAAATTTTGATTACATAAAATAAAGGTGGTAATTTAAATTTAGTATAGGAGCAAAGTATTGGAAATATGTGGTGGGCTTCTATCCAAAGTCAATGGTTGAAAGGAGACAGGGTACCTGATCTGTTGTAGGGCTAGAGGTTATAATAAAATACAAAACATCCTCATTATTGATTGGCAGATTAGGGCATAGTCAAACTAAATCAATACCTATGCAGCGTATGGCCGGAGCTGATCCTCTAAAAACCACAATAAAAATGTCTAAAGGTTTCTTAGCATTAGTATGTGACACTATCTCAAAAATCTAGGACGGTATCTTAATTCAATAGCATATTCAATTACATTAGAACTGGTAGTATGTTCACAAACTCACTTCTGACTCCGAATGTAAATAAAGTAATATTTATAGAATAGCAACTCCTGGTACACATTTTTCTATTCAAACAAGCCAGAAATAATAAACCAAAACCAAGAAAGAATTTAATCCAAGTCGAATATTAAATTGAATGACATAGGAATAATTTTATCAAATAATTGGTTTCCATAGTAGGTGTTCTTCCATTGTTGTGTTTAGGCTCATATCCTCTTTCTGTATTAATATGCAGGAACAACTGAAATTAAAACACATAGTTAGGTAAGGTACATACTTTAAATTCTAGTAGAATGAGCTTAGGGTGATACTTTAGAAAAGGAATTTATGTTATAAACATTCAAACTAACTCAGTAACTATGAGCTAAATTAAATCATGTTTTACCGTTGGAATCCTGATGTGAACTTGTGATCAGACGTAGAAGCTTGTCCTTAAGTACAGACCAGTCTGAGAGTTATTGCGTTGACTGCATTATTTGTAGGTTTCATAACTGAAAGATCTTTCTCAGCAGCGGCTGGGACTGTAAGGAAAATCATTTGATTTTGTTATCTTTACTGTTGAATGTTATGGAGTGATTTAGGTATTTAAAACATAGTGATAGCAATTTTGACTGGAACCTATTGTTTCTATTACTAGCCAAACAAAACTTACCTAGGAATCCTAGTTGTAACCGCATTTCTTGTGTTGGTAACAATAGTTTTGTTGAGGAACTTATGTTGACAGAATCTTCTGCAAATCTTCTAGTTTCAGGGTTTATCCTGGAATTGGTAATGATAGGTTAGATAAGAGACTTAAATTATGGTGGTAAGTATACATAATCTAACAAGTTTAGCAAAATAGTAACAAGGAAAAGTTCATGTTTTGATCTGAAGTTATGATACTTGGAAAGTACTGCAGAAGTGTTCTTACCTGTTAAATTGGGAAGGGATTGAACTTGTGGAGTTGAGAACTTGTTAGTAGAACCTTGGCACAGCTTTTAGCCGAATGCTTTTCCTTTTTATAGTGGATTTTGTATTTTTCATTGTAAAACTATGCCGCCAATTCGAGTTAAGAAAATTACTTTTTAAATTTGTCGATGACAGTTTTGAGTTTAGGCATGGAAGATAGGATATTAATCCTTACGGGTTACGAAGTAATTTTTGATTGTCGCACAAGAAATAACTTAGCCTTATGTAAATCAATTCATAAATTTGAAGATTTTACTGCTATAATAATCTGTAACATTTTTAGAGGAATTTATGATTAACAGGATAGAAAATTAGGTAAATATTTTTCAGGTTTTAAGTGAATCTGAAGGCTTAAAAATTAACGTTCCGTTTCAACTTTAGATTTATTCCAGAGAAATTAGTCAAGTAGGTTGAGAAAGGAAGGAACGTAATCAACCTTTACTTAGTAGAAATAGGAAGGCTTATTGCCATAATGTTTTAATCTGACGTTTGATGCATTGGATATTATCTTACCTTTTTAAGGACCAGGGTTACTTTCTTTCACTTCGTAGACGTAGACGTATCACTAAAGGCCATAGAAACGTGAGTTTCTTCTTTAAGCTCTTCTTAAATATGAACAGAAAAATAAAAAAGGGGGGGTTCGGTACAATAGGACGAAATAAGCAAAAAAATATAGGTAGATTGGTACTCTGTCAATGACTTTTAGTTTTTGGCCTATTTGTAAGATAAAAATTCGCGCTCGCTTGGCTCGCCATATGTTCAGTACTGTGATTCTAAATAGTGCACTTCGTACAGAAACTCCACTATTACTTTAAAAGAAACAATAGAATGGCCTACATTAGAACGCAATGTTCGGCATGTTTTGAGACATTTGCAGTTGCTTAATACAATTTAGATTATTATTTTGAACGGAATTATTACTAACCTCGATTATGCGTTGCGATATGCGTTGAAATAAGTGGTACTAATCCCGTTCAAAATAATAAACTAATTGTAAGTTAAAACTTTATTATAATACTTTGAATGGATTCAGGCTTACATACATACATATAATCACGCTTTTATACCTAATGGAGTAGGCAGAGCGTAAACGACCTAAACAAAGGTCGATCCGCCACGTCTGGCAACGTTGTTGGTTATTTAAGATAGATTTGTAGGTATATTATGGTATTCGGTTGTACTCCGTATAATTACCAGCACCGTTTTTTTCCATATTTATAATGACCTATGTTAGTTAATATTAGTTATGATCTATGTTATAATTATAATAATACGGCCCGCGACTTCATTAATATCGACAAATCTGACCCGCAAAATACAAAAGGTTGTCCACCCCCGATTTAGGCGACGGGCTCACAACTCCATTAGAAACCCGTCTGAAATACCTACCCTTCAAATGACAATTTACGCAATGGCTTAATCCGTTGACGATATACCTAAGTATGTTATGTAATGCATTCTACAGAAGTTAAGGTAACTGTTACCAGCAGTATCTGCTTTCTGCTCGAAATATATCGATTTTGTAACAAAAACGAGGGGTTGCACGATACGAGGGGTGAACGACCTTGTCACTGCAGATTCCGCGCCATATTGGTTAGGGGTCCGCTTCACTAATGTTGTAGCGGGAGCAGGGGTGGATAATAATAATGGTTCCATATTTAGTTCCATAATGGGCTCGCTTCTAGATTTGCCCGATTAAACTTAAATTAAAATCTGTTTGTCACTTTCAGACTTAGAACATTGGAACAGGACAGGAGATCTATTCTCTCCGGTAAAAAAAAAAACACGATCACACTCATAGCCCCCACTAGGATTCCCTGTATTGGGGTGCCATGGACATACACAGAAACAACCACAAAGAACACCCAGACCCAGAAACAGACATTTAAACTCATCATTCAAATGTCTGCCCTGGCCGAGAATCGAACCCGGGACCCTCTGCGTAGCAGGCAGGTTCACTGCCAACTAGGCTGCACGGGTCATCAATCGGGTTTTTGATTTATAGTCGGTGGTTTTATTCGTTATCTGTCATTTTTAGCCGCCGTTATATGATATGGCGCGTCAAGATCTAACCGACAAAGTAGACAAATACTATTTGGTCGACTATTAGTCCGCGCTACTTTGCCGGCGGCAATTAAAATCTGAGTTAAAGAGGTGTGAGAAAACAAAAATGAAGAGAAAACCAAAAAGAGAAAGAGAGGAAACCATGTTTCAACTGCTTCTTTTCCCGGGTCTGTAGAATTCAGTAGAAGGAAGCGAGGGTTTTGGTGTGGTGTTTGTAATTTAGGCGAAAGGCTGACAAGACTACTAGCACTAATATAGGTACCAACACAATTTGTTCTAACTAAAATAATGCTCAAACTGTGTCAGACGTGACAATATTTTTGCCTACCCCATAAGGGATACAAGCGTGACTCATCATCTCCCTAGCCTTATCCCGCATCTTTCGGGATCGGCTACCTAATCTGGGGGATTGAACGACGGTACTGGTTTTTACACAGAGCGACTGCCATCTGACCTACGTAACCAGACCCAATCCTAGATTAGCAATGGTTAGCACTGCCTTCTGATATGGCTTAACGACTAATATCTACGGTATTAAACGATATTAATCAGGACCAACGGATTAACGTGCCTTACGAAGCACGGAAAAAGCGCTGAAACGTACATATGAAATTCGAAAATCGAAAAACACAGTGGTACGTGGTGGGATTCAAACCACAACCTCCCACTCAGAAGGCAGCGGCCCTATCCACTACGCCATCGGGCTCTCATATATCCCGATACAAGCGTGACTATAGTATGAACATACTTATGGCACAGCAGATTCCCCGCCATATTGGTTAGGGTTCCGCGTCTCTAATGGAGTACCGTCGGCTAAAATATGAGCGTTTTCTCTCCTCCATGCGTTGAAAAACAGCCGGATCTCCAGAAATCATTTCCCAAGTTAAATCTAGCGTGCGCTCGCAATGTGGGGTCGCCATTACTGGTCTCAATTCTATATGCCACTTACTTAAGGCTGGCACGGAAATCGAATCCCATACAAACGTTACTAGTTGACTGACACAATGTGGACAGTATGGTACATTGGCACTGTTGTTTTTGTATGTTACATTTGTTTTGTATTTTTGTCATGTTACGTTTGTTAATGTTATGTTCGTTATTTTATTGTTCTTTATTGTAACTTTTTCTCTTGTCTGTGCCATTTCCTGTATCTGTTTTGTGTCACTCAATAAAAGTTTAAATCTATCAATCAAACGGTAGTTACGTTATACACCAAACTTTGAACACATAATTGCAACATATCTATGCTTACAATTAGGTTTCGCTGGTAAATATAAATCACGAATAAAATAATAGCCGGCATACGATTTTACATGAAAATGGGCTAAAATTTTACTAGCTCTCTTATTTTGTATATGGTTAAATTTTGATACCAAAAGTAATTATAAGTAAATATAACTTAATTTAAGTCAGACATGAATGACGCTTTTAGGTTAAATTCGGTTAAATATTAACATACATAGGTACGCCTTTATTCCTAATTAGGTAGGCAAAAAGTAAACGATCTAAATATAGGTCGTCCCGCCATCTCTGACAAAGTTTTGAGGGTTATTTCAGATATATTTGTATGTTTATTGCTGTACTGACAGGTTGTCAGCCCATCGAGTAAATTGCAATGTACAAAAACCCTCGGATCCCTTAGCTGTTTCTTACAGGATTCCCGGGAGGAAATGCAGCTGGCACATTCTATGTTTTTCTGTTGCTCCCAGTCCAGCATGGAAAAAAATATAAATGTACAATATAATACTATTCTATTTTAACCAGCACAGGCTACTTGCTATAGACACTACTCGACTACTCGCGCGTACCTTATAGGTATAATACAATAACAAATGGCAAATAATTATACATACAATTTATTAATTACACATGAATCTTGTATGTATTATATTAATTCCATGCTGGAATGGGAATATGCCAGCCGCATTTCCTCCCGGGCATGCTGTAAAAACCAGCTAAGGGATTGGAGGGTTTCTGTATATTGCAATTTTAGGTGATGGGCTGACCTGTCACTATATCAATATACCTACAAATCTATCTTAAATAACCCTCAAAACTTTGTCAGACGTGGCGGAATGACCTTTGTTTAGGTCGTTTACGCTCTGCCTACCCCATTAGGGATATAGGCGTGATTATATGTATGTATGTATGTATTAATTATACAATGGCATAAATATTGGACAAGTTAGATAATCGCATCTCAAAAAATAATATGCATTATATTTTTGAGATGCGATAACTAACTTGTCCTGTATGTCTGTATTTTACAGGCGACTACTGAAAAACTTTGAGATTGTTTATTTAATTGAACTGACAAAACATTACTAAATTTTATTTAGTATTGTGCCATCTAGAATCCAGCCCAAAGTTTATAATAAGATCTTTGTTTGAGCGAAACGATTCGAGTGTGACGCTGATAAAATTAGTGCAATTGAATTAAGGCGATGTGTGACTTAGAAAGTTAGTCCCTTTCATCCCTGCTTCGTCAGAGAGAAACAGCCAATTTACTGATTTTGCGCTAAAATGTTGAGGCAGTTTTATTTAATTTTGTAATTACATTTTAACACAAAAAGTAACGCAATAAATAATTCAGTCAGTTCTTGATAGTAATTGTATTCAGGAAGTCAATACATTGATGGAAGGCGCCTAAAACCCCGTAAAATTAGAGATCATTCTGCTATTGATGTGTGTCATCTACTTGTAAAAATGAGTAATTTTAGTATTTATTTAAAAATTGCACCATGCTGGAATGGGAGCTAAAGAAAAACATAGAATGTGCCAGCTGCATTTCCTCCCGGGCATGCTGTAACAACCAGCTAAGGAGTTTAATGTATTGCAATTTAGGTGAAGGGCTGACAACCGGTCACTACAGCAATATACCTACAAATCTATCTTAAATAACCCTCAAAACGTTGTCAGACGTGGCGGAATGACCTTTGTTTAGGTCGTTGACGCTCTGCCTACCCCATTAAGGATAAAGCCGTGATTATATGTATGTATGTACTTAAAAAAAATTAAGATTAGTAGTGTGTGCAAGCTCGAATCGAATAGATACCATTCTAAAGTTTCCGAGTCACATGGGCTTAAATAACTGAAGCTGTGTACAAAGCTCATTATAATAAAGCTCATTCATTATGATTAAGAAGACGCCTATCACATCACTCAGCAAGATGTTAAAACTATAAGTGCAGAGTTGTGTACAATTAATGAGCCTAACAAAAATTATCTCTAAGACGTAATTGAAAAATAATCAAATTACATTGGTGCTGATTCTGCTGCAGATACCACTTAAATAATCTTAGTTTAATTTTGTCGTGCGCCTGTCGTTTCGCCCGTTAGTTCCATGCTGGCCTGGGAGCGAGAGAAAAATATAGAATGTGCCAGCTGCTTTTGCTCCCGGGCATGCTGTAAAATCCAGCTGAGGGATCCAAGAGTTCCAGAATATTGTAATTTAGGCGATGGGCTGACAACCTGTCACTACAGCAGTATACCTACAAAGGTATCTTAAATAACCCTCAAAACTTTGACAGACGTGGCGGAACGACCTTTGTTTAGGTTGTTTACGCTCCGCCTACCGCATTAGGGATAAAGGCGTGATTATATGTATGTATGTTAATTTTGTCACGTTCTAACATTTGAATTAGAAAAGGGATAGCACAACAACTGATTACAATCCCGTCAAAGCGACGTTTAACGTCTAAAACTAGACGGAATGCTAGACGGTGTCACCTTATTTAAAGCAATCGTCCCTTTGACGGCATTATAATCAGCTGTTATACCGCTGTCTCTATTTTATGCAAATTATAGAAAGTGAGTGCCGTGTGGTGCCGGGTTAGAATAGCATCACCCCATAACTTCCAGTGGGTGTCGTAAAAGGAGACTAAGGGATAAATCCAGGGAATGGGCAGCAGCGTTCCCTGTGAATGAAAGACTTCTACTGCGCTCACCAACCCGCCTGCCAATCGTGGTGAGTATGGCATATATCCTCAATTTTGGTGGCGCCCATGTCCAGCAGTGGACTGTTGTGACTGATGTTGTATATAAAGTGACAGCACCAACCTAAAAACTAACTTTAAGATTTTATATGTACGGTGCCGACAGAATATTACTGGTTATAGATACTTGTAACAAATGCTGAGTCAGCTCCATTTCTTGTGCAATACAGATCACAGCATTCAATAAAAAGAATGATTATGTTTTCATGTATACGTTGTTTATATACCATAAGTCTACTTACTGTATATATAGTTTTGTATTGTTTCATGAAAAAACGTTTTTCTATTATTTTCTGTTCTAAAAAGTAAATAACATGAAAATATTCTAGTTCATAAATAAAGATACACAGATTTAGGTAGGCACTTGTGTGTTCTATAGTAATATCCATTTTCACTTAAGATTATGTTTTCATAACATGAAATTCCTTCTAAAATATGTTAAGATGTTTCTTTAACAGAATCGGCACCATTGAAGAAATTTTCTGTTAAGATTCTATTTTCTACGAAAATTGTCCTGCTCGAAGCTACGAACTATATTAACATTGATCAATTCTTATTTAGAACCTAGTAAAAGTTAGGTACAATATATCGCCTTCATACCATCGATCATAAATGATTCGAAAGTAACTCTACCTAAACTAAAAAAGTGTACAATTAAGGACTGACTGGTCCTGTATCAACTATACGGAGATACTTCATCGCCTAAATAATTTTTAAAAAAAAACAGCTGCATGACTATATCATACTAATCAAATACCTACTTTCTGTTCTGTCAGTGAGACAATAACTAAAAGTTTTCATGGTCTTCTTCTTCTTCTTCTGTCGAGTGGGTATCCAGTCTATCGACCCGATGAACCCTGGTGTCAGAGTTTTTAAACCGCCTAGTAGCACAACTATCAGGCCTCTGACATGGTTTTAGTAACGACCACTATCAAAGACAGCGACCGGGTCTCTCTAATCTTTTTCTTTTTCGGACAATCAGGTGATTCAGCCTGCAATGTCCTAACCAAACTAGGGAAAAATTCACAAAGTGATAAATTCTCAAATATCAACTTTGTGTTTCCCCCCTGGGAATCGAACTCATTTTCATGGTGTGAATGCGTCTTCCAAAACATTACGAACAATACTTTCCATATACCCTAACTCCATTACCCTAAAGCCTTAAGAATAAGGCCGGGACACACCGGATAAGAGTACAAGTCGAGTGCAAGCATTCAGTGAAACGTTTCACATGTAAATGCGGCAGTAATCTGAGGAGCATAGCGGCTGAGCCCGAGTCGAGCAGACATCGATCCCGGAATCCAGTAAAAGGAAACTTTGCTTCGGCCTCTGCTTCGGCAATACGGACTATAGTCCAGTGAGGGAAAGGTTATATTTTACTATAGCCAATTTTTATTTTTTACAGAAGTGTTCTTAAAAACGGCACAAGATTAGAGCGTCATCGGACCAGAGAACGTCAGAGAGAGGCCGCCAAAATTACTCTAGGTCACTCTAGTATTAGTGGTTTTGACTTTACATTTCAATGCGGCAGTAATCTGTAGAGCTGAGCGGCTGATCCCGAGTCGAGCAGGCATCGATCCTGGAATCCAGTTAGAGGAAACTTTGCTTCAGCTTCTGCTTCGGCTATACGGACTATAGTCCAGTGAGTGAAATATTATATTTTACTACAGCCAATATTTTTTTACGGAAGTGATCTTAAAAACAACACAGTAATAGTGCGTCATCGGGCCAGAGAATGTTAGAGTGAGGCCCCCAAATTTATCTAGGACACTCTAGGTATTAGTGGGTTTGGCTTTACATGTCAATGCGGCAGTAATCTGTAGAGCTGAGCGGTTAAGCCCAAGTCGAGCAGGCATCGATCCCGGAATCCAGTTAGAGGAAACTTTGCTTCGGCCTCTGCTTCGGCTATACGGACTATAGTCCAGTGAGTGAAAGATTATATTGAATCCGGTAGGTAAGAGAAAACTTTACTTCGGCCTGTAATTTGGCTATACGAATAATAGTCCATTAGGTGAACGGCTGCTAGAGATAGCTATCACCAAAATTACATAGTTTTTTTTAAATGATAAATTGGTCACTCGTTTCGGTAGCTCAGTGGTAGAGCGATGGACCAGCATTCCACAGACGCAGGTTGTAATTTGTATTTGTTGTAATTTGTATTTGTTGTAATTTGTATTTGTTGTAATTTGTATTTGTTGTAATTTGTATTTTTATATGGCCCCGTAGAAGCCTGAAATAAAGGTCTATTTTTTTTTATTTTTTTTAACGACTAATATCTACGGTATTAAACGGTATAAACCGGGACCAACGGCTTAACGTGCCTTCCGAAGTACGGAAAAAGCGCCGAATAAACGTACATATGAAATTCGAAAACCGAAAAACACATTGGTACGTGGTGGGATTCGAACCACGACCTCCCCGCTCAGGAGGCAGCGGCCCTATCCACTACACCATCGGGCTTTCGTAATTTGCAATATGAACAATAATCCAGTGAGAACAAGATGCCAAAAATCTTTTATTAGTGATTTCACATGCAAATGCCGTAGTAAACTGTGGAGCTGGAGGGTCTCAGGCCAAAGTCGAGCAGAATTCAAACCCGAGGGAAAATTGACGATAGGTACCTACTTGATAGAATGTCGTATTCAGATTTTTTTAAATTAAGTTGGATGTAGTTATGTTTTGGGTATACTATTGCAGTCTTTTTCTGCTTAGCGAGTGGGTTTTTCGAACAACGAACCGATGAACCCTCGTGTCAGAGTTTTTGAAACCACCTAGTAGCACACCTATTTGGCCTCTGACATGGTTTAAGTTATGACCACTACTAAAGACAGCGACCGGGAATGACGGCTTAACGTACCCTCCGAAGCCTATGCTTTTTCTTTTCGGGCAATCAGGTGATTCTGCCTGCAATGTCATAATCATAACCAAACTGGGGAAAAAACAGCCCAAAGTGATAAATTAACAAATACATCAACTTTGTGTTCCCCCTTGGGAATCGAACCGAGGACTTCCAGATCAGGAACCCATGGCTCAGGCCAGAAATTACTAACTAATGACACATGTTTTTTATGCTTTACATTTTATTGCAGCAAATTTCTCTAAATTGACTATACTACCACGACGCCGGTAAACAACAAACTGAAACTGAGAACACCAACTTTTGCATACATTTTTACAACAAAACAAATTGTTTTCCACTTCAGAATTTTACACTTTACTAAAGCTCGCCTGAAACACGCGACCAACTACAAAGTAATATTATACAGTTCAAATAGAATAAGTATGTTTTAGTTGGAATTTGGAATAATATTGAATCAACACAACAAATTTTCAAACAGAATACCTAATTATACTCGAAACATGAGTTTAGCGAAGCCATGTTGAACTTTAATAGGATTTACGGAGAGAATAATTAAAATTTTGTAAATATGTGTGAGCGAAAAGAATCGGTAGGGGAAAAAAATAGTTTTATTGCCCTCCTAATTTTTTTTTTTTTTTTTTAATAAAGAATTAATTTAAACTGTTTTGAATCTTCGTGGCGTGGAAATTGTAATAATTATTTAATATGTAGAATAAACGGGAAAAATATATAAACTGAATGATTTGTTCAAGGTCAATTCGGGGTTAATTTTGTAGGGTTTTTCAATATCTCCTAGTCTGTTAAAAACAAAATTTATATTAGATGTTATTTATTCATATTTTAATGACATCTTCATGCATTGTATCAGCTGCAATCAGATAAATAGCATTGAATGACTTTCATTTCATTATACAACGAACACACGTGTATATTTAAACTGTTCGTTTTGCTTTTTCCCATCCGGTGTATATTTTTGCAATCGCGGCAGCCAGTCTGATAAATAACGGTCGAAACGTGTGACCTGTCTAACATAGTATATTCATTGCTCTTCACTTTGAGCTGTGACATTTTTCCGGCCGCCATAGTTATTTGTTTTTGCCATATCTAACAACACAGTACATCCGCGAACGTATATCTATTTACCCATATTTGCTATATCTATAGCTGTAGTGACGCCAGTCAGCGAGCTCAATATTCCGGACTGCCAAAACTATAAAATGGAAAACCCGAAATTGGATTTATAAAATAAAACCTCTTTTGATGTTGGAGTGAATGAAATAGTGTTAGGTTCCAATCGATTTAACGTGTGAACTAAACGAATGTACAAAGAATTTATAATGCGTAGTTAGTTCTATACAATGAGCGTGTGAAGCTAATATTTTATGTATCTTTATGATTATGACGATTAAATACTGTACTTGTTCCTGTAAGAAAGAAAATAAAAAAGAAAGCAGCAAAGCTCAAATGGGACTGGACTGGTCATGTGTGCCGAATGACCCGGAGAACGTCGGCGCAGAGGGAGGCCAAGGATGCGATGGCGGACGACCTGAAAAAGAAATACTTGCTCCTGTAATAACTTAACAGAGCCTGCCTGCACAGCACACCCTGGAACTGTACCCACCAGGGCAACATTTCTTAAAAATTACCTTATGGATGTGCAATACATACCTACATATGAGAGAGCCCGATGGTGTAGTGGATAGGGCCGCTGCCTCCTGAGCGGGAGGTCGTGGTTCGAACCCCACCACGTACCAATGTGTTTTCCGGTTTTCGAATTTCTTATGTACGTTTATTCGGTGCTTTTTCCGTGCTTCGGAAGGCACGTTAAGCCGTTGGTCCCGGTTAATATCGTTTAATACCGTAGATATTAGTCGTTAAGCCATATCAGAGGCCAGTGCTAAGCATTGGCGGCTTGAAAACTCTGACCTAATCTAGAATTGGGTCTGGTTTCCCTTCTGGGTTACGGAGGTTAGATGGCAGTCGCTCTGTGTAAAAACCAGTACCCTCATTCAATCCCCTGGATTAGGAAGCCGACACCGTGAGATACGGGACAAGGCTAGGGAGATGGGAGATGGGAGATGATGATGATGTGCAATACCAGTATGCGATTGCGTTATGCGACTCATTAAACCCACCTCGACAGTTCGCAAGCTTTGTCCTAATGTTGACCCTTAAGGTGGTTCGAGAGTAGTGACAGTGGCGCCATCTGGTTTATATAAATTGTGCCCGAAATACAAACATTTTCATGAATATTTTATTTGGCGACAATCGCAACTAATTCTCCATTTTATAATCCACTAGCGACCCGCCCCGGCTTCGCATGGAAATTATCAGTATTTCTCTACTATATTATACATGTATTATACATATAAACCTTTCTCTTGAATCACTCTATCTATTAAAAGAAACCGCATCAAAATCTGTTGTGTAGTTTTCAAGATTTATGCATACATAGGGATATAGGGACAGAGAAAGCGACTTTGTTTTATACTATGTAGTGATGATATAATAAGTCATACTAAGCATAAAAGCTACATATTGCAAATGTGTTGATGATAAAATGGAGAATTAGTTGCGATCGTCACCAAACGTAATATATTCATGAAAATGTTTCTATTTTACGAACAATTAATTTATTACTAATTAAAATTAAATTAAATATTGCTTATTTCAGGCACACATTTTGTACAGTATACAAAAAGACCCATATAAAATTATAATTTTACATTGTTAAATATGTCAAATTCTGGTAATTATAATTAATTAGGTATAACTAAATAATAAATTATAATCGTATTGTATCTATACATTAAGTAATTTTTTCATAGTCATAATCATAATAATATTACAGTTATTTTATAGAACAGAATTATTTGTCTTTTAGGGATATTATCTCGTACACAACCTTTACAATATTATTGGCTGAGGACATTAAACTTTTATGGAATGAACAGTGAATTTTTCTCAGCAGTACATAGATATCCTCGACATTATTATCGGCATACATACCAGACGCGCTACACCGCCAGGGTAGCCCGAGCATCACTCTGAATGAGTTATTATATTGTACACGAAGAGTATTAAAAATACGCTTCGTGAAGTTACTCCATAGCTGGCTGGTGTAGAACGCCTGGCAGTAGGACTTAAAAAGAGTGATCTTGACTTGGTCAGAGCAGTTTGCAAACCGCCTGCCCAACATATTGCTTCTAGCAACTAGAGCACGTCTTTGTCTTTCCAGATCTTCGTTATCACTTAAGGTGTCTGTTAAAATGTGACCTAGATATTTGAATTTCGATACAATAGTTAAATTACTACCACACAGAGTTATTGGCGGGATATTTGTGGGTACGCGACTTGATTTGAACAGCATTACTTCAGTTTTTCGGACATTATATATGAGGCCGTGTGCAGCAGCATACTTTTCACATATAGATAAAAGTTTTAGAAGGCCCGCTATTGAAGGGCTCAACAGCGTCATGTCGTCCGCATAGCTGAGATTATTAACACATTGACCGTTAACATGACAGCCGACCCTGGCGCTGCTGAGCTCGTCTAGCAGTTCGTCCACATACAAGTTAAACAGGACGGGGGATGTTAGTCCACCCTGTCTCACACCACAATGTAATTTATAGCTGTCAGTCAATGCTTTTCCCTTTTTCCTTTTTTTCATGGGGTGCATGAAAGGAGCCTCCCCGTAGATGTACCAAAGCTTTGTACGTCGGGCGCACCCCGGGCAACAGTTGGCGATTCCCTAACGCTAACTGGCGAATCCTTTCACCACGATGGAACCCACAAATCCAGCACTAGAGCCGGCTTTGTGCGTAGTCTCGATTAACATCGAAGGTTTCTCGCAGGACAAGTCAGAAATTCTTTCTGAACTCTGCCGAACCACACGCTGCCACGTTCTGTGTGTTCAAGAAACCCATCGGGACGAAACACAAGGTCGACCATACATACCTGGACTAACGCTTATCGCCGAGACTTGCGACCCGAAGCACGGTAACGCAGTGTTTGTTACTCCCGGCGTAAGCATAATATCCTCTAAGTGTTCGACCCAGAACGGTGTCGAAATTATCACCATTGACCTCGGCCACTGCACTGTCACATCAGTCTACAAACCTCCTGGGACACCTTTTCAGTTCGTACCTCCCGACAACTTTGATGACCAGCCCGTAAAAGTTGTAGTAGGTGACTTTAACAGCCATAGTGCTTCCTGGGGCTATAACAACACAGATACAAACGGTCAGGCTGTGGAGACATGGGCTGAGACAAATGATCTGGTTCTGATCCATGACCCGAAACAACCGGCTTCTTTTAATAGCGGCCGATGGAAGCGCGGGTATAATCCGGATCTGATATTTGTCAGCTCTACAGTCTGTTGTCAGTGCAAAAAGAGCGTATGCCCTCCAATCCCTCGTACACAGCACAGACCTATTATCTGTAAAATACAGCCAGTCGTCCAACCCATAAAGGTGCCTTTGAAGCGTCGATTCAACTATCATAAAGCTGACTGGACGCAGTTCTCGCAGCTGATCGATGATGCGGCTTTAAATATCCCTCCTCTACCGCGAAATTACGACATGTTCATTGATGTAGTTGCGAAAACATCCTTCAAATGTATCCCAAGAGGTTGCCGAACATCTTATATCCCCGGCCTTACAAACGATTGCACAGAGCTGTTAAAAAGGTACGAGGTCATGTACAATAATGACCCTTTTTCCGAGGAAACCACATTGGCTGGTGAGGAACTGTTATCGCAAATAAGCGGAAACCGTCGCGAAGCGTGGATCAGCACTGTCACCAACATCGACATGACTCACAATAGTAAAAAAGCCTGGTCTACGATTCGCAGGCTCACTAATGATCCACCTCCACCCTTATCCCCCAGCCAGGTTACCGCCAACCAGATAGCACACCAACTCCTAATAAATGGCAAATTGGGCCGGTCTGCAAAATGCCCAACCCTAAACAACTCTACGGGCACGTCCAACCAAATTAGTACGCCCTTTAGCCTAACTGATGTTGTTGTAGCTATTAAACATCTTAAATGCGGTAAAGCCTCGGGAATAGACAACATCTCTGTGGAGCAAATAAAACGTCTCGGGCCAGTTGCTGTATCCTGGCTTTTGCAGCTGTTCAACAACTGTCTGGAATCTGCTCAAATACCACGCATCTGGAGAAAGTCAAAGGTCATAGCGATACTGAAGCCAGGGAAACCAGCAGACAATCCCAAAAGCTTTCGGCCAATATCCTTATTGTGCCATACATATAAGCTATTCGAGCGATTGCTGCTGTCCCGACTCACAGGCTTTATCGACCCTAAACTAATCCCAGAGCAAGCAGGTTTCAGACCAGTCAAATCATGCTGCAACCAGGTCCTCAAGCTCACGCAACATATTGAAGATGGTTTTGAGTCAGGGATGATAACAGGCGCCGTATTTGTAGACCTTTCTGCAGCTTACGATACGGTGAACCTCAACCGATTATTGTGGAAGGTGGACACCATGACTGGTGATCGTAAGTTCGTCATGGTTCTCCGAGAACTCCTCCATAACCGTCGGTTTCAGGTGCATCTTCTCTCTGACAAAAGTCGTTGGAGGTCACAAAGGAACGGCCTTCCTCAGGGCAGTGTTCTGGCGCCGCTCCTTTTTAACATCTACACCAACGACCAACCGTCGAGCATAAATACGTCCCGCTTCTTATACGCAGACGATCTGGCGTTAACGTCCCAAGGCTCCAAGTTTGAGGAAGTCGAGGCTAATCTCACCTCAGCTCTCAACGACTTGAGCAGGTACTACGAGGTGAACTCACTGAAGCCAAACCCTAGTAAAACGGAGTCTTGCGCATTCCACCTACGCAACAGAGAAGCACAACGTAAGCTCAACATTGTGTGGCAGGGGGTACCTATATCGCACGGTGACTTCCCAAAGTATCTTGGCGTTTCCCTTGATAGATCCCTTACTTACAGTAAAAACTGCGAAAACGTCAAGAAAAAAGTGCACACAAGAAACAACTTACTTCGACGCCTTATTACCACCAAATGGGGAGCTACGCCGCGCGTGCTGCGGACGACAGGGCGAGCGCTTGCCTTCTCAGCTGGCGAATACGCCTCCCCTGTATGGGGCCGCTCTGCTCATGCCAAGTCAGTGGATACAGCTTTAAATGACACCTGCCGGATTATTACTGGTTGTCTCAAACCGACCCCGGTTTCAATGCTGTACCCACTGGCTGGAATATAGAGATGAAAATTACCTCGAAGTTTACCTTTTCTGAGGTAAACTTCCTGAAAACTTCGTAAATTACGGTAATTTTGGAAGTTTTCAATCAAATGATTTTTTTTTTACTTTTTAAGTGTTTTATAAAAAATACTTGACTTCTTGCTATTATATAGTTGTTTAATATACAAAATACTTAGAACAAAACAATTTCTTTCAATTTATTCCCAAGAGACAGGCCAAAATTTAATAAAAAAGTAAGTCGGTCAATAGTTTTTAAAAACATTCTTTTAAATTAGTTATTTTAACACATTTTGACAGGTACCTACCATGGAGGCACTCCTGGCAGGATCACTTGACATAACCGTGCAGGCAGTAATAAGCTCTATAACTATTGGAATAAGATTGATCTTTAACTGGGTTAGAATGACGGTCAAGTGATCCGACGTGAATAGAAGATAAACTGATTGCGTCCTTGTCACACCTATGGCGTGGCGCTATGTTATATTGCTATATTATATTAGGACCCCTGAATGTAGACAGAGACACAACCAAGGTTTCCGTTCCGTAAGTTTCTCGCTCCCTTTCGTTTTGCTGCACGGAACGGCAACGTTAGCGACGCGTAGTTGCCAGCGATGAAGCATAGTGAATAGTAGTGAGTCGACGGCTGCGCAAGGTGGTTTGTTAGGTACTTTTACTTATCATAAGGGAGACGCTATTACTCTACGTTCTTACGTTCCGTTTTTTAGATTATATATCGTTCACAGTTAATTTTAAACACTAAGTGACAGTGAACTTTAAATATGCCTCGGCCGAAAGAAAAAATATGGGATTATTTTGAACTAATAAATGCGGACGGAAAAAAAACTGCGCGATGTAATTTTTGTCGCAAACATTTGGCGACAAACGCTACAAAACTAAGACAACATTGTGTCAATTCATGCATACAGTGTCCACAAGATGTCAAAGCTATTTTGAATAATAAACTAACAACTGAAACATGCCACGCGACAACTTCTCCATCAACCTCCTCTTCGACTCCGATCACGTCTAATTCAACGCAGGCGCTTTCTTCGTCCTCGGTTTCTGCACTGAATCTGGTAGGGGAAGATTCATTACTGTCGGGTGTTTCTTCACAGCAATCACCTCCAGAAAATTCAATGTCTCTCGATAAAAAAAATGAAATAGACATGTGTTTAGCTCGGGCCATTTACGCCACAGGCACGCCTTTAAACATTTTGGAATCGAGTTTGTGGCAAAAAGCGATAGCTGCTCTCAATCCGATGTACACAGTACCTTCAAGATACATGATCAGTAACAGATTATTAAATAATGAGTACGAACGATTACAAAACGATATTTCCGAGATTATCAATCAAGCCGAAGCCCTTGCGATGGTTACAGATGGTTGGACTGATATTAATGGAAAAGGTACCGTCAACTTCATTATCACAACGCCTAAACCATTTTTCCTTAAATGCGTTTATCCTGGCACAAGGCGGGAAACTGCTACGTTTTTGTTTGCAGAAGCGAAAGCTGTAATAGATGAAATCGGTCCGTCAAAATTTGTTGCTGTTGTTACGGACAATACAGCTACTATGAAATTAATGTGGAGGTTGATTGAGTCAGAGTACGCACATATATTTGCGGTAGGATGCGTATCCCATACACTAAATTTACTTCTAAAACATATCATGAAGCAAGAGAACTTCAAAAACTGCAATGCAATTGTCAGTAACATAATAAAATACATAAAGAAACGGCACGTGGAATCCGCACATTTTGAAAAAATTCAGAAGGAAAAGTACGGAAACAATTCAAAAACATTAAAATTACCAAACAATACACGATGGGGAGGTTTCATTTTAATGTTGGAAAGTTTTAACTGCAATCGTGAGGCTTTGGAAGCCCTGGCTATTAGCCAGGACTTGACCATTGATCGAGAGATAAAACGAAATTTGCTCACAGAAGACTTATGGATCCAGGTAACTCAATACTACAATATTTTAAAACCTATTCTTGTGGCTACTACGAAGCTAGAATCTAACAGAGCTGTTTTATCTGATGTACCTCAGATGTTTGATTACGTTAGAGAGGAAGTGTGCAATGCTTTGAATGCTTGTGAAATAGTCACAGAAGAAGAGGAAAGATACATCATACAAGGAATTAGTAATAAGCAGGATTTCGTTGAGAAACCCATACACTTCGCTGCCAATATTTTGGACCTACGTTATAGAGGTCTTAAACTATCACCTCAAAAAGTTGCACAACGACAAGAATTTATTCAACGTTTCGCTGAAATACACAGGAAAAATACTGCAAAAGTCTTTGCGAACCTAGCTGAATACAAAGCAAGAAACGGGTTTTATAGTCAAGCCGGTATTTGGTCTGCTGTTGAAGAATTGGATCCAAGAACATGGTGGAAAGGCCTTTGCAATTGCCAAATATTGTCATTTCTAGCAAGAAAATTACTCTCGGTACCTCCATCCTCAGCTTCCAGTGAACGAAATTGGTCCCTTTTTGGGAACACGTTAACTCGTACTAGAAACAGAATTAGTACCGATAGGCTTCAGAAACTCATATCTGTGCGAGCAAATATAAGATCTTTATCAGAAAACCCAAACGAGAATGTATATTTATTGGATGATGAGGAATATATCAGTAGCAATAGTAGCACCAGCAGTTCAGAAGAGGAACAAAATGATCAAGAACTTCAAAGCCCAGAGGAAGAAATGGGGTTAGAGAATTTTAATTTTTCGGAATCAGAAACTAATGATCCCTTAGATGATAATATAATATAATTATTACGATTTGATTTTTATTATTTTATTAAAAAGTACAAAACGTAAAGTTTGTAAGGTACTCTCTAATACTTCGTTTTTGTAAAATTATATATCTCTTTTGTTATGTTATATTATAATAGAAAAGTATTAAAGGTATGTAGGTATTTAATTCAATTTATGTCACATATCGTTAATCTTACAAAACGCAGTAGGTATGTGAGGTCTATAATATTATTTTATGGTCGTTGATTAATTATAAGTATATATTATCTTGTATAAATAATTTTACTTAACGAAAGAAACCTGAATTGTTATAATCACAAAATTGTTAATTTCAAATAAAAAAATTAACTTTATGATTGCAATTGTTTGTTTGTTGTATTGTTTAATTTTAATTGTTTTATATTTTGATTGTTAAGTTTTTTAGGTTTCAAATTGTTAATTTTTCATTGTTATTCATAATTATTCAATAATCAACATAACTAAGTAGCAAATGATTAAATTCTTAACTACATAGGTAACAATAACTTCGAAACTGAACCATTTTTATTTTAACCTTACATCACAAATTTTAGGAAAAATAATAGACGAAAGGAATAATCATTCACATTGTTTATTGTTAAAATCACAGTTTAAATTATTTATAATTATTCAATAATCAACATAGGTAACATAGTAATTTCAAAACTGAACTTTTTTTAATCTTAAATCACAAATTAAAAAAAAAATTGTAGACAAAAGGAATATTAATTCACATTGTTAATTGTTAAAATCACAGTTTATATTACTCATAATTATTCAATAATCAACATAGGTAATATAATAATTTCAAAACTGAACTATTTTTAATCTTAAATCACAAATTTTAATACAACTAATAAAAATCTGATGTTTAATTAAATAAGTAGTTTTATTTTTCTTTGATAAAGGCACTCAACATTTTTTGCATTATTTTTATGCGTTCTGTGCCTTCATATTTATCTAACTCATGGGCAATAAACTTGCAAAATACTAGGTTGTTTAATCGAGTATTTTCATCAGTTTCAATAAGCAATGTTTGAACAGCCACATCGGTCTTTCTTTTTTTGTAAAGGCGACTGCAGTTAATGCAATAATTTTCACTTTCTTCTTTAATCCTTTTTACGTTTGTTTCTTCTGGTTGTAGCAGTGATTTTATTTCACTTAAATCAGGACATTGAGTTTCATTTTCGGTAAAAAGAGGTTGTGATCGACTGCGATTAGGATCTAAAAAATATTAAGTTAATGTTAGGTAAGTACCTAATTAAAATATATAAGACACATAAAGTTGAGTTAAAAATAAGAAAAATTGTCTATAAGTATTAATATCTAGTTAAAAAACTTACTGATGGTGATAGATAGTATGGAATACCGTCTGAAGTGTGCTGCCGGGTGGTACTGCCCTGCCGAGCGGTGGTGCCGGGCGACGCGCTTCGGACGATGTTCCATACTATTACCTATACAAAGCAGTGCGCGGCGACCGAGTTGTGGCTGCCGGCAGCGGCTTCCCAGATCTGAATGCTACCTTAAACCTCCTCAACTTACCTGGAGAAAGGATTGTGTCGTAATTTTCAATTTGAGCATCTGTCCAATCTGAAAGAAATTTTCTACATTTTAATGAATGAACATGAAAATATACTACCCACCTAGGTACCTCTGTTTCGGACATTAAAAGTGAGTAATAGTTAATACCAACCTTCATATTCCGCCATTGGAATTATTCAGTGTAGAATTTTAGTAAGTAGGTAACGATGCGGCTGGTGCACTCATACGCAATTATTTCACGTTTGATAATACCGCCGACCGACGCCTAGTCAAAAGTCAAATATACCGCGTCCCGCGCACCCCTCCAGAGCGGGCAGTGCGTGTGTCGCGGGCATGTCTCGCGATCTGGCAACATCGCGCGCGCGTCTTGCTTGAATGTCGGATCGGCGGGGCCGCGGAGGCGCAGCAGCGGCGGCGGGGCGATGGCGAACTGACATTTGTTATTATTATTATTGAGGAATAGGTACGTACAAAAATTTGCTATGTCGCAGGCTCAATTCCTAGCCGAGACAACAGCTTTCGGACCTTAGTTCGGACACTGCAGTCTTTACGACAGATTGTTGACTATAAAAAAGATCTTGCGGGAGAAAGTAAGTAATAATCTTGATTGCTTATTGACAAAAAAGCGTCTAACATTAGCTGCACTTGCATTTTTCTAAGTTAAAACATAAATTTTGAAAACTTCCAAAGTTACCTTAAAAAAGGACTTTCGCGTAAATTACCTGAAATTTACCCGAAAAGCTTCCAAAGTTTCCGAAACATTCGGTAATTTTCATCTCTACTGGAATAGCACCGCCAGATGTCCGCAGGGCTGTGGCTAGTTCCACTGAAATGGCCAACGCAGACCGTGACCTACGACACCCCTTGCACGGCTACAATCCTGTGCCTCAAAGGTTGAAGAGCCGCCGTAACTTTTTCAAGTGCGTCACTCCGCTTACCATCGAACCCGCACAAGCCAGGTGCAACCTTTGGCGTGAAAAAGTTTCTCTACCTGCCCAATTTGTTCCGCTTTCCGAGAATCTGCCTCCTGGGCATGAACTGCCGTGGCCGATCTGGAAGTCTTTAAATAGACTTCGGTCTCAGGTCGGCAGAAGCAAAGATAACATGGTCAGGTGGGGATTCTCGGGAAACTCCGAGGTCGACTGTGTTTGCGGTGCAATTCAAACAATGGCACATCTGACATCGTGTCCTGCGTGCCCTAATACCTGCACGCAAGCGGATCTAATGAACGCCAGCCGATCCGCAATTCAAGTGGCAACGTTCTGGGCCGCCACATTGTGATAGTTGCGTGTTCCATCGACACGATAAGAAGAAGAAGAATGCTTTTCCCCATCTAACTTGATTTTCTTGTTCGTTGTACCAGTATTCTAGTAAGTTAGTAACTTTTGGCGGAACCAAGGTGTTTCTAAGTTTACTCCACAGCAGATTATAATCAATTGTGTCAAATGCCCGACTTAAGTCCAAGAAACACCCAAATACGGATGTGTTTTTTGCCTTATAGTATTTGACTGTATTTTTTAAGGAGTATATTGCAAGATCCGTACCCAGCCTTTTACGAAAACCGAATTGCGCATTGATGTGGGCGCAATCTTTGCTCTGCTACCACCTTAACATCCGTACTAGATTAATGATTATTTTTAATCGTATGATTTCCTTTACTACTGTTCTGAAAAGATGGGGGAGCAAAAAGGAATCACAGAAACTATAAGTATATATAAACACCAAGCCTAAGGGTGTCCCTGTCCACTGGGGTTCAGACCTCGAATAAGGGTGTCTCGCTAGGGGAGGATTGGATCGAAGAATCGACCTCATAATTATGTGTCAGTATCAGAGATCGGTCTCCGTGTTCTAGTGGCTAGTGCCATGGACTCCCGATCCGGAGGTCCTGGGTTCGATTCCATGGGGGGAAACACAAAGTTGAAATTTGAGAATTTATCACTTTGTAAATTTTTCCCCAGATTGGTTAGGATATTGCAGGCTGAATCACCTGATTGTCCGAAAAGAAAAATGTTTCGTGTTTCGGAGGGCACGTTAAGCCGTCGGTCCCGGTCGCTGTCTTTGATAGTGGTTGTTATCAAAACAATTTCAGAGGCCTGATAGTTGTGCTACTAGGCGGTTTAAAAACTCTGACGCCTGGGTTCATCGATTCGATAGACTCGATACCCACTCGACAGAAGAAGAAGAAGATCATGTGTCAGTATCAGAGATCGGTAGGTATTGAATATATTTATGGGCTCTATATCCTTTGGTTTAGGTTTGTAGCTGACACTTTGATTGGAGAATCTAACAACTAGGTATTTGTAACAGGCAATTAAATGAACTACCTTAAATTAAATGTTATTTGTTGTGTCAGCTTTCAAACGAATAATATTGAAAGGCTTTAATTTCATTAAACAATAATTAAATTAACCATCCTAAATAAAATGTAAATTTCGTCGACCACAGAATTATGATTTTGACATGACGAGCATGAAGAGCACTAAATTAGTTTCAAAATAACAAAGAAAGAATACCTAGAAACAAACGTCTAAACAATAATACAAAAGAGCGTAAGTCATCCTAGCACGCGATCAGTGGCGCCATCAGTATTAAATTAACTGTGCCTGAAATACAAACATTGTCAAGAATATTTAACGTTTCGCGAGTACTTCAAGTAATTCTCCATTATACAATTATTCACACTATAAGCATATATAGAGGCTACTTTTAGCACACTTACAAAATTCTAAAAATTTAAAATAGTTTATAAAAAAAGTGCTGTTACATATAACATGCTAAAAGAAGTGAAAAACATATATATATATAAATATATATTTTAGCAGTACTACGTTACAAAAACAGTAAAGCAAAACAGTGGCTCCCACACTAGGTCTTGCCTGTATCGTGGGCAGCCAAACACATCTTAACCAGGTAATGAGACAGATACAGTTATGAAATTACGAAAATAAGGAATTTACCATGATTACAAAACTATTGCAGATAAACTTAAATAAGTAATTAAAATTTAAAAAAAATAATTAAAGAAATAAGTGTGTATGTGTGTGTGAATGTGTATTTGTGAACAAATGTATGTAATACAGTAAAGAAAAACAATTAAAATAATGATTTATTAATAAATTTACCATGTTTTCCTTTTTTCCTTCCTTTTTTTAAATTATAATCAGGTTATCGGTTTGATAAGATCTTGTAATGCAAAGCTTAAATACTTAATGTTAATTATTAAATATGGATCATTAAATTTAAGAATTGTTGCAATTTTTGCGAAACGTAGAATATTCATGAAAATGTTTGCATTTCGGGAACAATTAATTTGAAACTTTTGGCGACACCGTCGCGCCACTGTTCACCTCTTAAAGAAAAAGGTTTTATTATGAACCCTTTATTTGAAACAGCGACCGTCATCGCCCTTAATATATAGAAGAAGAAGAGAGTGGTTCGTGTAAAATAACAAATCCATTTTTTTTAAAGGAAAATATAGTCCTTTAATTTCATGCACCATAATTTTATGGAATTACAAATATAATTTGAAGGATAGTCGGTATAACATATTAATTTACCAAAATGGAGCTTAAACCTCATTGACACAATTAATTTTCCCGGAATATTCAAAATCCGGACTGGCGTATCCAATGATTGATCACAAAACCCTGCAATTAGGATGTTGGTACATAATTTTCATTGGTTCGCTAGTAGAGTTTAATTAAGATATTGTAGCATGACAACAGGACCAGGTTTTGGTTAGTTTGATGAAATAAGCTTCAAACCAAAATTTTCCTTTTTGTTTTGTTTGTGGCACTAGAAGACTTTTTGCCAGTGTAAAGTGTTTTCTTTTATGATGTTCATAAAAGGTAGAGAAACAAAACGCGTTAAAAGTTATACAAAATGTTAAAAAACTAACGATTAAAATAGTCAGGCAGGATAAAAAATGTATAAACAATAACGCGACAAAAGTAGAAATAATTAACTACATACAATACTTAAAACAAATCATAACAAATACATGAAAACATAAAATAGCCTATATAAATTTTCTGCCAACTGCAGAAAGTTCAACATGCTCACTGTAGACTTCGTTTCGTCTACACATTGGCGGCAATTCTGGACGCACTATTTCTTAAATAATTCTTAGCTAGCGCTCTCTCTTTCTTAACTTTGACATAAGAACAGGACAGCAAATAGACACATGACTTTGACATTCCTATTTTGACTTAAGACGCTTTAAATAAGAATTGAGCATATGTCTTATTTTATTTATTTATTTAACAGTTTATTGTACACAGAACAATTACATAGGAATCAAGACAAAACAGGTACTGCTTATTTCTAAAATTAAATGTCTTACAGCAGACCTAAGAAGTGAGATAGCATAAAACGTAAAGCGGATAAGAATTTACGTCCAATAAGCAGTCTAATGTCAGATTAGGAGTGTCAAAGATGACTTTGACACTCCTTATCTGACATACAAGAATCTGTCATCTGTGTCTGTATCAGGATAACAAATAAACGCATGAGCGTTTACCGGATCGGATACCTGATCCTGTTCTTATGTCAAAGTCAAGAAAGTGACAGCGCTAGCTAAGAATAAGGCTTGTGTCGCGAGAACACAACGCCACTATCTCTTTCGATGCGCACTTCTCAACGGAAAATGACAGTCACAAATCATAGTGATGTATGCAACACGTGAAGACGAATTGAAGTTTATAGTGCGCATCATAGACCTGCAGAAAAATAAATATTGTCGATTTATGACCTATGATAAATCCTAACACTTTTAAGCGTAAATGTTTAGACAAATAGCAAATACGAAGTTTTAACGCCTTGAAAATTTATTCAGGAACTGTGTCGTACGATTAATACTCTCACAAAACGTAAAATTTACATACACTGTAGAATTGAATGATATAACTGAATGGAAATGTACACAAATACAATAATTTGGTTCACACGCTCTTCAGACCGAAACACATTTAGGCACACATTGGGCTCGATTCTAGATACAAAAACAAAATGAAATATCTGTCACTTTCAAAATAATAAAATTAAAAACGGACAGGCGATTTATACTCTATGGTTTTACAATTTGTCCGCTACGTATATATATAATGTCTGGTACGTATCGGCAAATAAAAACTGCTGGTCTGGGAGCGAGTGAAAAACATAGAATGTGTCAGCTGCATTTCCTCCCGGGTATGCTGTAAACTTCAGCTAAGGGATCTGAGGGTTTCTGTATATTGCAATTTAGGCGATAGGCTGACAACCTGTCACTACAGCAGTATACCTACAAATCTATCTTAAATAACCCTCAAAACTTTGTCAGTCGTGGCGTAACGATCTTTGTTAAGGTCGTTTACGCTCTGCCTACCCCATTAGGAATAAAGGCGTGACTATATGTATGTACTAAAAACTCGTGACAAGAGTGTGACCGTTCCATGTTGTATTTCTATAGCGGTACACTCAACCATTGTTAGACAGGTGGTTTATCGGGTCCGTTGCCCTCACTTCCGGCCTTATCGTAGTTTACATAATTCGATGCAAGTACAGAATTAAGCAGGAATCCTTGATTCTACAAATTCTTTAAAGATTCTTGTTTCAAATTCAAGATGTTTTGATTTTACTATAGACAAATTTGCTTGTGCTAATTTTACCTACCTCTTCGTTGATAGAATATTTAGGTTATTATTGCCTATTATCATCCAGTATTTATTATCTATCTCTCTAATTACTTACATCAAATATAACAAATAACGAAGCTCTTCAAAATACTGTAGTCCTTGTAATAACTATCAAAATATTAAAGTGTAGACTCAGCCTACCTGTTAAGCGATATAGGCGTTGATTTATTGCTTGCTTAGTTAGTTTATTTTAGTTTTTAGTTATTCTTATTTTCACTATTCTATTTTTGTTGTATTTAAATATTTCCTATACTTCAGCACTACTCTCTTCTCTTTACATTCTCCTCTACCCAAAGGTTGTCTGGAAGAGATCGCTTCCAGCAATAAGACCGCCTTTGTGCACATTAATTTAAGTTTATTTTTGTGTTTCTTGTTTTTTGTGTACAATGAAGTGTTTTTACTTACTTACTTACTTAAATCACAGTATAGTGTGTGCCTGATGTATGTATTCGTTTTCACCGCAATGAAATATACAAACTTGCTTATATTGTACGTATTAGCTTGGACTAATATAAAAGTATCCTTTCTAAACTTATCCACGACTGAATCTTTGAAGCGCTTTGCCTTGTTCAACAAGTTAAATAAAACAAAAGTGCATCGGCTCTATCTTCACTGGTGCATTTTCAAATTTATTATTATTCTATATTCTGCAGAGTAAGAATCCTCAAATAAGGGTTTTTTGATACGCTACTGCCTTAAGCAAGCAGAATCGCAAGCGCAGAGTAGGATTATGTTATTGGTTATTGCCTTGCTCCTGGATTTAACCCCATATGCGCACCTGAGGGAGAAATTGGGCAGATGCTATCACAACGGCTTATTGTAATGATTTTGTGCCTAGATAGAGATACCCCCTCCAAGCTTATCCCCTTCAGGTTGTCTAAAGGAGCATAACATTCCCGGAAGATTGTCTATTTGTCACCTTCGAGGCGGTGGGTAACATACATTCGTGGACACCCCCTTCAAGATTACCCCTTGCAGTCTCTATTCAGTAAACAATTCGACTAGTTAGTAGATTAGAAGTAGTATGTAAGTACTTCCATGCTGGACTGGGAGAGATAGAAAAACATAGAATGTTCCAGCTGCCCTTCCTCCCGGGCATGCTGTAGAAGACAGCAAAAGGGACTCGAGGGTTACAGTGTATTGTAATTTAGGCGATGGGCTGACAACCTGTCACTATGGCAATACACATTACAATCTAAAATTACCCTCAATTATTGTCAGACGCGGCGAAAGCGCCTTTTACGAGGCGCTTAACGCTCTGCCTACCCCGTAAGGGATAAAGGCGTGATTTTATGTATGTATGTATGTATGTAAGTAGTGGTTCAAATTCTGTAACACCTTTTGTTTAACAAAACCCGCAATGATTGTTTGGCAGTGCGAAAAATACACAAGTAAGGATAAGATCATTGGAGTATTTTACTTCGGCCAGCTTAGTTGGCAAAACAGGTGTTTTATCGGGATCTTTGTGTTTACTGTGGTATTTATCTAGGTTTATCAGATGCAAGTAATCACTACATAGTATAAAACAAAGTCGCTTTCTCTGTCCCTATATCCCTATGTATTCATAAATCTTTAAAACTACACAACGGATTTTGATGCGGTTTCTTTTAATGGATAGAGTGATTCAAGAGGAAGGTTTATATGTATAATACATGCATAATATAGAAAAGAAACACTGATAATTTCCATGCGAAGCCGGGGCGGGTCGCTAGTATTCAAATAAAACTCATTCTAGCTATACTAAGTAACTTATTTTAGTTGTCCTACAACCGGCGTTCATCTAACATAATTCTTGGCGTGTGTCATCTAAGGGTCGTATTTATGAAGCCAACTCAAACTTGAAAGCAATATTAGGTATGGATTTGACAAACCAGTTTGTACTGAAATCACATTTCTGATACGAACTCAAACTCGCTCTCACTCTCAAGTGCTGATTATAAATACGGGCCTTAGAGTCCAGCAAAAGCTATTACTAATTTTATTCAAAGTCAAAACATTTATTTCCAAATAGATTCCTAAGAACACTTTTAGAAAGTCACAAGCGAGTCTATTACAAAGAAAAATATATTTATGTCACAAAATAAAATAAAAATATATCACAATGAAGAAGAAGCATGAGAAACTCGTACTTTGCGCCCCTCCCTTCGTTTTGTCGTATTCTTACTTTTGGCTTTTCTTTTGCTCAAAATAGGGTTGTTGACCGCAATGTGTGCCAATGTCTTAGGCTTCACTAAAATATCAGAGCTCCATTCGTCTTTGTCATTAGTATAGTCATCTAACTTATTATAGGCTTTCTGACATATTATTCTGCTCCTGTAATTTCATTGATATTTTTGTGGTAAGTGGTTTCTCAGCTTTTCTTTTCCAAATTATGAGGATAGTTTGATCAAATACATATACATGTATATGTATTTAGTCACGCCTTTTTCCCTAATGGGGTAAACGACCTAAACAAAGGTCGTTCCGCCACGACTGACAAAGTTTTGAAGGTTATTTAAAATAGATTTGTAGGTATATTGCTGAAGTGACAGATGGTCAGCCCATCGCCTAAATTGCAATATACTGAAACTCTCAGATCCCTTAGCATATTTTTACAGCATACCCGGGAGGAAATGCAGCTCATACATTCTATGTTTTTCTCTCGCTCTCGCACCAGCATGTGGTGTAAATTCGCAATCCATGGCCCACTTACTAACGTGCCCAGCATGCCCTAACACTTGCTCGTTGGAAGAATTGTGAAAAGCCACCGATGAAGCATTACGCGTAGCTGACCACTGGTCCAAAAAAGTTTAGCTTTATTTATTTCTTCCATCAACACGAAAAGAAGAAGAAGTCCAGCATGGAAGAAATTTTGATCGAATACCAATCTAAAACGTTCAACAAGTACGAATTTAAAGTCGAAAGGCGATATTTCGCATCGCGTCACAGCACAAGGCAGGTGTTGTTTTATCAGGAGCGTTGGCCCCACTTCCGCCCTTATCTGGGTTTACTTACCTTTCCCTAGGAACCGCGGATATCTCAGCTGGGACTCCACAGACTTAAATTTATAAGAGATCACGCAACATCTTTTGACTGTACGAAAGTACAACTACAAAGTATATTATATTACTCTATGGTACTACTGTGAAAATAAATTAAGTTTGGTCGCCTACAAAACGATTTAAAAAAGAAATGTATGTATCGTCACTCAGCAGTCAGTCAATTTATTGAACGATTTTCAAGATTGTCCCTCCAGACTTGAGGTAGTCTATGCAAATTTCATCAAAATTGGTTAATTACTTTTCAAGTTGTAGTTCGCTTGCTGTCGGAATTTAGGTACGCATTTTTTAATTTAAAGCACTGACCAAAAGCAGACCAATTAAGTAAGTACTTTCATTATGTTTCCTGCCAACCAGAACTGGGAAATGAGTTTCTATTGAATTTACGAAGCAGACTAGCTTTATAATCAAAACTCAAATGTCCTTGCACAAGCAAGGTAAGTTGTCATGCCGCATCTTCCCTAATCTATATCTGTGGCCTATGACTCGCACTCAAACACGCTAGGTATGTTTACTCTATTTTTGTCGTATATTATGTTTGCAGGCAACTTCCTGCCAGCCAGAACTGGTGAACGAGTTTCTGTCTCTTGAACTTGCCTGGGAATTGGAACAATGCATTGTTTGTATTGAAATCGTGATCAGCTTAGGATGCAGGCAACATATAGAAACACGCAGAAAATTTCAAACACCTATTCTTTCTCTTTCAGTCTTACTGGAATCCGGCACCGAATAGCTTGCTGAGTTCCGTTGGTGTGTGCTCCTTACTTGCTCCTTCGTCTACTCTGTCACCTTGCTGTCACCTCAATTCTCTGGACTTGTATCTGGTGGAATATTCGCCAAAATATTTTTTCAGTGTCAATTGATGGTTTACATACCCTCGACGGCCCGCACAGACTAGTTGGCAGTGTATCTGCGTGCTACGCAGAGGATCCCGGGTTCGATTCCCGGCCGGAGCAGACAATTGAATTATGAATTTAAATGTCTGTTTCTGGATCCGGTATTCTTTGTGGTTGTTTCTGTGTATGTCCATGGCACCCTGATACAGGGAATCCTAGGCTCGTAATTATGAAGCGATCTCAAATTTGAGAACAATATTGAGTATGGATTTGACAGGCCAGTTTGAACTGATATGACATTTCTGATACGAACTCAAACTCGCTCACACTCATGAGAGCTTATTACAAATACGGCCCCTAGTGAGGGCTATGAGTATAATCGTATTTTTTTTAATAACCTAGATGTTATTTTATATATGCTTTTCTAAGCCACTGTCCTGAGACTCTACCGTGCCACAGAACATATAATAGTACTACATAACTGTGCATCAAAAGTACGAAGAAGCTAAAGCGGTGAGTAGGCTGCCTTGTTGTTAAAGCGGTCTGCTCCAGTCCAGGTAATTGAAATAAATGTTAGTGAACGAGCTCTAAGCTAGAAATCCCAGGGTCCCAGAGCCATTGATATTGCCGCGAACGGGGCCTACTTCGCATAATATCTTTAAAGATTTGTCAAATACCCTAAACTATGACACACAAACTTATAAAGTTATTGCCAAAAGCTTGTATAATTATATAATTTCACTAAAAATACTTAGATATATTTCCCAGGTGGCATAACTCGTATATGTAACCATGGTAAAATACCTCATTCCAGAGGGAAAACCTACATAAAACACTGGTAAAACGTATGTTTCTCTAACTAAACGAATAACCTACTGTATATCAGAAGGCGTACTGGCTTTAAAGCCATCAGCTTCAGGTAAGTGAAATAAATGTCAGTGGGCGATTTCAGAAGCGAGAGCCTGGAGCCATTGATATTGCTGCCCGGAAACCATCCGAATAGGGGCCTGCTTTGCATACTATTTGTGGGTATATTAGGGATATTCTTACTACTTTCACTGACACTTTGCTTGCCAAGCTGGAATGGCTGATTTTTCTTTAAAGTCCTGTCTGTTAAATATCTTTAACATTAAATCTTCTTTGATAGAAAACTTTTTAATAACCTGGTCTATTGAATTTATGCATGTCACATTGATTTTGTTTTGTTCATTGGACTTGCCTTTGGATTATTTTGTTATTACAACACGCATTTTGCGTTGCGTTTGTTTGGAAATCTACATTTACCTATTTTACATTCACACAGAACTCTGCTTCTCTTTCCGTGGATATATAAAAGTAAATACTGGCTATTTTCCTACGGTTTCACCAGTAGGCGTGAATCCTAATAAGTTGACTTTTACGATACCCATGTGAAAATTATAGGTAGATACTATTCTGACTATTGCTGAACTAGCACCACACTGCAAAGTACTGCTTAGTTAATAAAAAGCTGAGAAAAATATTCAAAATCCTTCTGACTAACATTATAATTTCACTTCAACTTCTTTAAACGGAGTTTAAACGACAAACCTAGACAACAAAGCTAATATCCGTGCCCACGTTCCAAACAAAATTAAACAAGGGCGATATGAAATACGATTCTGTTTCAGTTGTTCCTACTTCGGAACTTAGTTAGGAATCAAAATATCCACTCCTGATTCGAATCCCGAAGTTTTCTTCTCGAAAATTCCCAGCTGGGTATAACCCTGTTCCCGGGATTGTTAGACTGGCGAGGCGTGTGAACAACACTCGATAAAAGTTTGTATTATTTTCAAACAAGGAACCGATGGCAAAAGTTTTTGCGATTTCCCACGTGTTCATTGTCATAAATTAGTAATGTTACGTTAATTAACACTAAAATTATAGCAACAAAAATTTCAAAAGACAGCATCATCATAGCTACAAATTTTACGTTTGGATTGGTGTTTTCATTCTGTTAAACACCCAGGTGGATTTGGATGAAATTCAACTTGAGTATGATCTGAAATAACATGTTATAATATTACTCGCCTAGTTTATTTTCTACAGCTGTAGATCGCAGTTTTCTAAAAATTATAAAATTATTTGTACAAAACGTTCTTATAAGCTACTTTAAAAAAGCTACAAGTAGCATTACATAAGATACTGTGAAAAACACACCCTCTTTCGCATCATACACTCGTAATGCCCTATCTTTTGACTCAATAGGAATCCCTTCATCTACATGGTAATGGTTCGAGTGGAGAGCTGGAGTCCTCAGAACATCACATCATTTCATGTATATTTCGTATTGGAGCTGGGCGAGCAATAAAAAGAGAATAAACTTCGGTACGGGCTGCGTATTTTGTGGAATATTGTTGTTTTAGTACGGTGAACTTCGAGTCGGTAAAAACTTTGTGCTATACGCTCTACTGCATTATAATAAAGACGGTATTTGCGGCAAAACTGTTTGGTTCGATATACAAGGTAGCTTCCAAAGCGAACGTCCTAAAATATGTACTGCCACTGCTTTGTCGCAATTCACAAAATCTTATATAAAGAAAAATAAATAAGAAATTTCGTCGCAGCTTTTCGTGGTCGAATATTTTGTAACGTAAAACTAATCACTTGCCAATTTATTTCTGTAAGTGCACCAAAGGGTAAATACAGGTATGCCTTTTAATAATTTAAATTCTACATTTTGTCAAATAAACTACATACATACATACATTTAATCACGCCTTTATCCCTAATGGGGTAGGAAGAGCGTAATCGACCTAAACAAAGGTCGGTCCGCCACGTCTGACAAACTGTAGCGACAGGTTGTCAGCCCATCGTCTAAATTGCAATACACTAAAAGCTTCGGATCCCTTAGCTGGTTTTTACAGCATGCCCGGGAGGAAATGCAGCTGGCATATTATAAGTTTTTCTCTCGCTCCCAGTCCATAAATACCTACGTAATTAAATTTCAAAACCAAAATAGGGTAAGCTCAGGCTAACTGGAAGTGCGCCGTCAAAGGACTGAACAAAAGAAACTTTTACGGCCCCGAATAAAGCAAGGATTTCTAATTTATCGAACAACAAAAGCAATTTTGCAACAGTTGTAGACGCCGCGATTGTGACTGGGTTTCGTGTAGATGTCTAATATTCGCCCAACTTGCCCCTACAACTAAGTTTAACCCAGTTCGACGGACGCAAGCATTTCTTCCACAGAAATATTATTATGTACAGAACTACAGACTTGAACGAAATACTACAGAACGCTGCTGCTCGCTTTAGTCATCCATTTTTTTACGTAACAAACTGTATAAGATAGCTAATATTATATTTTCTTTGGTATAACTGTGGTCTAGAAGACAAAGTCTTAATTGACCTTTTGATCCAGTGGGTTAGATTATCATTTCTTTGGTTTTAACGCTTTGTGAGATTTATCGAAATTTAGTCTTTTAAAACTCTCGCGGTTATCAACATTAAATTGATTTAAAACGGGAAACCAAGAATGGAAAACTACGGCAAGTTTCCTGTTTTTAAGTAATTTAATCTTCCAAGTTTGTTTTGATCAATTCAGATCGAAATAATTGATTGATGTTTCATTTGTGTTGACAAGAACTATTAACAGGCCTAGTATATTCTTAAAAGCTCTAACACTTTGGTTTTTTGGATTGTTCAACCCAACAACCCATTTAAAAGAACCCAGCTAGAAAGACGCTACATAAATACATACATACAAATCGGGTATAAGGGACAGCATCCCGCAAACTGATAGGGGGGGGGCTCAGTCAACAAAACTGAACAACTTTCACCGGGAAATTCTTTCAAGAGATGAAAATTATTTGACCTTCCCGTATAAAATGACCACGTCGATCAGACAATTTGTATGGAACACAATTTTATTTTCACTTCCTGAAAAATATTCATGGTGATAGTTGTTCAGTTTTGTTGACTGAGCAATCCCTATCAGTATGCGGGACGCTGTCACTTACACCCGATATAAGACGCCACGCTATCCAATATTCCATGAAAATATTTATGTACGGAACTACTGACTCGATCGAAACTCAAAAGGCTGCAGTACCGCTGCCACTCGCTCTGACCATCCAATTCTAACGTAAAAACGTTGGCCATGGATGGATGGGCAAGATTAGTTATTACCAGCGAGCGTGAGAAAAAAGACGACAGCGACGTCCAGCGGAAATGGGTCTATGATGGATAGAAACACAATTGAACCATCATAAACTTGTTCGTCGTGAGATCGCTGATGTAGATTTATGGATAGCGAGATAAACTATTAGACGTCTATCGGTCATATCAGAAAGAAATCGTGAAGGAAACGTGTGACTATACATACATTATATTTAAGTAGGGGACCCGGTATAAAATGAAAAAATAATACCTTTGCCAATCGACGGATAATATTTTTACAATTTAAAAAGTACACCTTGATAAAATCTCGAAAAGTGACGCCAAAAAATATTATACATACATACATACATATAATCACGCCTTTATGCCTAATGGGGTCGGCAGAGCGTAAACTACCCAAACAAAGGTCGTTCCGCCACGTCTAACAAAGTTTTGAGGGTTATTTAAGATAGATTTGTAAGTATATTGCTGTAGTGACAGGTTGTCAGCCCATCGCCTAAATTACAATGTACTGAAACCCTCGGATCCCTTAGCTGGTTTTTACAGCATGCCCGGGAGGAAATGCAGCTGGCACATTCTATGTTTTTCTCTCGCTCCCAGGCCAACATGGAAGAATCTCTCGCTCCCAGGCCAACATGGAAGAAAAAAAATTATAAGCATTTTTAATCATATTTTAAATAAATATTATATTACTAAATAAATGCTTGTAACGTTGTTTAGCGTCACTTTTTCAGATTTTACCACGGAATACTTTTTAATTTTAATAATCTGTCGATTGGCTTAGTTTTCATCAGTGGCCACGAGAATTTTAATTTTCTACATAGCCATAAGTATGCCAAAAATCTTAGTGGCTTTTTATCATTGCCAATTTCTGCTACCTATCTATATAATTCGGTTTTTTTACGTTGCGTTATCGATAACAACTTGTTTTGCAGCCCGTAACCTGTTTTAGCTTTACAACTTTATTGAAAGTCAACCCACAACACACATGTCTGTAACAACATGTGTTTTGCGGTTGCGGTTCCGTTTAAATCTCTGCTAAATTGCAAAGAAAAAGCAGTTTATGGGCTACAAAACACGTTAGTATCGATAACACAAAGAAGAAAATACGAACTTCAAATAAAAAAATAATAGGTGAGCAAAAATTGTCTACAATATCCTGTAACACAGTTTAATTAATTTGCGTTCTGATGTAACATGGATGAATAGATGATGGACTTCCATGACTAGATTCTTCCATGCTGGACTGTGCCAGCTGCATTTCCTTCCAGGCATGCTGTAAAAACCAGCTAAGGGATCCGAGGGTTTCTGTATGTTGCAATTTAGGGGATAGGCTGATAACCTGTCACTAAAGTAATATACCTACAAATCAATCTAAAATAACCCTCAGAACTTTGTCAGACGCGTGATTGTGTGTATATATATGTATGTATGTATAGGCTATCAGAACCTGTAACACACTCTTTGTAAAATTAAATTCTTTGCGAAGTATTTTAAACTACCTATCTCGGTCGTGTCGAGGCTATGATCGTTGAATTTATGAATAGCGAGATAAACTATTAGACGTCGATCGCTCAGTATGAAATCGTAAAGGAAACGTAGTCAAATCGACACCGGAGCGGTACAGGGAGCGGGATTCGTACGATTTATGAGGCAATATGTTTAACGTCTAGTACGGAACCCTCTCGGAACGTAACGGGGGTTGTTACGCAAACAGATTGCTCGCGAGTGGTGGGCTGACGCTCCCGATATCGGCCTACGACCAACCTACGACCAACTTTTGCGAAGAGCTGTGTTGCCATGTCTTAAATTTATTTTTACATTTAAAAATGTAAAAATAGAATCTTAATATTTCGCCCAGGTTGGATTTGAACCCACAACCTTCGGTGGACCGAATCTTTGCTCTAACTGACTAAGCTACCGTGCCTAAAATGCTTCGGCGAAAACATTTCTACGTAAAATTGCCCTCAATATCCGTCAAACGTGGCAAAAATGCACTTTAAAATAAATTTTATTGTCGTCCTACCCCGTAAGTGATAAAAAATTTACTCAATGTATGTACCTATGTAAATATACACGTCTAGCACGGAACCCTCTCGGAACGTAACGGGGGTTGTTAACAAACAGATTGCTTGCGAGTGGTGGGCTGACGCTCCCGATATCGGCCTACGACCAACCTACGCTACAACCAACTTTTGTAAATAGTCGTGTGACCATCATTATATATTTTTTTCAAATAAATTCCTTCCATGCTGGATTAAGGGCTATATAAAACATGGAATATGCTAGCCGCATCTTCTTCCGGGTGTGCTGAAAGTGACAACCTGCTACTAAAGCGGTAGACATTTCCATTTAAAATTGGTCTCAATATTTGTTAGACGGCGTGGCAGATATTCAAATCTATATAAGCATTTTATGCTCTTCCAGTAAGCTACGAAATCTTGACTTTATCAATGTATGTAGGTATATATTTAGTTTCTTGTATGGAACACTCTCGGAACATAACGGGGGTTATTACGCGAACAGATTGCTCGCTAGTGGAGGGCTGCCTCTCCCAATATCGACTTACGACCAAATTTTACTCAGCGTTGTGTGACCATCTCTAAAATTTAAATTGTCCCTCCAAATTTTTCGCAAGCTATAACCTATATCAACACTTACCTGTATACCTGTAATTTTATTCGAGGACGATGTCTATAAACTTCTTAAACAGTAGAATTCTAGCACGCATGGCAACACTGGCTTCAAATCGACGACGCTTCGTTCGTAAAGCTCGTCTCGTTTAACTAAAATAGATACGACGACAATTTTATTAGAGGACAATGCCTAAAAACTACCAAAACATTAGAATTATATCACACGTGGCCACACCGGCTCCAAATTGACGACGCTGCGTTCGTAAAGATTGTCCCGCTCGACAACAATAGATATAACGACAATTTTATTAGAGGACGATGTACAAAAACTACCAAAACGGTCGGATTCTAGCACGCATGGCAACACCAGCTCCAAATCGACGACGTTCCTTCGTAAAGCTCGTCTCGCTTGACTACAAATACTACAATAGATACGACGACAATTTTATTCGAGGTCGATGTATAAATGTAGATTCCTGCCAATATTACGCTTTTGTTAGAAGATTTTAGTATATAAATTTGTCCTGATTGTGTAGCCAGAGGCTTTTGATTGTGGAAAGGAATTTGCTTTGAATACGATTTGGGGTTCTCGAGTTATTGTTAATGTTTGAATCTGTATTTTCAGAAGTCAAAACACTTGAAACAATTCAGAAATAAATACGAATGACACAAACATTTACCAAATGAAATGTTTACATACCGTGTTGAAATTCACAGCCTGACTGTATATAGTATACCTACTACAACTACTCATCATCATCTCCTTAGCCTTATCTCGTATCTCACGGGGTCGGCTTCCTAATCTAGATGATTGAACGAGGGTACTGGTTTTTACACAGAGCGACTGCCATCTGACCTCCGCAACCCGGAAGGGAAACGATACCCAATCCTAGATTAGGTCAGAGTTTTCAAGCCGCCAATGCTTAGCACTGTCCTCTTTAACATATACGGTATTAAGCGATATTAACCGGGATCAACGGCTTAACGTGCCTTCCGAAGCACGGAAAAAGCGCCAAATAAATGTACGTATATAAAATTTTAAAAAAGGCAGTATGGTATCAATTTCTGAAAATTGAAGGTAGCTTTTATGTTTCTTCTGTTTACTTTTGTTAACTTTCAGTGTATTTTTAAAATCTCTTGGTTCCAACCGAGAATTATAATCTAGGTATAATTGTATTGTGGTATCGGTTGCCTAATTTAACTTGTAATTTCTGATCATGTGTAAAAATATGTTTACATACATACATATAATCACGCCTTTATCCCTAATGGGTTAGGCAGAGCGTAAACAACCTAAACAAAGGTCGTTTCGCCACGTATGACAAACTTTTGAGAGATATTTTAGATAGATTTGTAGGGATACTGCTTTAGTGACAGGTTGTCAGCCCAACGCGTTTCAATGTACTGAAACCCTCGGATCCTTTAGCTGGTTTTTACACCATGCCCGGGAAAAAAAGGCAGCTGGCACATTCGTTGCTTTTCTTTTGCTTCCAGGCATGGAAAAATAATGAATAATATTTTGAATATTTATTAAAATAAGTAGGTACGATGAAAGGCGATAATTGTGCTTAATGAAAAGGTCACTCAATCTAGAGTCCAGAATCAAAGTGTACTAACAAAATTAACGTTAACTATCCGTCTAACTACGTTATAGGGGTTGGGTCTGTTTAGAGAGTATGGCAACTGATCACCTTTACCAAATGATTTTACAGCCAACTGATCAAAGAGTCAAGACTCTTTGAACATATTTAGGCATCTCAAGGCGAATTATGTCAGCTGCCTAAATAATCTTCTAAGTTTAGCTTCACTACATAGTATAATACAAAGTTGCTTTCTCTGTCCCTATATATGCTGTATGCATAAATCTTTAAAACTACGCATCGGATTTTGATGCGGTTTCTTTTAATAGATAGAGTGATTCAAGAGGAAGGTTTATATGTATAATAAATGCATAATATAGTTTTTTTCCATGCTGGACTGGGAGTGAGAGAAAAACATAGTATGTGCCAGCTGCATTTCCTCCCGGGCATGCTGTAAAAACCAGCTAAGGGATCTGAGGGTTTCAGTATATTGTAATTTAGGCGAAGGGCTGACAACCTGTCACTAATCTTTCTTAAATGGCCCTCAAGACTTTGTCAGACGCGGCGGAACGGCCTTTGTTTAGGTCGTTTACGCTCTGCCTACCCCATTAGGGATAAAGGCGTGACTATATGTATGTATGTATGTATAAAGTAGAAAATACTGATAATTTCCGTGCGAAGCCGGGACGGGTCGCTAGTATACTATAATTTTTTTTATAATTTCTAAACATGTTATTCTGTAGCTTAATTATTCTGTAGGCGATGTTTAGTCTAGACAATTGAAAAGTATAAAAGCATGAGACACCGAGGTCCAATAAGAAAGGGGGCAGTTCAGTGGGTATAGCGATAGAACATTATTTTTAACTAGCTGTGCCCGCGAATTCGTACGCCCTCTTTGAATGGCAAACACGCAGTGTCGAACATACCAAAAACGCTTCTCCGCGCGTAGGAGCGGGATCTGCTAACCCGCGCGCGGAAGCATGATTCGCTGGGGTACTCACTCAAACTTAGAATGGTTTGCGTAATTATTTCTAACCTAGGCTGGACACCGGGTAATTAAAAACATAAAAAGCCCCTTTAAGATCGCATAAAAACGATCACAGTTCAATTTCCTGCCTACCCCCTAAGTCAGGTGGCGTGGTTATTTCTATCGTAACTTTAAGTTTAAGTTATGCTCAGTCAAACAAAAAAAGTTCCACCAAATCGGTTTAAAACGACCTAAATTCAATTTCTTACCTTCGTCCTAAGTCATGAGGCGTGATTATATGTATCGTTACTTTGATTTAAATAATGCTCAGTCGAATAAAATAAGTTTTATAAAAATCGGTTAAGAAACAGCCAAATTTCAATTTCCTGCCAATTTACTAAGTCAGGTATCGTGATTTTAGGTATCCTAAGTTGCAACCCGGGTTGCAACACACAGTTGAATAAAAAAAGTCCCATTGAAATCGGTTCACTAGTTTTGGCGTGATGTGGTAACATACAGACAGACGGACAAAAATAATAAAAAAAAGTTGTTTTGATCTTTATATCGTTAAAAATGCCTGCTGCAATTATTTTCTTGTAAAAATATTCAATGTACAGACACAACCCCTTCTAGAGATATATTATATGTATAGATTATTATTTCTGAATAAAATAATTTTGTGTCATACTAAAAAGAGTTCACTCTATTTTATATAAGTAAATACTTACTGATAGACAAATTTAATTATTAAAAGCAGTTTTGACCAGACAACCTTCAATTCCGTTGTGAAAGTGACCTGCTTATTTGTATTGTAGCTCAGATATATCTACGTTTCTGGTCAGAAAATCTACCTACATTCTCCTCTTTGCGCGACCCTCTATTCAATTAGGATTTCCTATATATATATAAATGGGAAAAAAGTACTATAAATCAATCACCAACAAAGCCAATATCGCATGTGGGCGAACGGCTCTCGGCTAAAAAAAGTTCACATTATCCCCTTCTAGCGAATATTGTGAACAAGCAGTTTTTCATGAGCCCATTCGTTACGATCTCCTTTGGTGACACACTTTGGTTATGTTATGTTATGAGGGATGACCTAGATTATGCATGATATAGTAAATACACGTGTTTTTTTCCTTCTATGCTGGACTGGGAGCGAGAGAAAAACATGGAATGTGCCAGCTGCATTTCCTCCCAGGCATGCTGTAAAAACCAGCTGAGTGATCCGAGGGTTGCTGTAAGTATATTGCAACGCTCAGTCAGACGTGGCGAAACGACCTTTGTTTAGGTCGTTTACGCTCTGCCTACCCCATTAGGGATAAAGGTGTAATTATATGTATTATGTATGTATGCGTTTTCTAATAACTTAGAAAGTGCAAAACTGCAGAAAGTTAAACAATGCTAACGAATCGTTGAGGGCACGAATTAACAAAATCTTTACTAAAATTATTGCCTTCATTTTCTTTTATTTCATGATAGATACGGACATGTATAGGCTTATATTATTTAAGTCGTGTTTTTTGAAACTACGAACTGTTTAGTCGGAGTTGGTGGAATGTCAAACATCGCGTGTTTTGGGTTCCTATATTTCTTTATTCGATGAAAGAAAGCTTTGTCGTCTTGAAGTTAGCCAAGATATTATTTTCGTGGGCGGTACGCCAAATACCTTATAAAACACTGAATTGGCTGCGTCTCAGTAACGCTATACTTATAGGACTATTATACGTGCATTGCTTATACGACGGGCTGTCTGCCTATTGTATAAATATACCGGGTGTAAGGGACTGCGTCCCGAAAACTGATAGGGGTTGGTCAGTCAACGAAACTGTACAACTTTCACCAGGAAAATCTTTCGGGTGATGAAAAATTAAATGATCGTTCCGTACAAAATTACCACCTCAATCAGACAATCTGTATGGAAAAGATTTTTGTTTTTCACATCCTGAAAAAAGTCCTCCTGATCGTTGTTCAGTTTCGTTAACTGAGCAAACCCTTATCAGTTTGCGGGACGCTGTCCCTTACACCCCGTATGTATAAATTACAATGTACCGATACTCTTTTGCTTTTACAGAACGTGTATACCTGGAAAGAGCAGTGGACATTCTATGTTTACTATATCGTTCACAGTCTAGCTTGAACATAGCAAAAACTACAAACACGAAAACAAAATACGGATCAGATGAATATTTTTCTATTTTCGAAGCAAAAAAAGAATCAAAGGTTCCAATTCCAAGTTTCATTCGATTCGATCCATTGCAATAGAAATGAAGTCAGTAATGCATAAGTAACTAGTATCGACCGGCAAGCTCAGTAGGTTATAGGGGCGGCATGATCCGGCTACCGTTCAGTATTGTACTACCGAGAAAGAACTCAAGATTGCGGTCTAGTGGTTTTAGCCATGGGCTCCCAATCCGGAGGTCCTGGGTACGATTCCCAGGGGTGAACACACGAAGTTGATATTTAACAATTAATCACGTCGTTAGATTTTCCCCAGTTTGGTTAGAACATTGCTGGACTGAAAATCCTGATTGTCCAAAAACAAAAAGGAATCACTTCTTTGGAGGGCACGTGAAGCCCGAAGGTTCCGGTCGCTGTTTTTTGTATGTTCGTTACGCAAACTATTTCAGTGGCCTATTACTTAGCTGTTACTAAGTTACTAAGTTACTAAAAACATCTCATACCTCCGACGGCGCACAAATCTCTTCCCAATTAGTTGACGCTGCAACAATCATCTGAACAAGATGATGAATGACTAAGTAGGAACAGTCTTCTATGCTGGACTGGGAGCGAGAGAAAAACATAGAATGTGCCAGCTGCATTTCCACCCGGGCATGCTGTGAAAACCAGCTAAGGGATTCGGCTGGTCAGGATGGGCTGACAACCTGTCACTACAGTAATATACCTACAAATCTATCTTAAATAACCCTCAAAACTTTGAACGACATTTGTTTAAGTCGTATACGCTCTGCCTACCCCACTAGGGATAAAGGCGTGACTGTATGTATGTATGTACCAAGTAGGAAGGTATATTATTAAACTAAAATATTGATTCTCTCACTCAGTAGGTAAGAGGGCGGCAGGAGCCGGCTAGCGGTATTGTAATGCCGAGAGAGCTCTCAAGATTGTGCGTTATTGGAAAAACTTGCCGGGAAAGTGCCTTTTGTACCGCGTATTGCTCATATTTTGATAGCTCTTTTTCTAATACAAGGAGATATACTATCAAACTAAAATTTAGCTTTTTGTACGAGATTTGTTTTGATGGTTTATATCAAAGGGTAATGAAAGAACCATAAACATCACTGATGCTAACTTCATCCGAGATAGAATATTTTTCTTCGAGATATTTATTCAGTCTAAAAATATAAATTATTGCTCGTATTTTGAAAGTTTTTTTTTTTAATACAAGGAGGTATACTATGAAACTAAAGTCTTGTTTTTTGTATGGTTAACTATTATCGATCCCAACAAAGCGGTGGTAAGCTCCGCAAGGGGCCGCCTGGCTCGCGACCACCCTCTCACCGGAGTCCGGCGCCAAACAGCTTGCTGTGTTCCGTCGGTGCGTGAGGTTGCCAGTGCCATAACATGCATCTTCTGGGTGAGGTCGCTCCATCGTCGACTCTGTCACGGTCATTCCTGACCTAGGCTCGTATTTATAAAGCAATCTCAAGATTGAGAGCAATATTAAGTATGGATTTTACAGGCCACATTGTACTGAAATGACGTTTCTGATACGAACTCAAACTAGCTGTCAGTCTTAAGTACTGTTTATAATTACAGGACTCAGTGTCTAGACTAAAGGGCAAATCCATTTCTTATTTAATAAAATATATATCGACCGGCTCGCTTAGTAGGTTAGAGGGCGGCAGGAGCTGGCTAGCGGTATTGTACTGCCGAGAGAGAACTCAAGATTGTGCGCTATTGAAGAAACTTGCCGGGAACGTGCCTTTTGTATCGCGTATTGCTCGTATTTTGAAAGCTCTTTTTTAAGGTATACTATCAAACTAAAATCTTGTTTTTTGTATTGTTAACTAGTATCGACCGGCCCGATCAGTAGGTTAGAAGGCGGCAAAAACTGTCTAGCGGTATGGTAATGCCAAAAGAAAACTCAAGATTGTGCTCTATTGAAGATACTTGCCGGGAACGTGCCTTTTGTACCGCGTATTGCTCGTATTTTGTAAGCTCTTTTTCTAATAGTATACGATCAAACTAATATTTTGTTTTTTGTATAGTAAACTAGTATCGACCGGCTTTATCAGTAGGTTAGAGAGCGGAAAGAACTGTCTAGTGGTATTGTACTACCGAGAGAGAACTCAATATTGTGCGCTATTGAAGACACTTGCCGGGAACGTGCCTTTTGTACCGCGTATTGCTCGTATTTTGTAAGCTCTTTTTCTAATACAAGGAGGTATACTATCAAACTAAAATCTTCTTTTTTGTTTAGTTAACTAGTATCGACCGGCTTTATCAGTAGGTGTGTTGGCGGCAAGAACTGTCTATTGGTATTGCACTGCCGCCGGGAGAGAACGCAATATTGTGCGCTATTGGAGAAATTTGCCGGGAAAGTGCGTGTTGTACCGCGTATTATTCGTATTTTCAAAGCTTATTCTTAATTAAACATACAACTAGACAAATAGGTATCTTGTATATAGATCGGCTTATGGTAAATGAACACCGTAACTTATTTATGGTTCGTGTTTTGAAAGTAGGTATGTGGTAATAATACTTAATGAATATTTTAAGTAAAATTATTTTGAAAATAACTAATATTTTTATCATGTCTTCCATTAGGATCTGTGACTGAACATAAAAAATAATTTCTCGGGCATACTGTAGAAAAACTAGTAGAAGGATCAGAGAGTTAATATCTCTTTAGTGTATTTATGTTATGCTACGAAGGTAATTTATTAGTTATCAAAAATGGGATAACATTTAATACTTTAGCGCATATTAGATATCTTCGTTGTCTCTGTCAATATCGACATTTTATTTTCTAAGTAGTTCACCACTCTGTTAAACTGATATAAAGTCCTTGGATATAGTCGACGTCCTACACGAAACCTGAAAAAGCAGTGGTTTTGTGGTTGAAAGATTCCCAGAATCTCTCCAAACTTCGACCAAACATTTCCTCATATTCCAGGTATTGTTTATTACTAAAAAAACATTCTAATAAAAGATATTACGAATGTCAGTGTGTGAAAAATAACACAAAATCTCACGTGGGTCGACTCAATTTGTATTTTTTATGAATGAGTAATGTTAAAACGTGTTCATCGATTTTTCTCATACAGAAATAACCTCTTCTGGGTTTAATATTTATAAGGTTACTTTACCTTACTACGCACCTTTTTTAATATTATCACTAAAATATTCCACCCAAACTGAAAGATTTCTCATGAAACAAATAGAAAACTGTAATGAAGTGAAAATTCACTGTTGCTTTTGCCACTCAAAATTTTGAATTACTTTTGCTTCGAAATGCTATTTACACTTAAATTTAATGCGAAAACAGAAAAGCTTTTTGTTCACTGGTAAGATTATTATTAACATGAACAGTAAGTAACTAGTTATTTGATGAATGGTCTGGTAAGCGGATTGTCTACTAGGGCCGTCTCTGTTGGTGAGGCAAGACTGGAAAACAAATTACCAGGTTCAAGGGGATTACCCGATTGAATTTCACTTCAGAAACTACTAGACTTAAGATAAATTTGCCTTTAAATTATCTAGGAAGTTATGTTACTTCTATGCTAATTATCAGATAGTTTTGATTAAAATTCTTTATCTGTCGTGTAGGTTTCGAGTCGATGGGCCCAAGGATTCAAATTAACTGTTTTTTCTATACTCTAAAATAGATTAAATTTTAAATTTATTTAACAAGTACCTAATATGAAACGTTTAATAAACGCAACTAAGTAGAATACAAAGTGGGCTTTAAAACTTTGAATCGTCATAATACATTAAAAGATTGTTCGAATCGCAACGTCTAATTGATTTTCAAATACCTATTCATTCAGTGATACCCCACTTGTCATAGTTGGTCGACTGTATTTTTTTCCATTTTCTCAAAATGGCGTCTGATTGTTGCCAATTTGCTTTTTTGAAACGTCAAAATGTCTTCAGTGACACTCACATGGTTAAGACGAATCGATTAACGTAAGAATCATTAAAATCGGCCCACGCGTATAGTCCTCTAGAGAGCCACAGAGGATCAAACATATACATACTTACATACATATATACCGGGTGTAAGGGACAGCGTCCCGCAAACTGAAAGGGGTTGATCAGTCAACGAAACTGAACAACTTTCACAGAGAAATTCATTCAGGAGACGAAAAAAAAACTTGAATCATAAAAAATTACCACGTCGATCAGACAATTTGTATGGAAAACCATTTTTTTTCACTACCTGAAAAAAAATCCTGGTGATAGTTGATTAGTTTCGTTAACCGAGCAAACCCTATCAGTTTGCGGGACGCTGTCCCGTACATCCCGTAAATAGGCTGATAAACATATTATATTACGCATTCGGGTAAAAAGGGTACTTACTACCAGGGTTGCATGAAAATGCTAAGATTATAATAAAACTTCATAACTTGCTCGTAATTTCTTAATAAGTGTTGCAAAATCCCTGAAAAGAAAAAAAAATATAAAATTCCACGCTTGTTGGGCTTCCATCGCCTACATAAGGAGCTATAGATTCAGCTCTGGCCGCACGCAACCTGCTAATCAGTGGCCCAAGATCTGCTGACGTCACGCAACGCCTCACCAGCCACGCTTGCAAGACTCAAGTAAAAATCCATAACTCATTGAAGATACTCGCTTTTTTTATTGAATGGGTTTTCGTATCGAAGATGTCCCGATGATGGGACAATCACAAAATCCTCACCTGATGCTAAATCAACGCCAATCTGGTGAAGGTAAGTGCAGTCTTATCTAGGAAAGGATCGATGCCTCCCTAGGTATCCTAGGTAACCCTTTACCTAAGGTACACTAGTGTCGGAGTTTTTAAACGCCCGCAGAGCACGGCTAATAAGCTTCTGACACGGTTTGTGTAACGACCATCATCAAAGACAGTGACTGCCCTCTGAAACATGGAATCTTTTTGCTTATATACAATTAGGTGATTCAGTCTGCATTGTCCTAACCAAACTGGAAACAACAACACAAAGTCATTGTCCCCCGCCGGGAATCGAACCCAGGACGTCTAGATCGGGAGCCCATGGCTTAGACCACAAGATGACGGATGCATAGAAAATTCTGGCTGTTCTTGTTGCCTTTAAGTTTTATTTTATTCTCATTAATTCTATTAGATTTTGATGAAATCGCGGTATGGAGGTTAGGTCAATACGGCGATTTATCGAGCTCATCTTAAAGTAAATTCATTTTCTTTTTCTGTGTTCTGCCCGTCATCATTGAAATATAATATGTTTTTCACCATTCGTCCTTTTCATTTATCTACACCAAATCCCAAATCTCTGAAGTTCAAATAGAGAGAACATTTCAATTAAAGCGAATGGCTGACATGAAGTCTCTAAATCTTGTAAGCCGGCAGCGTAGCACAAACAGGCCACAGGACTGGTATGCGAAACTGTACTGTCAGATTTCCAAATGAAACTGTTAGACGACTTCAAACCACCACAGGGAGGGTGGCATTTGAATCAAGCTATACTAGACTAGAGCTGTTCTAAAACTGAACAAGACCACGTCCGTTTCACCTGGCTTATGATGATGGCGTTTCCTCTATGACAAAAATCACGGAATATTAGTAAAACTGAGACGGAAGCTGCATCGAAAAATCTGTTTTGTTTTATAACTAAACGACATACATACATAAAATCACGCCTTTATCCCTTACGGGGTAGGCAGAGCGTTAAACGCCTCGTAGAAGGCGCTTTCACAACAATTGAGGGCAATTTTAGACTGAAATGTGTATTGCTATAGTGACAGGTTGTCAGCCCATCACCTAAATTACAATACACTGTAACCCTCCAGTCCCTTTTGCTGACTTTTTTGATAACTAAACGACGAACCAGTGTTATACAGACTGATAAATCCATTAAACACACAAGTAAGATATATCTTCGATGCTGGACTGGGAGTGAGAACAAAACATAGAATGTGCCAGCTGCATTTCCTCCCGGGTATGCTGTAAAAACCAGCTAAGGGATCTAAGGGTTTCAGTATATTGTAATTTGGGCTGACAACCTGTCACTACAGCAATCAATCAAAAAACGTACAAATCCTTTTTGAATGGCCCTCAAGACTTTGTCAGACGTGGCGGAACGGCCTTCGTTTAGGTCGTTTCCGCTCTGCTTACCCCATTAGGGATAAAGGCGTGATTATATGTAAGTATGTATGTAAGATATAATATGTAGCAACACACAGGCGACACTTACTGCGCGCAAGGTTGCGTTCAACACACTGTCAATGTTTTTTGCATTGTCTACAACACACATGCGTCACCTTACGCTCTACGCGCGCGTAACGAGGAACACTACGTCGGTGCATCCCTCTGCCAAAAAGCATTGACAGCGAGCTGAGCGCAACCTTGCGCGCAGTAAATGACGCCTGTATGTTCTTACATACATACATACATATAATCATACCTTTATCCCTAATGGGGTAGGCAGAGCGTAAACGACCCAAACAAAGGTCATTCCGCCACGTCTGACAAAGTTTTGAGGGTTATTTAAGATAGATTTGTAAGTATATTGCTGTAGTGACAGGTTGTCAGGCCATCGCCTAAATTACAATATACTGAAACCCTCGGATCCCTTAGCTGGTTTTTACAGCATGCCCGGGAGGAAATGCAGCTGGCACAGTCTATGTTTTTCTCTCGCTCCCAGGCCAGCATGGAAGACTGTATGTTCTTGCACTTAATCATTTATTTATAATTATTACTAATCGGTATTGTTCTGAGTTTTACACAAACAAAAATAATTTCTTAACACCAGAAACCGCTGGACTTTCTTTATTGCCTATTTTTGCTATCGCTCTGAGACACTTCATCATTAGTTGCTCACTTCATTACGAAAGCTACTTTATCTACATACATACATACATACATACATAAATCACGCCTTTATCCCTTACGGGGTAGGCAGAGCGTTTAACGCCTCGTAAAAGGCGCTTTCGCCACGTCTGACAAAAATTAAGGGCAATTTTAGATTGTAATATGTATTGCTATAGTGACAGGTTGTCAGCCCATCGCCTAAATTACAATACACTGTAACCCTTGAGTCCCTTTTGCTGACTTCAACAGCATGCCCGGGAGGAAGGGCAGCTGGAACATTCTATGTTTTTCTATCTCTCCCAGCCCAGCATGGAAGTATCTTTATCTACATTACGTGGGACACTCAGAAAGATTTGCGACACTAAAAAAAAATGTTCTACAGGTACATATATTTTTATTAAATCTTTTCAAAGTACTCTCCACCAGCCTCTATACAAAGCTTCATGCGTCTGAACCAGTTTTCAAAACACTTTTTCCAGTCCGCCGTAGACACCTCGTTTACAGCCTGCTCGAACGCAGCCAGCGCATCTTCCGGCGACGAAAATTGTATCCCCTTGAGCTGATTTTTTATTTTTGGAAATAAAAAGAAGTCACACGGTGCTAGATCAGGGCTGTAAGGAGGGTGACCCAGGAGTTTGACTGGTGTGCTGTCCAGGAAGTCCCTCGTTTTGAGCGCGGTGTGTGCAGGCGCATTGTCGTGGTGGAGCAGTAGTCCGCGGAGCCCTGTGTTTGGTCGCTTGTTGCTCACAACAGAAAAAACTTCTGGTAAACATTTGGTAGTATACCATTCGGCGTTAATGCTTCTTTGATCTCGTAAGGGAATTGAGGCCAAGTGGCCAGTAAAATTAAAAAAGCTGGCGATCAAAATCTTCCCCCCGCTTCGAGATCGCTTCACTTTGGTAGGCGTTGGTTCATTTTGAAACACCAAAACTGTCGACTGGCGCTTGGTTTCTGGATCGTATTGATAAATCCAGGACTCATCACCTGTTACGATGTCGTAAACACGCCGAGACGAGCCTGCTTCAAATTTGTTCATCATATCACGGCACCATTCCACCCGGGCCTGCTTCTGAGCGTCGGTGAGGTAGTGCGGCACCCAGCGCGATTCTATCCTCCTCACGCGAAGATGCCCTTGTAGAATCTCGTGAACGCTTCCCGATCCAATCTTTAATATGTGCTAAATCTCCTGATATGTAATTCGCCTATTATCTTGGATTAAATTTTTCACTGCTAGCACGTTTTCTTCCGTAATAGCCGTCAAAGGGCGACCGCTTCTTTCTTCATCCCCCAAGGTTGGTCGACCGCGCCTAAATTCGTTATACCAACGATACACGGTTGCCTTGGAGGGGCTTTCATCCATAAATACCATTTGAAGTCTATCGAACGATTCATCCGGTTTCAGGCGACACTTGAAATCGTAAAAAATCATAGCTCTAAAATGTTCCCGGCGCAGATCCATTTTTCAGTAAGACACGATACTTTGAATTGGCTCGCAAAAAATGTGGAGGGAAATTTTGAAAATGGAACACACATATTTTTACTTACAAGTAATTATATTTTCAAAAAAGATTCTAACCGGCCAGTCTGCCATATATAAAAACTATTTATCGCAATACTTTCTGAGTGGCCTGGTATGTATTACTGCTTAATCTAAGTATACTAATATTATATTTGTATTTATGTGTGTGTGTGTGTGTGTGTGTGTGTGTGTGTGTATGTATGTTTGGAACGAATAGACTCAAAAACTATTGGACCGATTTCAAAAATGTTTTCACCCTTGGAAAGCTACGTTCAAGTTGAGTAACAGCGGCTACTTTTTACTGCGGGAAAGTACATCATTCCTACGGGTAAACTTATTTAGCAGCGGGTGACACCGCTGACATAAAGCTAGTCTGTTTATATAAGAATAGTTTAACGGGTTTATTATATATAAAACTAGCGAAATTATCAGTGTTTCTCTACTATATTATGTCTCTACTATATACATATAAACCTTTCTCTTAAATCACTCTATCTATTAAAAGAAACCGCATCAAAATCCGTTGCGTAGTTTTAAAGATCTAAGCATACATAGGGATATAGGGACAGAGAAAGCGACTTTGTTTTATACTATGTAGTGACATACGTACATATAATCACGCCTTTAACCCAAATGGGGTAGGCAGAGCGTAAACGACCCAAACAAAGGTTTTAAGGGGTTATTTAAGATATGTTTGTAAGCATATTGCTGTAGTGACAGGTTGTCAGCCCATCGCCTAAATTACAATATACTGAAACCCTCGGGTCCCTTAGCTGGTTTTTACAGCATGCTCAGGAGGAAATGCAGCTGGCACATTCTATGTTTTTCTCTCGCTCCCAGGCCAGCATGGAAGAAATAACTATGTAGTGATTTGTTATATTATTATGGATTTACTTTTAACTCCGAAAAGTGGTGATTTCAATAGAGTCGACGATATAAATAGGTTATCTAGGAACCTAAAAGAGACGGGTTTATCTGAAATTATAACAACATATATTTGAACTCACATGGCTCTAAGAATGTACTGAATGTCCTGAAAATTTCACCTCGGGGTGATACTAAGGGCCATTTTTATAAAGCTATCTCAAGATTGAGAACAATATTCAGTATGGATTTTACAGGTCATTTTGTACTGAAATTACACTTCTGGTTCAAACTCAAACTAGCTGTCTTTCTCAAGTGTTGATTATAAATACAGGCCTTAGCTAGACCATGCATATTTCCCAGTAACAGTCGCACAGGGACGAGCCCCTGACATAAAAGATTGGAAAAAGCTTGTAAAGATTCCCGCAAATACCATCAAGGACGTGCCAAACGATCGGGTCCCCTCAGATTGAAGGGGGTGACACGCTTCTAAGTGCTTTGTACGTTACATGAATTGGGGGATTCGGGAGTTGCATTTTGTACATACATCCACATAATCACGCCTTTATCCCTAACGGGGAAGGCAGAGCGTAGACGACCTAAACAAAGATCGAGGAGAAAGTTTTGAGGGTTAATTAAGATGGATGTTTAGGTATATTGCTGTAGTGACAGGTTGTCAGCCAAATTGCAATATACTGAAACCCTCGGATCCCTTAGCTGCTTTTTGAAGCATGCCCGGGAGGAAATGCAGCTGGCTCATGCTATGATTTTCTTTCATTCCCAGTCCAGCATGGCAACAAGAACTATAGCATTCGCTAAAATAACATATAAACTACTTGTCTAATTATAAGTAAGCGACTCTGTACAATATGCCAAACGATTAAATAAAAACCGAGTTTCTTTATTTATTAGCGTTGCTGCTCTAAGGGTCATAATTATAATTCAATTTCATGATTGAAAACAATATTAAGTATAGATTTGACAGGCCATTTTGTACTGGTTTCAAATTTTTTATACAAACTCAAAGATTGTCATCTTGAGATTGCTTTATAAATACGAGCCATAGACTACCTAAACCTATTTTATTTTGCCTTCTTCCCGAGGAAATGGCGTACTCATGTCGTCGCCACAAGCTACATGACTTTTTATTATGACTGCTTATTCTGCGCGATAACAAAGTAAGCCGCAAAGAGCCGCTTAAAGGCGATCTCAGACTTTAAGTATAATGTTCTAGCGGTCAAAATTGCCTGCTAACTCTATTTACTTTTGAGCCTAATCGATGCATGTTTAAGGTGAACGCTCACTCACTGAGCTCGGCCGCGCTGAAACCGTAGTCATTATTTTTATAGCGGCAGATAAGAAAAATAGGTAGTTCATAAAACAGCAGCGTGAAAATTTTACGGTTCGCTGGGAGATGACCCAAATTTTATTTGATTAAATGATGATATTTTTACGTGTGCGACATGACACCAGTATCGCTTTTAAAATTTCACGAATAATTATGAAATATGTATTGATTATTCCCTTTTAAATGCTTTGACTGTTATCACCATTAAATTAATTAAAAACTAATTTCTTCCATTCTGGACTGGGAGAGATAGAAAAACCCTTCCTCCCGGGCATGCTGTAGAAGTCAGCAAAAGGGATTCGAGGGTTACAGTATATTGTAATTTAGGCGATGGGCTGACAACCTGTCACTACAGCAATACACATTAGAATCTAAAATTATCCTCATTTTTTGTCAGACGTGACGAAAGTGCATTACACGAGGCGTTTTACGCTCTGCCTACCCCGTAAGGGATAAAGGCGTGATTTTATGTATGTATGTAAAAACTAATTTCCCTACGAACTAGAAAGATGATTATTCCCTACGAACAAAACCGTAAGAATCTTTTTTCTGAAGTTTTTAAACTGTTTAAGCTTTTAAATATTTGGTTGGAGTAAAAAAAATAACAGACATTTTAAATAATAGACAAAAACTAAACTAAATCATGGGTTATTAGTGCTCCCTGCTGTTTTTAAAGACAGCGACCGTGACCAACGGCTTAACGTGCCCTCCGAAGCACGAAATCTTTTTCTTTTCGGACAATCAGGTGATTCAGCCTACAACGTCCTAACCAAACTGGGGAAAACCTCACAAAGTGATAAATCGAACCCAGGACCTCCGGATCGTAAGCCCATGGCTCTGACCACTAGACCACGGAGGCAGTTAATAAACTTAGTCAATGAAACTGTACAACTTACACCAGAAAATTCCTACCGGAAATTAAAATATCAAAAAAAACTTCCCCATTCAAAATGACCACCTCGATCTGTCAATTTGTATGGAAAAGCCTTTTTTGTTCCTGTTTGAATTTCCTGATGAAAGTTGTTTAGTTTCGTTGACTGACCAACCTCTTTCAGTTTCTGGTACGCCGTACCGTACCCGGTGTCTATAGAATTTACGCCCATATTCTTTGCTAGCCGCTAAGTGAGACTCAAATAATAGGTACATTTTATTTTTATAACTGCTATGACAGGTTGTCAATTTCTCATACATACATAATATAATCACGCCTTTATCCCTAAAGGGGTTTGCAGAGCGTAAATGACCTAAACAAAGGTCGTTCCGCCACGTTTGAAAACAAAAAGAGGGTTATTTAAGATAGATTTGTGTTATCTTCCATGCTGGCCTGGGAGCGATAGCAATACATAGAATGTGCCAGCTTCATTTCCTACCGGGCATGCTGTATAAACCATCTAAGGGATGCGAGGGTTCCAGTATATTATAATTTAGGCGATGGGCTGCCAACCTGTCTCTACAGCAATAAACCTTCAAATCTATCTTAAATAACCCTCAAACTGTCAGACGTGGCGGAGCGATCTTTGTTTGGGTCGTTTACGCTCTGCCTACCCCATTAAGGATAAAGGCGTGATTATATGTATGTATGTTTATTGCTGTGGTGACAGGTTGTCAGCCCATCGCCTAAAATTGCAATATTCTGAAACCCTCGAAACCCTTAGCTGATTTTGACAGCATGTCCGGGAAGAAATGCAGCTGGCACATTCATTTTTTTCTCTCGCTCCCAGTCCAGCGTGGATGAATTACTCGTTATTACAATATACGGCATAAACAGTTTTTAATAATACCTAAAAGCTTTTATTTCCATTGAAATGCAATCTTAAATGGCAATATGGTAATATAAATTTATTATGTTTCTAAATTATTATTTCAGACTCCAAATTTTGCCCGAAGTTTCGTGTTGTGGCAACGGAGTTTCGGTTAGTTTTAAAACATTGTTTTTATATCACAAGTAGGCGTAACCACATCTTATTAATTATTCAAAGTGGAAACCTCTTTGTTATGGAAACGAAAAATCCGTCAAGGTTTTTAATATTGTATCGAAGGACCTATCTTACCTTTTCTCCCTGAAACGTGAAATCAATGAATAACAATTTAGTAAATTTAAACTTTTGAGCTTCCGCAGTATTATTATGTTTATTTTTAACCCATTTACGACTTGGACGTCCCGGGTTCGATTCCGTGGACAATGACTTTGTGTTGTTGTTTTTAGATAGGTTAGGACATTGCAGGCTGATCATCTGATTGTCCGAAAAGTAAGATGATCCATGCTGTCGGATTGGTATTTATATAGTCGGTCCTGCGCCTGATTTCTCTCTGGTCGTGTCAGTCAATCTGTCCCATCAGAATAAGAGGTTGAAGGAATAGAGAGTGCACTTGGGCACTAAAATCTAGTCCTGCGCAGTTGGCCGACCCCTGAGAGATTGGCCGCCATCATTGAAAATTGGTGGGAGGACTGTTATTATTATATATGACCTATTCTAATGCTTATGCCACTTAAATGTATCAGTGAAAACTTGTAATTGCGTCAATTTATATTAGACTAGCTGTGCCCGCGACTTCGTACACGTGGTGGTTATGATTTTAAACAGCGATGTTTTTTTTTTGTTTTAAATTTTACATAATTGGGATAGAATACAGTCTTACATTACACCTATACGAGCACAGTACATTAAAGTAGGTATTATATGTACCTGTCTACCTAAATATGGAAAGTATGGAGTTGTGTTACCTAACGGTTGTTTCTTTGTTTCCATTTCTTTTTGTTTTAGGATTAATAAATTATATACAAATAAAATCATGATACAATTTTTCGTTGAATTTGTCATTAAACTATTGATTATTTAAGATTATTTACAACTTACGTTTTTTTAATACACAAAAGGTTAACTTATGTATGATGTATAGCTATACATACGCTCGGTTTGTATGAAAAACACGCAGTGTGGGTTACCAGATCCCGCTCCTACGCGCGGAGAAGCGTTTTCAGTATGTTCGACACTGCGTGTTTTCCATACAAACTGGGGTACTTACTCAATATTAGAATGGTTTGCGTGATTATTTCTAACCTAGGCTGGACACCAGGTAATAAAAAAATCTCAGTCAAATAAAAAGTCCCTTTAAGATTGGTTGAAAACTATCAGAGATCAATTTCCTGTCTACCCCTAAGTCAGGTGGCGTGATTATTTATATCGTAACTTTGAGTTTAAGTAATGCTCTGTAAAAAAAAGTTCCATCGAGATCGGTTACAAACGACCGAAATTACATTTCCTACCTACCTCCGAAGTCATGAGGCGTGATTATTTGTATCATAACTTTGATTTTGAATAATGTTCAGTCGAATAAAATAGTTCCATAAAAATCGGTTAAGAAACAGCCTAATTTCAATTTCCTGCCTACCCCCCAAGTCAGGTAGCGTCATTTTAGGTATCCTTAGTTGCAACCCGGGTAACACACAGTTGAATAAAAAAGTCCCATCGAAATCGGTTTCGTAGTTTTGGCGTGATGTGGTAACATACAGACAGACAAAAAAAAAATAAAAATCGTTTTGCTCTATACATATATCGTTATAATAATGCCTGCTGCAATTTTTTTTTTCTAAAAATATTCAATGTACAGACACGACCCTTCTAGAGGTTTATTATATGTATAGATAGATGACCTTTTTCAATGTCTATGCCGGCGTCAATTTCTATTAGATTTTAATTATTGTATTATAATAGCTGTTGGTTTTTCTATAAAAATAAAATAAATAAATCTTTAACTGTCTCTACGTAAGCGAAGAACAGTACTCGTAAATATTAACGTAAGAAACAAAATAATTTTTACCAAGTATATTTAGACGTTAATGTATAAATAATTAAATATTTTATACACGTACACGTCATACTAAGGCCCGTATTGATAAACAACACTTAACATTGATAGCTAGTTTGAGTTCGTATCAGAAATGTAATTTCAGTACAATGTAGCCTATGACATCCATACTTAATATCGCTCTTAATCTTGAGAGCACTTTATAAATACGAGCCTTTGTTTAATTGTACAATGTTTGGTTAATATTCTTACTGACTGCCTCCGTGGTCTTGTGGCTAGTGCCATGGAGTCCCGATCCGGAGGTCCTGGGTTCGATTCCCAGAGGGGAAATACAAAAGTTCATATTTGAGAATTTATCACTTTGTGATTTTTTCCCCAGTTTGGTTAGGACATTGCAGGCTGAATCACCTGATTGTCCGAAAAGAAAAAGATTTCGTGCTTCGGAGGGCACGTTAAGCCGTCGGTCCCGGTCGCTGTCTTTGATAGTGGTCGTTACTCAAACCATGTCGTAGGACTGATAGTTGTGCTACTAGGCGGTTTAAAAACTCTGACACCAAGGTTCATCGGGTCCATAGACTCGATACCCACTCGACAGAAGAAGAATATTCTTACTTATACGTAAGCGCAGTTTGCAAAGCGCTGATATAGCAATCTGAAGTTCGCAGGTGCAAGCAGAGAATTTTTGATTTCTTACTTTTTAAATTTTAGAAACGTATTTTACGTTTCTTCAAAATACGAGTATCTCTATGAATCTTATTCAGAAGTCAAAGGAGAATTTGTTCATATTTCTAAAGCAAATAAAACAGACGGTACGCCATAGAAATCGGTAAAATATTTCCAAGCATTATTCAAATCAGGTACAATCTGACAGACGTTGCTTTACTACAGTAGTGTGAGTGGGGGTGACTGTCCCCCACTTTCCTTATCTCCTCTTGGAAGCCATGTTTCAAAATTCCAACAATTTCCTCAGTAGTCTAGTGGCCTGTGCCTTAGGCTCCCGATACATAATTGGTTCTATTCCCATGGAGAAAACTAGACGACGTTTGGACAATTTTTATCACTGTGAGAGATTTTCTATAGGTTGCTTGTGGTCTTAATCCTAAGCATGGAATTAAATTGTCTGTCTGAAAGAAGGATTCCATGCTTCGGAGGGTACATTTAGTGTGTTAGGTGTCAGTTCACTGTCTTTGATAGTAATCATTGTATAAGCCATTGCATAGGCTTAGGACCCGTAGCATATTGCTTATTAGGCGGTTTAACAACTCTGACTTGAGAGTTCAAAGGGTCGTTGTTCAAGCAAAAAAAATCCCACTCGTAAGAACGGGGATGGCTTTCCCAGTGTCCCCCCACTTTGGCTATCGCCGAGCCATGTTTCAAGATTCCAACAATTGTAATATAGGACATCTATTACGCACAGCTCGCGGGTAGCCATAAAGAGGGTAGTTAGATAAATAGATTGCTGGGTGCTGGGAGGGCGGACGCCTCTAAACTACCGTTTAATAGAGAAAGATGTTCGCAGGAATCAACAGTTACTTTTATAGGCTGTGCCGTGACTGGCTTACCAAACAACGTAGTGTCAAGCACTGCCGCGGGGATAGAAAAGGGTTCCAAAGGTTTTAGTACTGTTTTGTCACATTAGTGCCAACTTTGAGGTTATATCTATTTGTAATTTATTCAGATATGCTTCTTTTCTACTCGAGGTGTGGTATAAACTTCCAAAAGGTAATTTTAAATTAAGGTGACTAGTGACGATAGTAGCAGGGAGCCACTTGGCTCCCCCATCACTAAAAAGTCACAACTCACTAAAAATACAATGAATCGAACATCGGGTGCAACAGACTCAAGTAATAGTTACAAAGATAATTGAGAACCTTATTTAGCGATTCTTAGTTCGATGTAGTAACAGGTAGAAAAATTACAGTTGGAGGGAATTAATTTTTCTTTCTGTTACTACAACGAACTATGAATCGCAAATTTGTGTGTGTTTTGAGTGAATTATGTTTTTTTTACTGATGGGGACAAAGAGTGTATTCTACTCATGAAGTTAAACAATCATCCTTAGTTACTTTTCGAAATATGACTAGAAATTTGACCTGCCTGATACTTTTTTATGGAAGGGTAGTTAGATAAATAGATTGCTGGGTGCTAGGAGGGCGGACACCTCTAAACTACCGTTTAATAGAGAAAGATGTTCGCAGGAATCAACAGTTACTGTTATAGGCTGTGCCGTGACTGGCTTACCAAACAACGTAGTGTCAAGCACTGCCGCGGGGATTGAAAAGGGTTCCCAAGGTTTTAGTAATGTTTATTGTTTTCAAATTAAATACATACATACATACATATAATCACGCCTTTATCCCTAATGGGGTAGGCAGAGCGTAAACGACCTTATCAAAGGTCGTTCCGCCACATCTGACAAGTTTTGAGGATTATTTTGATTTGTAGGTATATTGCTGTAGTGACAGGTTGTCAGCCATCGCCTAAATTGCAATATACAGAAACCCTCGGATCCCTTAGCTTGTTTTTACAGCATGCCCGGGAGGAAATGGAGCTGGCACATTCTATGTTTTTCTCTCGCTCCCAGGCCAGCATGGAAAAATCAAATTAAATTAAAGGTCATTTTCACGCAAAACGTATTTCCGAAATAATTTTGATGGTCAATATTTTCCAGCGAAACCTAGTTATTAATTATAAACATAGATAAGTTTGGTGAAGCTCAGTCTTACCGTTTAAAAATGAGAATGAACCTACGTTTGTATGGGGTTTTGTAGCTCCGGGTGACTCTTAAGAGAGGATTTGTTATCTCTTCTCATCGTTCTACCCGTAAAATCTTCAGTATAATGTGATCAGTTAATCCCATCCTACAATAATATGTATTTAGATTACAGAAGCCCTGTTTTTAGCTTCCTCTATCTAAAGCTCGTATTTATAAAGCGATATCTAGATTGAGAGCAATATTAAGTATAGATTTGACAGGACAGTTTGTACTGAAATTACATTTCTGATACGAACTCAAACTAGCTGGCAATTTCAAGTGACGTTTACCAATATGGGCCTAAAATTATTGTACTTTCTTAGCCTCGTATTTTTGAAGCGATCTCAAACTTGAGAGCAATATTAAGTATGGATTTGACAGGCCAGTTTGTACTGAAATTATATGTCTGATTAAAATTCTATCACTCTTGAGAGCTGATTATAAATATGGCCCTTAGAAGTTTACACGGATAAATTTCATTTGTTTTAAGTAGAATGGACGTTCCACTCATGAAACTGTTTTTTTTTCGAGAAAATAGACTATCAAATATTTTGATACCTGGTCCTATACAAAATGGCTATCACATAATAAAGACCGTTTTAATGAGATCTCACATTTATTTTCAGAATTACGACTAGCTATTCCTTGGAGAATATCTTTGATAGAATACTCCGCATTCGCTATTAAAACTAATGAAATTTCTCCATGTGTTTTAGACATAATTCACAAATACTGAATTTCGAGGTCCTACAAGGTACCCAAATAAATAATTCTAATTCATATAGTGTCCATCAGAGAAAACATATTTAAACACAGCGGCGATGTAATACAAGTTTTAGGAGGATTTTATAATTCGAATTTTCGCGAAATTCCTACGGATTTTGTGAAAACACGAAAAATTTGACCATAGTGGAAACATTTTCAAATCTTACTGGAAAAATACTGATTTTTTTGCGAATAAACTCGTCGTTATAGTTATATTTGATATCCTTAACTCTGCTTGGCGAGATTTTTACTTTCTGATTTAATCTGATTCTGATTAGTTGAATACCTAACATGAGTTTATGATTGACTTTTAAAACTTCAACCAATGAGAGTAGATCTTCTTTTGGGCACGCTAACCGACCAATCAGCGTTCTTAATTCAGTTAAAGATATCAAATGTTACTAGAACTACGAGCTTCTTCGAAAAAAACTGTCATTTTCTATTAAGATTTGACAATGGTTTCACCATTCCGTCCGTGTTTTCTCAAAATCCCTAGGATTTTTGCAAAGATAAGAATTATAAAATCTCCCTACGACATAAAGTCATGAAATATTAAATGCGGTAAAGTAGAACCCATTTACCTAGGGAGAGAACCACTCGATCAATAGACAGTCCTGACACGCGTTTATTTTTTCTGTGACCCTTTTATTTATGCAAACTCAATTGTTCACACGGCACCGAAGGAAAACGTTTTTCTATTTCCCTTTTTCGTATAGTTACAAATCGGAACGTTTGAAGTCAAACCGCTGCGGATTCCCAAAATGGAACGGAAGTTAGGTAGCATGATAGTAATATTTACCGCCCATTTTATTTGAAACAAGCTTTTCGTCCGCAAGTTTTCTCGTGGTAGCCTATGTCCCATTATATATAGCGGCAACATTTTTTTTTATGATCACCACTTTTTTATATCTAAAGAAACGAACATGAGGTATATGCAATGGAATTTTACATATCTCTTATATGGTACAGACATCAATAGGTTCCAATCACTACATAGTATAAAACAAAGTCGCTTTCTCTGTGCCTTAAGGATATGGGAGGAAGGTTTATGTTTATAATACATGCATAATATAGTAGAGAAACACGAATAATTTCCGTGCGAAGCCGAGGCGGGTCGCTAGTTGTATTATAAGTATAGAGTAAAAATATATTATGGCTTGTATTATAAGTATAGAGTATAAATATATGATCTTTTTATATTGAGCTCGCTACAGCTAGCTGTACGACAATGGGTAGTTTCTTTTGCCATTGTTGCGCTCTTCTGTTTTCTCTTTACGATTTTATCTACTTCTATAAGCAGGTACATCATATTAGTAAAGGATATCTGGTTTTAGTGTTACTCAAATATACGTGGGACACTCAGAAAGATTTGCAACACTAAAAAAAAATGTTCTACAGGTGCATATATTTTTATTAAATCTTTTCGAAGTACTCTCCACCAGCCTCTATACAAAGATTCATGCGTCTGAACCAGTTTTCAAAACACTTTTTCCAGTCCGCCGTAGACACCTCGTTTACTGCCTGCTCGAACGCAGCCAGCGCATCTTCCGGCGACGAAAATTGTATCCCCTTGAGCTGATTTTTTATTTTTGGAAATAAAAAGAAGTCACACGGTGCTAGATCAGGGCTGTAAGGAGGGTGACCCAGGAGTTCGACTGGTGTGCTGTCCAGGAAGTCCCTCGTTTTGAGCGCGGTGTGTGCAGGCGCATTGTCGTGGTGGAGCAGTAGTCCGCGGAGCCCTGTGTTTGGTCGCTTGTTGCTCACAACAGAAAAAACTTCTGGTAAACATTTGGTAGTATACCATTCGGCGTTAATGCTTCTTTGATCTCGGAAGGGAATTGAGGCCAAGTGGCCAGTCAAATTAAAAAAGCTGGCGATCAAAATCTTCCCCCCGCTTCGAGATCGCTTCACTTTGGTAGGCGTTGGTTCATTTTGAAACACCCAAACTGTTGACTGGCGCTTGGTTTCTGGATCGTATTGATAAATCCATGACTCATCACCTGTTACGATGTCGTAAACACGTCGAGACGAGCCTGCTTCAAATTTGTTCAGCATATCACGGCACCATTCCACCCGGGCCTGCTTCTGAGCGTCGGTGAGGTAGTGCGGCACCCAGCGCGATAATATCCTCCTCACGCGAAGATGCCCTTGTAGAATCCCGTGAACGCTTCCCGATCCAATCTTTAATATGTGCTGAATCTCCTGATATGTAATTCGCCTATTATCTTGGATTAAATTTTTCACTGCTAGCACGTTTTCTTCCGTAATAGCCGTCAAAGGGCGACCGCTTCTTTCTTCATCCCCCAAGGTTGGTCGACCGCGCCTAAATTCGTTATACCAACGATACACGGTTGCCTTGGAGGGGCTTTCATCCATAAATGCCATTTGAAGTCTATCGAACAATTCATCCGGTTTCAGGCGACACTTGAAATCGTAAAAAATCATAGCTCTAAAATGTTCCCGGCGCAGATCCATTTTTCAGTAAGACACGATACTTTGAATTGGCTCGCAAAAAATGTGGAGGGAAATTTTGAAAATGGAACACACATATTTTTACTTACAAGTAATCATATTTTCAAAAAAGATTCTAACCGGCCAGTCTGCCATATATAAAAACTATTTATCGCAATACTTTCTGAGTGGCCTGGTATATTTTAGAAGGTGTGAGAGCAAGATGGTGTAGTGGATAGGGCCGCTGCCTCCAGAGCGGCAGGTCGTGGTTCGAATCCCACCAACGTACCAATGTGTTTATCGGACGTTGAATTTTTGAATTTCATAATGTACGTTTATTCGGCGCTTTTTTTGTGCTTTGGGAAGTACGCTAACCCGTTGGTCCCGGTTAATATCGTTTAATACCGTAGATATTAGTCGTTAGGCCATGTCAGAGACCAGTGATAAGCATTGGCGGCTTGAAAACTGACCTAATCTAGGATTGGGACTAGTTTCTCTTCTGGGTTGCGGAGGTCAGATGGCAGTCGCTCTGTGTAAAAATCAGTACCCTCGTTCAATCACCTAGATTAGGTAGCCGCCCCGAGAGATACGGGATAGGGCTAGAGATAGCAGAATTACTGGCATATAACCATGGCACAGTCTTCTTCTTAGCGAATGGATTCTCGAGTCGAATGACCCGATGAACTTTGATGTAAGAGTTTTCAAACCGCCTGGTAGCACAGCTAATACTCCTCTGACATGGTTTGAGTAACGACCACTATCAAAGACAGCGACCGGGACCAACGGCTTAACGTGCCGTGAATCTTTTTTCTTTTCGGACAATCAGGTGATTCAGCCTGCAACGTCGTAACCAAACTGGGAAAAACCTCACTAAGTGATAAATTGACAAATATCAAAATTGTGTTTTCCCGCTGGGAATCGAACCCAGGACCACCGGATCATAAGCCCTTGGCTCTAACCACTAGACCGCGGAGGCAGTTAAATGGCACAGTAAGCGCAAAGCGTGTAGTTTACTGTTCTAACTAGGGCCTGTTTACCATAATTTTCCACTGTTTGTTATAAAAATCCCATGTTAAGAATTAGATTTTTGTCAATCAATAAACCTTTAGAGCTTACGCTTCCTATAAAAAAGCTTTGATCTTTCGTGGTTTACGTTGATGGTAAACAGATGAAATAAGAAGTTTTTTCTTTGTATATACCAATATTTTCTATAAAAATTCACATGCTTCTCTTTATTTATAATGGACCTAGTTTAAATTCAAGAACGTTATACTTATGTCGTCTATACAAAATCAACTAGTTGATCAAGTAGGTAGAGTTTGTTAAAGGATCAATAGTGAAAGTTTCTACAAAGTGAAAAAATAAGTAAGTATCTTTTTACCACACACACACACACAGTACATCCTTTTATTGATTGTCAAATGTCATTTTTATTGTTATTTTTTATAATCTTTTACGTATTTAACTTTGTTCTATCAAAGTAAATCACCCCCAAATCACCTGAGCACCACCACTTGTGTCAATTTTTAGAACTACAATGAAACTGGATGAACACTGCTTCTTAAGATACAGGTTGACCTAGTTTAAGAAGCAGGGTTTAATGGCATGTGCAAATTATTTAAAATTCAAAATCGGATTGTAACAAATTGTACTTTTTACTTTGGTTTAATATTTTTTTTATTTATATTTATTTACCTATTACGTATATATATGCCTAGCCCTGTATTCTGTATTAGGAAAAGTCGTAAGAAAAGAAATAGTACTTCTTCTGCTGTGTGGGGTGGGTATCGAGTCAATCGACCCGATGAACCCTGGTGACAGAGTTTTTAAACCACCTTATAGCTAATATGCCTCTGACATGGTTTTGTGTAACGACCACTATCAAAGACAGCGACCGGGACCGACGGCTTAACGTGCATTTCGAAACATGAAATCTCTTTTCTTCCAGACAATCAGGTGATTCAGCCTGCATTTACCTAAACAAACCGAAGAAAATCACATAAAGTGATAAAATTACAAACATCAACCGAAATATGAATCGAATCCAGGACGTCCGGATCAGTTATAGTACTGTATTTCGTATATGGTAGGTAGGTCTAGGTATTGAAGCAAACGATGTAATTTCACCATAAGCATGACAAGCCTCCGTTATGATGGAGCCGCCAACGTTATCCGAAGCGTGACGTAAATTCGGTCCACATTTTTTCATCCGTATTCCGTACTCGGTTGGTTACTGACGCGGCACGAGGCGTCGCCTAGCCTTTGGCCCGTGTGATTTCGTCATCTGCCGAGTTGCCATATATACATCAAACTATAGGCTGAGTAATCATAAAAATCAACTCTAAAGTTTGAAATTAGTAAGAGAACAAGAATTTCGCCGCATTGGTGGCTCTTTGGGCAGAGCAATCAATAAGTATTTTAAAATTCAAATTCTGCCTGATTCCATTTCTTGTATTTTTATTTCTCGCATATTTTCATATTCCGTACTCAGTGGGCCGTGTGATTTCGTCATCTGCTGTGTTAGAAGATCGATAGTAATTGTACACTATATATATAGACTTTCTACGCCATGACAGCTTTTTAAATACCATTATTGAGGGGTAGGGCTCCGTCGCAACGGACTCTCAATTCGCGTGCAGTAAGTGCGGACGAAAGTGTCGTTCAAGGATCGGTCTTTTTAGCCACGAGGGACGATGCTCATCTCGCATAGGCGCTGCTTGAATCATCTGTCAAGATGAAAAAGGCCTAATGATGATGATTGAGGGGAAGATATAAGGAAAGAGAGGAAGAGGTAGACCGAGGATAAGAACATTACCAGATAAATTTACAGGAATGGAGAACAGCCTTTCAGCCTGGCAATAGAGAATTCGCTACGGTTAATGTTCACACGGTGGCTTACCTTCTTGGTCTTTTTAAAATTATACTGATTTTGTTTTTACTTAATTCAAGCAAAGTAAATTTTTGAATAACATTCGCTTACTAAATGTAATATAACGGTTACAGCACGAGGTTTCATCGCTTTTGCCTCTGGCATAGTACTTCTGAACAATGTGATTCCGTTATCCGCAATATTCCGCAATATTAGCTACGGTTTCCATTGAACTAATCATCGGTAGATTAAAGATGCTTCAACGCTAGATATTGAAAGAGCTTGTTCATTTCAATTGAAGAGGTAGATATATTGTATATCGGGATTTAATTTAAAATTAAAATTTTTAGGTTGGCAATACCGTTCGTCAATATCGTCGTTCGTTATCGAAACACGGCGCTGAACGCACTCATCCGTACAGCCATTATAGACGTTCCCTCTGACGAATCGTGATTCACGATCCTAATACTATTATATAGTCACGCCTAAATCGTTTATGGATAGGCAGAGTATCAGCGACCTCATAAATGGGCGTCTCGTAACATTTATCATAAAAATAAGAAAGGGCTAAGAAAACTACCCTGTATATATATATATATATATATATTTTATAATTATTAACAGCCTGAGGTGTCCCACTGCAGGGCAAAGGCTGTATAGTATTATATTTATATGATACACTCTTCGAACGATACAGAAAGCAATAAATATAGCGTCAAAAGCATCGGCAATGGCTTTGTAGGCTAGTGTATCAGGAAAAACATTTTACCTATACATAATTAAAATACTAAACGATCAAGAACACTGCCCTGTGGTACGCCATACATCTATGACACATGTACGTCAAACGTCGACGATAGGACATCTCGAATTATTGAAAGCACGAATAGGGCCATTGCGTATGATATAATGATATCCCGCGCTTATACGATTTCTTTGGTAGAGTCAAATATCATAGATAGGCAATAATTCTAATGTCAAGAAGTTCTCGAGAATCGCTACCTGATACGTTTCGGTGGCAAACTTTCTCGCTGAAGAGACAATATTATTCAAGTTGGAAGTTGAAACGCTAGGTATGCTGGAGTAAAACAAGCGGATTCTAGAATTTACGTAGGGACACACTAGAATTAGTTTTTTTCTGGACAGGATATCTAACAATAGTTTAGCAGAAACACACAGACTATTATTCTGCCCGGTCCATATGTGTTTCTTATTGTTATATATGATATTTAATTTACCATATGGTTTGCAATAAACAATTTGAATTTATCCCGTATCTCATGGGTCGGGTACCTAATCTAGGGGATTTTATTGAGGGTACTGGTTTTTTCACAGACCGACTGCCATTTGACCTCCGCAACCCAGAAGGAAAACCAGACCCAATCCCAGATTAAGCTTTGCCAGGTACACACAGATGTTTAGGAAAAATCCGTTTCGCATGAGGACACGGTATTGGTTTGAAAACTACTAAGTACGTCTGGGTGCAACCGTGTGGTGATTTGGGCAATTCTATTATCCCTTAAACTATGTCCAGTAATTAATTGTTTTGTTTTAAAGAAAAATATACTTTCAATAGCGAATTGTGACTGCCACGTCTCTTGTTTTATTCGACCAAGCTTGGTCAAACTCAGCGAGGTATGACGTCTAGCCAGTAGATTTTACCACTTTACCGCAGTCCAAAAGTCAAATAAAACTCGCCAGCATATCTAATAGTACATTACTCTACAGGCTGATAAAACAGCAATGTATGGTTAAGTAAATTTGGAAGGCCGACACGCAATTAAGGCCTTCCAATTTAAACCAGACCGTACATTGCTATTTCAGCTAAGAAAAGTATAGTACATTTCTCTCATTTTGCGAGGAAACAATAAAAGTACATATACAAATAAAGTATTACATCAAACTTGGGATTCCTTAAAACTATTTTGACATTTAAAATATGCATGGCATCTTTGACAGGCGCACATTCCATTCATCCATTAATTTGTTTCCTTTTTATTTAGGCATTCTGCCTATAGAAAATAATATTGTGAACTTAAAACACCAGGAGTAGTATTTTTGAACCGCTTGTATCCGATTTCGCATATGAAAAAGCAACATTCGCATACAAGATCCCAAAGTCACTATTTTTAAATCTCATACGTATGCGACTCTGCAACGAGTGGTTCAAACCACTCGTTTTCTTTTCTACTACTCGAAACCTAAGTAATCTATGATCATGACAGTGACACAGACCATTATTTGACAAGTAACGCTTCATCTTTTTTATTTACTTGAATTAACGTTCCGTTTCTCTGCAATTCGTTTCCGGATTTTCAAATCAACGATTTTTGTTAGTGGTAGTGGTGGTGTAGGTGGTGTATTTCTACGTAGATCGAAAACAATTTATAGGATTAGACTTTATTGGCAACACACATTTCTACTGCTTTAACAATACGTAAAGTCGTGTGTGATAGAATCTTATTTCGTACACGAATGATTTTCGTATGCGTTTTTAATTGTCATACGAGCGGTTCATAAAAACGACTCCTAATCCGTTCTAGAGTATACTTTAAAGTCTTTACTTGTCTTTTATGTCTTATACTTTAGTATGAGACTTCGCTTAGCGGTCGGTAGATAATGGTCATTATTGTCGTTTGGTGAAATTGCCGGCCGCTACGAACTAGAGTACTGAAAACAGTAGATGTATGCTTTTTAAATAATTAAGCTATTTCCGAACAAGTGGGAGAAAAAATAATTCCAGTCTAGCTAACTAGCAACGGCGATTAATTAAATGTTCGAGGGTGAACGTGCCCAATCAAACAACGGGTAGAATTTGCAAAATTACTGGGAACTAATATCGAAAGCTGCATAGATACTACGCGAACAATTTGAAAATGAAGCAAGGAATTTTGTTTGATAAATATTATGTTCTTCTATTTTCTTTAAATTGACTTATATGGATTATTATATAGTAGAAAGTGCATTGTTGTTCTAGAAATGTATTCTAGCTTTGCTGTTTCGTGTTTATGCGTTTCCTTGTATTATGTATTTTCTCGTATTATGTATTTTCATTTTTAAAACTTTTTTATTAAGAAATTACGAGCCTTCACCTATATCAAAGGCCAGCAGCCGGGTTTTTCAATTGTCGGCAGCGATTGCTTACCGTCTGCCTACTTCCTTTGTAAAAAAAATATATGATGCTATTTATAAATAACGGACGGACGTACGCAACGAGCACGTAAATTAATATAACTGCGATGAAATATTTAATAACATCATGCAATACAACTTTATTAATATCAGATATTCCTCTTTGGCATATAATGCTTGTACGACAAAGGCTTGTATTTATAGATAACGGGCGCTGCTAGAGCATGCTAAAGTTCACGGGTTTCTGCACGCTTATTGCACGTTGCTCATCTAGCGTGCCGTATTCAACGTCGTCTCCGGGGAAAGACTAATAATCCTTTAGACTAGGCTACGTTCAAACTAGTGAAGTTGACAACAAGTCTGATGTAGGATACACCTGACGTAGGGTGGGCTTAAATACAGACAAGCTGTGTCCACACCTTTTTCCACTTTTGTAATAAATATCTATATGCCTACCTTTCCTGTTTGTTATTCTTGATTTTGTGTTTTATGTGGAAATAAAGTTATATTTGATGTATTTAATGTAGCGTGCAATGAAAAGGCAGAAGCTTTGTAAGGTTTGACGATATACCTAAGTATTACTTTGTAAGTACGACAAAGGCATGTATTTATAGATAACGTGCGCTGCTAGTTTCTGAACGCTGATTGCACGTTGCTCATCTAGTGTGCTGTATTCAACGTAGTTTCCGGGATAGACTAATAAATCCTTAGAGTAGACAATAATATTATTCCTGTTTGTATCAGAATGCAAGTGAAATGATGAAAAACTGAAAAAAGCTGTAAGCCTTCCATTTATCTAAACATGTTGCATACTTCCCTAGGAATAATCTTTCCTTTTTCATTGTAAAGTACGCAACGAAAGACAAAATGTGTAGACAAACAGAAGTTCAGGTCTCAGGTTAGGTACCTATATGTAAAAAAGAACACCTCCACAGTAAAATTAAATATCACTTATTTATTAAAAGCCTTTGCAAAAACACATACAGTAGCATTATTAACTTTTAAATTTTCATTTTATGAAATTGCAGTTCACCAATCTGCCTGCCCAGGAACTGAGGTGAGTAGATTTAGTGTTTTGGTAGGGGAGTACTAATTTTGCGTGGATATTTGGTAGCTCTATTGGGATCTGGTATGAGGTAGATAATATAGAGAAGCAAGTATCAAAAAAAAAATCAGGTAAGCTTTTCCTTTGTTTCTAGAAATATGCAATATTCAAAACTGTTCGTGGTCTGTAGTTTTCTAATTGGTGCGAAGCCTCCTCCATACCTCCTTCGAAAATGTGACACATCACACTCCAGTTCACACAAATCACTCATCAGAACCTGCAGATAATAGCATATCGACTCACAGCCTTTTGTTTCTCGAACTTCAAACGTGAAACACTGCATGGTCTATAGATTATTTATCGGTGCGAAGCCTCCTCTGTACCTCCCTCGCAAATGTGACACATCACACTCCAGTTCACACAAATCACTCATCAGAACCTGCAGCTAATGACATATCGACTCTGTGCCTTTCTAATTATAATTTAATACCGTAGGCACATTATAAAATAGTACCTGTCGTAGGCAATATTGTTACAGCTTATAATCAAAGTTGACAAAGTTTAAGTAGCGCGTCGTCAGGTAAGTTGAGCGAAGTGCTTTGGTGGAATATTAGTTCATTGAAAATTTCAACACTAATTAACACATTTTGGCACCAATCGACGTTTTCACAAAGATATTACTGCGGTAGATATTTTAAAAAAGAGAACTACAATTACAGTAAAATCTTATAAGGTCTCATGTACACGTAAACAAAACCTCATTCGAGACATATTATTTCTTAAATATCTACTATCAGGAGCAAGGACTAACATAATTATGTTCATTTATAGTTATGAAGGGTTATCTTATTATCTTATCATGTAACAGTTTGATAAATTAGGAAGATTGTTTTAAAATTTTAGAGACTATCATTTTGTATAAACAACATAATAATTTAATCGTGAGGATGAGGAGGGCTCGGTGTGCTATAAAGAATATAGTATAGAAAAGGAGGTGTATCCTGCCGGCAGATGAGCAGGTAGATTTCAAAATATGCAACCATCGCCCGTAATGCCTCAGAATATTGTTCAAAACAGCGCGCGCTACGGCTTGGCGGTTACGTCCGTGGCCCCGTCAAAAATTTCAGGCACATTAATGCTGATTTCATAAAAAACTACGAGTTGGATTAAAAAAGCTATGTTGCGATTTTAGATGGTAATAATACGGATAATTTCCCGAAGGAACCGTGAAAGTGATTCTAATAGTTTAGAAGGAATATCAAATTTCCTGATAAAAACAGTTTTACTACCAGTTTCTTTTTATGTTGCAATTGCTGGCCATAAACTTGTATCTTAGATGTTTATATTTTTTCGAATTTTCCAATGGTTCGTTTAGGAGAAATACGAATGAAAACAACCATTTGCCGGAAGGAATCACCTCAACTAACTTTACAATTGTCTGGGCTTAAACTATTCAATCAGTTTAAAAAAAAAGTTTTTTGCATAAAGAATGTTTTTAATCTGTCTTAAACATTTCCATACGTCGTGTTCTATGTATTTAGTCTATAATGTAGCTTAACATTCTTGACCTGAAAGCCCACAGAATACGATCAATATCCATTCCCAATATCCGCCAGCCCCGTATTTATAAATAAACCAGACACAGCGTGCAATCAATCCTGATCCGTACACCTGGGACAGTTGCACCGGTGCTTAAAATGTCATCGGTCCACCTGTGCGACCCTTTACTGGATCTGCACTTCATTCTCCCCGCAGATATTAAATACGCAGCACCTGTTCTGGGTTGCCAGATCGTAGTGCGAAATACGGACGAGACTTTTGAAGAAACTCTAAAGGTTATGTTTGACTTGGCAACAAATGTTGAAAGTACTTAAAGAGAAATCCCAAGAAATTCATTTTATTATCAAAACATACATATATATACTCACGTCTTTATCGCTAATGGGGTAGGCAGAGCGTAAAGGACCTAAACAAAGGTCGTTCCGCCACGTCACCATGGAAGAATAATAAGCTCTTACATACGTATAAATAGTTACTCCTTTATCTAGGCGTTAGCAGAGCGTCAATAAAGCTATAAAACGTATAGAACACAAATGAAAAAGTTTAAAGGGCGGGAATTTCGGATAGGATTATGTATTGCTAAAGTGACGGGCTGTCAGCTTATCGTCTAACTTCCAAAACAAAAACCCTCGGATTTTTATCCAATAGGATTTTTAGTAAGCCCGAAAAGAGAGGCAAATTGTACATTCTATGTTTTTATCGCTCTCTGTCCACCATGGTCACATATCGGGAGTAAGGGACCGCGTTCCGCAAACTGATAGGGGTTGCTATAGTCTGTCAACGTCGTGCTTACCGCGCCCTAGGGGTACAGACGTTGGCGGGGACGCGGTACCACGCGGCGATTGCGAACATGAACACATTGCGTCGTGCTCGCTCACCCTCCTGCTTCACCGCCCGCACCCCCGTTACCGCGTCCCCGCGCACGTCTGTACCCCTAAGGCGCGGTAAGCACGACGTTGACAGACTATACACACATGCTTACATCCCGTATTATATACATTTAAATATAATCACGCCTTTTCTCTAATGGGGTAGGCAGAACGTAAACGACCCAGACAAAGGTCGTTCCACCACGTCTGACAAAGTTTTGTGGGTTATTTAAGATACATTTGTAGGTATATTGCTGTAGTAGCAGGTTGTGAGCCAATCGCCTAAATTGCAATATACTGAAACCCTCGTCTAGATCACTCAACTGGTTTCTACAGCATGCCCGGGAGGATTGTTCTCTCGCTCCCAGTCCAGCATTGAAGAATTATATAGCATGGAAATAATATTACTAAACATGCAGAAATAATACAGCTGGCAACATTCACCTGTCAATGGTTATTGACATGAACATGTGAGCGGCCGCATGCAAGGAAAAGGCACTTATTGGTAAATACAGCACTGGACGAAATACCAGAGGTAATTACATCATGCGACTCCACTTACAAATCAACGGTTCCAACGTGCGGTGAAGACTGCGAAACGAGCCTTAAGTGGTATTTTTAGATTTTACCATACATAAGTATGGGTAGGGTGCCTTAAGTATGGGTAGGGCGCTTGCTTCAAAAGGATAATAATTTATGAAAAGCTGAAGTAGAAAAGCTGCTCGGATAGACAATAAACGACATAATAATGGTTAGGTTTACTGTGGATAACTTCAGCTGAACATACATACATATTATAACACCTTTATCCCTAATAGAGTAAGCAGAGCGTAAATGAACTATACAAAGGTCATTCCGCCACGTCTGAAACAATTAAGGTTATTTAAGATAGATTTGTAGGTATTTTCCTGTAGTGACAGGTTGTTAGCCCTTCACCTAAATTGCAATACACTGAAACCCTCGGATCCCTTAGCTGGTTTTTACAGCATGCCCGGGAGGAAATGCAGTTGTCACATTCTATGTTTTTCTCTCGCTCCTAGTCTAGAATGGAAGACTAAAAAAACCTTTTTCTACATTAAAAAAAAATTTAAGGGCCGCAATTATAAAAGTCACTCAGATCCGCTCTCGAGGGTCGATCAAGCAGGTCGTACTCAAACTAACTTTTAATCAGTACTCGAGTAGAGTGTTAATTTATAAACTCAAACACACTCAGATCAGGTTTTAACTCATGAACTCGTATCAGGATTTACTGATACGAGTTCACATGTTTGATACTCTCCCGCTTTTTTCCGGTGTTGCGCTCCGTTACAGGAATTATTTCAAGTAGGTACGTATTAAAAATAAAATATTTGTTTTAAATGTCAAAAATTCAAAAGGGTATTTAATTTTATTACACACATCATATAATAAGGATCATTTTATAAAAAAAAAAATATAAAAATATTAAGTGCATTTTAATGAAAATTACTGTATGTATACAGTAACTTGAAATGGAAAATATCCAAAAAAAAAAAAACAACAAATCAACAATGGCGCGGCGCGATATTACTGTGTGACGTCTCTTGTTTTGACAACATATTTTGGTTGAAATTATTTCATATTTCTATGGTTACATTCAGTGGAAAATCGCAAAGAATATCTTTGGAATTGCGGTATTGTCCCAGTATTGTGCTGTGCAGCTTCTCAAGGTAAAGATTTAACATAAGGTTTATGAAGTTGTGGTGGAAGTTTCGACTTCACTTCTCTCATCCACGTCTAAAATATTTTTCTTGCTAAATTGAGTAATTAAATTCCTAATGTCTTAATGTCTTATTCCAGGTCTTGCCCCTCCGCCTGAACTTCAATCTTCCTATGTGATTTATTCTGGCCATTGTGTGTGTCAAATATATTACAATAATTTCTGTTATTTTTAGGTGGAAAATCTACAATTCCTGTCTCAAAAACTCATTGCTTGTTTGAATGGGAACAAACAAGCTTTTTTTAGAAATACAGAAACACGGAACATCAAAATGATTTGAGCTGAAGTAGGTAAGTAGCAAGTTATTATGTACCTATTCTCTCAAAAAACTTGAACATCCCTAATAAACTGACAAAAAACTTACATTTAGGGCACATTAGTCCTCAAAAATCCTAAAAAATACATGGCCCCTGGTGGTGCTAAGAGTGCAACACAACCATCTGTCACACTATCCTTTCCCATACTCATAGAATATAATAATTTGTTTTTGCTTTTCAGATTATAATTGAAGAACAAGGACTCCTACTCATACCTTATTTTGCTGCAATAGGTACCTGGCGGGCTTACTGAAACTTACACAATAAATGTGAAATATGTATATCTTTTACTATGATAGAAGTATATTTTTAAATAAAATAAGTTTATGTGTTTTGTAATATAAGTTAAGAATCAATAAACCATTAATGGTTATACTGGGCTATATGTTTCTGAATCAATAAACCTTTAATTGTTATTTTTAATTTAAAGTGTTTATTACAAAAAATATATGTACGTTTTTGTATTTCTTTAGTGCAATAAAATGGGTTGGTATTTGTGTGATTTTTTTTTCCTAAAAAAAAACACTGAAACAATTAATTATTAATATTATTATTCTGGCAGTAGGGAAATTACTAAGTTATTAACTGCTTCCATGCTTTAGTGGCTGAGCCATGGGTTCCCAATCCGGAGGTCCTGGGTTCGATACCCAGAGGGGAAAAACAAAGTTGTTATTTTTAAATATCGGGTGTAAGGGACAGCGTCCCGCAAACTAATAGGGGTTCCTCAGTCAGTGTAAGATTTTTCTCAGTCTGGCTAGGACAATGCAGGCTGAATCACCTGCTGTCTTGTAGATAAAGGATTTCGTGCTTCGGAGGGCACGTTTGGCCGTCGGTGCCGGCCGCTGTCGCGATAGTGTTCGTTACACTAGCCATGTCCGAGGCCTATAGGTTGTGCTATTAGGTGGTTTGAACACTGATATCAGGGTTTATAGCGTCGATTGACTCTAAATTTTCACGACAAAAGAAGAATCTAAATGATAATAAAATCGTTATTATTAGTGTACTGTACGGGATTCATCTGTGAACCCTGTAAGCAAAACTATTGTGACGACTGAATAAACCAAAATGGCGTAAAACACATACATAATCCATACTTAATTAACCTCCAGACCACAATTAACTGATACGTCCTCAGGAACGCATATCGAGTGCGCGCCTGCGTTCTGAGTTTGAAATATAACGTTTATAAATAATCAGTCACTCAGCTGAAGTCTGAATCGTGATGGCGTACCTAAGTTGGTACTAAAAATAAGACTGAGTACGACAGGCAACTTAAAACTCTACATAAAACTCGTATCAAATTTGAGTAACCTTTATACATACAAGCATAAGTATCCTCTAGGCATATGTTTATTTTATAGATGCAATAACTTCGAACGCCACTACTCATAAAAAGTCTGCGTCGTTTAAATATCCAACAAGAGACGGCTTGATGAGAATTTCACTTTATTCATTCGTGATATTAAAGCGAAATCATTTCTTATTCTAGTGCCTACTGGCCGTTATATTACTTTCATTTCCTCCTGGGGCTCTGGTCTGTAAAGTGAAGCATAAAGTCTCATCGTATTTTTTTTTATTTTTACAGTACACTAAACCTTGTCCCCATTCGTAAGCCTAAACGCAACGATTTTTTCACCGTGTTTTTATCTTATTTTTTCTTTTTGTATCGCTATGTACCCAGCGTGATAAATGCCTTACACTTCACTGAGTACAGGAAAGAAAATGGTTAAATGGCTCCCGAATTTATCGAATTCATGAATAAACGCGAGGGTGACGTAGGTAAAACAAAATTTTGGATAACGAGGCCGTCACGCACATGAAAATAGGCTCGGGTAATGTGTGTTTTATTGGGAATACGTATAATGGGCTTTTCCCTGTCAAGGAAATATGTGTATTAAATATAAATAAGCTTATCAGACTTGGCCTGCTCGTTACATGATGGAAGTAATTTACGCCGCAAAATGTTTCCTCATAAAAAATGCTGCGGTAATGTCGATTCTAAAATGAACCAGTTGTGGTTGCTAAGCAGTAATATTGAGCCAATTCCAAAAAGAAATGAAACATATTAGAAAAAAAAACACTGTATTCAGTTAGGTCTAGTTTTATTTGCACGAGCCTAAAGTAGTGTCAAAGATTAAATTTTATAACGGGCACTCACTTTGGAATATAAATCGCGTACTTCACGACATTCATTTTCGGGACATTCGGAGTCCTTTCATCAGGTTGAGTGCGTAGGTTGCGGAGTTGTGTACCCATCCGCATCCTATCACGCACTGCGGGTCTGAGCTCGCTTTATTTAAAACTAGCGACCCGCCCCGGCTTCGCACGGAAATTATCAGTGTTTCTCTACTATATTATGCATGTATTATACTTATAAACCTTCCTCTTGAATCACTCTATCCATTAAAAGAAACCGCATCAAAATCCGATTTGTAATTTTAAAGTTTTATTCATACATATGGATATAGGGACAGAGAAAGCGACTTTGTTTTATACGATGTAGTGATGTCTCACCTAAGTTGGGGCTCAGCTGTAGGATACTAACGGAGTCTACAGGCGGCGGATAGTGGAACGAAGATATGGTGGTTAGCTGCGAATATATCGAATAAGCAGTCCCCGATCAAAGATCATCAGGACGTGATGGGGAGTCCAGTGGGATGAGCTTCCCTAAAAACAGCCGCAATGTCCGAAAACGATCTCGTGACGTAGCGAGTCAATGCCGCCACTAAATAAGCATTCCCGTGGTGTCAGGCAGCGGTGAAACCAGTACTGGTTGGAGGCCGAGGAAATAGATTCTGGTAGGGCTCATGTCCAGACTGTATGATGCGGTGTGGAAGGCAAAAGGGAAACCAACACAAAATTTCCTCAAAAAAGGATTAATATTGGCGATTACTCCACCGACAAGAGCAAAGCTCTTAAATTTATGATGATGATGAATTTAAAATAGTTTGCGTAGGTATCAAAGATAATGAAGCGAAAATTCGCCCTGTACTGTCTATCCAGATTCCAGAGAAAGAGCGGTTGTGGTTGATTTAAAAATATTACATATACTGCTCTACATTGCCATTGCTTTGATTTCATGCTTTACAGATCCGCCCACGCTTATCTAAAATAACAAGTTATTTGATTTTATATACCTAGAATCAGGCTTCATACTTTTAATCCATATATATTTTCCAGGAAATTTAATTTACGCATACTCAGCGTTGAGCGCTCGGCAAAGGATGTAGTACTATATTATACACCGGGTGTAAGGGACAGCGTCCCGCAAACTGATAGGGGTTGCTCAGTCAACGAAACTGAACAACTTTCACTGCGAAATTCTTTCAGGAGATGAAAGAAAAAAATGACTATCCCATATGACCCAATATGACCATCTCGATCAGACAATTTGTATGTAAAACCAAAAATCCTGGTAAAAGTTGTTCAATTTCGTAGACTGAGCAACCCCTATCAGTTTGCAGGACGCTCACCCTTACATCCCGTATTTTGTGGCAAAGGCCCGAAATGAATCTTCCCAACTAATCGATTTCATTAAGTTTGATCAACCGAGGTTCTTAGTAACAACTAATAGGCCTCTGAAAGGATTTGTGTAACGACCACAATCACGGATAGCGACCAGGACCGCAGCTTGACATGCCCTTTGAAGTACGGAATACTTTTTCTTTTTGAACAATCAGGAGATTCAGTCTGTATTGCCCTAACCAAACTGGGGAAAATCGCACAAAGTGATAAATTGTCACAAAAATAACTTCCTCCCGTTGGGAATCGAATCCAGGACCACCGACAGAGACCACTCTACGGACATAGTTCATTTTCCAAGAAATTCAATTAACATACATACATATAATCACGTCTTTATCCCTAATGGGGTAGGCAGAGCGTAAACGACCTAAACAAAGGTCGTTCTGCCACGTCTGATAAACTTTTGAGGGTTACTAAGAAAGACTTAAGGTATATTGTTGTAGTGACAGGTTGTCAACCTATCGCCTAAGTTGCAATATACTGAAACTCTCGGATCCCTTAACTCGTTTTTACAGCATGCCCGAGAGGAAATGCAACTGACACATTCTATGTTTTTCTATCGCTCCCAATCCAGCATGGAAGATTCAATTAACACACTCACTCAGTTTTGATTGCTCAGCAAAGATCCGATATGAAGCTGAAGCATCTTCCCAACTAATCGATTTCATGGAGTTTGGTCAACAGAACGGTAGTCTGGTTAAACCTACGTGTGGTTTACATACAAGGCGTGATTTAGTTAGCACACGACTTAATAAAAATAAGTCGAAACTATTTTCTGTCATGAATGAGAGAACAGCACGGCAAGCGAAGTAGGGAAGATCTTCTGACAAATTAGAAAATAAGTTTATATGGTGAATGTGGCCAGAATAAGTTGATAGGTACGAAAGATGGGTATCTTCCGTATCGTAAAGAAAGATAGGGACGGAAAATAGATACATATTTTTCTTTACGTAAAATTACAGGTTTAGACTTATTATATTTAAATCGTATGGTAACCGAATTGACACCGAGGTTGGATACTGTTTGGAGGACCGTAAAATACTGTATCAACAACTGGAAGGTCCGCTCGCAAACAACGTGTAGTTGCAATTACGTAGTATCGAATATTCTGGATGAACGGTTAACGTCAAGTGATTTATGTTTGGAAACAGAAATATCGATTTTCGGTGACGGCGGCCAATCTCCAAGACATAATAAACCATCTGCGCGGTATTGCCGGAGACACCAGTGCACTGTCTATTCAATCGCTTATTTTATTTTATATTTACTCGACTGCGCAATACAAAGGAGGGTAATGAGTTTATCAGTCTGTGTATGTATGTTCGAACCTGTGTGGCGCCTTAGAGACCAAACGGGTCAATCAATTTGTGTCAACCAAGGAATTTGTAGATTAAGCATTTTTCTTTGGTCTTAACCATGCGAGTGTCATTAAATACATGTCATTATTATGATCAAAATTAAATGAGGCGACAATCAGACGCCATTTTATGAAAAATAAAATATTAAAATTCGACTAACTATGCAGAGTATAAATTGAATAGTATTTGCAAATCAGTTTTAAGTTTCTTACATTATTTTTCGATTTGAATGACAGTTTAAGCTCTAGACCGATTAAAAATTTTGAAGCTCATTTGTCATCTCTTTTTATTATGTATTATAAACTTTATAATTTATCTTATTCTGATGGGACAGACCAGCCAGGACCAAATCAGATGCACATAAATGCACATACATTTAAGGTAGACAGGTAATATGTAGTTAATGCTGTGTTTGAAATAAGTTGCCTACTTCCCTGTAAACAAGTTAAATATAAACAGTTGTATCATTTCGTTCACGTAGATTACCCAAAAACGTCGTCCGATAAACTACGTCAAACTGAATAGAATGACGTCAATTACGTCATAGGCCTCAACTAACGAAGGTAATTACGCCTTGCCCGTTATTCCCCTATTGCAATTTAATAGGGTTCGTTTAGCAGGAGGCCTGATCGGTCTACTGAGTAATAACATACGTACATACATACATACAATCACGCCTTTATCCCTAGTGGGGTAGGCAGAGCGTATACGACCCTAAGCAAAGGTCGCTCCGCCACGTCTGATAAAGTTTTGAGGGTTATTTAAGATGAATTTGTACGAATATTGCTGTAGTGACAGGTTGTCAACTCATCGCCTAAATTACAATATATTGAAACCCTATTATCCCTGAGCTGGTTATTACAGAATGCCCGGGAGGACATGCAGCTGGCACATTCTATGTTTTTCTCTCAGTCCCAGTCCAGCAATAACATACGTACATACATATATCATCTCTCCCTAGCCTTATCCCGTATCTCACTGGGTCGGCAACGTAATCTAGGGGATCGAACGAGGGTATTGGTTTTTACACAGAGTGACTGTCATCTGCCTTCCGCAACCCAGAAGGGAAACCAGACCCAATCCTACATTAGGTCAGAGTTTTCAAGCCGCCAATGCTTAAAACTGGCCTCTGATATGGTTTAACGACTAATATCTCCGGTATTAAACGTTATTAACCGGGACCAACGGCTTAACGTGCCTTCCGAAGCAAGGAAAAAGCGCAGAATAAAAGTACATATGAAATTCGAAAACCGAAAAACACATTATTGCTACGTGGTGGAATTTGAACCACGACCTTCCGCTCAGGAGGCAGCGGCCCTATCGACTGTACCATCGGACTCTTCACATACATATAATCACGCCTTTATCCCTAATGGGGTAGGCAGAGCTAAACGACCTAAGCAAAGGTCGTTCCGCCACGATTTGTGTCGTCTCTCTCAGTTAGGGTTTATATTATGTAAATTACAATATACTTAAACCCTCGGATCCCTTAGCTGGTTTTTACAGCAGGCCCGGGAGGAAATTCAGCTGGCACATTCTCTCGCTCCTAGGTCAGCATGGAAAACTAAGTAACGAGAAAAACTAAAAATAGTATCCTGCAGTTGGAAGGCAAAACATTAATCTGACTGCACTCCTAACATTCCATCATCATCAGCCTGTGTCAGTCCACTGCAGGATGTTGATCTCAAATTCAAATTCAAAGTTTTATCTATCTTCCATACTGAACTGGGAGAGAAAGAAAAACATAGAATGTTCCAGTTGCCCTTCCTCCCGGGCATGCTGTAGAAGTCAGCAAAAGGGATTCGAGGGTTACAATGTATTGTAATTTAGGGGATGGGCTGACAACCTGTCACTACAGCAATACACATTACAATCTAAAATTGCCCTCAATTTATGTCAGACGTGGCGAAAGCGCCTTTTAAGAGGCGTTTCACGTTCTGCCTACCCCTAAAGGATAAAGGCGTGATTTTATGTATGTATGTATCTATGGCACGCCACTGAAATCGGTCTTCAGCACTTTTCATCCAATATCTTCCCGCTACATTATAAACATCACCGCTTCACCTATTTCAGTTCACCCCACAGTACATTTGTCGATTCGTGACCTCCACCTCCATTTGTCCAACCATCTGCTCGATCATCATCAGATCAGATCAGATCTGCGACAGATTATTTTAATGTGTTGATAACTTTGCTGAATGCAATTTAATAGGGCTGGTTTATGAGGAAGGCTTTAAGGGTCCAATGCGCAACAACAAGGCTCATTTTGGTCCCCGCATCTAATCAAAAATAATAGTTGGAATGTAAGCGGTCTGTGCTTTTTACCCCGGACATTCAAAAACTGTCTTGCATCTGATAGTGTAGCTCAAAAACTGGTAAACCGATTTGAATGCGGTTTTTGTCATTCTCATCAAAAACACGCGCCTCATACACACATACACACATCTTTTTAGAAATAAGCTGTGCCTGTTGTGTTTTTGTTTTATATGTATATGTTCTTTGTATTTTATTGTGTACAATAAACTGTTAAATAAATAAATAAATAAATATACACTCACCAACACTCATTAATTTTCATAACTTCATAATTTGAATAATAAATGGTAATTATTATAGTAAAGCGATAATAAGTTTAGCTGGAAGATCAAGGCATCTCCATTACAAGTGTCTTCGACTACTTACTGGGGAGCCTTATCCTATGTAGATGTAAGATTTATGCAATAAACAATTTTTCATTTTCATTTCAAATAAAAAAAAAAATGTCTGATTAAAATGGTTTTTATCTTATCCATTATTTCATGAAGATTAGTCCAACAGTTTATAAGGGTTCTTATGTTATTTTTTTCGAATGTTGTGATCATCAGGGGCTCTTTATAAAAAAATATATCTAGGTTTTACTGCCACGAAATTATGTTCTGAGTGTTTCTATTTTAAGAAGTGCAAAGATAATGTGCAGCGTGAGGAAGCTGTTTAGAAGTATCATATCCTTGCTCATATTCATCGTGAATATACTTTGCTTGATTTGTAAAACAAAAGCCTCGAAAAGTAATAGATTTTCTCTGCTGCAGGCATGACGGAAAGGAAATTAAAGTGATACAATAGAAGTATTTTCACACACACCGTTTAGCTTTAACGGACGTTTTAATATAACAGCTTATAGGTTATTACGATATTATGATGTTATTATTACCATCCAAATAGTGTCCTAGTTAGGAATTATAATACAGCGTCCTACTTTACCTTCCACCTGCCGCACTATAATTAATTTCGCCAACAATGACACCGTTAGCATTCATGTTTACTCCCAACTATCGGGCCTTTTGTTCCTCGAAGTAAAATTAACTTTCATTAACTAAAACTTGATATCTTTCTTTTGTTGGCGTTCACTCCGAGGAAGTTTCTTCGCGCGCTGGTTATTTATGTAAGCTATGGGTTCCCAATCTTCTCAAACCGTATATCCCTTTTGAGCCACGCGGGCTTAGCGTTACCTCCTCTAAATTGTTTTCAGGGAAATTTCCATGTCAGGTAAGGTGTTCACTTATTTATACGTCACGCAATTTTAAATTGAAATTTAAATTCGGGGTCTGTATGTAAATGAAGAAATGAAACGATTCTGTCGCAATTTCGACGGTGAAGCAAAGTTTTAACACGCGTTTTTGTTTTTATTCGGTGATATTTATTAAATTTCATTGTATGAGAGGACGATGAAATTAAAATAAATTACCAGTTCAGTTACTTTGCTATTAATATAATTATTCAGTTTTTATTATTTTATTCAGCATTTAATTGTTATTTAATTATTGCCTTGAGTTTTTGTTGTGTTTCTAGAAAAGTGTTTGGTACCTATGTTCGTTCTTATTACAGTACGAAAGCTTCAATATTAGAGTAGGTAAATGCTTATTAAAACATCGAATGTGTCAGGTGCTTTATCTTCCAGTCATGCTGTAAACTAGCTAAGGGGTCCGAGGGTTTCAGTATATTGCAATGTAGGCGATGAGCTGATAACCTGTCACTACAGAAGTATAAATAACAACAAAAACTTTGTAAGACGTGGCGGAGCGTTGTTTAGGTTGTATACGCTCTGCCTACCCCATTAGGGATAAAAGCTTCATTATATGTATGTATGTAATTATTAGAATCGTTGCTGATTTCGTAAAAAATGAGGACGAAGACAAGCAAACGAACCAACACAGTCTTAACCCTTTCCACGCCAAGAGTTTTCGTCAAAAACGTTCACCACACGCCACGACAATAAACGTGGTTGATTTACTAGTGTTGGCGATATTAAGTATCGATTTTATTAATTTGTAATAAATAAATCATTTTAAAAATATATCTTTAGTTATTTTCAAGTTCACGGGATTTACTTTATTATGTTTTACTCCTCGAAACATTCTAAAATGTATTGAAATGTAAGTGGCGTATTAATACAGTGAAAAATTGCACAAGTAATGATGATATTAATTGCATCACTACGTGTCTGATATATCAGACAGTGGCGTACGCTTAATATGAGTTTTCGGCGCGTGTTAGTGATGTGTCAACTTCCGGTCATAAACTTCGATACCTTACGAAAGAGTTACTTTTAACTTATTGATTTAATTATAGATTTAAAAATCCATACTTCCATACTAATATTATAAAAGCGAAAGTAACTCTGTCTTTCTGTCTGTCTGTCTGTTTGTTTGTTTGTTGCTCTTTCAGGCCTAATCGGCTGAACGGATTTTGATACAATTTGGTATGATGATAGATAGTAACCTGGAGACGGACATAGGTTATATATAATCACAACACCGAACATAGGGGGTAGGTAGTAGGCAGGGAACTGAATTTAGCTAGTGATTTCATTCGCATCTAAACGGCTAAACGGATTTTTATGAAATTTGGTATGGTGATAGATGGTAACCTGGAGAAGATAAAGGCTATATATAATCACGCCACCGTACTTAGCGGGTAGGTAGTAGACAGGGAACTGAATTTAGTTAGTGATTGAACATCACTAACTAAATTCAGTTTCGATTCGTTTTTAATAAGACTTTTTCATTTGAACTAAGTGTTAAATAGGCAAAAGCTAAGGATACAAATAATCATGTACGGGACAAAGCCATTGCTGGAAAAGCCTGCACATGATGGAACCTACCGGACGGGTTGTGAGGGCGCGCGCGGCTGCGAGGTATTGAGACGAAGAGCTCTTGATTCAGTCTGATTTTATTATGAAAGATAATGCTATTTTATATTGATATAACTTAATATACACAACTATAGAATTATTTATGTATTACATGCGTGTAAGTTGCAAGCTCAGCATGTCACGCAATATTGTCAATAATATGTAGTAAGCAAGTCGACGACCTGCGCGGCATGCTGAGTAAGATGGTTCGAGTTGGCTCGAACAAATCACGTCCCTGTGCTTGGAGGGTAGGCAGGGAACTGAATTAAATTAGTGTTTTTAACTGATTTTGTTATTTTGATTATATTAACACAGCAACGCAAAGATGGTAACCCACTAAATAACATGATTTTGCAAGGTACTTCCATAATTTATCGATAACTCCTACCGTCATTGTACAGCACTAAATAGATAGTTCTAGAAACATCTATCGCCTCTGACGTCACTTCCGAGTCTGATATATCAGACGTTGGCGTACGAGACTGATGCATGATCGTGTCTCTATAGTGTTGTGGCATACCATGCTATTTACTAGATGCGATGCAAAACATTATTCGAAAATAAATGCATTTTCTGTGGTAAAATTACGTCACACTAAAAAGTTTTATGCCCAAAACAAATACCCGTATAATTTTTACTTTCTTAGATGTTTCTTTATAGTTAACACTTATAGTTCCAGATTTCTGGTTTTGGTTGTAACATTGTAATGTAACATCACTAATGTCTGATTAATGTCTGATATATCAGACATTGGCGCTGAGGGTTGAAGTAAAAAAAGAGTCGGATTTAGCTAATAAACACGGTTTTGTTTTTAATTATTTCTAATTAAAATAACATTATAATACATTGTGAAATTGTTATTTTTGATAAACCAAAGTATAAACTGTCTGAAAATGTTATGAATATGTCGTCAGGTAGTATAACAATAAGAAAAAATAGAGTTAGATTGGTAAGATTTATTTGTCTGATATAATAGACTTTGGCGGCGAGGGCCCGAAACTTAAATGTCTGATATATCAGACTTTGGCGCTGAAAAGGTTAATTTAGACTTCGTTATTAGGTCAGTGGGGCAAAATTCATGCAGTTCACGAGGACGCGTACTTACGTTACCTTGGGGCGTTGTAGAACAACAAATTAAAACAAAAACTTCAACAACAAAAAGGAAAGTTTTTCCTTATATCTTTATTCAAAGTATTCGGGTTTGTCGGTATCTAGAGGTCTAACCCTTGGGCTCTCGATCCGGATGGCGTTGGTTTTGATTACCACGACGAAAAAAAATATAAATATAAATTTGCGAGATTTTCCCTATTTTGATTAGGACATGCTAAATCAACTTATTGTTTTACATTACATGAAAGATGATTCTGTATTTGCCTATTAAATCTGATACCAGGATTTATCGGGTCGATCGTTAAATACAATTTTAATAACGGGCACGCATTTTGGAATAGAAGTCGTGTACATAATTTATTTAGGGCCGTATTTGTAATCAGCTCTCAAGAGTGACAGCGAGTTTGAGTTCATAACAGAAAAGTAATTTCAATATAAACTGGCCTGTCAAATCCTTACTTAATATTGCTCTTAAGTTTGAGATCACTTCAAAAATACGAGCCTTAGAATTTTATTTCGAACTAGCGACCCGCCCCGGCTTCGCACGGAAATAATCAGTGTTTCTCTACTATATTATGCATGTATTATAAATTTAAACCTTCCTCTTGAATCACTCTATCTTATAAAAAAAACCGCATCAAAATCCGTTGCGTAGTTTTAAAGATCTAATCATTCAAAGGGATATAGGGACAGAAAAAGCGACTTTGTTTTATACTATGTAGTGATGTCTCGCTTAAATTTAAATAGTTAGATGGGTTGTTCGTTGACATATAAAACCTACTCGATAGATCAGTGTTTTCGGGGTTGAGAATCTCTGACACAAGGGTGAGGCCCGTGAAATAAATGTTAATTAGAGTCTATTGTTAATCACACCGTGACTGAGTCGTCTAAATACATCTTACAAAATTAATTTATCTTCTTACGTAGCTTCTGTTGACGTTGTTTGCGTACCTTTTTGCTAACTGAAGGGCATTTAATAAAATAAATAAATAGTCATTTATTTTAGGGATTTAAAAATACACCCACCTTTTAAGTATAATATTTAAATAGCATTGTATTATTTTAATTAAAAATTAAATTAAATAACATTTGGTTATCATTGAGTTCGATTCTAGATACCACCGGCTAAAAAAATCTATATGTCACTTTCAAAATAATAAAATTGAAAAAGGACAGGCAATTTATACTCTATAGTTTTACACATTGTACGTTTCTCCAGTATTTATATTTTCACCATATCATATGACAGCGGATAAAAAATGACAGATAACGCATAAAACCACCGACTTTTCGTCTGAAAGTGAAAAACAGATTTTAATTTTAGTTTAAGCCGGGAACTCAAGAATTGAGCCCATTATTAAGGTTATCATTAAACGAAAATGAAAGTTAAAAGTATTTTTCCTAACAACTATCGATCCCAAAAATCCTAGGCCCGTATTTATAAACAGCTCTCACGAGTGACAGCGACCTTGAGTTCGTATCAGAAATGTCATTAAACTTAAATTGAACTAGCCTGTCAAATCAATACTTAATATTGGTCTCAAGTTTAAGGTCGCTTCATAAATACGAGCCCTAGTGTCAGAGTTGTGACCTATTCACTAGGCTCCTGATAAGGCGTGTATGGTAAGATGAATAATATCAAATACAGTGACCACGATTCTTCTATGTTGGCATGGGAGCGAGGGAAAAACATAGAATGTGCCAGCTGTATTTCTTCCCGGGCATGCTGTAAAAACCAGCTAAGGTATCAAATCAGTAGGTATATTGTAATTAAGGCGATGGGTTGACAACCTGACACAATATACCTTCAAAATCTTAAATATCCCTCAACATTTTGTCAGATGTGGCGGAACGACCTTTGTTTAAGCTCTGCCTACCCCATTAGGTATCAAGGCGTGATTATATGTATGTATGTAAATTACTATACCTACCAGGCGGGCATTAAACGAACGAACTGCCTACATGGTCTAGTGGCTTGTGCCATGGACTCCCGATCCGCAGGTCCTGGGTTCGATTCCCAGAAGGGAAACACAAAGTTGATATTTGAGAATTTATCACCTTGTGATTTTTTCCCCATTTTGGTTAGGACATTGCAGGCTGAATCACCTGATTGCCCGAAAAGAAAAAGATTTCGTGCTTCGGAGGGCACGTTAAGCCGTCAGTCCCGGTCGCTGTCTTTGATAGTGGTCGTTACTCAAACCATGTCAGAGGCCTGATAGTTGTGCTACAAGGCGGTTTAAAAACTCTGGCACCAGGGTTCATCGGGTCGATAGACTCGATACCCACTCGACAGTAGAAGATTAAACGAAGTGGAAAGTTGTAGGAACACTAAACGGATTCTGAAACAACAAAATGTTTAAATGTGGAATATTTAATTGCCTTCGTGATCTAGCGATCTGAACCATGTGCTCTCGATCCGGAGGTCCCGAGTTATATTCCCGGTAACAATGACTTTGTTATGTTGTTTCTAGTTTGGTTAGGACAATGCTGGTTGATCACCTGATTGTTCGAAAAGTAAGATTGATGACCATGCATGCTGTCGGATGGACATGTAAATAGTCGGTCCTGCGCCTGATTTTTTTCTGGTCGTGTCAGTCAGTCTGTCTCATTAAATAGATTAAAGGAATTGAGAGTGCACCTGTGTGTAGCGCAAACACTTGGGCACTAAAAACTAGTCCTGCGCAGCTGGCCGATCCCTGGGAGATTGGCCGCCATATCGAAAATCGGTGGGTGGACTATTATTTAATTTAATTTGTAATATCTTTATTGATAGACTGAAGATACTCTCGTAGATAAAGATTGTATAGTTTATGAAAGAGTACAAACTTAACTGAAACTTTGTAAGCTTGGTAGCTCTTCAGATTTTATTTAGTTAGAAAATTCGAGTCTGGCTTTGTGTAAATTCATATCTAGCTCCCTACGCCACGATGAGCGCCATAATTGAGTCTGTTTTGTAATAAAGAAATACCTACTAGCTTTTAGGCTCGTATTTTTAAAGCGATCTCAAACTTGAGAGCAATATGGATATTTGACAGGCCAGATTGTACTGAAATGACATTTCTGATACGAATTTAAACTCGCTGTCACTCTTGCTGCTGATTACAAATACGACCCTCAGTCTCGCAACTTCAGATGTGGTATTATTGCACGGGACTCAAAAATTTTCAAAAGATAGATATAGCCTCAACGAATTGCAATTGTCTCTTTGACCTTTGGGCTCTCGATCCATATAGGGTGTAAATGTACAAAAGTAAATTTGTATGGGAGGGCCATTTTTTTTTTCCTATTTCGTCCTATGTTCCTTCGGAAAAGTTGTTCAGTTTTATGGGTAGAATCCCACCCTAAAATGTGGTCAGCTATTTTTTTTTACTCACTGTATAGGTAAGTAGTAGGTTTGAATCAACGAACATGCAAAGTTGTTTTCTTTTTATTTTTATTAATGAGCCTGTGGTGTCCCACTGCAGGGCAAAAGCCTCTCTCCGTTCCTGCCACTTGTTGTAGTTGGAAGTTGATAATAATTATATTTTTGTGAATATTGGTAAGGCAAATACAAGGTTGTTTACGCTCTACCTATCCCATTAGGGATAGAGGCGTGATTATATGTATGTATGTAAATACAAGTTGTAGCTGGGGGTTCAGTGAAAATAAGCTGTCCTGACAGGTTGTCAAGTATGTAAGTACCTAACAGTGTTTCGAATTTTGCCGTTTTTTTTCTTTTGTAGGAAAAAGCTGGTCTGCTCCAGCAAGAGGACCAATTTCGTAGTACGGTGGCTGCTACAGCCAGCTGCATTGCAATAGCTACCACCTTATCTCCAGAACCTTGGTAAACTAAAATTTGTTACTTTCTTGCGCCTGGGCCTACTCGAGCTAATCAAGCTTCCCGACAAAAATGAGCAGTCCTAGCGGTTGTCAAGTACCTTATACTTTTAATTTTGCCTTTTGAAATTCGAATCCCTTTTTGTAAGCTGCTGTGCTCCGGCCTGAGGACTGATTTCGTGGTCCGCTGGCCTCCACAGCCGGCTGCGTCACAACAATGGCCGCCGGCCCGCGCCCGCGCACCCCGCCCCCAACATCCCATTGTTTTTGATTAATCACCCAGCGCATCTCGCCCGGTGAGAAACAACGGCAATTTCGATGTTCTTATTGTCGAAAGAGTACTGAGAGCCTTTAAAACGCACCAAATAATAAGATCTACTCAATATTAGAAAGAAGTCTCCAAGTTGTTCGTATATATAAAAAAGAGGTATTTTATTTAGTTCCATGCTGGCCTGGGAGCAATAGAATGTGCCAACTGTTTTTCCTCCCGGGCGTGCTGTAAAAACCAGCTAAGGGATCCGAAGGTTTCAGTGTATTGCAATTTAGGCGATGGGCTGACAACCTGTCACTACAACAATATGCCTACAAATTTAAATATCCCTCAAAACTTTGTCAGATGTGGCGTAGCGACCTTTGTTTAGGTCGTTTTCGCTCTGCCTACCCCATTAGGGATTAAGGCGCGATTATATATATAAATGTATTTTATTTATTTTTTATAAATGTCCCGATGAATTTCTGGAGTAAATATAGTTTTATTTTTACTACCTCTTACTGCGTTTAATCTCCTACGCTCTCCTAACTGATACCCAATGCGACACACATCCGGCAAAATCAAGAATGACGCAGGCGTCGCCAAGCGTCATGCCTTTTATTTACTGTATTTTGAAACAAACAGATCTGTTCTTAAAAATGTAATAAAACTTATTTAATTTATTTTTAAACTTATAAGACATGATCACCTTCTCCTTAGCATTATCCCGTATCTCACGGGGCAGCTACCTGATCTAGGGGATTGAACGAGGGTACTGGTTTTTACACAGAGCGACTGCCATTTAACCTCCGCAACCCAGAAGGGAAACCAGACCCAATCCTAGATTAGGTCAGAGTTTTTAAGCCGCCAATGCTTAGCACTGGCCTCTGACATGGCTTAACAACTAATATCTACGGTATTAAACGATATTAACCGGGACCAACGGCTTAACGTACCTTCTGAAGCGTACATATGAAATTCAAAAACCGAAATACACATTGGTACGTGGTGGGATTCGACCCACGACCTCCCCGCTCAGGAGGCAGCGGCCCTATCCACTACACCATCGGGCTCTCAATTCACTTATAAGACATGATGATAAACGGAAAAGATTCATACGTCGTGAAATATCGAATCTTATTTTATTATTGTGGGCGGTTTCCTCAATTCGTAAAATCACAAATAAAATGATTACAAAGTAAGAGATCAAGAAAATATTGCCTACAAAATCAGTAACAATCCATGTTACTGATTTTGTAGGCAATATTTTCTTCACCTCTATAAAATTTCGTAAATATATTTTCCTTCGCTCAGTAACCGTAAAGTAATAGACATACTGTTACCAGCAGCATTCATGATTTATATATTTCATAAAAGGCCTACTGCCTCCGTGGTCTAGCGGTCTGAATCATAGACTCTCGATCCGGAGATCCCGGGTTCGATTCCCGGCGAGGGACAATGACTTTGTGTTGTTTTTTCTAGTTTGGCTAGGACATTGCAGGCTAATCACCTGATTGTCTGAAAAGTAAGATGATCCATGCTGTCGGATGGGCATGTAAATAGTCGGTCCTGCGCCTGATTTCTCTCTGGTCGTGTCAGTCAATCTGTCCCATCAGAATAAGAGATTGAAGGAATAGAGGGTGCACTTGGGCGCAGTTGGCCGACCCCTGAGAGATCGGCCGCCATCATCGAAAATCGGTGGGAGGACTGTTATTATTATATATGACCTATTCTAATGACCTATTCTGGTGCACCTGTGTGTAGCGCAAACACTTGAGCACTAAAAACAAGTCCTGCGCAGTTGGCCAATCTCTGGGAGATTGACCGCTGTCACCGAAAATCGGTGGGAGGGCTATTATTAAAAGGCCTAAACCTAACTAAAGACTAGATATACGGAGTGTAAAACTGATGTGGGTTACTCAGTCAACGAAACTGAACAACTATCACCAGGAAAAAATGCTTTTTCATACAAATTGTCTGATCGAGGTGGTCATTTTGTACGGGATTTTTTTTCATTTCCTGAAATAAATTCCTGTCGCTTACACCGGGTATTTTTACAAATACTTACTGGTATTACCGGGTGTAAGGGACTGCGTCCCTCAAACTGATAGGGGTTGCTCAGTCAATAACACTGAACAGCTTTCACCAGGATCCTTTACAGGAAGTAAAAAAAAGGGCTTTCCCATACAAATTGGCCGTTTGAGGTGAACATTTTGTATGGAAAAGCAATTTTTTTTTCACATCCTGGTGAAAACTGTTCAGTATCATTGGCTGAGCAACCCCTATCAGTTTGCGGGACGCTGTCCCTTACACCCGGTATTACGTACAAATGCATACCTATTAGACGACGCCATCATGAATTTTTCAACAGCCTACTCGTAGTTCGCAATTACTAGCCCGTTCGAATGGCAATTTTCTCATTAATTACCATTGGTAGAAAATCGTTACCCAATACTTATAAAGCACACTAGAAAAATAATGCAAACCAATTGCAGTTATTGTATGACTACTACAGAACAACTTTTAAAAGACAAAAGCTTTTTTACTTCTTTATACTAGCGACCCGCCCCGGCTTCGCACGGAAATCATCAGTGTGTCTCTACTATATTATGCATGTATTATACTTATAAACCTTCCTCTTGAATCACTCTATCCATTAAAAAAAACCGCATTAAAATCCGTTACTTAGTTTTAAAGATCTAAGCATACATAGGGATATAGAGACAGAGAAAGCGACTTTGTTTTATACTATGTAGTGATTGTGAGTTAAAAGTTTAGTTTTCATTTTACTTTTTCAAACTTACTTCAATGGGCTTTCTCCGATAAACTTTTGGTAAGCTCTAAGCATATACTAAATATTCTGTGGTATAAGCAGGAAATGACGAATATTGCGTATTCACAGCAACATAAAGTAATCGACGAAGCGACTTTATGGAATTTCCACAGCGCGCCTAGTCTGCGATTACAAGTTCGAAAGCTCATTTTCTCATTCATTTCCTTTTCATTTCCTCCTAGCTTGATTACACAGTAATTGTGTGTTATGTGGTCTATGCAATGGTGTTGCAAACATATATATCTATGTAACTGCTTTGGTATGGATTATTGAAGAGCGAAAGGAAATAGACAGCTTTCACATATATTTTCACATGTATTTCTTTCCTGCCATATATTATAGGTAAGGTACCAAACCTTTAAAACTTTGTCAGTCGTGGCGAAACGACGTTTATTTAGGTCGTTTACGCTCTGTCTACCCCATAAAGGCGTGGCAGTATGTATGTATATATATACCAAACCAAGTACATACAAAGCACCGTGTAGTGTGCCTATTGAAGGAAAAAATATTTTTAATACGCGTTCAAAAGGGACGACTTATTGAAGCATTTATTTTCGGATTATCCTATTATTACTCCTTCACTGAGCCCTCACTGAAAGTAGAAAGGATCATAACAGAATTTATTTTATATTATAGAATTTATTTTATCGCCAGTAACTTCTGAAGCGATTGGAAGGAAAAGTCGGCTGCAGAAAATTATTTGCAGACTTTCCAGGGGTGTACAGTCTAAAAACTCTTTAGGGTTGCTCCAAACCAATGAGGTTTTCTGGGGTAATTGTTTTCAAATTCAAATTATTTAATCTGCTTATAAAGGATTTTTACGAACCATGCAAAATACATTATAGTTAAGAAGCGTAGGTAAGTAAATATTTTTTTTAATAGTACAAATTATTTATTGTAATCACTACATAGTATAAAACAAAGTCGCTTTCTCTGTCCCTATATCCCTATGTATGCATAAATCTTTAAAACTACACAAAGGATTTTGATGCAGTTTCATTTAATGGATAGAGTGATTCAAGAGGAAGGTTTATATCTATAATACATGCATAATATAGTAGAAAACTCTGATAATTTCCGTGCGATGCTGGGGCGGGTCGCTAGTAATATATAAAATTGAATAACAACTACTACCATGCTGGACTGGGAGCGAGACAAAAACATAGAATGCGCCAGCTTCATTTCCTCCTGGGCATGCTGTAAAAGTCAGCTAAGGAATCCGAGAGTTTCAGTATATTGCAATTTAGGCGATAGGCTGACAACCGGTCACTACAGCAATATACCTACAAATCTATCTTAAATAACCTATTGAACTTTGTCAGACGTCGCGGAACAACCTATGTATAGGTCGGTTACGCTCTGCCTACCCCAGTAGGGATAAAGGCGTGATTATATGTATGTAATGTGCCCCACTCCAGGACAAAGGCCTTCCTTCCCCTTCTCCTCTTTAGAGTTGTTAAACCATCTAATAGCATAGCTACTATACCTAGTTACCTTAGCCTCTGACATAATTTATGTAACCACCACTATAGCTTAACGTCCTCTCAAATATGAAATCTTTTTTCTTACAGACAATCTGGTAATTCAGCCTGCATTGTACAGTGATGAATTGACAGATATCAACTTTATGTTCTCCCCGTGGGAATCGAACCCATGACCTCCAGATCGGGAGCCCTTGGCTTAGACCACTAAACCACGGCAGTTACAAGTCGCCGTGTGACAGAAAGCTCGCGTAACATAAAAGAAGTTTATGGTCCGATAAAGACCTTTTGAAGGTTCTACAGAAGCCCTCTCACATTTTCCTTTACTGCTGCGTACAACATACTGCCTCCGTGGTCTAGTGGTTAGAGCCATGGGCTTACAATCCGAAGGTCCTGGGTTCGATTCCCAGGGGTTGGGTACACAAAAGTTGATATTATTAAATTTATCACTGTGAGGTTTTCCCCAGTTTGGTTAGGACATTGCAGGCTGAATCACCTAATTGTCCGAAAAGCAAAAGGATTCCATGCTTCAGAGGGCACGTTGTGCTGTCGGTCCCGGTCGCTATTTGTGATAGTGGTCGTTACTCAAAACCTTGTCAGAGGCCTAATAGCTGTGCTACTAGGCGGTTTAAAAACTCTGCCACCAGGATTAATCGGGTCGTTCGACTTAATAATCCACTCGCTAAGAAGAAATTCTGCGCAAATGACTCTGAAATCTGATGACGTCACACACCCGTATCTGTCTTCTCATAATGGCTCAAGGGTAATAGGCGTTTATTCACTAGACGGCGCATTCACGGCAACGGCACGGTAATGTCGACGGTAACGTGGAAGAGATAATGATAATGTATAAAAAAATAAAATCAATATGACGTGCTTTTTCACTTGCCGGCACGGCGGCGACGTCACGGTAACAGCCCGGAATTGATTCCTACAGGCATCGTTGCCGACCTGGCAAATTGTACCTATGTGTTTTGTATATGTACGATACGAAGCATGCGCGCGCGTGTGTGTGTGTGTGTGTGTTCAGCGTGGAACGAGACGGACGATACCGGCAACGATAATACCGTCGAGTGGAAAAACAGAGCCAGGGTATTATTGTAACCATATTCTCATCCTACCGTTGCCGTGACGTGGACGTTCCGTCTAGTGGAGAAACGCCTACAGTGATATAGTCGACTATTCATTTCTACAAAATTTCTGCGAGGGACTCGTAAACCCGTTTTACAATTTTGCCTGATGAATAACGTACGCGCTTTCTATGGTGGAATTTGCTTTATTATTTATCACAGGCGCTATAAATAATGAGTACGTAGAAACCTTAGCGCTATAGCACAGAATATATAATACTAGCTACCCGCCCCGGCTTCGCACGGAAATTATCAGTGTTTCTCTACTATATTATACATGTTTTATACATATAAACCTTCCTATTGAATCACTCTATCTACTAAAAGAAACCGCATTAAAATCCGTTGCTTAGTTTTAAAAATGTATGCATTCATAGGGATATAGGGACAGAGAAAGCGACTTTGTTTTATACTATTTAGTGATTATGGCTACAGAATCCACTTACATAAAAGACTTGAATATTCAAAGTTATTAAAAAATAAAACGATTTATTAGTTAATATCAAAAGAAAAGTAATTCAATTAAGTAGCTTCCAAGATCACTTTGTGATCAGTTCGTTCTTAATTTATTAAGTTTCTCCGTAGAAACAAGATATTAAACAAGCTTTATATCGTTTCTCATTGATTAGAATAATATTTTAAATGGTAAAAGTATTTTTTAATTTTAAACAATATTTTAATTACAAAATATAGCCAAATAAAATGCTTTTCTCTTAAAATTTTAGTGCTGATCAAATCCCATTGGAGTCGAGAAACAAAGGTTTAATCCTCTGCGAGTTTCACGAACTCAATGCAAGGCTCAAACAGTATTTAAATGTAATTTGAAGTGGATCTTTTAATCTCATCTCTGGAAGTATTACGCGCTTTCAATCGGCTGTTCAGAAGACTTGAAGGAGCGATTCTATTTCTTCTTCATATTGAGAGAGGGAAAAGTTTCAAAAGATTAATACTACTTTTGTCGTCTGGCTTTCATAATAAAGCTTCTCAATATTTTCCTTTAAGGTTTAACTTTATGCTCTCCGAAGCACAGAAACACCTTACCTTATCAGGTAATCTAGAGTTAGGTATAATACTGTTATTTCTTCTTTTTTAATTCTGTTATATACTGTTATTTAAAAAAAAACTCTGTCTTCTGCCAACGATTTCACTTCTTGATACGATTTGACATCCACCTTCTCTTTGATTTGGTCAAGGTAACTACGTCTCGTCTAAGGTTATTTCTTAACCAACCCAAAATTGAACCCACAACCGCTGGATCGAAAGCCTAAAACTTAGACTGTTAGACTCCCAAGACAGTTGGATTTTTTTTCCAAGAAGAGACAATTTAAATCAGAGGAAAGAACGATGTTATAAATAGCTTCGCGATGCACGATAGGACAGCAGTAAGGATGTTTTTAAAACCAATAATAAAATTAGCAATAAAAAATAAATAGGGAGTTAATTTGATTCTTTCAAAGTAGAAAGTGTCAGGAAAACCACAGTAGAACAAATTTTGTCCTCGCATTATAATAATATTTGTAAGTAGTATTATAGTTACTCTGTGATAATATCTTGTGACAGAATTTTAATGATGAAACAGAACTGTCCCCGTGGCACAGAATATATAATAGTACTACATACAGAATGGCCACTCACCTCCCCTCTCCAGACCGATATACGTCACACTCCGCGCCGTATTGTGGGTCACATTGTGCGTACGCTTTGCGGGCATGGCGCGCGCATGTTTCCCAGTGAAACGGAAATAGCAAAATTTTGTGTTCCAAAGATGGTTAGGTACTGTTCCGTGTACGGGGGTCTTTCTACTACAAGATATGACTCCAATATGAACTTTTTTACACTCCCAAATGATGAGAGACGGTTAGTAACTTCATGAAAACTATGCAACCTAAGCTATTTTAACTATTCAGTTACAGTGACCTACTTTAAAACGTTGGTTTAATCAAGAAACAGATTAATCAAGTGATGGTTATGACTGGTATAACAAAATTTGACAACCCTTATAACACGCACACAAACGCATGCCAAGTGCAACATGCCGTCTGTCGATTTATGATCAAAATGACATTGTAGTTAGGAGTGTCCGAGCTGTGCCCGTGGTCTACTAGTCTGAGCTATTGGCTCCTGATCCGGAAAGGAGATTATTGATAAGGAAAAAGGTGTTTTGAGTAATCGTTGAACATGCATAAAATGGAATTGAGAACAAACTACCTTTCTTTCACCATTATTTAGGCGTGTTGAATGGGTAACTAAAAAAAAACAAAACGTTTATCATAAAACTGATGACTAAAATTACTGTGGGTTTGCATTTAGAATCGAGTTAAAAATAAAGAAGTTATTGACTTTAGTAGTACAATACCCAAAGGTTGCCTGGAAGAAATTGCTACCTTAGCAATAAGGCCGCCTATGTTGTACTTGTCTTTTGTTGTTATCTGTTGTGTTGTATGATGTATTATTACGTGCAATAAAGTATTTTTATGTTATGTTTACTAAGGAGTGGCGTCAAAACCCCCTTTTAATTAAAAAAAGTGATTTTGACATTTCATAAAAAGTTGCTGATTCGACAAGTAGGAAACTATAAGCCAAAAATGGATATCCAAATATTGATTTCCATTTAGCTATTCTCGGGTCATTAATGATGTGTTCATAAGGGCGTTGGTGGAGGCCAATATTGTGCTTTGTGCCACCGTTCAATGATAGGGTGATTAATGGCCGTCGCTATATACGGGCTACTTCTTTGTTGTTCCGCAAATATTTGATCCGCCGGCGCCGACATCGCAATCGGCTCCTTTGATATCAATACGTTACCTATACAGGGTGTGACAGGGTGCCATATTTAGAAATGCGATTTTTAAACCACTGGTCATGATTAGATTATTATTTTATTTATCAGTTATAGCTGCCCAATGATGGATAGGGGATAGATGCAATACTAATAATAATAGTCTTCCCACCGATTTTCGGTGATGGCGGCCAATCTCGCAGAGATCGGCCAAATGCGTTGGACTAGTTTTTAGTGCCCAAGTGTTTGCACAGGTGCACTCTCTATTTCCTCAATCTCTTATTCTGATGGGACAGATTGACTGATACGACTAGAGAGAAATCAGGCGCAGGACCGACTAATTTACACGTCCGTCCGACAGCATAGATCATCTTACTTTTTGGACAATCAGGTGATCAGCCTGCAATGTCCTAACCAAAATGGAAACAACAACACAAAGTCACTGTCCCCCACCGGGAATGGAACCCATGACCTACGGATCGAGAGCCCATGGCTCAGACCGCTAGGCCACGGAGGCAGATGCAATACTAGACATGCTCGGTAGGCTATTGGCGAGCGGAGCAGTGCTAGGTAGTTGGTACATTTAAAGTGAACGCTGCTGACTGTTCCTTGACGACTTGTGTTATTTGGCTTTTACGGCACTTACATACATAATCACGCCTTTATCCCTAATGGGGTAGGCAGATAAAGTTTTCAGGGTTATTTAAGATAAATTTGTAAGTATATAGCTGTGGTGACAGGTTGTCAGCCCATCGTCTAAATTGAAATATACTGAAACCCTTGGATCTCTTAGCTGATTTTTACAGCATGCTTGAGAGGAAACGCAGCTGGCAAATTCTATGTTTTTCTCTCACGCCCAGTCCTGCCTGGAAGAATTTTACGGCATACGAGGGGTGGCTGATAAGTAATCTACCTAACTATGAAAGAAAAGACTTTGATGGCTAGTTTAATTTTTATTTTTCTATATAGTCTCCTGCAAGTGAAATACACTTATGACATTTGCAAATAAGTGACATCATGCCGTTATAATAGTAATTTTTATTTTGCTCGTCAAAATGGTCAGTCACAGCCTCTTTCATTTCTTCGTCCGTCGAAAATCTGCGTCCCCTCATTTTTTTCTTTAAATCTTTGAATAAGAAATAGTCACAGGGAGCCAGATCTGGACTATAAGGTGGATGGTTAATTTCTGTGAAGCCGTTTTTACTCAGGGCTGACCTCGCCGTTAAGGCTGTGTGTGCAGGAGCATTGTCTTGTAAAATCAGAACACCTTTGCTGAGTTTGCCTCTCCGCTTTTCTTTGATTTATTCACGAATCTGGTCAAGCAAGTTTGCATAATATTCAGCATTCATTGTTGTATTTTTAGGCAAATAATCTATCATCAAAATCCCTTCGACATCCCAAAATACGGTGGCCATTAGTTTTCCAGCCGACGGCCGAACCTTGAACTTCCTTGGCGGCTTTTCTCCTTTTTTCCATTGCATTGACTCTTGTTTGCTTTCCGGATCCCACTGGCGAATTCAAGTTTATAAGACAGTCTCTTCTTCTTTACCTTTGACCAGGTCTAGAAATGCCTGACAACATTCTACTCGCCTTTGTTTGTCAAAGGGGGTCAACATTCTAGGGACCCAACGCGCGCTCACCTTGGACATGCCCAAATGTTCGTGAATAATTTCATGAACTCGTTCCTTGCTAATGCCCACATCTCTGGCTATCTCCCACTGCTTGATTCGCCGATTTGCAAGAATCAGGTTCTTCACCTTTTCAACATTATCTGCGGTAACAGCAGAAATTGGCCTTCCACTACGTGTGTCGTCTTCCAGGCTCTCACGGCCATGTTTAAATTGCTTCGACCAAAACTTTATGACGAATTCAGAAGGACTTGAATCACCAAACACCTTTAACATGCGCTCTCTGATCTGCGTAGGCGTATTTCCTTCTTTACGTAGGAATTTAATCACTGCTCGATGCTCAAATTTCATCATTTTGCAATTTTCTTTCGACATGGTGAAATCAAAGCCGCGGCAAAAAAAACGAAAGCAAGCGAAAAAAAATAAGCGTCATAATTTTGAAAAAGGAATAAATATAGAATATGATTTTGCAATGGCCAGTTCGATTTTCAAAACTTTCTTTAACAAAGTAGATTTTATATCAGCCGCCTCGTAGGTGTGGAAAATTGTGGTAATGCTATTCTGACCCGGCACCCCGCATTTTGCGGGCTTCTGTCGGATGCTATTATCTCTAACTTGTAGCATAAAACTATTGAGGAGTGATTTTTCCAGTTGTGAGTGAGTTTTCAATTGACTTCTGCGTGTTGACGTGCTGTTGTTAATAAACACATACCAGGTGTAAGGGACAGCGTTCCGCAAACTGATAGGTGTTGCTCAGTCAACCACACTGAACAACCTGTCAGCAGGATTTTTTTCAGGAAGTAAAAAAAAGGCATTTCCATACAAAAGGTTCACCTCAGTCAGACAATTTGTATAGACAAGCCATTTTTTTTACTTTCTGAATAAAAATCCTGCTTATTGTTGTTTAGTGTCGTTGACTGAGCAACCCCTATCAGTTTGCAAGACACTGTCCCTTACACCTGGTATGTACTTTTAAATATCGTATCACGTTTTTAACACCTTGTATGACATGGCACACGATATCGTTGTGATCCCAAAGGGGAAACTTTATCACATATGTTGTTTGGGAGCACTATGGCCTCCTTTATATTTCACTACTTTCAAGCTTCCATGCTGGTTTGGGAGTGAGAGAAAAACATAGAATGTGCCAGCTGTATTTCCTCCCGAGCATGCTGTTAAAACCAGCTAAGGGATCCGAGGGCTTCAGTATATTGCAATTTAGGCGATGGGCTAACAACCTGTCACTACAGCAATATACATTATACATACAAATCCATCTTAAATAACCCTCAAAACTTTGTCAGATGTGGCGGAAGCGGAACGACCATTGTTTGGGTCGTTTGCGCTCTTCCTACCCCATTAGGGATAAAGGAATGTGTATATGTATGTATGTATATAAAAAATCTTGGGGGCTGGTTAGTTTCAACAGTTAACGCCTCACAGATGCTGATATAGTTGATAAGAACCAAAACACATATAATTATGTACTTTTCAGTATAGTATCACGTTTGTAACACCTTGTATGACATGGCACACGATATCATTGTGACCCCAAAGGGGAAACTTTATCACACATGTTGTTTGGGGGCACTATGGCCTCCTTTATATTTCACCCTGTCATCCATCACGTATCACATTTGATGGCGTAGATAGAGCTCGAGAGGAAACTCAATACATACTCATATTTTGTCTTGTTTTAATTGTAATTTAGGCGATCGGCTGACAACTTATCAATACAGCGATATAGCTTCAAATCTATCTTAAATAACTCTCAAAACTTTGTCACACGTGAAGGTACGACCTTTGTTTAAGTCCTTTACGCTCTGCCTTCCCCATTAGGGATAAAGGCGTGATCATTTGTACTTTTTAGTATAGTATCACGTTTTTAACACCTTGTATGACATGGCACACGATATCGTTGTGACCCCAAAGGGGAAACTTTATCACATATGTTGTTTGGGGGCACTATGGCCTCCTTTATATTTCACCCTGTCATCCATCATGTATCACATTTGATGGCGTAGATAGAGCTCGAGAGGAAACTCAATACTTACTCATATTTTGTCTCGTTTTAATTGTAATTTAGGCGATCGGCTAACAACTTTTCACTACAGCGACATAGCTTCAAATCTATCTTTAAAAAAAACACGATCACACACATAGCCCCCACTAGGATTCCCTGTATCGGGGTGCCATGGCCATACACAGAAACAAGCACAAAGAACACCCAGACCCAGAAAGAGACATTTAAACTCAACATTCAAATGTCTGCCCTGGCCGAGAGTCGAACCCGGGACCTTCTGCGTAGCAGGCAGGTACACTGCCAACTAGGCTGCGAGGGTCGTCATAACATTGTCAGGCGTGGCGGAACAACCTTTGTTTAGGTTGTTTACTCTCTGCCTTCCCCATTAGGAATAAAGGCATGTGTATATGTATGTATGTATATAAAAAATCTTGGGGGCTGCTTAGTTTCAACAGTTAATGTCTCACAGATGCTGATATAGTTGATAAGAACCAATACACATATATGTACTTTTTAGTATAGTATCACGTTTTTAACACCTTGTATGACATGGCACACGATATCGTTGTGATCCCAAAGGGGGAACTTTATCACATATGTTGTTTGGGGGCACTATGGCCTCCTTTATATTTCACCCTGTCATCCATCATGTATCTTTGATGGCGTAGATAGAGCTTGAGAGGAAACTCAATACTTACTCATATTTTGTCTTGTTTTAATTGGGCTGTAAATATTACATACATACATATAGTCACGCCTGTATACCTAATGGGGAAGGCAGAGCGTAAACGACCTAAACAAAGATCGTTTCGCCACGTCTGACAAAGTTTTGAGGGTTATTTAAGATAGATTTGTGGTATATTGCTGTAGTGATAGGTTATCAGCCCATCGCCTAAATTGCAATATTCTGAAACCCTCGGATCCCTTAGCTGATTTTTACAGCATGCCCAGTCCAGCATGGAACCATTAATATTGCACGTAATAAATTGGGTCGTTGCATTTCGTCAAGGTCACACCAACACACACATCAATCACGTCCGTGGTAGATAGAGCGTCCAAGGCGTAATGAAAACCGTTTTCACCATGCCTGGCTACTATAAGAAGGGCATTAAGATTTATATCATTTACATAATAACCACTAGTTTAGGTCGTTTGCGCTCTGCCTACCCCATTAGGGATAAAGGCGTGATTTTTTGTATGTATGTATAACCACCTGCCTTGTCATTTCCACATGCCCTAAGGTAGACTGGTAGATAATGCCATTGCCGTTAAGTCCGCCCATGTAACATTTTTTGTGCATAAAGTTAAAGAAAAATATAATAATAATAAGAACCTTCAGCAAACCGAAACTGAAAACAAATATGATCGCGTAGCCCGTGTATTGTACCTTAATACCTTCACCAGAACAGATACCTTCGCTAGGGTCATAATAACAATAACGCGAACGAAGCTGCGAAGGTGGACGTCTCCTGTGGTTCCCCAACGATTTATGGCTGCAACTTTATTTTGGCAGGGGCTTATATAGGGTGTCAAGGGATGGGGTTACACAGGATACATACGGGGTGTTAGGGACAGCATCCCGCAAACTGATAGGGGTAACTCAGTCAACGAAACTTCACAACATTCACCGGGAAATTCTTTTAGGAAGAGAAAAAATATATTGGCTTTTTCATACAAAATGTTCACCTCAATCAGACAATATGTATGGAAAAGCTATTTTTTTCCCTTCTGGAAATAAAAACCTGGTGGTAGTTGTTCAGTTTCGTTGACTGAGCAACCTCTATCAGTTTGCGGGACGCTGTCCCTTATTGTCCCCGTATTGTGTGTACTGCTACAGGTCATCACAGTTCATTGTAGTAACAGGAAGAAAAATTGCGAATAACGGCCACAGCGGCAATTTTTCTTTCTGTTACTACAACGACCTACGAATGGTTAATTTATAAGGTTCTAACTTATCTTAATTACTATAATTTGATTCTGTTGGACCGGCTTTTCGATTTACTGATTTTTTAGTGAATTATATTTTTTTTACTAATGGGGGAGCGAGAGAAAAACATAGAATGTGCCAGCTGCATTTCCTCCCGGGCATGCTGTAAAATCCAGCTAAGGGATCCGAGGGTTTCAGTATATTGTAATTTAGGCAATGGGGTGACAACCTGTCACTACAGCAATATACCTAGAATTCTATCTTAAATAACCCTCAAAACTTTGTCAGACGTGGCGGGGCGACCTTTGTTTGGGTCATTTGCGCTCTGCCTACCCCATTAGGGATAAAGGCGTGATTATATTTATGTATGTATTTGGGGCGTCACTTAGCTTGTATCGTTAATCTAAAATTAACCCCAAGGAGAGTCCTTTTTTTCTTTTGAACTTCTATATAACAAAAAGTGTTTCTGAAAATTTGAGAAATGCTTAGCACTGGCCTCAGACATGATTCCATGGTTTAACGACTAATATCTAAGGTATTAAACAATATAAATCATGACCAACGGCTTAACGTGCCTTCCGAAGCACGAAAAAATAGCCGAATAAACGTACATATGAAATTTGAAAACCGAAAAACACATTGATACGTGGTGGGATTCGAACCACGTCCTCCCCGCTCAGGAGTCAGCGGCCCTATCCACTACACCATCGGGCTCTCTCATCACTTCTGTTACCAAATAATTGAAGTTCTACCTAGTAGCTATACGGGGTGTAAGGGACGGCGTCCCACAAAGTGATAGGGGTTGCTCAGTCAACGGCAACACTGAACTACTTCCACCAGAAAATGTTTTCAGGAAGTGAAATAAAAAATTGGCATATTGTATGGCAAAGCCAATTTTAAATTTAATCACTAAATGCTATTACACTGTTTCTGAATATTTACTTGACAAATAAATATATAGACTAAAATAATTGCAATAACCGCTGTAAAACTGACATTAATTAATCTAATTTTTAAGAATCAATTTTAAATTTTATGTTTGATACTCTATTTTGAGAAAATGACTAATATTATCTTATTCTTATTTTATGTAATTTCTTTTTTTTCTTTTTTATAAAAACGTGACATACTTAGATTTTAAAATATTATTGTTATTTTTTAATAAGACAAAAATGTGCAATACCCTACCAGGGTTCATATAAGAACTATCCTAGTATTTAAGATCTTGTAAACACTATATGAATGCATGAATAAATGAATTATGAATTATGAAATTTTTACATCCTGAAAGAATTTCTTGGTGGAAATAGTTCAGTATGGTTGACTGAACAACATACATACATACATAAAATCACGCCTTTATCCCTTACGGGGTAAGCAGAGCGTTAAACGCCTCGTAAAAGGCGCTTTCGCCGCGTCTGACAATAATTGAGGGTAATTTTAGATTGTAATGTGTATTGCCATAGTGACAGGTTGTCAGCCCATCGCCTAAATTACAATACACTGTAACCCTCGAGTCCCTTTTGCTGTCTTCTACAGCATGCCCGGGAGGAAGGGCAGCTGGAACATTCTATGTTTTTCTATCTCTCCCAGTCCAGCATGGAAGTAACTGAACTGACTGAACAACCCTTATCAGTTTGTGGGATTCTGTCCCTTACACCCCATATATTATTTTTGTTACATCTTGTATAGAAAGGTATCTTTCCCACGTACAAACTTGACACCCATAAACTGCGTTATGGGATAAAACAATCTGCGCCGAATCCTCCACAACACAACACAACCGACTGAAGCTCCAAGAGATCGTAATAAAAAGTTATGTCGTCGAGATAAATGATGCCGCATTTTTGTTTTGATTCCGCTCTTTTGTTCAGCAGATATGGTGGAGAGAGGAGACGAATGATGACGAGTGGTACGTGACGCATTATTTATTTGTGAAAACGTTTTGGGTTTGTTTGATTTCGTCTGAAATCCTTTTGATTTCAGGCTAATGTTAAGCGATGTTTACTTCCATGGTGGACTGGGAGCGAGACAAAAACATACAATGCGCCAGGTGCATTTCCTCCTGGGCATGCTTTAAAAGTCAGCTAAGTGATCCGAGGGTTTCAGTATATTGTAATTTAGGCGATGGGCTGACAACCTGCCACTACAGCAATATACCTACAAATCTAACTTAAATAACCCTCAAAACTTTGTCAGACGTAGCGGGACGACCTTTGTTTTGGTCGTTTACGCTCTGCCTACCCCATTAGGGATAAAGGCGTGACTGTATGTATGTGTGTATGTATGTGTGTATGTATGTAAAGCGATGGTATGGTAGGTTTCGCAAATAACCATTTGAATTATTTGTGTAGGGCAGTAATACACAGGCGTCACTTACCTCTATATAAGGGCAGCAACACACAGACGTCACTTACTGCGCGCAAGGTTGCGCTCAACACGCTGTCAATGCTTTTTCCATTGCTTACAACACACATGCGTAGCGATGAACTCTACCTCGGCGAATCCCTCTGCGAGAACGCGCGCGTTGAGCTTAAGGTGACGCATGTGTGTAGTAAGCAATGGAAAAAGCATTGGCAGCATGTTGAGCACAACCTTGCGCGCAGTAAGTGACACAAGTGTTTAACTGCACTTAAAATACTGGAGTCCAGAGCCAAATTTGTGATTTTTTCCCCAGTTCGGTTAGGACATTGCAGGCTGAATCACCTGATTGTCCGAAAAAGCAAAATATTTCGTGCTTCGGAGTCGTTACTCAAACCATGTAAGAGGCCTGATAGTTGTGCTACTAGGCGGTTTAAAAACTCTGACACCAGGGTTCATCGGGTCGATAGAATCGATACACACTCGACAGAAGAAGAAGAAGAATGCCACTACTATCAAAGCTTATGGGATAATTTGATTAATTCAGATCCATTTCATATTATCTCATTCATCATCAATATTTTTATACCTAGACTAAGATCGAGCACTTTTTTTGCATTTATGTACACAAGCTTATATATAATTAATACAACGCAAGAACTTTTTATGTGTACCCACTGAATTAGAACCTCTCTCGTATAAATTACGTTATCATTCTTACTTTACAATAATAATGTTAACTCAGCTACCATTGATTTCAACTAGAACATTTTTTTTACTGTAAAACTAATGTTTAAAAGTGCCTTTAAAAAAAAGCTAGAACAACCCGTGTTACCTGTAAAGTGGTGGCAATGATTAATGCAGCCTTTATCCGCTCTATCCTGAAATGGAGTGCGAATTAAAAAAAAGTGTTGCTTTTTTAAGCCAAATTGTTTATACCGGGTGTAAGGGACAACGTCCCGCAAACTGATAGGGGTTGCTCAGTCAAAGACACTGAACAACTTTCACCAAGAAATTATTTCAAGAGATGATAAAAAAAATACTTTCCCATACTAAATGACCACCTCGATCAGATAATATGTATGGAAAACTATTTTTTTTTTAATTTTCTGAAAAAAATAACTTTCGGACTGTTGTTCAGTTTTTTTGACTGAGCAACCGCTATCAGTTTGCGGGACGTTGTCTCTTACACCCGGTATAAACAATTTAGCTTAAAAAAGCTGTCCCTTACACCCCGAATAATAATTTACATTGTCCGATAAAATTTGTGGTAGTTACTCCACAAGAAATTTGATTACTGGGCGTAATGAAAAGCTTCTTTATTACCGATAGGAGTTGCACATTCAACAAATGACATAAAAATAGAGTTCAAAAACTAAAACCCGACTACTTCTTCAGTCACCGAGAGCCCATGGCTCAGTCCGCTAGACCACGAAGGCAATTAATAATAATTCTACATTTAAACACTTTGTTGTTTCAGAATCCGTTTAGTGTTACTAAAACTTTCCACTTCGTTGAATCTTCTTCTGTCGAGTGGGTATCGAGTCTATGGACCCGATGAACCCTGGTGTCAGAGTTTTTAAACCGCCTAGTAGCACAACTATCAGGCCTCTGACATGGTTTAAGTAACGACTACTATCAAAGACAGCGACCGGGACCGACGGCTTAACGTGCCCTCCGAAGCACGAAATCTTTCTCTTTCGGACAATCAGGTGATTCAGCCTGAAATGTCCTAACCAATCTGGGAAAAAAATCACAAACTGATAAATTCTCAAATATCAACTTTGTGTTTCCCCCTAGGAATCGAACCCAGGACCTCCGGATCGGGAGTCCATGGCACTAGCCACTAGTTCACGGAGGCAGTTAACCCGACTACTGAAAAGTATGAAACAAGAAAATATTGTATTGTAAGACTGCATGGCGTAATCACCTTAGTCAATAAAAAGAATCGCGACGTACGAGTATGCCATCTCGCTCGCGCTCTGTCAGTTGGAAGGCCAGTGCGGGTCGGCCATTTGAATTGGTGTACGTTTTCTTAGTGCTCCTACAAAAAGTATATAGGAGGATAAATTTTTGTTGGAATTTACATTAAAATATTGTTGTACAAACCCGCAAGCCATCGTCTTATTATATTGGAGCCCAAGGAACAGATAAACATACATACCCACATACAAACATACATACTGGTCAAAATCATAACCCTCTTTTTTGATTTTCCGTAGTCGGGTAAAAACTGGCCAATTTTGACAAAGTTTTAGGATGATGCCCCTTACATCCTTAATAGAAGACAAATGCTTGATACACTGGTTTCCATCCATTGGAAAACACTTAAACCAATAATTATCCTCAGCAATTTTGAGCGTAACTTACACAAAACTTAAAATGTTTCCGATTCAAAATTAATTTCACTCGATTTCTCGAGATGAGCGATTGTTTAACATCTCCCCGTCTCTTTGTAATACTTGCAAATTATGTTGACTTAGTCCCAAAGACATCACAAACTTCCTTATTAAGAAATGGCAGTAGGAATAAAGTGGACTTCGTGGCCTAGTAGTGTGAGCCATGGGCTCGCGATACGGAGTTTGTGGGTTTGATTTTCACGTATGGAACACAAAGTTGGTATTCGTAAATTGCTGAATAATTTAATCCCTTTAGGCTCGTATTTAAAGCGATCTCAAGTTTGAGAGCAATATTAAGTATGAATTTGACAGGCCGTTTTGTACTGAAATGACATTTCTGATACAAACTCAAACTAGATGTCTGGCTCAAGTGCTGTTTATCGATATGGGCCTTAGATACTTTTTATGGCCTGGTGACCGCGAGATTTGGCATTTTTTTTACATAAATACTAGAATATTTTTGGATAGATATTGTTTATTTGTTCAGAAGTACCGTAAATTAGAACCACGAGTAAGTATACGAGTAGAATACAATACAAATATTCTTTAATGCACATAAACAACACATTGTACAGGAACAAACATTACAACACAAACAGAGTACAATTAGGCGGCCTTATTGCTACGGTAGCAATTTCTGCCAGGCAATCTTTCGGTAAAGGACGAGTTTTCTAATATTATGCGGGATAGGGCAGTTACTATTGTTCTAAATTTAAATAGAACACATAGACAATGTACATACATACATACATATAGTCACGCCTTTATCCCTAATGGGGTAGGCAGAGCATAAACGACTTAAACAAAGGTCGTTCCGCCACGTCTGACAAAGTTTTGAGGGTTATTTAGGATAGATTTGTAGGTATATTGCTGTAGTGACAGTTTGTCAGCCCATCGCCTAAATTGCAATATACTGAAACCCTCCGATCCCTTAGCTGTTTTTTACAGCATGCCCGGGAAGAAATGCAGCTAGCACATTCTATGTTTTTCTTTCGCTCCCAGTCCAGCATGGAAGAAACTACTACTGTACTTACGAGTACTGCAAAATTAGTCTGAAAGACATTGCGATCAGCCTTATTATGGACTGGCAGCAGAAAATAAGTGGGAATCCACCGCCTTGAGGTGGAAGGCGGCAATAGAACGACTCATTGTAATCAGGAGCGGCAAAGATAACTATTATAGAGCTGCGAGCTAATCACCCCGCTCCGAAGCCTCCCCACGTCTTAAGTGATGTAAATGAGGAAACTTTGGGATCGCAAACGGGCTTCGACTTCATCCCGCGACTTTGATCGACACTTCAAACTGCTGTACAGGTTAATGTATGAAGGAACAATATAGCAGAGTATGTGTGCATAATCTCTGATGTTCTAAACTTTGTTCCCAACTTATTTCATCAGAAGATTGGTGATCACGTTTATTGCTCAGTATACAGGAGGGATTCTTCCATGCTGGACTGGGAGTGAGAGAAAAACATAGAATGTGCCATCTGCATTTCCTCCCGGGCATGCTGTAAACACCATCGTAGGGATCCGAGGGTTTCTGTATATTGAAATTTAAGAGATGGACTGACAACCTGTCACTACAGCAATATACGTACAAATCTATCTTAAATAACCGTCAAAACTTTGTCAGACGTGGCGGAACGACCATTTGTTAGGTCGTTCACGCTCGTGTGCGTGATTATATGTATGTATAACCTTCGAGTCCCTTAGCTGGTATTACCTACAGCATGCCCAGGGGGAGATGAAACTAGCACATTCTATGTTTTTCTATCACTCCCTGTCCAGCATGAAAGAAATATAGGTACTTTTTATATCTCTTTAGAATAATTTAAATATTTTCTTTATCTTTGTGTTTATTTTCTTTGTCTTTATCCTTGTACCATTATTTAAAATTGCTGTATAATGTGAGCCCGATGGTGTAGTGACTACGGCCGCTGCCTCTTGAGCGGGAGGTCGTGGTTCGAATTTCACCACGTACCAATGTGTTTTCGGTTTTCGAATTTCATATGTACGTCTATTCGGCGCTTTTTCCGTGCTTCGAAAGGCACGTTAAGCCGTAGGTCCCGGTTAATATCGTTTAATAGCGTAGATATTAGTCGTTAAGCCATGTCAGAGGCCAAAGCTAAGCATTGGCGGCTTGAAAACTCTGACCTTATCTAGGATTGGGTCTGGTTTCCATTCTGGGTTGCGGAGGTCTCAATCATGCTGGGCGAGAGGCGCGCAAATTTGCATTGTCGCTAAATCTCTCCCAGCTTGTCAGCTGTGCAACAAGGGTCCCGGATATTGAGTCTCATACAGCCAACTGCTTAGACCTTCTGCTGACTACCGATCCAGACCGATACTCTGTGTCTGTTTCTGCCCCATTGGGCACCTCAGATCACTGTCTGGTGAAATCTGTATCAGTGTATTCACCACCCGATCAGGGCCCTTGTGGTAAAAGACGGGTGTGGCGATACAGGTCAGCAGAATGGGATGAGATGCGCCACTTCTTTGCTTCGTATCCTTGGCAGGACTGTTTTTCTTCAGCCGAATCGTCGAGCTGCGCGGATGCTATTACAGAAGTCATACGTCAGGGTATGGAGTATTTCATACCGTTCTCTGATGTTCCTACCGGTAGCAAAGCTCGCCCGTGGTTTAATGCTGACTGTAACTGCGCGGAATCGCAGAAACAGTCGGCATTCCTTGCTTGGGCTGATGCTCGTGCACGCAAAGCTCCGAATACTCGCGATCTGAAGAAAAACTATAACAAAGCCACCAAGTTAAGCAAAAAGGAATTACGCAGGGCTCGATTCGCCCACATAGGCCGAGTAGGCGCTAAGCTTGCTTCCTATCCGGCTGGCAGTAAAGCATTCTGGTCGCTTGCGAAAGCAGTGGAAACAAATTTCTGCCAGCCATCTTTACCGCCTCTGCAGAGACCTGATGGGTCGCTTGCTCATACTGCGGAGGAGAAAGCAAATCTTTTTGCCTCCTATTTTGCGGAAAGTTCGCGTCTTGATGCCGCAGGTAAAATACCACCCCCGTTACCTCGTGTCGACTGCTCTATGGCAGCCGTACGCATCCGGCAAAAAGAGGTCCTTAAAGCCATGCGAAATCTAGACGTGAATAAAGCAAGTGGCCCTGACGGTATCCCTGCAATCGTCCTGCGTAACTGTGCGCCTGAGTTGTCTCCGGTGTTGACACGCCTGTACCGCCTCTCACTTGAGACTGGTGTTGTTCCCAAATCGTGGAAGCTTGCAAATGTGCAACTTGTACCCAAAAAAGGTAGTCGAGCAGACCCTGTCAACTATAGACCCATATCGGTAACCTCTATACTCTGCAAGATTATGGAGCGTGTACTGAATAATCGGCTCCTGGCATACCTTGAGGATAATGATCTCCTTAACGATCACCAATACGGCTTCCGCCGAGGGCGATCGACGGGGGACCTCCTCGTGCATGCCACTCACTTATGGAGCGAGGCTATCGAGAGACATGGTGAAGCACTTGCCGTGTCTCTGGATATCTCCAAGGCCTTTGACAGGGTCTGGCACGCTAGCCTTACTGGCAAGCTTCCCGCCTACGGGTTACCCGCTGGCCTTTGCAACTGGATTTCGGACTTCTTGAGCGAACGATCCATACAAGTGGTCTTAGAAGGCTGCTCCTCCGGACAACAGGCTATTGATGCCGGAGTTCCTCAGGGTTCTGTCCTGTCTGCAACCTTATTCCTGCTGCATATCAACGACATGTTTACACCCGATACCTTTGGGTACGCTGATGACAGCACGGTTGTTGACAGATATCTGTCCAGTGCAAGGGCCAACAGTGAAACAATCCAGTCTTGTCGGGAGTCCATGGTGGATCGTCTGAACTCATCGCTAAGGGCGATATCCGAGTGGGGCGATGCCAATCTCGTCAAGTTCAACGCATCCAAAACCCAGGCGTGTCTATTCTCGACAAAACGGAGTCCTTTTAACCTGGCTCCAACTTTCCGGGATGTATCCGTACCGATTTCTGACCATCTTGAGCTTCTTGGTATGAGCCTTACGTCCGACTTGAACTTTGGACGTTACATTGAGTCTCTGGCCACAACAGCTGCCAAAAAACTTGGTATCCTCTCGAAGGTGAGGCGATACTTCACACCGGGTCAGCTATTGCAGTTGTACACAGCTCAAGTCCGATCGTGTATGGAGTACTGCTGCCACCTTTGGGACGGTTCAGCTAAATACCAGCTGGCTGCCTTAGACTCAATCGAGAAACGCGCTAAGAAGCTCATTGGAGACTCAGCACTGGTTGAGGCAAAACTACAGAACCTTGAGCACCGTCGCAGAGTGGCGTGCATGTCGGTATTTTACAGGATACATTTCGGGGAGTGCGCGTTAGCACTTCATGACCTTATACCCCCCTCCCCTTTCCATCTCCGGAGCACGAGGCGTGGACAGGGGTTCCACCCTTATGTCGTGGATATACCACAAATTCGCACGAAGCGGTTCGCTTCCACATTCTTAATGCGAACGGCTAAGGAGTGGAACTCCCTGCCGGCGGATCTGTTTCCGGAACAATATAACCTGGGCCTTTTCAAGGCGAGAGTGAATAGGCACTACATAGGTGAGTATGTTTCAACATAGTCCGCATCGTCACTTTCCACCAGGTGAGATGGCGGACAAATGCTCGCCTATATATATTAAAAAAAAAAAAAAAAAAAAAAAAAAAAAGATGGCAGTCACTCTATGTAAAACCTGTACCCACTTCCAATCCCCCCTAGATTAGGTAGGCGAGCTCGTGAGATACGGGATAAGGCAAGGGAGATGATGTTCAACTCTGCTATGTGTGTTAGTCTGCTCCGAACTTATTCCATCAGGATTAACCAACTTAAGGACGAACAGTGGCGCGACGGTGGCGCCATCAGTTTAAAATTAATTAAAATTGTGTCTCAAATACGATTATATTTGAGACACAATTTTATTACTTGTGAGGGCAGCACTGAGCTAATCGTTTCGCTTTAACGTAAGAACAGATCATGGGTGGCGCCCTCAATAGTAATAAATTAATTAACTCTAAATCTAAATATTTAAGGTTTAGCAGAAATCGCAAATAGTTCTCCATTTTATAACACATACTATTATAATTCATAATTAGTATTTAAGATTTATATTCCAAATGTGTTTTGTAATACAAATCTTACAAGCTTAGTTTGAATTATGATATAATGTATTTATAAAACATTCGGCAACTCACTTGTGGATTTGTTCGAGGTATTCACCTCGACGTTTCGATCCACATCTTCTTCAGGAGAGAAGAAAGTCACACTCCTCCGCGCATCAAGTGCAATTTTTGACTGCGATAGTGAACAATGAAGATAGAGTCAGTGTCGTGTGTTCAAACCTTTCTTTAAACGAAAATCTGTCTCAAATACAAGAACCAGCCCTAGCGCCGAATGCAGCGCCCCCTGTTATGTAGTCCCTCCTGAAGAAGATCCTCGTATAGGGTCGAAACGTCGAGGTGAATACCTCTATCAAACCCACAAGTGAGTTGCCGAAAATTTTATACATACATACATATAATCACGCCTTTATCCCTAACGGGGTAGGCAGAGCGTAAACGACCCAAACAAAGGTCGTTCCGCCGAAAATTTTATAAATATGAATAACATTCATTCATCGTTGAGTGAAAAAAAATATAATGTGAAGAATTACTTGCGATTTCCGATAACGTAACTTCATGTAACTATTCATGAAAATGTTTTGTATTTTAAACACGATATATTTAAAATTGGTGTCGCCACCGGCGCGCTACAGTTTACCCCTTAATGTCATGTATCTATAGCTATCGCTACATGAAAGCTACTTCACTGTCTACGTTATAGTTGTTTGTTTGCTGCAAATATTCTCTTTTAGTTGGGTAAAACTAGTTTGTGCAGTTGAGATAGATTTTGATTTGAATAATGAGGTGCTTAAGGAACGTCGGAAAATTCGTGTATTGTCTTTTGTCGAGTTAAATAATGAGTTAACCGGTATGAATAAAATCTTCCTGTTTTGTAAATACCTACCCAAATCTAAAACTGAAATTGTATTTTTTACAAATTATACTCTTCTTCTGTGCGAGTGGATTCTCTAGTCGAACAACGACCCGATGAACCCTAGTGTCAGAGTTTTCAAACCGCCTCGTAGCTCAGCTATTACGCCTTTGACATGGTTTTTGAGTAACGACCACTATCAAAGACAGCGGACCAGCACCAACAGCTTAGCGTGCATTCCGACGCACTGAATATTTTTTTATTTCGGACAATCAGGTAATTCTGCCTGCAATATCCTAACCAATCTGAGGAAAACTTCACAAAGTGATAAATTGACAAATATCAACTTTGTGTTCCCCCTGGGAATCAAACCCAGGAAATCCGGATCGTAAGACCAGGCTCTAACCACTAGACCACGGAGGCAGATATACAGATTATACTTTACCTGCCAAAGTAAAATTAACCTGCCAGTTATAAGCATAATAATAACCCACTTTTTGCCCAAGGCCAGCAATGTAGTGAAATTTTTTCGACGGCTGCTTAATAACTGAAATAGCATTTGCTAAAATCGCAAAATAATCCTCAAAAAAATGTCAGTTTACTGTTGCAGCAACAAAACAAATATTTTATTCCACGAGCTTTGATGTGCGTAAAAATGGAACATTTTTGCAACTGTACTACTAAAAATATTGGAAATTCCGTTTTCAGAATTATTATTGGGCTGATATGAAGCGAAGATGCTCTATCTTAATTTAATATTCGGATAGATATCAATCTTAGGGAAAATTAAGTCTATTATGTAAATTCTTTGTAAGGTTTGAAGAAAATGTTATTTTGATATGATATTCTGGCATACTCATAATTAATATACGTATTTAACTGTATTATATAAAAAATATGCGACTGATGAAAATCATAAGGTACTTCAATATTCCGCCTTCTATTCACATGTAAATTGTATAAACCAGAAGGGATCCCAAGGGCTACGATGGATTGCAATATTTGTAATGATCTGGAAACCCATCACTTATGCTGCTCGGGTACAAGAGAGAAGTCTTGACCTTCATCTTGACTCTATTCCCTTGATCTATCTCTTCTAAGATATAAACGTGGTTTTACTTATATTTTCTTTCTTCCAAGGTGGACTGGGAGTGAGAGAAAAACATAGAATGTTCCAGCTGCATGCCATCCCGGCCATGCTGTAAAAACCAGCTAAGGCATCCGAGGACTTCAGTATATTGCAATTCAGGCGATGGGCTGATAACCTGCCACTACAGTAATATACCTAAAAATCTTTCATAAATAACCCTCAAAACTTTGTCAGATGTGGTGGAACGACCTTGGTTTAGAGCGTTTATGCTTTGCCTACTCCATTAGTGATAAAGGCGTGAATATATGTATGTACGTATGTATATTTAAAGCTATCACTTTGTTATTGGGGCTGCTATAAGAAATTTCTTTGTAGAAATAAGCAGTGCCTGTTGTGCCTGAATTCCTCCTGTAATTGTTCTGCGTGTGTTCATGTGTACAATAAACTGTTAAATAAATAAATGAATTTACTTTTAAATGACAACACTGCCGCTGCCATCTCTACTACTAATAGTACCGTGTGGTGCCGGGTAAGAATAGCATCACCCCATAACTTCCCGTGAGTATCGTAAAAGGCAACTAAGGGATAAATCCAGGGATAGGCGGCAGCGTTCCCTGTGAATGGAAAACTTCTACTGCGCTCACCAACCCGCCTGCCAGGCGTGGTGAGTATGGCATATACCTCCAAATTTGGGGAGGCCCATGTCCAGCAGTGGGCTGTTGTGGCTGATGTTGGGTACTACGTACTAAGAAAGTATTACGAATGGGTGGCGTCGTAAAATGTAGTCGGCTTTCTTTTATCTCCCATCTGGGTACGTGGATTCAACAAGTAGCTGGTTAAAAGAACAACTTTAGCTTAGCAGTGTGTGGTAGATACATTAAACCTTTTAATGTCGCGTACATTCCATTCTTGGTGTACCTATCAAAGACGGTTTGAGTTTGTTTTTGTTTAGGAGTTTTTTTTTACTTCCATTGCTAAGTAACTAAGGCCCGAATTAATAATCAGCTATTGAGACTGACGGCGAGTTTGAGTGCGTATCAGAAATGTAATTTCCGTATAAAACGGTCTGTCAAATCCATACTTAATATTGCTCTCAATCTTATTTGACAATTTATTTATTTAACAATTTATTGTACAATAATACATCATAAAAACAGGACATACAACACAAAGACACAACAGATACTGCTTATTTCTAATAAGAAATTTCTTACAGCAGACCTACAGAAGTGTTTTTTTTAATGATACGCGGGTTAAATGTGCACAAAATTTTATACCTACTAATAAAATTATACTACTGTAAAATACTTATATAATCGCTTTATGAATACGAGCCTAAAATTTTTAAAACTGTTACCTAGCCAATGTACCCTTACATTGTCAGCGTCCCACAAACTGATATTGTTCAGTCAACGAAACTGAACAACTTTTACCAAAAGTTTATTTCAGGAAATGGAAATGGTTTAAAAAACTGTTGAATATTGGTCAACCCCTATCAGTTTGTCCCTTACACTTATACATAAAAAATATCACGACTTTATCCCTAATGGGGCATGCAGAGCGTAAACGAAACTATCAAAGACAGCGACCGGGACCGACGGCTTAACGTGCCCTCCGAAGCACGAAATCTTTTTCTTTTCAGACTATCAGGTGACTCAGCCTGCAATGTCCTGACCAAACTGGGGAAAAATTCACATAGTCATAAATTCTCAAATATCAACTTTGTGTTTCCCCCTGGGAATCGAATCCAGGACCTCCGGATCAGGAGTCCATAGCACTACCCACTAGACCACGTAGGCAGTAAAGTATACCTACTGCTCATTGTATATTCTGAAGCACGAATCATCAATATATTTTTTAATATTAGGCTCGTATTTATAAAGCGATCTCATAATTGAGACCAATATTATGTATGGATTTGACAGGCCATCATGTACTGAATTGACATTTCTGATACGAACTCAAACACGCTGTGAGTCTCAAGTGCTGATTATCATTACGGCCCTATGTCACTCATCCTCAAACAAGCCATTGCTAGTGGTTATAATATCAAACGAAGTCTCGCGGGCTTTAAATGTTTTCATCTTTTAATACATACATATACATATAATCACGCACTTATCCCTAATGGGGAAGGCAGAGCGTAAATAACCTAAACAAAAGGTCGTTCCGCCACGTCTGGTTTTGTTTTGAGGGTTATTTAAGATAGATTTGTAGGTATATTGCTGTAGTGATAGGTTGTCAGCCCATCGCCTAAATTACAATATACTGAGACTCTCGGATTCCATAGCTAGCTTTTATAGCCTACCCGGGAGGAAATGCAGCTGGCACATTCTTTGCTTTTCTCTCGTTTCCAGGCCAGCACGGATCTTTTGATTGTATTTGTAGTTCCCGACTGCGCGGAATCTTAAGGTGATTACTAACGGCAAATGGATGTTTTTAACAGATTATTTCTCCTAAAGGAATCATTGGCAAATAAAACATTTAAGAAATAAGTTCATGGCCATTGCAACATTTAAAAAAAATGTATGCTAAAAATATCTGGAAGTAAAGCTGTTTATATCACTAAATTTCTAAACTATTAGGAGCGCTTTCAAGGTTCCTTCGGGAAAATATCCAGTTTATGATTATCTAAAATCGCACAAAGCTTTTTTTAATCCGACTCGTAGGTTTTTATAGAATTAGCTTTGTTGTGCGTTTTTCGCATCTTTTTGACGCGGCCGTGGACGTAACCGCCACGCCGTAGCGTGAGCTAATTTGAACGATATTCTAAGGTATAACGGGCCATGGTTGCATATCTTGAAATCAACCTGCTTATCTGCCGGCAGGATAGACCTTAATGAAACTCGCGGCAATTGAGAACAATTTTGCTTGATAAAGCATTTTGCATCTGACTTGGCCTAATGAGTATTTTGAACACATTCAAACATACTTAAACCACAACCACCCCAGTAGCCTTTGTCGGGCAGGCAGAGCATCAACACATCAATAGATAAAATAACTTTATTCAAAGGTTAGTGCGGAACGAATAAATATGATGAGAAATTAAAAATAAATGCACTAATTTTATACGAATTTTCTACATATTTTTTTTTGGAATTTATCGAAAATTATAATCCAAATTGTATTTGCACAAGTTAGAAGTTAGCGCATAATACTAACAGTCAGTCTACGTAACACGAATCACGGAGTCAAATAACTAGTTACCCTTAGAGTTACCCTACCAAATAGCGTAGTCACTGAAGTTAACGAAAGCGCCCAAGTATAATGGTATCTGCATTTAAAACTTTGGGTAAGGTCGCCCATGGGCCATTACACAGGTCCTGGCCTGGCTAATAGCGCCCCCAACTTGGGTCTGATAAATCAGGGTAATGGGCTTAACTTATGACCACAATTCAATATCCTCTACCGTAATGGATACTAGGTAAACAATTAAAAGTTTAAAACCGCTTTCCGTTGCGCTATCTAAGCACTTAGTGCTACTAGTGGTGCCTAGTACCGCAACCTTGTTATAACCTTATAGGACGTTCCTCAAATATCATTAGGTTATTGTTTTAGGCCCGTATTTATAATCCGCACTTGAGATTGACAGCGAATATGAATACGTATTAGAAATGTAATTTTAGTCCAAAATGGCTTGTCAAATCCATACTTAATATTGCTCTCAATCTTGAGATAGCTTTACAAACACGAGAGTGGTATAAGATAACATCATATAGGTATATCAATTCATTGAATACGTGAAATATTATAAATAAAGCTTGTGTTAGATACAAACTCAGCATTCATAGATTCCTCAAAAGTGTTTCTTAATTTTAGTAAAGCGTGGTCGACTAAGTAAACATCATCTCTCTAGCCTTATCCCGTATCTCACGGGGTCGGCTTCCTAATTTAGGGGATTGAACGAGGGTACTGGTTTTTACACAGAGCGACTGCCATCTGACCTCCGCAACCCAGAAGGGAAACCAGACCCAATCCTAGATTAGGTCAGAGTTTTCAAGCCGCCAATGCGTAGCATTGGCCTCTGATGTGGCTTAACGACTAATATCTACGGTATTAAACGATATTAACCGGGACCAACGGCTTAACGTGCCTTCCGAAGCACGGAAAAAGCACCGAATAAACGTACATATGAAATTCGAAAACCGAAAAACACATTGGTACGCGGTGGGGTTCGAACCACGACCTCCCGCTCAGAAGGCAGCGGCCCTATCCACTACACCATCGGGCTCATATGGTCGACTAAGTAAACCTACGATAATATTTCTTTGCGAATAGTTTTTTTTGCCAAAAAATTACTGTTAAATATAACAAGTATGTACAATTTTATATTATGTCAGCATTGTAAATCAAAGATTTTACTATAAAACACAAATATGTAGTGAATGTCTGTGAGCATTTAGGTAAGTTGTGTGCGGATTGTTTTCAATGCTGTATGTCTTTGGAGACATATCGACCGCAATGTAAAACGTCCTGAGAGCAAAATGTCCGCAATTTAAAAGATATGCAAGTTTTCAAAGCAAAATAATCTTATTACTGAACGTTCGCAATAAAAACGGGCTGAGAGCAGATAATCCGCAATTTTAAAACGTATGCGTATACGCATTTTAAAACGTACGCGTATACCAACTAAGTAAAGGTTAAAATTCAAAATGAAATTAAAATCGAAATCAAAATAAAACTAAAAGTAAAATTAAAACATCAACCATCCAGTATTCCATACCAGTCAGTATTCAGTTCATAATAGTATACAAAATTTGATTTAACGTAATTTTCTGTGTAAAATCTATTGCGTTATTGACTATAATAATTGAGGACGTCTTGCTTGTTGGTCGTCTTGAACAGTGGTCAAATTGGTCAAAGGGTCATTATGACAAGAGTACAAACTAAACCAAAGGGCATTTAGCTTTAAAGACACTACACTCCGAGATGGTTCCGCAAAGTTCAAAATTGTTCTACGTAAATCACCAAAGTCGAAGGAGATTTATAAACTATCTCACAAGAGCGACAACAGGTAATTCAGCCTGCAATGTCCTAACCAAACTGGGCAAAATCTCACAAAGTGATAAATTGACAAATATCAACTTTTGTGTTTCCCCCCTTGGGAATCGAAGCCAGGACCTTCGGATCGTAAGCCAATGGCTCTGATCACTAGACCACAGAGGCAGTTGCAGAGCTATGTAACCCCTATAATAAGTTCACTAAAAAGAAGACAGATGCCCGTTGTAATTAGTACTTAAGTGCTAAAGAATAAAAGTTAGGCAAAGTTCTGCAAATGCTCCAATTTAGCAAACCTGAAAGAGATTTACAAAGTTTCAACAATGAATGGCCTTTATTGTAACAAATTTCTTTAAAACCGTGCAACAATAGCCACAAATTAATTTATAAACTTTTACTGCGGAGATAAAGGAACGTTTACTTACAGTCTGTAAATCGCAAAGAAATTTGCAGCAATTTCCATTATTTTAAAGAAAATTTTCATTAAGATTTATCGGCTCGAATATTGAACACCTTGTTGCTGTAAATTAATGAGGAAACAAGTTTACAAAAAGTGCAATAAACTTCGTTACGGAAGCTTAATTTCCGGCTCGGCTCGAAGAGGCTGACATTAATCAAGCTGAATCGCTCTCAACTCTCGCTTTTCATTACAGATGCCGAGCAGACGGGATTACCATCACAATCAAACGACGGAATGATTCAATGCTGCGCAAATACCTTTGATATTATAACATCAGGAGATGTCAAATAAAGTACTTATAGCATAAATTTATGCAGTATATCAAAATTTGGTATGTCAAATATTAGTAAACATAGAGTATATGAAAGAAAGAAAATAATAAATTTATTTCTGGTAGGACTCGAACCTGCGTCTCTGGAATGCCGGTCCATTACTCTACCAACTGAGCTACAGAAACGGTAGCGGGAATAACGAGTTTATCATAGTCTTTTTTATTCACACGTCATAGCGACGTTTAGCGACATCTAGCCGTGTAGTTAAGAACTACGTAGGGCTTGACCAGTCCAAATTAAGATTGGAATTCAAGCCAATAATGATAAAAATTGCATTTTGAGTGCTAAAAATCCTCAAAAGATAATATTGAGTATAAGAGTGATTGTCAAATAAAACGATTTTCTCAAACTCCCTGTCACGGTCGCCATTAAGTATTAGGGATACGGGACGAGAGGTAGTACATACATACATACATAATAACATACTGTAGTGACAGGTTGTCAGCCCATCGCCTAAATTACAATATACTGAAACCCTCGGATCCCTTAGCTGGTTTTTACATACCCGGGAGGAAATGCAGCTGGCACATTCTATGTTTTTCTCTCGCTCCCAGGCCAGCATGGAAGAAAAAAAAGGATAGTACTATATAATTATTATTTTTGTTGTATCGTAGGTACAAATTGTATCAAAAAAGGTGAAGCAAAATCGACTGTATACAGAATCGCATGGAAAAATAAGGATATTCTAATGCTCTCATTATTTTCAAATATACGGATACAAGAAGCCATAATGACGTAGAAAACTGCGGTGAGTGTGTTGCAAGCACATTTTTAAGGCCCGTAATTATAATCCGCTCTTGAGATTTACAGCCAGTTCGAGTTCGTATCAGAAATTACATTTTAGTACAAAATGGTTTGTCAAATCTATACTTAATATTGCCTTCAATCTAAAGATAACTTTACAAATACGAGCCTAAGCTACCTTAAGACCAATAACGCTTCTTAACCGTAAAAAGTATCTAAAATACTCCGCATTTTAAAAAGGAAAACCACAATGCGACCCACGACGGCTTTTGAATAAAAATTGTCTGCCAAAACAAGTGACGACGTAATCAAACCATTTGCATCACTTTTCCTTAAATGTTATATAAGGACAAATAACGTCTTTGATAACTTTCATTAAAAGCTTTTAATGTTGTCGGCTTTATTTTGGCCGCGCTCTTAAACAAGATACTTACATTTCTGACATTTTTTCGCGAAGAAATCGTACCTAGCCACATTTTTATTTATTCCTTTGTAGTGTTTCTTTTCTTTTGAAAACGTTTTATTTTTCTTATTTTTTTTTAAATAAGGCAGGTAAAGCGCATGGCAAATAGGAAGCAGAGGGTGAGGCGGCGGTTTTATAGAAAACTAGTGATCCGCCCCGGCTTCGCACGGAAATCATCAGTGTTTCTCCACTATATTCTGCATTTATTATACATATAAACCTTCCTCTTGAATCACTCTATCTATTAAAAGTAACAGCATCAAAATCCGTTGTGTTGTTTTAAAGATCTAAGCATACATAGGGATATAGGGACAGAGAAAGCGACTTTGTTTTATACTATGTAGTGATGATAACGTCTGCCCAGCGCAGCTTGATTTGAAGTTGCATTGCGTGGACGTAAATTTCTATTCAAATACGGCCTCGGCCACCTTTTGCCCTCACCGCTTCAAATTTGCCATACGGCTAAAGTGTATGCTTTCTGCATTACCTGGATATTATCCTTTCTATACACAACTAATCCGATAATTAGACTTAGATCAAAGATCGAAATTTGTAACCATATTTTAGGAAGACGTATCAATAGGTAAGGTGGGTTATTGTCACTGATTTGAGAAATCGCTACCGCTCCCAGCTTTTACTCTTCTGTGGTTAATGAAGCAAAAGGAAATCACATGCGATGAGAATAGCCTGTTCTCTGCACCATAGCTTTTTTTCCACATACATACATACATACATAAATCACGCCTTTATCCCTTACGGGGTAGGCAGAGCGTTTAACGCCTCGTAAAAGGCGCTTTCGCCACGTCTGACAAAAATTAAGGGGACTATTTTAGATTGTAATATGTATTGCTTTTTTTCCATATATTATTTATTTCATACAAAATGGGAATGTTTGTTCTGTATAATTATAATCCAATATAAATCACAAATATCCCAATTTTTTTTTTATCTCTAATAAAAAATTGAATATGCCAGCTGCATTTCCTCCCGGGCATGCTGTAAAATCCAGCTAAGGGAACCGAGGGTTTTACATACATACATACATATAATCACGCCTTTATCCCTTATGGGGTAGGCAGAGCGTAAACGACCCAAACAAAGGTCATTCCGCCACGTCTGACAAAGTTTTGAGGGTTATTTAAGATAGAATTCTGGGTATATTGCTCTAGTGACAGGTTGTCAGCCCATCGCCTAAATTACAATATACTGAAACCCTCGGATCCCTTAGATGGATCTTACAGCATGCCCGGGAGGAAATGCAGCTGGCGCATTCTATGTTTTTCTCTCGCTCCCAGACCAGCATGGAAGTAAGCTGGCACATTCTATGTTTTTCTCTCGCTCCCAGACCAGCATGGAAGTAAGGGTTTTAGTATATTGTAATTTATGCGATATGCTGACAACATGTCACTATAGCAGTACACCTACAAATCAATCTTAAATAATCCTCAAAATTCTGTCAGACGTGGCGGAATGACCTTTGTTTAGGTCGTTTACGCTCTTCTTACCCCATTAGGGATGAACGCGTAATTATACGATGTAATAAAAAATAAACGTTCTTGACATTGAATAACCATGATCATCAGATTACTCCTGATGAAATAAATTTGGAACAGAGTTTAGAATAGCAGACATTATATTCTCATACTCTCATGTGGTGGGTGGTACATTGTTCCTTCATACATTAACCTGTACAGCAGTTTGAAGTGTCGATCAAAGTCGCGGGATGAAGTCGAAGCCCGTTTGCGATCCCAAAGTTTCCTCATTTACATCACTTAAGACGTGGGAGGCTTCGGAGCGGGGTGATTAGCTCGCAGCTCTATAATAGTTATTTTTGCCGCTCCTGATTACAATAAGTCGTTTTATTGCCGCCTTCCACCTTAAGGCGGTGGATTCCTCTCTTTAATTTCTGCTGCCAGTCCATAATAAGGAAATTAGCAATGTCTTTTTGGCTATTTCTGCAGGTCCGCTCCGAGACGATGAAGGTTCCTCAAGTGTTTATTTTTAGATACAAGATGCCTTCAGCAAGTCATGGCCGGTAGAAGCACAAAATAGGGAGTCTTGGAGGGAGCGGAGGGAGCGGAGTTTGCCCAGCAGTGGGACATATAACGTCTATATAAGATGAGATAAGACACAAATATTTTTGCAGTTTACAAACATGATCAATTTTACTTAGTTTTGATGACAAAGCGTAAACAATTAACCGATAAAACTTTGTTGACCCTATTAATGGTATTTGGTTGGTCCTTGGTTGCTTGTACCTGATTAATAAAGACAGCTTTTTACGTAAAGTCATTCCTTTATCCCTAATGGGGTAGGCAGAGCGTAAAAGACCTAAACAAAGGTCGTTCCGCCACGTCTGACAAAGTTTGATTTAAGATAGATCTGTAGGTATATTGCTGTAGTGACAGATTGTCAGCCCGTCACTTAAATTACAATATACTGAAACCCTCGGATCCCTTAGCTGACTTTTACAGCATGCCCGGGAGGAAATGCAGCTAGCTTTTTCTATGTTTTGCTCTCGCTCCCAGTCCAGCATGGAAGTAACTTTTTGTTGCTGGAAAAAATCTCTTTACCTTAGTCACTTCCCACGTGAAAATGCCAAGCGGACACTCAGTGAATTACAATATCTATTGGAACAGAAAAGTCTAGACAAACGCTTTTATAGAGTGTGCTAGTTCAATAGAGAGCAAATTTATGGCCCACGTTTTTTAAAAAAAAGTGCGCAGTTGATAGGTTCAATTCAAATTAACCGAGTGTGAAATAGGTGAAATTTTTTATAACCACCCCTTTTCTTTATATGCTTTATTTTTTATGTGTAAGTATATTTCAATGAGTGCGTTTTTTTTATTACACACACATGAATTACGCCTTTATTCCTAATGGGGTAGGCAGACCTAAAAAAACTCGTTCTACAATGTCTGACATGTTTTTTTCAGTGATTTTCACAGACAGCAGTAATTTCATACAGATCTGTATATGTAATGATGAAGTGACAGGTTGTCAGCCCATCGCCTAAATGACAATACATAGCATGCCCAGGAGGAGATACAGCTGGCACATTCTATGTTATTCTATCGCTTGCTGTGCAGCATGTAATATGGATTGATTTATTTTCTATGTACCTATTTAAACGTATTTTGATTTAATTCATTACATAATTTATTGTCTTTTCGAATTTAATTCTTTTTCTTGCTATGGCCTCAGCTTAGCTGCTTAGCTGGGTATGGTCCTCAAATTCTGTGAAAGGTCCTAGATTTTAATTCCCTCTTGCATTTGAATTTGGTTTATCTCTCTCTAGTTTCATAGATGTATCGGCAAAAGCATTTGAATAAATACATGTCTCTTCCTATTTCCTACAATTTTCAGCAAACTCTACACGTTAGCATAATAAACTATATAAATAATCACAATAGACTCGCTATTTCATTTGTCACAGCGAAAAAACTCCGAAAAGCTCACAGCGCGGCAACATTTTGAAAATGTTTGCCGTGAAAATACAGGTTTAAATGGCTTGTCCAAACTAATGGGTGAGTGATGGATGCAGGCACTCATATTCTATCCACTGTTTCCGCGTCGGCTCGTCGGCTAACGAGTCACTATTATTGCTTTAACGGACAATATTTTTAACAGTATTACCTCCATGCTGGCCTGGTAGCGAGAGAAAAACAGTATGCCAGCTGCATTTTCTCCCGGACATGCTGTAAAAACCAGGTAAGGGATGCGACGTTTCAGAATATTGTAATTTAAGCGATGGGAAGACAACCTGTCACTCTCTTGCAATGGTCTCACTTCCGTAGGTCAGCTGGAAGAAATTTCTTTGTCGAAATAAGCTGTGCCTGTTTTGTCGTCATTTTTTATGTATTATCATTTTCATGTAACTTGTGTACAATAAACAATAAATGAAATAAGTAAATACAGCATAATACCTACATATCTATTTTAAATAACCCTCAATACTTTGTCCGACGTGGCGGAACGACTTTTGTTTAGGTCGTTTACGCTCTGTCTACAACGTAAGTGATAAAGAAGTGATTATATGTATGTATATACGTACATTTAACAGTGAATGTGCTAGGTAGTCACTTGATGGTGATCATGGACTTCAGTGGCTGCGTACCATTATTTTAAAGCAGTGTTACTTCCATGCTGGACTGGGAGAGATAGAAAAACATAGAATGTTCCAGCTGCCCTTCCTCCCGGGCATGCTGTTGAAGTCAGCAAAAGGGACTCGAGGGTTACAGTGTATTGTAATTTAGGCGATGGGCTGACAACCTGTCACTATAGCAATACATATTACAATCTAAAATTGCCCTCAATTTTGTCAGACGTGGCGAAAGCGCCTTTTACGAGGCGTTAAACGCTCTGCCTACCCCTTAAGGGATAAAGGCGTGATTTATGTATGTATGTATGTTGAAAATTGTATTTTCAAAACGGCACAGTGGCACAAACTGATCCGACCTTTATTTTCTTCGGATTTAACTTTTCTTCCTTTTCTTCACATCGAATGATCCTATGAACCGTTACATCTCCTACATCATTTAGTATAGTTTATGGGACGACCTCTATGAGAAATCGGGTGACCAAAGCACGAATCATCTTCATTTTTAGAAGATCGGCAGTACTGGTTAAGTTACAGACATTTAAAAAAAAATCTCAGTCACTTCCTTAGATTTAGGCCTAATGATTTTTTTGAAGTAATGAATTGAGGAGCAAATAGTACCCCGGAGTTACTATCGAAATTTTTGCCAATAGTGGCCGTTTTTAACAATAATTTCGATAGTAACTGCCCGGTACTATTTGCTCCTCACTTCATTACGTCTAAAAAAAACCATAGGCCTAAATCTAAGAAAGTGACAGAGAAATGTTTTGAAAATGTCTATATTTTGCGAGTAATGATCGCTCGCGGTGAGGCCTCTTAAATTAAACTGACGGTTGTTTGTCCGTTAAAACTTGTACTTTGCTTTGTTATAAACAGAGAGGAGTTTCAAAGTTATTTAATAATCGGCCGAAATCATAAACATTGACGTCATTGTCCAGTATTTTCATGCAGGAAACCCGCGGCTTTTGCGTGAGGCCGTAATTTCATCACAAAATTGTTCGCGGTAAGTAGATCTATTATTTATTTATAAGTGGCAACTGTTTGTAATAGGTTTATTTGAGCAAGCGACAGCGTTGACTGATAGTGTGGCCCTGATGTGGGTAATAAATAGCACAGATTACTTATGTGGTAATAGCAAAGAAAATACTTCGCCGTAACTGCCTTCGTAGTCTAGTGCTCTGAGCTATGGGCTCTTGATCCGGAGGTCCTGGGTTCGATTCGAACACAAAGTTGATATTTGTCACTTGATGAGGTTTTTCTCAGTTTGGCTCGGACATTGCAGGCTGAGTCACCTGAAAGTCAGAAAAAAAATGATTCCGTGCTTTTCAGGGCTCGTTAAGCCGTCAGTCCCGGTTGCTGTCTTTGATAGTGGTCATTATTCAAACCATGTCAGAGGCCTAATAGCTGTGCTACAAGGCAATATGAAAACTCTGACACCAGGGTTCATCGGGTCTTTCGACTCGAGAATCCACTAGCTAAAAAGAAGCGAAGAAAACATAATATTAGGTAATAGCTACCTTGCTATTCAGTTTCATGTATCACAGACTAATAATGAAAGTGATTACTTTGACCAATAAGATTTTAGCACGCTTTAATCAGTGTGAGGAAGAATAGCATGACCCTATTTCTGAGACTAAACGATGTGAAGAAAGTCTAGCTAGCCAAAATCTCCCACGAGTACAAACATACCTACATCCAAAAATATCCAAAACAATTGCGGTCAAAGCGATTGAAGTTAATCAAGGTTATATTAAAATACTTCCATGCCGGCATGGGTGCGAAAAAAACATAGAATGATGTACCAGCCGCTTTTCCTCCCGGGCATGCTGTAAAAACCAGCTAACGGATCCGAGCCTTTTAGTATATTGCAATTTAGACGATGGGTCATGTCACTACAGAAATATACCTAAAAATCTATCTTAAATAACCCTCAAAACTTTGTTAAATCAAGGCGTGATTATAAGTATGTATAATAATACTTGGTACTAAAAGGTTGACAGAAAATATACTTCATGCAAAGATTACAAATAAAAAAACATAACGGACTATTTATTGTTAAGCTGTGTTGGTTGAACTTTGAACTATAATATAATATTCAGTTCTATGAAATATATTCTTCCTAAAATGGATCAAGCTAAAGAGCAAACACGTGCACATTAAATAAAAAGAAGTTCTAAAATGGTAGGGGCACCACCATTTATACTAAAATATCTATGTAAATCTTTTTTTATATAGGTCAGATATTTCGGACACATTACAAATATCATTGAAAACATTTTTGAATACCGCACACAGTGTGGAGTGGGATTAACCATGGTATTCAGTAAAGCTTTTAAGTTTGAAATGCCGGCAGGGTCTCGAATTTGCCGTCCATTCCGGTTTGTTCGGGGGTGTCTATGTGTATGTATACGTACATATGTATATATAGTCTGTATGTATAGACTTATCTTCTATCGGCCTATTATACGCCTACTGCCTATACACAAGTAGAAAGAGTAGTGTCTATACTTGCGTCGAGTTTCAAAGATTTTTGGTCGATAGCTTTAAGGTAAAAATATATATATACATACATACATACATAAAATCACGCCTTTATCCCTTACGGGGTAGGCAGAGCGTTAAACGCCTCGTAAAAGGCGCTTTCGCCGCGTCTGACAAAAATTGAGGGCAATTTTAAATTGTAATGTGTATTGCTAATGTGTAGTGACAGGTTGTCAGCCCATCGCCTAAATTACAATACACTGTAACCCTCGAGTCCCTTTTGCTGTCTTCTACAGCATGCCCGGGAGGAAGGGCAGCTGGAACATTCTATGTTTTTCTATCTCTCCCAGTCCAGTATGGAAGAAAAAAATATTATTATTTAGTGAGTTAAAAATATATTAACTCACTAAAACCACAATTAATCGAAAAACCGGTCCAACAGTCTCAAATAATAGTAAATAAGATACTTAAGAACCTTATAAATAAGCGATTCTTAGTTAGTTGTAGTAACAGGTAGAAAAATTCCCGTTGTTGGCCGTTATTCGCAATTTTTCTTCCTGATACTACAACAAACTATGCTATAGTGACAGGTTATCAGTCCATCACCTAAATTACAATACACTTTAACCTTCGAATCTCTTTTAAAGAAATACAATTGAACTGGTTTAATATCTTCTTTTTATTAATAAAGTAAGCATATTCTCTTATTACTTCCATGCTGGACTGGGAGCGAGAGAAAAACATGGAATGTACCAGCTGCATTTCCTCCCGGGCATGCTGTAAAAACCAGCTAAGGGATCCGAGGGTTTCTGTATATTGCAATTTAGGCAACAGGCTTACAACCTGTCACTACAGCAATATCAAAATCTGTCTTAAACAACCCTCAAAACTTTGTCAGACGTGGCGGAACTACCTTTGTTTAGGTCATGTACGCTCTGCCTACCCCATTAGGGATAAAGGCGTGATTATATGTATGTATGTATATTCTCTTGCGAAGAGTCGTTGAGTTAATCTCGTAGAAGCCACCCCCAGTTCTTAGCCTTTCCTCGCTTGAGATACTCCAATGGGTAAACTTCAACATTACGAAGCGTATTTACTAGTCTAGGGGCTTATGGCTTTTAGTAAAAAGAGTTATTGGCACCACGCTCTCCGAATAGTAGGAACCGTGTTATTTTCCGCTACATGGTATCATTGCTTTGGATTTGAAAACCAGATAACCCAGTTTCTTCTATGCTGGACTAGGAGCGAGAGAAAAAAATAGAATGTGCCAGCTGCATTTCTTCCCGGGCATGCTGTAAGAGTCAGCTAAGGGATCTGAGGGTTTCAGTATATTGTAATTTAGGCGACGGGCTAACAACCTGTCACTTCAGCAATATACCTACAAATCTATCTTAAATAACCCTGAAAACTTTGTCAGACGTGGCGAAACGGCTCTTGTTTAGGTCGTTTACGCTCTGCCTACCTCATAAGGGATAAAGGCGTTATTATATGTATGTATGTTGTAGTAACAGGTAAAAAAATTCCCGTTATTGGCCGTTATTTGCAATTTATCTTCCTGTTATTACAACAAACTATGCTATAGTTACAGGTTGTCAGCCCATCGCCTAAATTACAATACACTTTAACCCTCGAATCTCTTTTAAAGAAATACAATTGAACTGGTTTAATATTTTCCTTTTATTAATAAAGTAAGCATATTCTCTTGCGAAGAGTCGTTGAGTTAATCTCGTAGAAGCCACCCCCAGTTCTTAGCCTTTCCTGGCTTGACATACTCCAATGGGTAAACTTCAACATTACGAAGCGTATTTACCAGTCTAGGGGCTTATGGCTTTTAGTAAAAAGAGTTATTGGCACCACGCTCTACGAATAGTAGGAACCGTGTTATTTTCCGCTACATGGTATCTTTGGTTTGGATTTGAAAACCAGATAACCCAGTTTCTTCTATGCTGGACTAGGAGCGAGAGAAAAACATAGAATGTGCCAGCTGCATTTCTTCCCGGGCATGCTGTAAGAGTCAGCTAAGGGATCCGAGGGTTTCAGTATATTGTTTTTTAGGCGATGGGCTGACAACCTGTCACTACAGCAATATACCTACAAATCTATATTAAATAACCCTGAAAACTTTGTCAGACGTGGCGAAACGGCTCTTGTTTAGATCGTTTACGCTCTGCCTAACCCATTAGGGATAAAGACGTGATTATATGTATGTATAATCCAGTTGAATTACTAGCCCTATCGAAAAAACTGCGTTTTTGTGTTTCTCATGGTGTCTCATTGTTTTTTGTCTGACGGCTTGAATCTGTCATCTTATTTGGTGGCTGCACAGCTTCTAATGATAAAGTGAATAACACCACTGGTTGTAATTCAACTTTTAACATTACGAAATGTATTTACCAGTCGAGGGGCTTATTTATGGCTTTTAGTAAAAAGAGTTATTCATGGTTAAACTGAACTCTTTGCTTTGGGTTTAAAACCCAGATAACATACATACATACATACATATAATCACGCATTTATCCCTAATGGGGTAGGCAAAAAGTAAACCACCTAAACAAAGGTCGTTCTGCCACGCCTGATTTGAGGGTTATTTAAGATAGATTTGTAGGTATAGTGCTGTAGTGACAGGTTGTCAGCCCATCGCCTAAAATTCAATGTACAGTATACATGAAAATCTGATTCCTTAAATGATTATTACCGCGCGGAGCAGCGAGACGCTAGCTGCTGAGCCCGTCCTTCAGTTGCTGTAGCCGAAATCGGCTCAGATGATATTAATATTAATTAATTACAGCTAGCCCGGGAAAAAATGTAGCTGGTTTACTACCCTATCGAAAAGATAGCGTTTTTCTGTTTCTCATGGATTCTTATTGTTTTTTGTTCAGACAAAGACAGACAGACGGCTTAAATCTGTCAGGGTCATCTTATAAGGTGGCTTCAAAGCTCGCTTCAAACCTTCTAATGATAAAGAGAATAACACCACTGGTTGATTTTATAAGTGAAACAGAATCAACTTTAAATTGGTAGAAGCACGATAAATCAAAACTCTTAATTTTAGTTTCATAAGTATCATTATTACAACCTCACGAAACCGTTTCGAGCGGCCCCTTGTTTCGTAAACTTTTCTATAGCCTCGAAACTTCCTTATTTATTTATAACTTTTATTATTATAACATTATTTATAGCTATATTCAAAGTCCAGTTTCGCGAAAAAAGGCAGCGGGGACTGCGAGAACGGAAATCAAGTTGTTTTTTAATAACTTAATCCCGAAAAGAAGGACTTAATCCTCCTTTTATAAGGAAACCCGCCTCGAATTCCTTCATCAAAACTGCCGCAGTTTTTTTTTTTACTTTAGATAGGAATTTGCCCGCCCTCTCATCTGATGGGAAGTGATGATGCAGACTATGATGGAGCACGATTGCCTGGATAATGTTTTTCACTCTCGCCTTGAAAAGGCCCAGGTTATAGTGTTTCGGAAACAGATCCAAATCCGTAGGCAGGGGGTTCCACTCTTTAGCCGTTTGTAAGTTTCAAGCGAGTTAGAAATAGAAACATCAAATACAAATAAAAGAAGAAACACTTCGTGTGTCGATGCAATTAAGTCAGATGCATAATTCAGAAACTAATCATATTGGAACCACTCACTTGTGAGCTTTCAACACTGATAGACATCCATTGATACTCAGTTACACGTTTTTGTCACAGATTTAGAAGAAATGCAGTAATGTACAGAAAAGATAAGATGTAACATTATTCATCTCGTACACTAGCTTTGCGTAGAAAGCCACATTTTTTAATTTTTTAACAATTTATTGTACACAAAAAACATCATAAACACAAGACATAAAAACAAAGACACAACAGGCACTGCTTATTTCTAAAAAGAAATTTCTTACAGCAGACCTACAGAAGTGATAATTTTAATGATACGCGGATAAAACGTGCACAAAATTTAATAAATATCAATCAAATAATACTACTGTAAAATAATTATATAATTTAAATCTTTTACATAAATATTAACAAGAAATAAATAAATACTTCCAAATATACAGGGTGGCCCAAAGAGTGACGTCCAAAGGAAAAATTTTGATTCCTTAGGTCAAGGGGTAGGCAAATCACCCCCATGTATGTTCAGCGATTTTTAGTAGTTTAGGAGTTATGATTTTTTTTGCTAATTTTCTAAGAAAATTGACCTCAGTGGATTAATTATTTATTATTATTTTTTTGGATAACTTTTTTTTTTTTTTGTGACATCCTCTTAAATTGTTCTTTTAACCATAAAAGTTTCAGCTTCCTAGCTGTAATGTAAGTTAGTTATTTTTTTATCGAAAGTTCGAATTTTACGATCGAGCTAGTCTGCTCTGAATTTTCAACTTGAAATTAAAAATTGAAAAAGATAATCTGGTCCCTTATTAATTTTAAAAACTCCGCAAGGTTTCAAAATTACATAAAAATAAAAATTAACTATTGCTTAATGGGGTATTATTTGCAGAAAACAGCCTTCAAAGGTACTTCGGTGGAATTTACAAAAGTTCATTTATTGCAGTTCGTTCGTTTTATTGGTTTACTTAAATTTATTGTCAATTAGCGGAGAAGAGGTGTGAGGGAGATAGCAACTATGTTTAAAGTTGAGTCTAAGCACGTATGGTTTTGATAGACATAACATAACATTAAGATAATAAATGCATGGCCCACTCCGAGACATTACTTTGAGTTGCATGAGAGTCGCAGTCGCGAATTTACTGGAGCGGTAAGGTGAGCATGTTGAACTACCCTCATTTAAAAGTGCGAGTTGATCATGCCACCCTGTTTTTTTTCCGGTAGCAGTTTGTTTGCTTCTTGGTGATTATCTTACCACGAAAACAAACTTTGCTTTGCCCACGGACCTTGCTGCCTTCTTTTTGTAATTAGATTACTTGTGCTTGTATTTAAGAGTTTGCTTTATCAACTTGGATTTTGATGACTTGGAAAGTGTTGTGATCTTTTATGTTCAATGACGCTGGCTGGCTGAGGTGCTGGCTGGCAAACAATGACTGATGGACAGAAATACTACCTAGAAAAATAAAATTTGAAGGAAATAAAAAGACAGGCAAAATTTGTAAAATCGATAGTCGTGTCGTGGTTTTCTTTCAAGTCACAGATTATTATTATTACGAGTATGAACTACACGTTGGCCGAATATGCAGAAATGCATTATTTTTATGGAGTTGCTCAAGGCAACGGACATGAAGCGGCAAGACTTTATCGGGAGCAACTTCAACGCCGTGGAGGACCGCAGCCTAATAGGTATCCCGACCATCGTGTTTTTATTAACACACACAACACTTTGATGGCAGGCCGCATTCCTTGTCGAGAAGGCAGGCGTGAAGGTATCCCAATAGTTGATCCGGGCCGTCGAAACCTCGTATTGGACGAAGTAGCTGAGCACCCTTCAACAAGTACAAGAATAATGGTACCATGCATATCTCATTCAACGGGTTCAAGCTCTAATGCCTGCTGATTACCAACAGAGAGTTGATTTTTGCCAGACTATGTTAAGGATGGAGAGAGACGACCCTGGATTTTCCGAAAATGTTTTGTGGACTGACGAGTCGCGTTTTGAGCGCACAGGAATATTTAATATTCATAACACCCACCACTGGGCAGTAGAGAATCCCCACTTGACCAGAGATACTAGGTTCCAGCATCGCTTTAGCGTCAACATGTGGTCAGGCATACTGAACGGAGAAATGATCGGGCCGTTCGAATTGCCGCCGAGGCTCAATGGCGAGACATACAAATTGTTTCTCGAAAATGATCTACCCTTGTTATTGGAGGAAGTCAACCTCGATTTACGAAGACACATGGTTTTCCAAAATGACGGTGCACCATGCCACTACGCAGCATAAGTGCGTAATCATTTGAATGAAACGTATCCCAACAGGTGGATCGGACGAAACGGTCCAATCAGATGGCTTCCACGATCGCCTGACCTAAATCCGATTGATTTTTTTATTTGGGGTTATTACAAGGACATAGCTCACGCCCGAGAATCGTTAAATGAAAAGGAGCTAAGACAGCGAATTGGAGAGGCCGAAAATGTCGTTAGAGGAAACAGAGAAGCGTTTAGGCGACTTAAAGAAAATTTCTTGCGTAGATGTAGGTTGTGTATTGCTGTGGGAGGTCGCCATTTTGAAAATTTATTGTGAGTAAATTTGTAAAAGAATTATCCGAGTTTATTTACTTATTATTAATAATACAATTGTCTCATAAATCTTACAACTCACACTAAAACATTTTACTAAGAATTTTCATTCAAAAATGTAACTTAAATAACATTTTTTAGTAAATAATTTTATTTTCCCTTTAATTTGATACATTTTCTAACTTAATTAGTCCTTAGTAATGACATAACAGGAATCTTTCAACTTACTGAAACAATTTACTAATTAGGTAATTTCCACCCAAGTACCTTTGAAGGCTGTTTTCTGCAAATAATACCCCATTAAGCAATAGTTAATTTTTAAAATTAATAAGGGACCATGAGATTATCTTTTTCAATTTTTAATTTCAAGTTGAAAATTCAGAGCAGACTAGCTCGATCGTAAAATTCGAACTTTCGATAAAAAAATAACTAACTTACATTACAGCTAGGAAGCTGAAACTTTTATGATTAAAAGAATAATTTAAGAGGACGTCACAAAAAAAAAAAAAAAAAAAAGTTATCCAAAAAAATAATAAAAAATAATTATACCACTGAGGTCAATTTTCTTAGAAAATTAGCAAAAAAAATCATAACTCCTAAACTACTAAAAATCGCTGAACATACATGGGGGTGATTTGGCTACCCCTTGACCAAAGGAATCAAAATTTTTCCTTTGGACGTCACTCTTTGGGCCACCCTGTATACATAATCAAAAATAAATAAATACTTGTGACCACATTGTGACCTTCAAGTCGTTGTCTATGAGACAGTATGTATGTATTTTGTAAGTATTTATTTATTAGTCTTTTTCAATAATCTCTTAGGCTCGTATTTATAAAGCGATGTCAAAATTGAGAGCAATATTAAGTTTGGATTTGACAGGTAATTTTGTACTGAAATTACAGTTCTGATACAAACTCAATCTCGCTGAAACTCCTGAGAGCTGATTCTAAATACGGCCCTACATCTCTTACAATACCACCAAAGCCCCACAAAACTGCTTACGTAGTTTGTCGGTGAGATCGATATAAAAGTTTTCTACATCTACATAGTGTGTAGAAGCCAACGTCCCATGCGATTCACTGCTCCGTTTTTTAATGTACCAAATAAGCAAAATAGAAACGAAAAAGTGAACAGTTCTTGTGTACACACAAACACCTTACACGTACTATGCAAAATCCAATTCTGTAGAGTTTGCAACACGGTCGACTTCGACACCAGACGCGTACGTGTCGTAGGTTGATTTGATAATTCGAATTTTCGCGAAAATCCTAGGGATTTTGCGAAATCATGGATGATTAGACAATGATGAACAAACTACATGGTTAGATGTCGCTAACGTCGCTATGACGTGTACATAAGAAAGACTATGATAAATTCGTCACTCCCGCTACCGCTGCTGTAGCTTAGTTGGTAGAGTAATGGACTGGCATTCCAGAGACGCAGGTTTGACCTGCCAGAAACGAATTTATTATTTTTATGCTTTCATATTATATGTTATAAAAATAGCTAAAAAATTACAGCTAAAAATTCTCAAAAAAAATGTGAACACATTGTCAAATATTACTGGCAAAAGTCATGATATTTACGAAAAAAGTTCTCATTCTTGTAACATTTGATATTCTTATGATATCCTCAACTCTGATTGGCTATATTTTTACTAACTGATTTAATCTTATTCTAATTGTTTAAAAACCATGCGTTTATGCGTGACATTTCAAAAGTAAACCAATCAGAGGAGATAATATGTTGATTGCGCTAACCGACTAATCAGTGTTCTTATTTCAGTTAAGGATATCAAATGTTACTAAGACGATGAGTTATTTCGCAAAAAAACTGTCTTTTTACGGTAAAATTTGTCTAAGTAAAATTGCTAGGATTTTCGCGAAGATTCAAATTATCAATTCATCCTGCGACATATAGTAGAACGCAATCTTGCGGTGAGCGACGCAATATATACGAGCAAACACTTCTGCTAACGCCTCTTCAGGGCTATTTTGAGAGGCAAATATGTACGAACACTATGAACCTAGCATACTATGCTGCACTAGGAGCGATACAGAAACCTAGAATAGTCTAGCTACTTCTCTTCCCGGGCATATTGTAAACTTCAGTAGCTCAGAACGAGGCTTTTGGAATACTGCAAATGCAATTTAAATGATGGGCTGACAACCCGTCGCAAACTACTCTTGTGTGACGAAAACTAATTTTCTCATACCGCTAAAGCTCTGCTTACCCCGCACGTTAAATACGCGATATGACCGACTTCGACACCAGTGTCGTAGAAATAGAAATCTTGCGGAAAACGACGCTACCGGCAAACATTTCTTCTAACGCCTTTTCAAAAGGCAAATATGCACGAAAGGCATGCTATATCACTACATAGTATAAAACAAAGTCGCTTTCTCTGTCCCAATATCCCTATGTATGCTTAGATCTTTGAAACGATGCAACATTTTTTGATGCGGTTTCTTTTAATGGATAGAGTAATTCAAGAGGAAGGTTTATATGTATAATACATGCATAATATAGTAGAGAAACACTGATGATTTCCGTGCGAAGCCGGAGCGGGTCGCTCGTATCTCTATAAATAAAAAAAATAGGATCTATGGCGGTTATGCATAACTGCTATGACTATTATTTTTAAGACTTTCAGTCAAAATAAATACAGTAGGTCACATAATTTCAACAAGCAAAATCTTTAACCAGGCCATTGACACTTTTTGACGGCCCGCACAGCCTAGTTGGTATTGTATCTGCCTGCTACGTAGTGGGTCCCGGGTTCAAATCCCGGCCGGGGCAGAAATTTGAATGAATTTAAAATACTGTTTCTGTCGTGACGTCTTTGTGGTTGTTTCTGTGTATTGGACATACACTGTCCATGGCACCCCGATACAGGGAAACTTAGTGGGGGCTATGGAAGTCATCCTGACTTTTTTTATACTCGTGGACCACAGTCGTAACTCCATGTTGTTTTAGGATGGTAATTATGAACCGATCTCAAATTTGAGACCAATATTAAGTATGGATTTGACAGGCCAGTTTGTACTGAAATAACATTTCTGACACGAACTCAAACTCGCTGTCATTCATAAGAGCTGATTACAAATACGACCCTAAGTGCGCAACCGACATGAATTACAGTTGAATCTTTATTATAACCCATCAGCCAAGGGTAGTTAATTGGTTTTACGGCTCAACTTCTCACTCCCACCATTGAGCAAAACCAAAGAAATTACTTTACAACTTTGACCATTCAGACCTAAACGAATTGAACCTCGAATAACTTTTCTATTACCGCGCATAAATACGTCGTCCATGAAAAATATCTAATTGCTATAACCTAACCTTCTTTTACTACCTACACCTCGTAAATTCCCCAATAAAAACTTAATTTAACATAGTAAAAATGCAATTTTTATTCTCCAATCGTCCGCCTTAAACTTTCCAGGGAGGGCCGTTTCTTACGAGAGTTATGAGACTAAGGAGGGGAATATTGGAATTTATTTTTATGAAGCTGGAGCCCCAACAGAGTTAATCTGTTAATATTGAACATTTTCTCCACAAGAGTAAACCATCTTATGGCTTAGAGAGGGAGAAATAAAGATATTAATATCATGAATACGGGGTGTAAGGGACAGCGTCCCGAAAACTAATAGGGGTTTCTCAGTCAACGATACTGAACAACCATCAGCAGGTTTTTTTGTACATAAAACATAATACCTACAAATCGATCTTAAAATAACCCTCAAAACTTTGTCAGACGTGGCGGAACGGCCTTTGTTTAGGTCGTTTACGCTCTGCCTACCCCATTAGGGATAAAGGCGTGATTATATGTATGTATGTATGTATGTATGTAAAACATAATAATACTTTATAGCACGTAATAATATAAATACATCATCATCATGTTATCTGTTGTGTTGTATGATATAATATACATCATACAACACAACAGATAACAACAAAAGACAAGTACAACATAGGCGCCCTTATTGCTAAGGTAGCAATTTCTTCCAGGCAAACTTTGGGTGAAAGAAAAATGTGTAGCGGTAAGCGGGATAGTGCAAACCTAGTCAAATAGGTATCCAAAATACATTACATTACATATAATAAATAAACTAAGTACAAGCTACTACATAGATATTTGTAACATAAACTAATACATAATATATAATAATGTTTTTCAGGAAGTAAAAATTATATTTTGCTTTCCCAAGCAAGATCAAGACATTTTGTATGGGAAGGTCTTTTTTTTTCACTTTCTGAAAGAATTTCCCGGTGTAAGTTGTTCAGTGTCGTTATCCGATCAACCCCTATCAGTGTAGAGGACGCTGTCCCTTACACCCCGTATGTGTAGTCCAGAGGACCCTCTCCATTGTGAAATTGAAGGCAAATATTATATTAAAATGATCTAAAATGAGCTACCACCCACTACTGATATTGTGTCGACTTTCAGCCCGTTTAGTCTTTGAGATAGCTTTGATAAGATTATACAACGTGTAACAGAAAGGGTATATGCACCCGAAAGGATATGAACCAACCCATAAAACTGAACAACTTTCCCAGAGCAACATAGGCCGAAAAACGAAAATAAATGTTTGACTCCCCTTACTACACACGCAATCAGCTAATGCATTTTCTATGGCAGTTCAAACTTTTTTTTTCTTATTTTGACCTATATTACTTTGACCTATGTTCTTCCATGCTGGCCTGGGAGCGAGAGAAAAACATAGAATGTGCCAGCTGCATTTCCTCCCGGGCATGCTGTAAAAACCAGCTAAGGGATCCGAGGGTTTCAGTATATTGTAATTTAAGCGATGGGCTGACAACCTGTCACTACAGCAATATACTTACAAATCTATCTTAAATAACCCTCAAAACTTTGTCAGACGTGGCGGAACGACCTTTGTTTGGGTCGTTTACGCTCTGCCTACCCCATTAGGGATAAAGGCGTGATTATATGTATGTATGTATTACTTTGACCTGTTGTGTTCAGTTTCATGGGCTAGTTCATATCCATTCCGGTGCATATACCCTTTCTGTTGCACGTTGTATAGTCTAATACTCAGAATATCAGAACTTTTAGGTTCGTTCTTATAAAGCAATCTCAAGATTGAGAGCAATATTAAATATAGATTTGACAGGCCATTTTGTACTGAAATGACATTTCTGATGCAAACTCAAATCGCTGTCAGTCTCGAGTATTGATTATCAATTAAGTAAGAGTACCTCGACTGAATTGTTACAAAAAACGCCTAACTCCGAAAAGGTAGGAAAAACCACTCAGTGTTGAATCTGATGGTAAAACCAAAATATTCAATAATAATCATTACTTCCATGCTGGACTGGGAGCGAAAAAAAAACAAAGAATGTGCCAGCTGCATTTCCTCCCGAGCATGCTGTAAAAACCAGCTAAGGGATCCGAGGGTTTCAGTTTATTGCACCGATACCCACTCGACGGCGGAAGAAGAAGTTTATTGCAATTTAGGCGTTGGGCAGACAACAAATATATCTTAAACAACCCTCAAAACTTTGTCAGACGTGGTGCGTTCCACCACCTTTGTTTAGGTCGTTTACGCTCTCCCTACCCCATCAAGGATAAACGCGTGATTATATGTATATATGTATAGACATGTGGATGAAAGGTTAGGTTCAAGTTTCCAGCAATCAGTTCGGCCTTTTTAAAACAGTCGAAAATACTACAATAAACACAAATAATTCAATAAAACATGCTTTATACACATATCATACGTTCATTTTGAGATGTCTCTTATATATAATAAAGAAAAAAGTAAGAAAAATATAATAACGAAAAGTATTCATGAAGGGAAGAAGGGAATGAAGGAAAGTATTTTGAAGCAAGAAAGTAGATTCTTTCGATTATGATAAAAAGAACTTATCAATATTGAAACGTATACCGGGTGTAAGGGACAGCGACCCGCAAAATGATAGAGGTTGCTCGTCAACGATACTGAACAACATTCACCAGGAAACTCTATCAGGAGATGAAAAAAAAATACTTTCCTATGGCAAAATGACAACCTAGAAGAGATTTCTTTTTAGAGATAAGTTGTACCTGTTGTGGTATTGTTTTTTGTTTGTGTCCTCTGTATGATCATGTGTGCAATAAACTGTTAAATAAAATAAATTAACCTCGATCAGACAGTTTGTATGGAAAAGCAAATAAAAAAAAAACGGAATGAATTTCCTGGTGATAGTTGTTCAGTTTTGTTGACTAATTAACCCCTATCAGTTTGCGTTACGCTGTCCCTTACACCCAGTATAAGCCATGATATTTGCGGCAGCACTTAAATCATAACAAATAATATTTATTATGTTGAACCTGCAAAGAAAATATTACACAACATCCACATATAAAATAAGAATTTATTCTATTCAGCCAGCGACTAACAACCCGAGAAGAAAAAAAAAAAACAGTATTTTTTATCATGAAAAGACGGCATACGACGTTAACGGCGGTTCTCGCACTGGGTGTTGATTTATTGGCATCCATATCGACCGTCCCCCGCGGCGGATGAGACGTCTTGAGAAACCCTCACCAATAAAAATAAAATAAAAATACTAAATAAGAACGGACACGAATAAAACCTCATTGTCTACTCGGCCGTAACCGCATTGCAGTGGAGAACTTTTCATTCCTCGAGAAAAGTCATTTAAAAAAGCTGAAAGACCCAACTGCGTAGAAATTAAACTTTGAATGGTAATAGAACTTAAATGAACGTTCAAACAGGAAAACGATCTAAGACTCGTAATAATAATCTGCTCTCAGTAGTGACAGCGGATTTAAGTTCGTATCAGAAATGTAATTTTGGTACAAAACGACCTGTCTTAATATTGCTCTTAATCTTGAGATCGCTTCATAAATACGGGGCTTAGAAACCTAACACTGTGTTTTAAATACGTATTTAATGATTCACCACTTGACTCTATATTTATACAAAATGGCGTCGGTTTGTCGTCATAATGACATTTTTATCAAAATCATGTTTCAGTGATACTCGCATTCTTCCATGCTGGACTGGGAGAGATAGAAAAACATAGAATGTTCCAGCTGCCCTTCCTCCCGGGCATGCTGTTGAAGTCAGCAAAAGGGACTCGAGGGTTACAGTGTATTGTAATTTAGGCGATGGGCTGACAACCTGTCACTAAAGCAATACATATGACAATCTAAAATTGCCCTCAATTTTTGTCAGACGTGGCGAAAGCGCCTTTTAAGAGGCTCTCTCTGCCTACCCCGTAAGGGATAAAGGCGTGATTTATGTATGTATGTGATACTCGCAAAGTTAATCGATTGATGTAAGAATAATAAAAAACGGCACACTCGTGTTCTCTAGGGTGCCACATAGGGATAAACATATTTATATAAGCAAGCTTTTAAACATATTACCCTTCTTTGTGTTGGGCAGTCCGGCAAAAAAGACAACTTATAACTGTTCTCATTTCAGGAACATGCGTGGTCCAATAATGCGGAGGTTATTATGTTTGCGTTATTTTTGCGGGCGGGTTTGTGGGAGTGGATATTCCTGTAAGTACTAGGTACGGCTAGCCTATCTTGCGACAGCGGACAGTGGCTAAATCTATACTTCTAATACTAATATAATAAAGAGAAAACACCGTCGGACCCGGTCACCTGTCTTTAATAGTGATCGTTCCACAAACCATGTCATTATTAGTTGTGTGCTTCTAGGTGGTTCAAAACTTCTGACATAAGGGTTTATCGGGTCATAAGTCGAATCGAAACCCCACTCCGTAAGAAAAAGGTTCCTCGAGAAAAAGACACTTATAACTGAAACTTGCGAGGTTATTTATATCTGCGTTTTCTTTTTTGCGGGCGGGTTTGTGAGAGCGGATATAAAGGTCGTGGCTAAGTGGTTTATAAAAAAAAAGATTCCGTGATTCGGAGAGCACGTTAAGCTGTTCGTCCCGATGGGTGGCTTGATAGCGTTCGCTACATAACCATTTAGCTGTGTTACTAGGTGGTATAACCTCTTATATTAGGGTTCATTGGACCGTTCGTTAACCCTCTGCATAAGAAAAAAAACTACACTTATATACCTAACTGTTTTAATTTCAGGAACATGCGTGGTCCAATAGAGCGTAGGTTATTTATGTCTGCGTTTTCTTTTTTGCGGGCGGGTTTGTAGGAGCGGATATAGCGGTAGGTACGTCTGGTCGGCGGCGGACAGTGGCTAAGTGGTCTGTAAGGAAAAAGATACAGTGCTTTAGAGGGCACGTTAAGTCGTTGGACCCGATCGCTGTTTTGATTTTGTTCGTTTGTTACATAAACCATGTCAGAGGCTTATTAGTTGCATGCTTCAAGGCGGTCTAAAAACTTTGACATTAGGGTTAGTCGTATTCTTTGTCGACTTCAAAACTCACTCAATAACATGAAAAGATTCTTCGAGGTAAAGACACTTATAACTGAAACTTGCGTGGTTATTTATGTCTGCGTTTTATTTTTTGCGGCCGAGTTTGTAGGAGCGGATATAGCGGTAGGTACGTCCGGTCGTCCAGCCGTCCGTCTAGCGGCGGCGGACAGTGGCTAAGTAGTTTGTAAGGAGAAAGATACCGGGCTTCAGAGGGCTCGTTAAGTCGTCGGACCGGATCGCTGTTTTAATTTTGGTCGTTTATTACATAAACCAAGTCAGAGGAGAGAACTAATAGGTAGTTGCAAGCTTCAAGGCGGTCTAAAAACTATTAGTGTTTATCGATCGTCTGTCGCCTTCAAAACTCACTCCATAAGAAAAGGTTCTACAAGAAAAAGACACTTATAACTGAAACTTGCGTGGTTCTTTATGTCTGCGTTTTCTTTTTTGCGGCGTTGGACCCGATCGCTGTTACATAAACCATGTCAGAGGCCTATTAGTTGCAAGCTTCAAGGCGGTCTATAAACTTTTTCATTTGGGTTTATCAATCGTCTGTCGCCTTCAAAACTCACTTTATAAGAAAAGGTTCTACGATAAAAAGACACTTATAACTTGCGTGGATATTTATGTCTGCGTTTTCCTTTTTGCGGGCGAGTTTGTAGGAGCGGACACAGCGGTAGGTACGTCCGTTCATCCGGCCGTCCGTCTAGCGGCGGCGGACAGTGGCTAAGTGGTCTGTAAGGAAAAAGATACCGTGCTTCGGAGGGCTCGTTAAGTCGTTGGACCCGATCGCTGTTACATAAACCATGTCAGAGGCCTATTAGTTGCATGCTTCAAGGCGGTCTAAAAACTTTAACAGGTTTATCGATCGTTCATCAACTCCAAAACTCACGCCATAACAAAAAAAGGTTCTACGAGGAAAATACACTTATAACTGAAACTTGCGTGGTTATTTATGTCTGCGTTTTATTTTTTGCGGGCGAGTTTGTAGGAGCGGATATAGCGGTAGGTACGTCCGGTCATCCGGCCGTCCGTCTAGCGGCGGCGGACAGTGGCTAAGTGGTCTGTCCAGGCTCGCTTACGGGTGATGGATTGCACAGCCGTTTCTATAACATCGACCATTTGGTCCTGGCTTTAATTAACAAGGCACTACGCCGCAGTGTGCTAACTAGTATTGGACTCGATTTTTCGATTTCGATATTCAAAAATATTTGTCGAGTCACTTTTAGGTCAGTGAAATTGATCATTATTATATTGAATGGTGCATTTGTTTACAGTTCTTATTTAAAGTATGTACAATTTTCACTTGATATTTTATAAATTATAAAAATAAGGCGTTGTTGTAATGAAAATAATGTACTCGTACCTACCCGATAAAAGTAAAATCTGAATATTTTAATTGATAATTAATATTAAATCTTAACAAATGATTATGCGGAGTGTAAGGGACAGCGTATGATAGGGGTTGCTCAGTCAATAAAACTGAATAACCACCACTAAGATATATTTTCAGGAAAAGAATAAAATGTTTTGCTTTTCGATACAAATAGTCTGATCGAGATGATAATTTTGTCCGGGAAAGTCAATTTCGGAACTAACCAACTTACACCAGGATTTTTTTTCAGGACATGAAAAAATCCTTTTGGAAGTTGTTTAGTTCCGTTGACTGAGAAACCCCTATTAGTTTGCGCGACACTGTCCCTTACACCTAGTATATGCAATGAACTTAAGACTCATTAAATATCTTAAATTTAGTATCATCTAAAATAATATCATACGATTTTTCTTTTCAATTAAAATTGGGGTCACGATAGCATTAAAATTGATTGAGTGGTGAGTAATCTTTTAGCTATTTGAAACCTATTAAGGTAACATCAAATAAAATATTGCGATCTAGCCTAATCTTTAGATTTATTATGAGTAATTTTACTTTGACTTAAACATTGGCTAGGTAGACTAAACTAAGAATGTGTCCATTAACAAGTTTCTTATTGTCTCGTTTAAGCGGAAAACACTTTGTTCTTTATGTATAGCAGTCGAGATGAATTATATATATTAACTGAGTGAAGTGCAACGTTAGTCTGTCATCAGTACATACATATAATCACGACTTTATCCCTAATGGGGTAGGCAGAGCGTAAATGACCTAAACAAAATTTTTGAGGGTTATTTAAGATAGATTTGAATGTATATTGCTATAGTGACAGGTTGTCAGCCCATCGAATAAATTGCAATATATAGAAACCCTGGGAATAGCTGGTTCTTACAGCATGCTCGGACGAAATGCAGCTGGTACATTCTATGTTTTTCTCTCGCTCCCAGTCCAGCTTGGAAGTAAGTCTGTCATCAGTACCTGTCAATTAGTTATTTTCAACATTGAGCTTTACAACTTAAATAAAAGATTTACACATTAATTCAATTTCAGTTTGTGAATTTTATGTATATTTTGATAACAAGATATTATTACAATACTGTACAAAGTTTATTGTCATAAATAAAGTAGCCGTACATTTTTTAATTCGAAAGTTTCTATTTAAATATAGTTTTGGATTCAAAAAGTTAATACTTAATCTATAATCACATCAAGACACGCCGGTAGCGTGACCAAGCCAAGTTCAAGCAAACGATGGCAACTGGCGGGTGGCACTGTGTGTATTTTACACGAACCGTTTGGAGCTACTTTTGACCCGCTCATTACTTAAAAATATTTAAGGTAAACACATCAAATTTCGTCTATGTATCTAAACCTCATAGGTTAACAAGTGTCTAAAATTTTATAAATATAGCTTAAATAGCTATAGAGATATTGTCGTATAAACATCGCCATTAAAACCTATTATTTAGTTTCACCTGACCGACCCAAAACTCGCTAAAAAAGCCATTCCATTGTGAAATTGAACCTGAAATTGGAATCGAGAATGGGGTATTAGGAGTCGGGAATCGGAATCGGAATTGGAATTACAATTGAAATATGAATATTCAAACAAAGAGTACATGAAATAACCTTATTATTAACCTTACTATAATAAACCCTAGACTTAGCTCCCTTTTTAGATCTCACTACATTTTTGTGTCAACCATGCACATACCACCATGAACTTGGCTTTCGCTTTTACATTTATGTTTTTGTTGGGTATTGCTTACTAATAATTTCAATAAAATATTTTTACATACTCGTATCTCATGCCCGGTAAGTGGTTCATACAACCCCAACACCCCGAATAAAAGTAATACTTCACAGTATAGGTTAGTAAACCTATACTGCAAAGTAATTTGAAAAAAGAACTGTAAAATTGCAAGAAAAAGAAGATTATAGTCTTAAGAGGGGTATACACAGGGTTAGAGACTGATTTCGAAACCAAGACAAGTCAGCGCTGTCCCGAAAATTCGTATGGGAATTTACAAATCAGCGGTGTGAAGTCAGCACTGACTTCTAAATTCCTATACGAATTTTCACGTGATCGCTGACTTGTCTCGGTTTCGGAGTCAGTCACTGACCCTATGTAACCTTTATTTTATCTACCTTTATTCTAAACTCTCGGAATCGGATAATTAATCGAATCAAAATCGAATTTTCAAACAAATTCTATTCGAATTTGAGTGAGTTTTTTATATTTTTACCCGACTACGGCAAAGCAAACAGGAGGGTTATGATTTTGACCGGTAAGTATGTATGTATATTGTATGTATGTGGGTATGTATGTTCATCTGTTCCCTTATAACTTCTAAACTACTCATTAGAATTTGACGAATTAGGTATCGTAAGAAGCATCACAACTGTCCGCTTGTAAAAGGCTAGGTGATGTAATGGACTTAGCTTCTGCTATTCAAAACTTAATCATTGTTTTAAAATACAAATAACGCCATCTATCAGATTGGTAGGAGAATCACTATAAACGAGAAACTAATGCCAATCTAGTGTTGATTGAGTGGAGAACTAATATTATAGCCAGATCGAACTGAAATTACTTCAATTTGAAGTAAGGACACGCGGTGCCATCTGGAGGAGAATGGGAGAACTATCAAGAGAAGTAGGAATGAAGGCTCTCGAAAACTCGAAAATGGGAGAGAAGAGGGAAGATAAAACAGTCGGGGGCTCGAGAGGGGGGATTGGGCTGGAAGATGGAGGACGAGGGCGACGGGGGATCGAGAAGGACGCCGGGGAAGAAAAGAGCGTCGGGAACCGAGCAGGGAGAAGTTTACTCGACCTGGAGTTTTAGTTTGAGTGGAAGTTTAGTTTTACTTGAAGTTTAGTTGACTTTTACCAGTGAAAGTGTACACATCAAAGAGGAGAGCAGAGAATGCAGCCGGGAGGCAACCAAGAGACCTACTATGGTGGGATGTTGGTGCCATCAGTTGTTACTGTTGTGGACGGAGGGCGGTGACCTGACGATCAGCTGTTCTTTTACATGGTGGAGTGGAGGATGCTGACAGTGGAGTCTTGCAGAGCTGGTGGAGTGCCACCTACAAGGATTCTAAAGGAATTTACATCGTGTTTTATTTTACCATTTCTACATTTATTTAATTATCTTGTCCACTTCAGACTTTGTTTATTGACAAGGTTTTTCCCTGTTCAATTAACAATCCTTTTTTATGATATTTCATACTTGCCAAAGGCCGTTCTATTCATTTATATATATATATAATTTCCAATATTTCTTATATGATAGGTACGGTTAATGAGATATATGTAGGATTGTAGGTCGGTTTAGCATGCAACTACATAATTTATACACAGCTAAGCGGTTAGGTAAATAGGCAGTTTAGGTTCATTGTAGGAGTAGGTTAGGTAGGGGTAGGTTTAGATGGATAGGTTAACCTAGGTAATAATAAATAAGAATTAGGATAATATCTAGGAAAGTAGGTGGGGGTAGCTATTTGGGATCCTAGTTTGTGTTTAGGTAGGTAGTTCTCTCCCTTCCCTTTACCAAAATTCCTGCCTTACCTTTCCTTTAAGAAGAGAAGCATCATCCTAATGTTTCATGAGATGCACAGCAGTGGAATGTATAAATTATTTTAATACATTCTATGTTTTTATAACTATATCTATGTATGAATTGTTCATACCTACCTATCCTGGCAGAGGAGACAAAATACTTACCTATTCTTCTCAAATAAACTACTGAACTGATTTATATTCACTTAACTGTGGATTCAATACCTATGTATGAGTCATTCATACCTACATGCTTATTCTGGCAGTGGATACTGAATTGATTTTATATTCATTTTATTGTGAAATATGTCCAACGGACAATGTTTTGAAACATTTATTGGATTCATGATCCTATATGTATGTATGTTCTAGACTCTAGAACACCAGCTACAAACTTGGTGGGAACGTTCACCTCTGATACCTACTATGTAGGTTTTATACAATTGATGATCCTGTTCTACAGACTGACAAAGTTTATCTTTGATAATATACCTACTAATGTGTGGGTTTTATACTTGCAACTTATTGGGACTATGGTCCAACTACCTACTGGGAGTATTCAATATACTTACCAAACCAATACAACATGGAATGTGGGATGATGTTATCTGTATCCTACCTACAACCTCAAATTACCCTGGAACGGGTCTGGAATTAAAATTATACATTTATTCACTTTATGTGAATTTTATATGACTGATTTATGGTCAGTTGGCTTTGACAAGCCATTATACTACTGAAATATTACTTGACTTGATGTCAATTGAGCGACATGGTATCAGCCATGGTCAAACCTTCATCACATACTACATCTTAGCATTCGATATGTCTGTAACAGCGTTTAGATCACAGAAGCTTATTTTGCACTAAAGAAGTCTGACAATCAGTCACTACTTGCTCTTGCCTATCACTCCTACATCTACGGCGAAACTATGGCTTGCGGTGTGAATGATTGTTATATTATCTGGGACTAGCTTCGGCATCCCTATCTATTCTACTGACTCCTGGATGTGCATATCATAAGTGGAGATCGATGACTGGTGCAGTTTCATAGTCGATGCTTCCAGCATAGCTGGACAACAATTTATAAAACCTTTGTTGAGGCAATGTTTCTCAATTGGACATCACAACTTACTACAAATTACATCAGACATGACTTGCTCTGTCTTGGTTGGCTGACCAATAAATCAGCTCAAATTAATTATAATTTATATGATGTTGTTCATCAATCTGGACTCGTTCCAAAACTCCTAAGTGCGCTGTCATTATCTCTGGCCTGAGGCTTGGCCAAAACAAAAACCAATTGGATGGCACAGAAGTGCCTCCTCTTTCCTTTTCTGGGGCTCGCATGATGGGTTTTGCATCAAGGACAAGTTCCTGGGCTATTTACTGTCTTTATTAGTGTCTGGGAATTGGTAATTGAAGTAAATCTCATTCGTTGATGGTTGGCGAGCACATAAATCCTCTACCAGCGAATGGTTGGAGCTGGAATCGGAGGTTCCGTTATCCCGCTGCGCACTGTCCCCATGTTGTCCCAAGAACCTAAAGAGAGCTAAGTTATGACATCCCACTACCACTTTAAAGGATTTGGGTTACTTTTATAAATTTTATTACACAACGTACGGTCCTAACTATAATACTAGACGATCACGATCACGAGCCATATTTGTAACCTTATTACTAGAAATTCATGAGCCACTCTTCCCATTCACTATTCCTCTTTCCTATTCCCTTCCTCTCCTCTAATCCTCTCCACATTCCTACCTTTCCTCTACACCTTCCTCACACTTCCTTTCACATATCATTTTATATTAGGGTTTTTAGGAGGGGAAGGGGGGGGTTGTTACAGTGACGTCACTTAAAATTGCATGAGGACATCAAGTAAAAAAGTAAACTTTTTTATAATGCCGAGTGTGGCCTCAAATGAAAGGGCTTAATTTGCACATTCCAGAAATATATATAGCTAACTTTTGCCAGCGGCTTTGTTTGCGTTTACTTAATAAATGAAAATATCTTCTAAAATCACTCAACAGGTCAGACTGGCCAATGGCCATATATGGTAGGTAGTGCCAGCCGGGCCTTAAGCTGCACCAACCCCTTATGGGCTCTAAACCATGTGTAAGATGGGACAGGGGGGGCACGCAAGTCCTGGTCGTAAGTCAGATAGCAGGACCCGCCGGGAGTGTGCCGGGAGGAATAATTAGCCTAAGTATATCATACATACGTACATACATATCATCACACCTTTATCCCTAATGGGGTAAGCAGAGCGTAAACGACCACAACAAAGGTCGTTCCACCATGTCTGACAAAGTTTTGAGCGTTATTTAAGATAGATTTGCAGGTATATTGCCTTAGTGTATCCATGGTGAAAAATCAAACTCGCTTCGCTCGCAATGCCGCAATAGATTTCAGTCTTCTTGGGATATACAATTTCATTCAATGCCAATTTCAAGGTATCGTCTACATCTACATACATGATACTGTATCGCGCTCGCTTCGCTCGCGATACGTTTCCAAATTTCTTTGTTGTGCCTAGGGTTAAAAAATATTTGAAACAGTGATCATACTTCTTGAGCTATGATTATGTTACTTGATCCGTTGATCATATTTCTAGGAACTATGAATTATAGAAAAAGAAAAGTAACAGTCCTGTTCGGGAGTAACACACTCATTCAGACATCGCGACCGAGGGGTTGAGGGGAGCTTGTCCCAGTCACAGAAAAAGAAAAGCAGAAGCCCGGTTCGAAAGTAGCGACTGCATTAAGACATCAAATCGGGGGATTGAAGGGGCTTGACCCCCTTACAGTTAAAAAAAAGTAACGATCGCTTTTGAAGTAGAGCCCGCATTCAGATATTGAGACCGGACGGCTTCTTGGAGCTATGGTTATATCTCTTGGAACTATGATCATGTTTATTGGAGCTATTATTATTTTTCTAAGAACTATATGAATCTTAGAAAAAGAAAACTAATAATCCATTTCGGGAGTAACACACGGATTCAGACATTGAGAACGGAGGTTGAGAGGGGCTTTCCCCTTTCACAGAAAAATAAAAGTAGAAGCCCGTGGGCTTGCCCCCTCCACAAAAAAAGAAAAGTAACGACCGGTTTTGAAGTAAAACAGTAGCATTCAGACATTGAGATCGACACGGCTTCTTGAAGTTATGATCATATTTCCTGGAACTGTGATCATGTTTCTTTGAGCAATAATTATGTTTCTAGGTACTATGAATCATGGAAAAAGAAAAATAATAATCCAGTTTGGGAGTAACACATGTATTCAGACATTGAGACCGGGGGGGTTTAGGGGGGCTTGCCCCCTCACAGAAAAACAAAATTAGCAGCGCAGTTCGAAAAATAGCGACCGCATTCAGACATCGAGATGAGGTGATTGCGGGGGGCTTCTTCCTCACAGAAAAAGAAAAGTAGCAGCTCGGTTTGAAAGTAGCCACCGAATTTAAACATCAAGACCAGACGGTTTCTTGGAGCTATGATCATATTTCTGGAAACTATGATCATGTTTGTGGCATACGACCACGGGTATCCTCTGAACATATCTTTAAGGTTTTAAAATATCAATTAAGATAACAATATTTTCTTGTTTCATACTTTTCAGTAGTCGGGTTTATATATATTTTATTTTTATTATTTAAGTTTAAATATCGAATTAATTGCTTCCATGCTGGCCTGGAAGCGAAAGAAAAACATAGAATGTGCCAGCTGCATTTCCTCCTGGGCATGCATCCGAAGGGTTTCAGTATATTGCAATTTAGGCGATGGGCTGACAACCTGTCACTACAGCAATATACCTACAAATTTATCTTAAATAACCCTCAAAACTTTGTCAGACGTGGCGGAACGACCTTTATTTAGATCGTTTACGCTCTGCCCACCCCATGGAATGAGGATGAATAAGGCTATAAAAAAGGAAACATAGGATATTAAATTTTTACGCTACGATTTTTAAAACGTCAAAATTTAGGTTTGTAGATTTATCACTCAGTATTTTATTATGAAATATAAACAAATTACACAGTCGGTATATTAAACAAAATGTCTACTTGCGTATTTTTTTTACGCAAGTAACGATATTTGTGATGGCTAAAATCACTCATAGTTAGTTGGTTTGCTTACTATTTCGTCGTACTTTCATTCTTAAATTTTCACTTATTTTTACGTATTTTTCATTCGATATATAAAACATAGTACTTACCTCGGGTGTAAGCATCAAATGTTTACTCGTACTTTTGCGACTAATAACCAAAAACCTCGTATGCATTTAATGGCTTCCAGTCTTCGTTTAAATACTATTAAAGCGTTTCTCAACTCTTAGTAATACATTCAGCTGGCTGCTTGATACTTTGTGACACTTTAATATCTTCTTTGAATAATTCTTATTATTTCCAGTTTCTTTGTTCCGGTTCGCAATTAATTCATACTTGGTGTAATATATCATGGGAGCGACGGGTCTACATCTTCTGCAAAGAAAACTGCAGAATAAAATATCTTTTATTTTACACATAAACTTTGGTTTTAGTGAGACAGAAAAAGGATTACTACCGTCAAAAAACTTGTAGCTCAAAGTTAGGGAAAGAGTTTCACTAAGGTTTATGAGAGGTGCTTTGGTCTCGTTTTATTTTAGTCCTTATTCCTTCTGTTTGAGACTAAACCGGTTTTATTTCATTATAAATATATTTTTTGCAGAAAAACACATCTATATAATAAACACGCCATTATCCCCAGGTCGTTCCGCCACGTCTGACAAAGTTTTGAGGGTTATTTGAGATATATTTGTAGGTACGAGTTTATTGCTGTAGTGACAGGTTGCGAGCCCATCGTCTATATTGTAAACTACTGAAACCCTCGGATCTCTTAGCTCATTTTTGCAGCATACCCGGGAGAAAATGCAGAGGGCATATTCTATGTTTTTCTTTTGCTCCCAGTCCAGCATGGAAGAAAGAAAACACACACGCCTATTATTATATAATGTTATTTCCACGATCGTCATCATCATTTCCAGACTACTGCATACATACATACATATGGTCACGCCTTCATCCCTTACGGGGTAGGCAGAGCGTGAAACGCCTCGTACAAGGCGCTACCGCCACGTCTGACAAAAATTGAGGGCAATTTTGGATTGTATTTTATATTGCTATAGTGACAGGTTGTCAGACTAGTGCTGTAGGATATTAGGCCTCCCACAAGTATCTATCTGTAGCAGGATTATGATGAAATCGATTTTATGATGAAAACACACATACGATTTTTATCAAAACACGGACTTTGACATAATACTATTCATATATAATCCACAGAAAAGTCTAGGATTTTGTTAAAGTTTTGAGACTTCCAGTTTTTTGATCAAAAATGTAAGTATTTTGTCAAAGTCCGGGTTTTGATCAATTTTATGGTAAAATCAATATCGGATGCTATTTTATATTTAAATGAAATAATAATAATAATAGAGACATGAGATGATTATTTTCTAGTGTTTTTTTTCCTTTATAGATATACGTAAAAAACCACGCCACCTGACTTAGGGAGTACACAGAAAATTTTATGCTGTTTTTTTAAAATCTCATTAGAATACAGTAAAGCTCATTACGCACACAAGTATCGTATTATACACGTGTTAGGTTTAGCTAACGCGATTCGTAATGACACAAATAAATAAGAGTAAAGAGATTAAAACGTTCATCGAGACGATGGACAACCCGACCCAAACCGCCTTTGGTGCCATAAACGTAAACAACGGAGTGATCTATTCCTGCTTAAATTGTTGTCCCTTTATGTTCCCTCATGATAGAAAAAGTCGCGTATAGACTTTTTTGCTACTACGAATTGGCTAAACTATTAAAATAAATCTAGCGAGAGAATAATCTGCCAATAATAGAACCGCGGCTGAGTGACCTGGGACCCCCTGGGATCGGCGAAGTCGACGACTTTCCAACGTGGTAAAAACTCAAAAGTTCATCAGAAGTATTTGTGTTCCCAAATATCTCTCCACCGCGATCTAAAAATACAGCGACTCCAAATCGTACAGCGACATCTGTCAATACACGGTATAGAGATCTTTTTATGTATTTACTGTAAAAACCATGAAAACCTAATCAAAAACTTTTGCACTTATGGGTTACGTTAAAGTATTTATAAATTTGATAGGTCTGCCACTGACCACTAGATGACATTATGTAAAGTGTAAAACAAAAAAATACATCGCTGTTCAAAATCATAACCACCCCGCGTACGGAGTCACGGGCACAGCTAGTAAATAAATAATTCTATACCCAAGATAAACATTAGGCTCAAAACCATTGCCTTTTTGCTATAGATACTAAATTAGCTTCTTCTTCTGTCGTGTCGATGGTTCAAATAAATTTAGACCAATGCTCTGCCACGGCGACAGCATTGTTTGTGGCATCATACAGGTCCTGTAGTGTGCAGGTGTTGGGGCTCTCACTACATACCAGTAGGTGTGACATAGTCTGCTCAGATCCACAGTCACTACTTAGCTAAGCAAGGGTTTCATTTTTTAACATAAAATCTAACATTTATCCTCAATCTCACCTGTTGGTTAATAACGAGTGATTGATAAGCACAGTGCTAGCTCTTTGACCCGACTACGGAAAAGCAAAAGGAGTGTTATGATTTTGACCGGTAAGTCTTCTAAACTACTCAATAGAATTTAACAAATGAGGTATTGTAAGAGAGAGCCCGATGGTGTAGTGGATGGAGAGCCCGATGGTGTAGTGGATAGGGCCGCTGCCTCCTGAGCGGGAGGTCGTGGTTCGAATCCCACCACGTACCAATGTGTTTTTCGGCTTTTGAATTTCATATGTACGTTTATTTGGTGCTTTTTCCGTGCTTTGGAAGGCACCCGTTTAAGCCGGTGGTCCCGGTTAATATCGTTTAATACCGTAGATATTAATCGTTAACCCATATCAGAGGCCAGTGCTAAGCGTTTGCGGCTTGAAAACTCTGACCTAATCTAGGATTGGGTCTGGTTTTCCTTTTGGGTTGCGTAGGTCAGATGGCAGTCGCTCTGTGTAAAAACCAGTACCCTCGTTCAATCCCCTAGATTAGGAAGCCGACCCCGTGAGATACGGGATAAGGCTAGGGAGATGATGATGAGGTATTGTAAGAAGCATCTCAATTGTCCGCTGGTTAAAGGCTAGGTGACGTCACTTTAAATTGCATGTGGCGCCCTCTAGAGAACATGAACTAATGAAATAAAAATAATAATCTTTTCCGAGATTGCCTTGCGCGGTCTCAAACAAAGGAGCTTCATTTCACGAACTTCATTTAAACATTTTAAAGATGTAAAATATTGCCAACTTCAGAGAATATTTTCTAAAAGCGCTCCATAGGTTGGCAGACTGGCTAATGGCCATGTATGGAGGAGATCGCCAGCCGGACCTATAGCTGCGCGAGCCCCCTATAGGCCCCAAGCCACATGGTAGGTGGGATAGAGGGGTCAACGCAAGTCTTAGCTTAGGTCGTCAGTAAGCGGGAGCGTAAAGTAAGAAACCAATTAGCCTTAATGTATCCATGGTAAATTATCGAACTACGTTTTCTCGCGATGCGTGCAAGATTTTAGTGTGCTGGGAATATTTAATTTTGCGCTCGCTTCGCTCTCTATACCCATTTCAAGGTTTTGCCTACATAGAATGTATTTTTTCTAGCTCACTTCTCTCGCAATATGCATTTCTGTACTTCTTTGGTCTGCTTGTGATTCAAAAACTTGAAACTATAAAACTTACTGTTCTGTTTATTTTTGGAGCTATGACCAATGAATCATAATTCATGGAATAAAATAAAATAAAGCATTCATATATTAAAACCTTCGAGGGCTTCCCCCCTCCCCCCCCCCTCACAAAAATAAAAAAGTAACGACCGGTTGGAAGTAGTGACTGCGTTCTGGTATCCAGACCGGGTGGTTGAGGGGGGCTTACCCCCCTCACAGAAACAGAAAAGTAATAAACGCTTGGAAGTAGCGACCGCATTCAAACATCTAGACCCGGCTTGCACCCCTCACAGAAACAGAAAAGTACGACCAGTTGACAGTAGTGACCGAATTCAGACATTGAGACCGGGGTGTTACAGAAATAGTAAAGCAACGACCGGTCGGAAGTAGCGACCGTATTCAAACATCGATACCGGGGGGTTGAGGGCTTGCACCCTCATATAAATATAAATATAACAGCTGTTTGGAAGTAGCGACCTCATTCAGTTCAAACATTGAGACCGGGGGTTAAGAGGGCTTGGAGTCAACTGGTTATAGTATCAGGCTTCGTATCAAGCTTCCAAACACCCTGTTTACACTTTATCCCAAAGTGTTTGAAATAAAAAATAAGTTCAAAAATTAAAACCCGCCTACTGAAAAGTATGAAACACGAAAATATTCTCATCTGAATTGATATTTAATACATTATAGTGATGTTGATTTGCACTGTTTATTTGACATAGATGAATGTTTATGTAGCAATTTTTTTATCAATTATCTGTCAATGTTTAATTAAATTAATGTATACCTACCTACTATTTGCATGCCTGGATTAGGTTGAATACTACGACTTTCCATTGTAATATTAAGACCTATGTAATGTGTATTCTGGAAAATAAATAAATTTGTATTTGTAGCCGTGGTCGTATGCCATATATCCTAATTAAACAATGCATTCTAATCACAAAATAGATTTTAACAGCGGTAAGCGATCATATTACTTTACGCGTAGACCATAGGTGGCATACGACCACGCTATCCTCTGAACATCACTTTAATGTTATAAATATCAATTCAGTTGAGAATATGTTTTGTTTAATACTTTTTAGAAGGCGGGTTTTAGTTTTTGAACTTATTTTTTATTATAATTACATTATACGAACGCATTTGCACGCTAATGGCTGTTTCGTTTATAATATGGAAGAAAGATAACAATAAATTCGTCTCGAGCAGGATACGAACCTGCAACTCTGAAAAGCCTATCCATCCCTTTACCATTGAGCTACCGAAACGGTAGCGGGAGTGACTAATTTATCAGTATTTCTTATTAGCTGCATATTCTCCTCTCCTCTTCAATTTTCCTAATAGCCTATTTAGTCATTTTCGAAACGTAAAGTGAGAAATGGGGATGATCCTAATATAACAAGACATCGAAACAGGAAGGGAACTAAAACCACCTGCTAAAGATAAATTCAAGCTTAAAGCGCAGTTTCAGCTCTAGGTATATAATCAAGGCAGGTGCCAGGAATACCTAGCTGGCTGAAGTGAGCGTAAATCACTTAAATTGATGAGTCTGAGAGTCAACAGATGTTGCTAAGTAATCAAGCGTCTAGCGTAGTTCGTAGTAATATATATTGGGTCATTAAGATGACGATTACTTCTTCCGACGATTCTTCTATGCTGGCCTGGAAGCGAGAAAACAACATAGAATGTGCTAGCTGCATTTCCTCCCGGGCATGCTGTAAAGACCAGCTAAGGGATCCGAGGGTTTCAGTATATTGTTATTAAGGTGTTGGGCTGACAATCTGTCACTACAGCAATATACCTACAAATATATCTGTCATATATCATTTTCTATAACCCTCAAAACGTTGTCAAACTTGGCGGAATGACCTTTGGTTTAGGTCGTTTACGCTCTGCCTACCCCATTAGGGATAAAGGCGTATGTATGTATGGAAGGTGACGATACTAGCCAAGTAGCCCCAATTAGTAAAAAAACATAAATCACTTACCTATCTACCTACTTCAAAAATAATGGTATATAAAATATGTATGTATGTAACATACATATCACGCCTTAATCACTAATAGGGTAGGCAGAGCGTAAACGACCCAAACAAAGGTCGTTCCGCCACGTCTTATATAGTTTTGACGGTTATTTCTTATTTAAGATAGATTTGTAGGTATATTGCTGTAGTGACAGGTTGTCAGCCCATCGCCTAAATTGCAATATACAGCAACCCTTGGATCCCTTAGCTGATTTTTACAGCATGCCCGGGAATTTCCTACAGGCAGCTGGCACATTCTATGATTTCCTCTCGCTCCCAGTCCAGCATGGAAGAAATATGTAGGTATTGATTGTTCCTTTATTAAAGCTGTGACTGTTATCAACATTAAATTGATTTAAAACGATTTTCCCTATGAACGACAAAGTTGATTATTCCCTACGAATAAAAAAGAACAAATCCTCTTTCTGGACCTTCTGAACTGTTTATTAGACTTTTAATATTTGGCTGGACTAGAAAAAGAGTAGACACTTTACCTGAATATTCAGGCCTGCGTCAAAAACTAAACAAAATCATTACTTATTTGTGTTTCGTAGTGCTCCCTTTTATTTTTAAACTAGTATAAAATACTTCCATGCTGGACTGGGAGAGATAGAAAAACATAGAATGTTCCAGCTGCCCTTCTTCCCGGGCTACAGTGTATTGTAATTTAGGCGATGGGCTGACAACCTGGCACTATAGCAATACATATTACAATCTAAAATTGCCCTCAATTTTTGTCAGACGTGGCGAAAGCGCTTTTTATGAGGCGTTAAACGCTCTGCCTACCCCGTACGGGATAAAGGCGTGATTTAGGTATGTATGTATAAAATCCCCCAATGTTTTTCTCACGCTCCTAGTCCATCATGGAACAATGGTATTTCAGTCCTATAATAGTCTGATATTCATTATAATCATCTTATCGAGGTGTTACTCAGCAACAATAAGCTGTGATTTCAGAGAATCACATTATACTAAAACAACAAACGGCTCAATAACTGAATACCTAATACTTGCCTAAGTACTTAAGCAGATTAACAGTGACCTGAGTATACTAGGTCTGGAATGCCAGTCAGAGTAATAATATAATTGCGAAAGTGGGTTTGTATGTTACACGTCTTAATAGAGCGATGGATTAATACTCTGCCGTGCTAAGCTAAAAGGTGATGTTTTGACAAAACGTAATTTCTCGCAAAATGCGAATAAGTGAGAATTTTAATCTGGAAAAATTGGATATTTGGGATGTATTGGGGCAACTTTTAAGACAAAAATTACTGCGTTACCACTTTTTATTTCAAATTTACTTATTTAGCACTTACTGACTGAGCCTAAAGAATCGTATCATATTTTCAAATGTAGGTCTAATAATTTACAAAGTGCGTAAGTGATTGAAACTAGGCTAAAAGACCGAATAATATTTGAAGGATACCGCTTTTTAGGTCAGTATGTCAAAGAAAGTATTTTCAAAAAGCCATACGTTTTTTTAGCTTAGTACATTTCGTATACGGTTTTTTAGCTTAAAATATTTTAATGAGTTACGTCATTTTAGTTTAGTATTGGTAACTTACGGTATTTTAGGCTAGTATCACTGGGAAAATCAGCGCATTTACAGATTTCTGCATATTGGTATCTCGGTTATTAGTGGGTATTTTGAAATAAGTCCATGATATAAAAACGCGGAAAAATATTTACTAAGTAGCCCTATGCTTAAAATTCTATTTCGCCAAAATGTCAATAAACCACCTTTTAGCGTGGCTTCCACCGTTAGGTGATTGGATTTCGTTGTTTGGAAACACTACAATGAATTAAAGATTGACATTTTATCATGATACGAAGAAGAAGGAGAGTATTATCATAAGATTTTAGTACTCATATAGAGCAGTTTGGTGACTTTTAGATATTCTGAAGATGTAGACTGGTTTGTTATTTAATTATAATTCTTGAGGCGAGTATCATAGACAACTATTTGACGGTAGGTATAGGAACTGTCGCCACCTCCACTAATCATTTCAAAATTTTGAATAGACCTGATTTAAATCGTTAAATAGAAGCTTGAGTGTTGAGAGCAGTTAGTGACGAATGTTTGATGCCGTACTTACATGGAGATATTGCGGATGACGTCGCGGCTCTAGCGTTGCTAGTGCTTTTGCTAAAATATATTCATACATACAGTTCTGTGTTTCTGTCAGGATAGAAAGTGCATCAACAACTAATACATTAACGTCGATGGAAACGAAAAACGTACTGATCACCTAAACACGGTTTAGGTCAGATAGTCAAACTATAATACTGATCGCCGCAACCGGCTGGCATTTTTTTATAAACTTTAACAAGTAGCATTTATACTTACTTATCATATACTCACATAAATTAATGAGCCAGCAAAGCGTGTTGCTCTTTATGATATGAGAAATAAAGTACAATTCATTTACTTTATTTATCATATCATGAAGAGCCCTAGCGTAGTAAGTAACCTTGAAATATATTTCGCGCAATACCTACGCCTCTAGTGGTACATTAACGACATTCACCGTGAGACACAGGGCAGATTGTCCAATCTATCACGTCTCTTACTGAGTACTTGTGACGTACTACTAACTGCCTCCGTGGTTAAGCTGTCTGAGCTATGGGCTTGACCCGGAGGTCCTGGGTTCGATTTCCGGCGGGGGACAATTTTGTGTTGCTGTTCCTAGTTTGGTAAGGTCATTGCAGGCTGATCACCTAATTGTCCGAAAAGTTACATGATATATAAGAATAATAAGAATAATTTATTAGGTCAAAATTATGATTTACGTGTCATATCTACTTGCAATATTTAGAACTAAACTTAAAATATAACGCTACATTTGTTTTCATAATTACAACCAATGATCATACTAAGCATTCAATCGAAGCCTGTGTTATGACCATATATGCTGTCAGATGGGCATGTAAATAGTCGGTCCTGCGCCTAATTTCTCTCTGGTCGTGTCAGTCAATCTGTCCCATCAGAATCAGAGATTGAAGGAATAGAGAGTGCACGCAAGCACTTGGGCACTAAAAACTAGTCCTGTGCAAGTTGGCCGATCACTGGAAGATTGGCCGCCATCACCGATAATCGCTGGGAGGACTAATATTATTACTTGTGACATATATGATACGCACTATCCCCGAAATTGCTAATTGGCCGGAAAAAAGCGTTATTTCGCGGCTTTGCAAATGCAAACGCATAATCCCCGAATTTTGACCCAAAAATTATCATCAAGGTAGTCATTTTTAATGGCAAAAACAAAAAATATTTTGCTTTCCTGAAATAATTTTGCCGGTGAAAGTTGTTCTGTTTCGTTGACTGAGCAACCTCTATCACTTTGATTATACGTGTACCTTTCACCTGGAATTAAAACTACTTCGGCAATCGGCGTTTGGTGTTTACCATTCCGCGGAATGTGTTCCAACGCTCATCGGCAAAAATAAAAAGACATTTTGGGTATTGACCAATCCGCGAAATGTATCTTTTTTCTGGGCAATGAGCGAATTCGGGGGTTGTGCGTAACATAACTAATAAATTTGATAATATTTACACTACACCCCTATACATACATAAAATCACGCCTTTATCCCTTACGGGATAGGCAGAGCGTAAGAAGCCTCGTAACAGGCGGTTTCGCCACGTCTGACAATAATTGAGGGCAAATTTTAGATTGTAATGATTTGTATTGCTGTAGTGACAGGTTATCAGCCCATCGCCTAAATTACAATACACTGTAACCCTCGAATCCCTTTTGCTAACTTCTACAGCATGCCCGGGAGGAAGAGCAGCTAGAACATTCTATGTTTTTCTATGTCTCCCAGTCCAGCATGGAAGTATACCCCTATATAGTGGGCAAAAAACGATATTCGTCTTCTTCTTCTTCTTCTTAGCGAGTGGATTCTGAAGTCAAACGACCCGATGAACCCTGGTGTCAGTTTCAAACTGCCTAGTAGCACAGCTATTAAATTTAGGCCTCTGACATGGTTTGAGTAACGACCACTATCAAAGACGGCGACCGGGACCGACGGCTTAACGTGCCCTCCGAAGCACGGAATAACAATATTCACCGGGCAGATTGTCCAATCCATCACGACTCTTACCGAGCACTTGTGACGTATACATGTGGAGGCATCGACCGGCGCGACGTGGGAATTCATCACGTGGTATAAGATGGAGATATTGCGGATGACGCCCGGCTGATGGAAATATTGCTTTTGGCTGAAACTGGTGACCTACTAACATAACGTGGTAGGTTTATGAAACTACGAATAGTAAGTGCCGTATTTATGATCAGTTCTCATGAGTGACAGCGAGTTTGAGTTCGTATCAGAAATGTCATTTCAGTACAAAGTGGCCTGTCAAATAAATACTCAATAGTGCTCTTAAGTTTGATATCGCTTCATAAATACGAGCTTAAGTGACCAGACGCTGTTTTAAGATGAACATAATAAAAAAATCTTCCTTGCCGGACTGGGAGCGAGAGAAAAACGTAGCTGATAACCTGTCACTACAGCAATAGTGTGCGTCTCTTCATCCAGCCCAAACGAGATAGGTGTTTTTACCATATATCAGGGTTTAGAGCCGAAGGAAGCCGCAGGGTTTAAAGACGCTGCGAGCTAAAAACCGTGGGCTGGCTTGGGAGATTCTCGTCAGCGAGCCCATGCTAGATCTTAGGTACTGTTGAGAGTAGAGCAATGAGTTAGAGCATAATTGGAGCAATCTGCTGCCGAAAAATCAACTTCAAATCTGTAATATGAAAGGAGTTATACGCGATTATCTGTGGGCTCGCTGGGGAGACGTCTCTCCAGCGAGCCCATTTGGATCTCATAATCGGTAGGGATTTAAGTTTTGATGTAAAGTTTTACATACGTGCCCTAATTGGAGCACTAAGCTCCAAAAAAATAAGTACTGTGTATTCAGTAGTTTTCGAGATATAGCTCTTTGAAAATGGTATGTACGGCGAGACGTCTCTCCAGCGAGCCCATCTGATGCGCAATAACTACCAAACGTAGATTCTTCGAAAATAGCTCAAATTAAAGCTTATAATTAGAGCACTAAGCTTCAAATAGAAGAAAGTTCTAGGTCCCACAGATTTCACGCTATAGGCGAAAAACACTTTGCCGCTAAAAAAATCAAATTCCCCAACCGCGCGACGTTGCCGCTTCGTGTAACGAGCAAATGTACGCGTCACGAAACGTTCATTCAAGCAAAAATATATCTTGTGCTGTTAAGTTTAAGAGTGTTTTAGTCTAACCGAGCCAAGACCATTCTAGAAATAATAGTCAGGCGCCCATATCAAATCCACTTACCGCATTTGTTAGTTTTATTATGAACATACATTGTATTATAATTATCATAATATAGGAACCTGCTTAGTATTGTCGATTTAAAATTTAAGAAAGTGTCCAAATCGGGACACTTATTAAATTTGAAACCGGGATGTCAGTGGGTAAACAGGTTCTTGGATTGAAATAAAACAATTTGACAGATTCGTTAAAGTATTACCTACTTTTTGTAACTTTATAATTAGTCTTGGTTATAATTATAAATAGACACCATAATTTTATTTCCTAAAAAAATCATAGACAAATTGAGATCTATTTTAACATACATACATAATATCACGCCTTTATCCCTAACGGGGTAGGCAGAGCGTAAAAGACCTAAACAAACGTCGTTTCGCCAGATCTATTTTAAAATTACAGTAATTGTTTTACTTACAATCAAATATACCTACCTATACTTTGTAAAATATAGCTCGGGTCGTATGACAGCAGGCAGTAAATATCATAACATAACAGGTGCAAAGAGACTCCTTTAAAACTGTATGTGTTTGACATCTGTCATAGTACCCAAGCTACATTTTACAAACTGTAACTACCTACTTACATAGAATTGACAGTGATGACTGATGAAAATAAAATAATAGCGGCAATTCAGGACGCAGTGCTTCTTACAATGAGATAATTATTTTGCACGGGATTACTACCACGATTGTATTATACCTCGAGATTTCATCCTAGTTCCATGTGACATGGTCACGAGCAGACTATTTATTTACTAATTAGCACTATTCTTTAACTAAAACAATATTAAACAATAAAATTCAAGTAGATTTTGGGATATCTTATTATCTCATCATATCATCTAATTAATTATATCTTACCTACCTAGTACCTACTTAAAATTTTAAATCTTTTTAAACTGCAGCCACAGGCGGGACGTACTTTTGCCTGTTACCTTCTTTTGTATACCATAACATATTTTGAGCCACCTGTTCTTTTATTTTTTTTTATCAAGGTTTTTATAGATTTAATTTCAAACAAAATTGGTAATTTAAGGAAATCTGTAGGAACTTGTTATAAATAATATGATACAATTTATGTCCATAATAAAATTTATAAATGCAGAAAGTATGTTTTATATGGGCACCTGACTATTATTTCTAGAATGTACTTTCCTCGGTTAGACTAAAAACACTCTTAAACTTAACAGCACAAGATATATTTTTGCTTGAATGAACGTTTCGTGACGCGTCCATTTGCTTGTTGCACGGAGCGGTAACGTCGCGCGGATGAAGAATTTGATTTTTTCGGCAAAAGTGTTTTTCGCTTATAGCGTGAAATCTGTAGGACCTAGAATTTTCTTCTATTTGGAGCTTAGTGCTCTAATTATAAGCTTTAATTTGAGCTTTTTTCGAAGAATCTACGTTTGGTAGTTATTGCGCATCAGATGGGCTCGCTGGAGAGACGTCTCGCCGTACATACCATTTTCAAAGAGCTATATCTCGAAAACTACTGAATACACAGTACTTATTTTTTTGGAGCTTAGTGCTCCAATTAGGGCACGTATGTAAAACTTTACATCAAAACTTTAATCCCTACCGATTATTAGAACCAAATGGGCTCGCTGGAGAGACGTCTCCCCAGCGAGCCCACAGATAATCGCGTATAACTCCTTGCATATTACAGATTTGAAGTTGATTTTTTGGCAGCAGATTGCTCCAATTATGCTCTAAATCTAGAGATATAACACATTGTTCTACTCTCAATAGTACCTGATAAATAGCATGGGCTCGCTGACGAGAATCTCCCCAGCCGGCCTATGGTTTTTAGCTCGCAGCGTCTTTCCTATTGATGCTCCAATTTACTGACTTCAGTACGTGGGTGCTCCAATTATGCTTTAAATCCTGATATATTATAAAAACACCTATCTCGTTTGGGCTGGGTTGAGAGACGCACTCATAGCAATATACCTACAAATGTATCTTAAATAACCTTCACAGCTCTGTCAGACGTGGCGGAACGATCTTTGTTTAGGTCGTTTACGCTATGCCTACCGCATTACAGATAAAGGCATATGTATGTAGATTTAAATTAATATTGTGATGTCATCCCCTGGTAAGTAAGTATCAGATGAAAAAACTAAGGATAACGCTTGGTAGAGGAAGAGCCATCCCGTCAGATGACAGTTCCCGTTGGAGTCAAGAGTTCTTTAACGACAACGATTGTGTTCACTATGAACGCCTGAATAAAATGAGACCGTTTGTCGCATTTCAAATTGATGTGGGGGGGTTCAGCTGTATCTCCTAAGGAATTCGAGGAAATCTATCTTAAACTATCCTAAAAACTTGACATACGTGGCGAAACCTCCGTGTTGAGAGCCCAGGAGCTATTTTAGTACAAGTACTAAACTAAGTTGCTTCCAAGCTGGACTGGGAGCGAGAAAAAAACATAGAATGTGCCAGCTGCATTTTCTCCCGGGAATGCTGAAAGAACCAGCTAAGGGATCTGAGAGTTTCAGTATATTGCAATTCAGGCGATGGGCTGACAACCTGTCACTACTGCGATATACGTACAAATCCATCTTGAATAACCCTCAAAACGTTGTCAGTCGTGGCGAAACGACCTTTGTTTAGGTCGCTTACGCTCTGCCTACCCCATTAGGGATAAAGGCGTGATTATATTATATTATACTAAACTAAGTACTTGGAAGCTTTTTTGTAAAAAATCTTATCTATTTATTTTCGTCTAGTTAATTTTGTAAAAACATTATGATAATCTAATAAGGTACCTAATTGGTTTAAAAATAAGTAAATTGTGCAAATGGATATTGATTTATAAATATATTTCAGAGAAATAACCCTTTCTTCTTCCATGCTGGTCTGGGAGCGAGAGAAAAACATAGAATGTGCCAGCTGCATTTCCTCCCGGGCATGCTGTAAAATCCATCTAAGGGATCCGAGGGTTTTAGATATTGTAATTTAGGCGATGGGCTGACAACCTGTCACTACAGCAATATACCTAGAGTTCTATCTTAAATAACCCTCAAAACTTTGTCAGACGTGGCGGGACGACCTTTGTTTAGGTCGTTTACGCTCTTCCTACCCCATTAGGGATAAAGGCGTGATTATATGTATGTATGTAATAACCCTTCAAGCTTTTTAGACGTAGGGATAGACCTTTATTTAGGTAATTTTTGCTCCCCAATACGGCATGATTTTATGTTTGTATTTCAGAGAAAATTACGTTTCATTAGTACATTTTACACTTTTATGTTTGCAGTAGCTCTTTTCATTCCGTGTAAGAATGAAGCGAAAATTCGTTCAATGTCTCTGTTTAGATAAAAACCAAAGCATAAACAAGTATGTAAAAAAAAAAAACGAACAACCCGACTGCAGCGCCTATAAAAAATGTTTTAATGCATTAATTTTTCTAAAATTGAGATTTAAAATGTGTTTTTTTTTTCATATATCCTTTAAATTACCTTTATTTTCATATGCCACTCGATAGGTTCAGACAAAAAAAAATCAGACTTAGAATATATCGCCTAAAATCCGCCATTTTGAATTTTGAAAAATTACACCTATCTAAGGCCTGTATTTATAAAGCGATATCAATATTGCATTAAGAGATGAGCAGTATTCAGTATGAATTTGACAGGCCAGTTTGTACTAAAATAACATTTCTGATTCGAAATCAAGCTCGCTGTCAGTCTCAAGAGCTGATTATAAATACGCGCCTAAGAACACTAGATTGCTTAAGACCAATCGAACGATACTCTTATTGTCGAATTCTATCTAGCAGTTTCGGAGATACCAGGTACTAAATAAATTTCATAACATATATAAATACAAGATACGCGCGAAAAACATAACCCTTCCTTGACAGTCGGGTAAAATAATGAATTTGGAAATTCATCACGTCCAGAGAAGATGGCAGGTGACGCTGAGACATTGTTTTATTTTCTAAGCTCGTATTTATTTTGAAAATATTTACACAAACTCTTGGTTTGTGTAAATATTTTGAAAAGGTGAGACAATGGTGCCGATTCTGTTGTAGATACAACTTTACTTATTTTAGTGTGGTCCTTTCAATTTCTATAATTTTACTAAATAACAGACAACACAACAGGTGATAGTTATTCTGTAAAAGTCACGTATATATACTAGGTGTATAGGGTTTCGGAATTCCCGGGGTTTTCTCGTTCCCGGGACCCGGGAAAAAAATAACGAAACTCCCGGGAATCCCGGGAATCGGGAAATTTTAAAAAACTATATGGATTATTGTTGAGATAGTGTTTTGATGCTTTGGTTCGGTTTTGTCAATGAAACTACCAGATTAATATAAAAAAGAAAAGTATTTTGCCAATAAAACGACTATTTGATTTTAAAAAAACACTTTTATTTCTTATGTATGTATGTTTATTTCTTATTATGCATTGTAAAACAGTTTCATTTTATGGTATTAAATAACAAAAACGTTTCTCAAAGTATTTTTTTTTAGAGTTTGTAACTCTAATCATATTATGTCTTTTAAAATTATTATATATATTTTTTATTAAATCGATTATAATTTAGTGAAAATATTAAACGTTGTATAAGTCTTTTTATGTTTGAACGTTGTTATTAACATACCTATTTAAATACTGTAATTTTTCTTTCTCGGAGGGGTAGGCTAGGTTGCTATTAACTCAATTAATATTTTGAAGCGAAACATAAAATCGTTTGTCTTGTACGTGAAACTTAAATTGACGGTACATAAGTATTATAGTTCAATATTTTACTTGTATGTGGTAGATTTGTGCAGCGTATTCAAGCAGTATAATGTAAGCAGGATAAATTTCTACGTAGCTCAATATCACTAGACTCACTCACAGTTCACAGACCAATTGTTCGCAACACAGCCTTAGACAAGACAGAAAATGCGTACCGTCCTTCTGAAAGTTTGGCTCTATCTCAGGTCACGCTTCCCTTTATCACACTTCTTAGAAAGAGATAGCTCTATTTACGCGATAGAGGTAATTAGGTGTGACAATGGCAGGCAGGTTGCAGTAGTAAATACCACCCAGGTGTGTTACTTGTCACCGGCACCGCAGAGTAAATCAAATCGACTAATTGAAGAAAGCAAAAGATATATTTTTATTATTTACAATAATAATATATTCTGGTCCTAGTCATAAATTAAATATGTGTATTTTCCTATCGTAAAATTCATGAAACCACAGCTCGTATACTAGTAATTTAATTCGTAAATTGAATTTTCATATTTCCCCGGAATTAATGTTATTTTCTGGGATCGAGAATGAAAATTTTCCCGGGAATTCCCGGGAACGGGAACCCGGGACCGAAACCCTAGGTGTATGGAACCGGTACAGCGTCCCGCAAACTGATAGGGGTGGTTCAGTCAACAGATGAGGATGTAGATGAAGCACGAAAGGAATATAAACTATTGAAAGATGAAGTAAAGAAAGCAGTGAATAAAAAGAAAGACGAATATAAAGACGAATTTGACAGGAGGCTTTCAGAAAACTTTCGGTCCAACTTAAAAGTTTTCTGGAAATCCATAAGGACAGCTCGCGGTAAAACTGCAACATCCGAGCTGAGTAGGATTCGAAGTCAGGATGGTAGTATTGTAAAAGGTGAAGAACACGTGCTGAATAGATGGAAGGAATATTATGAAAGTTTATTTGAAAAAGAGGGAGAAGCACAAGGTTTTATCATTCCAGAGGTAAATGAAAGTAAAATTGAAATGGATGAGATTGTGAAAGCACTGAAAAGAATCAAGTTGGGTAAGGCTGCAGGGTATGATAGAGTGTCTGTCGAAATGCTGAAGGCTGGCGAAGGAGTTGTTGCTAGTGAGCTGTACTGCCTTTTCAACCTGTGTTGGAGAAGCGGCCAAGTGCCAAAAGATTGGTGTAAGGCTGTTATCGTACCACTATACAAGGGTAAAGGGTCACAGCTTGACTGCATAAATTACCGCGGTATAAGCCTTCTCAGCGTCGTCGGCAAACTGTATGCAAAGGTATTGATTGAAAGAGTGATGAAAGAAACTGATGAGAAAATATGGGATGCTCAGGCAGGTTTTCGTAAGGGGATGGGATGTACGGATCAGGTCTTTTCGTTGCGGTGCATAACCGAAAAATATTCGGCTAAAAACCAAAAAGTTTATTGCGCGTTCGTGGACTTAGAAAAGGCCTATGATAGAGTGGTGAGGAATGAATTGTGGTCGGCGCTGTCCATGCATAGGGTGAGCGGTATTTTGATACGAGCACTGAAATCCTTATATAAGGATTCCAGCGCTTGTGTCAGGATCAACGGGGCGTACACTGAATTGTTTAACATCGAGAAGGGTGTAAGACAAGGATGTGTAGCGTCTCCATGGCTGTTTAACTTATTCATGGATAGCTGTTTGACAGATTTGAAAGATAATGAATGTGGTCTAAGAATGAACGAGTTACTCGTCAAATGTCTTCTCTATGCTGACGACCAAGTTATACTTGCGTCCACGGCTGAGGAGTTACAGGAGATGGTAAATTGTATGCATGAAGCTTTGAAAAAGAAAGGAATGAAAGTGAATGTTAGTAAAACCAAATCACTGGAAAGAGGATAGAATGACAGAGTGTAACATTCTGATAGGAGATGAAAAGGTGGAGCAAGTGAAAGAGTTTGTTTATTTGGGTTCATTGTTTACAGCAGATGGAAAGTGTGATAGTGATATTGAAAGAAGAGTGAATGCTGGTAACATGGTGAATGGGGCGTTGCACACCTTTATGAACAGCCAGAGGGTGTCCAAAAAGGCTCGTCTGGCTGTGCATAGAGGAGTGTTAGTCCCAACACTTATGTATGGCAGTCAAAGTTGGGTATGGCAGAAAAGACATGAACGTTGAATAAATGCGGTAGAAATGAGAGCATTAAGAAGTATGATTGGTGTGAAACTGAGTGACAGAATAAGAACTAGCGTGATAAGGGAACGTTGTGGTGTGAAAGAGGATATAGTGACAGGTATAGAAAAAGGAATGCTGAGGTGGGTTGGTCATGTTGAGAGGATGGATGAAAAGAGATTAACCAAACAGATATACATGTCGAGTGTGAGTGGGAATGTTGGAAGGGGAAGACCTCGGCGAACGTACCGCGATCAAATCGGGGACGTTCTAGGGAAAGGTCAGGTCAGGAGTACCCAGGAGTGCATGAAAAGATTGATGAATGTAGATGAAGCGAAAGAAGTTTGCAAGGATCGTAGCAAATGGAAGGATGTGATCTCTGCCTACCCCTCTGGGAAAGAGGCGTCACGTAATGTATGTATGTATGTTTATGACTGTTATCTAGAATCGATGCCACTGTTAAATAGTTTCTTTCCTAAAAGTTTACCATTCCTTTGAGGAGCTTAGATAAATTTAAATACTAAGAAACAAACTTTTAAAATAATTTTATTAGGTTGAATGACCCATTCTTAAGGTGACGATACTAGCCAAGTGGCGCCCCCATTAGTAAAAACTTCATTATTCACTAAAATGCAGTAAACTGAAAAACAAGTCCAACAGACTCAAGTAATACTAATTAAGATAATTTAGAACCTTAAAAATCATTGTAGTAACAGGAAGACAAATTGCGAATAACGGCCACCAACAGCTATTTTTCTTCTTTTTACTACAATGAACCATGAATCGCAAATTTATAAGGCTAAATTATCTTAATTACTGTAACTTGAGTCTGTTGGAACGGTTTTTCGATTTACTGCGCTTGTAGTCAATACATACATAACGTCAAGCCTCTTTCCCGGAGGGGTAGGCAGATATGACATCCTTTCATTTGTTACGATCCTTGCAAACATCTTTCGCTTCATCTAGATTCATCAATCTTTTCATGCACGCTCGTCGGTTTAGGGTTTTTAGTCAATAATGGGTTTTTTTTACTAATGGGGGCGTCACTTGGCTTAGTATCGTCACCTTAAGGCCCGTGTTTGTATATCATTTACACAAATTGTACGATGTCTTTCGAGAACTCTTTTCATAATGCGCACGGCAAAAGACTGGAACTCTACCTGCGTCTGTGTTACCGAATGCATGGGGTTGTATGCATCCGCACGGCAAAGAGTGGAACTCTACCTGCGTCTGTGTTACCGAATGCATGGGGTTGTATGCATCCGCACGGCAAAGAGTGGAACTCTACCTGCGTCTGTGTTACCGAATGCATGGGGTTGTATGCATCCACACGGCAAAGAGTGGAACTCTACCTGCGTCTGTGTTACCGAATGCATGCTACCCCCAACGCTTCAAAGTTAGAGTAAACAGGCATCTTCTGGGCGAGCTCACTTCATCGTTGACTTCGTCTCTGTCGCTTCCGATCTAGACTAGAGTCAAAGGAAAACTATATGGTAATTAAAAAAAGTATGTTAACGACGAAGTAAACAATCACCGCTGGTAAAGAAAGAAGCCTTTAAATTTTATTATAAACTTCATAGCCTAAACACAGTCATAATCAATTCTATACAAAGATATAATCACGCCTTTATCCTTAATGGGGTAGGCAGAGCGCAGACGACCTAACCAAAGGTCGTTCCGCCACGTCTGACAAAGTTTTGAGGATAATTTAAGATAGATTTGTAGGTATATTGCTATAGTGGCAGGTTATCAGCCTATCGCCTAAATTGCAATATACAGAAACACTCAGAACCTTCAGCTGGTTTTCAAAGTATGCCCACGAGAAAATGCAGCTGGCATATTCTATGTTTTTCTCTCACTCCCAATCCAGCATGGAAATGAATTGTATACCTATCCCAAATGCGTGCAAAACAAAATACACAAAACCACAATATCAGTAGTTGTGCGGAATCAAATCAATTCCCAAAATGAAACTGGCCGGATTACAATAATATTATTTTCCAGTTCCATTGGTTGGAATACGCGATGATATATTGCATCGGTTTTTTTTATTCATACGCTGATATTTATGCATATCCCTCGGGATTTAGTAAAATATGGACTGTGGTGTGGACGCTTAATATTACACACTAAGGCCAGCAACACACAGGCGTCGCTTACTGCGCGCACGTTTCCGCTCAATACGCTATTAATGTTATTTGCATTGCCTACAACACACATGCGTCAACTTACGCTTTACGCGCACGTACTGGCAGAGAGATGTACCGACGTTGAGTTCATCGCGCGCGTAGAGCGTTAGGTGACGCGTGTGTGTTATAGGCAATGCAAAAAGCATTGACAGCGTGCTAAGCGCAACCTTATGCGCCTGTGTATTGCTGCCATTAACTGCCTCTGTGGTCTAGTGGCTAGTGCCATGTACTCCTGATCCGGCGGTCCTGGGTTCGATTCCCAGGGGGGAAACATAAAGTTCATATTTGAGAATTTATCACTTTGTTAATTTTTCCCCAGTTCGGTTTACATTGCAGGCTGAATCACCTGATTGTCCGAAAAAAAAAAGATTTCGTGCTTTGGAGGGCACATTAAGCCGTCGGTCCCGGTCGCTGTCTTTGATAGTGGTCGTTACTCAAACCATGTCAGAGGCCTGATAGTTGTGCTACTAGGCGGTTTAAAAACTCTGACACCAGGGTTCATCGGGTCAATAGACTCGATACCCAATCTACAGAAGAAGAAGAATTACACGGTGAAAAAATTTAATGAGATTAATTGGCAATAAAAGAGCGATATAATCCCATTATAAGATGATATTCTGACAGCTCATAGAAATTGTATATCAGATATAGGTATCATTTTACATACGGTGCGATACAGTAACCGAACTATTATTATTCATCAATTTATACTTTCTTCCATGCTGGTCTGGGAGCGAGAGAAAAACATAGAATGTGCCAGCTGCATTTCCTCCCGGGCATGCTGTGAAAACCAGCTAAGGGATCCGAGGGTTTCAGTATATTGTAATTTAGGCGATGGGCTGACAACCTGTCACTACAGCAATATACTTACAAATCTATCTTAAATAACCCTCAAAACTTTGTCAGACGTGGCGGAACGACCGTTGTTTGGGTCGTTTACGCTCTGCCTACCCCATTAGGGATAAAGGCGTGATTATATGTATGTATGTATGTATCAATTTATACGGGGCATAAGGGACAGCGTCCCACAAACTGATAGTGGTAGCTCAGTCAATGACACTGAACAACTTCCACCCGGAATTTCTTTCAGGAAGTGAAAAATAGATTCCGGCTTTTCGATACAAATTGTCTGGTCGAGGTTGACATTTTGTTTGGAAAAGCCAATTTTTATTTCCACTTCCTGAAAGAATTTCTTGGTGGAAGTGGTTCAGTATCGTTGACAGAGCGGGACGCTGTCCCTTACACACGGTATTAGGTTATTACGCGGAATGGTCTGTGATATTTTAATTTCTTAAAAAACTAGACTTCAAATTCAACCCAGATAAGTAGTTTTTGACTAGTTAAATCACTGTGCTCAATAAATCACCAGCAACGGACGAGTAATATCCGCAGACCAATGAATAAAGGTAGATTGAACATCGCTACCAAATAAAACTGGGCTACTGCAAGTTTTCTTCTTAGCAAGTCGATTCTCGAGTCGAACAACCCGATGAACCCTGGTGACAGAGTTTTCAAACCACCTTGCATAGCTATTAGGCCTCTGACATGGTTTGAGTAACGACCACTATCAAAGACAGCGACTGGAACTTGGGTACCCTAAGTCCAAACCTTCTATCTTTTCGGACAATCAGGTGATTCAGCCTGCATTTTCCTAACCAAACTGGGGAAACCCTGACAAAGTGATAACTGACAAATATCAACTTTGTGTTCCCTCCCTGGGAATGGAACCCAGGACTTCCGGAACTTGTAATGTAATTAGATTTATACTTTATATTATTTGCCTTTCAGAGCAAAAACTAATTTTAGTCCTCGACTAATATCAGACAAACATCATAGCAGCTAAAAATCAAATGAGTGTTTATGGTATAGTTGGTAAAGCGAGCGCGTTTAACCGAGGACCGACAGTGCTGTGGTTTAGTTTGCAAGATCCGTCTATTTATCCTCGATCTGAAAAGTTATCTAGTCCACATTTTTATTTATTGCAAAGTGGATTGACGCATCGCTGATGGTTCGGAAATAAATAATCGATTCCAATTCTACTCCAGGCGGCTCGGACGACTGCTAATAAATCTGGCTGCTTAAAATGCATAAAGCCGGTTGCATGGGCCTATTCTGGAATACTCTAGAATGATCGAGACATTTCTAGAAGCTACTGGATGTAATGCGGCGAGACATACGACCTGATAATCTCCGGTGTCTAGAGTATAAAACTGCCTAATAGCACAGCTGATAGGCCTCTAGCGTGGTTTATGTAACAAACACTTAAAATACAGTGACGAGGAACCTGACAATCAGGGTAATTTAGCCTGCACATGGGATAATCTCAAAAAGTAATAAGGTAACAAAAATCGATGTTGTAGTCCCCCCATGGGAATCAAACGTACGACTTCCAGATTAGGAGCCCATGGCTCAGGCCACTAGACTACGGAGCCAGATGGAATGTTCTAGATCCGATACAGCGCGGCGCGACGTTCGAATACTGACCCCACATTCGCATCACGTCTGACCGACATCCGGTACGCCATTTTCTTGAGAATTTTCCTTCCCTAATGTGGTAACTTAGACGGTAAAAGAATAAGATACCCGAAGTAACATTTCTATCTAAATTCTATAAAAGAAATTAACTTTGAAAGAGTTTGAAAGTTTTAGAAAGACTTTTCTTTCTTAACGGTTATAAACATATAATACTCAAAATTACATTTTTTTTTTAATTAAGGTTTTTTTTTTATTTTAGCAAACTTGCTATTAAAGAAACACTTGTACCTATTCCACAGTTTTGTATACTTCTACCGAATCGGTTTCGCTTCATGAGCATCATCAGGGGCGTTGGTTGGGAATACAAAATTGTGGAATAAGTCATCATCTCCTTAGCCTTATCCCGTATCTCACGGGGTCGGCTTCCTAATCTAGGGGATTGAACGAGGGTACTGATTTTTACACAAAGCGACTGCCATCTGACCTCCGCAACCCAGAAGGGAAACCAGACCCAATCCTAGATTAGGTCAGAGTTTTTAAGCCGCCAATGCTTAGCACTGGCCTCTGATATGGCTTAACGACTAATATCTACGGTATTAAACGATATTAACCGGGACCAACGGCTTAACGTAACTTCCGAAGCACGGAAAAAGCGCCGAATAAACGTACATATGAAATTCAAAAACCGAAAAACACATTGGTACGTGGTGGGATTCGAACCACGACCTCCCGCTCAGGAGGCAGCAGCCCTATCCACTACACCATCGGGCTATCAAAAAAAAATGTGGAATAAGTACAAGTGTTTATTTAATAACAAACTATTTGATGGAGTTCCACCAAGCGCCGACAATCACAAGTATAAATGAAAACAATTTTATTTTTCTTCCGTACATTCTTATCAAACCGGTAATGTAGATAATTTGCTGAGCATGTTTAGTATACTTGTAATTGATAGCTAATTTTGTAATTAGCTGAGCACGTTGAGTATACACAAGTATACTCAACGTGCTCAGCAAATTCAGTCAGCGGTGTCACCCGCTGCTAAATAAGTTATCCCTTTCTTCTTCTTCATAGCGAGTGGATTCTCTAGTCGAACAGCGACCCGGTGAAACCTGGTGTCAGAGTTTTCAAATCACCTAGTAGCACAGTTATGTATTTTCCTGCGGTTAATAGTAACCTGTGTTAATAAGGGTGAATATAGTTTTACAATAGAGAAAGAATTTCTGAAAGCGGTCTGGTAGTTTTTGAGTTTATTCGTTACAAACATACAAATCTTTCCTCTTTACTAGCGACCCGCCCCGGCTTCGCATGGAAATCATCAGATTTTCTCTACTATATTATGCATGTATTATGCATATAAACCTTCTCTTTGAATCAATCTATCCATTAAAAGAAACCGCATCAAAATGCAATGCGTAGTTTTAAAGATCTAAGCATACATAGGGAAATAGGGTCAGAGAAAGCGACTTTGTTTTATACTATGCAGTGATGATGATTAGTATAGATAACAACCTTTGTAGTTATATACCTACTTATTTATTTCTTTGTCTACATTTTATGTATCAAAAGATAAAGTTCTATATATAGATACTGAAAGGAAAATTCAATTTATATCATTGTTCTTTATTTGCAAAGAAACATAGAAAACTCTATAAGGTTTGTTGGGGTAAGATCAGACGGTTATCCGGTTTTTTAAGAGGTTCCGGAAAATATATTTTCCTCATTTCCTTTTAAGGATTTCTAAATGTAATTGATCTTATAGTGATGAGGATAAAATGTGCTATCTACCAGTATATTTTTTCTTTAACTTAAACGGTTGCTAAGATACACTATTCTGAAGATTTGGTTTGCTAATAAAAATTCCAGGGATAGTCCGAACCATATTATTAACCATACATACATATAATCACGCCTTTATTCCTAGGGGTAGACCTAAAAAAGTCGTTCCGTCACGTCTGACAAAGTTTTGAGGGTTATTTAAGATAGATTTGTAGGTATATTGCTGTAGTGACAGGTTGTCAGCCCATCGCCCAAATTTCAATGTACAGAAACCCTCGTATCCCTTAACTGGTTTTTACAGCATGCACGGGAGGAAATACAGCTGGCAAATTCCATGTTTTTCTTTCGCTCCCAGTCCAGCATGGAAGAATTATTATTATTATTATCTATAGTGGGGTAAGTTCTCACTATGTTTAAAAAGCTGCTCTATGACCTTAAACATAAGATTGACAAAAGTCTGGGAGTAGGTCGAATTTTCACTGGGACACCACGAAAAAGATGAGTTTTAGTTATGATCCTCAAAAATGTGTATGCCCTATCACTGCGACGACGGAAGACTAAACGGAGGGGCAGATTGAAATAGAGTTGATAATTATACCGGGTGTAAGGGACAGCGTCCCGCAAACTGATAGGGGTTGCTTTGTCAACGATACTGAACAACTTCCACAAAAAAAATCTTTCAGGAAGTGAAAATAAAAATTGACTTTTTCATACAAAATATCAACCTCGATCTGACAATTTGTATGGAAAACCCAATTTTTATTATCACTTCCTGAAATAATTTCTTGGTGTAAGTTGTTCAGTATCGTTGACTGAGCAACCCGTTTATCAATTTGCGGGACGCTGTCCCTTACACCCTGTAATTATGTTGTCAGAATAAAAATATTTCTGCGATTATTTGGGACTCATTTTAATTATATTATATTCGAGACTCATTTGAATTATTCGGTCTTACTCCGATCCGGTCTAACCCCAACGGAAAACAATTAATAACTTGTGAATTCCAAATCAAAATAAGTGATAGTGACCAAAACAAAACTTGGCATCGTATCCAGGTCACAGAAAAAAAAAACCTTAAATGACAGGAGTACATACATACAACATACATAAATCACGCCTTTATCCCTTACGGGGTAGGCACAGCGTTTAATGCCTCGTAAAAGGCGCTTTCGCCACGTCTGACAAAAATTGAGGGCAATTTTAGATTGTTATATGTATTGCTATAGTGACAGGTTGTCAGCCCATCGCCTAAATTACAATACACTGTAACCCTCGAGTTCCTTTTGCTGACTTCAACAGCATGCCCGGGAGGAAGGGCAGCTGGAACATTCTATGTTTTTCTATCTCTCCCAGTCCAGCATGGAAGAAACAAGAGTAGGTAATAATAATAACAACCCATTCAGTAATAAAAAGAAAGCATAACATTCCCTAAACCCAGAAAACGTACTAACTTCCCTTTGTCGTCTGCAGTAAAAGGCATTATAAACGTTTGCTCTGATTATTTAAGAACAGGAAGTCGTTGTACTAAAGTGGTCTTTTGTTTGAAAGCAAAAATACTAACTGTATCGTGTATGTAGGCCAGTCAGCCTGAAAAATGTAATAGGCAGGTTGTATTAATTGCTTTAAAATATAATAGGCAAGTTGCACTGATTGTTTTTGAATTTGCACAAAGAGCCATGTATTTTTGTTGAAACAATTTAACTGTACCTACATACTATAACTAAGTACCTGCAAGTGTTTCCGTTTGAGGGCCTTCTAAAGTAGAATCCGTAATTAAAGATAGAAGTTTGACAGCCAGTGATACCATATTTTGGCCAGTGCTGTACATGTCGATAAAATAAATATTTTCAAGTCTGAAATATAGGCATTTTAGTAATAAAAATATTGCATACATACATATAATCACGCCTTTATCCCTAATGGGGTAGGCAGAGCGTAAACGACCTTAATGAAGGTCGTTCCGCCACATCTGACAAAGTTTTGAGGGTTATTTAAGATATATTTGTAGTTATATTGCTGCAGTGACAGGTTGTCAGCCCATCGCCTAAATTGCAATATACTGAAACCCTTGGATCCCTTAGCTGGTTTTACAGCATGCCCGGGAAGAAATGCAGCTGGCACATACTACGTTTTTTTTTCGCTCGCAGGCCAGCATGGAAGCTTAAAAATATAGCACGTACAGAAAAAAGATGTCGTCTGATTATTTGCCGTTTATAGCGACAAGGGTTTAGCAGGAGATCATCTATAATTATTAGTTACATATCAATAAGTCACAGTACTTGGAATATGCATCTATTTTTATTTATTTTTTTAGTTCTAAGAAGATATCTCCTTAGCTGACTGTACAAAGTATAGTCATATTTAATTTTGTCTGAGCTCTTACACGTCACTCCAGAAAAAACTCATATTTTGTAAAAAAAAAACAATATGAAAATGAGAGGCAAGACTAGACTAGACCAAATGAACCATTCACAAAAAATACAATATAACTTTGAATAATATGAACTTTCATCACTACATAGTATAAAACAAAGTCGCTTTCTCTGTCCCTATATCCCTATGTATGCTTAGATCTTTAAAACTACGCAACGCATTTTGATGCGGTTTCTTTTAATGGATAGAGTGATTCAAGAGGAAGGTTTATATGTATAATTTATACAAAATATAGCAGAGAAACACTGATAATTTCCGTGCGAAGCCGGGGCGGGCGGGTCGCTAGTAAAATATAAATTAATTTAATAACAATTAGTTTAACAAAACAAATGGCGCAATCCCATGTTGTAGACCAAGACTCAGTTTTCCAGAGCCGCAGTAGTAAGTCTTCTTTTTCTGAGCGAGTGGATTCTCGAGTCGAAAGACCCGATGAACCCTGGTGTCAATGTTTTCAAACCGCCTAGTAGCACAGCTATTTAGGCCTCTGACATGGTTTGAGTAACGACTACTATCAAAGACAGTGACCGGGACCGATGGACTAACGTGCCCTCCGCTGCACGAAATTCTCTTTATTTTCGGACAATTAGGTGATTTAGCCTGCAATGTTCTAACCAAACTGGGGACAAGCTCACAAAGTGATAAATTGACAAATAGCAACTTTGTGTTCCCCCCCTGGGAATCAAACCCAGGACCTCCGGATTGTAAGCCCATGGCTCTGACCACTAGACCACGGAGGCACTAATAAGTAAGTCTAACAAAAGCCTGTTTTAATATATCTTGAAAGGTTGTACCAAGTAATTGCCTAAGTTGTATCACTATTATAATAAAAGATTTAACAATCTCTTTCTTTTTACTTAACAACCTTGTCTCGAACAGCAAAAAAATTACTCTAACAAGAGAGGAGCTTATCTTTGATATATAAACAATTTCTCAGAAACATACTTGGAGAAAATACAAAGACAGTACAATACAAGACGAAAGTGGCGTAAGATAACGGCTGGGCCTTTGTTTTTGGGAGGTATTATCTGGCCGTAAGAAAGTTACGTAAGCATGAAATGTCAAAAACAAGAAGATCCGCGGAGGCGAAACCCTGGGGTTTAAACCAGTACGTGAGCCGGGTACGACCGGTTATAACCAGTTTAGTTCCAACTCGCGGACCCAGGCTGAATCGCAATTAGAGAGGCCTTGGATACTCTCGACGGCTAAGTAAAACTCTCAATTATAAATTCGCGACGCTTTAGTACTCTTGGGATATGTTTTATTTTGAAGATCATGGTGCGATATTTTATTGACTTAGGTAAAGTTTACAATAATTTATCTATGATGAACATACATACATATACTCACATATTTGAGAGCAGAGCGTACCCGACCTAAACAAAGGTCGTTCTGCCACGTCTGACAAAGTTTTGAGGGTAATTTAAGATAGATTTGTAGGTATACCAGGCCACTCAGAAAGTATTGCGATAAATAGTTTTTATATATGGCAGACTGGCCGGTTAGAATCTTTTTTGAAAATATGATTACTTGTAAGTAAAAATATGTGTGTTCCATTTTCAAAATTTCCCTCCACATTTTTTGCGAGCCAATTCAAAGTATCGTGTCTTACTGAAAAATGGATCTGCGCCGGGAACATTTTAGAGCTATGATTTTTTACGATTTCAAGTGTCGCCTGAAACCGGATGAATCGTTCGATAGACTCCAAATGGCATTTATGGATGAAGCCCCTCCAAGGCAACCGTGTATCGTTGGTATAACGAATTTAGGCGCGGTCGACCAACCTTGGGGGATGAAGAAAGAAGCGGTCGCCCTTTGACGGCTATTACGGAAGAAAAGGTGCTAGCAGTGAAAAATTTAATCCAAGATAATAGGCGAATTACATATCAGGAGATTCAGCATATATTAAAGATTGGATCGGGAAGCGTTCACGAGATTCTACATGGGCATCTTCGCGTGAGGAGGATAGTATCGCGCTGGGTGCCGCACTACCTCACCGACGCTCAGAAGCAGGCCCGGGTGGAATGGTGCCGTGATATGCTGAATAAATTTGAAGCAGGCTCGTCTCGGCGTGTTTACGACATCGTAACAGGTGATGAGTCCTGGATTTATCAATACGATCCAGAAACCAAGCGCCAGTCGACAGTTTGGGTGTTTCAAAATGAACCAACGCCTACCAAAGTGAAGCGATCTCGAAGCGGGGGGAAGATTTTGATCGCCAGTTTTTTTAATTTGACTGGCCAATTGGCCTCAATTCCCTTACGAGATCAAAGAAGCATTAACGCCGAATGGTATACTACCAAATGTTTACCAGAAGTTTTTTCTGTTGTGAGCAACAAGCGACCAAACACAGGGCTCCGCGGACTACTGCTCCACCACGACAATGCGCCTGCACACACCGCGCTCAAAACGAGGGACTTCCTGGACAGCACACCAGTCAAACTCCTGGGTCACCCTCCTTACAGCCCTGATCTAGCACCGTGTGACTTCTTTTTATTTCCAAAATTAAAAAATCAGCTCAAGGGGATACAATTTTCGTGGCCGGAAGATGCGCTGGCTGCGTTCGAGCAGGCTGTAAACGAGGTGTCTACGGCGGACTGGAAAAAGTGTTTTGAAAACTAGTTCAGACGCATGAATCTTTGTATAGAGGCTGGTGGAAAGTACTTTGAAAAGATTTAATAAAAATATATGTACCTGTAGAACATTTTTTTTAGTGTCGCAAAACTTTCTGAGTGTCCCACGTATTGCTGTAGTGACAGTTTATCAGCCCATCGCCTAAATTAAAATATACAGAAACTCTCGGATCCCTTAGCTGCTTTTTACAGCATGCCCGGGAGGAAATGCAGCTGGCACATTCTATGTTTTTCTCTCGCTCCCAGGCCAGCATGGAAGAAAGGTGGTTCTCTACGGTGTATCTACTTTGTTCAATTTAGTTTAATATTTAATCGCATGTAATATTAATGGTTTTTATATAATTAAATTGTATTTTTAAGAAACTTGTTAGGATTCACGAAAGGTGTTTAGTAGATCAGTTATTTTGTTTTAGTTTTGTCCAAAGCTCAGACTAACCTGCCAATTAAGCAACAAATGAAGCTTATGTATACCGGGTGTAAGGGACAGCGTCCCGCAAACTGATAGGGGTTGTTCAGTCAACGAAACTGAACAACTTTCACCGGGAAATTCTTTCAGAGATATGGAAAAAAAATACCTTCCCATACAAAATGACAACCTCGATCAGTCAATTTGTATGGAAAACCAAAATTTATTTTCACTACCTGAAAAAAAATCGTGACTAAGCAACCTCTATAAGTTTGCGGAACACTGTACGTTACACACCGTATATTTATCATTCAAACACACTAACAATGAAATCACAAATCTCACAATCCGCTTGTATTGAGCTTACCGCGTGATGGATGCACTCCGGATTATGAGAGTATGGGTCAGGTATGCTATAAAACTAGTTTTTAACTCTTTGATGGAATGTTCAACAATAAAATGCAGTATTCCGTTATGGTACAAAAGTACAATACTATTTCACTCTGTTGAACGCATATCTATATGCATTTTATCATATTTTTACAATTGTAACGTTAAACATACATACATATAATCACGCCTATATCCCTAATAGGGTAGACAGAGCGTAAACGACCTAAACAAAGGTCGTTCCGCCACGTCTGACAAAATTTGGGGCTTATTTTTTTTTTTTTTTTTTATATTTGAGATAGATTTGTAGGTAGGTATATTACTGAAGTCACAGGTTGACAGCCAATCGCCTAAATTGCAATATACAGAAACCCTCGGATCTCTTAGCTGGTTTTTACAGCACGCCCGAGAGGAAATGCAGCCGGCACATTGTATGTTTTTGTCTCGCTCCCAGTCCAGCATGGAAGAAAAATGAAAAAAGACTTCATAAAAGCATAATACTTTCCATCGACTCATCATATAGATATTTCCTTCATCTAATACAAGGTAATATCACCCATGAGTGCTGTATTGATATTTTTATTGCTGCTGCGCAAAATATAAACCCACATACATATTCAGACCAATAAAGTAAATACGGAACTGTGCGATCAACAAAATGAGGCTGGATTTATTATTAAACTCGAAGTTTTTCCCTGTAAAGCCCTGCCAGGTATTAAATATGACGATCTCAAGATTGAGAGCAATATTAAGAAGTTATGGGTTTGACAGGATACATTGTACTGAAATGACGTTTCTATTATAGACTCAAACTAGCTGACAGTCTCAAGTGCTGTTTATCAATACATGCTATAGAGAACTTCCATGCTGGACTGGGAGCGAGAGAAAAACATAGAATGTGCCAGCTGCATTTCCTCCCAGGCATGCTGTAAAAACCAGCTAAGGGATCCGAGGGTTTCTGTATATTGCAATTTAGGCGACAGGCTGACAACCTGTCACTACAGCAATATACCTACAAATCTATCTTAAACAACCCTCAAAACTTTGTCAGACGTGGCGGAACTACCTTTGTTTAGGTCGTGCACGCTCTGCCTACCCCATTAGGGATAAAGGCGTGATTATATGTATGTATGTATGTATGTATGCTTTAGAGAAAAATAGAGACAAAATAAGAGAGTGACTTATGCATTTCCTATAAGCCCTTTTCTCTGGTACCTCTACGACAGGTATTTTTACAATATATTATTGCAAAACAAGTTTGAGTGTTTGCAACGATAAAAAACGGAGTATAAGTACATATTAAGTTATTATGTTACGTTATTGACGTTGTAATATTAAAAAGCGGATCAAAGTTTAGCAAGTCTAGCTAGATTGTATGTCTTTTTTGACTTTGAAACTTGTCAGACATGGTGGTGAAAGCAGTCTATAATTTTAACATACCTACCAACTAAATATGTATCTGTATCTTCTGTTTTTTAAACTACCTTTAGTAATTTCATGATTTGCAGTATGCAGGTTGGTGGCCTCAGTTTGCAGAGATTACGTCTTTCCTTTTATTTTGGTCTGAGAATTCATTGAAAAATGTGTACAATGTTTTTATATAACATACGCTTTACTCAGGCTAATAGCGTGGGTTATGAGCGATGTTGCCAATTTACCTACAAACGAAAAATTATTGCTACTTTCTGTATTTTTTCTATATCTCAGCGCACGTCGATGATAAATAGAACACATTTTACGCGATATTGCGTCATTACTGTAATGACCGTATATGAGAAAATTGTTGTTTATTTATCTACCTCCAACACACAATACAGGTAACGTTTATTTGTGTATTTCATGGAGGAACATCAGTCGTATAACTAACGTAAATCGGCGACATAATGTGATCCTAATGGTTCAGGATAACTAAGGGGACGATCATAATTCCGGGAACAAAGACAGTGAGACAATGATTCCCTTGCTCGTTACTCCGCGCTGGTAACTACCAAGTCGTCAAACTTCCTCCGACATGTTGTAGCCGAGGGATTGACGAGGGCTGGATCTTTGTCTCGCACACACACCGTCAGAACAATGATAAGCAACTTGAATGGAAGTTTAACAAGCTCGTCGATCTGATTACTCGCTATCGAAGCTGACGGCTCGTCCAAAACTAAACTGCTTGCGCGGCGAAAAGTTTGCCTTAAACCTTATAGGATTCATGGAACACTTTGCTCCGGAAAGTAGCGAATAATATGATTCCGTGCAGCGAACGACGCGAGACGTGTCGCGATTATGAGCCCATAAATCTTTATAGGTCTTAGGGGCGCGAGACGTGGCACGCTGTCGCGACAAATTACGGGAAGAATAAATTTCCGGATAGTAAGCAAAGCTCTTGTTAAAAGAAGGAAGGTGGCAGCTGGACAAACAGATTGCCGGCGGCACCGGCCGCCCCAGTACCACGCTACGCCGCGGAGACAAACGACCCGCAGACGCGACGGGGAATGTGTTTTTGCCAAAACGTAGGTTCCGACGGCACACTTGCCTCTTGTTATTTGTAATAACAATATAGTGCTTCAAGCTTACACCATTTTGGATGTTACATTATGGGAGCCCGATGGTGTAGTGGATAGGGCCGCTGCCTCCTGAGCGGGAGGTCGTGGTTCGAATCCCATCACGTACCAATGTGTTTTTCGGTTTTCGAATTTCATATGTACGTTTATTCGGTGCTTTTTCCGTGCTTCGGAAGGCACGTTAAGCCGTTGGTCCCGGTTAATATCGTTTAATACCGTAGATATTAGTCGTTAAGCCATATCAGAGGCCAGTGCTAAGCATTGGCGGCTTGAAAACTCTGACCTAATCTAGGATTGGGTCTGGTTTCCCTTCTGGGTTGCGGAGGTCAGATGGCAGTCGCTCTGTGTAAAAACCAGTACGCTCGTTCAATCCCCTAGATAAGGAAGCCGACCCCGTGAGATACGGGATAAGGCTAGGGAGATGATGATTATGGGTGAAGTAAATCTGATTATTGAAAAGGGCGAGCATTAGAAAACTTACGCCTCTCTCTAGGGAAAACTTACCAGTCACTCTTAATAATAATCTTACTTACTTCGCTGGCTCAGCAACCCGAATAATAATAATAATCTAGACTAGACTATTGAGATCATGTGGATACTAATCTTATTGGAGCCGTCAATCACAGTAATTTGTGCATTAAACAACTTGAAGCACCTAATTTGTAATTTAATTAAAATAAGAGCGTATTTTATGTATGTGTCAATGATCTTTGAAAATCAACGTTAGTATTGTACATTTCAGTACCAACCTATACATAAATATAATCATGCCTTTATCCGTAATAGGGTAGACACAGCGTAAACGACCTAAACAAAGGTCGTTCTGCTACGTCTGACAAAGTATTGAGGGTTATTTAATATAGATTTGTAGGTGTAATGCTGTAGTGACAGGTTGTCAGCCCATAGCCTTAATTGCAATACACTGAAACCCTCGAATCCCTTAGCTGGTTTTGTCAGCATGCCCGGGAGGAAATGCAACCGGCATTCTATGTTTTTCTTTCGCTCCCAGTCCAGCCTGGAAGATAAGATACCTAAGTAAAGATATACCATACAGGATGTGTACAAACAAACTTTATGGTTAGAACCTACCCATGAACTAGAACACCAGTCATAAGTGTCATAAAGGACGTAATAAAAAAATGGCCTTCCCATAAATAATGAATTGATCCGCTAAGACAATTTGTATGGGAGGACCATGTTTTTCATGTCAACCTAAAGTTCTTACGGAAAGTTGTTTAGTTTTATAGGTAGATTCGCACTCCAAAATTTTATCAGCAATAAAGAACAACGACATTTTTTATTTTATCATATAGTCTATAAAATATGATAAAAATCGTCGAAAGAATTACATCAATACCAAAAGTAGTTATCGAGATATTTTTTTTTTAAAGTAGGCTAGAAACGCTCGACCGCTGTATGGAGCCGCTGAGACATTTTGTATGGCAGGGCCATGTTTTTCATATGTCCACTTATGTTTCTTAGTGAAAATTGTTTAGTTTTATAGGTAGATTCACACTCCAAAATTTCATCAGCAATTATTTTTCTGCTCAGTATATAGTAGCAGGACCATACAAAATGAATGGAGCCGCTGAGACAATTTGTATGGCAGGGCCATGTTTTTCATAAGTCAACTTATGTTTCTGGGGGAAAGTTGTTAGTTTTATATTTCATATGTCAACCTAAGTTTTTTTGGGAAAGTTAGTTTCATAGGTAGATTTACACCCCAAAATTTCATCAGCAATTATTTATCTGCTCCGTATATTGTACCTGGACGAACAGACATTTCTATTCTAAACCTAATCGTATCGACCTCCATCGAATATGACAGTTAAGCGTGCCTGTTTACGTCATGCATAAAATATTTATGTTAAGTAATAATAATGATAAGTAATTTGGGCATTGAGGAAATGTTATGACGATCTAATAGGAAGCCACGAACATGAAATGTTAACGCTTAAATAATAAACTTTGGAAAATACAGGGTATATCTGATATCGTATATAATACGGGGTGTAAGGGACAGCGTCCCGCAAACTTATAGGGGTTGCTCAGTCAACGAAACTGAACAACAGTCACCAGGAAATACTTTCAGGAGATGAAAAAAATTAGAACTTTTCATACAAGTTGTCTGACCGAGGTGGTCATTTTGTATGATAAGTTTGTTTTTTAATCTCCTGAAAGAATTACTTGGTGAGTGTTGTTTAGTTTCCTCGACTGAGCAACCCCTATCAGTTTGCGGGATGCTGTCAATTACACCCGGTATATTCATCTGCCAAACAAACAAGTAGGTTTCTCAGGAAATATTGTTTTTATTTATTTAACAGTTTATTTCCATGCTGGTCTGGGAGCAAGAGAAAAACATAGAATGTGCCAGCTGCATATCCTCCCAGGTATGCTGTAAGAACCAGCTAAGGGATCCGAGGGTTCCAGTATATTGTAATTTAGGCGATGGGCTGACAACCTGTCACTACAGCAATATACCTACAAATCTATCTTCAATAACCCTCAAAACATTGTCAGACGTGGCGGAACGACCTTTGTTTAGGTCGTTTACGCTCTGCCTACCCCATTAGGGATAAAGGCGTGATTATATGTATGTATGTATGTAACAGTTTATTGTAGTTGTTCAGTTTCGTTGAATATTATATCACTACACGCCGTGTAGTACGTCTACGACGCTTGCTATATATATTAATGGCACAAAGTATGTCTACCACTTTCTACAAATTCATACATATAATCACGACTTTATCCCTTATGGGGTAGGTAGAGCTTAAACGACCCAAACAAAGGTCATTACGCCACGTCTGACAAAGTTTTAAGGGTTATTTAAGATATTTTCCTAGTTATATTGTTGTAGTGACAGGTTGTCAGCCCATCACCCGAATTGTAATATGTTGAAACCCTCGGCTCCCTCTGGTTTTTACAGAATGCCCGGGGCGAAATGCAGCTGGAACATTCTCTGATTTTCTCTCGCTTCCAGACCAGCATGGAAGAAGGACAAACTACAAATTCAGGTCACATAAAAGTTCATACATACATATAATCACGCCTTTATCCTTAATGGGGTAGGCAGAGCGTAAACTACCTAAACTGATCATTCCGCCACGTCTGACAAAGTTTTGAGGGTTATTTAAGATATATTTGTAGGTATATTGCTAAAGTGACGGGTTGTCAGCCCATCGCCTAAATTGGAATATACTGAAACCCTCGGCTCCCTTAACTGGTTTTTACAGCATGCCCGGGACAAAATGCAGCTGGAACATTCTCTCATTTTCTTTCGCTCCCAGACCAGCATGGAAGAAGAAATTTCGTTTCCATTTAAACAATAAACCTTGTATTATAGAGCGGTGGGCTGTATACCCGCGAGTCACGTGTTTGCCCGCCGGCTGCGGTTGATCGCTAAACCTTCATATTTCTCATATTAGCTGCCTGCAGAAATCTGACCCACTTCCATTATTTTCTGCTTGAATTTACTTTTATTCTGTCAATCGCACATGCATGGATTAACAAAGTTAGAACAGTAAAATTACATACATACATATGTATAATCACGCCTTTATCTGTATTGGGGTAGGCAGAGCGTAAACGACTTAAACAGAGCTCGTTCCGCCACGTCTGACAAAGTTTTGAGGGTTAATTAAGATAGATTTGTAGGTATATTGCTGCTTTTACTTCCATGCTGGACTGGGAGCGAGAGAAAAACATGTGCCACCTGCATTTCCTCCTGGGCATGCTGTAAAGCCAGCTAAGGGATCCGAGAGTTTCTGTATATTGTAATATAGGCGATAGGCTGACAACCTGTCACTGCAACAATATACCTACAAATCCATCTTAAATAACCCTCAAAACTTTGTTAGACGTGGCGAACGACCTTTTGTTTAGGTCGCTTACGCTCTGCCTACCCCATTAGGGATAAAGGCGTGATTATATGTATGTATGTATTATTTGAACGATGAAGAATGAAAAAAGCAATCTTGATATTCATAAACCGGGACAGAATAGCACCTCTTCATCTGTTCCCAAAGATATCCAACGTATGGGCGTATATTACAGTGAGAGAGCCCGATGGTGTAGTGGATAGGGCCACTGTCTCCGGAGCGGAGAGAGGAGGTCGTTATTCGAATCCCACCACGTACCAATGTGTTTTCGAATTTCATATGTACGTTTATTCGGCGCTTTTTCCGTGCTTCGGAAGGCACGTTAAGCCGTTGGTCCCGGTTAATATCGTTTAATACCGTAGATATTAGTCTTTAAGCCATATAGAAGCCAGTGCTAAGCATTGGCGGCTTGAAAAGTCTGACTTAATCTAGGATTGGGTCTGGTTTCCCTTCTTAGTTGCGGAGGTCAGATGGCAGTCGTTCTGTGTAAAAACCAGTACCCTCGTTCAATCCACTTGATTAGGTAGCCAACCCCGTGAGATCCTGTGATTGCACATACCTGTGGTAACTTTTTTGTCAACTGGAGAATGTCCTCTAGTGGATTTAAAATGCTACTTTAATAAGTAACTAATAAGTTTTTAAATGGAAGTCTTAACTTTTTAAGATAGGTATAATAAATTATTCGGTCTTTTTTATTTCGTATGATAGAAAAGTTATGACCCATACTATTTTCCAAATCAGATTTAGAATAAAGGTAAACAATGTACATGTCTTTTAATCGAAGATTTTGTTTCTAAAATAAGTTTTAGGTACTAGATATGATAATATAATGAAAAAGTAGTTTTAGTCATCTTACTAATTTGCCATCACGTATAATTTATTTTTGAAATGTGTTTTTGAATAAAAGGACATGAAACTTTGTTTACCTTTAATCTAAATTTGATTTGGAAATAGTAAAGTTGATAAATGAAATACTAAAAATAATCAAATATCATAAAATAATCAAAATGTTACTAGCAAGCAGTAGTTGGAACGCTAGTTTACGAGATATTCTGTTGGGTTAATTGTACGGGCGGGCCGCTTCGTGCCACCGCCGTCTTCGTAGACGAAGCTTAGACTAGGTTACTGAAGACGAGTTACTCGTGTCTTCCTAAATATAAGGTAAAAGTCAATAAATGGGCCAAATTCTTAGGAGCAGTAGGTTACAAGATATTCTGCTGGGTTAATTGTACGGGCGGGCGCTTCGTGCCACCGCCGTCTTCGTAGAGGAAGCTTAGACTAGGTTACTGAAGGCAAGTTACTCGTGTCTTCTTAGATATAAAACAAAATTCAATAAATGGGTCAAATTCTTAGGAGCAGTAGTTAGAGTGCTAGTTTACGAGATATTCTGCTGGATTAATTGTACGGGCGGGCCGCTTCGTGCCACCGCCGTCTTTGTAGACGAAGCTTAGACTAGGTTACTGAAGACAAGTTACTCGTGTCGTCCTAGACAAAAGTTAAAAGTCAATAAATGGGCTAAAGTGTTAGGAGCAGTAGTTAGACCGCTAGTTTACGAGATGTTTTGCTGGTTTGATTGTACGGGCGGGCCGCTTCGTGCCACCGCCGTCTTCGTAGACGAAGCTTAGACTAGGTTACTGAAGACGAGTTACTCGTGTCTTCCTAGATATAAGGTAAAAGTCAATAAATGGGCCAAATTCTAAGGAGCAGTAGGTTACAAGATATTCTGCTGGGTTAATTGTACGGGCGGGCGCTTCGTGCCACCGCCGTCTTCGTAGACGAAGGTTAGACTAGGTTACTGAAGGCAAGTTACTCGTGTCTTCTTAGACATAAAACAAAATTCAATAAATAGGTCAAATTCTTAGGAGCAGTAGTTAGAGTGCTAGTTTACGAGATATTCTGCTGGATTAATTGTACGGGCGGGCCGCTTCGTGCCACCGCCGTCTTTGTAGACGAAGCTTAGACTAGGTTACTGAAGACAAGTTACTCGTGTCGTCCTAGACAAAAGTTAAAAGTCAATAAATGGGCTAAAGTGTTAGGAGCAGTAGTTAGACCGCTAGTTTACGAGATGTTTTGCTGGTTTGATTGTACGGGCGGGCCGCTTCGTGCCACCGCCGTCTTCGTAGACGAAGCTTAGACTAGGTTACCGAAGACAAGTTAAGTGTATTTTCCTGGACATAAGGTTTACCTTCTATATTTTGACTTGAAAGGAGTTCTCTTTGTAATATTGTACTTCAGGCGAAGGGTTAGCAATGTTTGCTACCGCAACAATTAACTGTAAATGTTTTCATATGGCGCAATGCTTGGGAAAATTTACAGTTGCTTATTTATAGTTTTGTAGTTATTGGAAAAGCGTAGTAAAAAGAAGTTCTTTCACGCTGGGCGAGTAAAAAAACATCACTCTATGTTTTGAGGGTTATTAAAGATAGTTTTACATACCATTCATATTTATAATCACGACTTTATCCCTATTAGGGTAGGCAGAGTGTAAATGACCTAAGCAAAGGTCGTTCCGCCACGTTTGAGAAAGTTTTGATGGTTATTTAAGTTGTAGGTATATTGCTATGTAGCAACAGGTTGTCAGCCCATCGCCTTAATTACAATATACTGAAACCCTCGGATCCCTTAGCTGTTATAAAAATTCTGTAAACAGCATGCCCGGGAGGAAATGCAGCTGGCTCATTCTATATTTTTCTCTCGCTCCCAAGCCAGCATAGAAGCACTGAATCATAAATAGTAGTACTTAGTAGTAATAGTATTCTTCAAACCACAAGTACTAAAATAAATACGTAAACATAATAATAAAAAGGTTTTATTTATAACATAATCTGCCTTTGACTGGAGACCGATCCAATTTATAAATCGAGTCGAGGCTTCGAGATCTTTCAGCAATATTCGTTCGTTGGATAAAGAAAAAATACACAGTAGAAATTGCCAGTGCCATACCGTAGCGAGAGAAAAACGTAGAATGTGCCAGCTGCATCTCTTCCCGGGTATGCTGTAAAAACCAGCTCAGGGATCCGAGGGTTTCAGTACGTTGCAATTTAGGCGATGGGCTGACAACTTGTCACTACACCAATATACCTACAAATCTATCGTAAATAACCTTTCAAACTTTGTCAAACGTGGCGGAACGAACTTTGTGCAGGTCGTTTACGCTCTGCCTACCCCAAAAGAATAAGTACGTGATTATATGTACATAGGTATGCACGTAGTGAAAGAAAAATGGTTGTCCGTCGGTAGGAGGAGTAAGTCCCTGAACAGGGCAACTGGTAGGATCTTGAAAGAGGAAAGTCACATAATTTTCTGTTTATTATTCTGTGGTATAGGTAAGTTACGTGATACATTATTATTAGTGGTTACAGTAAATTTAATAATTCTTTCGTACCGAATCTTTAGATTTCGTTACATCTATGCCCGTAGACTTTCAGATACAAGTGGAAATTCGGATTCCTCCCGCGTCCTCGTTTGGAAAACTGCGCTAATCTAGCTAATGTAATATACTAAACGACATTGCTTCGCTCAATGTGTTTCCTATAAATGTGTTCACTTCTAATAAACTTAGCTCTATTGGTTTGGGTTTTGCGTCATAGCAGTCTACCCATGGCATTAACTGCCTCCGTGGTCTAGTAGTCAGAGCCATGGGTTTACGATCCGAAGGTCCAGGGTTCGATTCCTAGGGGGAACACGAAGTTGATATCTGTCAATTTATCACTTTGTGAGGTTTTCCCCAGTTTGGTTAGGACATTGCAGGTTGAATCACGTGATTGTCCGGAAATCACCATCATTGTCACCTGATATTCCGTGCTTCGGAGGGCACGTTAAGCCGTCGGTTCCGGTCACTGTCTTTGACAGTGGTCGTTACTCAAACCACTTTAGAGCCTTCACTTTAGAGGTCTAATAGTTTGCTACTAGGCGGTTTGCAAACTCTGACACCAGGGTCCATTGGGTCGTTCGACACGAAAATCCACTCGCTTAGAAGAATACCCATGGTATTACTAAATTGTTACTACAGAAAATTTGCCAATGAAGAAAATTGTTTTATAATGTCTTCAAGTAAAGAAAACTCTGCCACCAGGGTTCATTGGGCCGTTGTTCGACTTGAGAATCCACTCGCTAAGAAAGTAAAAAGATGTCTTCACGTGTTTTTATAAGACAATTACAAGGGTTAATTGTGCAATTCTCAATTTTATAAATCGACTGATTTCTTTATTTTCTCTTACTGTTTTAATTTAATTTCAATTGACCTTTTAATAATCTTTGATAAATAAAGATGTCATTGAACGTATGTTGTGATTATGTATGAGACAGTCGTATAGTCTCAACTCAGAAATAAATATATAGCATTCATTTTGATTAAATACGGATAACTTTATACAACAGCTATAAAATTTGAAATTTCATCTGCTATACCGTCGGTAATTTCAGCGATTTTACGTTCCGTGGGAACTTTGCAACTCGTAAAGCCAGTGTTAAGCGCACAGCCAATTGACATAAACCAACAACAACAAAAGGGCACGTACCCTGAACCCGTAACAAGAACATAAAGTTGCGAGTATCCAGCGAACTAGCAGTGGGAAACCTCCTGCGGGTCAGGTATCGAGGAAAAACCAACGTTCGATATCACAACAAACCTCTAGGTGCTCAGCGTCGTTGCCGTTGTTCGCCGCACGTGACCTGCATGCGGCCCGCGTGTTCGGGGATACTGAAGCACAGGGACGCACTCAGGGCTTGCATGCGGCCCGTGCCTGGACGTACTCAGGACCAGGATCGAGAAACAAATCTATCTCTGTCGAAACGAAGACACTTGCCGATCGGACTTTCAAATCTACTGAGGTACTGCCTATTTCTTAGATATCGTCTCCTTGGGAAGATGTACTATTCTATCTAATTCGGCATCTTCTCAGATCAGTAGGTTTTTGAGTTTCAGTATATTGTAATTTAGGCGATGGGCTGACAACCTGTCACTACAACAATATACCGAAAAATCTATCTTAAATAACCCTCAAAGTTTTGTCAGACGTGGCGGAATAACCTTTATTTAGGGATTACGCTCTGCCTGCCCCATTAGGGATAAACGCGTGATTTAATGTATGTATTTAGTAGGTATTTACGATCGATATTTCCTCTCCTGTGAAATCAAAGTAATTATGATTCTCACTGCCGGCGAAGCGAAAAGAAAACATATTATTCTCAGTTCAGTATACTCCTTCGTGACGTAATGTCTTTAGACGAGCTCATCATAAGTATCTTCCCCCATGTTTGACTTGGAGCAAGAGAAAACATAGAATGTGCCAGTTGCATTTCCTTCCGGGCATGCTGTATAAACCAGCTAAGAGATTCGCCGGTTTCTCTATATTGCAATTTAGGCGATGGGCTGACAACCTGTCACTACAGCAATATAACTAAAATCTTTCTTAAATAACCCTCAATACTTTATCAGACATGGAGGACTTTCGTTTAGGTCGTTTACGCTCTGCCTACCCCATTAGGGATAAAGGCATGATTATATGTATGTATCACAAGTATCATAATTTATCCTTTTTCCTGGTCACCCGACTGCCTAAGACACAAATGTCCAAATAAGTTTTAATAATGCGAGCGACACTGCTTGGGTACATGAATAAATTATTTAAAAAGGACAAAACAGAAAAAAATGCAGCAGGTTTTATTTTCTTTTATTTATTCCGACTTGTTTCTTATTTTTAAGGGAAAATTATTTCATAAGTATTAATATTTCTTTAAAATATTTTTTGTTTGTTTAGTTGTATGTCCCGGCAGTGGAGGATCCAAAGTCAACCTTAATGGCTAGATAAGAATAAAAATTTAATGGCATGAGTATACAATACGGTATTAACAATAACTTAATAAAAACAAATTAAAAAACAGATAAGACAAGTAGGTTGTATGTGTAGGTTATTTATGTCTTTTGCTGTTACCAACCTCTTTTGCTGTAAGTAACTGCTTCTTTGTCCAGGAATCCAGTTAGAACCAAAGATGGAACCGAGAGTTTTGCAATTTAGACGCTGCGATTGTGTCATTTCATCCACTTCCCACCACCTTGCCGTCTCTATATAAGGGCAGCAACACACAGACCTCCCTTACTGTGCACAAGGTTGCACTAAACACGCTGTCAATGCTTTTTGAATTGCCTACAACACACATGCGTCACCTTACGCGCTACCCGCGCGTAGCGATTAACTCTACGTCGGCGTATTCCTCTTCAGGTGTCTGTATCGTGAAGCATGTGTGTTGCAGGCAATGTAAAAAGAATTGACATCGTGTTGAGACCTACATCAAAACATATAACTACTCTAAAAATATGCTTTACGTAGTGAAAACAGCAAAAGGTGTTACCTTATAAAAAGTACGAGTATGTATGTTTGTTGAAAATTGTCTTCTTCTTAGACTTCTTCTTTCTAGACGAACAATGAAGCGATTAACTCTCGTGTCTGAGTTTTGAAACTGCCTAGTAGCACAGCTATTAGGCCTCTGACATGGTCACGACCCTGTCAAAGACAGTGACCGGGCTAGACGGCTTAACGTACCCTCTTTTTTCTTTTCAGACAATCAGCTCACAAAATAAAAAAAATACTAATATCAACTTTGTATTACCCCACTGGGAATCGAACCTAGGACCTCGGGTTAAGGAGTCCACGGCTCAGACCACTAGACCACGGAGGCAGTTGCTGAAAATGTGATGCGAAGACAATACAAAATGTGTGCCAGCCAGGATTAGTGTTGTTGTGTGTGCCAAATCGATTTGGCATCCAATTGCCAACGGGTCTCGTGAAATACTGAAACAATTTTGGACAAAGCTGTAAAAATATGCAAAGATTTATGCTATTTACAATGTTTCTGTATTTCTGTCATCTATTAACTGCCTCCGTGGTCTAGTGACTGCCTTCTTGGTTTAGTGGTCAGAGCCACTGCCTCCAAATCCGGAGGTCCCGGGTTTGTTTCCCAGGGGGAAAAAACAAAGTTTAGTTGCCAATTTATCACTTTGTGAGAATTTCCCCAGTTTGGTTAGGACATTGCAGGCTGAATTGCCTGATGCAGATTGTCTGAAAAGAAAAATGATGCCGTGTTTCGCATGGCACGTTAATCCGTCGGTCCCCGTCGCTGTCTTTGATAGTGGTCATTAGTAACTCAAAAACCCACTCGCTAAAAAGATTTTTTACCCTGTATTTAAACAAAATGTCGTTCCGCCACGTCTGACATAGCTTTGAAGGTTATTTAAGATAGATTTGTATATTACCGTAGTAACAGGTTGTCAGCCCATAGCCTAAATTGCAACATACTGAAACCCTCGGATCCCTTAGCAGGATTTTACAGTTTGCCGGGAGGAAATGCTCCCAGTCCAGCATGGAAGTAAATCATCCATCCCATGTCAAAATTTGTGATAATCTGATAAGTCAAGGAGAGTAGTTATTTTTAGAAGTAATCAGTTGCATTGCGTCGTGATTGCGCCAGCCAATAGCAACCGAAAAATATCCCTCCATAAAAATATTCTTACAGCATGCCCGGGAGGAAATGCAGCTGGCACATACTATGTTTTTTTCAGTCCAGCATAGAATATTCCAGAATCTGTATTTCATTAGGATTGATTTTCCATTCTTAGGGCGGTTTACATTAGGACAGTTGTAAGTTCAGTGCATAAGTTGGTAAGTTGGCTTTCAAGTTTTGATTCAAGTTGCTTTTCAACTTGAAAGCTAACTTACAAACTTATGCACTGTACTTACAACTGTCCTTAAACCGCCTCTTAAGAGATTGAGTCTTAAAGCTGGTCGCTTAAAATCATAGAATATTCCCAGCTACTTTTCTTTCCGGGCTTTAGTTACAGTAGAAGAATAAGTTTTAATGTCTTTAGGAATTCACATTGCCCCTCAAAATTCTTCGTTGTTGACGCACTGCCTTCCCTATAAAAGGTACAGTAGGTAGTTTTAAATGTTTAATATGTACTAATATTAAGAGAGTTTAAATGTGCCAGGAGATTATAACGATGTTGGAGTCCGAGGCAGAAATTCCAGCGCAGCCTCAGCAGAACATCAGACTTAGTGAAAGCAAGATACCGCAAGCTGTCCATGAACGTGAATTCAGTCCAGTATTTGATATTTTAATGATGAATGATTTTATTCCTAAAAATTATTGCAGCTCGGTTTTCATAATTTGATTTAGGTCTCAACACCTACTTAGCGGCAGATGGATTGGCGAGCTCAGTAGAAGATTGTTTATTCACCACAACACTGTAGCTGCTGCCAATACCCTAAAATCCCTCAGTCAACAAAACTGAACAAGTTTCACCAGAAAATTCCATGAGGATATAAAAATAAATTTGACCTTCCCATACAAAATTACCACCTTGATCAGACAGTTTGTATGGAAAATATTTTTTTTGTATAACTTCCTCAAAAAAAACCTGTCGATAGTTGTTTAGTTTCGTTGACTGAGCGACCCCTATTAGTTTGCGGGACGCTGTATGATACGCGATATCCGAAATACCCTGTATTTTCCAAAGTTTATTATTTAAGCGTTAACATTTCATGTTCGTGGCTTCCTATTAAATCGTCATAACATGTCCTCTATGCCCAAGTCACTTATCATTATTCTTATTTAACATCAATATTTTATGGATGACGTAAACTGGCATGCTTGCCTGTCATATCATCTCCCTAGACTTATCCCGTATCTCACGTGGTCGGCTACCTAATCTAGGGGATTGACCGAGGTTACTGGCTTTTAAACAGAGCGACTGCCATCTGACCTCCGCAACCCAGAAGGGAAACCAGACCCAACCTAGATTAGGTCAGAGTTTTCAAGCCGCTAATGCTTAGCACTGGCTTAACGTTCCTTCAAAAGCTTGAACTTGCATGACATAATATATACCCCGTATTATGTTATTCGCACGGGTATGCTCTATCTACCCTTTCCAAATCTATGCTCTGGAGCGATGAATAGCGCAACTTGCTTTGTGTGAACCGCTCGACTGACGATAATGTAAAGGTATTGTCCAGATGCTCTTTTGCTCGCCAAAAGGAATGAGCATTGGGAATTTATTGCATTTCTTCACGGACAGACTGTAGTTGAGCTTTGATGTGAATTGTAATATTTAGTTCGTTGAAAATGTATCTGATTGTAGTAACTGATTATAGTTATAGTACGAGGCGTTGCTCATACATACATATAATCACACCTCCATCCCTAATAGGATAGGCAGAGCGTAAATGACCTAAACAAAGGGCGTTACGCCACGTCTGACAAAGATTTGAGGGTTATTTAAGATAGATATGTATGTATATTGCTGTTGTGATAGGTTGTCAGCCTATCGCCTAAATTTCAATATACAGAAACCCTCGGATCCCTTAGCTGGTCTTTACAGCTGCCCGGGAAAAAATGCAGCTGGCACATTCTATGTTTTTCTCTCACTCCCAGTCCAGCATGAAATTATAATAATTAGTTCGTGGAAAATGTATCTGACTGTAGTATCTGATCGTAGTTACGGTACGGGTACGTTGCTGACGTCTTCCATGCTGGCTTGGGAGCGAGAGAAAAGCAGAATGTGCCAGCTGCATATCCTCCCAAGCATGCTGTATAAACCAGCAAAGAGATCCGAGGGTTTCAGTATATTGTAATTAAGGCGATGGGCTGACAACCTGTCACTACAGCAATATAACTACAAATCTATCTTAAATAACCCTCAAAACTTTGTCAAACGTGGCGGTACGACCTTTGTTTAGGTCGTTTACGCTCTGCCTACCCCATTAGGGTAAAGGCGTGATTATATACGTATACGTTGCTCATACAGAGAAAAAAATGCTTTATTTTATTTCATTGAAAGTCTTCTTTTCATTCGACAATTGCTACAAAGAAACGTGTGTCATAAAAATAAACCTACAAGAGCACATAATCGGGAATAGCAATAGCCAAAGAATTAGAATAATAAATACCTTGTTTGTTCTTTATTTAGTTTCATAACCAAATAAAACTAAAGGTTATTATTACACACTGTACATTATTGCCTCATAAAAGTATTTTTAGAGCAATTATACCGAATAGCCGAAGTATCCAGAACGGTTATAATTATCACCAGTGACATTTCACTAGCTTTAAATAAACCATTTTATTTGCAACTATCATGCAATCAGATTACAAGTCCGTAATATTGTTTGAGTATGGGCCCAAAATTTGTTATTACTGAATAATCTAGTTATGCGTAATTTACATTTCGAATAGAAACCAATCATATTCTCATAATTATTATTGTGATGGCGAATAAATTAAATTTATTTTTGGATAATGGGTGACTTACTAGCCAATATTTTTTAAAGTAGGTGTGTATTGTGATAGTTAACTGCCTCCGTGGTCTAGTGGTCAGAGTTTATTATTTCGAGAGTCTAAAGAAAAGTCTCTTCAAGATCGAAATTTAGTATCTCCGAGTACGAGAAAATATTATTGTGGACTCGTTTTCGCTGAAGCATTATTTTTCCCGCACAACAGATATTGGTCTGGTGCAGCAAAGATATTGCCTGTAGCTGTCACCGGCAGTGCTTTCAACCAGCTTATACCCTTGTGTCGTCCCGCATTGCACTCCAAACCAAGCGCTGAAATATCTGCCGTTCCAGCTCTTATTTATACAATTTCTTGCGTTATCGTTTTGGCTTGCTAAGCAGTGTTGTAAGCGCGTAGCTGTTGTCTAGCTCTAAAAAGAGCTACAAAGAGTTATTGATTACATACTTAAGAAACGGTTATTTACTGTTTCGTCAATCATAAATAAGTCATTTAAAAAGTTTAAAAAAAACTAACTGCGTAGAGTACCTAAATAGTGAGCTTTAAAACTTTAAATAGTTATAGATCTTTAACTATTGTTCAAAACGAATAATGTTGTAGAAAACTTGAATTGATTTTCTAATACTTATTCAATGATACCGCACTCGGCATAGTTTGTCGACTTTCATTTTTTCTATGATCACAAAATGGCGTCTGAGTTTTTGATAAAATAATGTCTTCCGTGATACTCGCATGGTTAAGCCGAATCGATTGACGAATCAGTGAAATCGGTCTACGCGTTTGGTCTCTAAAGCGCCACACGGGATCAAACAAACATACATTGATAGGCTTTTAAACACATTACCATACTTTGTGTTGTGCAGTCGGGTAACTACTTTGCGTTGCGCAGTCGAGTAATAATATCTTTACGATAAAGGATGAGAGAAAAGTTCTTATAGATGAGGATAACAGAACAGGGTATATATTATGTTTGGTACTTTTATCTATGACAGGAAACATACACAAAAACGATTCAGCCATCAAATAAATATTAAAAAGGTTTGAATTTCGTACAAATATCTCGAACCCTACGAGAAATAAATAATCGGGAAGAAATAATAATAGAGTGCCCGATGGTGTAGTGGATAGGGCCGCTGCCTCCTGAGCGGCCTCTTTCCGTGCTTCGGAAGGCAAGTTAAGCCGTTGGTCCCAGTTAATATCGTTTAATACCGTAGATATTAGTCGTTAAGCCATGTCAAAGGCCATTGCTAAGTGTTGGCGGCTTGAAAACTCTGACACAATCTAGGATTGGGTCTGGTTTCTCTTCTGGGTTGCGATTGCAGTCGCACTATGTAAAACCAGTACCCTCATTCAATCCCCTAGATCAGGTAGCCGACCCCGTGATATACGGGATAAGGCTAGGGAGATAATATAAAATATAAAAATACTGTAACGTTTCGTCACCTATCCCTTTACATAATCCCAAGCGGAGGCTTGTCGGTTTGTCGACAGCGACAGAGCATTCAGATACAAAGGCGTAAAAGAGTTATTCCCACAAATTCGGCCAACTAGTGATAGCCCGCCGCGAGACGTGTCCGGTGAATCAACGAGCATCGCTCCGCTCGACCGGGCAAAAACGGAAAACCATTTTACGGTCCATTGTGAAAGAGGATTGGCAATTTCGCTCCGAGCTTACTCGACCATCGGCCGAAGTTTTACATCTCTGATGTTGCGCGAGAGTGAGCGAAACTCTACTGAACTCTCTCTAATACATGCGTTCGATTGCTGATTCATCAAAGGGACCCCTGCAAAGTTTGCACGTGGTTGAACATTTCACGTGTATGTTGACTACCAGTAAGTATCGTCAAAAGGTTTGATGTTTGCAAATCCTTGGAAACACTCCCGGCGGAGTGTGTTTACCTTTTAAAGTTATGGCTTTCTATCTAGAGTCGTACTCGTGCTGTGATAACTGCCTCCGTGGTCTAGTGGTTAGAGCCATAACCTTACGATACGGAGGTCCTGGATTCGATTCCCAGCGGGGGAACACAAAGTTGATATTTATCAATTTATCACTTTGTGAGGTTTTTCCCAGTTTGGTTAGGACGTTGCAGGCTGATTCACCTGATTATCCGAAAAGAAAAAAGATTCCGTGGTTCGGATGGCACGTTAAGCCGTCGGTCCTGGTCGCTGTTACTCAAACCATGTCAGAGGCCTAATAGCTGTGCTACTAGGCGGTTTGAAAACTCTGACACCAGGGTTCACCGGGTCGTTCGACTCGAGAATTCACTCGCTAAGAAGAAGATGAACTCGTGCTGTGATATTACATTTGCGCTTGAATACAGTTTGAGCATTTTTATACCTACGAAAAGTGTTTGAATGTTTGAGTATCAAGATGAAGTTAAATTTTCGTGAAAACCCTTAAGTTATTTAAGAGAGTGAGAGATCCCTGTATAGCGATAAACTGTAATAATTTCTGTGTTTGATACGGCAGAGAAATATAGAGGCATGCGGTCATATACGAGGTGTAAGGGACAGCATCCCACGAACTGATAGGAGATGCTCGGTTAACGGCACTGAACAACTTTTGGCAAGATTTTTTGTCAGATAGATATTTTTTTTTGCTTTTTCATACAAAATGTCCACTTTGATCAGCTAAACTGTAAAAACCCATATATTGTTTAACTTCCAAAAAAAATTTTCTAGTGAAAGTTGTTCAGTGCCCTTGACTGACCAACCCCTGTTAGTTTCGCTTTGATGTTTACATACCTATAAATTATTCAGTATGGAGTATGTTTACCTATGAAAGTTAACTACTATACCATACGTAACTGGCCCTCTATTCATGGCTACACTCATGTTTTGAAATCAAATACCCTGCCCTGCTAACTAGAGTTGAATACCAGCTTGAACCTACAGCGTGCCTTTTGGAAACACAAAATCATATTTTTTTATTGGAAATGGGTTTGCTCTTGACTCTAAACATAAAGATCGAGGATGACCGTGACAGAGTCGACGATGGAGCGAGTTCACCCAAAAGATGCCTTTTATGGCACTGGCAATCTCCCGCACCGACGGAACACAGCAAGCTGTTTTGCGCCGGACACCGGTGAAAGAGTGGTCGCGAGCCAAGCGGGCCCTTGCGGAGCCGACCACCGCTTTGTTGGGATCGTTCAGCCGGACTTATTCACAGGCAATCTTTTTTTGCCGTTGCTTGGGGTGAACACTTAGTTGGTGATTTCGCAGTTTCTGACAAATATTGAGGGCAATTTTAGACAGAAATTATGTATCGCTATTATAGTCATAGGTTGTAATCGCATATACTTCTTCTTAGCGAGTGGGATTTTCGAGTTGAATACGGAATCTGTGTCAGAGTTTTGCAGCCTAAATTACAATACTTTGTAACCCTCGATTTTTTTGCTAGTTTTACAATATGCTTGGGAGGATAAGCAGCTGGCACATTCTACGTTTCCTTTCGTTTCCACTCAAGTCCATGCTTGAATCTTCTAAACTACCAAAGCGGTATGCCATATATCATCATCGGTCAACTTTTTGCATACATACATACATATAATCACGCCTTTATCCCTGATGGGGTAGGCAGAGCGTAAACGACCTAAACAAAGGTCGTTCCGCCCCGCCTGTTAAAGTTTTGAGGGTTATTTAATATACATTTGTAGGGTATGATAGGTAGGTATATTGCTGTAGTGACCGGTTGTCAGCCCATCGAATAAATTGCTATATAATGAAATACTCCCAGTTATTTATATAGAAAATAAATGTGTTTATATCTATACAGGTATATATAGGCTCGTATTTATAAAGCTATCTCACGATTGATAGCAATATTAAGTATGGATTTGACAAGCCATTTTGTACTAAAAATGACATTTCTGATACGAACTCAAATTGGCTGTCAATCTCAAGTGCGGATTATAAATACGGCCCTTATTAGATACACGTGTAAATTTAATGCTGCTACATTTTACATAATCAAAAGTCTCCTTACACGTGGTTTCCAACGTACTATATAGGATCCTGTTACGTCACGTCTAACAAAGCAGATTTATATATTGAAATATGTTTGCAAATCCTTTACAAAGATGCTGGCGTTGTTTAAAATGCCTGATCTCGCATAATTTGCTGTTGAAGTGTTATGTAATATGAAACGTGGCAAGGATTCTATAAATATCCTGAGTGTAGGCGGCCATTCATCAATCATAGCATACATTTTGTTTGTATAAAATATTACTTATTATTGTTATGTATTAGTTCTCGTATCTAAGAGTTTTAAATATGGTAAGACAGAATTTCCTGTGAACAATTTTATATGGAGGATCTCACTGTAAGACCGCGGGCCGCAAAAGCCATCCACAGATTTTTGGCATTGTTTTTGTTATTTTGAAAATTTATTATTAATTTCAGAGCCTGTGGTGTCCCAATAAAATAAATAAAAACGATAAATTGTCGCGGCCACTTATGAAACCTATGCCAATCGACATGTAATATTATTACAAATAAAAATACTCGTTAAAAGTGACGTGAATAAAAGTTTTAAAAAATAGTTTTTTTTTACGTATATCTTTAATGGCTTTTGTAACTACTATGTGATTTGTGAGCTCGACAGTACTATTCCTGACATGTTATTATGTAAGTGATTTGGCTCCATTCATGAATTTGTTAGACGCAAACCTTAACTTACAGCAATCAAAAAGTGTAGTTTGAAGATAGCTACGAGTTCGAAGGTTTTTCTTCTTCTTCAATCCTATGGTACCCGCTGGTTCAAAGGGCCGGAACGGTCTTCCTCCATCTCCCTCTATCTTGCGCAATGGTCGTCGCTTCCTTCCAAGTTAAGCCAGCCTTCTTCAGCTCGCTGTCCACTGTGCGCTGCTGATGTATGTGTCGTAGAATGATTTGATAATTCGAACATCCGCGAAAATCCTAGGGATTTTGCGGCAACGCGGATAATTAGACAGTGATGAAAACATTGTCAAATCTTACTGGAAATAGTCAGGATCTTTGCGAATAAAGTCGTTGTTCTAGTAACATTTGATATTCCTAGACAAAGGGCACGTTAAGCCGTCGGTCCCAATCGACTAAAACCATGTCAGAGGCCTAATAGCTGTGCTACTAGGCGATTTGGAAACTCTGTCACCAGGGTTTGAAATAGTCAGAATTTTTGGGAAACATACTCGTTGTTCTAGTAACATTTGATATCCCTAACTCTGATTGGCTAGATTTTAACTTACTGATTTAATCTTATTAAGATTGGTTAAATATCATGTGTTCATGATTGACATATAAAACGTCAACCACTCAGAGCTTGTTTTTGAGCGGGTTAACCCACAAATCGTTTGTAGAAACTATTTTCGAAAAAAACCGCACTTTTTCCAGTACGATTTGATAATACATACATACATATAATCACGCCTTTATCCCTAATGGGGTAGGCAAAGCGTAAATGACCTAAACAAAGGTCGTTTCGCCACGTCTGACAATGTTTTGAGGGCAATTTAAGATAGATTTGTAGGTATATCACTATTAAATAAGTGAGAGGTTGTCAGCCTATCGCCTAATTTACAGTATACTGAAACCCTCAGATCCCTTAGCTGGTTTTTACAGCATGCCCTGGAGGAGAAGCAGCTGGCACATTGTGTATTTCTTTCACTCCCAGGCCAGCATGGAAGTAAAGTAGTAAAGTAAGTAAGATTTGATAATGGTTTCACCATTTTCTAAATATAAGTGTTTCGAATTATCAAATAATCCTACGACATATTCACAAGTCTCTTAGGGCTCCTTCGGCTTAACGGTTGCCATTATAGTACATACATACATACATAAAATCACGCCTTTATCCCTTACGGGGTAGGCAGAGCGTAAAACTCTCTCTCTCTCTCACTCTGACATAAATTGGGGGCAATTTTAGATTGTAATGTGTATTGCTGTAGTGACAGGTTGTCAGCCCATCGCCTAAATTACAATACACTGTAACCCTCGAATCCCTTTTGCTGACTTATACAGCATGCCCGGGAGGAAGGGCAACTGGAACATTCTATGTTTTTCTTTCGCTCCCAGTCCAGTATGGAAGTTATAGTATGTTTTTATTATGCCATTATAGTATGTTTTTATTATGTATTTATTTTAGGGAAGGTAATGTAACGTTGAGCGAAGGCGTACGGTTTCAAGACAAACCTGACTATAATGGTTTTAGGATACCATTTTATTAAATTATTGTAATGTTTGAGCATATTAATAAACAAAAGAAAAAAATAGATGGCGGTTGCAGAATTAGTGTCCTCTCTACGAAGAGTGTGTCCGATCCACCTTCCGCTGTGTGATCTCCTATCCAAAGGGAATTTGGAAACACTTTGCCCACAACTCTTTGTTCGAAAAGAAGATTTCTACAACACATAATTTTATTCCGTGCTATACTAGGAGCTAAAGAAAAACATACAATGTGCCAGCTGCATTTCATCCCAGGCATGCTGTGATAACCAGCTAAGGGATCCGAAGGTTACATCAATTTAGGTTATGGGCTAACTACCTGTCACTACAGCAACATAAATCTATCTTAAATAACCCTCAACATTTTGTCAGACGTGGCGGAACGACGTACAAGTCATTTACGCTCTGCCTACCCCATTAGTGATGAAGGCGTGAATATACGGGGTATAAAGGACAGCGTCCCGCAAACTAATAGGGGTTACTCAGTCAACGAAATCGAACAACTATCACCCGGATATTATTTTAGGAAGATAATAAAAAATGCTTTTCCATACAAACTGTCATCTGTGTGTATAATTTTATATGGGAAAGTCAAATTTTATTTTTATCACCTGAAAGAATTTCCTGGTGGTTGTTGTTTAGTATCGTTGACTTTTCAACCCCTATCAGCCTGCGGGACGCTGTCCTGTGTAAATTATATTTACATACTGGGTATGTAAATATAATTTTATTTTTGTAAGGCTTTCACCATAAGAAATATGAATACTTTCTAAGATGAAGGAAGGCTATTAGTAGTATTTTAACATCGTGCTCAGCTGCTCTCTCAAGTTTATTCTCCGTCAACTTTCTCTTTTGAGGACTTTTCTCGCTACTAGCGCCATTGTGAAAAAATACTTGCTGTCATTGCAAAAAAAATATATGATAAAATAAAATAATATATAAATATATACCTAATAATAAATATATAAATTTACTTCCATGCTGGACTGGGAACGAGAGATAAACGTAGAATGTGCCAGCTGCATTACCTCCCGGGCATGCTGTAAAAACCAGCTAAGGGATCCGAAGGTTTCTGTATATTGCAATTTAGGCGACAGGCTGACAACCTGTCACTACAGCAATATACCTACAAATCTATCTTAAATAACCCTCAAAACTTTGTCAGACGTGGCGGAACGACCTTTGTTTAGGTCGTGTACGCTCTGCCTACCCCATTAGGGATAAAGGCGTGATTATATGTATGTATGTATGTATAAAATAAAATCTCTATTTCTGGCCCGCCGTGTTTTATTTTTTAATTCTATATCTACATCAGCCTATATCTACCCACTGCTGAGTATAGGCCTCTTCTTTTATACGTAGATCCTGTGCCTCCCGCATCTACTGTCTTCCTCAATCGCTCCTATATCATCAGTCCATTTTGCTGGTGGTCTGCCTACTGGTCGTTTTGATAACGGCTGCCACTCCGTTACCGCCTTGGTCCACCGTCCATCGTCCCGACGAGCCAAGTGTCCTTCCCACGCCCACTTCAGTTTCGTGATTTGTTTACCGACATCGACGACTCCGGTTCGGCGTCTTATCACCTCGTTACGAATACGATCCTGAAGTCTGATGCCTAACATGAAGCGCTCCATGGCTTTTTGTGCAACCTTGGTTTTGTGCACGCTTTCCTTTGTGAGCGTCCATGTTTCGGCACCATATGTGAGCGTGGGCAAGACACATTGGTTAAAAACTCTGGTCTTCAAGTTTTGCGTCATTTTAGACTTAAAGACATCTTTAAGTTTTCCAAATGCGGCCCAACCCAGCTGAATACGCCTTTCAACCTCTTTCACTTGTGCTTTTTGACGCAAGGATAAACAATATCTAAGATATACGTAGTTATCTACTGCCTCTATAGGGCTATTACCAACGATTATGTTTGGTACGGTTGAGTGACTCAACATAATTTTTGTTTTGGACATGTTCATCCTAAGGCCAAATTTTAGTGATGCTGCGTGCAGCTCTTACAGTATGTTTGTGAGATTGGCGACGTCTTCAGCTACGAGTATCAGGTCATCAGCGAATTTAATTTATAAATTAGATGCGTTAGCATAGCGCCATTGATACTGACTCCCCTCTCCACCCAGTATTTTTTTATTTTATTTCATTTATCTTTAAGTAACATACGTACATATATTTAATCACGCCTTTTTTCCGTAATGAAATTTCAGAGTTACCACAACCTAAACAAAGTTCGTTCCGCCACGTCTGACAAAGTTTTGAGGGTAATTTAAGATATATTTGTAGGTATTTTGCTGTAGTGACATGTTGGCAGCCCATCGCCTAAATTGCAATATACTGAAACTCTCGGATCCCTTAGCTGTTTTTTACAGCATGCCCGGGAGGAAATATAGCTGGCACAATCTATGTTTTTCTTATCTCAACATGGAAGTAATACATAATATAAAAAATACTGTTTATTTACATAGTGACTCTAGTGTTCGGCATGAACCCTCTTAAGTGTTTCTAGTTAGTTGTGAGCAATGGCACGCGGGCCGAACTTGAAGTTTTCATAATTAGGATGCTTCTGTACCAAATCTGAGCGCGCAAACCTGCAACGGGTTTTTGGATCGCTAGTACAAGTTATAATGAGATGAGTTGCTAAACATTATGATGGGAAAGTGCAAACTAGTATCTGCGCTCTGTTACAGCTTAATTTGTTACAGACATACATACGTACATACATATAATCCCGACTTTATGCCTAATGGGGTAGGCAGAGCGTAAACGACCTAAGCAAGTCACTACGTTTTGAGGGTAATTTAAGATAGATTTGTAGGTATTTTGCTGTAGTCACAGGTTGTCAATCCATCACCTAACTCTCGGATGCCTTAGCTTTAGAGCATGCCAGGGAAGAAATGCAGCTGGCACATACTATGAATTTCTCTTGCTCCCAGGCCAACATGGGAGGCTGTTACGGCTTAATTTGTTTGATATGGTTATTTAATTTTCATGCTGAGACCGATACACGAGCCTGATGGTGTAATGGATAAGGTCGCTGCCTGCTCGCAAGAATATCCTGATTCAAATGCCACCACGTAACAATATGTATTTCGGTTTTCAAATTTCATAATGTACGTTTATTCGGCGCTATTTCCGTGCTTCGGAATCCACGTTAAGCCGTTGGTCCCGGTTAATATAGTTTAATACCGTAGATATTAGTCGTAAAGCCATGTGAGAGTCCAGTGCTAAGCATTGGCGGCTTGAAAACTCGGACCTAATCTAGGATTGGGTCTGGTTTCCATTCTGGGTTGCGTCAGATGACAGTCGCTCTGCGTAAAAACCAGTACCCTCGTTCTATCACCTAGATTAGGTAGCCGACCCCGAGAGATACGGGATAAGACTGTTGAGATGACGGAGATGATGCTGGTACCGATACAAAAAATCGAATGTGGCAGCTGCTTTTCTTCCCGTTCAAAAAAAGGTTACAGTACTTTGAACAGATGAGCTAGGCTGCTATTTAAGCTATACTCAACTCTATCAAAATGTATTTTTCATTTTGTTTTAGTCAGGTTCAGGCGAAGCTATTTTGAATCGTAGCTATTCGTATTTTATCATATCTTATCTGTTATCTGCCATGCTGGACTGGGAGTGAGAGAAAAACATAGAATGTGCCAGCTGCATTTCCTCTCGAGCATGCTGTAAAAACCAGCTAAGGGATCGGAGGGTTTCTGTATATTGTAATTTAGGCGATGGGCTGCCAAAATGTCACTACAGCAATATACGTACAAATCTCTCTAGAATGGCCCTCAAGACTTTGTCAGACGCGGCGGAACGGCCTTTGTTTAGGTCGTTTACGCTCTGCCTACCCCATTAGGGATAAAGGCGTGATTATATGTATGTATGCTATTCGTAGCACTCTCATTTATACATGACGTAGCTGCGCCGGCGGCGCGACAAAAACTGTCTTAATGTATGAACTGGAATTGCCGCGCCGTGCCGCGCCGTGCCGCGCCGCACCGCACTGTTTCGCTGCAGCTACACTGTCACTGCAGTGCGGTACATCATACATGTTCATACAAAGAAGCATTTGTCACGCAGTACCGCGCCGCTGCAGCTACGTCCTAGTGCGGTCTGACCTTTTGTTGGCTACGAGAAATAAACTTGGAAGAAAGGCAAAAAATATATATATTATCACACTTCAAGCGTAATTCATCAAGTCGGAAATGATAATAAATAGGCGAATGCTAGTTAAGTGGCCACGAATCGTAAGTCATAATTCTTCATCGCTCTATTTAATATGAGCCCTAAGGTCTACAAATCACGTCGAGGCGTTGGTCAGACAGGGAAGAGGGAAAATACATGACTTTTTTTAATGATTACCATATTTCTGTTTTAACAGCCTATTGGTCGTCCCACTGCTGGGCAAAGGCCTAATCCTTATTAAAACTATTAATAAGGATTATTATTGCCAAGAATTTTCGTAAAATACTAATTAGTTTCCAAGCACGACAAGATAAAAAGGTTGCTCGACGCACTGAAAACGCCTGGAAGAGCTATTGGTCTATGACATGAAGGGTGACCTGCCACTTTCACTTAAACGCAAGCTCATGGACATGTGCATTCTCCCGATCCTCACCTACGGTGCTCAAACTTGGTCTTTGACTGAAGCTCAGAGGTCCAGCCTCAAGATTTGCCAGCGAGCTATGGAGCGCAGTATGCTCCACCTCAAGCTGACCGACCGAGTCAGAAATATCATACTGCGCTCTAAAACGCAAATTTCTGACGTAGCTCAAACAGCAGCTAAGTTGAAGTGGGATTGGGCCGGCCACGTTTGCCGCATACCAGAGGAACTATGGGCGAAAATTAGTACCGAGTGGAAGCCACCCACCACGAACCGACGCCGCGGAAGACCCCGTCGCAGGTGGCGCGACGAGCTGGACACATTTTCGAAGGACTGGCGCTTGGAGACTCAAAATAGGGATAAGTGGAAGGAGAAGAGGGAGGCCTTTGCCCAGCAGTGGGATGATGTGGGCTAAATAACATAAGATAAGATAAGACTAATTAGTTTACGAGTTATTAAAGTGCTTGGTTAAAAAAATTAGATCCAAACTACCATGTGACGTCAGATGACAGGAGCGCCATACTAAGTAAGTAAGCTTTTTCGGTTTACCCAGTTTGCAGACAGAATCATCTGATTTTCTCTCAAGAGAGGGATTCTCTGCTTCGAAGGGCACGTTAAGCCTTCGGTCCCGGCTGCTTCCTTTCATAGGTCACTTATGAACTGTGTTATAAGGCAGTTTGAAAAACTCTGACAGTGTTCATCCGAGGTTCATCTGGTCGTTCGTCAATTACATAGTCCACAGAGAATATATTACGAATGCAGGCCGGCATGTTGGCGCGGAGTCGCGAACAGCTCTCGTCTGGATAAACGGGGCCTATTTGAAATTCCAATTAGAAAGTTTTCTCATTTACTTGATTCTGGGCGTGGATAGCTCGGAAGGGCAACAATCCGCGCTGATTAGTCCTGGTCGCATCCTCTCCGCGCCAGATTTAAACGGTGTATGGTGAGCCGCTTATACTGATCCTTCTGTGGGTCTGATTTGAATTATTTCTGTCCTTATTAGGGTACGAATCTGTGGTACGAATTTATTTGCAATTGTAGGCGACGTTTTGAGTTAAAAATTCCTGTTGAAGGAATTTTATACATAAGGTTAATATATACATATTTACTAAAAAAAAACACTATGCTATAAGAAAGGTATCTGTGGTCCAATGTGAGTTCAATTCCCTATTAGAGAAAACAACTTTTGGTTGTTTTTTTTTAGTTACGTAGTAAGAGCAATGTTTCAATTTCTTCCATGCTGGCCTAGGAGCGAGAGAAAAACATAGAATGTGCCAGCTAAATTTCCTCCCTGGCGTGCTGTAAAAACCAGCTAATGTACCCGAGGGTTTCAGTATATTGTAATTTAGGCCATGGGCTGACAACCTGTCACGGAGAGCCCGATGGTGTAGTGGATAGGGCCGCTGCCTCCTGATCGGGAGGTTGTGGTTCAAATCTCAACACGTACCAATGTGTTTATCGGTTTACCGAATTTCATATGTACGTTTATACGGTGCTTTTCCGTGCTTCGGAAGGCACGCTAAGCCGTTGGTCCCGGTTAATATCATTTAATACCGTAGATATTAGTCGTTAAGCTATGTCAGAGGCCAGTGCTAAGCATTGGCGGTTTGAAAACTCTGACCTAATCTATGATGGGGTCTGGTTTCCCTTCTGGGTTGCGGAGGTCAGATGGCAGTCGCTGTGTGTAAAAACCAGTACCCTCGTTCAATCCCCTATATTAGGAAGCCGACCCCGTGAGATACGGGATAAGGCTAGGGAGACGTTGATGATGATGGGCTGACAACCTGTCACTACAGCAATATACCTTCCTACAAATCTGTCTTAAATAACCCTTATAACTTTGCATGGCGGAACGATTGTTGTTTATATCGTTTGCGCTCTGCCTACCCCATTAGGGATAAAGGCGTAATTATATTATGTGTACAAATGTTGCCTTAGTCACCTTATTCTCTTAAAAGTAAGATAGTTCCGTGTTTCTGAAAGCACGCTAAGTCACAATCCGAGGTGATTTCTCTTTCTCTGAGTCTCAATTTAAATTATTTTTAGGGTACGCAATTTGCAATTCGTGAGGTCGTTCATTCGTACATTTTGAATTAGAGGACGTTGTTAGACAAACGTTTTAATTAGTGGAATTAGTTTAAAGTTTCTAATCATTAAGATTATTTATAAAGACAAAGATTATATACGCAATCTGGTTTACCTAAGTAATTTCTCGTGCTCCTTGAATAATTAAGTTGACAGCCGATGGTATGAACTCTGATGCCAGATATTTTATTTCATACTAGCTGTGCTCGCTACTTCGTACGCCCGGTATGTATGGAAAACAAGCAGTGACGATCATACTGAAAACGCTTCTCGGCGCGTAAGAGCGGGATTTGCTAACCCGCGCGCGGAAGCGTGTTTCGCATTGTCTGATCTTTGTTTTTGTATGGAAAACACGATTCCGCGCGCGAGCTTGCAGATTCCGCTCCTACGCGCGGAGAAGCGTTTTCAGTATGTTCGACACTGCGTGTTTTCCATACAAACTGGGGTACTTACTCAATGTAAGGATGGTTTACATGATTATTTATAGCCTAGGCTGGACATCAGGTAATAAAAAAATCTCAGGCAAATAAAAAATCCCTTTAAGATCGGTTTAACGATCAGAGTTCAATTTCCTACCCTCTAAGTCAGGTGGCGTGATTATTTGTATCGGAACTTTGAGTTAAAGTAATGCTCAGTCAAACAAAAAAAAAGCTCCATCAAAATCGGTTAAAAATGACTGAAATTCAATTTTTTACCTACCTCCTTAGTCATAATGCGTGATTATTTGTATCGTAATTTTGATTTTAAATAATGCCCAGTCGAATAAAAAAAGTTGCATAAAAAATTAGACAGCCAAATTTCAATTTCCTGCCTTTTAACCTACCCTAAGTCAGGTAGCGTAATTTTAGGTATCCTCAGTATCAACCCGGGTAATACACAGTTTAATTTTAAAAAAACCCATTGAAATCGGTCCATTAGTTTTGGCGTGATATGGTAACATACAGACAGACAGACTGACCCACAAAATTAAAAAAATAAAAATTTGTATCTTTATATCGTTTATAATGCCTGCTGCAATATTTTTTTTGTAAAAATATTCAATGTACAGACACGACTCTTTTAGAGATTTTTTATATGTATAGATTATATCTGCTCTAGCAGCGTTGTCCTTACCAAACTAAGAATAATCTAGCTTTATCTTTCACAACAATAACGTACCTAGTTTTCAGTGAGTACACAAAGCTTTTCGTTAAGATTTTCTCAGTAAATAGAGATTGTCAGTATAAAGATATAACAATATAAATGATTCCAAAAACTCAATAATCGAGATTTTCAAGGAAGAAGTGCTTATTTACTGTGATAAAATAACAGCCACAATATTTTATATCACAGTGAATGCTATAATAATTTGGTGGTTTCTTTGCGGGTCGATCGCAAACAAGCCGAAATACGGATATTGCCATATCAATATGATCTCAGAAATAAATCTGTATTTCCTCCCGCAGAATAATACATAAATGTATTCACGCCAATATAGTAGGTAGACCTAAATAAAGGTCGTTCCGCCACGTCTGACAACGTTTTGAGGGTAATTTAAGATAGATTTGTAAGTATTTTGCTGTAGTGACAGGTTGTCAGCCCATCGCCTACATTGCAATATATTGAAATCCTCAGATTCCTTAGCTGGTTTTACAGCCTGCCCGGGTGGAAATGCAGTTGACACATTCTGTGTTTTTCTTCATTCTAAGTTGAGTACCTACCCAGTCCAGTTGAAAATTCACGTGCTCTCCAAAGCGGAAGCTTTTTCTTCCATTTAAATGTAATTTTTAATACATTCAAATTATTTCAATTTATTCAATTCAATTCATATTATTTATTTCAGATAAAACATTGTATTTGTATTAAGATTATTAGTGACATAAACTTAAAATTGTTAAATTGTATTAATTATTATTTTTATTTTCGTTATTGTTATTTTTTTATCTATTACGTATCCCAATTATTTCCCAATTCCCCTCCTTAGCTTAGGGACCGATTTACCTTTCATTCCTCAACTCTGGCGCGTAATTTGCGCTACAGCAACAGTTTAACTTTAAACCACAATACGGACAAGACGGACTTCTACGGAAAATCTTTCACGGTCCGAGCAGTCTAATTGTGGAATTCCCTTCCCGAAAACATTCGACGAGCACCGTCTATTGAGACATTTAAAAAGCAAACAAGAAAGTTCTTCTTAGTGAATAATAATTAGTTATTTATCTCCCATTAGCATAATATGTATTAGTTTATTATAAATATATACTTAACTGCCTCCAGGGTCTAGTGGCTAGTGCCATGGCCTCCCGATCCGGATCCTGGGTTCGATTCCCAGGGGGGAAACACAAAGTTGATATTAGAGAATTTGTCACTTTGTGAAATTTTCCCCAGTTTGGTTAGGACATTGCAGGCAGAATCACCTGATTGTCCGAAAAGAAAAAGATTTTCGTGCTTCGGAGGGCACGTTAAGCCGTCGGTCTCTGTCTTTGATAGTGGTCGTTACTCAAACCATGTCAGGGGCCTGATAGTTGTGCTACTAGGCGGTTTAAAAACTCTTACACCAGGGTTCATCGGGTTGATAGACTCGATACCCACTCGACTGAAGATGAAGAATAAAGTTTATTTTAGTAATGTATTTATTTAGTAGTATTTATATTGTGCAAGTATTATGATGAACTTACTATGCACTATCTCACTATCTGCTATGTACTATCCCAATACCCAAAGGTTCGCCTTGTAGAAGTTGCTGCTTTAGCAATAAGGCCACCTGTATTGTACCGTTTTGTTCCTTACTTTTCTGCTGTATGTATTTGTGTTTCTTTGTTCAATAAAGTATCTTGTATTGTATATTATAAGTATAATTAGCTGAATTTATTTTTTATACGGCTGACATTTTAATTTTATTTTGTAACTAAACTTTCGGACAGTCAAGTTGATTCAGTGTACATTGTCTCAACCAAACTGAGAAAATCTCAGTGATAAATTGACTACTATCAACTATGTGGAATCGAACCCATGACCACCGGATGGGGAGCCCATGGCTCTGATCATTAGACCACGGTAGCAGTTCCGCGCAATAATATGAGTTGCTTCGCTATCGCTTTGGTTGGAAGTCAATGTATTCAAAAAGTATCAAGCGCGACCCGACCAGACACCAAAGTTACCCACTCGAAATTTAATTTATAAAACTCCCCGCGGGACAAACAGCTACCTTATAGACTGTGAAAATCAATTTGCTTTCATTTGCTATTATTCGCGTGAACTGAGGCTTGTAATAACTAAATGCGCTATAAGATTGCATGTTTCTTTGAAGCGCCGGTTGTGTCTCAAGTTCGTATTTATAAAGCGATTGAGAGCTATATTAAGTAAGGATTTGACAGGCTTATTGTTCTTAAATGAAATTTCTGATATAAACTAAAACTCGCAGTCACTCTTGAGAGTTGATGATAATTTCGGGCCGCCTTAGAGGTATTTGCTTCATAGCCTGTAAAAGCAATGGTTTTTCTGGTATTGTTTATTTTCCACTATCATTATAAAGGACCCCTGCCTCGGTGGTCTACGGTCTGAGCCATGGGCTCTCGATCCGGAACTCTCGGGTTCGATTCCCGGCGGGGAACAATGACTTTGTGTTATTGTTTTTAGTTTAGTTAGGAAATTGCAGGCTGATCACCTTCTTCGTCTGTCGTGTGGGTATTGATTGTCCAAAAAGTAAGATGATCCATGCTGTCGGGTGGGCATGTAAATAGTCAGTCAGCTGCACTTGATTTTTCTCTGGTCGTGTCAGTCAAACTTTCCGTTCAGAATAAAAGATTAAAGGAATAGAGAGTGCACCTGTGTGTAGCGCAAACACTTGGGCACTAAAAATTACCCCTGCGCAGTTGGCCGATCTCTGAGAGATTGGCTGTCATCACCGAGAATCGGGAGGACTATTATTTTATACGTATCTCTACATAATCTTAGAAATGTGTCCTTAGATTAATTCATAAAATAATAACGATGCGTCATATTCATATCATAAAACTATCTTACCTTATACGAGTATATATGCTTTATCACACATAATGTGATTAATACCCTAAATATATCAGAAGCAAATATTGATTTGACGACTTCAAACGGCATGGATGGATGTCGGATTGTCACCGGGTGTTTATAGACTAAATTGACCCTGCTGACCATGATTCTACCCGGTGAAATTACAATTTCAAGAATTTTTTTTGGAAATGCATTGCTTCAAAAATATTAGACCTATGAAAGTAAAATAAAAATTGAATAGTAGGAAAATTAATGTAGATTATTTTGTTTTTGGCAGTTTATTTCTAAATCTAATATTTTTCATTAAAAATGGGAAATACGGTAGTGATGGACATGTTTCGAGGGGAAGAGGGAAGATATTCGTTTGTCACCGGCCAGAATCAAGTTCAGCAGGGTCTAATAAGTCTAAAAATACCCAGTAATAGACTGTTACTTTCTGTTACAACCAATAAAAGTGTCAATCTATACATATAATAAATCTCTAAAAGGGTCGTGTCTGTACATAGAATATTTTTCCAAAAAAAAATAATTGCAGCAGGCATTGTTAACTATATATTAACGATAAAGACCAAATCGATTTATTTTGTTATGTTTGTTTGTCTGTCTGTCTGTCTGTCTCTATGTCACCACAACACGCCAAAACTACGGAACCGATTTCAATGGGACTTTTTTTATTCAACTCAGTGTTATCCGGGTCGCAACTTAAGATACCTAAACTAACGGCACCTCACTTAGAGGCTAGGCAGGAAATTCGAATTTCGCTATTTTTTAACCGATTTCGATCAAACTTTTTTTATTCGACTGATTGTTATCAAAGGATACAAATAATCACGCTACCTGAGTTGGGGAGTAAGTAGGAAATAAAATTTTGATTGTTTCTTACTTGATTTGATGTTTTCTTATTCGGCTGAATGTCCTCACCTAAAACTTTATTTTATTTATTATTATGGAGTAGACAGAAAATTGTACCCTGTTTTTTTTAAAATCTTATTAAAATACAGTAAGTCTCATTACATACGCACACAAGTATCATGTGACAACCCCACCCCGATCGCCTTTGGCGCCGTTAACGTAAAGAACGGAGTGATCTATTCCTGCTTAAATTGTTGTTCTTTTCTGTTACTTTTTTGCTACTACGAATTGGTTCAATTATGAAATTAAATCGAGCGAGGGGATCGCCAATCCGCCGATAATAAAACCGCGGCTGAGTGACCTAGGACCCCGTAGGATCGGCGAACGCGGTAAAAACTCAAAAGTTCATCAGAAATATTCGTGTTCCCAAGAAAAATCTCACCACCGCGATCTAAAAATATCGCCAAGTCTTACAGCGACATCTGTAAATACACGGAATAGAGATCTTTTTATGTATTTACAGTAAAAATCATGAAATCCTAATCGTAGACTTAAGCACTTAGAGTTTACGAAACGTTAAAGCATTTATAAATTTGATAGGTCCACCACTGACCACTAGATGACAAGTCTCGGGCACAGCTAGTTTATAAAATAACTTAACATAATTTCACTAAAAGCGTATTTTGACTCAAGTAAAGTAGAAAAAGGTATGTCACCGGGCAGAATCGTATTCAGCAGCGTGTAATTAGTCAAAAAACACCCAGTGACAATCTATTACATTTCATGCCGTTGACAAGCAAAAGGAAGGGACTTTTGTGATCTAGCACCTGGTCTAAAAATACATAACTATTTATCCTAAACAGGTCATAGTGGAATAATTATATTTATCAAGCATCTTGTCATTTGAAATTCTATCGTCGTATTGACGTGACCACAGGGCGTATTGTGGTTTGATCCTTTCCTCTAAAGCCACGTTACCACAGTGCCGTAAGTCAGGGTTCGTAATTAAGCGAATTGCCCCCATCATTCTTCTCTTAGTCACAATTTTGACTGAAAACTGAGGTCTTTGAAACACAAATGATCTGTCAAACTGTACGACAGCGAATTGACAACCCATGACAGAATAGACGCCCAGTAGGGTTAACATGCGCGCCACGAGATACTTTTGTCACGGTTTGCGTCAAACTTCACTACAACTAAATCAAGGCGTTATCCAGTGTGAAGTACGCAACGCGCGAGAAAATACAATGACATAATTATCTCGTGATGCGCATGTAAGCCCTACTGGTCATAGTGGAATTAATTATACTGAACAAGCAACTTGTCACTTGAAACTCTATCGTTGTATTGACGTGACCACAGGGCGTATTGTGGTTTGGTCCTTTCCTCTAAAGCCACGTTACCACAGTGCTGTAACTCAGGGTTCGTAATTAAGTGAATTACCTCCATCAGTTGCCACTTAACCACCATTTTGTCTGACGCAGTGAAATAAATTTCGTCTAACAAAGCTGAGATCTTTAAAACACAACGTGTTTCTTTTATTACTAACTTCTAAAATCAAACTATTTAATTTTAAGTCCCGAAACATGTCGTGAAGTACGCGACTTATTTTCCAAAGTGAGTGCCCGTTTTTAAAATCTTTAACTTCTAAAATCACTGAATTACAAGGTTAGTAGTTATAAATACATAATTCAGAAAGAAAACTACTGCCCTATTTATTAAAATACTTATCCCTTAGTTGGCCTTTACGACATCTATAGGTACGTACATGACTCGACAAAACTCGTCAGACGATGTGAAAACGAGCGTGGACATTACGATATCGTTCATAGTAATGGATTATAATATCACTGAATATCAAGTTTTCACTTTAAGGTGGTTCGATTAGCTCAGTGGCGCCCCCACAAGTAAATCATTTATTGTGTCTTAATATTTTTTCGTTTTTGCTTTTTGTAATTCAACTTTGAATGTCGGTATTGCAAAACGTGGCCACTTTGGCAACATCGACATTCAAAACTTAGATATTAAGTGTAAATTGTAACGTTATGGATTACCAAATGAAAAATTACTTGCGTAATATGTAATGCGTTAATGTATAAAATATTCATGAAATCGAATGTCGTATACTCAAACATCAAATGCCCGAAGACGTCAAATCCATTGTCTACAAGACCTATGAATGGCGAGCTCATCAAAATCTCTATAAAACTTTTTCTCGAAAATTTATTAAATATTAGGTGAAAATGTAATAATTTAATAAATAAATATTGGATGATGATGCTTAGAAAAATAGTTTTTAGCTCTATTGATCGTTCGAGAAAACTTTTTTTAAAGAGATTTTGATGCATCGATTTCATAGGCAATTGCAATTCATACCACCATTTAAAATTGTTTACTAACATAGATATCTAAGAACCTATGGATTTTGTAGTCCAAAATAAATCATTTTTATTTTATTTTATTTTTTATTTTAATTTTTTTATAGGTCTCGCAGACAATTGATTTGACGTCGTCGCGCATTTGATGTTTGGGCATACGACATTGGATTTTTTTAAATTAATCTACTTCTGTCGAGTGGGTATCGAGTCTATCGACCCGATGAACCCTGGTGTCAGAGTTTTTGAATCGCCTAGTAGCACAACTATCAGGCCTTTGACATGGTTTGAGTAACGACCACTATCAAAGATAGCGAACGGGACCGACGGCTTAACGTGCCCTCCAAATCACAAAATCTTTTTCTTTTTCGGACAATCAGGTGATTCAGCCTGCAATGTCCTAACCAAACTGGGGGAAATTTCACTAAGTGATAAATTCTCAAAAGTCAACTATGTGTTTCCCCTCTGGGAATCGAACCTAGGACCTCCGGATCGGGAGTCCATGGCACAAGCCACTAGACCACGAAGGCAGTTAAAATTCGATTTTAAATAGGGAACCATAATTTATTACTACAGGCGCCACTGAGCTCAACAAGCTACCTTAAATCCAATACCTATACGAGTGGACACGGATGAAATACCCCAGCGAAATAGAGAGGGTCGGCGGGGTTTGAGTGAGGACAACTACACGTCAGTCTATTGCTGCTCTGGTGATTGAGGTAATATCAACAAAACAATTTTTTAAATATTTTTTTTAATGAATATTTTTTCTGAAATAAATAGTCCTGGACAAACTGAGACAGCACCATATATCGTCAACTAGCGACCCGCCCCGGCTTCGCATGGAAATCATCAGTGTTTCTCTACTATATTTTGCATGTATTATACATATAAACCTTCCTCTTGAATCACTATATCCAGTAAAAGCTGCAAACTGTTTCGTAGTTTTAAAGATCTAAGCATACATAGGGATATAGGGACAGAGAAAGCGACTTTGTTTTATACTATGTAGTGATTAGGCATAGATATAGTAATATGTACTATAGTAGTATATATACACAGTATTAGGAAATTATTTTGAACTTTTATGCCACGTTGTAGCAATAGTTAGCTACGGCGTAACCAAATGCTACGAAGTTGGTTATTATTAACTAGCTTCCTGTCAGCGGTGTCACTCACTGCTGAATAAATTTTCCCGTGGCCATGGTGTACTATTCCACGATTAAAAGTAACGGTAAACGCAGCTTTCTAACGGTAAAATATTCTTTGAAATCGATCCTGTAGTTTTTGAGTTTATTCGTTACAAACATACAAAAATACAAGTTTTTCCTCTTTATAATATTAGTATAACTAGTTTTCTGTCAGCGGTGTCACCCTTTGCTAAATTAGTTTTCAGTATTATTCAGGGTGAACGTAGCTTTCTAATAGTGTAAGATTTTTTAAATTCATTCAAACACACACACACACACAAAATATAAATCTTTCCTCTTTACAATATAAGTATACATAGATTAGAATAGATATAGAAGAAGTTTAAATTGTTAGATAATTGTCTATGCTACAGATGTAAGACTGACTTCCATGCTGGACTGGGAGCGAGGGAAGAACATAGAACGTGCCATCTGCATTTCCTCCCGGGCATGCTGCAAAATCCAGCTAAGTGAACCGAGGGTTTCTGTATAGGTATTGCAATTTAGGCGATAGGCTGACAACCTGTCACTTTAGCAATATTACTACAAATCTATCTTTTATAACCCTCGAAACTTTATCAGACGTGGCGGAACGTTCTTTGTTTAGGTCGTTTACGCTCTGACTACCCCATTAGGGATAAAGACGTCATTATATGTATGTATGTATGTACATATGTAAGTAGCAAAAGATGAACCGTGCTGCAAAATAAAATATCTTGGAAGAAACAGTACGAATTTAAGGATCAACTATTAATCTGTCGTACGGCGTATTCTCTGCTCTATGGCGTAAACGCAAAGAGTATGATTGGACGGGGAAGACCCGGAAATGCGGCCATTTCAATTAAATCCAACACGAGCTCGAAACGACCGCGCCTGAGCTTTATTCATTCGACACGGCGAGAATCAAGTCAATCTGCATTTTACATTGAATTTATTCTCATTGACGAATTGAATACAAAATCTTTTACAGTCGTGTGACCTCGTCTCTTTCCTTTTCCACCAATGTGCAACACAACAACACTGTACAACAACACATTATGCGTTAAAGATATTTTTTAAATATCAGCAATTTTGAAAATTATCTCTTGCTGCATCGACTAAATTCAGCTAGAATATTGGATATCTACACATATTTTCAGGTCGTTGAATTCAGTGCCTAACTATTTTATTACAATACGCGCTTGATTCTAGATTTAAATAGAAAACTAAAATTAAAGTCTATTTGCGACTTTCAGACAAAATCATTGGAAAAGGACAGAATATCCATTCTCTCCGGTTTTTGATTTATAGTCGGTGGTTTTATGCGTTATCTGTAATTTTTATCAGCCGTCATATGATATGGAGGATAAAATTTACAGAAATACTGGGGAAACGTGCAAAAGCGCGACAGAATCATGCAGAATAAGTGTAAAACCATAGACTATAAATCACCTGTCCTTTTAAAATTTAAGTATTTTGAAAATGACAGATATATTTTAATTTTAGTTTTAGGCAGGCGGTATCTAGAATCGAGCCCAGTATGTTGAAATAGAGGTACAAAGAGTGCTTGTTTTGTTTTGGTCTGAAGATCTTCCTTAGTTCCACGAATGTTATATTTGATACTAGTGACGTGTTTTGTTTTCCGATTAGCGTCAATTGCGTGCTGAAGTACAAATAATATGATATAGGATGTTGCCTTGCCTTAATTTACGATGGCTAGTACATTTTTTTATATTTTTTTCATGCTCGACTGGGAGCGAGAGAAAAACATGGAATGTGCCAGCTTCATTTCCTCCCGAACATGATGTAAAAACCAGCTAAAGGTTTCAATATATTGCAATTTAGGCGATTGTTTGACAACCTGTCACTACAGCAATATACCTACAGATGCATCTTAAATAAACCTCAACACTTTGTCAGAGGTGGCGGAACGACTTTTGTTTAGGTTGTTTACGCTCTGCCTACCCCATCAGGGATAAGGGCGTGATATATATGTATATATATATAAAAAAAAGAAAATTGCCTCCATAACCACCACCAACTTCAGGATTACAAATTTCCTCCCATATCTGAGACAATGTGCTGTTTTCATTTCATAGAGCGGCTGGTCGTATTGCGCTGCCGGTCCCATTTGTCTCCTCCAGTAGGCGAATGTATTCCCAGTAGAGGTTTCAAAGCAACTTAACTGCGGCGGAGATGTGATAGAATAAGCCCTTTGTGTTACTGACATGCTGGATTGAGAAAGATAGAAAAACATAGAATTTTTAAGCTGCTTTTCTTCCCGTGAATACTGTAGAAATGAGTAGAGGAAGACGAGAGTGACAGTGTATTGCAATTTAGGCAAACGGCTGACATACTAACACTATAGCCATGTTAAGACTTTGATTGCCATTGAATCGACAGCAAGAATAGACAGTTAGGTAGTAAAAACGTCCTATAACGAGGTCGTTGATGCTCTATTTACCCCGTAAGGTATATAGCCGTGACTATATTCATGCATATAACCTAAAGTAAGTCACATTTTCACCATAACCTTCTTGTATTTGAAGCAATGTGCTGTTTTCATTTCATAGAGCGGCTGGTCGGATTGCGCGGCCGGTTCCATTTGTCTCCTCCAGTAGGCGAGTGTATTCCCAGTAGGGGTTTCAAAGCAACTTTACTGCGGCGAAGATAAGATAGAATAAGCCCTTTGCGTTCGTATGTCATGACTCGCTCCCTGAACCAAGGGCGACCTTTAATAAAATTATTCGCGTTTATTAATACTAGCTTTTTGCCCCGTGGTTTAACTTAGTTGTTCAATCGCTAATCTCGGTCAAGTCGGTCTTTGCACCAAATTTAATTTAAATCTATTTAGTCGTTTTAATGTTATAGTATAAAACATCCGTCCGTATCTTTTAAGTAAATATTTAAACCATATTTAAATTAGGTTACTTATTTGTTAAGCCAATTAATAGAATTGCTTCCATGCTGGACTGGGAGCGAGAGAAAAACATAGCATGTGCCAGCTGCATTTCCTCCCGGGCATGCTGTAAAAACCAGCTAAGGGATCCGAGGGTTTCTGTATATTGCAATTTAGGCGACAGGCTGACAACCTGTCACTACAGCAATATACCTACAAATCTATCATAAACAACCCTCAAAACTTTGTCAGACGTGGCGCAACTACCTTTGTTTAGGTCATGTACGCTCTGCCTACCCCATTAGGGATAAAGGCGTGATTATATGTATGTATGTATGTAATTAATAGAATTAAAATGGTTTAACTATTATTCAAATAATCATGACATAAATTTTGGATTAAACCCTTAGCAATATCTAATATTATAAATGCGAAAGTAATTCTATCTATCTGTCTGGTACTCTTTGACGCCTAAACGGCTGAACAGATTTTGATAAAACTTGGTGGAAATGTAGGTGGGATCCTAGGAACGGACAAAGTCTAATTTTTACAGTGAGAAAATATTTCCTTCCTGCAGATAAACTTATTTAGCCCGGGTGAAACCGCAGGCGGAAAGCTAGTATTTTAAAAACCAAAATCATGCATATTCGACATTTTCTTTATTTGAGTACTTAACAAATTAGTTAGGTATTTGAAAAAAAAATATTCTTTGAAATAAAAGAAAATATAAAATTAATTCTACCTATAGCTTTGAGATTCAGAACCCATTATAATTTATTATACATCAACAATAATCCACAGAGACCCGAATAAGGGATTAAGAAATTAAATATTTGTTTACATAATTAAAATATTTTCGGAGTCCCACAATATCGTTGGTTAAATTGGTGGAAGGTTTGGGTCCGACAGGCGAGAATTCCACTCTGTAAGTAGGTAATCTCCACAGATTATGTAGGAGTAGACCATTCAACCCCTTTAGACTGTATTGTCTTAAAGACTTGAAAATGTAGGTATATCTTTTCAAATTCATATAGTAAATCTCTAGAAGGGTCGTGTCTGTACATTTAATATTTTTACAATAAAAATTATTGCAGCGATATAAAGATCAAAACGTTTTATTTTAATTTTTGTCCGAACCGGTTTCGACTTTTTTTATTCAACTGTGTGTTACCCGGGTTGCAACTTAGGATACCTAAAATCACGCTACCTGACTTGTAGGGGGTAGGCAGGAAATAAAAATTTGGCTGTTTCTTAACCGATTTTTATGAAACTTTTTTTATTCGACTGAGCATTATTTAAAATCAAAGTTACGATACAAATAATCACGCTTCATGACTTAGAAGGTAGGTAGGAAATTGAATTTCAGTAGCTTTTTACCGATTTTGATGGAACTTTTTTGTTTGACTTAGCATTACACTGTGTTTTCCATAGAAAAACAAAGATCAGACAATGGGAAACACGCTTCCGCGCGCGGGTTAGCAAATCTCGCTCGTACGCGCGGAGAAGCGTTTTCAGTATGTTCGACACTGCGTGTTTTCCATACAAACCGGGCGTATGGACTCGCGGGCACAGCTAGTTTAGTACTAAAAATACATCATAACTTACTAGGGAAGAAGTCATGTACCTAGTTTAGACTGCCCAATCATTGCAAATTTTGTCGATAGACTGTTTTTGCTGCAATTTTATCATTCAATATTGCTAAGTAAAAAGAATACATACATACATACATAAATCACGCCTTACGGGGTAGGCAGAGCGTTTAACGCCTCTTAAAAGGCGCTTTCGCCACGTCTGACAAAAAAAAAAAAAATGAGGGTAATTTTAGGTTGTAATATGTATTGCTTTAGAGACAGGTTGTCAGCCCATCGCCTAAATTACAATACACTGTAACGCTCGAGTCCCTTTTGCTGACTTCAACAGCATGCCCGGGAGGAAGGGCAGCTGGAACATTCTATGTTTTTCTATCTCTCCCAGTCCAGCATGGAAGAAAAGAATAATCTTTAAATAATATTGCATTACCTTAGTAGCAATCAAAGCAAACCAAGTAGACTGACTTTAGGAGTATTATATTACGTAAAGTTTCCGGAATCTACTAATATCTGTAGCTATGGTCATCCCGCTAAGCGAAGGATGTATAGGCAATCCCATCTCATTACGGTCCCGGAACATCATCGTAGAATGTTGGGTACGAGACAGAGTTAGCCACAATACGGCTTGCGGTCACGGTACAATGTAGATTCTAGCCACAAGTGTCAATGACTAATGTGAGTACAAGTCTAGTCAGTAGGTAAGTATTTGTTTACATCCATACCACAGAATTAATAGAGTACTATATATAACATCACGCATCCCTTGTACTCATGACACCCTAGCGTTATCCTGTATTTCACGAAGTCGGCTACCTAATATAGGTGATTGAACTAGGGTACTGGTTTTTATACAGAGTGACTGCCATCTGACCTCCGCTACCCAAAAGGGAAACTAGACCGAATCCTGGATAAGGTCAGAGTTTTCAAGCCGCCAATACTTAGCACTGGCCCCTAACATGACTTAAAGACTAATATTTACGGTGTTAAACGATATTAACCTGGACCAACGTCTTAACGTGCCTCCCGAAGCACGGACAAATCACCGAATAATCGTTCATATAAAATTCGAAAACCGAAAAACACATTTTTAGGTGGTGGGTTTCGAACCACAGCCTACAGCTCAGAAGGCAGCGGCCCTATCCACTACACCATCGGGCTCCTCTCCCTCACTCACGCATCCCTTGCGCTATAGTATTAATAATAATAGTCCTCCCACCGATTTTTGGTGGCGGTCAATCTCCCAGAGATCAGCCAACAGCGTAAGACTAGTTTTTATTGCCCAAGTGTTTGCGATACACACATGTGCACTCTCTATTCCCTCAATCTCTTATTCTGATGAGACAGATTGACTAACATGACCAGAAAAAAACCAGGCGCAGGACCGACTATTTACATGCCCGTCTGATAGCAAGGATCATCTTGCTTTTGGGACAACCAGGTGATCAGCCTGCAATGTCTTAACCAAACTAGAAACAAAAACACAAAGTCATTGTCCCCCGCCGGGAATCGAACCCGGCACCTCCGGGTTGAGAGCCCATGGCTTCTGAGGTAGATCACAGAGGCAGTTAAGCTATAATATTACGGGGTGCGCAGAGCATCTACTTAGTAGCTAAATTTAATGCACATGTCAGACAAAATAAAACTTGAATGTTTTTTTTTTGGTTGTGTATTGATGAAGGGACGAGATGTCAACTCATGGTCTAAATTGCAAAATACTGTAGTTCTTGACTGACTGAGTTTTTTAGAGGTCGTAGGTACCTATTTACGCGGTAAGGAGAAGCAGCTGGAACATTTCATATCACTACATAGTATAAAACAAAGTCGCTTTCTCTGTCCCTATATCCCCATGTATGCATAAATCTTTAAAACTACGCAACAGATTTTGATGCGGTTTCTTTTAATAGATAGAGTGATTCAAGAGAAAGGTTTATATGTATAATACATGCATAACATAGTAGAAAAACACTGATAATTTCCGTGTGAAGCCGGGGCGGGTCGCTAGTTTTTCTTATAATTAATTCATTTTCATAGATAGAATTTCGGGTACAGGACGGAGATAGCCGCAATACGACTATACAATACGTCTCAATGCCGATTTCAGCAGCAAGCGTCGAGTCGTTTGATCAATACTATTAATTCCAGTACGCACAATCTGCCGCGACGGCGTTTACCGCATTGTGGAATGACAAATAACCAGGTAGGTACTTCTTCTACTAGGTGTAAAGGCCTGTCTAAACGGTTCAATCTGAAACTGGGCACGATTCAAGATTTGCCGGCCAAAACTAAAAATAAAATCAATTTTTCATACATACATATGATCACGCCTTTATCCTTAATGGGGTAGACAGAGTAAAATCGACCTGAACAAAGCTCGTTCCGCCACGTCTGACATATTTTAAGGATTATTCCAGATAGATCTGTATTTGCTACAGTAACAGGTTGTCAGCCCATCGCCTAAATTACAATACTGAAACTCTCGAATCCCTTAGCTGATTTTTACATCATGCCCAGGAGGAAATGCAGCTGGCACATTCTATGATTTCCTATCACTCCCAAGCCAGGATGGAAATATTATCTATTTTTCACTTTCAATCGTTTTTTTTTAAATACATGAAATCTATTCTCTCCGGTTTTTGATTTAGAGTCTCTTGTTTTTTGCGTTATCTGTAATTTTTATCCGCCGTCATATGATATGGCGGATAAAATTGATAGAAATACTGGGGAAACGTGAAAAAGCGCGGTAAAATCTAAAAGCCGACAAAGTGTAAAACCAAAGATATAAATCGCCTGTTCCTTTTCAATTTTATTGTTTTGAAAGTGACAGATTGATTTTAATTTTAGTTTTACTCGGAGGTATCTAGAATCGAGCCCATTATAGTTGGTAATTTGTTTATCATGTTGGTAGTTTGATTCAGTTGATAATTTAAATATTTCTTATCAAATGTATAGTACGTCAATAATGTTAAATAAAAATAAGCTATTATATAAACTCTAGCTTTATAAGCGTTTTGGTGTTTGCTGTAAGCTTGTAATGTAATGATAATAATAAAGAATAAAGAATTGTAGAGGTATTATAGTTTGTAAGTTGAAATAAACGGTTCTACCAGTGGGCTTTCAAGTTGAAGTTCAACTTGCCTCTCAACTTGAATTAAAATAGAACTGGGTACTGTAACCGTGTAAACGTCAACTTGAAAGCCAACTTACCAATTTATGCACTGTACTTACCACTGTCCTAATGTAAACCGTCCCTTTGAGACAGGTTTCCACAAACTGAGGGTTACGCAGTCAAAAAAACTGAACAACTCCCTCAGAGTACTTCATTCTTTAAGCTTTAAAATTAAAAATATTTTAAGGAAGGTTAAGAACTAGGCAGGAAAAGAAATAACTTTCTATAAGCAAATGCTTTTATTTAATATGACGATACTAGCGTATTAATTAGCTATTCATAGCTCGTTGTAGTAACAGGAAGAAAAATTGCCTTTGGTGGCCGTTATTCGCATTTTTATTTCTTGTTACTTCAACTACTCGTTTATTATAACTTGATTCTGTTGGACCGGTTTATCAATTCACTGTATTTCTAGTGAATTATGTTTTTTTTTACTAACTTGACTAGTATAGTCACCTTAATTAAGTTGTCATCTTAAACAGGAACTGTTATATTCATAATAAATACTGAAGAAAAATATTCAGAGGAAATGAGACGGATTCAAATGTTCCCAAGCGCTTCTCGCAAAACTTAAACTAATCTAAATAATTTAATTAGCTAGTTTCTAAATTATTCCTTTTGGTTTGTCTAACTCTCGGTGATCATCCACCACAGATTAGAGTGTACATGTTAAAGTTAAGAGTTAATTAGTAATTTATACATACATATAATCACGCCTTTGTCCATAATGGGGTAGGCAGAGCGTGAACGACCTAAACTAAGTTCGATTCGCTACGTCTGACAAAGTGCTGAGGGTTATTATAGGTAAGATAGATTTGTAGGTATATTGCTGTAGGAACAGGTTGTCAGGCCTTCGCCTAAATTACAATATACTGAAAACTTCGGATCCCCCAGCCGGTTTCTACAGCATGCCCGGGAGAAAATACAGCTGACACATTCTATGTTTTTCTCCCGCTGCCAGTCCAGCATGGAAGTTAATCTGTGACCACAGAAGAGTAAAAGCTAGCGCTCCCCGAGCGGTAGCGACTTCTCAAATCAGTGTCTATGACACTGTTACATATCCAAATTTAAATCTAATATCAAATCACGAGTACGACTGAGGATAGAAAGCTGTAACTCTAAAAGGTAAACACACTCCGCAGAGAGTATTCCAAAGGTTTAGCAAACATGGTGTAAACTTGCGTGAAGTTGATCCTCGTGCTAACTTCGTGTATTTTCCTTTGATGAATCAGAAATCGAACACATGTATTAGATAGTATCACCTTCCTGGTCTGGTGGTCTGAAACACGGGTTCGCAATTCGGAGTTCTCAGGTTCGATTGTCGGGGACAGTGATTAACGGATTTAGTTAGCCTGCAATGTCCTATCATTGCAGGCTAAATACTACTTGACTGTATGAAATGTAATATAATCCATGCTGTCGGATGGGCATGTAAATTCTTAATTAGCCGGTCCCGCGCATGATTTCTCTGTGGTCGTGTCAGTCAGTCTGCCCCAGCAAATAAAAAAAATAGAACGTTGAAGGAATTTTTCGAACAACGCCCCAATGAACCCTGGTGTCAGAGTTTTCAAACCGCTTAGTATCACAGCAATAAGGCCTCTGACATAGTTTTGAGTAACGAAGACTATTAATTGAGTAGCGACCGGGACCGACGGCTTGACGTGCCCTCCGAAGCACGAAATCCTTTTACTTTTCGGACAATCAGGTTAATCAGCCTGCAATGTCCTAACCAAACTGGGGAAATCCTCACAAAGTGATAAATTGTCAAATAACAACTTTGTGTTCGCCCCCCCCTGGGAATCGAACCCAGGACCACAGGATCGTAAGCCCATGGACCACGGAGGCAGGTAAATTATTAATAATAAATATAGTTCAATTGAAGGAATACAGAAGGCACTTAAGTTATGTGCTAAGTCTTGGACACTGAAAAGGTAAGTGTCTGACACCGGTCACTGAAAATCGGTTGAGAGATCTATTTATTACACAGAGTTGCTCACACTCGCGCAACATCAGAGATGTTGTAAAACTTCGGCCGATGGTCGAGTAAGCTCGGAGCGAAATTGCCAATCCTCTTTCACAATGGACCGTAAAATGGTTTTCCGTTTTTGCCCGGTCGAGCGGAGCGATGCTCGTTGATTCACCGGACACGTCTCGCGGCGGGCTATCACTAGTTGGCCGAATTTGTGGGAATAACTCTTTTACGCCTTTGTATCTGAATGCTCTGTCGCTGTTGACGGATCAACGAGCCGCCTGTATTTATATGGAGACGGTTTTATGATTGTTATTGTTAAGAAGCTACTATCCCAATCTTTACTGGCATCTAAGATAAACCTAAGACAAATTGATACCTAAGGTAATAAAACTGTATCAAATCTAAATAAAAATAACACAGTCAGTATAATTTGATCATATTTCATAAATATGGAACTACGTTTATTTGACGTTCTTTACCTGCAATTATATTACTAATTATAAAAAGTTAAGATAAGATAAGAATATACTTTATTAAACAGAAAAGACACAAGAGAAAATAAAATTAAATGAAACAAATAGTAGTACAAATAGGCGGCCTTATTGCTATGCAGCAATTTCTTCCAGACAACCTTAGGGTACAGGAAAATAAAAAGTTGAACTAGTGGGCTGGTATACATTTTAGGCAATATATTATATAGGTAAGTAAATAAGCTACTTAGGTGTATTTATATAATTAATAACAATAAATAGTCATACATATAAATTACTTATACCTACATAGAAATACATAAATACTATAATACATACATACACACATACATATAATCACGCCTTTATCCCTGATGGTGTAGGCAGAGCGTATACGACCTAAACAAAAGTCGTTCCGCCACGTCTGACAAAGTTTTGAGGGTTGTTTAAGATAGATTTGTAGGTATATTGCTGTAGTGACAGGTTGTCAGCCTGTCGCCTAAATTGCAATATACAGATACCCTCGGATCCCTAAACCGGGTTTTTACAGCATGCCCATTGCTGGCACATTCTATGTTTTTTGTCGCTCCCAGTCCAGCATGAAAGTAACTATAATACATATATATATATATATAATATTAATGAAAGAAAATATTACAACCAAATTATTCCAGGAAATACGCAAGTGCAAGCGGTTAAGGTAGAGAAAGATAGTAAAAAAAAAGTAGAAAGTTGTATGCAAGCAATCCGCACTGGCCCGAATCGTTGGAGATGTAGGCACTGCGTAAAGGTAAATGAGCTGTGATAATATTACATACATATATACATAAAATCACGCCTTTATCCCTTACGGGGTAGGCAGAGCGTTAAACGCCTCGTAAAAGGCGCTTTCGCCGCGTCTGACAAAAATTGAGGGCAATTTTAGATTGTAATGTGTATTGCCATAGTGACAGGTTGTCAGCCCATCGCCTAAATTACAATACACTGTAACCCTCGAGTCCCTTTTGCTGTCTTCTACAGCATGCCCGGGAGGAAGGGCAGCTGGAACATTCTATGTTTTTCTACCTCTCCCAGTCCAGCATGGAAGTAATGATAATATTATGCTATAGATATGAGTGTTTACGAACCGAACCCTGGAGTCATATTTTTGAACCGCTCGAAAGCTAATGCGCATACGAAAGAGTAACGTTCGCATGCGATTTCCATACAAATTGGCATGCGAAAGTCGCTCTTTCGCATGTGAATTTGATTCGAGTGATGAAAAAATACGACTCCTGGTCCTCTGCGTAGCAGGCAGATTAAGTACAAACTGGACTGCGCAAGTCTTCAACATATTAATTACTTTTCCTGTTTACTTCTTAGAGCACACACAACATCAATAAGGAAAAATGCTTACCGAACCAAAACAATAACGAAAGAAATTGTATAAATAAGAGCTGGAACGGCAGATATTTCAGCGCTTGGTTTGGAGTGCAATGCGGGACGACACAAGGGTATAAGCTGGTTGAAAGCACTGCCAGTGACAGCTACAGGCAATATCTTTGCTGCACCAGACCAATATCTGTTGTACGGGAAAAATAATGCTTGGGCGAAAACGAGTGTAAAATATTGAACTTGGCTCTACTAAAACTAGGATCTTGGTAGGGTTATCATTTAAGAGTCTTCCAGAGCAGTGAAATCCCATACAAACGTAGTTTCGCTTTTATTATTAAACAGTAAAACCAAACTTAACCTTACTTCGAACGTATGACCGAATGCATCATATCGAAACTTCTAATTAGGTTTGGTTTGAAAATATTAAGCATACACAAAATAAGTTATAAAGAAGCAACAAAGTTAGTCATAAATATTTGCTTTTTAATTTTGTACTTGGTTAATATTTTCAAGATGAATTTAATTAGAAGCATAGATATGATGAATCTGGTCTTGTATACGGAGTTCGGTTAAGTTTGGTAGTACTGTTTAGGAATGAAAGCGAAACTTCGTTTGTATGGGATTTCACTACCCTGGCAGACCCTTAAGCTGAACAACAACAAACTGATCTTTTCGACAGCTTTTGGTGTGAAGATACCGTTGGACCTATTCATGATTGCATGATTCATTGGCTACGAAACTATTTTGTAAAGTTAACTCGCATTTCCGTTAATTATTCCGAAGTTAATTTATTATTAATTAATAACAAATAAGGTACGGCTAGACAATTTATAATGCAATTAAGTTCTACTGCAAATATGTATGGTACAGAATGAATTTTGGTTTTTCGCAGTTAAATTTGCCATTTTTTTTTGTTGTGTCGTTTTTATTATCAGTTAATAGTTGGCGCTTTTATAAATAAAAATTATTGCTAATGTGGACTACAGATCTAAACCCTTGGTTTTAGACTCTTAGGTTGATTCCATTCTGATGAAAATATACTACATATAATTTTAACTCCAAAAATAGCTGCACCTGCGTGGTGATATTATTTTTGCACAGTGAAATTATTTTCTGTCAGTTTTGAACTTAAGACAGTGCAAACCAATGGTGCAGAAGCCATATTTTTGAACCACTCAAAACCTAATGCGCATATGAAAGAGTAAATTCAAATTGGCATGCGAATTCGATTCGAGTGTTTCAATAATATTGCTGCGGACCTCCCGATTCCAGAATATTATTATATATTCTGAAGACCACATAGCTGTGGTCATTATTAAAAACAATGTCAGAAGCCACGTCAATAAGGTGATCACTATGAAACATGGTTCATTTGTCACCCAGTTTGTAGCCTAGTTCTTCCCAAAATAGTTTCCGTTTTTCACGAGTACTGATGAAAATGGGATGCCAAGTCGATTTGGCACATACAACGCTGCTAAGCCTGCATGGATGAAACAAATGTAGTTTCGTATCCACACGTAATCAATGTTGCTGACTTGCCACCTTTGCTAGATTCATCAACTCCAATCGAACTAAAAAATAAACATTAAAAATTATGTATGCAGTGCCCCAAATCACAATTCAATACATACATACATGTAATCACGCCTTTGTAACTAATGGGGTAGGCAGGGCGTAAACGACCTAAACAAAGTTCGTTCCGCCACGTCTGACAAAGCTTCGAGGGCTATTTAAGATAGATTTGTAGGTATATTGCCGTAGTGACAGGTTGTCAGCCCATCGCCTAAATTGCAATATACTGAAACCCTCAAATCCCTTAGCTGGTTTTTATAGCATGCCCGGGAGGAAATGCAGCTGGCACATTCAAGGCCAGGCCGGCAAGGAAGTAGAATTGGTGTCATACCAATTCAATACACGTTTATTGCTGTAGTGACAGGTTATCAGCCCATCGCCTAAATTGCAATATACTGAAACCCTCGGATCCCTTAGCTGGTTTTTACAGCATGCCTGGGAGGAAATGTAGCTGGCACATTCTATGTTTTTCTCTCACTCCCAGGCCAGCATCGAAGAAATGTTTTTATACCGTAAATAAAACATTATGCAAGCAGTTTATTTAGCTGTTGGTATTACATTAACTGGATTAGCCCATTTTTCCGAGTGGACGCGCAGGCAGAATTCTAATTCGTCTTTGCGTCGGAAGGCACGCGACGAATCTAGTTCGAGACGCTACTCCACTGTAATCCTGGTACACTTTAATTAAGGTGGCGATATGGTCTAAGTGGCGCCTCCATCAGTACAAAAATCATAACTCACTAAAAACGCAGTGAATCGAAAATCCGGTCCAACAGACTCAAGTTATAGTAACTACGATAATTTAACAGGTAAAAAAATTGCGAGTAACGAATATCAACGGCAATTTTTCTTCCTGTTACCACAACTAACTAAGAATCTGTAATTATTTTTTTTTAAATTATCTTTAAAACTATAACTTGAGTCTGTTGAACCGGATTTTCGATTCATTGTGATTTTAGTAAGTTATAATTTTTTTACTGATGAGGGCGCCACTTAGCTCCTATAGTCACCTTAACTACTTTGGTAGAATTTGTATTAGATTCTTCTTTAAAGAAGTTCGCATCAAATCGATATTCTTTAAATTTTGTTTTGTATTTTATTTAATGGATACCTGACCTAATGTTATTTTCTGGCCAATAATTCAATAGTTTACGGTGAAAGTAAAGATGGTTCCTTGTTTAAATTTATTGGTTACTAGCGACCCGGCTTCGCACGGAAATTATCAGTGTTTCTCTACTATATTATGCATGTATTATACATATAAACCTTCTTCTTGAATCACTCTATCCGTTAAAATAAACCGCATCAAAATCTGTTGCGTAGTTTTAAAAATTTATGCATACATAGGGATATAGGGACAGAGAAAGCGACTTTGTTTTATACTATGTAGTGATAATACAAATTAAGTGGATTATCTATTATGTAAACACAATAAAAAGAAACGTACATATATATTCACGCCTTTATCCCTAATGGGGTAGACAGAGCGTAAACAACCTGAACAAAGATTTTTCCGCCAAGTCTGACAAAGTTTTGTGGGTTGTTTAAGATAGATTTGTAGGTATATTTCTTTAGTGACAGGTTGTCAGTTCATCGCTCAAATTGCAATATACAGAAACCCTCGGATCCCTTGGCTAGTTTTTACAGCATGCCTGGGAGGAAATGTAGCTGGCATATTCTATGTTTTTCTCTTACTCCCAGTCCAGCATGGAAGAAAAAATAAGGGGTTTAAAAACTTTAACAACAGAATCCGATTGTCAACCCAAAAAACGACCAGGAAAAGAAAAAAATAACAAGTCCGATCACCCTCTATTATTATTCTGTCTTTCAACATTTCATAAAAGTTTCCATAATACGAGACGGAGCGGAACTATAGCGAAAAGCCCGGCATTAAATCTTGACCTTTTTCAGATGTCTGCAGGCAGCTTATAAGAGAAATATGAAGGTTTAGCGATCACCCGCAGCCGGCGCGCGGACACGTGACTCGCGGGTATACAGCCAAGGGCGGATTTAGGGGGGGACGGGGGGGGGGGCGGTGATTTTTTGTACTGTATAGTTTCCATCACAGTACATACTTAGAAGCACAGTTTATAGTTGTTGGTGTGTGTCCACAGTCATACTTGTGCCCCCCCCCCCCGAATAATATTCTGGATCCGCCCTTGTGTATACAGCCCACCGCTTTCAAAGTTGTCGTAGAATAATATACCTACCTACAACGGTTTATTGTTAGTAAATTTATAATCTAGTACATTTTTCTTTCACCATTAGGGATAAAGGCGTGAATATACGTATGTATGTACATTTTGCGTTACGGGAATGCTCTCGATTGAGGCTTTGTAGCCATTTGCTACGCTTCGTAGACAATGCTACGTATGGCACATGCTACGTATGTAGACATTCTACACGTTATAAATACAAATCATTCTCAACATTTTTAAATTTGTGCAACACGCTGTCAATGCTTTGTGCATTGCCTATAACACACATGCGTCACCTTACGCTCTACGCGTAGTGATGAACTCTATGCCGGCGTATCCCTCTGCCAGAACGCGTGCGTAGAGCGTAAGGTGACGCATGTGCGTTGTAGGCAATGCAAAAAACATTAAAAGCGTGTTGACCGCAACCTTGCGCTCAGTAACTGACGCCTGTGTGTTGCTGCCTTTAAATCTAAACTTTATTATTTTAGTACACTTTCTCTTGATACATACATACATATAATCGCGCCTTTATCCCTAGTGGGGTAGGCAGAGCGTAAACGACCTGAACAAAAGTCGTTCTGCCACGTCTGACAATGTTTAAGGGTTATCTAAGATAGATTTGTAGGTATATTGCTAAAGTGATAGGTTGTCAGCCTATCGCCTAAATTGCAATGTACAGAAACCCTCGGATCCCTTAGTTGGGTTTTACAGCATGCCCGGGAGGAAACGCAGCTAACATTCTATGTTTTTCTTCTGCTTACAGTCCAGCATGGAAGAATTTTCTTTTGATATAGGTATTAAATACAAATATATAGTGTGTAGAAGTTCATAATTACTTAAGAAATAAGAAGGTGTATCCATCACAAGCGTTCACACGACGTTCATTTTGTTGACTTTAAAGGGTTTTCGAGATTACGTGCGTCGAGATATGTCGTCAGTATTGGATTCAGAAGAGGTAGAATAACAACGTTAATTTACAACATAGTTTGTTTGGACCCTACACATATTATTAAAGTTCATTTTTTTACTTTAATTTCTCGATGTCAAAGTTTTTTGCGGCCCATAAACTGATTTTTATTTCCCTAGAGGTTAAAATTACAAATTGTTGTTACAAACATTATATTTTGCGAATGACTTTGTGTCAAATTGTAAAGAAAAATCAGGTTTTGACCCGCAATACAAGTTGCTATATATAACTCAACGTTAAATGCTCCGTGAAAAACGTTAACTGCCTCCGTGGTATAGTGGCCACGGACTCCTGATCCGGAGGTCCTGGGTTCGATTTCCAGGGAGGAAACACAAAGTTGATATTTTAGAATTTATCACTTTGTGAAATTTTCCCCAGTTTGGTCCAATGGTTTGGTTTTGGTCAATGTCCTAACATTACAGGCTGAATCACCTGATTGTCCGAAAAAGAAAAAGATTTCGTTCTTTGGAGGGCACGTTAAACCGTCGGTCCCGGTCGCTGTCTTTGATAGTGGTCGTTACTCAAACCATGTCAGAGGCCTGATAGTTGTGCTACTAGGCGGTTCAAAAACTCTGACACCAGGGTTCATCGGATCGATAGACTCGATACCCACTCGACAGAAAAAGAACGTTAAATAAACATAGTTTGCAATACGAATTTCAAACTTAAATTTTATTCTGTCGGTACAACAAATATATGAAAAAAATATTTATGGACTTAGGCACCCTGAAAGAGACTTAGGGCACTGCTCAGTAGACGATAAGAAACTATTTACTTAGTTAATATTTTATATTAAAAATTCTTTCAAAGATCAGCTGACTTCATATAGGTACCTACTTATAAGTTGTAGAAAAAATCATTTGACATTTATTAAAATAAACTTATTTAGGTTTATGGACTGCGGTTTAGTTTCTTTGAAATCCCGTGATAGTAAATTTTGCTAGATATAGCCATTTATGTTGCTTTTAGGAAAAATAAACTGTTATTTATATCTTACTTTACCATATTTACTTGGTTATAAATCAATGAAGTAAGACCGCACTAGGACATAACTGCAGCGGAGCGGCACGTCGCGGCGCGGCGCGACACTGTGCGACAAATGATTCATTGTATTAAAAAATATGAGAGGTACCGCACTGAAGCAGCACTGGAGCTGCAGCGGGCGGCGCGGCGCTTTACGACGCTTCACGGCGCGACAATGTCAGGTTAATACATTTTGTCAGATTATGTCGCGCAGTGTCGCGCTGCTGCAGCGCCGTGCCACGCCGTTCCTTACCGCTCCGCTGTAGCTACGCCAAAGTGCGGTTTAACCTAAGTCCAAAGCTGATACTAAAATCTTGTCCATAAAATAAATCTATTTTAGCTTACAGAAATGTGTAGTTATATTTTCACACGAAATATTCGCAATTTCGCTGAGAATACATTTTTTATATCGTTAGTTGATCCACAATCGGGAGCAGGGTCTTGACCCTTGGATCCTTGTAGCCATCCATCAATCCAAGACGGATAAAATATCGAAGCCCTTGATACTTACAGGGTATTTTGTTTTTATCTACTAGAAGCGCGCCGTAGTTATTTTTCTTATTTTTGTACCTTTCAATGAAGGATAATCAACACGCGAAAATGTAAGCACTAAATTGATATTAAAAATAACAAGAGGCAAGTGAGCGACGTTTTGGCACTAACACATTCCCCGTCGCGTCTGCGGGTCGTTTGTCTCCGCGGCGTAGCGTGGTACTGGGGCGGCCGGTGCCGCCGGCAATCTGTTTGTCCAGCTGCCACCTTCCTTCTTTTAACAAGAGCTTTGCTTACTATCCGGAAATTTATTTTTCCCTAATTTGTCGCGACAGCGTGCCACGTCTCGCGCCCCTAAGACCTATAAGGATTTATGGCCTCATAATCGCGTCACGTCTCGCGACCTTCGCTGCACGGAATCATATTATTCGCTACTTTCCGGAGCAAAGTGTTCCATGAATCCTATAAGGTTTAAGGCAAACTTTTCGCCGCGCAAGCAGTTTGTTTTGGACGAGCCGTCAGCTTCGATAGCGAGTAATCAGATCGACAAGCTTGTTAAACTTCCATTCAAGTTGCTTATCATTGTTCTGACGGTGTGTGTGCGAGACAAAGATCCAGCCCTCGTCAAACCCTCGGCTACAACATGTCGGAGGAAGTTTGACGACTCGGTAGTTACCAGCGCGGAGTAACGAGCAAGGGAATCATTGTCTCACTGTCTTTGTTCTTGGAATTATGATCGTCGACTCAGTTATCCTCTACAATTAGTACCACGTCATGTCTCTGAATATTATCTTAGTTGGTACACTTCTAATATACGCAACGTGTTAAACCTATGACAATAAACTGATGAAATATTTAGATAAGTTTTGTAACGGGATTTTTCGTGTAGTATTCTGTCATCTTAAATATTCTATCTGTACATAATTTTTTTTATCCCAAATCGTCGATCAGTTTAAAGATGTTAAACTGATCGACGATTTTAGAAGATGTAATTTTTTATTTATTATTTTGAGTTATTTATTAGTTTGGAGTGGAGATGGAATATTTGATCCAATTTGACGTTGTAATCATTATAATATGCCAAATCGGTTTGAATTGTTATTATTTATTTTCATCTTCTAAGCCTTATCTTACGGGGTCGGTTATCTAATCTAGGTGATTGAACGATGTTATGTGGTGTTATCAATTCTTTTACTAATAAATAATAACATAGCGGTTCCTGGTATTGATGATGTGTTATTTTGAAACATTAGTATTGTAAGAAATGTATTATTTCTTAGTAAAAGAAATAATAACAATTCTAAAATTTCTTGCTCAGAACTGCTTCGAGAAGGTGGGCAATAACCTTGGTAGAGTGACCGCACCGTCAGTGAGTTAAGTAAAAGCTAGACTAAAGGCACTTTCGCTTTTGTGATGAATGTGAGAGAAAACGAAACGCATCAGTTTGTCGTTTGTTGACCACTGTTTTGTCTTCATTTTGACCCATCATATGCGGAAGTGTCCATATAACAGTTGGTTTGCAAGAACTTCGCACTTGTGAGTTTAGCTAGGAATAAAAGCGTTGAGATGTGACTTCTCCCATTATTTTGAAGATATCAAATAAATAAAGGTACCTACCTACTTAATAGATTAGAATTGGCTTTAGCATCTAATTAAGTCAATACACAAAGGAAAATACTAAATCCATCTCAAGCGTTTTATAGAAAATAATAACCAGTTGGCATTCGAATAGAAAATTAAATTCAGGTAGGTATCAAATAAAGTTGATTAAATGGTGAGCGTCTAAACCATAAAATTAAACATTTCTGAAATCATAGACATTCCAAAACTTGAAAACTAATCCGTGTAATAAAGTGTAAATTTTTAGCATCTAAAAATTATTACACTTATATTTATTTTTTATATTTGGAAATTAAAAAAACATCTGAATAAATTATTTCAATACTACCATGATACGACAATTAGGCTCGTATTTATGAAGCGTTGAAGTAAGAGTGAGAGTAATATTAAGTATCGATTTGACTGGTCCTTTTGTACTGAAATGACATTTCCTATACGGATTCAAACTAGCGGTCAGTCTCAAGTGCTGTTTATAATTACGGTCCTTAGTTAAGAATTTTAAATTGAGCGTGTGGCCCGGACGCCTTAATAGGAATGCCACTTCTGTACGTCCCCTATGCCCAACTGAGTTAGCATTTCTATTAGCGCTACTATCAAAATTGAAATGCTGGTTCAGGAGATTGTTCTAAGGCCCGTATTATTAATCAGCTTTCATGAGTGACAGCGAGTTTAATGTCATTTCAGTACAAAACGGCCTGTCAAATCCATACTTAAGATTGCTCTCAACTCTGAGATCGCTTCATAAATAAGGGCCTTATATTGCTTGTGACAACAACACGGAGGAAGCTTAGCGAGCGCTGCGAGCCCCAAAACTGGCTAAAAACATACATACATTTTGTTGTTTTCAGCCTATCGCCTAAATTACAATATACTGAAACCCTCGGATCCCTGAGCTGGCTTTTACAGTATGCCCGGGAGGAAATGCAACTGGCACATTCTATGTTTTGCTCTCGCTGCCAGGCCAGCATGGAAGAAACCTGAAAAAAGCCATTTAATTTTGAAATGGAATCTGAAACTGGAATCAGGAAACGGAATCGTAACTGAAATTGAAATATAAAACTGCTTTCAGAGTTTTCAAAGCATCTAATGAAACTCAAATGGCTGTTAAGTCATAACTACCGAAGTTTATTGAATAAAACAAAATCTACTGTATTTATATACTAACAAACTCTACTATGCCACTTCAAGCTAATTTGCGTACCTATTTCATCTTGATTGAGAGCATTGCTGAAGTAGTCTCCAGTATCCAAGGCCTGTCTGATTACGATTCAGCCTGGGTCCGCGAGTTGGAACTAAACTGGTTATAACCGGTCGTACCCGGCTCACGTACTGGTTTAAACCCCAGGGTTTCGCCTTCGCGGATCTTCTCGTTTTTGACATTTCATGCTTACGTAACTTTCTTACGGGCAAATAACTTAATATACGGAGTGTAAGGGACAGCGACCCGCAAACTGATAGGGATTGCGCAGTCAACGGAACTGAACTACTATCAGCAGGTTTTTTTTCAGGAAGTGAAAAAATATATTTGAATTTCCATACAATCTGTCTGATCGAGGTGGTAATTTTGTATGGGAAATTCAATTTTATTTTTCATCTCTTGAAAGATTTTTTTCGGTAAAAGTTTTTCAGTTTCAATGGACAGAGTAACCTCTATCGGTTTGCGACACGCTGTCCCTTACACCCGGTATGAACAATATACCTAGTCCTCTACTTTGTAACTAGTTAAGTTTGAAAAATCTTCTCAAGACGTGTCACAATAAATAAAAGAACTTTGTCCAATATTTCAGTTAAAATGCTGCGAAGTCGAGAAGATAGCCAGTAAAACCCATAAAAAATGAGTTGTTGTTATTCGTTAAAACATTTTCAGAATAATGAATAACAATTCTTTTGTAGGCAGCTTGTATATTTAGGAGAAAGCAACAACAAACGCTTTACAGGAAATCGTTATTGTAGAAATCTAAAACATCTAAACGGAACATATGTTATTGTAATATAACAAGTTGCTCCCAGTCCTTGAGGGCTAACTTTATATTTGTTCTTTTCTTGACGAAGAATTGTATTTGTTCCAAGTTCCACGCAGACACGAGGAAAGATTCCAAAAAGTTCACACACGATATGAATCCCCCCTGGAATAGAGGCGGCAGAGCTCAGACGTGCTCGATTCCAAACGTCAGCTATACTTTACACAACAAGCGGTATTTGTGCTTTTAAATAAAATATCCTACTTTGGCATGGAGCTTTACCGATTTCACCAACACGAGAGAAAGTTACAAAACCACTGAACACGAAAAAGTACGCTTAAACATGTAAATTCTTATACATAGATGCTATCACGCATGTATCCCAAATGACCCAAATAAAGGTCGTTCCGCCACGTCTGACACGTTTTGAGGGTTATTTAAGATAGATCTGTATATTGCTGTAGTGACAGGTTCTCAGCCCATCGCCTAAATTACAATATACTGAAACCCTCGGATCCCTTAGCTGGTTTGTACAGCATGCCCGGGAGGAATTGCAGCTGGCACATTCTATGTTTTTCTCTCGCTCCCAGTTTAGCATTGAAGAATTCATATATTTCCATAAAAAAAAACAAGAATTATATTGTTGTTGAAGGCCTTCGTGAGTCGTCGCCATCCGTTCACCACCTATCTTGCGTATCACACTCTCTACGTCTTTCCTACTTAATCGAGCGTATAACTTCAATAATAATAGTTCGGTTAATTGCTAAATGTTGATTATTGTCACATGTTGATTTCTGGATCGGAAGTATTCTATTTTAAAGATCTTCTTCTTAGCGAGTGGATTCTCGAGTCGAATGACCCGATGAATGAGTATTCAAACCGCCTGCACAGCTATTAGGCTTCTGACATGGTTTAAGTAATGTCCCCTGGCAAATACAACGGTCGGGACCGACGGCTTAATGTGCCCTCCGGAATACTTTTCTTTTCGGACAATACAATGCAATAAATATACTTTATTGCAAAAAAACACAGAAATTACAAATTGCTCAAAAGAAAAGTAGTACAATTGGCGGCCTTATTGCTAATGTAGCCATATCTCCCAGGCAATAGGAAACAGAGAAGTAAATTAAATTGACGCGGGTGATTCAGCCTGCAATTTCCTAACCAAACTGTGGAAAACCTCACAAAGTTATAAATTGATAATATAAATATCAGCTTTGTGTTCCAACCCTGGGAATCGAACTCTGACCTCTGACCTGAATATTAACGGTTTTAAACGATATTAACTGGGCTTAACTTGCCTTCCGAAGCACGGAAAAAGAGCCGAATAAACGTACAATATGAAATTCGAAAACCGAAAAATACATTGGTACGTGGTAGGATTCGAACCAAGCTCAGGAGGCAGCGGTCCTATCCACTACACCACCATCTTTCGAATGAAAAATTATTAATATCATAGATATGTCAAATTAACAACAGCAGGATTTCCAAATTGATTTAGGGTCGTATTTATAATCAGCTCCTAAGAGTTACAGCGAGTTTGAGTTTGTATCAGAAATGTAATTTCAGTACAAAATTACCTGTCAAATCCAAACTTGATATTGCTCTAAATTTTGAGATCACTTTATAAATACAAGCTTTAATGTCTTACAGATTTGTAGAAACATTTTCTAAACGCTGAACTGGGATTCTCTCGCATGAGCACTCTGATTTGACTCGAAAACAGATCCAAGTACGTCCCGTAAATCTATTAGATAGGAAATAAATCCATCGATGGATTTGTCAGAGGGTTAGGGTGGAATCTTTGTAGCTTTAGTTTATTTGTGCGTGAAATGGAAGAAGCACTTTACATTTTATAGATAAGAGCTGTGGTGATCCACTTAAAAAGGAATTCACTTGAGAATCCTGAACATTATGAGGAACTATTTATCCTATTATTGTATCAGGAAGTGAGTTTTATTTTTTTCTAATAAGATCATGAAACAAGTTTTTTTTTTATTGCAACAACATTATTAAACTTTATTAAAATGGTTTTGTTTTGTTAATATTAGAAAAATAATCACAATAAACTATCGATAAATTTGCAACCAGAACATTGTTGTGAATATCGACACAATTCATAGTTGAAAGTGTATTGCTAGTCAAATGCAAAAAGAACCTCGCATGTCTTTAACCATCCAAAGGGGCAATGCCGCCAGCGTTATGGGTACTTTCCCAACAGGAACGGCGTAGGGTGGAATTTTTGACTGAAAAACAATTCGGGTTTGTGTTTATAGTATTAAGTTTAATGTGACATTGAATAAAGTGCGTACTAGATTAATCATAAACTTCCATGCTGGACTGGGAGCGAGAATAAAACATAGAACGTGACAGCTGCATTTCCTCCCGGGCATGCTGTAAAAATCAGCTAAGGGATCTGAGGGTTTGTGTATTTTGCAATTTAGGCGATAGGTTGACAACCTGTCACTACTACTATCTTAAATAGCCCTCAACAAATTGTCAGACGTGGCGGAATGACAGTTGTTTAGGTCGTTTATGCTCTGCCTACCCCATTAGGGATACAATCGTGATTATATGTATGTATGTGTATGTAGATCAATCAATAAAAAAATATATTTTTTAATAGAACCTAACCTTACAATATCTCCAATATCCAAGTTTTCAAATTGGCCTCCTGATTTAAACCTGCAATTTTCGGCTGGAAAAGTACAGCACGTGTCTTTCCAAGCGTTAATTTAGAATAATTATAACGCTTAGCTGCACGCAAGCTAAGTGAAATCAATTAAGGCTCGATACCAGGATCGATCGGTTTGATTAATGAGGTTGAGTAGCTTAGAATAGAGGAACCACTGAACCAAAAGCTTGTAGTCATAGAACCAAATCAACTCCTAAAACAGAGCTTTATTGGCGTAGAGTCCGCAAGTCACCGTTACGTCACAGCTCGGACACTCCTAACTACAATGTTATTTTGGTCATACATGGACAGACGGCATGTTGCACTTGGCATATGTTTGTGTGCGTGTTATCAGGGTTGACAATTTTTTTTATACTGGTCATAAACATCACTTGATTAATCTGGTTCTTGATCCAACGTTTTAAAGTAGTTCACTGTAACTGAATAGTTAGAATAGGTTAGGTTGCATTTTTTGTACTAGCTGTGCCCGCTATTTCGTACGCCCGGTTTGTATGGAAAACACGCAGTGTCGAACATACTGAAAACGCTTCTCTGCGCGTAGGAGCGGGATCTGTTAACCTGCGCGCGTAAGCGTGTTTCGCATTGTCTGATCATTATTTTTTCGCGCGCGAGAAGCATTATCAGTATGTTCGACATTGCGTATTTTCCATACAAACTGGGGTGCTTACTCAAAATTAGAATGGTTTGCGTGATTAATTCTAACCTAGGTTGAACACCAGGTAATTTAAAAAACTCAATCAAATAAAAACTCCCTTTTAGATCACTTAAAAACGATCAGAGTTCAATTTCCTGCCTTCTCCCTAAGTCAGGTGGCGTGATTATATGTATCGTAACTTTGAGTTTTAGTAATGCTTAGTCAAACAAAATACTTTTATCAAAATCGGTTAAAAACGACCGAAATTCAATTTCCTACCTACCTTCTAAGTCATAAGGCGTGATTATTTGTACTGTAACTTGGATTTAAAATAATGCTCAGTCAAATAAAAAAAGTTCCATAAAAATCGGTTAAGAACAGCCAAATTTCAATTTCCTGCCTACCAAATAAAAAAAAATCACGCTACCCCTAAGGCAGGTAACAGTACTTAACCATATTTTTAACACAACACTTATTTTTTTCCGTTACACTGGGAAATATGCGCGCGCGATGCCCGCTAAGCGTACCCACAATATGACCCACAATCTGGCGCAAATCGTGATGTATATTGGACTGGGGAGGTGAGTGTTAATTCTGTATTTAATGCTATTATATATTTTGTCTCTTTCCAAGCAACACGCCTGGAAAGAGAGAGGGGAGGCCTTCGCCCAGCAGTGGGACACTTTAGGCTAATATAATAATAATATATTCTGTGGTTATGGTTAGTTTTCTATTGAACTCGAACTTGATTCTGACAAACGCATTTTTTACTTGTACTTTAGTATACATAAATGTACCGGATATTCCTGACAGCCCGATGGTGTAGTGGATAGGGCCGCTGCCTTCTAAGCGGGAGGTCGTGGTTCGAATCCCACCGCGTACCACTGTGTTTTTCGGTTTTCGAATTTCATATGTACGTTTATTCAGCGCTTTTTCCGTGCTTCGGAAGGCACGATAAGCCATTGGTCCCGGTTAATATCGTTTAATACCGTAGATATTAGTCGTTAAGCCATTTTAGAGGCCATTGGCCGCTTGAAAACTCTGACCTAATCTAGGATTGGGTCTGGTTTCCCTTCTGGGTTGCGGAGGTCAGATGCAGTCGCTCTGTGTAAAAAACTAGTACTCTCGTTCAATTCCCTAGATTAGGTAGCTGTAAGATACGGGATAAGGCTAGGGAGATGATGATGTACCGGATATTCCTGTAATTGCTTTACAAGCTGGTTCTTGATTGCAAAACCAATCCCGGACCTTCGAGGTTCAGAAGCAGGGAGACCTTTCCAGAAGAAAGTGTAACCACCATGCTCGACCAACTCTCCTTCTTAAGCAAGGTGTGTTTCGCTTAGAGCAGCCACATCAACATTATAGTGAAGAAGTTACCGAGATACATTGACAGTTTTCCTTTCTGGACAGGCGTTGATATCGCGATCAAGGAGTGTTCGTACGTTCCACGCACCAAATATTATGTTAGATGTTAATGTATTTATCTTGTAACGTCGACCGCGAGTTTAATGATGCGGAGGCAGCCGCGGTTGCTACCGTCCTAGTTGACGGAGTGAGCAATTTTTGGGACACCTTTTGTAGTCCCCTCCCGGGCTGAGCAGGGAAAGCAGTGCCTCCCTAAATAGAGCTGCTTTGTCACTCCAGGTGCTGCCGAATCCCCTCTGTCCCCCCAATGCAGATTAGAAGCGAGCACAGCGTTTTAGAAACACCTCCAGAGCCTCCCATGTCCCGGTTTACCGGGACGTCGCTGATGGTGCCGCTGCGAGCACTGCAGCTACTTGGAGCCACGGGCGAGAGTTGCAGGCCGCCTGTACCTGGCGGTGCACCACCCATTAGGGTCGGCTAGTACACCTAAGCGGATACAGACGCCCTGCTATATCCCATATACCTATAATCCCATATATAATCAAATTTTATAAACATAGATCAAACAGTTATTTAAATATTAATTCTGAAAATCGTAATATTTATGACTGACTGACATACATATTAAAATCAATTAATCAAAACCCAATGATCTAGGAAGCTGATATTTGGAATGAAGATTGATTATAATGACAGAAAGTTAGATATATAATAATTTTAAATTAAAAAGAATATTGGACCCCAATATTGGATCCCATACAAGTGAAAGAGGGGCATTTTTTTTTGTTTTTTAACTACTATATTGAGTGGGGTGTCATTAGACAGGTCTCATAAAATTAGGTGAAGTTTTGAAAATAAGTGCATGAAATGGGTCCTTCTCGAGATATTTGCATTTAGAGTCGCCGTTCTTAAAAACAAAAACAAAACCCACTTCCAAATAACCTAGAAAGCTCATATTTGGTGTAAAGATTTAATATAATGACCCAAGGTTCGAAATGTATGAATTAAAATAAAAAAATAAAAAGATTGACCACCCCCCATACAAGTGAAAGGGGGGCATTTTATTTTTAATTACTATATTGAGTGGGGTATCGTTAGACAGGTCTCATAAAATTAAGTAGAGGTTTCTTTGACAACGGTCCTAGAAAATAAAAAAATGGTGCAAAGATAGCTTATAATACCATAAAGGTACCATAATGGTAAAAAAATAAATAAAATTAAAAATAAATAAATTTGGACATCTTCCCATACAAGTGTTTTTTTACCCTACAAAATTAAAATGGGGTGTCATCATAAGTGTCATAGAAAGTTCAAATTTAATATGAATATAGATAATAATTTACAGTGCAGTATTTTTTTTAAACATTAAGAATATGGAAGAATCACATTATTTACTTACCTATAAAAAACTTACCTATAAAAAGTAATGATATCCCACCAAAAACATAAATGTAAAAGTGAAAGCCAAGCTTATGGCGGTCTTGGTGCGAGAATCACACAGAAAGTTGTGAGGTCTAAAATGGAAGCCAAGTCTAGGGTTTATTATAGTAATTCGTAGCTCTTCAATGAAGTGTTCATTTCATGTGTCTTGACCGTTGTAGAGTGGCGTTATAGGTGACAGGTCGAATTATTCTCTATTACGGTCAAGTTACATGAAATTGACATTATTGAAGATTACTATTATAAACCCTAGACATGGCTGCCTTTTTAAATCTCACATTTTTTTGTGCGATTCACGCACAAAAACCGCCATGACCTTGGCTTTCACTTTTACATTTATGTTTTTGGTGGGATTTATTAATACACAGCAATTTACTTATAGTTATAATAAATAAATTAATTAGTTGAATTTTAAATGTTTGTAAATAGTAGTTTTAAAAGAATTTGCAGGCAAACATAAATACAACTATCACGCCTGAATCCCTACTGGGGTAGGCAGACCGTCAACGACTCAAACAAAGGTCGTTCCGACTCGTCTAACATGTTTTGAGGGTTGTTTAAGGTAGATCTGTACATTGCTGTGGTGATTATTGCAGACCTTCGTCTAAATTAAATATATACTGAGTACATAAATACTTAAGTAAATCTCGAGACAAGCTTTTATAGTAGGTGTCATATAAAGTGTGTAATAACGACGGTATAAGTTAATAAGTAGTAACAGTTTTCAAGGACAAGTTTATACATACCTTCATAATCACGCCGTTATCCCTTTATTAGACAGACAAGATTATTTATATAGACAAGTTTATTATAACTGAAAATCAGTGTTGCCTTTTGGGAAAATCTCTTAGGGTAAAATTCGCTGAGCCTTGATCCTATGAAATCACTACAGCACACATGTGCATATTGTGTAAACTACTTTGATTTATCATTTATTTTATTATTTTTGCGCATTTTAATAAAATTTTGTTTCTATAAAGTCTTTTTTTCCTTTCAATTTATTTAATATCCGTTTCATTAATGCAGATTCTTCCCGTGTAATTATTTAGCAACATTATTGACATTGTCTGTACGGATGACCTAGTTCAGGTAGCTCAGTTTATATACGTGTTACGTCATCATTGTACCGGGTAAAAGTGGCCTACTTTGGTTTCAATAGCATTATCTGCTGGAGATATTTTAATATTCAACATCAGGTGTCTGAGAGAGTGACGTAGGATATTAAAGAAAAATGTAGTGAATTTTCATTTAAAAACATACATACATATAATCACGCCTTTATCCTTAATGGGGTAAGCAAAGCGTAAACGAGTGAAACCAAGGCTGTTCCACCACGTCTGGCAAAGTTTTGAGGGTTATTTAAGATAGATTTTACACATTGCTTTAGTGACAGGTTGTCAGCCAATCGCCTAAATTGCAATATACAGACCCTCAGATCCCTTAACTGGTTTTTACAGCATGCCTGGGGGGAAACGCAGCTGCCACATTCTATGTTTTTCTCTCGCTTCCAGGCAAGCATGGAAGATTATTATAACTTTATTTAAATAGTAACTATAATTTATAAGTTATGTTATTTAATAATTATAGGTTAGGTTAGATTACTAATTAGCGAAATATGAATAAATAAATATAAATAGCCCTTTAAGCCGCAGTTTCGCCTGCGGCTTACTTAATGAGTTTTCCAGTGGGAATCAGATATTTTACTGGGGTAATAAGTAGCTTATGCTACATAAGGCGAACGTAGCTGTCTATTGGTAAAGGAATAAATAAAATCGAATTGGTAGTTAATGAGTTTATTTGTTACCAACATACATATAAAAGTACAAATCTTTCCATTTTATAATATTAGTATATATTATTTTTCATTCTTTATACGAGATCCATAATTTGAGATTGAATACTTTGAGATTGATATCTTGTTTTTTAAAATACTGAAAACTAAGCTGCCTTTTTTCTACTTTTTTTCTTTCTACTTTCTTTTTCTATATTCAGCTTTTATTTTGTCCAAAAATGTTTTCACAATCATCAAGATAAATTACAGGTTACAACTCAAATAAAATTTTCCTAGAAACAAGAAACACTGTGTACTCAAAAATGAATTATTAATTCTGAACAAAGAGAAATTCAATAAAAAGAACAAAAAGATTGACTAATCAGCGAATATTCAAATACGACTCCTTTTCGATTCTGTTCAAAGCAAATTTGATTGTAAAATGCAGATTGATTTGGTCTAACATTGTTCAATGAATAGATTTAGCAAACACGCTCATTTGATTTGGCTTTCCCAGATAGAATCGCTTTATTGCTCACGTAAAACAAAAGGACTGAAATTAATAAAATCTTTTCTTCTCGAGTCGAAAGATTCGATGTATTATTATATTCTTTATTGTTTTAAAAATTAAAAATACAGTTCCACTTAAAAAAATAAACAACAGGCGAGCTTATCTCTATAAGAGATCTCTTTCAGCCACCCTTATGGGGATAAAAGATGGGAAATTCATGAGAACAGATACAGTTAGTATAATTTAAATAAAAATTGATATATAATAATACTAATACACATATTTACATACTATGTACTCTGGTGAGTTTTTAAACCAGGTGGTTTACAAACTCTTACACCACACGCTTACAGGCGGTTTACTAGGTAGTAGCACAGCAGTTTAGGCTATTTCTGACATCGTTTGAGTAACGACCACTATCAAAGACAGCGACCGGGGCCAACCGCTTAACGTGCCCTCCGAAGCAAAGAAACCTCTTTCTTTTCGGACAATCAGGTGATTCAGCAATGTCCTAACCAAACTGGGGAAAACCTATGAAAGTGATAAATTGACAAATAGCAACTTTGTATTCCCCCCTTGGGAATCGAACCCAGGACCTTCGGATCGTAAGGCCATGGCTCTGATCACTAGACCACGGAGGCAGTTATTTCAATAAAATTTAATTTAATTTCACCAAAAGCTGTCTTGTCGCTAGAAACCATTACGTACTTTTACTTTCTCTAAAAAAATACCGAAGTACAACTAAAACAAAGCTATTAAGTTGTGTTGTAGTAGATTTTATTGTTTATGTGTTGACTATTTTAACACTAAACCATAAACAAGTAGTTAGTCAAAAGTTGCACTTCGCGAACTGTGGAGTGTGACTTTCTTCTCTCATATAATATGAAAGAAAGAAAATAATAAATTCGTTTCGGGCAGAGCTCGAGCCTGCGTTTCTGGAATGCCGGTCCATCGCTTTACCACTAAGCTACCGAAACGGTATAGGAGTAACGTATTTATCATAGTCTTTCCTTATGTACACGTCATAGCGACGTTAGCGACATCTAGCCATGTACTTAAAAAACTATGCATTGCTTGCAAGTCCAAATAAAGATTGGAATGCAAGTCAATAATCATATCGCCTTACTTTTTACATGTTTTTTTAATCTTCTCTCCTGATGAAGATCCTCGTATGTGTAGGATCGAACCGTCGAGGCCTAACCCTTCTTTCTATACAAACAAGTAAGCTTTTTCAATATGTACTATGTGTCTTCATAGAATATTACAAAAAAAAAATACTTTTTTTTCATTCAACTAACAGAATTCAAATAAGTACTTTATCCAATATTTGTCATAACTATGATTTTCAGAGGTTATGGGCCAAAAGAAATTGTTGCTTGTAATAAAACCGTTGATCCGGGTTGGGTTAAGTCACTCGGTATTATCCGCATAAAAGTAAAAGCCAGCGCTAGCAACAGCGGTAGCGACTTCTCAAATCAGCGGTGTTATCCCCTACACCGAATATACCATCAGGAACAGAATGACATGCAGTGGTCACTCCATTAACGTGCAACCCTCTCTACGTTCATTCGTATCCGTATACATATTAAGGGCCGTATATGTCATCAGCTCGCAAGTGTGACAGCGAGTTTGAGTTCGTATAAGAAATGCCATTTCAGTACAAACTGGCCTGTCAAATCTATACTTAATATTGCTCTCAAGTTTGAGATCGCTGTAAAAATACGAGCCTAAGTTCCTGATATAGGCTAAGTGGCGCAAAAAACTCACTTAAAACACAACGAATCGAAAATCCGGTCGAACAGACTCAAGTGATAATTATAAAAATAATTTTGAACCTTATTCTTAGTTCGTTGTAGTCTTCTTAACGAGCGGATTCTCGAGTCGAACGACCCGAAGAACGACTGATGTCAGAGTTTTGAAACTGCCTAGTAGCACAGTTATTAGGCCTCTGACGTGGTTTTAGTTAGTTGTAGTAACAGATAGAAAAATTGCAATAAACGGCCACCAAAGGCAATTTTTCTAGCCTATATTGGGACCATAACATGTGTTTTTTAATCAGGTTGGAAAAAGTATCGAAATGTAAAAAGTATGTAAGTACAAAATATTGCTACGATTTTTGCTACGCTCTCTACGCCGTAGCATAATACTACGACAATGAAATATCACAATTTTCCACTGTCTCACAAGTACGGTTGTCCACTACCACCAACGTTATCTACTTGTTACCCTACCTATTTACGATTACTATGTAGCTAATTGCCTCCGTGGTCTAGCGGTCTGAGACATGGGCTCTCGACCCTGAGGTCTCGGGTTCGATTCCCGGCGGGGGACAATGACTTTGTGTTGTTGTTTCTGGTTTCGTTAGGTCAATGCAGACTAATCACCTGATTGTCCGAAAAGTAAGATGATCCATGTTGTCAGATGGGTATGTTAATAGTTGGTCCTGTATCTGATTTTTCTCTGGTCGTGTCAGTCAATCTGTCCTATTAGTATAAGAGATTGAAGGAATAAAGAGTGCACCTGTGTATAACGCAAACACTTGGGCACTAAAAACTAGTCCTGCGCAGTCACCGAAAATCTGTGGGAGGACTATTATTACTATGTTGCTAGCTAACTATGACTAAGTTCAATTTACTTTTGCTATATGTAATATACCACTCAGTAAACGGCGATGGATTTAGCATGGAGCACATAATCTATCACACGCCAGCGCGGTAATTGCCGCCATCGCAATCAGACCATCAGAGTGACATCTAGTGGTCTGCACGAGGATAGACCCGTATTTTTAAACCACTCAAATCTGAATCCGAACTCTTCCATGCTGGACTGGGACTGAGAGAAAAACATTGAATGTGTCAGCTGCATTTCCTTCCGAGCATGCTGTAAAAACCAGCTAAGAGATCCGAGGGTTTCTGCATATTGTAATTTAGGCGACGGGCTGACAACCTGTAACTACAGCAATATAACTGCAAATCTATCTTAAATAACCCACAACTTTGTCAGACGTGCCGGAACGACCTTTGTTTAGGTCGTTTACGCCCTTCCTATCCCATTAAGGATAAAATAGTGATTATATGTATGTATGGATATGACGATAGCTTTAGCATGGAGCACATAATCTATCAGACGCCAGCGCGGTAATTGCCGCCATCGCAAGCACATCATCAGAGTGACGTTTAGTGGTCTGCTCGAGTCTGGAGGCGTATTTTTAAATCGTTCAAATCCGAATTCGCATACGACAAAGCAACGTTCGCATGCAAAATACTCATAAGTGTTTAAATACACATAAGAATGCGCCCCTGCACGGGTGGTCTAACCCACTCTTTTTATTTTCTTCTAGTCGAAAGTCAATTACAGATCAACTGTGATATTTGTTCCCCTGTTAATTCGCCACTGTAACTGCCATTGCTTCAATTGCTGTCAGCGTAACCAAGACAGCGTTACTTCCATGCTGGACTGGGAGCGAGAGAAAAACATAGAATTTCCTCCCGGGCATGCTGTCAAAACCAGCTAAGAGATCCGAGGGTTTCTGCATATTGTAATTTAGGCGACAGGCTGACAACCTGTCACTACAGCAATATACCTACAAATCTATCTTAAACAACCCTCAAAACTTTGTCAGACGTGGCGGAACGACCTTTGTTTAGGTCGTGTACGCTCTGCCTACCCCATTAGGGATAAAGGCGTGATTATAGGTATGTATGTAACCTAGACAAAATTTTGTTCCTAATACTGCTGGCTGAACAAAAATCGCAGTCGATCTATACTTTACTGACGGCATATTGACACAGACAATCATTTGAAAAGTAATACTTTAACTATTTAATTTACTTGAATTTACGTTTCTCTTTCGATTCATTGCCGGTTTTTAGAATCAACGAATTTTACTTGGTGTAGTAGGTATATTTCTGGGTAGAACGAAACCAATTTATAGGATTAGAATTTTTTGCCAACAAAGATTTGTACTGCTTTAAAAATACGTAATATCATTATTATATTGTTCTATCATATCTCGGAACTATAAAGTCCCGAACTTTTGGAAGGCGTGCGTATTATTTACCAATTTATTAGAAACCATGTCAGAGGCCGCTGTGCTACTAGGCGGTTTGAAAACTCTGACAACAGGGTTAATCGGGTCATTCGACTCGGGAATCCACACGCTATGAAGAAGAACAATTTATTGTATACAATAAAAGAAATGGAAAAACACAAACACTAAGAAAAAAAAACAGGCACTCGTGGTACAACAATGTACCACGATCGATATCGTGAGTGATAAAATTTGATTTCGTACATACATACATACATATAATCACGCCTTTATCCCTAATGGGGTAGGCAGAGCGTAAACGACCTAAACAAAGGTCATTCCGCCACGTCTGACAAAGTTTTGAGGGTTGTTAAAGATAGATTTTTAGGTATATTGCTGTAGTGACAGGTTGTCAGCCTATCGCCTAAATTGCAATATACACAAACCGTTGGATCCCTTAACTGGTTTTTACAGCATGTCCGGGAGGAAATGCAACTGGCACATTCTATGTTTTTCTCTCGCTCCCAGTCCAGTATGGAAGTATTTGATTTCGTACACGAATGATTTTCGTATGCTCTTTCAATGTTATATTCGAGCGATTCAAAAATATGGCTCCTGGTCGCAAGCGGACCTCTCTTCATAGCTGCCCGTCATCGAGGATTTCACCCATGTCCACTTGTTTTCATTTCCAAATGTTCATCCGAGCAATTGAAGTGGGTGTGGGAGATTGGAGCTTGATTATTTGTATTTGCATACATACATACATATAATCACGCATTTATCCCATAATGGGGTAGGCAGAGCGTAAACGACCTAAATAAAGGCCTTTTGCCACGTCTAACATAGTTTTTAGTTTCTAACAAGTTATTTATTATATTAGATAGATTTGAAGGTATACTGCTGTAGAGACAGGTTGTTTTTGCAAATATCTGCTAAAAGCGATTAAAAATTAATGTCAGATTTCTCTTATCTAATGGATGTATGGGTACAATTTAGCGAATCAACTTTAGGATTTTTGGTTTACTGTCATTCAAGTTATGGGCTGAAAACCAAATTAGGATGCAGTTGCCTGCAAAATTTATAACGTGGGGCGTTTTTATTACAAATCCAACGATTCAGGATTTGTAATAAAAACGCCCCACGTTATAAATTTTGTTGAATACCATTGTATTTTGTAGATGTATGTTCTTCATTATCCGACCATAGTAAAATAATGCATTCATACAAAAAGCATCATTTGTTTCGCAAAGTTTTTAGGTGTCATAAAAATAAATAAGGCAATTTGTTCTGCAAAAGAATGAATTCAAATTGTAAAAGAAAAATGGTTTACATGAGATGAGGCGACGCGCACCTGCGTTCGCTAACTACATACCGGCTTATACCATTCGCTTGTTTTGCCAAATATTAAGGCTTCCCCGGAGCGACGAATTTCCATACAAACGTAGTTTTGCTTTCATTCTCAAACTGTAGGATTAATCGTAACTAGACTTTGTACATGACATAATCGAATGCATCATATCTATGTTTCTAATTAGTTTCGGATTTAAAGTATTAATCAACTTAAAGAGAGAATTAAATTTTAGACGAGTATCATGCATGATCGTTATTCCGGTCTCATTTTAATGTTTAATATTTTCACTCCAGAACTTATTAGGAACATAGATATATGTTGCATTGGATAATATGTACAAAGTTTAATAAGTATAAGGTTAAGTTTGGTACAATTAAAATTTTACTACGTTTGTATGGGATTTCGCCGCTCCACCAGACCCTTTAGAGCATAATATTAGAAACAAGAAAAAAAAAATCTATTGTAAGATTTTTCTAAGCGACCTTGGAACTGAAATGCGGTAACATCTAACAAGTAAGTTTTACCGCTAGTTAATAAGAGCTCAAGTATTTCCAAGGACTGGTTTCTGCAGCAACACACAGTATTATTATATTTTCTTTTTCACAGGCGTCACTTACTGCGCGCAAGGTTGCGCTCAACACGCTGTCAACAACACATGCGTCACCTTACGCGTTAAGCGCGCGTACTGGCAGAGAGATGCGCCGACGTGGAGCTGCTCACTCCGACCGCGTACTGCGTAAGTTGACGCATGCACGTGTATTGTAGGCTTGGGTTGTAGGCAATGCTTAAAGCATTGACAGATTGCTGAGCGCAACCTTGCGCGCAGTAAGTGACACCAGTGTGTTGCTGCACTTAGTCTGCGGTAGCCCAGTTAGTACTGTGCCTTAAAACCTGTAAACCTCGGTCTATGTAGATTATGAGAAATAGAGACGAGTATATTTTAACCATATCAAACCCAATACTACATAAGTAACAAAATATAGTAATGAGTTGAATTTTATCGAACAATCTATTAACACTTATTCTGAAGTTATCTTTGACTGTAAATCTCAAGTCCACTCAAGTTATCAAACATCTAGAACTCTAGAAAGCTATTAGTTGTTTTATTTTATTAGATTTTACGAGTATTTTTGTGAGCTACCATTTATTCCAACTGCCTCCGTGGTCTAGTGGTCAGAGCCATTGGCTTACGATCCTGAAGCCCTGGGTTCGATTCCCAGGGGGAAACACAAAAGTACATGTTTGTCAATTCATCACTTTGTGAGGTTTTTCCCAGTTTGGTTAGGACATTGCAGGCTGAATCACCTGTTTATCTGAAAAGAAAATGGGTTCCGTGCTTCGAAGGGCACTTTAAGGCTTCGATCTCGATCTCTATCTTTGATGGTGGTCGATAGTCAAACCACGTCGCAGGCCTAATAGCTGTGCTACTAGGCGGTTTGCAAACTCTGACACCAGGATTCATCGGGTCGTTTGAGTCGAGAATCCACTCGCTAAGAATAAGAAGACTAGTTATTTCTATAATTACTTAATTAATACAAGGATGTTTCGAGTAAATCTATCACTGTACAAACAAGTATATCAAGTTTTCATTTGGTGTTAAGTAGAATCACTACATAGTATAAAACAAAGTCGCTTTCTCCCTATGTATGCATAAATCTTTAAAACTACGCATCGGACCTTGATGCGGTTTCTTTTAATGGATAGAATGATTCAAGAGGAAGGTTTATATGTATAATACATGCATAATATAGTAGAGGAACACTGATAATTTCCGTGCGAAGCCGGGGCGGGTCGCTAGTTCCAAATAAAGTATTCATAAACTAGTATATACCGCTGGTTTAATAAAGTAGTTCAGCAGGATTTATCCACAGTAAAGCCTTTTTCCGAGTTGATAGATCCCATTCCACTTCTAAATATAATTTTGTTACTTTTCACCATACTAAAACACAATTACAGAAAACTCGCTTGTCGTAAACATGTGGAGTAGATTAAAAAATAGACCGCTCATAAAGAAGTTATTACTTTGAGTAAAATAGCGACATATTGCGCGGTCCCTGCTGTAATAAAACGAACCATACTTGTTCATAATGCTACGCAACAAACTATTACATTTTGCGTTTACGACTTCTAGGGTAACGTGAATTTGGGCTCACAAAACCAACATTATATCACTTTGGTAATCATTAAGATATTTAAGTTGGTGAGCTAGGTATTTACTCTATTATTTTGTTACCAATAATTACCTCCGTGGTCTAATGGTCTGAGCCATGGGCTCCTGTTCCGGAGGTCCTGGGTTCGATTCCCAAGAGGAAAAACAAATTAAAGTTAACATTTGTCAATTTATCACTTTGTGAGGTTTGCACTTTGTGAATTTTTCCCCAGTTTGGTTAGGACATTGCAGGCTGAATCACCTGATTGTCCGAAAAAGAAAAAAAGATTTCGCGCTTCAGAGGGCACGTTAAGCCGTCGGTCCCGGTCGCTGTCTTTGATAGTGGTCGTTACTCAAACCATGTCAGAGGCCTGATAGTTGTACTACTAGGCGGTTTAAAAACTCTGACACCAGGGTTCATCGGGTCAATAGACTCGATACCCACTCGACAAAAGAAGAATAAGTTTCAATCAATAACGATTACCATGTTTGTTGAAGCTTACATACACACACATTGCTTTGTTTAGACATGTATTCCTTCGGTAGGTAGCACAATCACGTAAATCGTAAAAAGAACACATTTATTGTACCAATTAACTGACCAGAGACTCAAAAGAAAATATCAATATAATACAATAGAAAATACTTTATTGCACATAGAAACACAAATACATACAACCAAAATGACCCAGGCTTTCGACTATGAACATCACTCAATTCTTCTAAAAAAACTTGATTGCCATGGGATTAGGGGCAATATACTAAAGTTGATAGAGTCATATCTTTTGGACAGGAAGCAATATGTTGAACTATCTCAAATCAATATTCACAAAGAAAGAGAAGTAAAATATTAGTCAAATCATCAGGTAGTTAGTTATGGTGTGCCACAGGGGAGTGTGTTGGGACCACTTTTATTCCTAATTTACATTAATGACTTGCCAAGGCATATAAAATACTCTATGACACTTTTTGCTGATGACAGTACAGTAGTGATTGAATGCAGTGACGAAACTTATCAAGATGAAATAAATAGTATATTGGGAAACATAATATCATGGATGAAAAGTAATAATCTATTAGTTAATTTAAGCAAAACAAATCTTATGCAGTTTAGACAACTTATACAGGCTCCTACCCTAGATATAAGATACAACGGTGTAAAGATAGACGAAGTGGAAGTTACTAAATTTTTGGGAGTACACATAGATAGGTCTCTTACCTGGAAAAAACATGCTGCGCAATTATGTTCTAGATTGTCGGGATCGTCCTACGCTCTGTATAAACTCTCCCAGATAGTGGACACTTGTACGGTATTAACAGCTTACCATGCTCTTGTTGCCTCAATTTTAAGATACGGAGTAATTTTTTGGGGAAATTGCACTGACAGAGAAACTATTTTTAGATGTCAAAAAAGATGCATCCGCTCAATGTTCGGTCTCAAACAGATAAATAGTTGTAAGCCTTACTTTCTTAATTATAGGAAATTGTCATTTCCCTGTCTCTATATTTTGGAAATAGCTGTATTTGTTAAACAATATCCTGCCTTATTTAAAAATGTAGAAGTTACAACTCGCCATAACCTGCGTCCTCGTGATTTAACTCAAATTTGCAATCAACAGACCAACACGTCCAACACTGCATTGCTAGCTAAAAGCGTTTTTGGTATGGCTCCAAAAATATATAATAAGATTCCCTTAGATATAAGAAAATGTACTTTGAATGTATTTAAAAGAAAAATTACTGAACTTTTGACAAAAAAATGATATTACAATGTAAATGATTATTTGAATGATAGGTGATTGCAACTAAATATCTATAACTAATATTATATAATCCCTTAATATAAGTTTTTACGATTATTCTGATTGTATTTTTAATTTTAATTGAATTATTTTATATTTGACATTTTTGTAATTATTTATAATTTTCACAATATATAATGTGTATGTCGCAAGACCAAACATGGAGGACTCTTTAATCAACACTGACATCTGTATTTCTAATTTACTCATGTTTTACAAATAAATTATCTTTATCTTTATCTTTAAAAAGTAAGGAACGAAACAGTACAATATAGGCGGCCTTATTTCTAAAGCAGCAATTTCTACCAGACAACCATTGGGTATTAGGATAAGGCTTAAATGTGAAAACCACTATTAATTTGAAGAATTCGCTGTAACCACTTGGTGACAGCTTGGAGCATAATTTAATCCTGCGAAGAAGCAAAGCATGCCGCCAAATAACGTTAGCTAAAGTTAAGCAACCTTCTTTTACAAGATCGTCTTTAAAATCACCCCAAATATAAGCTTCAGCGAGAGAATCTGCTCCTTATCAGCCTGAAGCCTGGTAAAAACTAAATGCGAAAATAACTGACTACTTATCTGGCGAATTCTCTGTTACCAGCCGGCGGCAGCTCGGAGCATAATTTATTTCCTGCGAAGAAGCAAAGTATGCCGCCGAAGCCAAGAGCGTTTGTACACATTAATGCGGCTAGCTCATGAAAAATCGCTTAGGAAAGGAGCTGGCGCTCGCAAAAGGGTATATTGCGAGTACGTGCTTCATCCTTTTGAATATTATGGTCCAGTCTTTCCCAAACTTTACTTGGCTAACATGCTATAAAATTACATAGATGCACCAGCTGCTTCTTATGCAAAGTGTAAGTGATGGTGTTGTTTAACACAGTTGTATAAATAATTTAAGCTGCTGATAACCTTTCACTACAGCAATACAGTTTCTGAATTTTACCTCAAATCTTGTAAAATGTGAAGGCCTTTATAAGACTGATGATTTTCTCCCTACATACCCTATAAATACAAGCGTGTGGTTACATTGTTTGCCAATTAAAATAAAATAGAAAGCCGATAAAATACATGTTTTTGATTAAAATGTCGTATCTTGATGATTATCTACCTATCTACCCTACAAATGAAATAGAAAGTCAATAAAATTCATTTTTTTAAGTCAATGTCGTATCTCACAATTATCATCGTGGTCACATTTCTTTTTTCGCTTCTTGTAGGTAAGGTACTTAATTGAGAAATCGCATTAATTCCTTTGTGTGATGTTGGTACGCGATATTTTCATAGATTGTTGGCTTTATAACTTTGAGAGCCACTGTCACGTATGATTTAAAACCGTGTGGGGTAAATTGTGTGATAATGATGAGCGGACTAATTAATCCCTGAGATTTGGGGTGGGTTATCTTTTTGTGTCGGCCATGTTGGATTCCAGTCTCGTGCGGAGATTAATCAATTTCGTCCGCGATAAATCGTATTGGTGTGAATTGGGGTTACCGCATTAATCTGAATACATCCAGTTTAAACTAGATTTATTTATTTATTTAAACAAGATACATACATACATATAATCACGCCTTTATCTATAATGGGGTAAGCTGAGCGTAGACGACCTAAGCAAAGGTCTTTTCGCCATGTCTGACAAAGTTTTAAGAATTATTTAAGGTAGATTTGTAGGTACATTGCTGTAGTGACAGGTTGTAAGCCTATCGCCTAAAATGCAATGTACTGAAACCCTCGGATTCCTTAGTTTGCCCGGGAGGAAATTCAACTGGCACATTCTATGTTTTTCTCTTGCACCCACGTCAGCATGGAAGTAAACTAGATACTTGCGTGAAATAAAATATAGGACTTGTTCGCATAAATTCAAATTCCTTGTCTGGGGTAGACTCGTACCTAGTGTGGTACGAGTCACCTAAAAAGTGTAAGTTTCCTCAAAACAGGCAAAAAAACTTGATATGAAAAACGATGACCATCTCGATTCGTAAATTAGTATGGGGTAGTTTTAATTTTTCATAAAAAAATATTAAAAGAATTTATTCTAGAATATTATTTTTTTACTGAGCTGTCTATTAGTTTGCGGGAAGCTGTCTCTTACACCCTTTATTCTGTAAAAACTAAGGTCAACGGCTTTTATAAAAACACACATTTATTGTAGAACGGTGTCAGAGAGCGAAGCTAATATTACCCTAGACAAAGGGTAAGAGACCTAAACGGATTAAATAAAATATTGACCTTTAGGCTTATATGGTTCAATGACCTTTAGGAGCTTACTATGAAACCTTGTAATCCTACATACATACAACCACGCCTCAATCCTTAATAGGGTAGACAGAGAATAAACGACCTAAACAAAGGTCGTCTCGCCACGTCTGACAAAGTTTTGAGGGTTAATTAAGATAGTTTTGTAGGTATATTGCTGTAGAAACAGATTGTCAGCCCATCGCCTAAATTGCAATTTACTGAAATCCTCGGATCCCTTAGCTGGTTTTTGAAGCATGCCCGGTAGGAAATTCAGCTGGCACAATATTAAGTTTTTCTTTTGCTCCCAGTCCAGCATGGAAGAAAGTACCACTAAAGTATTTGGTGTAGCTTAGCGACGTATTTTAATAGTCGTGGTTCAAGCTCTGCATGCGTCAATATTTAATCCTATTTGCCATACATTTTTTAAGAGTTTCGTGCTTTGTAAACATTATTTTATTGTTTCGAGTCTAAGCACGGATTAATTTAGATAGGTATTAAAATATTTAATACCTTTGCCCGACGTTTTGACTCGTGTTACATCGGCCGGAGTCGTGAGCTCACAGGAGCGGTAAGGTAAAGGCTCTTGTGACCTGAGAGTATGTTTTACATACATACATACATAAATCACGCCTTTATCCCTTACGGGGTAGGCAGAGCGTTTAACGCCTCGTAAAAGGCGCTTTCGCCACGTCTGACAAAAATTGTAGGCAATTTTAGATTGTAATATGTATTGCTATAGTGACAGGTTGTCAGCCCATCACCTAAATTACAATACACTGTAACCCTCGAGTCCCTTTTGCTGACTTCAACAGCATGCCCGGGAGGAAGGGCAGCTGGAACATTCTATGTTTTTCTATCTCTCCCAGTCCAGCATGGAAGTATGGAGTATGTTTTAATACACTTATTCAAAAGTGCGAGGCGCTCGCCCTGCCACAGGGCAGCTACCAGGTTTTACACTTCTGTGGCGCAAACAGTGACAAATAGATGAGAGCACCTATTCGCCATTGTTTGGGCCACAGAAGTGTAAAAGCTAGCGGTAGCCACTTCTCAAATCAGTGGTAAGGGCAACCCCAAGCAACATACTCAGCATGAACCCGCCGCCGAGGTAAAAGTAATTCATGTCAGCGTGTCGCGTAGGTCATGAGATTTGCTTGGTATATAGTTATTACCAAAACTGCAATTAATTTCTTACTTACATGTATAGGGCGCTTTTTCCGTGCTTCGCAAGGCACGTTAAGCCGTTGGTCCCGGTAAATATCGTTTAATACCGTAGATTTTAGTCGTTGAACCATTCCAGAGGCCAGTGCTAAGCATTGGCAGCTTGAAAACTCTGACCTAATCTAGGATTGGGTATGGTTTCCCTTCTGGGTTGCGGAGGTCAGATGGCAGTCGCTCTGTGTAAAAACCAGTACCCTCGTTCAATCCCCTAGATTAGGTAGCCGACCCCGCAAGATACGGGATAAGGCTAGGGATATGATGACATGTATAGAATACTAAGATATATGTGTGTATTATATAAGAGCAATATAAAACATCATACATTTTAACCAATAAATCAGATGCAATCAAGACCCCGAAGACTCAATACCTCGCACCCGCGGGCGCTCAACCCTCAACACAACCTTTCCGCCAAGGTTCCAACATTTGCCTTTGCCTCCTTGGCATTGCCCTGTACAGTCATATTTAAAAAGAATAGATTGAGAGCAATATATAGTACGGATTTGACAGCCAATTTAAAACTTGTTCTTCTTCTTCTTCTGTCGAGTGGGTATCGAGTCTATCGACCCGATGAACCCTGGTGTCAGAGTTTTTAAACCGCCTAGTAGCAAAACTATCAGGCCTCTGACATGGTTTGTGTAACGACCACTAATAAAGACAGCGACCGGGACCGACGCCTTAACGTGCCCTCCGAAAAACTTTTTTTTTCTTTCTCGGACAATCAGGTGATTCAGCCTGCAATGTCCTAACGAAACTGGGGAAAAAATCACAAAGTGATACATTCTCAAATATCAACTTTGTGTTTCCCCCCTGGGAATTTCGAGTCCATGGCACTAGCCACTAGACCACGGAGGCAGTTTTGAACTGAAATGACATTTCTGATACGAACTCGTACTTGCTATCAGTCTTAAGTACTGTTTATCAACACGGGCTTCAGAGTGCTGAATATACTTTATAAATTAAACTATTTTTCAATCTCTAGGTTAACTGATTGATGACTAGCTTGAAAACTGTGTCACCTCAACGATGTCGCACCTTCCGACCCTGAGTTCCGTCCCGGCTTGACTGAAAATTTTGTCGTCTCACCGTGATAAGTAAAAAACATTGCGCGTCACACTCGATGCCTTGATTTTGAGGCTAAATTAAAGGTAAAATGTACAGAAAACTTTTTGTATATTTTGTGTGTGTGTGCGTGTGTGTATGTATGTTTGTAACGAATAAACTAAAAACTACTGGCCCATCATCTCTCTAGCCTTATCCCGTATATCACGGGGTTGGCTACCTAATCTGGGGATCAGGGGATTGAACGAGAGTACTGGTTTTTACACAGAACGACTGCCATCTGACTTCCGCAACCAACCCAATCCTAGATTAGGTCAGAGTTTTCAAGCCGTCAATGGTTAGCACTGGCCTCTGACATGGCTTCACGACTATTATATACGGTATTAAACGATATTAACCGGGACCAACGGCTTAAAGTGCCTCCCGAAACACTTAAAAAGCGCCGAATAAACATTCATCTAAAATTCGAAAATCAAAAACACATTGGTATGTGGTGGGATTCAAACCACGACCTCCCCGCTCAGGAGGCAGCGGCCTAATCCACTACACCATCGGGCTCAGCTAAAAACTACTGGACCAATATAAAAAATAATACCAATGGAAAGCTACGTTCACCCTAAGTAGCATAGGCTACTTTCTAACATAGGCTTCTTACTCTTTACCACGGGAAAGTATATGATTCCCACGGGAAAACTTATTTAACAGCGAGTGACACCGCTAACAGAAAGCTAGTAAAAATTACAAATTGAATACTTCTTCCAACGCACAAAAACCCACCCAGAACCCAAAACGGGGTACCTAGCAGGCCGGCAGCATTTCCGCGCTAGGCAACGCGCTGAGCGAAATAGTTGTCGACCCTCGGGTCGCCATAGTCTCAATGAGGCGCGTTGTGATTCTCTTTTAGTGTTTTTTTTTGTTTTTGGACCTCAGGGGCTCATCGTTTCTCTTCCGAATGGGAGCTATTTTTGCTTCTCCACGGAACGAGCTGCGGCATCGGTGGCGTGTACCGTGTGATCACTCACCAAAGGTCAAAGTCAAGGTCAAATAATTTATTTCCAAATAGATTCGTAATAACACTTTTAGAAAGTCACAAATTTTATCTATGTCACAAAATAAATTCTCTTGATTATTTTTACTTATACAGCATACTGGCATCACATACAAAAAAAAATATTATGGGAATGCACATATTTTATTCATATCTGAATTCTGAAAACAATTCCGTGCTGGACTGGGAGAGATAGAAAAACATAGAATGTTCCAGCTGCCCTTCCTCCCGGGCATGCTGTTGAAGTCAGCAAAAGGGACTCGAGGGTTACAGTGTATTGTAATTTAGGCGATGGGCTGACAACCTGTCACTAAAGCAATACATATTACAATCTAAAATTGCCCTCAATTTTTGTCAGACGTGGCGAAAGCGCCTTTTACGAGGCGTTAAACGCTCTGCCTACCCCGTAAGGGATAAAGGCGTGATTTATGTATGTATGTATGTGAAAACAATTAAAGGAACATCCTCCATGGTAACACTAGTTAACCGCAAGGCCAAGCCTCAGTTCGCTCAGCCAATAGCCAAAATGACTCATTTCCGGATCACACTGAACTAATTTGCCTAAAGTTAGGTTCAAACCTGTAATCCAGATTTGACCTGAATTCGCATGCATAAATGCCTTACGTAGCCACGTGACCGGTGTAACCGCGTGGGTGAGCGGCTAGCTTTAATTGCGTTTTGGTACGGTGGAATGGAATGCAGTTTTAGGGACATTATAGGCACAGTATATATAATAGTACTACATACAGAATGGATACCCACCTTCCCTACCACGTCCGATATACGTCCTCCGCGCCGGATTGTGGGTCACATTGAGCGTACGCTTAGCGAGTATGGCGCGCGCATGTTTCCCAGTGTAACGGAAATAATAAAGTTTTGTGTTCCAATGATGGTTAGGTACTGTTCCGTGTACGGATGTCTTTCTACTACAAGATATGACTCCAATAGGAACTTTTTAAGATTCCCAAGTGATGAGAGACGGTAAGTAACTTCATACAAAATATGCAACCTAACCTATTCTAACTATTCAGTTACAGTGAACTACTTGAAAACGTTGGTTTAATCAAGAACCAAATTAATCAAGTAATGATTATGACCGGTATAACAAAATCTGTCAATCTTTATAACATGCACACAAACACATGCCAAGTGCAACATGCCGTCTGTCGATGTATGACCAAAATTACATATTGTAGTTAGGAGTATCCGAGCTGTGTTATAGAGTTAAGAATAGTCATCCCAATTACATACATACATACATACATAAATCACGCCTTTATCCCATTACGGGGTAGGCAGAGCGTTTAACGCCTCGTAAAAGGCGCTTTCGCCACGTTTGACAAAAATAGAGGGCAATTTTAGATTTTAACATGTATTGCTATAGAGACAGGTTGTCAGCCCATCGCCTAAATTACAATACACTAATACCCTCGAGTCCCTTTTGCTGACTTCAGCAGCATGCCCGGGACGAAGGGCAGCTGGAACATTCTATGTTTTTCTATCTCTCCCAGTCCAGCATGGAAGTAATTATATACAATAAATAAATATGAAATATGAAAAAAAATCAAAACTAAGTGTTTCGGCCGCTCGATGCCAAGATAGAACAAGAGGTGACACGGGTTGACTAAACCATCGTGAAAACCATCATGCCCACCACCATACACTACCATGGTGGTAGACCAACACCATCCGATGCGCATACATACATATAGTCAAGCCCCCATCCCTAATGGGGTAGGCAGAGCGCAAACGACCAAAACAAAGGTCGTCCCGCCACGTCTGACAAAGTTTTGAGGGTTATTTAAGATATATTTTGTGGGTATATTGCTGTAGTGACAGGTTTTCAGCCCATCGCCTAAATTGCAATACACTGAATCCCTCGGATCCCTTAGCTGGTTTTTACAGCATACCCGGGAGGAAATGCAGCTGGCACATTCTATGTTTTTCTCTCGCTCCCAGGCCAGCATGGAAGTTGTTTTAGTACCTACTTATTTCTGGTTGTTGAATCCGAATCTTATTACTTTGTGTATGTTCCTGTTTATCATTATTCATAACGTGACCACATTTAAAAAAAAAGTAATTATAGATCATTTATATATTACTAAATGTACGTATTTATGAAGATTGTAGGTATATGTATTATTATGTACATTTACTGTTCTTTATTATGATATTAGGCTTTGAATTTTATTTAATGTAATTTTACCTATACGTGGGACACTCAGAAAGTTTTGCGACACTACAAAAAAATGTTCTACAGGTACATATATTTTTATTAAATCTTTTCAAAGTACTCTCCACCAGCCTCTATACAAAGATTCATGCGTCTGAACCAGTTTTCAAAACACTTTTTCCAGTCCGCCGTAGACACCTCGTTTACAGCCTGCTCGAACGCAGCCAGCGTATCTTCCGGCGACGAAAATTGTATCCCCTTGAGCTGATTTTTTATTTTTGGAAATAAAAAGAAGTCACACGGTGCTAGATCAGGGATGTAAGGAGGGTAACCCAGGAGTTTGACTGGTGTGCTGTCCAGGAAGTCCCTCGTTTTGAGCGCGGTGTGTGCAGGCGCATTGTCGTGGTGGAGCAGTAGTCCGCGGAGCCCTGTGTTTGGTCGCTTGTTGCTCACAACAGAATAAACTTCTGGTAAACATTTGGTAGTATACCATTCGGCGTTAATGCTTCTTTGATCTCGTAAGGGAATTGAGGCCAAGTGGCCAGTCAAATTAAAAAAGCTGGCGATCAAAATCTTCCCCCCGCTTCGAGATCGCTTCACTTTGGTAGGCGTTGGTTCATTTTGAAACGCCCAAACTGTCGACTGGCGCTTGGTTTCTGGATCGTATTGATAAATCCAGGTCTCATCACCTGTTACGATGTCGTAAACACGCCGAGACGAGCCTGCTTCAAATTTGTTCAGCATATCATTCCACCATTCACCATTTGTTCAGCACCATTCCACCCGGGCCTGCTTCTGAGCGTCGGTGAGGTAGTGCGGCACCCAGCGCGATACTATCCTCCTCACGCGAAGATGCCCGTGTAGAATCTCGTGAACGCTTCCCGATCTAATCTTTAATATGTGCTGAATCTCCTGATATGTAATTCGCCTATTATCTTGGATTAATTTTTTCACTGCTAGCACGTTTTCTTCCGTAGTAGCCGTCAAAGGGCGACCGCTTCTTTCTTCATGCCCAAGGTTGGTCGATCGCGCCTAAATTCGTTATACCAACGATACACGGTTGCCTTAGAGGGGCTTTCATCCATAAATGCCATTTGAAGTCTATCGAACGATCCATCCGGTTTCAGGCGACACTTGAAATCGTAAAAAATCATAGCTCTAAAATGTTCCCGGCGCAGATCCATTTTTCAGTAAGACACGATACTTTGAATTGGCTCGCAAAAAATGTATAGGGAAATTTTGAAAATGGAACACACATATTTTTACTTACAAGTAATCATATTTTCAAAAAAGATTCTAACCGGCCAGTCTGCCATATATAAAAACTATTTATCGCAATACTTTCTGAGTGGCCTGGTATTATAATTGTACACGCCTTATCTGCCTCACTTATGCACTCTCACTACTGTTGGTCAGCTGGAAGAGATTTCTTTTTAGAAATAAACTGTACCTGTTGTGCTATTGTTTTTTATATTTGTGTCCTCTGTATGACTATGTGTGAAATAAATTGTTAAATAATATTAATAAATAAACAAGCTCGAAGAATCGAGTGGGACCGGCCGGCTCGGAGAAAACTTGTCGGGGGCCACTGCACCAGCGTCTGTGCCTTAGGACTACAATAACAACAATAACAGTTAAGTGAATATGAAATACATACATACATACATATAATCACGCCTTTATCCCTAATGGGGTAGGCAGAGCGTTAACGACCTAAGCAAAGGTCGTTCCGCCACGTCTGACAAGTTTTGAGGATTATTACAAATGATCATGACGTATATTGCTTTAGTGACAGGTTGTCAGCCCATCGCCTAAAATTGCAGTACCAGTATGAAATACCAGTGACATTTGTGAATTATATGAATTAATTGATTCTCTAAATTACGTACATACATAAAATCACGCCTTTATCTCTTACGGGGTACGCAGAGCGTAAAACACCTCGTAAAAGGCGATTTCGTCACGTCTGACAAAAATTGAGAGCAAATTTAGATTACACTGTGTATTGCTGTAGTGACAGATTGTTAGCCTGTCGCCTAAATTACAAAGGGATACAGTATCCCTCGAATCCCTTTTGCTGACTTTTACAGCATGCCCGGGTGGAAGGGCAGCTGGAAAATTCTATGTTTTTCTATCGCTCCCAGTCCAGCATGGAAGAAATTGAATAAAACAAAAATCTCTAATTTAAACCATCGATATTATTTACCACTAATATTTTACTAAAGGCCACATCAAAAGTCGAGTGTCGGTTGAGCATTCAGCGTAGTTAAGACTGCGGCAGGTTGCAGTATGCTACAGGTGTGTGCGCAATCGCGCATAATCTCAGCTTAGAAGACGTATTTTTGAATCACTCTTATCAAAATGCGAAGCAGCAACATTCGCATGCGATTTCCATACTACTCGTATTTGGCGTTTCGAGTGATTAAAAAATTGGGACTCTAGTTTACAACCGACTGATACTATTCGCTGTTGGTAGAGTGGTAGGTTATCATGGCAGCCATTAAGATGTATTGTGACTGCCTCCGTGGTCTAGTGGCTAGTGCCATGGACTCCTGATCCGGAGGTCCTGGGTTCGATGCCCAAGGGGGAAACACAAAGTTGATATTTGAGAATTTATCACTTTGTGAATTTTTCCCCAGTTTGGTTAGGTCATTGCAGGCTGAATCACCTGATTGTCCGGAAAAGAAAAAGATTTTCGTGCTTCGGAGGGCACGTTAAGCCGTCGGTCCCGGTCACTGTCTTCGATAGTAGTCGTTACTCAAACCATGTCAGAGGCCTGATAGTTGTGCTACTAGGCGGTTTAAAAACTGACACCAGGGTTCATCGGGTCGATAGACTCGACAGAAGAAGAAGACTCTTTCGTTTGGGAATTTCGTTTCTAGTGATAAAAAAATAGGATTCTAGTTTACAACCAAACGATACTATTCGCTGTTGGTAGAGTGGCAGGTTATCATGGCAGCCATTAAGATGTATTTAGATGTACTCGTATGTGTGTTGTGGCCTTAACACATAAAAACTGATCTCTTACAGCTAAAACATTCCACTGAACCTGGCTATTGCCTTACTTACCACAGAAATTACCGCAGGCGGTTTTGCGCCTTTTTGGACCTCCTAGAGCAAAATTTGATCATGTACATATAATCACGCCTTTATACCTATCGGGTAGGCAGAAACAACCGACCAATGATAAACAATGGTCGTTCCACCACGTCTGACACAGTTTTGAGGGTTATTTAACTTAAATAACCCTCAAAACTGTGTCAGTTTGCCTACAAATCTATCTAGATTTGTAGGCAAATTGCTGTAGTGACAAGTTGTCAATCCATCGCTTAAAATGCAATATACAAAAACTCTCAGATCCCTTAGCTGGTTTTTACAGCATGCCCGGGACGAAAAGATTGCTGGCACAATCTATGTAATTCTTTCGCTCCCGCTCCAGCATGGAAGAATAAATTTGATCATTCCAATTACCATGTTTCCTTTGTAGGTATGTGCTTATTTGCTTTTGGATTAACGATTCCGGGAAGATCCACCCATTAAGGCTCGTATTTATAAAACTATCTCAAGATTGAGAGCAATATTAAGTATGGATTTGACAGATCATATTGTAATGAAATGATATTTCTGATACTAACTCAAACCAGCTGTCAGTCTCAAGTGATGTTTATTAATACGGCCCTAATGCTTGTATTTGTAAAGGTGACTCAAATTTCATACGAGTTTTATGTAGAGTTTTAAGTTGCCTGTCGTACTCAGTCTTATTTTTAGTTCCAACTTAGGTACGCCATCACGATTCAGACTTCAGCTGAGTGACTGATTATTTATAAACGTTATGTTTCAAACGAACGTATCAGTTAATTGTGGTCTGGGGGTGAATTAAGTATGGATTATGTATGTGTTGTACGCCATTTTGGTTTATTCAGTCGTCACAATATTTTTGCTTCCAGGGTTTACAGATGAATCCCGTACAGTAAACTAATAATAACGATTGTATTATCATTTAGATTCTTCTTTTGTTTAAAATATAGAGTTTAGAATTAAGAGTCGATCGACGCGATAAACCCTGATATCAGTGTTCAAACCACCTAATAGCACAACCTATAGGCCTCTGACATGGCTAGTGTAACGAACACTATCACGACAGCGACCGGCATCAGCGGCTAAACGTGCCCTCCAAAGCACGAAATCCTTAATCTACAAGACAGCAGGTGATTCAGCCTGCATTATCCTAGCCAGACTGAGAAAAATCTTACACTGACTGAGGAACCCCTATCAGTTTGCGGGACGCTGACACTTACACCCGGTATTGAAAAATAACAACTTTGTTTTCCCCCCCTGGGTATCAAACCCAGGACCTCCGGATTGGGAACCCATGGCTCAGACCACTAGAGTATGGAAGCAGTTAATAACTTAGTAATTTCCCTACTGCCAGATTAATAATATTAATAATTAATTGTTTCAGTGATTTTGTATAGGTACAATAAAACTCACAAATCCCAACCCATTTTATTGCACTAAAGAAATTCAAAAACGTACATACCTACATATTTTTTTTGTAATAAATACTTTAAATTAAAAATAACAATTAAAGGTTTGTTGATTCAGAAACATATAGCACAGTATAACAATTAATGGTTAATTGATTTTTAACTTATATTACAAAACACATAAACTTATTTGATTTAAAAATATACTTCTATCATAGTAAAAGATATACATATTTCACATTTATTGTGTAAGTTTCAGTAAGCCCGTCAGGTACCTATTGCAGCAAAATAAGGTATGAGCAGGAGTCCCTGTTCTTCAATTATAATCTGAAAAGCAAAAACAAATTATTATATTCTATGAGTATGGGAAAGGATAGTGTGACAGATGGTTGTGTTGCACTCTTAGCACCACCAGGGGCCATATATTTTTTAGGATTTTTGAGGATTACATACATAGGTACATACATATAATCACGCCTTTATCCCTAATGGGGTAAAAGATTAATTAAAAAGTAAAAGGTTTGAGGATTAATGTGCCCTAAATGTAAGTTTTTTGTCAGTTTATTATGGATGTTCAAGATTTTTGAGAGAATAGGTACATAATAACATGCTACTTACCTACTTTAGCTCAATTCATTGGAATATAATAGAATAAAATATAATTTATTTGCACAAAAATATGGTACATTAAAGATAGTTAAATTTTATATTCGTCTCACATATTTCTACCTTGGTAAGGTATGCAAATTTTCATAAATTTTGAATGTAGATACTTAATTCTAAATCTTATACTATGTAATACAACTAACAATCCTAACAACAACAGAAAAATTAAAATCAATAATAAAATTTTGATGTTCTGTGTTTCTGTATTCAATCTAATCTAATAAAGCTTGTTTGTTCCCATTGAAACAAGCGATGAGTTTTTGAGACAGCAATTGTAGATTTTCCACCTAAAAATAACAGAAATTAATGTAATATATTTGACACACACAATGGTCAGAATAAAACACATAGGAAGAGTGAACTTCAGGCGGAGGGGCAAGACCTGGAATAAGACTTTAAATAGGAATTTAATTACTCAATTAAGCAAGAAAAATATTTTAGACGTGGATGAGATAAGTGAAGTCGAAACTTCCACCACAAGTTCATAAACCTTATATTAAATCTTTACCTTTAGAAGCTGCACAGCACAATACTGGGACAATACCGCATTTCCAAACATATTCTTTGTGATTTTCCACTGAATGTAATTTGGTTGGCTCAACCAATAAATACAAAAATATGATATCAAAACAAGAGACGTCATTCACTAATATCGCGCCGCGCCAACGTTGTTTTTTTTTGAGATACGTTCCATTTCATGTTAATGTATACATACCGTAATTTTCATTAAAATGCACAAAATATTTTTATAACCTGAGTGTGTTTGCGTTTATAAATTAACAGTCTACTCAAATACTGAGTAAAAGTTTGATTACGACCTGCTTCATCCACCCTCGAGAGCGGATCTGAGTGACTTTTATAATTGCGGCCCTAAGACTCGTATTTATAAACAGCACTTGCGATTGACAGATAGCTTAATATTGCTCTCTATTTTGAGATGACTTTATAAATATGAACCTTAGTACCTCTTTATAAATATGAACCTTAGTACCTGGAACGAAAGGTTTACTGTTTCTGAAGCAGAGTTAGCAATCAAGAGAGCCTCTCTAATCATGGTAATTTCCTTAAACTCCATCATTATTATAATTTCCACAATTAAGGCTGCCACGTAAATCGGATCGGAAATGTTTTGATTGTAAGACCAAACTTTTTACACATACATACATACGTATAATCACGCCTTTATCCCTAATGGGGTAGGCAGAGCGTAAACGACCTAAACAAAGGTCGTTCCGCCACGTCTGACAAAGTTTAGAGGGTCATCCAAGATAGATCTGTAGGTATATTGCAGTAGTGACAGGTTGTCAGCCCATCGCCTAAATTACAATATACTGAATCCCTCGGATCCCTTAGCTGGTTTTTACAGCATGCCTGGGAGGAAATGCAGCTGGCACATTCTATGTTTTTCTTTCGCTCCCAGTCCAGCATGGAAGAAGCACACATAATCAAATGCAGCATATCTAAGTTTATAATTGGTTTTAGTATCAAAATATCAGCCAATTACAAAATAAGAGTTCAAATTAAATTTTAGGCCATTTTCATGTTTAATCGTATTTTTGCAATTGTTTTGTTTGTGGTCGATATTTTCAAACGAAATCTAATTATTATAAACATATAGGCTAGTAGTAATGGTTCGGATTGACCGGAAAAAATCTACAATAAATTTTATTGTAGAAATTGCTACGATTATTGCCCAATATGACTCACTTAGCTTCATATAAATGGTGGAGAGGGAGGGCTCGTTCTGATTCCTATCGCGATATATAGAATTTTGAGCTGATTCTAAAATATATAACATTAGTATTTTGTAAATCAGTTTCTTAGAGTATATATTTTTAGAATCCGCTCAAAATGCCCTTTCACACACGCTTGGAATCAAAAGAAGGCAAGAAAAAAGAAGAAAGAAAGAACTCCATCAGGGTGGGAAACTAAGAAAGTCATATTGGGCAATTAACACAATAAAATCTCTTGTAGCAATTTTCTGGGATTTACTAAGCGGGTCTGAGCGATTGCAACAAGCCTAATGTTGGATTTGATAACGTGTACAAAATTCAGTCCTACCGTTTAAAAATGAGAACGAAACTACAGTTGTATGGGTTGCGAAGGTTTGGGCGCCTCTTGAGAAATTTATTTTCATATTTTGTTCAAGCAGGATAATAAGCTTAGTTTTAATTTGGTGTTTTCTAATGCAAATGGACCCCTTTTCAAGCCCAAACGGGTCTCTTCAGCGATGATGTATGCCGACATTTTGCTCCAGTTAATGTAGCTAAATTTGTATAATTTTGCAAGAAAACGACTCCTTGTCGTACACCTCCCGGAGAATTAGAAGTGAACCTTTTTTAGTGAAAAAACGGTAATTTTTTTAAAAACGGTGTAGTTTTTAAAAATGCCGTTCCGAAAATACCTTTTTGTCTAATATCAAGATAATATAATATTCTATCAATCAGTCCTTACATAACATCATGTAGATACCTGTCGTAGACAGTGCCCACTTAACTTTTTTTTTATTTGCGATCATGCTAATGCGTTTATATACCTACTGAATAGTACAATGTCGCTAAAATACAAATAATTAATTTATAGTTACCTGCAACCAGATTAAATACTGTTTCTAAAGATTCAAATTAAAACATACCTCACTTCATGTGGCTATAAGGTACTACGTACTAAACGAAAACTTAAGGTGAATCCTCCCGGCAGATAAGCAGGTAGATTTCAAGATATGCAACTATCGCCCGTAATGCCTAAAATATCGTCCAAATCAGCGCGCACTACATTGTGGCAGCGTCAAAAAATTGAAGCGTCAAAAACGAATAACGCACAAAAGCTAATTACAAAAAACTGCGAGTCAGATGTTTTATATCTTAGGTAATCATAAAACGGATAATTTGATTGATCCGTTAAATACGGCTAACAGTTCAGAAGTAGGTAATATATTTACTGAAAAGCAGCTTTACTTCCAGTTTTTTAAGCATACTTATTTATAAACTAGAATATTTTTAAATGTTTCAATTGCAGGCCATGAACTAATTCGCATATATTATTTTGGAATTTTCCAATGATTCGTTTAGGAGATATAGGCTCTTAAAACCAATAATTTTCCGGAAGGAATCCCCTTAACCTAGTTATAAAATAAACTGTAACCAACCTGCTGATCTGACTTCTGCTATCAAAGTTTCGCACCGCGAAATGGCCGTTAACTTGGCCTAACTATTACTACCTTCCTTAAGTACTCGGGAACGGCTGGCAATGTCTCTGAAGTACTTAAGACGGTCATTCATTTCAGACACGCCTACCTTTAGTTGGCTTTGTTTTCTTAAACTTACAAGCTGCAAAACTTAAAAAATAACGTTTTCTTGAATGACAGATTACATACAAACATATATATAATCACGTTTGTATCTCTGATGGGGTAGGCAGAACGTAAACGACCTAAACAAAGATCGTTCCGCCACGTCTGACAAAGTTTTGAGGGTTACTTAAGATCGATATGTAGGTATATTGCTATAGTGACGGGCTGTCAGCTAATCGCCTATATTGCAATATACAGAAACTCTCCCAATATACAGGGCTTTAGCTGGTTTTTACAGCATGCCCGGGAGAACATGCAGCTGGCGCATTCTATGTTTTTCTTTCGCTCCGAGTCCAGCATGGAAGTATGACGGATTGCTTATTTTATTTATTGGGGAGTTATAGCTTTCAATTCTTAACCTCAAATTCTTATTGCTGTCCATCTTCAAGCAGGTAGCGTTGCCAATCCAATTGCCGACATTGGTGAGTATAGCGAAGGCCCTCAAATGGGGAAGGGAGAACCATTTCCGGTAGTCCAGTCGAGTCCAGCCAGACAATAGTCCATTTCAACTCCTTGCCAGCGTATATTCAAAGAAATATACGGGGTGCAAACTGATAGGGGTTGCTCAGTCAACGAAAGTAAACAACTTTTACCAGACTATTTTTTTCAGGAAGGTTAAATATGCTGGTTTTCCATACAAATTATCCGATCGAGGTATTTAAAGGTATTTTTTTATCGCCTGAAAAAAGAAACCCGGTGAAAGTTATTCAGATTCGTTGACTGATCAACCCCTATCAGTTTGCGGGATATACAAATTGTCTCATCACATCAAGGTGGTAATTTTGTATGAGAAGGGCCAATTTTATTTCACTTTCTGAAAAAAAATCCTGCTGATTGTTGTTCATTTTCGTTGACTAATCAACCCCTATTAGTTAGCGGGACGCTGTCCCTTACACCTAGTAAAGTATTTGCCTACATACTGTTTAATGGCATTTGTATTGAAAAGGAACGACCGAGGAAGACATATCTATACCATACAGGTGGTAACAGTGACAGCGTCCGGACGCTTCATCGAAAGTGAATTTTTCGTTTTTGTTTTTTTTTACCTCTTAAAAATAAAATATTCTGTTAGTTGCTTAGTTTCGTTGACTGAGCAACCGCTATCAGTTTGCGGGACGCTGTCCTCTACACCCCGCATAATATTAGCTATCGAGGCGAACATCATCTTTTGCGTTACCAGCAGGTGTCTCAGCAGCTAAATAATACAAGTCCTGAGTCATACCAAAGTTCAATTAGAAGCAGTAAACTCCCGCTAGTTCGTGGCAATAAGGGCGCAAGTGCTCAACTTCATTAATATTCCACCGCCGTGTGACGTCACCAGCAATCAGATTTGCCGGTCGAGAGCTCTCGGATATTAACGGGCAACCTTTGATCCAGTGCCGACAAGAAATTCCAAATTTGAATAAAATATCTCTTCGTGCACCGATTGATATCTCAAAAACCGCTTTGCCTATTCAGGACCTTGCGAGAAAGTCCTTTGGGTCAGTTCACACCGAACAGCGACGCGGCGCGACATGTCACATGTGCCACACTTATCAGGAGCGCGATACAGCATATAACTTTGTTTACATGTGGGGTAGGCAGACCCAAACATAGGTCGTTCCGCCAAGTCTGACAAGTCTTGAGGGTTGTTTAAGATTGATCTGTTTATAACTGTAGTGATAGGTTTGCTCATCGCCTAAATTACAATATACCTACTAAAACCCTCTAATCCCTTCCCCGAGAGGAGATGCAGCTAGCACATTTTATGTTTTTCTATCACGCCCAGTCCAGCATGGAAGTACTTTATTTAGGTACTTTAATATAAAAAAATACATTTTCATAGACAAAACTCTTAAATTTCTCACTGCGCTGTGCGGTCACAAAGTAGCTACTACCTAGTACCTAAAAAGCTCGGTTCCGTCTGTCACTTCGGGGTACAACGAGTAACATCACATCCTTTAGTGTCTTTGCGCCGCGTTACCTCACGCCGCTCCCTGATGTGAACTGACCCTTAACAATTTCTTATGAAACTGCCGAATGCTGGAAAATCCCGAAATACGAGTAAAAGGTCCTCAACATAAGCGGTACTTCGAAATTCGAAAATTGTATGTTTTATTTTATTATGCAAATTAAGACAAACGTTTCAAAAATTTCATCGTTGCGAGGATGTTACATGTGTAAATCTGTCTCGTTTAGGTTTCAAATATCATGCAATCTTCTCTTCTCTTTGTGGATTTTTATTTTACTTATTTTTTTTTATAGAATTACATCAATATAGTACAATGCGAATTAAGAAGGTATTAGCACTATAACCCGTCCACCATAAGATGATTTGATTACTGAAAGCTCATATAATATGTCATTTTCTGCTTACCACTTGTATGAGCTGTCAGTATTGGTTTTATCGTGGACATAGTATCGAGAAACGCAAAATGCCTATTGTTGAAAGCACTGATTTGAGAACTCACTACCGCTCCTTCTTCTGTGGTCGGAAGTTACTACCTATTTAGCTCCTTGTTTAACACACAGACAACTGTTTCTGACCAAACAATCTCTTTACCCTAATTCTAGCTTTTCGGTAACAAGACATTGTTGACGGTAATCGATAACTTAAGCTTCTTCAAACCCCTTATAAATTCGAGGAAAATCCTACCTTTTCATTTACCAGCTCTTCTCCTTACTACGGCGAAAATATCCTGCAAGATTAATATCGTCTCAGTATAAAAACTTCCAGTTTAACGAGATATTTTGCTATTAAATTCTTGAAACTTTTTTATCAAGCTCTCATTATACTTCTATTTTGATGGGATTTATTAAATACTGGTTAAAGAGGGTAAAAGTAATTAAACTAATTAAAAATAAGAGGCTACATAATACACAAGTACTATCTCATAATTGCAGCTATGTCTACAAGCCGTACTTGTAGTTACATACATATCGCTTTTATCCCCAATGGATATCTATTTAAAGGTAGTTCCGCCGCGTCTGACAAAGTTTTGAGGGTTATTTAAGATAAATTTGTATGTATATTGCTGTCGTGACAGATTGTTAGCTCATCGACTAAATTGCAATATACCAAAACCCTTAGCTGATTTTTACAGCATGCCCTGCAGGGAATGCAGCTGGCACATTCTATGTTTTTCTCTCGCTCCCAGTCCAGCATGAATGAATACTAGTCCTTGTGTTAACTTCTTCTTCTTTTGTCGACTGGGAATCGAGTCTATGGACCCGATGAACCCTGGTGTCAGAGTTTTTAAACCGCCTAGTAGCACAACTATCAGGCCTCTGACATGGTTTTGTGTAACGACCACTATCAAAGACAGCGACCGGGACCGACGGCTTAACGTGCCCTCCGAAGCACGAAATCTTTTTATTTTCGGACAATCAGGTGATTCAGCCTGCAATGTCCTACCCAAACTTAGGAAAAAATCACAAAGTGATAAATTCTCAAATATCAACTTTGTGTTTTACCCCCTGGGAATCGAACCCAGGACCTCCGGATCGGGAGCCTATGCCACTAGCCACTAGACCACGGAGGCAGTTAACTACAGGTAAACTAAGGTGAAATCACGCACGCTAAGGAAAAGTGTTGTGACCTTTACACGGAAAACTAGGCTAAGCTAACAGTCATGAGATTAAAATATTTTACTTGAAACCTACATACATACATACATATAATCACGCCTTTATCCCCAATGGGGTAGGCAGAGCGTAAACGACCCAAACAAAGGTCATTCCGCCACGTCTGACAAAGTTTTGAGGATTATTTAAGATAGATTTGTAAGTATATTGCTGTAGTGACAGGTTGTCAGCCCATCGCCCAAATTACAATATACTGAAACTCTCGGATCCCTTAGCTGGTTTTTACAGCATGCCCGGGAGGAAATGCAGCTGGCACATTCTATGTTTTTGTCTCGCTCCCAGTCCAGCATGGAAGATACTTGAAACCTACCCCTGTTATATGTAAATTCATTAAGCTGCAATCGAAACAAAGTTATTTAATTCTGCTATGATGCTGTTATTGCAAGGCAAGTTTTGGGGATGGAACATGTTTTTTTTTTCAATTCTAGACGTTTATGCGATGTTGAATCCGAATCTGAGGTTTAGCAACCAAATTTCGTGACAGAACATTCATAAATAAAATGATTATTTTTTATATGGAAAAAGAATTATCCTGAAACCTACCGTGGTACATTTTACGGGTTTCTTGCCGCGATTTAAATTATTTGATGAACAGTTTACCCGTGATCATGACACGGGTGAACAGTTTACCCGTGATCAGGGCGTTTGAAACAGCGCCGAAATATCGGGAACTCATCAAATAATTTAAATCGCGGCAAGAAACCCGTAAAATGTCTTATAGTTATAGTGAAAACAACCGCAAAAGTTTAAAATTAAGACATACCGTGGTATCCAATAAAAGGGCGTTATGAGCTAATTCTAAAATTATATCACATCATTACTTATCAGTAACAAATGAAAATACCTATACCTTTGTTTATAATAAATACATTAATAAATTAAAAAAAAAACAATACATTATCACGTTTGGGCTGCTCCAGATACGATACCATGAAAAAAGTGAAATATACTTCAAATGATACGTAATATCCTCATATGCATCGCCAAAGAACCAATTAAGAAATAATGTTATTTAGTGTAACTGCCTCCGTGGTCTAGTGGCTAGTGCCATGGACTCCTGATCCGGAGGTCCTGGGTTCGATTCCCAGGGGGGAAATACAAAGTTGATATTTGAGAATTTATCACTTTGTGATTTTTTCCCCAGTTTGGTTAGGACATTGCAGGCTGAATCACCTGATTGTCCGAAAAAGAAAAAGATTTCGTGCTTCGGAGGGCACGTTAAGCCGTCGGTCCCGGTCGCTGTCTTTGATAGTGGTCGTTACTCAAAACCATGTCAGAGGCCTGATATTTGTGCTACTAGGCGGTTTCAAAACTCTGACACCAGGATTCATCGGGTCGATAGACTCGATACCCACTCGACAGAAGAAGAAGAAGATTTAGTATAATATTTTTAATATTCATTATATTTGTATTCAATAGTGGAAAAAAAGATGTGTTAATATGTTCCCAATCACTGTCTTGGGAATGCATATGAGGATATTACGTATCATGTGAAATATATTTCGCAAAAAAGTATTAAACTGTATTGTTGCAGCCCAAACTTGATATGTATTGAAAGTTTTTTATTTTTATTTTAAATTTGTGACTAATACGTTATGATATGGTATATTTTTAGAATCAGCTCAAAACACCTTTTATTGTATAATGGTAACAGGATAGGTTTGAGAACATATTTTTTATCTATCATTGTTTTTTTCTTGTCTTGTTTTTAACTTCCATGCTGGCCTGGGAGCGAGAGAAAAACATAGAATGTGCCAGCTGCATTTCCTCCCGGGTATGCTGTAAAAACCAGCTAAGGGATTCGAGGGATTCAGTGTATTGCAATTTAGGCGATGGGCTGACAACCTGTCACTACAGCAATATACCTACGAATATATCTTAAATAACCCTCAAAACTTTGTCAAACGTGGCGGAACGACCTTTGTTTTGGTCGTTTACGCTCTGCCTACCCCATTAGGGATAAAGGCGTGATTATATGTATGTATGTATGTCTTGTTTTTAATGCTCTGTCGCGAAATTTTGTTAGCCAAGCTCAAAGTCAGGGTAAGCTTAAAACCAGCTGAGCTGTGCTTATGCCTTTGCATTTCTATAATTAATTGTGACTGTATGTAATGAAAGTTTAATTATTGGTAATGAAATAAATGCTTTGTATTTGATTCACCTTCCCAAAAACGACCAGAATAGGGAATACTCATGATTTTTTTTTAACTATTAGTAAGAATTATTGTCACCATAGATGAACGGATGTGAAGGAATTTTCGCAAAATATTCATTAGTTTACGAGTTATAATGCTTTAAAGTGGTTAGTTAAAAAGAGAGGTCCGAACTGTCATGTGACGTCATAAGACAGGAGCGCCATACTAATTCCATATAAATTGTCGTTTCGAAGAGAGAGACAGATAGTCTATCATTATAATGGTATATCTCGGTGATTTTTTGATCAATTTTATTTCTGTTTTCACTGTTCTTTTCATAATTTAAGATGTTTTTAGACAATAGGTTCAGGAACTGAAAATATGTTATATGCACGTTCTCTATTGAAGAAAATTGTACAATCCCAAAACTTCCCATAGTTTAAAGGGCCTGAACACAAACAAACAAAAGACATACGCAATACTTTACTCACTTTTGCATTTGATAATAATTATAAAAGCCGCGTTAATTCAGCAGTCGGCTGTAAAACGTTTCTCGTCCTGTAAATGACATCCCAAGAGGAGAAATAATGATGTCAGCTCGTGACCTTCAGATCAACGCATTTACAGTCTAGACATGGTGACGAGAGGCGCGATTAGCGGATTAGAGTGGCCTACGCCGCCGCCGCTGCTGAACCCATTCATCTTTTTGATTAGGCCGCCAACCCTGGCGCTGGTTGCCGCTCCGCACGGCATAGTGATTATGTTACAGCGGCGTTGCAAGAAAGGGTCTCACAAATAAATTAAGGGGCTGCTCATTTAACATAACTGAACCACTCTTACCAAAAAAATCTTCCAGTAAAGTAAACTTTACACCAGCGGGCGCACTGTATACCGATACATTTCTATAAAAATAAATCACCGCCTCCCGCGCCGCCACTCACAGAGCGCGAAAATTCGCTGTAGCGAATTATTAGTAACCAGCTACGAGCACAAAACGAACGGCTCACCGCCCCGCCAATCGCACCGCCTGTATCATGGTCATGGCCATTAGAGAGCGACGGCTCCAAGTCTCGAATCTCAGCGAGTCCTGAGGGATCTCAGTCAAACGAGAAAAGACGTGGGGAATAATTCGTAATCCGAAAGACGTGACCCAAATACCTAGTTAAATATCGTCGATTTGATAGCACGAGAACGATTTGATTATAGCTTCTTTCGAGTGTTACATAACATATTTTTGAGGATTTAATCGATTATGCCTTCTTTCGGGATTTCATGATATCATTAGAGCTTTCGTGGAATCCCTGGTTTCGTCATTTCCCTGCGACATATACAATACAATACAAAATTCTTTATTGCACAAAGAAACACATGCAACAGAAATAAAAAGGAACAAACGTGACAGTACAATATAGGCGGCCCTATTGCTAAAGCAGCAATTTCTACCAGGCAACCTTTGGGTATAGAAATTGTACAAGCAGAAAGCGGGATAGTGCATATTCCTACATATAATACTTAGACAATATTTACACACTATTAAATAAATATTTCAATAAAATATACTGATAGATATCTTATGATAAACTAATACATAATATATGCTACATGTACACCTCTAAAATTGTATTATTTTGTCAGATCGGTAGAGTTTAAATAAATTATTTAATTGCAATATTTGTTTTTATAAAACTTATAGTAAAATTAGCAAGAAAGTATACATAATAAAATATAAAAATAGTCTTTTCAGACCATTGTAACTAAAAAATATAACAGTCAAACAATTGTGTTATTTGTTGCAGCAAGCGTAACCGTATTGGGATCTTTTCGACTAGACGGCACGGCGACGGCACGGCAATGGTGCCGTGACGATGCCGTGGCTCTTTTTTTCTACTAGACGGCACGGCAACGACGCTGCAACGTCCCGATAACGTCCACCTAGTTTCAATTTGAGCGCACACACACACGCGCATGCTTCGTACGAATACAAAACACAAATGCAATTTGGCAGGCCGATAACAGTACGGATCAATGCCATGCCATTGCCGTGCCGGCAAGTGGAAAAGCGTTCCATATAAATTCATTGATTTTCATAAATTTTCTCTTCCACGGAACCGTTGGCGGTACCGAGCCGTCGCCGTTGCCGTCGCCGTTGCCGTCGCCGTGCCGTCTAGTCGAAAAACGCCCATTCGTAGGTCGTAACGCGATTTTACGAGATGCAGTCGGGCAGAATTTTAAGAAGCAGTTTGACAATAAATACTTGTAAAGAAACAAATACAAATTGTAAAATGGAGTTCTAGCTAATATTTTTAAAAGCAGAAAATGTACCAATCATATTTACTTTATACTTGAGTGAATTTAATACGCTCTACAGAGACCATTAAATAAGTAGACTTTAAAAAAGCTGCTCTATAAATACGCACTTACAATTTCAGAAACTAAGCTGAGAACAATTTGACGTCTTTACGATATGTATCAACCTATTATAGTGGCGGCGATATGGCCTAAGTGGCGACCCCATCAGTAAAAAAAATAACTCACTAAAAACGCAGTGAATCGAAAAGCTGGTCCAACAGCCTCAAGTAATAATAATTAAAGTACTTTAGAAGCTTATAAATTTGCGATTCATACTTCGTTGTAGTAACAGGAACAAAAATTTCCGTTGGTACCTGTTACTACAACAAACTAAGAATCGCTAATTAATAAAGTTCTAAATTTTCTTTATAACTGTTACTTGAGTCTTTTGGACCGGATTTTCGAATCATTGTGTTTTAGACAGTTATGATTTTATTGCTGATGGGGGCGCCACTTAGGCCCTATCATCCCCTCTTCAAACATTTGGAACATTTGAGTCAAAGAATGTTCAAAAAAGTCAAACTTCAATTATTTAAAAAGGGCCCGGAATACATACAAGCATGTATAAGCCTGGTCTAATTCGTCGCCGCCCTGGAATGTTTAAATAACCCTTACCCCAGATTAAAGGGTTTGGTTTGCGCATAATCCGTTCTTATTCCTCCCTAAATGGATATTGAAAAAAAATTTATGGGACCGTTTTATCGGAAACTCTTTTCCGAAGTGCTCTATTTTGCCGCTCGGAATGACGTCGATTTAAGGTGAATGAACGAGCGGAATCCCTCGACATGGAATAGGCGGCGCTGAGGAGCTGATGAGTTTATTCACTACCATTTTAGTCTGCACACCTTTGCAGCGAGACATTCACGTCAAGTGTAAGTGTTCACTCCATTTACTTTGGAGCAATCCTTCCCACCTAAGTACCTTACAACGATTTGAAGCAAAATTTCTGTTGACTCTACATTTTGTTTCGCAGCCGAACAGGGTGAAATAATTTGGGTAACATGGCAAGATATTCTATTGTTTTTAAAAGTTGTGGCGAGTAAGGGTCGTCGTTATAAAGCCATCTCAAGGTTGAGAGCAATTTTAAGTGTGGATTTGACAGCTCGCTCTGTACTGAAATGACATTTCTAATACAAACTCAAACCTTCTGTTGTTCTCAAAAGCGGATTATAAATACGGGCCTTAGACAAAGATACATGGTGTAATGAATAGGCTTTCTACTACAAGGTTTATTAACGATTCAATAGTAAATTATTTCATCAAATAAATCATCAAAAATATAAAATAAATATATATATGTATATATATTGCTGTAGTGAGAGGTTGTCAGCCCATCGCCTAAATTGCAATATACTGAAATCCTCGGATCCCTTAGCTGGTTTAGGTAATATATATATATACCTTAAACAGAACAAATCTATCTTAAAAAGCCATCAAAACCTTGTCAGACGTGGCGGAACGACCTTTGTTTAGGTAGTTTACGCTCTGCCTACCCCATTAGGGACAAAGGCGTGATTATATGTATGTATGTAATAAATAAATTGACTAAATTGCATAACGAGTCAAATTTGCATGCTTGCTTGCAGGTTGAATACATGGAACTTTGTAATATTTTAAGATCTGACAGACTGTATTCTGGAAAATAAATATATTCTGTTCTGTTCTGTTCTATTCACAAAATTTTCAAACATAATTAACAAGGTTGTGAACATTGAGTGTTGACGGGTTAGAGAGGTATCCCCATATCTTCCTCCGCATAAGCAAAATACGAATGAAGTAAGCATACGATTGCTCAGTCAACGAAACTGAACAACTTGCACCAGGAATTTTTTTCAGGAGATGAAAAAGAAATTGAACTTCTCATAAAAAATGCCCACCTTTATCAGACAATTTGTACGAAAATTCATATATTTTTACTACCTGGAAAAAAAACCTGCTGTTAGTTGTTCAGTTCCTTTGACCGAGCAACCCCTATCTGTTTCCGGACTCTGTCCCTTACACCCCGTTTATAACAAGTGAATAGCCATTGGCCATTGTATGGGAAATTCCCATGAAAGATCTTTCAAGCACTGTATTCACTTTCCCACTTGCCAATCGTGCTAATATTATGACTGTTATATCTAATCTTTCTTCCATGCTGGACTGGGAGAGATAGAAAAACATAGAATGTTCCAGCTGCCCTTCCTCCCGGGCATGGTGTTGAAGTCAGCAAAAGGGACTCGAGGGTTACAGTGTATTGTAATTAAGGCGATGGGCTGACAACCTGTCACTAAAGCAATACATATACAATCTAAAATTGCCCTCAATTTTTTTGTCAGACGTGGCGAAAGCGCCTTTTAAGAGGCGTTAAACGCTCTGCCTACCCCGTAAGGGATAAAGGCGTGATTTATGTATGTATGTATCTCTAATCTTGGAGGTCCATGTCCGGCAGTGGACTTTAGGGCTTGCATTTATAAAACGATCTCAAGATCTAGAACAATATTAAGTATGGATTTGACAGGCCACTTTGTACTGAAATGACATTTCTGACACGAACTCAAACTAGCTGTTAGTCTCAAGTACTGTTTATCGATACGGGCCTATTTGTGATAGTAGTAAATTGTTTTTCAGTAAGGTAGGTATATATATTTAATTATTATATTTGGAATATATACATTGCATATTTATCTTCTATGCTGGCCTGGGAGCGAGGGAAACATATAGAATGTGGCATCTGCATTTCCTCCCGGGCATGCTGTAAAAACCAGCTAAGGGATCTGAGAGTTGTGAGTCGCCTGTTGTGTCCTAGTTTTAAGTTCAACTGTATGTGTAAATTTTTAATACAATAAAGAATATATATAGAGTTTAAGTGTATTGCAAGTAAGACGAAGGGCTGACAACCTGGCACTACAGCAATATACCTACAAATCTATATTAAAAAGCCCTAAAAACTTTGTCAGACGTGGCGGAACAACCATTGTTTAGGTCGTTTACGCTCTGCCTAGCCCATTAGGAGTAAAGGCGTAATTATATTTATGTGTGTATGAATATTTATCAATATTATATGCATCATACATCTACATTATAATCATATTCATACTTAGATATATTAATGGCTATAGATTCGTTTGTGTTATTTTATATTTCTTAGCCATATTATTTTTGCACCTGCCTTCTCATTTCCACATGCCCTAAGGTAGACTGGTAGATAATGCCTTTGGCGTTAAGTCCGCTCATGTACGATTTTTTTGTGCATAAAATTAAATAAACATACATCAAAAAACACGCCTTTATCCCTAATGGGGTAGACAGAGCGAAAACGATCTAAACAAAAGTCGTTCAGCCACGACTGAAAAGGTTTTGGGGGATAGATTTATAGGTATATTGCTGTAACAGGTAGTCAGCTCATCGCCTAAATTACAATATACTGCCTCGGATCCCTTAGCTGGTTTTTACAGCACGCCCGGGAGGAAATGCAGCTGGCACATTCTATGTTTTTCTCTCGCTCCTAGGCCAGCACGAAGTGTAACAAATACAATAAAATAATAGCGATATTGTAGCGCACATTGTGTCTAAATCCCCAAAACTAACGCATTTAGTTGGCAACTGATTTTGTAAATGCTTGACCAAATACCCAATACCCAACTCGGTGCGAAAATACTTGTTCGCTTTCGAATTGAACCTCGGTAAGCACTTTGGTTGACTATTGAAATAGTGGTTTACTAAAATTTGTGGAATAATTCACTAAATGATTTGCGATTTAACGATGTGGCGTTAAGTATCGGAAATAGAGGAAATAATCAATTTGATCAATCAAAAGTTTGGTTTGGCTTATTTGGAATATAGGGCTTCCTCTTATATCGTGCGGGCATCGTGTCAATCGACCAGATAGTTAGGCTTATTCGGAATTTAGGTGTTTTACTAAATATTACAACGGATTTTAATGCGGTTTCTTTAAATGAATAGAGTGATTCAAGAGGAAGGTTTATAAGTATAATATATGAATAATATAGCAGGGAAACACTGATTATTTCCGTGCGAAGCCGGGGTGGTTCGCTAGTTACTAAATATTTCTAATTGACCCAATAATCCCCGATGTCAGGGGTTACTTCCATGCTGGTCTGGGAGCGAAAGAAAAACATAGAATGTGCCAGCTGCATTTCCTCCCGGGCATGCTGTAAGATCCAGCTAAGGGATCCGAGGGTTTCAGTATATTGTAATTTAGGCGATGGGCTGACAACCTAACCTGTAACTACAGCATTATACCTAGAATTCTATCTTAAATAACCCTCAAAACTTTGTCAGACGTGGCGGAACGACCTTTGTTTAGGTCGTTTACGCTCTGCCTACCCCATTAGGGATAAAGGCGTGATTATATGTATGTATGTATGTATGTCAGGGGTTTCAAACCGCACAATTGTCTCAGACGTTCTTCGGTCGTAACTTTTACGGAATTTTCTCAGACAAACAAGTTCCAGACTGCATTCTCCTAACGTAACTTGAAACAATATCAAAGTTTAAGATTAACTATGCATTTTCTCCAATACGCTCGAATTTGTAACGAAATATGGAAGTTGAATGTCATTCGTTTTCCTTAAGCAGATTAAGTTAAGATATTTTAATTTTGTTCTTCTATTCTGGACTGTGAGCGAGAGACAAACATAGAATGTGCCAGCTGCATTTCCTCCCGGGCATGCTGTAAAAACCAGCTAAGTAATCCGAGGGTTTCTGTGTATTGCAATTTAGGCGATAGGCTGACAACCTGTCACTACAGCAATATACCTACCAATCTATCTTAAATAACCCTAAACACCATGTCCGACGTGGCGGAACGACTTTCGTTAGGTAGTTTGCGCTCTGCCTACCCCATTAGGGATAAAAGCGTGATTATATTCATGCATGTATGTATTATAATTTTATTATTTTTACGTTATATTTGTCTCAGAGTGTGCGGTAAATCGGTAATTAGGTTTTCGTTTGCTTACTTCCGCTGTGCTGTCCTTGTATGCAATATAGTCACATAAAATATTCGTATGTATGGAAAAACACCACATCGCTGCCATGGCAAACGAACAGTACACGACCTTAAATATCGCACATCAGTGAAGTTCAGCGTTGTAGAGTCTTATAATATTATATGTATGTGCAATATTAATAGCCCCTACTGTACGTCACATCACATACGGCTCTGCAAACACTGCTTCCTGAACCGAACAGCATTCCTCGACATTTTCCTTCCTCATGTTTGATGAAGGAAGACAAAAGGTACAGAAAATATAAATACGTATATTCGGGGCACAAATTCTAATGTTTATATTGTATGATTTTGTAATACTTACTTACTTTTTCTATTACATTTTTAAAGCTGCAAAAGGTGATTTCTATTAAACTGAAAAAAACATAGGAATAAATATAAAAGTATGAAGTCTTCGTATTTTTAGCGGATATTTTGATGTCGTCTGTCCGTAGACATATTTGTAGCTTAATGCTACGAAGCTACGAAAAGTTCTACGCGTAGAACTAACAAGCTTCTAATAGTTCTACGCGTGCAAATGATTATGATGGAATGTGACGTTTGGGAATATCCCTCATCAGTCAGATGCTCCCGAGCCTCAATGTGACGTCACAACGCTCGTAAACTCATTAAAAGTTGTAACAAAGTGAAACACCGGGCTTTTCTAAGGAACGAAGTTTTTTACCTCACAATTTGATTGTTATTTTTTATTGTAATCTTGAACTGTTATTTTATGTTATTTAGAATACAATTTTCATTGTTAACGAATAAATAAATTGAATTGAATTTACACAGAGACGGCAGATTGGTGACAGCTGATTAAGAAATAATGTAAATGAAGGCAATTAAAAAAATCCATGTTCCTAAGGTAGGTAGGTAAGGTAGGTAAGGTTAGGTAGTATGTAAGTTTGGCTTAAAAGCTATTACGGTTTTTCTTTCATAGTGTAGACGCGTACGTGGGACACTCAGAAAGTTTTGCGACACTAAAAAAAATTGTTCTACAGGTACATATATTTTTATTAAATCTTTTCAAAAAACTCTCCACCAGCCTCTATACAAAGATTCATGCGTCTGAACCAGTTTTCAAAACACTTTTTCCAGTCCGCCGTAGACACCTCGTTTACAGCCTGCTCGAACGCAGCCAGCGCATCTTCCGGCGACGAAAATTGCATCCCCTTGAGCTGATTTTTTATTTTTGGAAATAAAAAGAAGTCACACGGTGCTAGATCAGGGCTGTAAGGAGGGTGACCCAGGAGTTTGACTGGTGTGCTGTCCAGGAAGTCCCTCGTTTTGAGCGCGGTGTGTGCAGGCGCATTGTCGTGGTGGAGCAGTAGTCCGCGGAGCCCTGTGTTTGGTCGCTTGTTGCTCACAACAGAAAAAACTTCTTGTAAACATTTGGTAGTATACCATTCGGCGTTAATGCTTCTTTGATCTCGTAAGGGAATTGAGGCCAAGTGGCCAGTCAAATTAAAAAAAGCTGGTGATCAAAATCTTCCCCCCGCTTCGAGATCGCTTCACTTTGGTAGGCGTTGGTTCATTTTGAAACACCCAAACTGTCGACTGGCGCTTGGTTTCTGGATCGTATTGATAAATCCAGGACTCATCACCTGTTACGATGTCGTAAACACGCCGAGACGAGCCTGCTTCAAATTTGTTCAGCATATCACGGCACCATTCCACCCGGGCCTGCTTCTGAGCGTCGGTGAGGTAGTGCGGCACCCAGCGCGATACTATCCTCCTCACGCGAAGATGCCCATGTAAAATCTCGTGAACGCTTCCCGATCCAATCTTAAATATGTGCTGAATCTCCTGATATGTAATTCGCCTATTATCTTGGATTAAATTTTTCACTGCTAGCACGTTTTCTTCCGTAATAGCCGTCAAAGGGCGACCGCTTCTTTCTTCATCCCCCAAGGTTGGTCGACCGCGCCTAAATTCGTTATACCAACGATACACGGTTGCCTTGGAGGGGCTTTCATCCATAAATGCCATTTGAAGTCTATCGAACGATTCATCTGGTTTCAGGCGACACTTGAAATAGTAAAAAATCATAGCTCTAAAATGTTCCCGGCGCAGATCCATTTTTCAGTAAGACACGATACTTTGAATTGGCTTGCAAAAAATGTGGAGGGAAATTTTGAAAATGGAACACACATATTTTTACTTACAAGTAATCATATTTTCAAAAAAGATTCTAACCGGCCAGTCTGCCATATATAAAAACTATTTATCGCAATACTTTCTGAGTGGCCTGGTATAATACTTCTATTCTTCTTCTGTCGAGTGGGTATCGAGTCTATCGACCCGAAGAACCCTGGTGTCAGAGTTTTTAAACCGCCTAGTAGCACAACTATCAGGCCTCTGACATGGTTTGAGTAACGACCACTACCAAAGACAGCGACCGGGACCAACGGCTTAACGTGCCCTCCGAAGCACGAAATCTTTTTCTTTTCGGACAATCAGGTGATTCAGCCTGCAATGCCCTAACCAAACTGGGGAAAAATTCACAAAGTGATAAATTCTCAAATATCGACTTAGTGTTTCTCCCCTGGGAATCGAACCCAGGACCTCCGGATCAGGAGTCCATGGCACTAGCCACTAGACCACGGAGGCAGTTACTACTTCTATGACTACTATGCATACAAATATTATTGTAGAGTATGACGTTAGGGAATACCTTCCGTCAGCTGTGACGTCACAAGGCTCGTAAATTTAAAGTTGCAGACACGGAAATACCGGCTTTATCCAAACAAACGTCAGTTCGGGACCCATAAGATCTAAAACGCAATGCCTTTTACTAAGCTGCTCATGTTTGCATTGATATAATCACGCCTTTATCCGTTATGGGGTAGGCAGACCGTAAATGACGTAAACAAAGGTTGTTCCGCAGCTGACAAAGTTTTGAGGGTTATTAAGATAGATTTGTAGGTATATTCCTCTCATGTTATTATTTCTTCCATGCTGGATTGGGAGCGAAAGAAAAACATAGAATGTGCTAGCTGCATTTCCTCTCGGGCATGCTGTAAAAACCAGTTAAGGGATCGGAAGGTTTCAGTAAATTGCAATTTAGGCGATGGGCTGACCACCTGTTACTATAGCAATATACCTACAAATCTATCTTAAATAACCCTCAAAACTTTGTCAGACGTGGCGGAACGATCTTTGTTAAGGTCATTTACGCTCTGCCTACCCCATTATGGATAAAGGCGTGATTATATGTATGTATGTTGGTATATTCCTTACCCTATGGAGATCAAAGCGTGCTTATGGCTAGGGAATGTATTATGTATGAAATTATCATCGGTTTGAAAGGAGAGATTTCACCATTATGTACATGGTACATACATACATACATAAAATCACGCCTTTATCCCTTACGGGGTAGGCAGAGCGTAAAATGCCTCCTAAAAGGCGCTTTCGCCACGTCTGACATAAATTGAGGGCAATTTTAGATTGTAATGTGTATTGCTGTAGTGATAGGTTGTCTGCCTATCGCCTAAATTACAATACACTGTAACCCTCGAATCCCTTTTGCTGACTTCTACAGCATGCCCGGGAAGAAGGGCAACTGGAACATTCTATGTTTTTCTATCTCTCCCAGTCCAGTATGGCTACGAATCTACGAATATCTACGCGTTTAAAGTAATAAGATGGAATATGACGTTTGAGAATGCCTCCTATCAGCTGTAACGTCACAAGTCTCGTAAACTCATTAAAAGTTGCCTCCACACACTGAAACACCGGCCTCATCCACACAGACGGCAGTTCGGGACCCTTAAAGTCTAAACCGAAACGCCTTTTTATGAAGCTTCTCATGTTCTGCGTACTCTATGGAGATAGAAGCATGGCTATAAGTAATGTATCATTTATAGAATTATCATCGGTTCGAAAAGCGATATTTCACAATGTACACAAAAAAAACAATAAGTATACACAATGTAAACACTGTATACTTACATACATACATACATATAATCACGCCTTTATCCCTATTGGGGTAGGCAGAGCGTAAACGACCTAAATAAAGCTCGTTTCGCCACGTCTGACAAAGTTTTGAGGGTTATTTAAGATAGATTTGTAGGTAAATTGCTGTAGTGACAGGTTGTCAGCCTATCGCCTAAATTACAATATACTGAAACCCTCGGATCCCTTAGACTTCCGTGCTGGCCTGGGAGCGAGAGAAAAACATTGAATGTGCCAGCTGCATTTCCTCCCGGGCATGCTGTAAAAACCAATGTATACTTACACCTAGAAATTTATTCTTTTAAGTCACATACTATGAATCTACGAATATCTACGCGTTTAAAGTAATAAGATGGAATATGACGTTTGGGAATACCTCCCATCAGCTGTGACGTCACAAGGCTCGTAAACTCATTAAAAGTTGCCTCCACACACTGAAACACCGGCTTTATCCACACAGACGGCAGTTTTAATCGGGACCGCTTTACGGACCGTTAAACTCCGTACCGTTATTGTCGAGCTGGGATCGTTAAATTTAATTCTAGACGCAGCGGCTATTCCTTTCCCAGCTAAATGACATACTGATTTGCACATTTATGCCATCATAAACAAATTGTATGCAAATAATGTGCGTGGAAGGGTTTACTGTTTTACTTTTACATACATACATAGATACTCTCACGCCTGTATACCTAATGGGGTAGGCAGAGCGTAAACATACCAAATAAAGGTCGTTCCGCCACGTCTGACAAGTTTTGAGGGTTGTTTAAGATAGATCTGTATATTGCTATAGTGATAGGTTGCCAGCCCATCGCCTAACTTACAATATCTTGAAACCGTCGAATCCCTTAGCTGGTTTTTACAGCTGCTGATTTTTAATACCAAGTGTAAGGGACAGCGTCCCGCAAACTGATAGGTTGCTCAGTCAACGACACTGAACAGCTATTAGCAGGATTTTGTTTAGGAAGTGAAAAAAAAAATACTTTTCCATACAAAGTATTCCGATCAGACAATTTGAATGGAAAAACTCGATTTGTTTTTTAATTTCCTGAAGAGAAATCCTGCTACATGTTCAGTGTCGTTGACCAAGCAACCCCTGTCAGTTAGCGAGGCGCTGTCCCTTACACCTGGTATGAAAGAAAAAGAAATCGCCTCGGGCAGGACACGAACCTGCGACTCTGGAATGCCGGTCTACGGCTCTACCACTGAGCTACCGAGGTGGTAGTGGGAGTGACGAATTTATCATAGTCTTGCTAATTGTACACGTCATAGCGATGTTAGCGACATCTAGCCGTGTAGTTTAAGAACTACATAGGGCGTGGCGGAACTACTTTGACCAATTAAAATTACGATTGGAATTCAAGTCATTAATGAGATCGCCTCACTTCTTTACAAATTTTTTTTCGTCTCTTTCACTACTTCCTAGGTAGCTCAGTGGAAGAGCGATGGACCGACTTTCCAAAGTCGCAGCGTCGAGTCCTGCCGTGGCCAATTTTCTTATTTTTTCATGAAATTAAATAGCATTAAGAGTTTTTAAAAAAAAAATAGAAAAAATCTTAACTATAGTTTGAAAAACCAGTAGTCGGAACTACATGTCGGCCGTTACAATCCAGCGAATGGAAAAGAGCCATTTGACGTGTTTTATAATGAAACAATTTCCGATGAAGTGGGATAATACTTATTCAACTTCTATAATGGGCCCAAAGCTTTTGAATTAATGAAAGTTAAGGATCTAGCCACGTGTATTTAGGAACAAAACACGTGCCTATATCCTCATCTTTCGTTAATCCTGAAATTGTTATGATATAACTAGCTTTTTCTGCATCGGATTATTATTTATTATCAGATAATGATACGACGCGACATGTTCTAGTATACATGTGATGTATCAAGAAAAACTCATTTTTTTAAATTAAGAATGAGCTCAGTGACATCCTTAAATAAGATACATACATATAATCACGCCCTTATCCCTAATGGGGTAGGCAGAGCGTAAACGACCTAGACAAAGGTCGTTCCTCTACGTCTGAAAAAGTTTTGAGGGTTATTCAAGATAGTTTTGTAGGTATATTTCTGTGATGACAGGTTGTCAGCCCATCGCCTTAATTACAATATACTGATATTCTCGGATTCCTTAGCTGGTTATAACAGCATGCCCGGGAGGAGATGAAGTTGGCACATTTTATGTTTTTCCCTAGCTCCCAGTCCAGCATGGAAGTAACTAGATTAGAATTACCTATAAAGTGATGAAAAAGGTGACTTCCACCTACGTGAAAGGGTACCTTATGGAGGGTTGATCTGGGTACTTTATACAGTGTTTTTAAATAACTTACGAGTTGCAGATTACAGGGATATGCATAATCCAAAACCTTCCATAAGATAAATGCGAGGTATCGTAAATACTAGGAGGAGCACACAATAAAAAATACACTAACACCTAAACTAGGCCGAGCCTGTGTCTTAGATGTTAGTTCCCTCCTTTGAGGGTAGATAAGAACTAGTATTACGTACGCACGCTAGCAACAATACAATAATGACTACTAAAACTCTAAACTTAAAAATCTTTAACATTATAATTTTAAACCAGTAGCAAACAATACAAATATTTTTCCTTTATATTAGTATGTATACTAACTTTAGGTACCTTTGCATGTAGAACGTCACAATCGATCACGTAATTATGGCCCGTATTTGTAAAGTGATCTCAAGATTCAGAGCAGTGTTATGATGACAGTTCATAATATACTGAAATGATATTTCTGATAGGAACTTAAACTCGCTCTCAGTCTCAAGTGCTGATTACAAATATGGACCTAAGACACCGCTTTTGAAAAATAAACAATTATTAATATTTATGTAGGTTCTAGGTAATATATAGAAGTTTATTGCGTGTAGTCTTGTCCCCGTATATATTGTTATCTCATATTCAGTTTTACAGATTGGCTGGAAGAGATCTCTTTATAAGCTCACCTTTGTGAACTAAATTTAAGTTTGTTTTATGTATTGTAAACTGTACACAATAAAGAATAAATACAATTCATATATATGTTTACTCTTTCTTGTGTCTAGTGTAAAGTGATAAAGATACTTTAAGTTAATTGAATGTGTTTCTGAGAATCGACACAATTCTCACAAAGCTAAAATCAATTTCGTGACCCGGTGACATTCGGTTAAAGAGCACAAGGCTCAGACTACTTGACCTCACAAACAGCAATACTAAGTATATATTAAAGGGGTTTGAGAGCTGCGACAGTGGCGCCATCAGTCAACTAATTGTGCCTGAAATACAAACGTTTTCATTAATATTTCACGTTTGGCGACAATTGCAACTAATTCTCCACTTTATTAACCATAATATAATAATTAAGAAAACCCATCACGAACTAACATTTTTCGATTTTCGTATTTCATATGTAAGTTTATGTGGCGCTTTTTCCGTGCTTCGGAAGGCGCGTTAAGCCACAGTCCCGGTTAATATCGTATAATTTCGTAGATATTAGTCGTTAAGCCATGTCAGAGACCAGTGCTAAACATTGGCGGCTTGAAAACTCTGACCTAATCTAGGATTGGGTCTTGTTTCCTTTCTGGGTTGCGGAGGTGAGATGGCAGTCGCTCTGTCCAGTACCCTCGATCAATACCCTATATTAGGTAGCCGACCCCGTGTGATACGGGATAAGGCTAGATAGATTAATATAATAATTCACAATGATCATAAAAGCTATGTAATGTAAATGTGCTATAGGTGGCCACTTTTAGCAATCTATACTTAAATCGTTCTGGCTATCGGTTCAACATTAATAAGTTTATTTAGGCTAAAAGCAGTTTTCAAACTTAACTTGAAAATGAGTACATTAGGTCGTTGAGAAAGTCAGTCTTCCATGCTGACCTGGGAGTGAGAGAAAAACATAGAATGTGTCAGCTGCCGGGCATGCTGTAAAAACCAGATAACGGATCCAATGGATTCAGTATATTGTAATTTAGGCGATTGGCTGACCATCTGTCACTACAGCAATATACATACAAATCTATCTTAAATAACCCTCAAAATTTTGTCAGACGTGGCGGAACGACCTTTATTTAGGTCATTTACGCTCTGCCTACCTAAAGGCGTGACTATATGTATGTATGTATGTTATCAATATAATATTTATTATTTTTCTGTTATCGAGTCTTCCATGCTGCTGGACAGCAAGCGAGAGAATATGTTTTTCTCAAATGTGCCAGCTGCATTTCATCCCGGGCATGCTGTTAAAATCAGCTAAAAAATCCGAGGGTTTCAGAATGTTACAATTTTGGCGATGGGCTGACAACCTGTCACTACAGCTACAAATATATCTTTAATATCCCTCAAAATTTTGTCAGACGTTTCGGAACGATCTTTGTTTAGGTCGTTTACCAACCCCATTAGGGATAAAGGCGTGATTTGTAGGTCGTTGAACTAACATCACACACGAGAAAAGCTTGATCATTCATCATCTTCCTAGCCTTATCCCGTATCTCACGGGGTCGGCTACCTAATCTAGAGGATTGAACGAGGGTACTGGTTTTTACACAGAGCGACTGACATCTGACCTCCGCAACCAAGAAGAGCCAGTACATACATACATACATAAAATCACGCCTTTATCCCTTACGGGGTAGGCAGAGCCAGTAGATTGATCAAATCCAAACAGAAAGTTGCGTCTCGTTTTACTCAGTGACGGAATCCCTTGGCGTCTCATGGGGTCATAAGTTTGACCTCATGAGGTATAAGGGAGTATGCGCAACGCTTATTACTTACGTACATAGTCTATGTATTATTTTTACCGTGAGCTTCAAGAAGGCAAGCGCAAGCAGGGCGGACAGCTCTTACAAACAAACATTGCAGTATTGACCCCTTGATGTGGGAGTCATCAGATGCAAAGCGTCCGGAATGGAGACGTCACTTAAGGCAGAAAATCGACGCCGTTAAACTCGAGCAAGATGAAATATAGGCCAGACCACCAACGGCTCTAATTTACAATTATAGCGGCAGCGTACTCACGTGCCCGAATTGTTCAAGAACCTTTAAGGCCGAAATTGGCTACAGCAGCCATTTGCGAGCACACGACCGCGCGGAGCAGTGAGACGCTAGCTGCTGAGGCCGTTCAGAAGTCGCTGTAGCCGAAATCGGCTTGGAATCAATCAATCAATCAATTCTATTTAAATTTATAACTATAATAACTGCACTATCCCGCATAATATTATCAAACTACTCCTTTACCCGAAGGTTGCCTGGCAGAAATTGCTACACTAGCAATAAGGCCGCCTAATTGTAGTCTATTTGTTTTGTAATGTTTGTTCCTGTACAATGTGTTGTTTATGTGCGATAAAGAATATTTGTATTGTACTATATTGTAACATTGTAAATGCTAAATATCCTCAAAAATAAGCAGTACTTTCACCATGTTGAGAGGACTTTGATGGCTAAGTTGGTTGAGCTATGGATCGATATTTTAACACAAAGTTTAGTTTCGTTTCGCTCAGTGGCGGAATCCGCTTGAGGTGTTCGGGGTCACCACGCCACCTAATTGCAAAGTTCCAAACCCAGTCAGAAACACTCAACTAAGTTGAATAGGGCTAATACTTCTTTCGGTTGTATTTTACATTATGTTTATTTATGTATTGCACTCAAAACGTTATTTATTTTCTAAGAAATGAGAAAGAAAAATATTTAAATTTTGATTAAAACTCATGAACCCTTGAACTTGGAATACCATTAGTCTACCAACTAAATTGAAAAAAGGATTGAATCAACCTGTAAAAAGAGCGAAGAGTTAGAGTATTTTAATTTAGAAGACAAGATAAAAACCAGTCACTAAATAGCAATATAATACACATATTCTTCTTCTTCTTAGCGAGTAGATTCTCGAGTCGAACAACGACCCGATGAACCCTGGTGTCAATGTTTTCGTGCCCTCCAAAGCACGGAATCCTTTTTTATAGGACAATCAGGTGATTCTGCCTGCAATGTTCTAGCCAAACTGGGGAAAACCTCAAAGTGATAAATTCTTCTTCTGTCGAGTGGGTATAGAGTCTATGGACCCGATAAACCCTGGTGTCAGAGTTTTTAAACCGCCTAGTAGCACAACTATCAGGCCTCTGACATGGTTTTGTGTAACGACCACTATCAAAGACAGCGACCGGGACCGACGGCTTAACGTGCCCTCCGAAGCACGAAATCTTTTTCTTTTCGGACAATCAGGTGATTCAGCCTGCAATGTCCTACCCAAACTGGGGAAAAATTCACAAAGTGATAAATTCTCAAATATCAACTTTGTGTTTTACCCCCTGGGAATCGAACCCAGGACCTCCGGATCGGGAGCCAATGGCGCTAGCCACTAGACCACGGAGGCAGTGATAAATTGACAAATATCAACTTTGTGTTCCCCCCTGGGATTCGAATCCCGGACCTCCGTATCGTAAGCCCATGGTTCTGACCACTAGACCACGGAGGCAGTTGTACACATATTAAATATTGCACATTTTCTGATAGCATAAAAGTGGCAAAAAAAAAAAACCAGGCTTTTTGCCTATCCCATTAGAAATTACGGCATGACTAAATGCATGCAGAACGTTCAGTGAAATCACTTCCTGTCCCCCGGGTTCATAAGACTGCCTAGTTTGTTCGCTTAAGGTACACGGAAGCCTCCCACAGGACCAACTTATTGCAAAGTTATCAATCCAGGCGAAAATGCTCAACTTCGATCATTTGCTGCTTTACGGTATTGAACATTTATTCTAGTGATAAATATAATTCAAAAATATTCTCCAGGAATACCTTCTCTTCCATGCTGGCCTGGGAGCGAGAGAAAAACATAGAGTGTGCCAGCTGAATTTCCTCCCGGGCTTGCTGTATAAACCAGCTAAGGGATCCGAAGGTTTCAGTATATTGTAATTTAGGCAATGGGCTGACAACCTGTCACTACAGCAATATACTTGCAAATTTATCTTAAATAACTCTCAAAAATTTGTCAGACGTGGCGAAACGACCTTCGTTCAGGAGTTAACGCACTGACTGCCCCATGCCTGCAATTCTGAATTTAAATTTAGTCATGTTAGCCCCCAGCAAATTGTTAAATTGTTTAAAGATATAAAGGTTAAGGTAACTGAAGACTTATGGGGGATGTCAGTCAAAGTGTGTACCTCAATTATTAATGTATTAGCACCATAATTGTCAGATGTTTTTAATGATTGTATTGATCACGGTATATCTTTCTGATTTGATGAAAAACAGTAAATTAGTTCCTTTGTTCAAGGTTGGTGACAAGGCAGATCCAAGCAACTATAGGCCTGTATCGGTTTTACCAGTATTAAGCAAAGTGTTTGAAAATATCATACTCAATCAAATGCTTTCTCATTTTAATCACAGTAACTTATTACATAATCAGCAATTTGGGTTTACAAAGGGACGTTTCACTACAGATGCTGGTGTTGCCCTTTTGAATCATATATTTAGTGCTTGGGAGGAATCAAAAGATGCCATTGGCGTATTTTGTGACCTCTCTAAAGCATTTGATTGCGTAGATCATGAAACTTTATTGTCAAAATTGAAACACTATGGAATCAAAAATCAAGCCTTGAGAATTTTAAATTCTTATTTAGACGATAGGATCCAGAAGGTAAATGTAAACGGAGCTCAGTCATCTGGGTCTCGTGTTAAAATAGGTGTACCTCAAGTAGGTGTAACTAACCTTGGTTCGATATTAGGTCCTATTTCTGGTGTATATTAATGATTTGCCCTACATGATAGAGAATTTGTCAAAGATTGTATTATTTGCAGATGATACATCTCTTATATTTAAAGTTGAAAGACATATCCAAAATTATAACAACGTAAATATCACTCTTGGACAAATTCATAATTGGTTCACTGTAAATAATTTAGTGTTAAATGCAAAAAAAACTAAATGTACAAAATTTACTTTGCCTAATTTACATTCTTCCAATAATGATGTTGTACTTAATAATGAAAAAATTGAGTTCACCGAAATCACAGTTTTCTTAGGGATTACACTTGACTCGAAACTTCAATGGCTCCCTCACATTACATCTTTATCGGGGAGACTAAGTTCAGCCGCATTTGCTGTGCGAAGAATCCGAGAGCTCACGGATGTTGCTACAGCAAGACTTGTATATTTTAGTTATTTTCATAGTATTATGTCCTATGGAATTTTGCTGTGGGGCCGCGCTGCTGACATAGGTTCAATTTTTGATTTTCAAAAACGGGCTATTAGAGCAATTTACAAACTCAGATGTCGTGATTCCCTAAGAGAATTGTTCAAAGAGATAAATATATTAACTGGTCATGTCAATTTATATATGAAAATATTATGTATGCAAGGAAAAAAAACATAGTTTTACCAAAAATGGTGACAGGCATAACCGGAACCTTAGAAGCAAAAATAAAATTGGCCAACCCCCGTTTAGGTTAGTTAAAGTAAAAAAATATTATTTGGTCTAAGTATACAATACTATAACAAAATACCTGACCATATATTAAATTTGTCAGAAAATCAATTTAAAGATACTATTAAAAACACATTATGTCGGAAGGCCTATTATAAGTTAGGTAACTATACCAGGCCACTCAGAAAGTATTGCGATAAATGGTTTTTATATATGGCAGACTGGCCGGTTAGAATCTTTTTGGAAATATGATTACTTGTAAGTAAAAATATGTGTGTTCCATTTTCAAAATTTCCCTCCACATTTTTTGCAAGCCAATTCAAAGTATCGTGTCTTACTGAAAAATGGATCTGCGCCGGGAACATTTTAGAGCTATGATTTTATACGATTTCAAGTGTCGCCTGAAACCGGATGAATCGTTCGATAGACTTCAAATGGCATTTATAGATGAAAGCCCCTCAAAGGCAACCGTGTATCGTTGGTATAACGAATTTAGGCGCGGTCGACCAACCTTGGGGGATGAAGAAAGAAGCGGTCGCCCTTTGACGGCTATTACGGAAGAAAACGTGCTAGCAGTGAAAAATTTAATCCAAGATAATAGGCGAATTACATATCAGGAGATTCAGCACATATTAAAGATTGGATCGGGAAGCGTTCACGAGATTCTACATGGGCATCTCCGCGTCAGGAGGATAGTATCGCGCTGGGTGCCGCACTACCTCACCGACGCTCAGAAGCAGGCCCGGGTGGAATGGTGCCGTGATATGCTGAACAAATTTGAAGCAGGCTCGTCTCGGCGTGTTTACGACATCGTAACAGGTGATGAGTCCTGGATTTATCAATACGATCCAGAAACCAAGCGCCAGTCGACAGTTTGGGTGTTTCAAAATGAACCAACGCCTACCAAAGTGAAGCGATCTCGAAGCGGGGGGAAGATTTTGATCGCCAGCTTTTTTAATTTGACTGGCCACTTGGCCTCAATTCCCTTACGAGATCAAAGAAGCATTAACGCCAAATGGTATACTACCAAATGTTTACCAGAAGTTTTTTCTGTTGTGAGCAACAAGCGACCAAACACAGGGCTCCGCGGACTACTGCTCCACCACGACAATGCGCCTGCACACACCGCGCTCAAAACGAGGGACTTCCTGGACAGCACACCAGTCAAACTCCTGGGTCACCCTCCTTACAGCCCTGATCTAGCACCGTGTGACTTCTTTTTATTTCCAAAAATAAAAAATCAGCTCAAGGGGATACAATTTTCGTCGCCGGAAGATGCGCTGGCTGCGTTCGAGCAGGCTGTAAACGAGGTGTCTACGGTGGACTGGAAAAAGTGTTTTGAAAACTGGTTCAGACGCATGAATCTTTGTATAGAGGCTGATGAAGAGTACTTTGAAAAGATTTAATAAAAATATATGTACCTGTAGAACATTTTTTTTTAGTGTCGCAAAACTTTCTGAGTGTCCCACGTACTAATGGCAAAGATGTATGGAGCTCTGATATTTCAGTGAAGCCTAAGAAATTGGCACACATTGCGGTCACAAACCCTATTTTAAACAAAAAGAAGGACAAAAGTAAGAATGGGATAAAACGAAGGGAGGGGCGCAAAGTGCGAGTTTCTCATGCTTCTTCTTCATTGTTATATAGTTTCATTTTATGTCGTGACACAGATATAATTTTCTTTGACTCGCTTGTGACTTTCTGAAAGTGTTCTTAGGAATCTATTTGGAAAAAATGATTTGACTTTGACTTTATTAGGGATAAAGATGTGATTATATGTATGTATGTATACCTTCACCATTTAGATACATTTTGAAAAATTAAGATCTACGTACGATCTACTTGACGTAAAGTGAGCTCTAGCCCGCCCGCCGCACTCATAAGTAATCTGTGGCTATAGCATAAAAACCGTTTACTGGGTACGTCATAGTGTCAAATATTCTATGTACCTACATTTCACCTGGTGCCCAGCGAGTGTTCAGTGAAGTTCACCTTTATCAAACGTGACGTGGGTCACAAATATTAGTCACAATTTTGTTGGACAGGTATTATAGTATACTGTCGACCATCGCCGCGGCCTCAGTTTGAAAAATGAATTTGCTAGAAGTGAAACGTGGTGAAGGCATTTTATAAATTACAGGGCTGGGTACTGCTTTGTCTTCTGAAACTGACTACGGGCAAAGTCAGCAATGCAACGCAAAACTGCCTTTTCTAAGTCAAGTCCCGTGCTGGCACCATACATGACTTTCCCGGAACTGTAGTGTAGGGGCAAAGAGTTGGGTAGTAATGCGGTCATGCCGACTGACCTCAAACTTCCATGAAGGAAGGGTTTTTTGATACTTTTCAAATTGATTTGAAATATGTATCTTACATGCTGGACTGGGAGCGAGAGAAGAATATAGAATATGTCATTTCCTTACAGGCATGCTGTAAAAATCAGCTAAGGGCTCCGAGAGTTTCTGTATATTGCAATTTAGGTGACGGGCTGACAACCTGTCACTACAGCAATATACCTACAAATCTAACTTATATAACCTTCAAAACTATGTCACGGAACGACCTTTGCTTAGGTCGTTTACGCTCTGCCTACCCCATTAGGGATAAAGGCGTGATTATATGTATGTGTATGTATACCTTCCTCAATAATCAATAAACGAAATTAACTCTATGTAACAAGACTAATAATGAACAGAGGATACAGCTTCAAACGAGGCTGACAACTTAATTAAGGTGTTGATACTAGTCAAGTAGCGCCCCGTCAGTAAAAAAAAACAATTCACCAACAATATCAAGTTATAGTAATTAAGATAATTAAGTGCTTCGGAAGGCACGTTAAGCCGTTGGTCCCGGTTAATATCGTTTAATAACGTAGATATTAGTCGTTAAGCCATATCAGAGGCCAGTGCTAAGCATTGGCGGCTTGAAAACTCTGACCTAATCTAGGATTGGGTCTGGTTTCTCTTCTGGGTTGCGGAGGTCAGATGGCAGTCGCTCTGTGTAAAAAACCAGTACCCTCGTTCAATCCCCTAGATTAGGAAGCCGACCCCGTGAGATACGAGATAAGGCTAGGAAGATGATGAGTAATTAAGATAATTTTGAATCTTATAAATTAGCGATTCTTAGTTTGTTTTAGTAACAAGAAGAAAAATTGGGAATAACGGCCACCAACGGCATGTTCTCTTCCTATTTCTACAACGAGCTATAAATCGCTAATTTATAAGGGTCTAAATTATCTTAACTTATAACTGTAAATTTCATTTCTTGTATTTTTAATGCAATAATGAATATATATAACTTTATTCTTGCATGCTGGTCTGCAACCGAGAGAAAAACATAGAATGTGCCAGCTGAATTTCCCCCCGGCCATGCTGTAAAAGTCAGCTAAGGGATCCGAGGGTTTCAGTATATTGTAATTTAGGCGATGGGCTGACAACCGGTCACTACAGCAATATACCTACAAATATATTTTAAATAACCCTCAAAACTTTGTCAGTCGTGGCGGAACGACCTTTGTTTAGGTCGTGTACGCTCTGCCTACCCCATTAGGGATAAAGGCGTGATTATATGTATGTATGTATGTTATTCTGTTGGACCGGTTTTTCGATTCACTTCGGTTTTTGGTGAATTATGTTTTTTTTTACTAATGGGCGCGCCACTTGGTTTGTATCGCCACCTAATTAAGGTGTATGAAACTTGATACATTTTATAAGATAATGTAGGTCATGATGTAGGTGGTGGTGCGTTTAATACTGTAGATGTTTGTCGTTAAGCCATATCAGAGGCCAGTGCTAAGCATTGGCGGCTTGAAAACTCTGACCTAATCTAGGATTGAGTCTGGTTTTCCTTCTGGGTTGCGGAGGTCATATGGCAGTCGCTCTGTGTAAAAACCAATACCCTCGTTCAATCCCCTGGATTAGGTAGCCGACCCCGTAAGATACGGGATAAGACTAGGGAGATGATGATGTAGGTGGTGTAGGTTTCTTCCATGCTAGACTGGGAGAGATAGAAAAACATATAATGCTCCAGCTGCCCTTCCTCCCGGGCATGCTGTAGAAGTCAGAAAAAGGGATTCGAGGTTTACAGGGCATTGTAATTTAGGCGATGGGCTGACTGTTTGTCACTACAGCAATACAAATCATTACAATCTAAAACTTGCCCTCAATTTTTGTCAGACGTGGCGAAAGCGCCTGTTTTACGCTCTGCCTACCCCCTAAGGGATAAATGCGTGATTTTATGTATGTATGTATGATATAGGTGTGTCGCTACGTCAAATTTGTTGGACAAACATATTTGTGAAGCAAGGTTTTTGGATCCAAAGAAAGGATGTAAATTAATTATGTAATTAGCTGCTATTAAGATGTATAATCACCACATGCAATGCAACGAAGAAGTAGAGAGTAGCAAAATACAAAATAATCAATAAATAGAAATACTAAATAATGTATTTTGTTTAAAGAAGGTAAAATAAAAAGCTCACATATATGCATACATACGTACTTACATCTACTTCTGTAAATAAAACTACTTTTGTAAATAAGAAATCTTTGTGGCAAAACTACTATACTGATTTGAAGAAAATCTTTTACTAGGTAATAAAAAAATACGATCACGCCAAAAGTAACATGTTTCTAATAACCATAATTAACATCTTATTCCCATGGGAAGAATCGAGTAAAAATAACAAGTAATAAATGCCTTAGTGCAGCAACACACAGGCTTCACTTAATGCTTTTTGCATTTCCTACAACACACTACATTTCCTACATTTCACTTCCATGCTGGACTGGGAGAGGTAGAAAAACATAGAATGTTCCAGCTGCCCTTCCTCCCGGGCATGCTGTAGAAGACAGCAAAAGGGACTCGAGGGTTACAGTGTATTGTAATTTAGGCGATGGGCTGACAACCTGTCACTATGGCAATACACATTACCATCTAAAATTGCCCTCAATTTTTGTCAGACGCGGCGAAAGCGCCTTTTACGAGGCGTTTAACGCTCTGCCTACCCCGTAAGGGATAAAGGCGTGATTTTATGTATGTATGTATGTATGTACAACACACATGCGTCACCTTACGTACTACACGCGCGTAGCGAAGAACTCTACGCCAGCGCATCCCTCTGCCAGTACGCACGCGTAACGCATAAGTTAACGCATGAGTGTTTTAGGAAATGCAAAAAATATTGACAGCGTGTTGAGCGCAACCTACATACATATAATCATGCCTTTATCCCTATGGGGTAAGCAGAGCGTAAACGACCTAAACAAAGGTCGTTCCGCCACGTCTGACAAAGTTTTGAGGGTTATTTAAGATAGATTTGTAAGTATATTGCTGTAGTGGCAGGTTGTCAGCCCATCGCCTAAATTACAATATACTGAAACCCTCGTATCCCGTAGCTGGTTTTTACAGCATGCCCAGGAGGAAATGCAGCTGGCACATTCTATGTTTTTCTCTCGCTCTCAGGCCAGCATGGAAGAAAAAAAAAGTTGCCCGCAAGAATGTTTAATACAGCACAACCCCTGACATCCGACTGAAGGGTTTCTAGGCGACCGCAAAAAAGGGCAAAAGAGTTAGGAAAGACTAATGGTAAGAGGAAAAACCCGACCGACTCGAAATAACTTCACTAACCAAGAAAATTATTCCGAGGATTTGAAAATAAATCACATCTGTCAGCGAGGAAAAAAGTACCAATCACCTTCTACTACGATTGTACGCAATTTGTTCTTATTTCAAAAGCAGAAATAGTACATTATTCCAAAGGCCGAAAGTAAAACAATGTATGGTCTAGTAAATTTGGAAAACTCCCAATGTAAACGAAACTATACATTGCTGTTTCGGCTGAAAGAGGTAAAGTACTTTTCTCTCATTTTGCGAGGAAACAAAGACAACACACTTAAAGATAAACATCTAACTTGCGATTTTCCATAATATTTTGACATTTAAAATTTGCATGGCGCCTTTTTACAGGAGTACATTCATTCATTCATGCTTTGTTATTTATTTTATTTTCGCATTCTGCCCTTAAAAAAATAATATTATGAACTTAAAAACACAACTAAAATCCATACCAGTGTATACTTTACAGTTCGCGTAGCGGTCGGTAATTGTAAAATTTCTTATATGCAGTAAAGTATTGTTATCTTGTCTTATCTTATTATATCATTATTGTCGTTTGGTGAAATTGCCGGCTGCTACGAACTCAAGTACCAAAAAAAGGGAATGAATGTTTTTTTTTAAATATTGAAGATTTTACCGAGCAACTGGGAGAAAATATTATTTTGTGTGATAAATTAATGTCAAGGATCTTTAAATGACTGTGTAGTCTAGTGGTCTGAACTTAGCTCTTGATCAAGAGGTCGTCGTGGGTTTGATAACAAAGATAGAAAAATAAACTTGAATTAATCGCTTTGGAAGTCTTTTCTGGGTGCACAGATCGTCTACTAATCCTCTTTTTAAAACGGCTTCTTCTTTTTCTGTCCTGTGGGTATCGCATCTATAGACCTGATAAACCCTGGTGTCAGAGTTTTTAAACCGCCTAATAGGACAGCTAATAGACCTCTGATATGGATTGTGTAACGACCACTATCAAAGACAGCGACCGGGACCGCTTAACGTGGCCACGCAATGTTTAGTGAATATTCGTAGCGACTTACTTGCTTTAGTTGAAAGAAGGCTTCGGCCTCAAATACCATCGTATATGCCACAGCATATGCCTTCTTTCAACCAAAACAAATAAAATGCTACAAATATTCACTATACACTACAAATATAATGAATAACACTTGTTTATCGTTTAATGCATAAAATCTGTTTGCTTTGGTGCGCCACCTTGACACTATCTCACTGGTACCTAAGTTGTGAGGGTTTAATTATTTTACAGGAAAACCACACAGTTTTATTATCTTTTTAGGTATATTGTTGTAATGACAAGTTGTCAGCCCATCACCTAAATTGCAATATACTGAAATCCTCGGATCCTTCAGCTGTTTTATACAGCATGCCCGGGAGGATATGCAGCTGGCACATTTAATATTTTTCTCTAGCCCAGTCCAGCCTGGAAAAAACAAAACATTACAGGAAAACCACACAATAATAGGGGAACTTTTATCTTTACTGCATTGATTTAAGTTTTACTGTTCCGTAGTCAAGAGTCTAACAGGATCAACAAAAAACACTAGTCATAATCATAACATAACTTTTATGATATCTATCGTGAGTCCTTAACTCATAAAACTAAAAACGATAACACATTACGAAACCGGACCATTTTGAGAGTGCGTAAAGAAACAGCCAGAGCTAAACAGTATTAGCCATTAGTGTCATAAAAGGCAACGTTTGGAAAAAAACCGCGAGGCCGCGCCGTTTCCACGTGTGATAATGCGCAGTAACATTTTATATGGGATACGGAAAATATACAGGGTATAAAGGATAGTGTATAGATAGATAGATACATTTTTTATTCACAGACTGCACAAAAAGTAATAAACAAACAATGTAATTAGATAAATATAAAACAAAAAAGAAATCGGTTCTATCTCAGCTTAAATGTCACACAGTGACGCTGATTTTCAGATAGCACCCATAAGAAGGGAGGGGAAAAAAATTTGGTCTGACCCAGTGTATCGTCAGTTGAGAAGTTTTTCAATCAAAGAAACTGAACAACTTTCATTGATAAATTCTGGAAAATGGTCACTTGGATCAGACACTTGGCATGGGGAAGTAACAATTTATTAAACAGCTAAACGACCTCTAACATGGTTAAGAGCCTCTCCGCGAACGTTGGCGCCCTTACTCGTTAAAAAATCATAACTCGAAAATACAGACATTTTCAAAACTGTTCTCTGTCACTTCCTTAGATTTAGACCTAATTATTTTGTAGAAGTAATGAATCTGGTGTTACTATCGAAATTACCACCAAAAGTGACCGTTTTTAGCAATAAATTCGATAGTAACTGCCCGGTACTATTTGATCCTCAATTCATTACTTTAAAAAAAATCTTAGATCTAAATCTAAGGAAGTTACAGAGAAAAGTATTGAAAATGTCTATATTTTGAGAGTTATGATTTTTTAACGAGTGAGGGCGCCACAGCTCGCGGAGAAGCCTCTTGAGTACCTGCTGAATGTGTTCTCCAGAGCAGAGTTTGGTGAGCACGGAAACTTTTGTTTATGCAAAATACTGACAGTACGCAGATTAAACTCACACCCTGTATAGGTATCAATGGATCCCAATGTGGGCAGATGGCACAATGTGGATCGCGGGCATTACTCCCTTTGCCCGCAATCCCACGTTACGTTATACGCAAGCTTTATTTTGTTATGATAATAGTTATTTGCTGCCAGGTGCTGCTGTACTGTTACTTCCATGCTGAACTGGGAGTGAGAGAAAAACATAGAATGTGCCAGCTGCATGTCCTCCCGGGCATGCTGTAAAAACCAGCTAAGGGATCCGAGGGTTTCAATATATTGTAATTTAGGCGACGGGCTGACAACCTGTCACTTCAGCAATATACGTACAAATCCATCTTAAATAACCCTCAAAACTTTGTTAGACGTGGCGGAACGACCTTTGTTTAGGTCTTTTACGCTCTGCCTACCCCATTAGGGATAAAGGTGTGATTATATGTATGTATGTATGCTGCTGTATTTCTTCCATGCTGGCCTGGGAGCGAGAGAAAAACATAGAATGCGCCAGCTGCATTTCCTCGGGCATGCTGTAAAAACCAGCTCAGGATGGTTTCAGTATATTGCAATTTAGGCGATGGGCTGACAACCTGTCAATACAGCAATAAACCTACAAATCTATCTCAAATAAACCTCAAAAACTTTGAAAGTGATTCGACCCACGTTTCGAGTCGTTTCTGGTTCAAACGTTATCCATAGTCATCCAGCATGGTAAGGCAAGTGCTATGGGCACCTTTGCACCGGCGACGACAATGGTCGTTTCATTATAACTTGATGACAGGTGTGATGTGTTCGTGATCACTTTGTATTTATATAAACATGACAATAAAAATATTAAAAAAAAATGTATGTTGGTATACTTTTCATTATCACCTGTGGGCCCCCACAGGGACCCCGGTCCTTTTTAGGCATACGTAGGGCCGCAGCCAACATCGCATTGGCCTCTTTATATCAAATAATGCATTGTGATGTGTACATGATTATCATTAACAGCCTGAGGTGTCCCACTGCAGGGCAAAGGCAAGTTTAAAAAAATATTTTAAAATAATTGTCTTCAAATAATTGTTCAAACAATTAAAAACTCCTTTTAAAATGAAAATTAAAAGTGGGACGCGACATATTCGGTGAATTTAAAAACATTGCTTCGATTGGAGTTTGTCAGCAATATTGGGATGAAACACGAGAGAATTTCGTACCGGCATGCTGGATAAAGTTTAATTTCCAATTTTATTGCATTGCGAACATATTTTCGGCGGTCTGACACAAAGGGGACCATTTTATCTGCGTTTATATTTTTAAATTGGTATAACGAAGTAGAAAACTACACAAGTATACGATAATTATTTTATGCTTGTAATGCATACATACATATAATCACGCCTTTATCCTTAATGGTGTAGGCAGAGCATGAACGACCTAAACAAAGGTCGTTACGCCACGTCTGAAAAAATATTGAGGGTTATTTAAGATAGATTTGTAGGTATTTTGCTGCAGTGACAGGTTGTCAGCCTATCGCCTAAATTACAATATACTGCAACCCTCGTATCCCTAAGCTGGTTTTAACATCATGCCCGGGAGGAAATGCAGCTGGCACATTCTATGTTTTTCTCTCGCTCCCAAGCTAGCAAGGAAGAATGCTTGTAATGATGTATTGAAAATAAAATAAATATCTAACCACCCGGTGAAACTTCTAGTTTCTTCGTACTTCGTATAGTACGGTGGCTAAAGTCTATTTTATGCCAATTTTTTTTGTCTTAATCTTACTTACATGTCTTCAAAATTTTCATGACTAGGTTTTGCTTTATCGTAACTAAATAAATAAAATACATTTCAAATTTTCTGCTGCGTTAAACTTTTAAAAGCACTTTTTCATAGTCAGTTTTTAAAAAGCGGTGATAGCACTTCTTTGTCCTATTTGATTTATTAAATTAAAATCTATCTTCTAATGGGATCAAAGTTCGTCAAAGTTCAACTTGAAAGCTCTGACAAATGAGTCCGTCTGAACGTACAGACTTATCTATTAATTTATTAGAAGAAATTATATAAGACTGGATTTTACACGCGACTTCTTCTGAGAAGTTTTTCATTCTCCTTCGTCCACCCGTGATCATCTGCAGCGCCTTGTGAGTCTGGTCCGAAAATGTGACGATGGCGGTGAAAGTAGGGTCAAACCCCTTCTCCCGTCTTCGGTCTTCACGTACCTACCACCCGTTCCCCATGTCCTACCTCTCACTCGCCTCCCTAAACAGTCATCATGTCTGTCCAGTTCACCCATCTATTCCTCCCGTCTATGACTCGCTCCATGCATGAACTTCCATGCTGGACTGGGAGCGAGATAAAAACATAGAATGCGCCAGCTCTATTTCCTCCTGTGCATGCTGTAAAAGTCAGCTAAGGGATCCGAGGGTTTCAGTATATTGTAATTTAGGCGATGGGCTGACAACCTGTCCCTACAGCAATATACCTACAAATCAATCTTAAATAACCCTCAAAACTTTGTCAGACGTGGCGGGACGACCTTTGTTTTGGTCGTTTACGCTCTGCCTACCCCATTAGGGATAAAGGCATGACTATATGTATGTATGACTCGCTCCAGTCACTTCTGTTCCCTTTCCCCCGTCCATCCTGAAACTTATGTCACTCCAGTGGACGTGTGTACAAGTTTCAGATTATTAATACACAACACACATTATGAATTGAATTGCTGTCAACATTTTAAAGAAGCGTGATAAAACGTATTCTAAGTTAGTCCAAGTACCATAGAATAAAATAAAAAATGTTCCGTCATAATCGGTTTAAACACTATTATTTTTTCTGTCTACCCCCTACGTAAGGTAGCGTGATGATATCGTAAATCGAGGTAACACTGGGTAAACTGAAAAAAGACGTATCAAATACGGTCAAAAATAAATAGAATAGAATAGAAAACATTTATTATTTATGACGTCACAAACACAACACAGTAAATACATTTTTAAACAAGAACAGAACAAACGAAAGTGAAATAAAATAATAATATAAACAGTAACTATTATCTAATATAAAGGTACCTAAAAACAAACAGTTAATGCTACCGGAATGTGCGTGTCGCGACGTCACAATAAAAGGACCCACTCAGCTTATGCCGCGATCTTGTGAGACCGCGACACTGGTATTCTGTGAGCCCTTTTAAAGAGAAATGACGCTACGATATATTCATATATAAATAAAGTATGGTTCAAATCAAAAACCATAAAATAAACTATAATATATATAAAAAATAATAATAACAATAGTAAATTTAAAAACAATAATAATAATATCAAAAACACTAACTCAAGCCAATTGCCTACCCCCTAAGCACAGGGGCGTGATTATTTGTATCCTTATCTTTTGTCTATGTAACACATATTTCAATAAAAAAGCCCCATCAAAAACGACTAAAAATAGATAGCTAAATTCAGTTACCTGCAACCTTCCTATCTCCTAAGTATGTCTAGTACTATATATAGCCTAAGTCCATCTCCAGGTTAGCATTTATCACCATACCAAATTTCATCAAAATCCGTTCAGTCGTTTAGGCGCAAAAGAAATCACTAACTAAATTAAATTTCCTGTCTACGACCTACCCCCTAAGTACGGTGGTGTGATTAAATATAGCGTATGTCCGTCTACAAATTACCATCTATCACGATACAAAATTTTATCAAAATCTGTCTAGCCGTTTAGGCGTGTAAGAGCAACAAACAAACAGACAGACAGACAGAAAGACAGACAGACAGAGTTACTTTCGCATTTATAATATTAGTATAGAAGTATAGATTTATGTTCTGGACTAAATGCCAAATATTTTCTTATCTACCTATATAGCTACTTATTGTACTACTAATATAATGAAAAGGAAAAAAAAACTATATTTTGTTCATACATACATATAACCACGCATTTATCCCTAATAGGGTAGGCAGAGCGTAAACGATCTAAACAAAAGTTGTCAGCCCATCGCCTAAATTGCAATATACTGAAACCCTCGGATCCCTTAGCTGGTTTTGACAGCAGGTTCGGGAGGAAATGGCACATTCTATGTTTTTCTCTCGGTCCCAGTCCAGCATGGAAGTTACACAGCGGGTGATTTGTATTTCGTTTGTATATACAAAATAAGACCGCTTAATTGTACTCTGTTTGTTTTGTAATGTTTGTTCCTGTACAATGTGTTGTTTATGTGCAATAAAATATTTGTATTGTATTGTGTTGTATGTGCCTATCATTAGATACTGAAATAAACCTCAAAATTTTGTCAAGACGCTCCGGAACAACCTTTGTTTAGGTCGTTTACGCTTTGCCTACCCCGTTTGGGATAAAGTATGTATGTATGTGTGTATGTTACGAATATACCTACTCAAAAACTACTGGACTGGTTTCATAAATTCTTTCACCTTTAGAAAGCTACGATCTTCCTGAGTAACATAGGCTACTTCTTACACCAGGAAAATTTATTATTCCCAAGGAAAGTTTTTAGCAGCGGGTGACACCGCTGACAGAAAGTTAGTAATATTATAAAGTGGAAAGATTTGTATGTGTGTGTGTGTGTGTTGTGTATGTATATTTTTAATGAATACATACATACATACATACATATAATCACGCCTTTATCCCTAATGGGGTAGGCAGAGCGCAAACGACCTAAACAAAGGTCATTCCGCCACGTCTGACAAAGTTTTGAGGGTTATTTAAGATAGATTTGTAGGTATATTGCTGTAGTGACAGGTTGTCAGCCCATCGCCTAAATCACAAAATACCGAAACCCTCGGATCCCTTAGCTGGTTTTTACAGCATGCTTGGGAGGAAATGCAGCTGGCACATTCTATGTTTTTCTCTTGCTCCCAGGCCGGCATGGAAGAAATTTTAATGAATAAACTTCTTAATAACTGGATCGATTACAAACATTCTTTGATCTTTAAAAAGCTACGTTTACCCTGAGTAACATAGGTTACTTTTGCCGCGGACAAGTATAGAAAGCAAGTTCTTGATAACTTGTAAAAAAACATTGTACCAGTTATGGATGGTCCTAATTACTGTAATGTGGAGCCATTTTTTTTTATGTTGCAGACTTAGGGCTGTATTTATAATCAGCTCTCATGAGTGGCAGCGAGTTTGAGTTCGTATCAGAAATGTCAGTTCAGTACAAACGGGCCTGTCAAATCCATACTTAATATCACTCTCAAGATTGATATCGCTTCATAAATACGAACCCTAGTTTCTTTTGTAAAGTATTTTTCGCTCAATATTATTTTAAAAAAAAAGACATCCTTTTATTTTATGACGAATCACTCACTTTAGATAGAGTAATCAGAGTTTCGAAATTGATATAATGTTGAAATTAACTTTGTAAATTCAAATCTAAAACAAAATTCAATTGCTAATGTTTTATATTAAGCGATATTAAGATAATAATTTCGGTTGAATATTTTAGTTTTCAGTTTTATCCCGAGTTAAATTAAAATTATACATGTTTAATATTGTAGAAGAATAGAACTGGTGAACTCGTTCAAAAAAGAGACTCATAAAGTCGAATTCACTTTAGCTTTTTTATGTTTTATTAATATATACTAACGGCTTCGCACCGAGATCATCAGTGTTTCTCTACTACAATATGCATATATTATACATACAAACCTTCCTCTCTAATCACTCTATCCATTAAAAGAAACCGCATCAAAATTCATTGCGTAGTTTTAAAGATCTAAGCATACATAGGGATATAGGGACAGAAAAAGCGACTTTGTTTTATACTATGTAGTGATAAAGTGGCAACCAAGCATACGGCGTATGTAATAATTTTAATAGTATTATTATTTTTTGCATGCTATAGTTAATAGTTAAACAAGTGATTCTAAATACATAATTTGTAATACCTGTATATGTACCTTGTTTAAGAGCAAATAAATGATTATTTTATCTTATCTTATCAGCAGGACAGCCAATATCTTGTCAACAAATAGAGCAGGACCCTAACTGTAAAACTTCTTTCTTGATCTGATTTATGTCCCAGAACGGCCTAAGTTTGTGTACCGTGTTCTGTAACATGTGTCTAATATACGGGGTGTAAGGGACAGCGTAAACGGAAACTGATAGGGGTTGCCCAAAGACACTTAACAATTCCCACTGGGAAATTCTTTCAGGAAATGAAAAAAAGGCTTTTTCATACAAATTGTCTGATCTTCCATGCTGGACTGGCAGCGAGAGAAAATCATAGAGTGTGCCAGCTGCATTTCCACCCGGGCATGCTATAGATACCAGCTAAGGGATCCGAGGGTTACAGTATATTACAATTTAGGCGATGACAACCTGTCACTACAGCAATATACCTACAAATCTGTCTTAAGTAACCCTCAAAACTTTGTCAGACGTGGCGGGACGACCAAATTTTTTAAGGTTGTTTACGCTTTGCCTACGCCATTAGTGATAAAGGCGTAATTTTTATGTTTGTTTTTGTCTGATCGAGGTGGACATTTATTTTGGAAAATCTAATTTTAAGAATTTCTCAGTGGAAGTTGTTCAGTGTCGTTGACTTGTCAACCTCTATCCGTTTGCGGGTCGCTGTCCCTTAATCCCGGCATGTGAGTCCTAGAGAAAGACTTTCAGGGCAGGCAGTGGGTCAACAGCCGTTTCTGCCAGGTGTTTTTCTGCCCGTCGGCAATATTGCGATACATCGAATGCCTCAGTCCCACTTCTGAGTTTTCCAGTAGTTACGCTTAGTAAAAGAAGCAGCTGTTTCATTCTGCCTACCCCATTAGGGGTAAAGGCGTGAATATATGTAAGTTTGTATGTATGTTCCATTCTATGCCAGCATGGAAAACCAACAAGTACAACATGACCCAGTAAAACTTCTCTTCCTTGCTCTGATTTATATCCCAGTGCGGCCCAAGTTTGTGCACCGTGTTCTGCAACACTTGTACATGACGTGTCAAATATACGCGAGTGTTTGAGAAACTCCAAGTCTCACCCTAACAGGTTAATCACTATTATTCTTTTTCTGTCGAGTGGGTATCGGTCTATTGACCCGATGAACCCTGGTGTAAGAGTTTTTAAACCGCCTAGTAGCACAACTATCAGGCCTCTGACATGGTTTGAGTAACGACCACCGACCGTATCAATGACAGCGACTGGGACCGACGGCTTAACGTGCCCTCCGAAGCACGAAATATTTTTATTTTCGAACAATCAGGTGATTCAGCCTGCAATGTCCTAACCAAACTGGGGAAAAAATCACAAAGTGATAAATTCTCAAATATCAACTTTGTGGTTTCGCCCTGGAATTCTAACCCAGGCCTACGAATCGGGAGTCCATGGCACTAGCCACTAGACCAGTTTATCACTATTAGTATTTCCATCTCGGATTTCGAAAAAACGTAAACAAATTATTATGTCTTTTAATCAAAGATCTTGTTTCTAAAATAAGTTTTAGCTATAAGATATGACAAAATATTGAATTAGTAGTTTTAGTTCATTTTTATAAAGTGATCTCTAGATTGAGAGCAATCTTGAGTGTACATTTGACAGGTCGTTTTGTACTGAAATGACTTTTCTGTTACGACTTGCTTGTCAGTCTCAAGAGCTGATTATAATTATGGGCCTAAGTAACTTAACTAATTTGCCAACACGTATCATATTTCTGAAATATGTTTTTGATAAAAAAGACATGAAACTTTGTTACCCTTTATTCTAAAACTGAATTGTAAATACTTATACATGGTATAAAACAAAGTCACTTTTCGTGTCTGGATGTCCGTCTGTCCCTATATTTAGACTTTAAAGATTTTGATGCGGTTTTTTTCCACTGATATACCTAGAGTGGTTTAAAAGGAAGGTTTAAATGTATAGTACATGTAAAATAACAGCAGAAAAATACTGATAAACCTTGCTAAACCGAGCGGGTTTGTATTAATAAGATTTTAACGTTTCACTACGTAGAAAGTAAACTCTCAGGGTAGGCAGTGTCAATAGGCGGTTTGCCATGCCTTTAAAATTTGAGGGATATTTTAGACAAAACTGTGTAATTGATTTGTTAATAGCTTTTTGGTAGCTCTTATGGTTTTCTTATGGTTGTACAATTTCCTAGTGGTCCACCTCTGGTAACGGCAACACAGAATCAGAATCAGAAATCTTGGGCTTGCCTGTTAATAAGTCCGGCTGAACGGTCCCTACAAAGCGGTGGTAGGCTCCGCAAGAGGCCGACTTGCTCGCAACCACCCTCTTACCGGAGTCCGGCACCAAACAGCTTGCTGCTGCTTAATGCGTGAGATTTCCAGTGCCATAACAGGCATCTTCTGGGTGAGCTCGCTCCATCGTCGACTCTGCCACGGCCATCCCTGTCCTAGCGTCTAGAGTCAAGAGCAAGCCATAGAAATGTCTAATAAAAAAAAATACCTGGAAAGAGAAGCGGCTGGCACAGCTTTGTTTTTTGTTTCAGCCTTACAGAACTTCTTAATTTATGTCACGGCGTAGCCCAAGTTTGTGCACCACTTGTACATGACGTGTCTCGAGAAACTCCAACTCTCAGCTAACATGTTCATTAGTAGTAATAGTAATTACATTGTTTACTAATGTTTTAGATGTTAAGGATCTTTGGCCTTTGTAATGACTGTGAGAGAAAATAAAATGCGTTCAAAAGTATATCCGGTTAGAGAAACGGCTGGCACATTCCATATTTTTTTATCACTCCCAGTCCAGCAGAACCTCTTTATTTATGTGTGCTACATGACGGTCTCGACTCTCAGCTAACTATGTTCACTGGTTATTAGTATACTAATGAGATTGTTATAGTTCGTATTTTCTTTTTCTTCCATGCAGGACTGAAGCGAACGAAAAACATAGAATGTACCAGCTGCATTTCCGGGTATTCTGTAAAAATCAGCTCCCTTAGCTGATTTTTCCGACCGAGGGTTTCAGTATATTGCAATTTAGGCGATGGCCTACAGCAATATACCTACAAATCTATCTTTAATAACCCTCAAAACTTTGTCAGACGTGGCGGAACCTACCAAATTAGGAATAAAGGCGTGATTTTATGTATGTATGTATTTTTAACGTTGAGTTATCGATATCAACGTTTGCGGCCCATAAGCTGTTTCTTCTTTGAAATTTAGCAGAGTTTCGAATTTCGGAACCGCATACGATAACCTTGTTACAAACATATACTTAGCTAAACTGGTTATGGGTGGCAAAACAAGTTTTCATCGATAGCGCAACGTTACAAAAATAAAGGAGTATACCTACATTTTACTTATTGTTTTCCGTCTCATGATGAGGTACTTGAGTAATTTATTTCAACCAAATATTCACTTAGTGAAAGTATTTTGTACAGGAAACCACTTTGGATAATAATTTTCATATCATATTTGGATTATCAAATTGCCGGTCTGTGGTCGAGTTGTCAACAACAAATAATGTTTTAATAAGGTTTTAATGTTACATAGGCAGATTCCATTTCAAATTGATATTTTAATACATATATATTATCACGACTTTATCCCTAATGGGGTAGGCAGAGCGTAAAAGACCTTAACAAAGGTGTCTCCGCCACGTCTGACCTTTGTCAAAAAAATCTATCTTAAATAACCCTCAAAAAAGTTTTGAGGGTTATTTAAGAAACGATAGATTTGCACACACTAAGATACCTTACCTGCTTTTACAGCATGCCCGGAAGGAAATACAGCTGGCACATCCTATGTTTTTCTCTCGCTCCCAGGCCAGGCAAGCATGGAAGAAAAATTACAGACTTAACAGGTGATTCACCTTAGAACCCACAAAGGAAACAATTATTCTTAAATGTTCATGATTCTAACATCCCTGTACTCTGTTTATTTTTAAACGCTGCCTTTTACTTTTCCTTGTTACAGCCGGTGGCAGATAAAACTAAATAAATAAATTTTATCTGTTAATTAAATAAAACTGAATAATTAAATTTTATCTCTTTCCCGTCTATCAATCGAAATAAAATTATACAAACCATTTGTTCTTTTAACTTTTAACTCATTGATAACTAATCTTATATTTTATGAAGTCTTTGAAATATTATTCATCATGCTTGTGGATTATTTAAACTCGTATTTATAAAGCAATCTCAAGATTGAGAGCAATATCAAGTATAGCAAAATTAAGCCCCCGTATTTTTAATCAGCACTTGAGACTGACAGCTAGTTAGAGTCCGTATCAGAATGTATTTTTAAAGGACCTGTCAAATCGGTACTTACTTTTGAGAGTACTCATAATCTTCCTAGCCTTATCCCGTATTTCTCGGGGCGGCTACCTAATCTAGGTGATTGAACGAGGGTACTGGTTTTTACACAGAGCGACTGCCATCTGACCTCCGCAACCCAGAAGGGAAACCAGACCCAATCCTAGATTAGGTCAGAGTTTTCAAGCCGCCAATGCTTAGCACTGGCCTCTGATATGGCTTAACGACTAATATCTACGGTATTAAACGATATTAACCAGGACCAACGGCTTAACGTGCCTTCCAAAGCCCGGAAAAAGCACCGAATAAACATATAAAATTCGAAAACCGAAAAACACATTGGTACGTGGTGAGATTCGAACCACGACCTCCCGCTCAGGAGGCAGCGGCCCTATCCACTACACCATTGAACTCTTTAGAACTATAGAGATTGATTTCGAGATCGCTTAATAAATACGAGCCTTAGACATTGTAAATTAATATTGCATCATCATTAGTCATCACCATGTTTTCATTTGAACTCTACCAAAATGCAGATCCTTCAGATCTAAATACATACATACATAAAATCACGCCTTTATCACTTACGGGGTAGGCAAAGCGTCAAACTCCTCGTAAAAGGCGCTTTCGCCACGTCTGACAAAAATTGAGGGCAATTTTAGATTGTAATGTGTATTGCTATAGTGACAGGTTGTCAGCCCATCGCCTAAATTACAATACACTGTAACCCTCGAGTCCCTTTTGCTGACTTCTACAGCATGCCCGGGAGGAAGGGCAGCTGGAACATTCTATGTTTTTTTATCTCTCTAGTCCAGCATGGAAGATCAGCAGATCTAAATTTTTTTTTTTTTTTTTTTTTATTTATTAAACTAAAGGTAAGTACATTTTTATAACTAATATCTACTCGCCAAACTTAAAAGTTTGATGGCGAGATACGCCTTAATGTAATTTCTTACACCTACCTTAAGTTAACAGCATGCTTATAAATATTTATATATATATATGTATATCTAATAAAAAAAAATTAAATTAAATAGCGATTAAATATAAAAATACAACATTGCTCAATGACTTCCATTTAGAAGCGAGTCCCTTAATTTTGATTTTAATACCCCTATACTACTTAACTTAGGTTCAGTTCGTAATATTTGAAGCTGGTTAAATATTTTTGGTACTAGATATTTTGACACCCTTTCTCCATAATAGTTTACTGATTTTGGTATTACTAATTTACGTTCTCTTACACTTCGAGTATTATATTTATTTTCCTTTCTTTTTTTAAAATTATCAAAAAAAATTATAATATTGGGCGTCTTTCCACTACACGGCACAACGATGGTGCCGTCACGATGCCGTTGCTCTATTTTCCTCTAGACATCACGGCAACGTCCACCTATTTTCAATCTAGGTGCACACACATGTGCATGCTTCGTACGATTACAAAAACATGCAGTTTGGCAGGCCGGCGACGGTGGGTATCAATGCCGTGCCGCTGCCGTGCCGCTGCCGTGCCGCTGCCGTGCCGCTGCCGTGCCGCTGCCGTGCCGCTGCCGTGCCGCTGCCGTGCCGCTGCCGTGCCGCTGCCGTGCCGCTGCCGTGCCGCTGCCGTGCCGCTGCCGTGCCGCTGCCGTGCCGCTGCCGTGCCGCTGCCGTGCCGCTGCCGTGCCGCTGCCGTGCCGCTGCCGTGCCGCTGCCGTGCCTCTGCCGTGCCGCTGCCGTGCCGCTGCCGTGCGTTCCATGTACATTATCTTTTCCACGGTAACGTCGACGGTGCCGTGCCGTAGCCGTAGCCGACTAGTCGATAAACGCCCATTCCGCGATAATTCAATCGCCCATTGTTGCTAGATTCAATAAGCCGCAAAACCTCCCAACTGGATACATAACATCACAAGGCCCGTCGCAAATCGTTGCTTTGTTGAACTGAAAATTGCAACATCGCTTAGTTAAAGCCTCTGCTCAAAGGGCTAGAGACTGCGTCTGGCGGGAAAACGATAAACGTTTTCGAAAAGTTTATTTTAAAGATATCACGCCGCCGCCACTGAGGGAAATCTCAGACGAACGAAGCCGCGGGATTTTGCTAAAGACCCGCTCGCTTCCAATAGATACTGGTATTTGCTGAATCCAAGATTGCAAGCTTAGACATTCAATTTAACTTACTGTGCTAACAAAGATTTGTAACAGTGCTATATTACACGCCAAATATAGAATACGCTGTCGATATAAATCTAGCTCATTCGGATTGTGACGTTTCTCGGAAGCTGTGCAGCAGGATTTGTACAAAGAGACTTGTTAGGTTCTTGTTAACTTCCATGCTGGACTGGGAGCGAGAGAAAAACATAGAATGTGCCAGCTACATCCACCCGGGCATGCTCTAAAAGCAGCTATGGGATCCGAGGGTTTCAGTATATTGCAATTTAGGCGATGGGCTAACAACCTGTCACTACAGCAATGTACGTACAAATCTATCTTAAATAAACCTTAAAACTTTGTCAGATGTGACGGAACGACCTTGGTTTAGGTCGTTCACGCTCTGCCTACCCCATTAGAGATAAAGTCATGATTATATGTATGTATGTGTATGTAACTTATTAGTTTGTACAAAATTTAAGTAGTACTAGAAACTTATAGTAACGACGACGTTCAGAAGTCAACTATGCTCTTCGTGAGTAGAGAAAATAATTTCTTACTCCTTTTTGACTCTTATGTACTACTTACTGCCTCCGTGGTCTAGTGGTCAGAACTATGGGCTTACGATCCGGCGGTCCTGGGTTCGATTTTAAGGGGGGAACACAAAACTTTATATTTGTCAATTTATCACTTTTATGGTTTTTCCAGTTTGGTTAGGACATTGCAGGCTAAATCACCTGATTGTCCGAAAAAAAAAGGATTCACGGGGCACGTTAAGCCGTCGGTCCCGGTCGCTGTCTTTGATAGCGGTCGTTACTCAAACCACGCAGACGTGGGCTTCTGAAAGCCTAATAGCTGACACCAGGGCTCATTGTGTCTTTCGACTCGAGAATCCACTTTGTAAGAAGAAGACTCTTATGTGATTGGTATTTTTTATTTTATTTTTATATATATAGGCGAGCATTTGTCCGCCATCTCACCTGGTGGAAAGTGACGATGCGGACTATGTTGAAGCATACTCACCTATGTAGTGCCTATTCACTCTCGCCTTGAAAAGGCCCAGGTTATATTGTTCCGGAAACAGATCCGCCGGCAGGGAGTTCCACTCCTTAGCCGTTCGCATTAAGAATGTGGAAGCGAACCGCTTCGTGCGAATTTGTGGTATATCCACGACATAAGGGTGGAACCCCTGTCCACGCCTCGTGCTCCGGAGATGGAAAGGGGAGGGGGGTATAAGGTCATGAAGTGCTAACGCGCACTCCCCGAAATGTATCCTGTAAAATACCGACATGCACGCCACTCTGCGACGGTGCTCAAGGTTCTGTAGTTTTGCCTCAACCAGTGCTGAGTCTCCAATGAGCTTCTTAGCACGTTTCTCGATTGAGTCTAAGGCAGCCAGCTGGTATTTAGCTGAACCGTCCCAAAGGTGGCAGCAGTACTCCATACACGATTGTACAAAAAATAAAGGATTTTGATCAAATCTCTGACTTTGACAAAATCCTGATAAACAAATCTAGGACATCCTGAAAAAAGATACTAGTTTTTGATCAAAAACCGGATCCTTTTTCATTACATTCAAAATGAGTTATTCACAAAAAAAGGTTTTTACATTTTCGTCTGCTGAGGAACAAATTATAAAATAATCTAAAACAATATACTAACAGACGGTCGCATAAACTTTTTGATGAGATCCTAAATCCAGTTAAAATTACTTAAATAAAACAGAATCTAAAATGGAAATGTTTATATCGTTAGCAGTAGGGTGGTGGGTGTGTTAGAATAATTGTTTAGCTAAAACGCTTATTGAATGTTTTTAATAAACTTTTATCCTTTCTATAGTTGCCTTAGAAATTACATACATACATACATACATACATCACGCCTTTATCCCTTACGGGGTAGGCAGAGCGTTTAACGCCTCGTAAAAGGCGCTTTCGCCACGTCTGACAAAAATTGAGGGCAATTTTAGATTGTAATATGTATTGCTATAGTGACAGGTTGTCAGCCCATCGCCTAAATTACAATACACTGTAACCCTCGAGTCCCTTTTGCTGACTTTAACAGCATGCCCGGGAGGAAGGGCAGCTGGAACATTCTATGTTTTTCTATCTCTCCCAGTCCAGCATGGAAGTAAAATAAGAAATTAAGTAAATTATGAAGCGATATCAAACTTGAGAGCAATATTAAGTATGGATTTGACAGGCCAGTTAGTACTGAATTAAAATTTCTGATACGAACTCAAACTCGCTGTCTCTCATGAGAGCTGATTACAAATACGGCTCTAAGACTATTATAAAAACAAAATAAAAATCTAGTTTTACTCATTTTTGTTCTGACAGATTAAATTTGCTTTAGCATCATACACGATAAGCTACAAAGCTCCGTCTGGTTTGTGCCGAAGCGTGAAACTTTGATAGTGTTTATTTGGAAAACTTCGCCGTCACTCAGTTGCTTTGTCGTCAAACACGCCAAGAGTTTTTAATTAATTTGTTCGAAACGTTTAATCAAACAGAATTTAGCTCGCAGTTTAATTCGAACAAAAAAGTTATGACTTATGATAGGCACCGCCCTCGATCATTTGGCAAGGTTTTTGAAATGGATGTATAAATACGTGACCACATTTTTAGGGTATGAACTTACCATGAAAATTGTGGTCTTCCCATAAACAATTATAATCTATACATACATATAATAAATCTCTAGAAGGGTCGTGACGGCACATTGATTATTTTTACTAAAATATAATTGCAGCAGACATTATTAACGATCTAAAGATCAAAACGGTTTTTTTTTGTCTTTGTCTTTTTATTTGTCTGTCTGTATGTCTGTATCTGTCCGGTTTCGATGGGACTTTTTTTATTCACTTGTGTGCTACCCGGATTGCAAATAAGGATACCTAAAATCACGCACCTGACTTAAGGGGTAGGCAGGAAATTGAAATTTGACTGTTTCTTAACCGATTTGTATGGAACTTTTTTTTATTTGACTAAATGTTTAGTATTTAAAATCAAAGTTACGATACAAATAATCACGCCTCATAACTTAGGAGGTAGGTAGAAATTTGAATTTCGGACAGTTTTAACCATCTTAAAGGGACTTTTTATTTGACTGAGTTTTTTTAATAACCTGGTGTCCAGCCTAGGTTGGGAGTAATCACGCAAACCATTCTAATATTGAGTAAGTACCCCTGTTTGTATGAAGAACATACTGACAACGCTTCTCCGCGCGTAGGATCGAGATCTGCTAGCTCGCGCGCGGAAGCGTGTTTTCCATACAAAAACAAAGATCAGACAATGCGAAACACGCTTCCGGCTGCGGATTAGCAGATCCCACTCCTACGCGCGGAGAAGCGTTTTCAGTATGTTCGACACTGGGTGTTTTCCATACAAACCGAGAGTACGAAGTCACGGGCACAGCTTGTAATATAGTATATTTAAAGGTTGCCTGGTAGAAATTGCTGCTTTAGCAATAAGGCCGCCTATATTGTACTGTCACGTTTGTTCCTTTTTATTTCTGTTGTATGTGTTTCTTTGTGCAATAAAGAATTTTGTATTGTATTGTATTGTATATTTAATCTAAATTACGTTTTTTTTTGTTTAGTTCTTACTTTGGTAGTTAATGAAATGAATATTTTTTGCACCTGCCTTCTCATTTTCTCATGCCCTAAGGTAGATTGGTAGTAATGCCTTTGGCGTAAAGTCCGCCCATGTAATTTTTTTGTACATAAAGTTAAATAAATATATATAAATACAAATCCCTCCAGCTAACATCATTTGCATGTGGAGGAAGTATTTTTTTTTTCTTTTTTCGATCAACATTTTGTTAAGGAAAGGTTGTCCAGTTTCATTGCTACGTTTATACCCTAAAATGTGGTTAGGTGCTTAGCGTAGTTTCTATTATCTCTTTTCATATTTTTGTGTTTAATTTAAGAGTTGCAACTCCTCTCATTCCCTACCGACCTTAATTTATTGTCAGTCGCCGACTACGTTTAGAATTTCTATCACATTTAGAGGGATTTGTTGTTCAATTTTGGCAAATCGTCGGTTACCGAACGGCTCTGGAGCTGTTTGTGGCTTCCCTTCAGAGGGCTTAATCGGCCTATAAATTCCCTTTTATGTAGCACAATCCACATTTGAAACCCTTCCCAAGGATTATTTTTACACGGTCAAAACAACTCATATAACTGCCTACTTATAATATCGGGTGTAAGGGAAAGCGTCCCGCAAACAGATAGGGGTAGCTCAGTCAACTACACTGAACAACTTTTACCAGGAAATTCTTTCAGAAACTGAAAATAAAATTTCCATTTTCCATTCAAAATTTTCACCTCGGTCAGACAATTTGTATGGAAAAGCCAAATTTATTTTTCTCTTCCTGAAAGAAATAACTAGTGGATGTTCAATGTCGTTAATTAAGCAACCCCTATCAGTTTGCGGGACGCTGTCCCTAACACCTGGTATACAATCCACACCGATATCGTAAATGATACGTAAGTACTTTTTTTTGCTGTTGGCTTACTAGTAGAAAGGATTTTTTTTTTTTGAGTTTGTTAAAAATTTTGACATAAAACTACGGCTCATATTGATAAACAGCACTTGAGACTGACCGCTAGTTTGAGTTCGTATCAGAAAGGTCATTTCAGTACAATGTGGCCTGTCAAATCCATACTTAAGGTGGTAGCAGAGCATAGGTGGCGCGATTTACAATATTTGTATTTTAGGAACAATTAATTTCAAAATGATGTCGCAGTTCTCGACCCCCCCTTAAATAGTTTTTTTGCTGTTGGCTTACCAGTAGAACGGAAATTTGGTTTGTTTGTTTTGGAATTTGACATGAAACTATGTCAATTTGACCTAACATATACAAGTTTTATACCAATATATTACCTTACGTCTATCCTAGATTCAGATATGAAATCTGTGATACTAGGATGGATACAGCTGTCATTATTATGTTACCTAATTGATGTTTGAACCTTTCGGGAAGCTCAAACTCTACTTCATCGGTAGACTGTTGCTGATAATGTACCTAGATGTTTTTATTCACTGGACTCGATTCTAGATTTGCCGGCTAAATCTAAAATTAAAATCTATTCACTCACTTTCAGACTAAAAACATAGGGAAGGGACCGGAGATCTATTCTTTCCGGTTTTTGATTTACAATCGGTGGTTTTATGCGTTATCTGTCATTTTTATCCGCCGTCATATAATATGGCGGATAAAATAGATAGAAATACTGGTGAAACGTGTAAAACCATAGAGTATACATCGCCTGTCCTTTTTAAATTTTATTATTTTGAAAGTGACAGATAGATTTTAATTTTAGATTTAGCCGGTGATATCTAGAATCGAGCCCATTATATACCTATCTTAAATAACCCTCAAATCTTATTATCAGACGTGGTGGAACAACTTGTAGCGCACAAAGATGCGCCATCTATCACACATCAAGATACAACAGTCCTAAAACACGGTATCGAAGTTTGCTCGGCGATCTGCATATATACAACTTCCGAACTAATCCAGTTAGACTCCGATCCCCTGGTCACAACACCCGACCAGGTGGTTAATTACCCTTTTCCCATCCGGCATCACTCGGCCAACTGGCCTCTCAAGAAAATGCTCCTAAAAACTTGTTTAGGTCGTTTACACTCTGTCTACCCCATTAGGGATAAAGGCGAGAATATATGTATGTAAGAATATTTGTATTGTATTGTACATGCGGCTACCTGCAGGACTGCACTTGCGTTCGGGATTGGGCCGCTTAAACGATAACTGGTCTGTCACTAGAGATACTTACGAAGCGCCCCTGTAGATGACGATATCAGGGCGCGCGGATAAACCTATACCGGGTGTAAGGGACAGCGTCCTGCAAACTGATATGGGTTGCTCAGTCAACGAAGCAGACCAACTACCAGCTGGTTTTTTTTTTGGAAGTAAAAAAAAATACCTTCCCATACAAAATGACCACCTCGATCAGACAATTTGCATGGACATTAAATTTTCTTCTGAAACAAAATCCTGCTGTTAGTTGTTCAGTTTGGTTGCCTGAGTAACGCCTATCAGTTTGCGGAACGTGGTCCCTTACACTCCGTTCACAGGTTTTTGTTGCGTTCTTCATGTTTAACGCTGTTTTTTAATTTTTGAAAATGTAATAAATGAAATAACTTTTAACCTACAAAGTGTTCGTGATAATTACGGTACACACGCATATCCTGTGACGTAGTATAGGAGGTTACAAGTGTATGCGTGTGTTGTGTATGTGGTTAAAATATCCTGGAGCTTTTGTCAGTGTTGCCAAACGACATACCTGTTTTTTTAAACGTTTTAAGTATAAAATAATATTATGTTAGTAAATGTATCAATTTATACGTAAAGCAATAATTCTTTTAGGAAACATTTAATAAAAATTTTAGTGTAGCTATACAATTTCATCTTATGTATTATTTTACTCTAATTTATGAATTTCTTCCATGCTGGACTAGGAGTGAGAGAAAAACATAGAATATACCAGCTGCATTTCCTCCCGGCAATGTTGTAAAAACCAGCTATACCTACATATACTGAAACCATCGGATCCCTTAGCTGGTTTTTACAGCATGCCCGGGAGGAAATGCAGCTAGCACATTCTATGTTTTTTATCTCGCTTCCAGGCCAGCACAGATTTTTTATTTTATTACTGGCAACACTGTCCTCTTCGGTAAGTAGTTAGCGACCACAGGTGCGCGTCGGCTCATCTCGCGCAAAACATTTTTCTCTTACAACTTAAATTCATACTTCCCCTAAGAAATTGGTATATTTATGACATCCGAAAAACTTCCACAAATTGCGAATGCAAATCATTATACATTACGTTTAGGGCGACAGATTCTGAAATTGGTAGGTGTGAAAAAAAATATTCAATATCAAATTGGATGAAAGATTTTTATTATTAGTGACTCCGTGACGAAGACAAAACTTTTTAAGTAAGTTTAGTGAAGTGATACTTTAATGTAGTGTCCGCTGCCTATAAAAAACACAAGAGTAAAGTGTAACAGAGACAATAAGAAACGTGTTCATTTCATTTAATTAATTAAACCATAAATTACATGTAATTTACAGTTCACATCATATAAATCAGTTCGACACAATGTAATTTAACCTATTAGGTGTAGCTTATATTTATAATTGACTTTAATGTAGGTATACAATTTCAGTAAAAGGAGAAATTTATGAATTTAAACAATGTAATTATATTTAATATCATAATTCGTCTATATCAAGAACATATATAATATATATAAACAAACGATATAAATTAGAAGATATTCTAAATAAATCAACATTAAATTTATCCCATTTATCAAGCATTAAGTGTAAAATGTAAATAGCAAAAAAAAAACATACTAATACAAGTGTTTGTTATATTATTGTCCTCATTGTTCTTTATTGTAACTTTTTCTCTTGTCTGTACCATTTCCTGCATCTGTTTTGTGTCAGTCAATAAAAGCTTTAATCAATCAATCAAGTAAGATGTCAATACAATGTCAACAAATCGTCGTTCAATCCCCTAGATTAGGTAGCCGTGAGATACGGGATAAGGCTAGGGAGATGATGATGACAATGTCAACAAATAAATTAAAAATCACGTCAATAATTCACCCAAGCTATACGGGCATGATTTTCACAGGAGTGCTTTGACACTACCCCAAAGAATTTTGTTGTCTGGGAGTGCTGAATTCTACACAACAATGCGCAAAAGGTGCGGATCCCTGGTGCGCAGAATTCGGGGTAGCACCTACAGCATCCTGAACATGATCGGGAGTAGGCTCGACTGTCAGTATCTGAGTCATTGTTGCGCTATTTCAAGCGGAATGGGGCAGCGGTGACTTATCATAATAATAATAATAATATAATAATAAAGCCTTTATTTAAAAAAATTACATCAAGAATCATTACATTGTGTGATCTATAAAACATTTTTTTTTTTTTTTTTAAAGTGAGTACATGCCATCCATCAGTTATAAAATACAATCATGCTTAGTAATTAAATATTCGTAAAATAACAATTTCATTTAAAACTTAAAACAATAATTACATTGCATTAAAAATATTACACACAATGAATTTTATTTTTTCTTAAATCTAAGGCCTCCTTTTTTATGAAAAAAAAAAAGGGGGTGGTATTACTCCCAGAGTTACCAGCCTTTCCTGGGAGGTAAATAAAAAAAGACTTATCATACTGTTATTTTATTATATACCTATCTAATCTCATTTTACTTACATAGTTATAAGTTTTACTTATATTATAAGTCCTGGTTACTTGAGTAAAAATCTTTATTATTCAAGTAACCAGTCATTCGGAATCTTAATATAAACCATTACGGCGTTGAATTTAGCTGTGCGCTGGAATGCTGCAGTATTGCAATTAGGGGGTACATATTGCAATCTCTAAAATTGAAAACACTAACGTAAAATAACCTACGTTCAAAATCCCTAAAATCTGAATACCTGGTGATTATTTCACTTGAAATTCAAAGTACCGAAAGTTTTGAATGTCAAATGGATATGTTACTGAAATTCATAAAGGTAAAATTTGAAATTCCTATGTACAAAGTTCCTAAAATTGGTTTACCTCATAGTTAACTGACCTAAATGTAAAATACCGATTTAATTTCCTAAGTAAAGTCGAAAATCCAAATAAAAACACATTTATTATTTGAAAATTTTAATCATTAACAAAAGTAAAAGAAATAAGTTTCCTCACAAAAGAAAAGTACTAAAAAGTAATCAAATAATTATTGTTCCTGTACTAAATCATATTGTTTTTATCTAAACCATACATACATACATACATAAAATCACGCCTTTATCCCTTACGGGGTAGGCAGAGCGTCAAACTCCTCGTAAAAGGTGCTTTCGCCACGTCTGACAAAAATTGAGGGCAATTTTAGATTGTAATGTGTATTGCTATAGTGACAGGTTGTCAGCCCATCGCCTAAATTACAATACACTGTAACCCTCGAGTCCCTTTTGCTGACTTCTACAGCATGCCCCGGAGGAAGGGCAGCTGGAACATTCTATGTTTTTCTATCTCTCCCAGTCCAGCATGGAAGAAACTAAAAAAATAGTAATAAATCTAAACCATGTCAAACAATTATTCAAAAATAGTCAAATAATTATTGTTCCTGTACTAAATCATATTTTTTTAATCTAAATCATGTCAAACAATTATAAAAATATAATCCAATAATATTTAAGTTCTGAAATAAAAATAACAATTTTACACTTTTTATTTATTACAGATTTGCTGCAATAGCTCTCAAAAGATCGACATTATTGTATTCAGGAATATTTTGCAATATGTTGTCAATATTTTTAACTTGATATATCCCTTTATCATCCGTTTCTTAGGTACTGGTTCACCATTTTTTATTTTTTGAATTTCAATTAAATTCACCTTTGTTTCCTTGATCAATTCAAATACCAAATGATAAAATCCGACATGTCTTAGAACAAATTTGATTTATGTGGTGGTGAAATGATTCTGCACTGTTCTGTGTACGTGGGATCGTAGCTCGATAATTAAGACACCAAAAGCTGGAATTATACTTTGGTGGCTGATTATTTTTTCCCTGAATGTAATTTTCTCCAAACCAGTTAGCAATTTTGAGACTGTCATCAGACAATGTTTCCAATAGATCATTGAAGTACATCAATACGTTATCCGGATGAACGTAGCATAATGCCATCAAACATTGGACTTCTATATTAAATTGTTTATCACTATTGTATTTAGTAGTTAATTCCTCTTTTTGTATTTTCCGATATAAAATTTGTCGCAGATGAAAAAAACAACCTTTCAAGGTAACTGCCTCAAAGTTTTGACGAATACTTAAAGCTGCGGCCTTTTCAAAATCCATAATTACAAATGATGGGCTCAATGCAATTCCCTGTTCTGTACAGTATTCGATTATTAGATCAAACATGACGTCATACAATGCCTTATCTTTGTGCGTACACTCCCAGTACATTTTGTTATTGTATTCACGACTTTTTGCATACGCAAATCCATTCACGTCGACTTTGATACCACTTTTTTGAGTTTTAAATATACTAATACTGTGTTCAGTCAATTTCTGTAATTTTCACGTATCAACCAATATCTATTTGTTCTGCAATGTAGTGGGTGACTAACAACTGACAGAAAGTATTTGAACATAGACAATTATCAATTTTATCAATCTACCCTCTTTTACGCTCGCGAAAAGTGATGCATCATTTTAGGTATTTTGACCATTTGGTATTACAAATGTTGGTGTGTGTGACTAAGGTGTAGTAACTGTTGATATTTTAAACTTTAGATATTTATTCCAATCGGTATTTAAATCTTAGGTGATTAGTACGTAGGTGACGTACTTGCTTAGGTATTTAAAAACATTAGGTATTCATATTTTAGGGATTTTGAACGTAGGTTATTTTACGTTAGTGTTTTCAATTTTAAAGATTGCAATACGTACCCCAATTAGGCTGTTGCAACTCTACTTCTTAATTTATTAATGGACACATTCTTAGTTTAGTATACCTAGCAAATTAAGTTAAATAAAAAATACTCATTAGCTTTAGTATAAGGCTAGATCATAATTTCAAATGATGTAACCTTCATATTTGGGAACATCATTTAAGGAAAAAAATGTGACTCCTTACGCCAAGATATTTTGAAGCTTTATACTGATATATGGCTGGAGATGGCTGGCTTATACAATACAATATACTTTATTGCACAAAAACACAGACATTACAAATTGCTAAAAGTAGTACAATTGGCGGCCTTATTGCTAATGTAGCAATATCTTCCAGGCAACAGAGGAGTAAAATAAATTATTAAAAGCTTAAAGCTTATTAAAAGGCTTTAACAATTTTAAACTGAATATATACCCTATTTACATTTATTTGTCTTTAAACTAGTTGACGACCAACAAGTCCTGAAATTAGTTATGCAAGCATGGTGATGCTTATCAAGGATCTTCCAGCTACATAGTAGAATAGTAGGTACAGTCAGCAAAGGAGACATCTGCGCAGGCCCGCTCGAAACGGATGATATCATTTCAGGAAATTTCGTATACTCGCACAATTGATTGACTGCAACTAGTATACGAAATCAATGAAATTCATATGCATAATTGTCTCAAATAATCTGGTTCGTTTTGAGTGGTACTGCCCAGCAATCGTCTTTGCTGACTGTACCTGGAGAACTGCAACAGTCTGATTAACGGTAGCTTCGGAAACCCTGAGCAGGATTTGATACCAAGTGCATGCACACGCTCCAATAGGATCCATATTTCACACACACACACAATCACGCCTTTATCCCTAATGGGGTAGGCAGAACGTAAACTACCTAAACAAAGATCGTTCCGCCTCGTCTGACAAAGTTTTGAGGGTTATTTATGATAGATATGTACGTATATTGTTGTAGTGACAGGTTGTCAGCCCATCGCCTAAATTGCATTAAAATGAAACCTTCGAATCCCTTAGCTGATATTTACAGCATGCCCGAGGAAATACAGTTGGCAAATTCGATGTTTTTCTCTCGCTCCCAGTCCAGCATGTAAGATTATTTCATCAGTTCGTTATTCAAGCCCAGGCCGTTACTATTTAGACGCACCCTTGTCTTTAGGCGTTACGAGGTAGTATATTTTTCGATAATTTTCCCCCTTCTATTCAAATATAAAACATTTTTTTTACTTTATTTGTGTTTATATCCAACAATAAATAGCAGCGTGGCTAAGTAATATTGGTTCTATGTTCAAAAGGTAATAAGAAACGGCGCGGATGGTATTATCAGTAAATTCGTAGAATCTCCAAATCGAAAAGATTTATACTCTCACTAGCTCTGACGCCCAGATCTTACTTAATTTCAGTCAAAACTAATATTTATTATAGAGGAAAGTTAAAAAGGTTGTAGTTAAAACCTTTTAACTTTAGTACAGTGCTTGAAAGTAACATAGTTTAAACAAGTTTTTTTAACACATTTTTTTTCGCGGGTAGGCAATAAAAAGGAACAGTTGACTTTTTGACAGCTCAATTTTATTTAAATAAAAATAATATGATTTAATAATTATTATGCTATCTAAGTATGATAATATGATACAGTAAGGCCTAAATACCTGCTATAGCCATTATCTCCAAATTCTTCAATATTTCTAATATCTTAACCTCAAAATCAGCACAACGCAGCACTTTTGGACACGTGATGATGTGTCACTATGGACCAAATTAAAGAATCCATTGACTCCCTAGCAGATTCTGTGAACGCTAGGATGACAGCATTTGAGGAGGAGCTCAAAAATGAACCCGCATCTAAGGTAGACAATGTGAAAACCATCTCAGCAGAATTTCAGTCTTTCCGAGCATCTGTTGTGTCCTCATTGGTGGCCCTTCAGAGGCAAGTTGAGATTCTGACCGCTGAGTTGGATGGAATGGAGATGCGGAGCAGAAGGAAAATGCTGTTGCTCCATGGTGTACCAGAAGTCAAAGGTGCTTCTGACAAGCCTCGGCCAGTGTTGGTTAAGTTCATTAGCGCCAGAACACGTGACAAGTTCTGGATGGGCAAGGTTGGACTGAAGGGCACCGGTATCACAGTCTCAGAGTTCTTGACGCAGCGAAGACACAAACTTTTTAAGGCAGGACGTCAAAAGTTGGGTGTTACCAAGTGTTGGACGAGTGAGGGGCACATCATCTGTTTGGCACCTGACGGGAAAAGGCATCATATTTCCTCCCTTCAGGATCTGACGAGGTTAGTTGATGGTAAGCAGTACCCTGGATCTGAGTCTTCAGTCATTCAGATGTAGTGGCAGCGAAAAACAGTAAGCCTCCTGTGCGTGCACGCACTCCTTTTGTGGGTTCTGAACAACCTAGCGCTTCGAACACGGGCACTACGCACAATTCTGACAGCAAGGCTCAAACTGCCAGCAAGCCGTCAGACTGTGCACCGAAACGGATACGAGGTGCGGTAGCTTCTGCAAAGAAATAATTTCAGGTTATTTATTTTTTTTATTTATTTTATTTATTTATTTCAAAACATTTACACAACCATGACAGGAAATCCCAAAGTGATTGCATAAGTAATATTAAACACTTATAACTATTTAAAACTAACTAAACTATAAACTACTTAAAACTAAACAATAAAATGAGATCAAAGATTATGAATTAAATTAACAAATAACATAAAACTTTGCAAACCAGTTCGAAAAACAAAATAAAAAACAACAGTTATATAAACAATAACTACTTCTTAATCACACATTCTCACAATATCTCAAACATTCTCTGTACAAAATCGGTCATTCATCTACAAATATATCTACTTGTGGGTTAGCAGTCAAAAGCTGACTCACAAGGTTAATTCCACGAGGAATCGGTGACTCGCTGTGCGCTACCGTGCGACACTCAGGGATGCACAACAGGCGGTGCGAGCGTCCACGCAAATACGGTCAATAGCATATTATTGGCATGTCAAGTTTTTATTTTTCTGTTTCTGGCTTTTAGCCTCTTTAGATCTTTTTTTTTTTTAATTGCATGTATGCCTCAGGTATAACCTTACAGCCACTTGCATGTTATTCTCATTACCACGAAATGTTGGCATCTTTCGACAATAAAAATATACATGCAATCCTTGTCTCCGAAACTTGGCTAAATCCTAACCTTCCTTCAACATCATATTCTATTCCAGGTTTTGTATTAATCCGCAATGACCGTATCAGTTCCAGCCATGGTGGGGTGGCCATTTACATTTGCTCGTATATCCTTTTCACTATTCTACATAAATCTCCTCAGCCACCTCCGCCTGGTACGGCTGAACACCTCTTACTTGAAATTTCTCTGTCCCACACAAAAGTTCTTCTTGGCGTATACTACAATCTTTCATCCCAAAATGACTATTATGATTCTCTTGAGCACCTTCTTGAATTTTTTTCTCCTTGCTATAGCCATACGATCATTTTGGGTGACTTTAACACATGCCTCGTAAAAGAAGACGCTCAATCTAAAATCCACTCGACAAACTCCTTAATTAATTCTTGTGCTCTCCATATCCTTCCGTTAAACACAACCCATCACTTTCCTAATTGTCTTCCTTCCCTTCTTGACCTGATAGTAGTATCCTCGACTGAACATGCTGTTAAGCATGGAAACATTGAAGCAGACGAATTCTCTTACCATGACTTGCTGTTTTTATCATATCGCGTTAGACCTCCCAAGAGGAAATCGAGAACTCTGCTTTTGCGTAATTTTTCGGGCATGAATTTAGAGAAGCTTCGTGAAGATGCAGCCAGAATAGATTGGCCAGCAATAGAAAGGTTTGAGTCAGTCAATGATCAAGTAGCGGTTTTAAACTTGCATCTTAATGAGCTTTACGACACCCATGCTCCTGTGCGTCCAGTGCGATTAAAGCATCTTCCTGCTCCCTGGCTTGATGATGAAATGCGAGGTTACATGGCAAAGAAAACGCGAGCGAAATCAAAGTACAAAGCGGACCCTTCGGTGAAGAACCGTGAGAAATATCGGGAGGTTAGAAACCGCTGTAACACGAAAATTAGGGATTTACAGCGACGCCATATCCATAAAAACGTTGAGAATGGCAATCCGGCCAAAGTATGGCCTTTTCTCAACAAACTTGGGATTGGTAAATCATGTTCTTACATCTCTTCCAACAACATTGATATCAACCAACTAAATCGCCACTTTTCGTCATCAGCTAGCATTGATAGTGCCACTAAGTGTAGCACGCTTAATCACCTTATGTCCTTGCCCACACCTAACTTTCTAGCATTCACATTTCGTCCGATCACTGCCTGTGATGTAATAAAAAAAATTCATGCTATAACATCTAACGCGATCGGTAGTGACTGTATTAGTCGTGCTATGATTATTCCTCTCCTTGATATCCTCTCCCCTATCATTGCTTATATCCTAAATCAATCCTTATCCTCTGGTGTGTTTCCTACCATTTGGAAGGAAGCGAAAATAGTACCGCTGCCCAAAAAAACCAACCCAAAGTTATCTGCTGATTACAGACCCATTTCCATTCTCCCTTTCCTCTCCAAAGTCCTCGAAAGGTTGGCGCATCAGCAACTTACCTCCTTTCTTACTGCAAACAACCTTTTGAATCCCTTCCAATCCGGTTTCCGCTCCGCTCATAGCACAACTACAGCACTAGTTAACACGATATGGAGAATCAAGAGTTAGCGGTGTTGACATTGCTGGACTTCAGCAATGCTTTCAATACCGTTGATTTTGATATTCTCCTAGCTATGCTACGTTCGATTAATATATCACAGACAGTGGTTGATTGGGTTTCTAGTTACCTATATGGGCGTCGACAGCGCATTCGCATTGAGGAATCATTCTCTGCATGGTGTGACACTTCTGCTGGCGTACCACAGGGTGGCGTTCTATCCCCACTTTTGTTTTAAATTTTTATTAAATCTATTACTCTTCCTCTTACTTCCTCCTATCATTTATACGCTGATGACTTGCAAATTTACTCAACAGCTCTTTTGTCTGAACTACCAAATGCTATCATTAACACCAACAGGGACTTGGAATGCATTGCCGATTGGAGTCGCAACTTTGGTCTAAAAATTAATCCTTCCAAAACTCAGACAATACTTATAGGCAGTCCTTGGTATATCTCCCGTGTCGACCATTGTTCTTTACCGAAGATTGTTTTTGATGGCGTACCAATTCCATTTAGTGAAAAGGTCAAAAACCTAGGTGTTATCTTTGACAAATGCTTCTCATGGAAACCTCAAGTGTCCGAAGTCAGCAGGAAGGTGTTTGCTGCATATGGTTCACTCAAACGTCTTAAAAATATGTTGCCAACCAAAACGAAAATCTCTTTGGCACAGTCACTTCTCCTACCTATACTGGATTATACAGACGTTTGCTATCCTGATTTATCTGTGCAGTTGCTGAATAAACTCTAACGTCTGCAGAATCTGTGTATAAGGTTTATTTTTGGTTTGAGAAAATATTACCACATCTCCGCCTACCGGTCCCAACTGAAATGGCTTACAATTTCACGTAGGAGAGATTGTCATATACTCTCCCTCCTCTACTCTGTCCTGTCACATCCTAACACCCCTCCTTATTTAAAAGATCGTTTTGTATTTCATTCCTCAACCCTTTCCCGAAACCTCCGATCCAGCCATAATCTCACCTTGAATATGATCCCCCAGAAGACAGACTTTTATGTCAAGTCTTTTTCAGTACAAGCGATCAAATTATGGAACACCCTGCCGGTTGAAATTAAACGATCTCCATCACAGGCAATTTTTAAGGAGCGAGTTAAGAAACACTTTACTGAACTCGCATAGAATACATGTTTACTATTCCTTTCTATATCATTTGTGTATCTGTCATTCCTTTTCATATCAATCTGAATTTTTTATTTCCTTTCCTCCATAATGTATGTATTGGTATATTATATATGGTATATAGTAGTTTATTATCTATCATAATGTACGTGATTTATGTATATCATATATGTATTTTATGTAGATTTGTCTATATTAATTAGTTTTTAGTAAGATGCACTATCCCGCATTATCTATCTACATTTGATTTCCTCTACCCAAGGTTGCCTGGTAGAAATTGCTACCATAGCAATAAGGCCGCCTTCATTGTACTTTAATTTTTATTTAATTTGTTCTAATTCCTGTTGTTTTTGTTTTATGTGCAATAAAGAATATATCTATCTATCTATCTATCTAACATAGGCGAATATTTACCTGGGGAAAATACCTTATTTACTTAGAAATTATTCAATTAAAAATCTTATGAGAAGTAAATAATCCTATTAACTTTTTAATTTTTTATTGGTAATATCACGTTTACAGTGGACAAATTGAGCGCTAGATTTTAATGATTAAAGTTTTAGAATATAGAAAGAAACAAAGGTAAAGGTAATGGGATGACCAATGGGATAAAGCAACATGAATCCGCAAACGTTTTGATTTATAGATTGTAAAAACTCTCCTCTCAACATTTGGTTTCACTCACGACACCATTATTTCTATAATTCTCAACAATGAATTACCCATTTTTTACAGTAAAAAAACATGTTTTTTTTTTAGTTTGTGCTTTTGTTCGGCGAAAAGCTGAATTAGTCGGAAACCTAAAAAGATCAACACAAAAAATCTAGATTGGCTGATGGTTTTTAGAGTCCTATCAATATTGGTTTTATATCCCTTTTGATAAATTCCCCAGCTATCCCTAGCTAACTGCAGTATGGCGAGGGCGAAAAAGTCATAGAATAGACTCCCTTTACTATTATAGAAAGTTAAACAAAATAAATAAAGTTTTGTAAATAAACAGACAACCAAAAGATTTGAATTTTATAGTAGTGAAGATATCTCTGAAGTGCTTTCTCTTATTGCGGTTTCGTAGTCTGATTTATTCGTAAATCCCTACAAGTACACGCCAAAATACGCCTTCAGAGTTGTGTAAGGAAAAGATATATCTGTTTAGGGTTTATGACACTAAGCTTAAATTATATTATGATGTAAAGTTTTGTAGTTTATGTACCTATTATAACATACATACATATAGTCACACCTTTTACATAATGGGGTACGCAGAGCGGAAACGACCTAAACCTATTATTTTATTTAATATAATTTATTTATTATTTTTTACGTTTATTATAAAGTACGTGGTAGTTTAAAAAAAAGTCATGTCATGAAAATATTACAAAAAAAAACATGACCGCGAAAGCGAACCTTTTCGACTACCTAAATTATGTTATAATGATACATACAACTTGTAGGTTTGAGCTGTCAGATATCATCATATAATGGAAAGACCATAATATTCAGAATAAAATCTCTGGCTAGACTGCTTGTAAGATTTCTATCCAATCACAGGCATTCCTAATTCTTCCTCTCATCACGTATTAGGCGTTCATGTAACTTGATTAAAGCTTGGGAAATGATATATACTTGCTCTTTGTAATGTTATATCAACTTCAGGTGGTTCGAGAGCTGCGACAGTGGCGCCATCAGTTTTAAATGAATTGTGCCTGAAATACAAACATTTTCAAGAATATTTTACGTTTCGCGAGAATTGCAACTAAATTCCATTTTATAATCCATAATATATTAATTCACACTAAGCATAAAAGCTATATATTACAAATGTGCTAAAAGTGCTGAATTTGGACTGCTATAAGTGCTAAATACTTTTGTACCACAAAGCTGGAATGGAGTGCAATGTGATTAACAATGCGGAAACGAGGGAAACCAGAAAATATTGTAAATATTATAAAATATTTTTATCAAGGTAGCACCTGCAGAGTTGTGCACCAGCAGACCCTTGGGATACCCATAGAAATAATAGCGGGAGTTAAACATGGCTGTTTTCTATCTCCCCTATTCTTTATCATTCTGCTTGACGACATCATGAGGGAATTAGTAAAAACACCTAGAGGACTACAATGGGGAAGAGGTTCACTCGAAGACTTGGATTACGCTGACGACATAGCATTGATATCGCACACTGCAAAAGAAATGCAAGCGAAGCATGAAGCTCTGCAACGTGCTGCACTGAAAATTGGATTGCGTATCAATGCTCGAAAAACTGTCGACATGCGCGTATGTTGTGACGACCGAGAGCCTATACTTCTGGACAACAATCCTTTATAATCCGTCACAAACTTTACTTACCTAGGTAGCACCGTAACCAACAAAGGTGGCTCGGATGAGGACGTCGACAGTAGGATTAGGAAAACTAAGGGTTGGTTTGCACAGTTAAGACCTATCTGGAAGCCAAATATTCTCACACGACAAATAAAAATCGCACTATTCGACTCCCTCGTAAAATCAGTGTACGGCTGCGAGTCGTGGAAACAAAAAGCTTGACAAATAAAATCCAAGTCTTTGTCAATAAGTATTTACGTGCCATGCTCCGAATATACTGGCCGAACACCATTCGAAACGAGGATCTTTGGACCAGTTGCCAACAGACCCCAATTGCAAAAGAAGTCGCACGAAAACAAAAACTTAGAGGAAAAATTTAAGGAGTAAATAGTCCTTAATTTTTTCTTTATTTAAAGATATTATTTATTAGGATTATGTATTTATAAGAGAAATATCTTCATAAAAGAAAATAAGTAGAATTCAAATACAAATATTTATATGAATTGAATAACATAGGGTAGACAAAATGTTAAGTAAAAAGTAGGTACCCTAAACTTTTATACCGGGTGTAAGAGACAGTGTCCCGGAAACTGAAGGGGTTCAGTCAACGATAAAAATTGGCTTTTCCATACAAAATGTCCGACTCGAGCAGGCAATTTGTATGGAGAGGCCAATTTTCTTTTTCACTTCCTGAAAGGATTTCCTGGTGGAAGTTGTTCAGTGTCGTTGACTGAGCAACCCCTATCAGTTTGTGGGTAGCTGTCACTTACACCCCATATACTTACGTCTAGTTTAAAGTATAGTTGAAAGAAAGAGTAAAGTAAAGATACATTGAGGGCGCCACATAACGAGTTTTAAAGTTTTATGAAGTCTTTGAAGTTCTTTCTTCCATTTAAGAATTACTAGCTAAAATTTTCGTTAGACAGATGTCAAGCACCTGATTAATCTGAACCCCTTTGACACAGTAAACGTGCCCTGTTGATTCTCTCACAACCTCGTATTGTAACTACAGTTTGCCTCCGCAAACTCATTAGTGAGTAACAAGTGAGTAACTAATCCACACTCGAGTTGGAGGTGTAGTAGGAATGATAATATCATTCGGTATTCTACACGGGGTGGAGTTAAGGCCCGTAATTATAAACAGCACTTGAGACTGACAGCTGGTTCGAAACCGTATCAAAAATTAAATTTCAGTTCAAAAGGACCTGGCAAATCCACACTCAGTATTGCTCTCAAGCTTGATATTGCGTCATAAATACGAGCCTAAGAGGCCTCACGGCAAGCGGTGGCGCTCTCGCTTGTAAAAATATCGTACCTTGCAGAATATTGACATTTTCAAAACATTTCTCTCTCATTTCCTTACATTAAGACCTATGGGATTTTTAAAAGTAATTAATTGAGGAGCAAATAGTACGGAGTTACTATCGAATTTTCCGCCAAAGAAGCCGATTCTAGCAATAATTTCGATAGTAACTACTTCTAAAAAAATCCTTATGTAAAAGGTCGTCGTAGGTAGGTCTAAGGTAGTGACAGAGAAATGTTTTAAAAATGACTATATGTATTTTGCGAGTTATGATTTTTTAACAAGTGAGGGCGCCACCGCTCGCAGTGAGGCCTCTTAAATGTGTAGGTAAAGTAGAGTAAAGTATAATCGTTTATTTTTGTACACAACGTAGCATACTTTAACATGCTAAATACGTAAAAAACATATCTAAACTGCACACAACAATAACACTAAATTACAAACAATGAAATCACATACCTTTTGTATAAAAACGTAAATAAAAAGCCAGGTCGCCCCTGCCTGGTTCAGGGAGCGAGTCATGACATACGAGCGCAAAGGGCTTATTCTATCTTATCTTCGCCGCAGTAAAGTTGCTTTGAAACCCCTACTGGGAATACACTCGCCTACTGGAGGAGACAAATGGAACCGGCCGCGCAATCCGACCAGCCGTTCTATGAAATGAAAACAGCACATTGTCTCAGATACAAGGGAAGGTTGCAATACAAATATGTCTTACGTTAGGTTATTATTGTGTTCCGGAAGAAATATTTAATGATTTGTTACATAGACAACATTTACAGCTAGTCAACTTTTTGCTTAGATATAATTCATCAATAGTCCCTAAAATCGTATGTTATCTTTCAGTGTAATTTTCTGTCTTGTAGGCACCTACTTCGCTCAAGATAGCATCACGCCGCTAAACCAGTAGGTACACTTTGGGCTTGATTCTAGATTTGCTGGCTAAAACTAAAATTAAAATCTATCTATCACTTTCAAAATATTAAAATTGAGAAACAGACGATTTATACTCTAAGGTTTTACACATTGTCCGCTAGATTTTGACGCGCGTTTTGCACGTTTGCATATTTCTGAAAATTGTATCCGCCATATCATATGACGGCGGATAAAAATAACAGATAACACATAAAACTACCGACTATAAATCAAAAACCGGAGCGAATAGAGAGAAAGGACAGGAGCCTTTTCTAATGTTTTTAGTCTCAAAGTGACAAATAGAATGTACTAAGAATGTACTACTAATTGTGATACTGCAATAAATATTTGAATTTGAATTAGATATAATTTTAATTTTAGCCGGTAAATCTAGAATCGAGCCTAATAATATCTAAAAAAAAAAGCACTTCAAAATTTGACAATCATTATGAAAGTTCTTCCGCTTAATTTTTGTTCATTTGTACTACAACTATGATTTTTTAAAACCAAAAACATTATAGTAAGCTATAATAGATTCCATCTTCGAACAAGACGAAGATATTCATCGGTTAGCGAGAGTATTATAATGATAGATTGTATCCGCAAGCTATTCGGCGCTGAATCTACTCCAGACAATCAATGTTACACTGTCAAATGTATAGGTGTGAACATGATAGATCCCCAGCCCTCCTCTGATAGTATGATAGATTACATTATCAGTGACGATCACACACCGATGACGAGACCAAATTACCGGATATATGAAAAGGATAGTATAAACAATGGGCTCGATTCTACGTACAGATACCTCCGGCTAAAATTAAAATTAAAATCCATCTGCCACTTTCAAAATAATACATTATTACATATAATCACGCCTTAATCCCTAACGGGGTAGGCAGAGCGTCTACGACTCATACAAAGGTCGTTCCGCCACGTCTGACAAAGTTTCGAAGGTCATTTAAGATACATTTGTACGTATATTGCTGTAGTGATAGGTTGTCAGTCTATCGCCTAAATTACAATATACTGAAACCCTCAGATCCCATAGCTGGTTTTTACAGCATGCTCGGGAGGAAATGCAGCTGGCACATTCTATGTTTTTCTCTTACTTCCAGTCCAGCATGGAAGAAATAATAAAATTGAAAAAGAACAGGCGATATATTCTCTATGGTTTTTCACTTTGCCCGCTAGATTTTGACGCCCTTTTGCACGTTTTCCCAGTATTTCTGGCAATTTTATCCGCCATATCGCATGCATTTCATACGCATAAAACCACCGACTACAAATCCAAAACCAGAGAGAATAGATCTCCTGTCCTTTTCCAACGATTTTAGTCTAACAGTGACAAATAGATTTTAATTTTAGTCTTAGTCGGAAAATCTAGAATCGAGCCCATTCAAATTACTATTAAACACCAAAGTCTAGGTACCTACTTATTCTACGAAATTACATATTTTCTAAATAACGTGCCAAATTTCAATTTGTAATTTTGTTTTAAAAATTTTATATTTACAACATTCATGTGTATTTTTACCTGACTGCGCAACGCAAAGGAGGGTAATATGTTTATCAGCCAATAAATGTATGATTGATTGAAATGTGATTAAAAGTCCTAAAAACCATCCTAAATTCCTATATGAATGCAAGGTCAATTAGTTAGTTTGTTAAAAGATCAAAATTTGTTACCAATTTGATACATCATTGAAGGATTACGGTTCTTTACACATTTTGAAATGTCTCTAATTTTTGTACAAGTAACTTTTAGTTGAATAAAACAAGTATTATCAAAATCGGTTCAAAAAAACTCTCAATTTAATTCAAATCCCCTAGCCTAACCCAAAAAGTTAATTTATAAAAAATATATAAAACAGTCAAAAAATCAACAAGAAACATACGAAGACAGTGTGTGTGATAACATTTCATTCTACCTTTAAGACGAATACTGTACGTAAGTATATATGTTTGATCTTCTTTGTTGCGCTCTAGAGAGCAAACTCGTAGGCTGATTTTAAAGATTCTTACGTCTATCGAATCGTCATAACCACTCGAGTGTTACTAAAGGTATGATTTTGTAAAAAAATCAATAAAGCGACATTTAGACGCCATTTTGTGAAAATTTCAAAAATTAAAGTCGACGATCTATGCCGAGTGGGGAATCATTGAATAGGTACGTGGGACACTCAGAAATATTTGCGACACTAAAAAAAAATGTTCTATAGGTACATATATTTTTATTAAGTCTTTTCAAAGTACTCTCCACCAGCCTCTATACAAAGATTCATGCGTCTGAACCAGTTTTCAAAACACTTTTTCCAGTCCGCCGTAGACACCTCGTTTACAGCCTGCTCGAACGCAGCCAGCGCATCTTCCGGCGACGAAAATTGTATCCCCTTAAGCTGATTTTTTATTTTTGGAAATAAAAAGAAGTCACACTGTGCTAGATCAGGGCTGTAAGGAGGGTGACCCAGGAGTTTGACTGGTGTGCTGTCCAGGAAGTCCCTCGTTTTGAGCGCGGTGTGTGCAGGCGCATTGTCGTGGTGGAGCAGTAGTCCGCGGAGCCCTGTGTTTGGTCGCTTGTTGCTCACAACAGAAAAAACTTCTGGTAAACATTTGGTAGTATACCATTTGGCGTTAATGCTTCTTTGATCTCGTAAGGGAATTGAGGCCAAGTGGCCAGTCAAATTAAAAAAGCTGGCGATCAAAATCTTCCCCCCGCTTCGAGATCGCTTCACTTTGGTAGGCGTTGGTTCATTTTGAAACACCCAAACTGTCGACTGGCGCTTGGTTTCTGGATCGTATTGATAAATCCAGGACTCATCACCTGTTACGATGTCGTAAACTAGCCGAGACGAGCCTGCTTCAAATTTGTTCAGCATATCACGGCACCATTCCACCCGGGCCTGCTTCTGAGCGTCGGTGAGGTAGTGCGGCACCCAGCGCGATACTATCCTCCTCACGCAAAGATGCCCTTGTAGAATCTCGTGAACGCTTCCCAATCCAATCTTTAATATTTGCTGAATCTCCTGATATGTAATTCGCCTATTATCTTGGATTAAATTTTCACTACTAGCAAGTTTTCTTCCGTAATAGCCGCCAAAGGGCGACCGCTTCTTTCTTCATCCCCCAAGGTTGGTCAACCGCGCCTAAATTCGTTATACCAACAATACACGGTTGTCTTGGAGGGGCTTTCATCCATAAACGCCATTTGAAGTCTATCGAACGATTCATCCGGTTTCAGGCGACACTTGAAATCGTAAAAAATCATAGCTCTAAAATGTTCCCGGCGCAGATCCATTTTTCAGTAAGACACGATACTTTGAATTGGCTCGCAAAAAATGTGGAGGGAAATTTTGAAAATGGAACAAACATATTTTCATTTACTAGTAATCATATTTTCAAAAAAGATTCTAACCGGCCAGTCTGCCATATATAAAAACTATTTATCGCAATACTTTCTGAGTGGCCTGGTATTTAAAAATCAATTCGAGTTTTCTCACATCATTTTTCGTTCTGAATAATCATTTATTTAGTGTTAAAGCTCACTTTGTATTCTACACATTTGGGTTTTTTGAACTTTTAAAAATTACTACATACATATAATCACACTTTTGTCCCTAATGGGGTAGGCAGAGCGTAAACAACCTAAACAAAGGCCACGTCTGATAAAGTTTTGATGGTTATTAAGAATGGATTTGTAGGTATATTGCTGTAGTGACAGGTTGTCATCCCATCGCCTAAATTGCAATATACTGAAACCCTCGGATCCTTTAGCTGGTATTTTCAGCATACCGGAGAGGAAATGCAGCTAGCACATTCTATGTTTTTCCTTCACTCACAGTTCAGCATGGCAGCACTGTTTTTACTTGTTATTATAAATTTAATATATTTACTTTATATTTGGTATTAGCTTTGCATTCATGGTATTGATTTTCAGTAGTTCGTCCTCATTCAGTAGCTCCTGTACAAGCACAGTTCGTCATAAGTAAACAATATGTAAGCGCTACGCTACGGTATTTGAGAAATCAAACGGATCCTTAATCACCTGCAAACACGGAAACTGAACATTAGGGTACGTATTATTGTTCTATATCAGAATACAGCGTACTAGCTCCGCAACGGATTTATAATTTAACAGAACTACTAAATCTTACTATTTTCGTAGCCACAGAAAAGTATAGGATGCCTGGGAACGTCAGAGCTTGGGAGTGATTTACTCCGACAGAATTTTCTATACCAGGTGTAAGGGACAGCGTCCCGTAAACTGATAGAGGTTGCTCAGTCAACGATACTGAACAACATTCACTAGGAAATTCTTTCAGGAGATGAATAAACAATAGCGTCCTATACAAAATGACCACCTCGATCAGACAATTACACCCGGTATTTGGCGCAGAATATAGGATACAAATCATCGTTACTACCAGTAAGCTTGCAATTCTGTGTTTCGAAAATACCAGTACAAACGTTGAGTGTCCACAATTCCATCCGTTCCGTCATATGTATACTATTCCACGTTGGACTGGGAGCGAGAGAAAAACATAGAATGTGCCAGCTACATTTCCTCCTGGGCATGCTGTAAAAACCACCCAAGGGATCTGAGGGTTTCTGTTTAAAGCAATTTAGGCGATGGGCTGATAACCTGTCACTACAGCACCTACCTACAAATCTATCTTAAATGACCCTCAATACTTTGTCGGATGTGGCCTACCCCATTGAGGGATAAAGGCATGATTCTTTGTTATGTATGTATCAAATTTTTTGCTGCATTTCCGCTAAAACTAATATAATGGCGTAAATTCACGCACAAAATATAAAATTCTAAAATCTAGCCATCGATAGCCTTTACTCGACAAAATCTGATACCAAATTTATCAATGTCTAATTTCAAAGTAAATATTTGTATTTGTGTACGCCAGCTATGTGTGTGATAATAGCGACTCAAGCTTCCGTACCTACGAGAGCTCCAGTTATAATTAAACCAATTTCCACACTCCATATTGATTTGTAGCCGACGCTGTAGTGTTTATTTATTTAATCGTATGGCATATTACAAGAGAGATAATTGCGTCGTCGATTCCTGTGACTTAAATTTTTTCGTATGTTATGTTTTATTATAAGCAAGCGTCTTAGTCCCTTCGACGCTTTATAATAAAAACACTTATTTAATGACTGATTCTAGTACTGTTTGATATGTTGAACAATAATCCGAAGGATGCCGGACTGGCACCTTCGGGAAAAATTATATATCGAGGCAAATAGGTCCTAATTTTACGTTTGCGCTTATTTATCGAAAATGGTGCGGTTTAGGCGAAAAAATGATGTACGAAAACATGGTACACATTTTTTTTCTCAGTTTAATACTTAAAAAGATATGATGAAAGAAAAATAACCAATCTCATATGAATTGCCTTACTGACTAACTGAACAACATTCACTAGGAAATTCTTTCAGGAGATGAATAAACAATAGCGTCCTATACAAAATGACCACCTCGATCAGACAATTTGTATGGAAAACCAACATATTTTTTATACTTCCTGAAAAAAAGATCCTGCTGATAGTTGTTCAGTGTCGTTGACTGAGCAACCCCTATCAGTTTGTGGGACGCTGTCCCTTACACCCGGTATTTGGCGCAGAATATAGGATACAAATCATCGTTACTACCAGTAAGCTTGCAATTCTGTGTTTCGAAAATACCAGTACAAACGTTGAGTGTCCACAATTCCATCCGTTCCGTCATATGTATACTATTCCACGTTGGACTGGGAGCGAGAGAAAAACATAGAATGTGCCAGCTACATTTCCTCCTGGGCATGCTGTAAAAACCACCCAAGGGATCTGAGGGTTTCTGTTTAAAGCAATTTATTCGATGGGCTGATAACCTGTCACTACAGCACCTATCTACAAATCTATCTTAAATGACCCTCAATACTTTGTCGGATGTGGTGGAACGACCTTTGTTTGGGTTGTTCGCACTCTGCCTACCCCATTGAGGGATAAAGGCATGATTCTTTGTTATGTATGTATCAAATTTTTTGCTGCATTTCCGCTAAAACTAATATAATTGCGTAAATTCACGCACAAAATATAAAATTCTAAAATCTAGCCATCGATAGCCTTTACACGACAAAATCTGATACCAAATTTATCAATGTCTAATTTCAAAGTAAATATTTGTATTTGTGTACGCCAGCTATGTGTGTGATAATAGCGACTCCAGCTTCCGTACCTACGAGAGCTCCATACATACATACATAAATCACGCCTTTATCCCTTACGGAGTAGGCATAGCGTTTAACGCCTCGTAAAAGGCGCTTTCGCCACGTCTGACAAAAATTAAGGGGACTATTTTAGATTGTAATATGTATTGCTTTAGTGACAGGTTGTCAGCCCATCGCCTAAATTACAATACAATGTAACCCTCGAGTCCCTTTTGCTGACTTTAACAGCATGCCCGGGAGGAAGGGCAGCTGGAACATTCTATGTTTTTCTATCTCTCCCAGTCCAGCATGGAAGAAACCATGGAAGAATACGAGAGCTCCAGTTATAATTAAACCAATTGCCACACTCCATATTGATTCGTAGCCGACGCTGTAGTGTTTATTTATTTAATCGTATGGCATATTACAAGAGAGATAATTGCGTCGTCGATTCCTGTGACTTAAAATTTTTCGTATGTTATATTTTATTATAAGCAAGCGTCTTAGTCCCTTCGACGCTTTATAATAAAAACACTTATTTAATGACTGATTCTAGTACTGTTTGATATGTTGAACAATAATCCGAAGGATGCCGGACTGGCACCTTCGGGAAAAATTATATATCGAGGCAAATAGGTCCCAAATTTACGTTTGCGCTTATTTATCGAAAATGGTGCGGTTTAGGCGAAAAAATGATGTACGAAAACATGGTACACATTTTTTTTCTCAGTCTAATACTTAAAAAGATATGTTGAAAGAAAAATAACCAATCTCATATGAATTGCCTTACTGACTAAGTGAGTGATGGACTTATAAACGCAAAGCCTAAACTACTGAAACTAGATTCATGAAATTTGAACAGCAGGTTTGTTTCATAACATAACCTTCCAGTATAAAAAGGATTTGCGGATGTTACGCCCCTAAGGGGGTTGTAAGTTTATATGGAACTCTGTAAATTTTTAAGTTACGATCTTCCAATTTTGTGTTTAGGCTGATAATATTAGGAACGTGTTTTAGCTTAGCTACCCTCGGATTATGTTTTAACATATCAAAAAGTACTAACATTATCAAATAAATATATTTATTAAATAAGTGTTGTACCCTAATTCTAAGTAAAAATCGATGATTATAGAGGGTCGTCGGGACTAAAACGGTAACTTATAAATTATAATACATAAAAAAATTAAATTATGATGTAATCAGAAATTAATGTTTATGTTCTTCCTTTTCTTTTTTTATGTTCTTACTTTTATTTTCCTGTACCCTAAGGTTGCCTGGAAGAAATTGGTGCTTAGCAATAAGGCCGCCTATTTGTACCACTATTTGTATCATTTTATTGAACTTTCTCTTGTGTCTTTTCTGTGCAATAAAGTTTATTGTTATCTTATTTTACTACTGTACAGTATAACTTTAACTTCAATGGAATAGGATATAAGTTTATCACCTGTACCAAGTTTAAGGGACAATGTCCCGCAAACTGATAGGGGTTGCCTAGTCAACGACACTGAAGAACTACCAGCAGGTTCTTTTTTGTTCAGGAAGTGAAATAAAAATTGCTTTTTCATACAAATTGTCTGATCCTGTTTCTGTATATTGCAACTCAAAACTTGGTCAGACATGGCGAAACGAACTTTTTTTAGATGTTGTACGCTCTGCCTACCCTATTAGGGATAAGGGCGTGATTATATCTATGTATGTATGAATATCCTTAGATAGTTGAGTTACTTTACTAACAACAACAGAGACTTATAAGTCTGTCTTAAAAGTGTACCTAAGTCACTGAGTTCAGAGAACGTTGCGTGCATCGACCATACAGACCACACTATATAAATTTAAAAGTTAAATAACCTGAGAGTGTGTTTGCAATTTAGGTGATGGGATAAATTACCTTTATTCTGGACTGGGAGTGAGTAAAAACATAGAATGTGCCAGCTGCACTTCCTCCCAAGCATGCTGTAAAAACCAGCTTAGGGATCCGAGGGTTAATTGCAATTTAGGCGATGGGCTGACAACCTGTTACTACAGCAATACACCTACAAATCTATCTTGAATAACCCTCAAAACATTGTCAAACGTGGCGGAACGACCTTTGTTTAAGCTGTTTACGCTCTGCCTACCCCATTAGGGATAAAGGCGTTATCACTACATCGTATAAAACAAAGTCGCTTTCTCTGTCCCTATATCCCTATGTATGCTTAGATCTTTAAAACTACGCAACGGATTTTGATGCGGTTTCTTTAAATGGATAGAGTGATTCAAGAGGAAGGTTTATATGTAATATTATAATACATGCAAAATATAGTAGAGAAACACTGATGATTTCCGTGCGAAGCCGGGGCGGGTCGCTAGTTATATATATCATCTCCCTAGCCTTATCCCGTATCTCTCGGGGTCGGCTACCTAATTTAGGTGATTGAACGAGGGCACTGGTTTTTACACAGAGCGACTGCCATCTGACGTCCGCAACCCAGAAGGGAAACCAGGCCCAATCCTAGATTAGGTCAGAGTTTTCAAGCCGCCAATGCTTAGCACTGGCCTCTGACTTGGCTTAACGACTAACTTCTACGGTATTAACTGGGACCAACGGCTTAACGTGCCTTCCGAAGCACGGAAAAAGCACCGAATAAAACGTACATATGAAATTCGAAAACCCAAAAACAGATTGGTACGTGGTGGGATTCGAACCACGACCTTCCGTTCAGGAGGCAGTGGCCCTATCCACTACACCATCGGGCTCTCGCTAGTTATATATATTTATTCAGTAGTAGCCAAAACCATAAAAAGCAAAGCCGTTGATGCTCTGCCTTAAAATGAAAGATAGGCAAGATTTAAACCCGGAAGGACTTCATGAATGCTTAGACAGCGAGCCGACCAAGAGGTCCCTGATTTGTTACTTTTACATGACAAAAGAAAATGGGAACAGTTCTTAATTGGAATTGTAAATGAGTCTTGAGGCGTTTTCTTGTCGGTTGAACGCCCGTCTTGCCGTCTCAGTAGAATAAACCGTGATGGTTTCATTTAAATTAATTCGACTCAGAGGCGGTAGACTTCGTGGCGAATGTTTAAATTGAGACATCTCTTAGCGTGGTGTAGTTTTATGCCTCTGTTTGGAGCCGCTCGAGTGTCAAAAGGCTCTAAGGCCCGTTTTGTTAAACAATACTTGAGACTGACAGCGAGTTTGAGCTCGTCTGATGTATACTTAATATTGCTCTCAATCTTGAGATCGCTTTATAAATACGAGCCTAAGGGCAAATAAAACAGCTCTCAAGAGTGACAGCGAGATTGAATTTTTATCAGAAATGTCATTTCAGTACAAACTGGCCTGTCACATGCATACTTACTATTGCTCTCAAGTTTGAAATCGCTTCAAAAATACGAGCCTTACCGTGGTTCATGTAAATAAATAATTCTAATTACAACTAAATGTAGTATTTATTTGTTCGGCGATGACTTTCCACGTTTGTGTTATTACTGTTTTGCTGTATTTTTGCATAGGAGAACAAAATACACAACAAAAAATTACACTGCGTTACAAATGAAAAAAAAAATTGAGTACCCGCTTTAAAATGTCATGTTTTCTTATGAATACTTATAGTTTATTAAAAATACATACAAAATTTCCATTCATCACGTCTCATTTTTCTTCCATAAGAATGTGCCAAATTTTACTAAAAATTACAAGCAGTAATCGCCTAGCATAGTTGTGTCCCAACGCCCTTGAAATCGTTCTTCAAGCTTCTTTACATCCTGGTGGAACCTCTCACCTTGCTCATCACTGACTGCACCAAGATTAGATGGGAAAAAAGAAAAGTGAGAATGAAGGAAGTGAATTTTTAACGACATTCTGCAACCCAACTTTTTATATGCTTATAACATGTCGTCAACTAGCTTTTTCGCATTTTCGGCCCTGTGATTCCCTAAAAACCCTTTAATAACTGCTTTCAGCGATAACCAGGCATCAAGTTCCTTGTCAGTAAGCTTTTTCTCAAAATTTGGGTCTTTCATCAATGTGCGTATTTGTGGTCCTACAAATATTCCTTCTTTGAGTTTTGCATCACTTAACTTTGAAAATACTGTTTTTAAATATAAAAAGCCATCTCCCTCTTTATTCATAGCCTTCACAAAATTTTTCATCAAACCAAGTTTTATGTGGAGTGGTGGTAAAATGACATTTTTAGGATCTATCAATGGTATATGTTTCACATTAGATTTTCCACAAACAAACTCTGATCTTTCTGGCCATACTCTTGTAGTATAGTGCTTTTCTGTGGCTCTGCTGTCCCACATACAAAGAAAACAACAGTATTTAGTAAATCCACCCTGTAATCCGAGCAAAATAGCTATAACTTTGAGATCAGCGCATACTTTCCAGCCAAAATCTTTGTATTTTATTAAATTTAATATGGCTTTCATATTTTCGTACGTTTCTTTTAAAACAGTTGAATATGCTATTGGTACTGACGCATACTTATTGCCATTGTGCAGCAATACCGCTTTCAGACTTGTTTTTGAACCATCAATAAATAAACGCCAGTCTTGTGTTTCGTAAGGAATGCTTAACTCACTCATCAAAGTTTCTATATCGTTACAGTAACATATGTTTTCAAAAGTTGAATAAAATGAAGCCAGCTCTTTATTACGTTTTCGTTGCACAGTCACGTTGGTGTTAGGAGCCAACAAATTCCACTCTTTTAGCCTAGATCCTAGTAATTCAGCTTGCCTAATCGATAAATTTAAGTCTCTTATCAAATCATTTAATTGATTTTGATTTATCAGACGTGGACGGCCAAGAGAACTTGTTGAAGGTAAAAACTCAGGATCTTCGCTGTCTCCGTCATTATATTCTATAACATTTGACAAATCGGGCTCTTCTGTAATCTCAATTTGATTTTTGGAGGGAGGTAAAGGAGGAGGCATCTCTTCACTGTGAGGTACTGGTTTCGACATTGAAGGAACGTCAGGGTACTTGATGTTATGCTTGATTTTCTTTGTAAAACCACGTATGTCAGTCAAGCAAAAGTAGCAATCATTGAAATGATTACTAGGTTCACGCCATAATGCTGGTACGGCAAATGGCATTGACGTCTTGTTTCCATTCAACCAAGATATCAGAGTAGCATAGCACGAAACACAAAAAAACTTTGGTATCCATGGTTTATCTTGATTAATAGCACGCCCAAAATATAGTAAATATGCACTTCTCACTTTTTTGGAAACATTTTTTGTTTGTGACTTCACAATATACTGTCCGCAAACATAACAAAACTTATTTGGTGCATTTAAGCAGTTGCGACGACCACTTAGTCCATTATTCATAATGGATTTCCAAAGAAATATGTACGAATATATCGACGTTATCGAATAAAAATGACTACTAAACAAAACAAAATAATAAAAAAGTACAACACATCAAAAATGGTAACTATTTCGTTTACGCCTAAAGTGAGGGTAATAGAAAAAATAATTTGGCATGTACCTCGAAAACTAGACGTGATAGATACCACATATGTTTGGAACATTTAATCTGTGACTCATTAGCTATTCATTCCAGCTAACACTTACGTGGGTACCAAAATCGTGTAACGCAGTGATTATCTACAAAATAACTTTTCATTAGTTAAACAACTATTTACGAAGCTCTCCTAACGAATATTGGAAGTTTACTTTACCCACATATTTAGTGATAGCGTCAAAGTGAATTGATCAAAACTAAACAGAAAGTTCGACCTCGTCCCACTGACGGAACCCTCGCAGTCCCGAGGGTATCTGAATCTAACCAAATGGACCTCCTGGATGTCCCAAACACAAGCTCATTGCAAAGTTGTATCAAAAACACACTGCCAACAAATACACGAGTCTTTAGCAATTAAATTAATATTATAATAAATTTACTAATATCATAATTTTTCATTAAATTTACCCAATTTAATCGACTTTTAAAGAAGGATTTTGTTTTTCGCGCATATCTTGTATGTATGGATGTGTATGTACTATGTATGTATGTATTGTATGTTTTGATATTTCTTTATTTACTATCTTGTATATCCAAAACAGGGTTTTGAAAATTAGGGGTTTCGTTCGATTGGTTTCAAGCACCCGAGTGTTCTTAAATAGGTGTTATTTTTCAAAATTCAATATAGCTGACTTTAGGCGCCATATTGTAAGGCCCGTATTGATAAACAGCACTTGAGAGTGACAGCTAGTTTGAGTTCGTATCAGAAATGTCATTTCAGTACAATTTTGCCTGTCAAACCCATACTTAATATTGCTCTTAGTTTTGAGATCGCTACATAAATACAAGTTTAAGTTTTTTTTTCTGCACCTATCAAAATAAAAAAAAATCAAAAGGAAATTACAAAAATATATATAATTAATAATGTTAAAGCTCAATTTTAAAATTAATGCATTAAAGCATTTTTATAGGTACTACAGTCGGGTTGTATGAATTATTTTTTAAGCATAATGTAACTTTAACTTGAACTAGAGGCGGTATCAGAATGTAGTTCTAATTCACTGAGCTACACAGATAAACAAAACACTAGTCATTCAGCTATGTCCCGTTCAACAAAAGCTAATTGTATCATGTGCGTTCATTCACTTACTGGATACCATACGCTTAAAGTTTAAGACAATTTTTAAATCAAAAAGATGGTAAAATGTTACCAAAATGCCGAACTGTGTCTTGCAGTATCCCACCAATAACTCAAAAAACACCTTGAAGTGCGTTGGAACAATTTTTCATACATTAGTAAATTGAACTAAGTACAAAGACAAAAAATATTTTATCATGTACAGATGGTAACATTAGGTGTACGTATAATTGGCTAAAGTTCCGTTGTATAGTGAAAAATAACACACACATAGAAACGAATAAATACTATCATAATAAATTAATCTTACTAATTTGTTTCTTTTTTAGAAATAATATCCTACAACATTTGATTCTTGCCACATAAAATATAGAAGATTTTTTATATAATGGGTTCAAAAGCACTCGAAATTGTAATCCCTGCCTTTCCTTTAAGTAAGAGAGCGTGACGAACGAAAGGTATCCTGATCAAATAAATTAATTTAATAAAATCTCCGTTTTAAATAATACATACTTAAAATAAAACAAATTAAGGTATCAGAGGGTTTCAGTATATTATATCATTATACCTACAAATCTATCCTAAATAACCCTCAAAACTTTGTCAGACGTGGCGGAACGACTTTTGTTTAGGTCGTTTACGCTCTGCCTACCACATTAGGGATAAAGGCGTGATTATATGTATGTATTAAAATTATGATTAAAAAGTAGTTGTAGGCAGATTTATTGAAAGACACATCTGTTTCTTAATTTTCTTTAATCTTTGTATCTGTCCGGTCTCCTGTCACTTTTTCCGCGCGGCCTTTGGGTACAAGATATTTGACAGTTACCTGTGGTAAGTTTTGTTACATATACGCTAGTATAATAGTAGTCCAGTGTTCTAAATAGACATTAGTTTTTTTACACGTGGTCTATTTTCTGCATACATACATACATATAATCACGCCTTTATCCTTAATTGGGTAGGCAGAGCGTAAACGACCTAAACAAAGGTCGTCCCGCCACGTCTGACAAAGTTTTGAGGGTTACTTAAGATAGATTTGTAGATATATTGCTGTAGTGACAGGTTGTCAGCCCATCGCCTAGATTACAATATATTGTAACCCTCGGATCCCTTAGCTGGTTTTTCAGCATGCCCGGGAGGAAATGCAGCTGGCACATTCTATGTTTTTCTCTCGCTCCCAGGCCAGCATGGAAGTATTTTCTGACATCTTGTATAAGCTTGCTATGTAGCATCCCGGGTGTTAGGGTCAGTGTCCTAAAACCTGAAAAGCGTTTCACACACAGTCAACGCAATCGAATAGTTTAGAGAAAAAAAACAACGAAGAACTGAAAAAAAGTCTTACTCAAACCAAATTTAATTATCTAATTGATGAATCTAAAGTACCTATAAGCCTTACTTCAACAAAAACAAGTATCACTACATAGTATAAAACTAAGTCGCTTTCTCTATCCCTATATCTCTATGTATGCTTAGATCTTTAAAACCAAGCAACGGATTTTGATGCGGTTTCTTTTAATGGATAGAGTGATTCAAGACAAAGGTTATTATGTATAAAACCTGCATAATATAGTAGAGAATCACTGATGATTTCCTTGCGAAGCCGGGGCGGGTCGCTAGTTTACTATAAATAACACTTGTTTATCGTTTAATAATATAACAGTAACGGTGACTGATACATCATACCAGGTGTAAGGGACAGCGACCCGCAAACTGATAGGGGTTGCGCAGTCAACGACACTGAACAACTATCGGCAGGATTGTTTTAGAAATGAAAAAAAAATGGCGGTTTCATACAAATTGTCTGATCAAAGTGAACAGTTTGTATTGAATAGCCAATATTTTTACTTCTAAAAAAAAACCTGCTAATAGTTGTTCAGTGTCGTTAACTGAGCAACCCCTATCAGTATGCGGGACGCTGTCCCTTACACCCCGTATAGGTCGATAGACTAGAAACCCAGACGACAAGAAAAAGAAGCAACAAGTTCATCTTTTGACATCTGTTAAGGTTAGACTCCACTATGACGAGGCTGCAGCGAAGCGGCGCCGCGCGGTGCGGCACGGCACTGCTGCGGCGCGACACGGCGCGACTTTATCTGACAAAATGTATGAACGCTGCATCTTCAGTGCGGTACATTTTCATACAAAGAATCATTAGTCGCGCAGTGCCGCGCCGCTCCGCAGCAGCACCGTCCTAGTACGGTCTAACCTTTAAGCTTCCATTTTGGTCTGCTAGAGGCAGCTTAACTGCTATAACACAGTATAAATATACACAGACTAATTGCAAAGTTCAGTTCCGTCGCGAGAGCACCCTGCCAATTTTAGAAGCTTAGTCGAACTTTTGTTATAAATTGAAAACACTGTTGAAGAGACGTTTGCTATTTTTGAACTACCACAGTATTTGCATGCCACTGCAGTTTCACTACATAGTATGAAACAAAGTCGCTTTCTCTGTCCCTATATCCCTATGCATGCCTAAATCTATAAAACTACGCAACGGATTTTTATGCGGTTTCTTTTAGAGTAATTCAAGAAGCAGATTTATATGTATAATACATGCATAATATAGTAGAGAAACACTGATAATTTCCGTGCGAAGCCGGGACGGGTCGCTAGTTATTTATAAAATGCATTTTATTTTGACTTGCATATTAAATTTAATATTTGAAAACTTGAAATTTCAGTTTTGTTCTCCAAAACGACTAAAAATTATCACGATTTTTTTTTCAACAAACCTAATTTCTTACGTTTTTGACAAAGTGACCGGTAGTTTTACGTCCGTATTTGTAAACAGCATTTGAGATTGACAGCTAGTTTGAGTTCGTATCAGAAATGTCAGTTCAGTACAAACTGGTCTGTCAAATCCGTACTTAATATCGCTCTCAATTTTGAGATCGCTTCATAAATACGAGCCTTAAAGGCCGGTTTAAGCCCACTGGGTCACACTAAGTTTGAGAATCCCTAAAATTCAGCTTTGATTTGCACACCTTTTATACCTTTTATTCACTTCATTATCATATTGAAAACAGGTGTTTAGTGTTATAAACTGAACTAGTAGGTACGGGTGTAAGAGACAGCGTCCTGCAAACTAATAGGGGTTGCTCAGTCAACAAAACTGAACAACTATCAAATGTTTTTTATTTTCAGGATGTGACAAAAAAAACGCTTTTTACACTAATTGTCTGACTGAGGTGGCCATTCTGTACGGGAAGGTTTTTTTTTTTCGTATCCTGAATCAATTTCCTGGTGATAGTCATTCAGTTTCATTGTCTGTGCAACCCCTATAATTATTCCATGCTGGACTAGGAGTGAAAGAAAAACATAGAATGTGCCAGCTGCATTTCCTCCCAGGCACGCTGTAAAAATCAGCTAAAGGATCCGACGTCTTCAGTACATTGCAATTTAGACAATGGCTGACAACCTGTCACTACAGCGATATACTTACAAATCTATCTTAAATAACCCTCAAAACTTTGTCAGACGTGGCGGAACGACCTTTATTTAGGTCGTTTACGCTCTGCCTTCACCATTAGGGATAAAAGCGTGACTATATGTATGTATTTTGGCAACCCTCCGGGAAACACTTGTGCCTCAAAGCTAATGGTAAATACGGACCTGATAGTATCGGTAATACATGTCTTATACACTTGTCATGGAACTAATGCCCCTGACCTGCTGCAGGGCTGACGAGGGTTAGGCAGGGGCCAGGTGTATTCGACCCGGATTATGTTTCTTTTTATAATTTCAATAATTTATCATTATATTTCTATACGTGTGTGAGGGACAGCGTCCCGCAAATTGATAGGGGTTGTCAATTACACTGAACAACTTTCACTTGGAAATAATTTCAGGAAGTGACAAAAAAATGGCTCTTCCATACAAATTGTCTGATCGACATGTGAATTTTGTATGATAAAACCTTTTTTTTTCACTTCCTGACAAAATTTCCTGGTAATAATTGTTCAGTTTTGTTGACCCCTATCAGTTTGCGGGACGCTGTCCCTTACGCCCGGTATAGGGTTTAGGAATGGTGATTATTTTTACTTTGGGGTTAAGAACTGTCCTAATAAGCCGTCACGTACTTAAGTTCGGATTTTAAGGACCAGTTCATATAAAAAATTACAGGTTGTCAGCTAATCGCAGTAAAAAATCATTTTTAGGAATTTCAAATATACAAAATAAACGTTGTAATCATCAGAAAGTCTGTACCTAGACTTTACCGCATATTCACTTTGTTTCATAAGTTACCAATAATCAATATGCAGTATTATCTCACTAACGAGATTAATAATTAACAGAATATTCCACTCGGTACGAAACTTCTGACAACTTGATAAAGGGTTTGAATGAAATATTCATTTCAATACATATTCTAATGTTATGGCTAATACATTTCTAAATAGATAAGAATATATTAGTTCTGTTTATTAAAAACTAGCGACCCGCCCCGGCTTCGCACGGAAGTTATCAGTGTTTCTCTACTATATTATGCATGTATTATATACATAAACCTTCTACTTGAATCACTCTATCAATTAAAAGAAACCACATAATTAATGCATACATAGGGATATAGGGACAAAGAAAGCTACTTTGTTTTATACCATGTAGTGATAACACGTCAGCAAAATAATTTAATCTAGAAGTGTTGAGGTTCCGTTCGGCGCTGCCAGACAGCATTGTATGGAAATATATGGGTAGCATTTGGATCTCGGCAGCGCTGCTGGGCGTTACTGCCGAGCAGCGCTGCCTAGAGGCGCTACCCAGCAGCGCTGCCATGAGCTTTTGGACAGTGGCAACCGTAAATCGGGCAGCGAACCCAGTGTTGTCATCTTAACCGATTATCTGCTAAAAATTGTGATTTATACCTAACGTCGGATTCAACCAAAAACAAAAGTTGAAGATGTAGATAAGCAATTAACGAAATTAAGGTGGCGATGAGCAGGACATCTGGGTAGACGAGATGACGGACGGTGGACCAAAGCAGTCACGGAGTGGTGGCCAATAGGTGCGATAAGAAATATGTATATTTGTAAAACAAAATTTATACCTTTTTGATCAAAGGACTTTTTCATTTGCGACGCGATATCCAAATCGTCTGGCTATCTGTTAACATACAGCCACTTGCAAATAACACGTACAACATGTCGATTAAGCTATACAATTATTTGCAAAACAGCATTAAAAACTTGCCTTACAGCAAGCAAATAAATAAATTCATTGATTGATTGATTCATTCATTCATTCAAGGCCAGTGGACAGACCACCAGCCCGATGGTCCGACGACATCGTCAAAATCATAGGCGCAAACAGGATGAGACTAGCACAGGGCCGTGAGGAGTGGCGCAGTGGAGAAGAGGCCTAATACCGTGCAGTAGGTGAATGTGGGTTGAAAATTATGAAACATACATACATTTAATCACGCTTTTATCCCTAATGGGGTAAGCAGAACGTAAACGACCTAAGCAAAGGCTGTTTTGCCACGTCTTTTTGAAGGTTATTTAAAATAGATTTGTAGGTATATTGCTGTAGTGACAGGTTGTTTGCCCATCGCCTAAATTGCAATATACTGAAACCCTCGGATCCCTTGGCTGGTTTATATAGCATAGCCGGGAAGAAATGCAGCTGGCACATTTTATGTTTGATGAAAATGATGATGATAGTAATAAATATGGATCGTATTGGCTCATGTGTTTATATATAGATCTTAGATCTGACTCTATATTTTCAGCGCTGCCCGACAACGCTGCTCGAATCCGAATGTCACTTTTAAAAAACTGACACCTGATACGAGTGTCAAAGGGGTGTATGACGAAAAATATCGTCAGCTCAATCTCTTGCTTATTCCGTTTTGATTACGGTAAAGTCAGATTTGGACTTCCCCTACTCAACTCGGAGGCGACAACACATTTGTCATGCTTTCTAACTCTTGGCAGGTTTTATTGGATTAAACGCTTTATCTCATATCCTTTGGAAAGAGATAACAGGATTACTGCGTTTATTTCTGAGGATTTAAGCATTTACAGTGCAATTTTTTTATATAATATGAAAGACGTTGTTCTCAAACTAGATGTCGCTAATGTCGCTATGACGTATAAAGAAGAAAGACAGACGTATAAATCAATTCGTCACTACCTCTACTGATTCCGTAGCTCAGTTGCTAGAGTAATGGGCTGGCATTCCAGAGACACAGGTTCGAGTCCTGCCAGAAACCAATTTATTTATTTTTTTCTTTCATATTATACGATTACTTCAATGCTGGCCTGGAAGCGAGAAATAACAAAAAATTTGCCAGCTGCATTTTCTCCCAGGCATGCTGAAAAAACCAGCTAAGGGATCCGAGGGTTTCAGTAATTGTAATTTAGGCGATATACCTACAAATCTATCTTAAATAGCCTTCAAAACTTTGTCAGACGGAATGACCTTTGTTTAGGTCGTTAACACTCTGTCCACCCCATTACCACATAAAGACGTGGCTTTATGTATATATGTATAAGATTACTGCGGCCTGTCACCATCACCACAACAAACAGCGATAGTATATAAAAGGCGACCCCATTGCTATATGCCTGTTTATTACATGACAGATGGGAGTAATGAATGTCTCGTTGCTTTATTTCCCGTCCTGTGATTCGATATTGATTGTTTTTGACGTGCGATTGATATACAGCTACGTAACAGTTTCATCAACCTACGCGCTTTTATTTTTCACGGGGTAGGTAGAGCGTTAAACGCCTATTAAAAAACAGATAATAATTAAGAGTTACAGATTGACACATATCTTCCATGCTGGATTGGGAGCAAGAGAAAAACATAGAATGTGCCATCTGCATTTCCTCCCGGGCATGCTGTAAAAACCAGCTAGTTGATCCGAGGGTTCCTGTATATTGCAATTTAGGCGGTGGACTGACAACCTGTCACTACAGCAATATACCTACAAATCTATCTTAAATAACCTTCAAAACTTTGTTAGATGTGACGGAACGACCTTTGCTTAGGTTGTTTACGCTCTGCCTAACCCATTAAGGAGAAAGGAATGAATATAGTATGTATTGACATTTACAAATTGAAACGCATAATATTGTACGTAAGATCCGTACATAGATCTATAGGGAACGCTTTTGGTTCTAATTTGAGAGCAGAAGAAACTATGTTACCACATGAATTTTCACTTAAGCGCTTTTTATGCTAAACCAAGAGACTTTTATCTAAAAAACCTCTCTAGTCAATAAGGTAGGTAGACTAATCCTTTTAGCTACACAGGTACAGTCGCCACGCACGAGTGAATTTCGCCTAAAACCCACTTTGTCCCTGCCGTGCTAAGTGCGCTGTCAAAACTTGTTCTCCTAAGCTATTCCTTTTTGATTTACGACTTCGATATGTCAATTTAACGTCACTCAGTATGATTTATATGGTCATTTGCGCAATCTTACATGTTGGAATGAAAATGTAGGTAGCGGAGGGTTTACATACTTACACTTATATATATATAACATCACGCGAATAGGTACTCGTGCGTATAAATGGGCAGCGCACACATCTGTCAAATTCTGAGAAATTTCAGATGTGACTGCCATAGATAGAATCCATTAGAAATTCTAATATAATAACCGGTTTGAGATTGTATCTATACAAATGATAGTTATTATGTTATGAGAGCCTCTAAGACTCTAATACAGGAAATGGCTGGTTCTCAGCTTTTTGGTGGATTTTGGACCTTACCTTACCATGAGTGGTAAGCACAATACAAATTTGAAAAGCAGTGTTATTCTTTATGAGCAATCATACACTGAGCTCTGACCCTATGCATCGCTTCAGCATACATGCAATAAAATGTAGCCATTACATATTTATATTTTTTATGTTCTTACCTGTTCTTTGATTTTTCATAGTTTGTTACATGTGTATTGTCTTGTATGCAATAAACGTTTATTTATCTATCTTATCTACAAAATATTATAAGTATTCACGGGGAACTCTACGGGCTATTCTCTGTATTTAACCCCGAATCGACTCCCTCGAAAAGAGATGGATTGCTATTTTAACCCGGTATCACAGTGTATTTTAGCTAGTTCCTAAGAAGATTCACGTTCTTCCATGCTGGACTGGGATCGAGAGAAAAGCATAGAATGTGCCAGCTGCATTTCCTCCCAGGCATGCTGTAAAAATCAATTAAGGGATCCAAAGGGTTTTAGTATATTGCAATTTAGGCGATGAGCTGGCAACAGCGATATACCTATAAATCTATCTTTAATAACCCTCAATACTTTGTCAGACGTGGAGGAACAACCTTTGTTTAGGTCGTTTACGCTCTGCCTACCCCATTAGGAATAGAGGCGTGATTATATGTAAGCATGTAAGATTCACGTGCAAAAAGAGCAACAGAACTATTGCAAAGAGAGCAGAAGTTATGAAAATGTCCGCCTCAAAATACTAGCCAACTTTTCGCAGATCCTATATAAATAACGCGTAATACATACCGCGTTTAAACTTTGAAACCTTAAATACACAGGATAAATAAATATAAAATGCCTCCATTACAAAAAAAGACGACGTTTCTACCGAATACAGCGAAACATTTTTATTTATACTCGTAAAATGTTCCTACCTCAACGATTAACTTTTCATTCGATCGATCATTACGTCATCAAACCTTTTAACACTAAAAATAAAATTGTAACACCTACGAAAACAGCAGTTTGTTTTCAGAGTTCGTAAAAAAACACGAGTCTGAAGCTAAATGGTATATTCCATTAGTGTCTTATGGTAACAGAACGACCAAGCGCGAGTTGAACTCTGATCTACGCGATAAGTCTTAAATATAGAACATAAATATTGGTACTTACGTACGTACATACATATAGTTACGCATTTATCCCTAATGGGGTAAGCAGAGCGTTAACGACCTAATAATGGTCGTTCCGCTACGTCTGACAAATTTAGAGGGTTATTTAAGGTATATTAGTAGGTATATTGCTGTAGTGACAGGTTGTCAGCCCATCGCCTAAATACCAATATACTGAAAACCTCGGATCCCTTAGCTGGTTTTTACAGCATGCCCGGGGGGTAAATATTGGTACCAGATGAAAAAGAATAAAAATGAAATCTTAAAACACTATAAGTATCACTTTATGCGGTTCAGAGTTTCTTAAATTATTTATAGTACTATAAAAAAATAAATGATATAAATCTAAGAATTTGGTTTCTCTGCGAATCATTTCCAATTTTTAAAATCAAGTGTTTTGTTTTACTAGTGGCGGTGGTGGTGTAGTAGGTATATTTCTGCGTAGAACGGAACCAATTCATATGATTAAACTTTACTGGCTACACAGATTTCTACTGATTCAAAAATATGTAAAATTTTGTGTTAGAAATTGATTTCGTGTACGAATGCTTTTCGTATGCGCTTTCAGTGTTCGATTCGAGGGGTTCAAAAATACGGCTCCTGATCGAAGAGAAGCTAAGGCTATAAAGGTTTTTGTACTCTGAGTACGGTACCCTGATAGGGCAACTTTCGGAAGAAAACACGAGGCCATAACCACGTGTGATAATGCGCAGTAACATTTTTATAAAGGATCCGAATGTGGGCAGATGGCACAATGTGAATCGAGGCCATTACTTCCTTTCTCCTTGAAATCTCGTGTTACGTACTATGTAAATCTAGCCAGGATTATAACAGTCAGTACAAGGCAAATACTGGCTATAAGCCTCTCCAGTAAAGGGTTCGTTTCGAGCATGCTGTAAAAGCCAGCTAAGGGAACCGAGGGTTTCAGTTTATTAGACGTGATCTTCGTCGTGCTAAGACGTGTACATGGTTAATAAGAAGTAATTGCATAAAAACAATTATTTTATTGTTCCCTAGTTTTTATGTTTGCGTTGAGTTCCAGTTCAAGGTGTTACTAGTGAATAATGCTTTTTTTTCTTAGAAATTTATTAAACATCTAAAATGAGTGCAGGCAGTGGAAATAGTCCTTTTAATCGGAGCAGTAGAACCCGTCACTCTCCTCCGCCCCCTACGCAACATGAGCAGCCGGTAAATAAAGAGTCAAGCTTTATGCTCGAAGCCGTGTCTACAGCAGAAATCCAAGGATGGATGAAAATAATCCAGGCATGCCTTGGAGAAGTTGGTAAGATAGTTTCTGAGAGTACGAGCAAGCTTAATACTGACCAGAAAATGAAAATAAGCTCCCTGTGAAAATCCCTCAAAATAGGAAATGGGTCATCGCAAATGGCAGTAAAATATCAGCAGCTTAAGCGAAAAGCTATGGAAGCCTCTGACTTAATACAAAGTCTAAGGGAGAAGCGCGACCTTGCCGAGTCCATCTCTGAACTCAAGCAGACCATCCTAGAGGCGTCTACCAAACCAGCCCCTGTGCTCACCGCGCCGTCTTATGCCGACATGCTGATAAAAGGCAGCAACAAATCCCTATTGCGTCCTAATTCCCTGAATTCTGTAACCATCTATCCAGCGGACAAGCAAAAAACCAGCGACGAAACTAAAGAAATTGTCCAAAAACTCATCCGCCCCGAACAGATGAAGTTGCACGTGAGAGGTCTTCGCAAAATTAAAAACGGCGGTGTAGTAATTAGCACAGAGAAAAAGGACGACATTGAGAAGTTAAAAGAAACTGTAAGAAAGTCTTCACCTAACTTAACCGTCGACGAACCCCGAAAAAGAAGACCTAGAATTATAGTAATTGGTGTGCCCTCTTCTCTGACAGACAAGGAAGTTGCCCAATATATTTTTAAACAAAATCTAAGTGAAAAAATGCCAACTCTAACATGCGAAAAGTTTTTAAATGAAATAAAACTTAGCCATAAATCGGGAAAGAAGGGTTTGGAAACCGCAAATTTCATATTTGAAGTACCCGCAAATGTACGTAAAGCCCTCACTGCTCAAAACAGGGTCTACATAAATTGGTCATCGTGTATAGTTAGACACTTTACCTTAGTGACGAGGTGTTTTAATTGTCACAGATACGGTCAAGCGGAAAAAAATTGTAAAGGAGAACGACCTACTTGCGGCCACTGTGGCGAACTAGGCCATCAAAACAAGGAATGCCCTAAACAAAATGAATCACCAAAATGTGCTACATGCCTTTATTTTAAAAAGCCGTGTCAGCATAAGACAGGTGACGCAGATTGCCCAGCCAAGAAAAATGCAGAGATCGCATATATCAAATCTATAGATTATGCTGGCGCTTAGAGCGCCGCTTTTATTTGTATTTAGTTAGCACAGTCTAGTTTATAAAGTTTTCTTTATTTTCATTTTATTTTTACCTTACATAAACGTTTTTACTTTATATGGACGATCTTATTTCTAGTATAGGCAATTTTAACTTAAGTACCGTTCACACTTGTGATGCTGACCGCTGTTCCTCGCTTATCTAACACCCACAGACTAATTTAAAAATTCTTCACCAAAATATCCGTAGTATAAACCGCAATATTGATAAATTACTAACGTTGCTCTCGCGAATAAGTCTACAATGTGATATTATTGTCTTAAGTGAAGCTTGGGTCTCATGTGTTAACTTATTGCCTCAACTTAGTGGTTATGTTTCCCATAGTACGCCAAAGTATCATAATCAAAACGATGGCGTTGTAGTTTACCACAAGTTATCACTAACACCTAAAGTTACACAAGCTGACATTACCGAAGCAACGGCCTTAATTATTGAACTTGACAAATCAACAGTAATTATAGGTATCTACCGACCTGATTGCTTCAATAATGCTGACCGTTTCATTGAATCACTCCGAAAATTATGTTTAACTTACAAAGACTTTTCGAACATCGTTATAATCGGTGATAATAACATAAACATTGTTCCAAAAAATAAAGACCCGAACTACAACAATTACATAGACTGTTTAACCTTTGAAGGACTGTTTCTCGCGTATGATATTCCTACGTGAGAAAACGCCTGTCACTACCATGTAGTTTCAAAGACCAAACTTAAATCGACAAATGTGGTAATAAATTCAACTTTAACGGACCATCATGCGATACTCTGCTGCTTAGATTGGGGTAAAATAAGTAAAGAACCAACTATATCTGTTCCGAAAATTAACTACAGTAAATTTTCTGTGGAATTCCAAGAGTATAATTTTTCCCGTATATACGAATTGAACCCAGATGCGGCAATGAGCTTTCTATTGAAACTTTTAAATAAAGCTGTAGAAAACAACACCAGTATTCGTGAAGTCTCTAGTCGTAAAACAGCTTTGAAACCCTGGATGACATCGGGTATTTTACGTTGTGTACGACACCAAGACAAATTACACAAAAGTATCAAAGCTCAACCGGAGAATGATGTCCTGAAGATCACATATCGACGGTATAGAAACTTCTGTAACTCTTTACTAAAAAAACTTAAGCGCCAGTACGAAAAAGAGCTTATTAAATCCGCGGGTAGAAATAATAAAAAGTTATGGTCAGCGATTAAATCCATTGCAAATCTGCAGAGAGCTAAAAATACTCCCATCGAACTTCTTTCCTCAAATCGTGAGCCTAAACTTGCGATCAATAATGTCAATCACTTTTTTACTAACGTAGGCAAAAATCTTGCAGAAGCTATTCCTCCCACTCAGCCGTTTAATCAATATATTGGTAGTATAAACAGTAGCAGTAGTCCAAACTCCTTTGTTCTTCTTGAAATCACGGAAGGCGAAATTGAGTCACAAATTCAAGCCCTACGAACCGATTGTACTGTGGGATATGATGGAATAAATGATAAAATGATAAAAATGGTCAAAAATACCCTGGTCCCTCTCCTGACTCATATTTTTAACGGTTGCATAAGTCATGATATTTTCCCAAGCGCTTTAAAAAAATCCTCCATATGACCCATTCACAAGGGTGGTTACCGTAGCCTTGTCGGCAACTATAGACCTATTTCGATTCTACCCACTTTATCCAAAAGATTTGAGAAAATAATAAATAATAGACTGGTTAATTATCTTGAAAAAATATTTATTGTCTAAAAACCAATTTGGTTTCCGATCCGGTAAATCAACTGAAGACGCCTTATTAGCTTTCACTAACACAATAGCTAAAGACTTAGATGATAAAAAGAAATGTATACCAATATACCTTGATCTAGAAAAAGCTTTTGACACGGTCTCAATCCGATTGTTGCTTAAAAACTTAGAAGCACTAGGTATAAGAGGAAAGCAGCTTCAATTATTTAAAAGTTATCTCTCGGGCAGAACCCAACGTGTCAAAGTTGGGGATTGCATGAGCGATGACTTGCCAGTACTTTATGGGGTTCCACAAGGGAGTATTCTCGGTCCTACTTTATTTTTATGTTATATTAATCAACTATGTGATTAAAAAAATTATAACTGTACTATTGTTTCATACGCGGACGACACAACCCTCACCTTCTCAGCCTATTCATGGCCCGATGTCTTTAGATTCGCTCAGGAGGGTTTCAATATAGTATCACACTGGTTAGCGTCGAACTATCTAACACTTAACGCAGATAAAACGATGTATATGACTTTCTCGATTTTGAACTTAAATAACATTATTGAAATTCTTGCAAGATCCAAAATAATTTCCCATCAATGTTCCTACCCACGCGCTCGCGTCTGTAACTGCCCGCCTATCCAGGCAACAAGCTGAACTAAATATTTAGGTGTTATTATAGATAAGAATCTCACCTTTGTGGAACACCTTAGAAAATTAACGGCACGAATCAGGAAACTCACTTTTATTTTTAAGCAAATTCGACATGTAAGTAGCGAACTACTAGTTAAACAAATATATTTTGCTCTCTGTCAATCTGTACTATCTTATGGAATCACTTGTTGGGGCGGAGCAGACAAAACCCACCTTCTGACCGTTGAACGGGCTCAGAGGCTAATCTTGAAAGTTAGTTTTTTCAAACCGTATAGATTCCCTACCCGAGAGTTACATAAGGTCACCACTACACTTACAGTTAGACAACTTTATATACTTTCTACTATTATTAGGCAACACTCCTTAGTGCAGTACACAAGTGTGAACAACCCTGTCCGGCGTGACTATTATGTATGTATTTGTTTGAGAAGCAGGACTTTCTTTTTAAATAGATTTTTTATTTTTCAAGGCCCTTGGATGTACAATTTAGTTAATAAAAAAATATGTATTTATGTCAGACGTGGCGAAAGCGCGTTTTACGCTCTGCCTACCCCGTAAGGGATAAAGGCGTGATTTTATGTATGTATGTATTTATGGAAAATGTAAATTCGAATTGAAGACAACAGCCACCGAGTGGCTTTTAAACTTAACTTATGAGAAGACCGAAGAACTTTTAGATATAGTAGCATAGTATAATAAATTACAATAATAACTTTTAGTTTTACCTATAAATATGTATATTGTGTAGCTCTACGTATGCAACGTTTAAATACATACATACATACATAAAATCACGCCTTTATCCCTTACAGGGTAGGCAGAGCGTTAAACGCCTCGTAAAAGGCGCTTTCGCCACGTCTGACAAAAAAAAATATATACAACAGTTTAAAAATATATATATGTAATTTAATGTAAGTGCTTATTAGAAATATAATTAAATATTACAAATAGAAAAGTGCCGAAATAAAATAATAAGTATGATTTGTAAACATCCAATGGCCATAACACAGGCTTCGATTGAATGCTTAGTATGATCATTGGGTGTAATTATGAAAACAAATGTAGCGTTATATTTTAAGTTTAGTTCTAAATACGTGGGACACTCAGAAAGTTTTGCGACACTAAAAAAAAATGTTCTACAGGTACATATATTTTTATTAAATCTTTTCAAAGTACTCTCCACCAGCCTCTATACAAAGATTCATGCGTCTGAACCAGTTTTCAAAACACTTTTTCCAGTCCGCCGTAGACACCTCGTTTACAGCCTGCTCGAACGCAGCCAACGCATCTTCCGGCGACGAAAATTGTATCCCCTTGCGCTGATTTTTTATTTTTGGAAATAAAAAGAAGTCACACGGTGCTAGATCAGGGCTGTAAGGAGGGTGACCCAGGAGTTTGACTGGTGTGCTGTCCAGGAAGTCCCTCGTTTTGAGCGCGGTGTGTGCAGGCGCATTGTCGTGGTGGAGCAGTAGTCCGCGGAGCCCTGTGTTTGGTCGCTTGTTGCTCACAACAGAAAAAACTTCAGGTAAATTTTTTTTAGTGTACCATTCGGCGTTAATGCTTCTTTGATCTCGTAAGGGAATTGAGGCCAAGTGGCCAGTCAAGTTAAAAAAGCTGGCGATCAAAATCTTCCCTCCGCTTCGAGATCGCTTCACTTTGGTAGGCGTTGGTTCATTTTGAAACACCCAAACTGTCGACTGGCGCTTGGTTTCTGGATCGTATTGATAAATCCAGGACTCATCACCTGTTACGATGTCGTAAACACGCCGAGACGAGCCTGCTTCAAATTTGTTCAGCATATCACGGCACCATTCCACCCGGGCCTGCTACTGAGCGTCGGTGAGGTAGTGCGGCACCCAGCGCGATACTATCCTCCTCACGCGAAGATGCCCCCGTAGAATCTCTTGAACGTTTCCCGATCCAATCTCTAATATGTGCTGAATCTCCTGATATGTAATTCGCCTATTATCTTGGATTAATTTTTTCACTGCTAGCACGTTTTCTTCCGTAATAGCCGTCAAAGGGCGACCGTTTCTTTCTTCATCCCCCAAGGTTGGTCGACCGCGCCTAAATTCGTTATACCAACGATACACGGTTCCCTTGGAGGGGCTTTCATCCATAAATGCCATTTGAAGTCTATCGAACGATTCATCCGGTTTCAGGCGACACTTGAAATCGTAAAAAATCATATGTCTAAAATGTTCCCGGCGCAGATCCATTTTTCAGTAAGACGATACTTTGAATTGGCTCGCAAAAAATGTGGAGGGAAATTTTGAAAATGGAACACACATATTTTTACTTACAAGTAATCATATTTTCAAAAAAGATTCTAGTCTGCCATATATAAAAACTATTTATCGCAATACTTTCTGAGTGGCCTGGTATTGCAACTAGATATGACTTGTAAATCATAATTTTGACCTAATAAATTATTCTTATTCTTATTATTCTTATATTGTAATTTAGGCGATGGGCTGACAATCTGTCACTACAGTAATATACAAATCTACCTTAAATAACCCTCAAAACATTGTCACACGCGGCGGAACGATACCCCATTAGGGATATAGGCGTGATTGTATGTATGTATGTATGTAGTAAAGATTTGTTTTGGAATCGTATTTATCAGCTCACCCAATCACATCATTGACTGAAGAAGTCAAATAAATAAATCGAGTGAAATAAAAGTAGGTGCAGTAAGTATTTGAAGCTCTCGATAGGTACCTACTTATTTCTTAACGAGTTTCTTAACTGGTGTCAGAGTATCGTACCTCCTAGAATGACGAAATCACTATAACTATTTGTGGCTGTCCCAGTAAAAAGTAACCATTTGTCGACATTTTGTTTCAGATATATACACTTTAGATATATATTTTATTACACGTTGATGATTGAATTAACTTTATATAATGTTTATTATGGTACATCGAAATCTATCTATTAAATAAAGTGTTATTTATTTTATTCAATTACACTTAACAATTTATGTTCTTGAAATATATTTTTTCAGAGCTTTATCTTCAAAGGCCTAGTAAAAAACACTGGTCTAAATCGGTTTAAATTATTTAATTTTTAATTCCATCGACACGATAAGAAGTAGTAGTAAAAAAATGGTGAATGTTTCTGAATATTGTTTTACACACATACACACACATATTATCACGCCTTTATCCCTGATGGGGTAAGGAGAGCGTAAACAACCTAAACAAAGGTCGCTCCGCCACGTCTGACAAAATTTTGAGGGTTTTAAAATAAATTTGTAGGTGTATTGCTGTAGTGACAGGTTCTCAGCCCATCGCCTAAATTGCAATAAACACAAAACCTCCGATCCCTTAGCTGGTTTTTACTTTTGCCCGGGAGGAAATACAGCTGGCACATTCTATGTTTTTCTCTCACTTCCAGTCCTGCATGAAATTATGTTTTGATTCATAATATTATCAATTGACACCGAATCTGGGCATAGCCAATACCCGACTACTGTTACCTTTTAGCGCGGACGGTCACATTTAAGCAGTCGTGATTAATTTCATTAATTTTATTTCCTACTTATCTCATCATCACCATCAAAAACTTTATTTGGAAATTATTCTAAATAACTCAAAAGAATACTTGAAACACAAAGATAAACCTAGTACTATTTTTATTAGTTTTACTTCGTATCGAATAGCCACTTGAACTTTAGTATTTCGATCTCAGATTAAGAATAAAGTTTTGTCTATTTATTCAAAAAATATATTTTAAAAATCACTTATATTTGTTGGCAATTAAGTTAAATTCCTCAAACAGCTATATAATTATGTTGTCATTATAATAGCAAAAACTTATTTTAGAAACAAGATCTTTGATTAAAAGACATGAAACTTTGTTTACCCTTATTTAAAACTGATTTGGAAATACTATAGCATCCTTCTCACAAAGTCGAAACACATGCAAGATTACAATGATAGAAATAAAACTGAAGAATAGCTACATAAAATACCAATAAAGAGTTACAAAGGCTTTAAAATCGGCAATTTAAGAGCAGCGCAATAAATTTGACATGAAATGAAAAACATTGTTTCAATTTGAGTTCGTCAGCGATATTGGGTCTCGTTTTTACGTCAAGTAGGTATAATTTACGACTTTTTTTCTAAGAGGTAAGTATAAAAGGTTAATTTTTAGAACTAATAAATCTTACTGATGAATCAACGTCTACTCACTTTGGATTAACGGAGGTGTTTGTAAACGTTAGAAACGTCACGAAACACAAGTGAGTTGAGAAAACGTTAATTGATAGAGAAATGTGCCAGCTGCATTTCCTCCCAAGTATGCTGTATAAACCAGCTAAGAGATCCGAGGGTTTCAGTATATTGCAATTTAGGCGATGTGCTGACAACCTGTCACTACAGTAATATACCTACAAATATATCTTTGAAAACCCCTTAAAACTTTGTCAGACGTGGCGGAACGACCTTTGTTTTGGTCGTTCCGCCACGTCTGTGTGGTAGGAATAAAGGTGTGATTTTATGTATGTATCAATTTTGCCCCCCCCCCCCCCCCCGTTGGGAATCGAACCCAGGACCTCCAGATCGTAAGCCTATATCTCTTACCACTAGACCACGGAGTCAGTTAAGATGATTAATTGTGCTAGTTTTATTGTCCTATACCTGACACTTATACAACGAATCCTTTTGGGGGCAATGCATGCTCGCTTATTATTCGACGGGTAAGGCAGAGGCAAATTGCTAGATTGACTTTGTGATTCGGGATGTCAGCCTCAAGGGTCAAGTTGTTAGAGCTTTGAGCTTTCGATCCGGAAGTCGACAACTCAGGCCCCTGGGGCTGATCCCTTTGTGTTGATGTTTGTAGTTTGATTAAGAAATTGCAGGTTGTTTTGAAAGACGGAAAGATAAGTGCTCTTATCTCGTTACGAAATTATCCCCACGCTTTTTTGAAAGAATTTAGATTTGAAGTATAAGTGAGTATCTATAGAGTATCTCCCTTGCTAATAATAATATCTGGCATAAAGGAGAAGAATTCGCACTTTTGGTATGTGTAGATAAGTAGGTAGGTAGTGCTTTTTTTTCGAAAATGAAACAAAGATAAAGGTTTTGCCATAAACAGCTGCTGATAAAAGAACTTTACTTATGTTCCTTGGCAAAATTCGATCAGTTTTATTTTCCGGTGTGCACCTTTTCTGTTTTACCCTGTATAACGTGAAGAACCCTGTTTAACTGCCTCCGTGGTCTAGCCGTCTGAGCCATGGGCTCTTGACTTGGAGGTCCCGGGTTCAATTAAAAAAGAGACTGAAGGAATAGACGGTGAACCTGTGTCTAGCGGAAAAACAAAAGAAGCATAAATAAACTAAATAATAAATTTTCATCTGTAGCGCACATAGATGGCGCCACATCAAAATAAAACAGTCCTAAAACGCGGTATCCAAGTTTGCTCGGCGATCTGCATATATACAACTTCTGAACTAATCCAGTCGGACTCCGGTCCCCTGGTCACAACACCAGGTGGGTGATTACCCTTTTCCCTTCCATCATCAGTCGGCCAACTGGCCTCTCAAGGTAATGCTCCTAAACATCTTTAGTAACACTTCAAAATATAGCGCCTTATCATGCTTCAAAGTAAACAAACAATTACCTAGTACCGCCTCATACGGAAACATCTAAATATTCCATGTAGTGTAGCGTATTGTTCTAACCCTCGGGCTGAGAAGCTACGAATAGCTCTACGCGTTGAGCTAATAAGGTGAAATCATGGGGGTGAAACATCTTGTTTGAAATTTCAAAACTTTCCCCAAGGAGCGTGTGATATGGTATGTATGAAAACAAATGCCGTACTTTTCTATAATAATATGATGCTATTCGAGTAAACGGAGTATGCAACAATAGGGAATATACATGTCTATTTTAAATCTATTTTAAAAGAATTATTATTTGTTATCATAAATAAACAGACAAAGCAAAATATTTATTAGTTTACGAATTATAATGCTTTAAAATGGATGGTTAAAAAGAGAAGTCCGAACTGTCATCTGACGTCACGTGACAGGAGCGCCATACTACTTCCATATAAATTGAATGCCCATATTCAAGATGTCCCTAAGTCCAAAAGTAGTTATAACCCTGCCAGGAATTAAATAGATTTGTGGTACCATAGAGAGGAGCATAAGCCCCTCTCTTATTCTGTCTCTGATTTTCTCTATGACAGGTCTTTTTAATTATAGGACTATAAATGGAATTTACAATCTGTGCAAATTTCAAAACAATTTCTTATATTATAATAGAGTGATAGCAGTTTTGAACTGCCTCCATGGTCCAGTGGTCAGTGCCATGGGCTCACGATCCGAAGGTCCTGGGTTCTATTCCCAGGGCGGAAAACAAAGTTTATATTTGTCAATTTATCACTTTGTGAGATTTTCCCTTGTTTGGTTAGGACAATGCAGGCCGATTCACCGAATTGTGTGGAAGAAAAAAGATTCCGTGCTTCGGAGGGCACGTTAAGTCTTTGGTCTCGTTCGCTGTCTTTCATAGTGGTCCTTACACAAATCATGTCAGTGTGCTATAAGGCGGTTAAAAATCTCTGACACCAGGGTTCATCGGGTCAATTGACCTACACGACAGAAGAAAACTAGAACTCGTAGTGAAAAGGATCACAGTACTTTTATTTATTTTCTGTATTTGTGACGTTCTCAGCGTAAAGGTATACTACCGGATAAAGCTAAAATTAAAATGCGGTCCGTTTTCTTAGAGAACGCCACATTTATAGTCTAACTGTTTCATTGTTTCATTGCGGGTGTACAACAGCACAGCGCCGTCTTCCGGGTTGCCCCTGTGTTCCCAACACCCCAGAGGAACAAACGACGCCGAGGCGGACCAGTACCTTATTGACTGGGGGCTGCCCAGTTTGGAGCGGGCGGTAACTGGTCAGTGGGCCTGCGATGGACCCTCCCACTGTCGAGAGTGACCCCTGGCGCCCGCGCTTACGCCCATGCGCGCGGGCTTATAACCGGTGACTGCCACTCCCCGTGTTGTTATCCACGCCGCGGAACGACGTGGGTGAAGTGTCCTCTCCACAGACGCTGCATCGCCTGGGACGCAGTTGATGACGTAGGGTTACTAGTGACACTAATAAATAAACATAAGACCTTTGTTACTAACCTATATTCCACAAATAAAAATAGCAACTCACGTTATTCTTACCACTTCGCAGTTTCGAAACAAAATGCAGAGTCAACAGAAAATTTTGCTTCAAATCTGTGTAAGGAAAAGGAAAAAGGATTGCTCTGAAGTAAATGAAGCGAGCACTTACTCATGACGTGAATGTCTCGCTGCAAAGGTGCGCTGTCGACTAAATGGTAGTGAATAAACTCATCAGCTCCTCAGTGCCGCCTATTCCATGTCGAGGGATTCCGCTCGTTCATTCACCTTAAATCGACGTCATTCCGAGCGGCAAAATAAAGCACTTCGGAAAAGAGTTTCCGATAAAACGGTCCCATATTTTTTTTTAAATATCTATTTAGGGAGGAATAAGAACAGATTATTCGCAAACCAAACCCTTTAATCTGGGGTAAGGGTTATTTAAATGTTCGGCAACGAATTAGACCAGGTTTATGTACGTGCTGCGCATCTTACAGTCCGTCTTATAATTTGCGCTTCGACTTTTCCGATAATTATTTAAACATTTCAAACATTTGAACTTTGTATTACTTTTGTAGAAATAATATACGTAAAATAAGCTCATATTTAAAAAGTAAACAAGGACTTTGTTTCTTAAAATAACTAAATATTTGAGCGTGGAAAAGCCGCCCCGCCGCCGCGCCGCCCCAGAGCGCAGTTTTCATTTGTTTCAGAGAAGCAGTTAATGTAAATGGTAGCTCTTTAGCATTTAGCTCGTTATGTCACAGAGCGACTTATGCCTACTCCGCAGATGTAGGGTAAAGTTTTAAATAAATACATAATAAATGCTTAGAATACAAGTAATAGCAAGACACATACATCGCTAAAAGGGCACCGTTGTTTTTGGATAATAAGTAATAATATTTATTAGCAATATAAATACCTACAAATCTATCTTAAATAAACCTCAAAACTTTGTTAGACGTGGCGAACCGACCTTTTTTTAGATAGTTTACGTACTGCCTACCCCATTAGGGACAAAGGCTTAGGGAGAAAGGGTGACTATATGTATGTATGTATATTTATGTTACATAAAACATCAGTTTTTTATTATTTGAAATTTCGGAAGCAAAAATAATTTACTTTCATCTTATGACTGCCAAAACATTCCACCTCCATTTTCGTTTGTTTCACGTAAAAGTCTTACATAATTATATTTTACGAGAATATTTTATTCAGATACTCACTTTGAAGAGTCGTGTAAAGAAAATTTAAGCATACGAAATAAAACCAAATGCCGTCAAAGGGAGGCAAAAGGAAATTTAAATGGAATTGTTTTCGTGATATCAAATCGTCGATGTTTAAGTAGGTATTTGGGTCACGTCTCTCGGATTACGACTTATTCCCGCGTCTTTTTTTCGTTTGACACTAATCCCGGCGGACAGGCGGAGTTTCCAAGCCTCGGTGAAACCAGTTTTACACTAGGCAATTTCTTACGAGCGTTTTAGAATTTAGTCTTTTTCTTCTATTGTCTGGTTGAACGACCTAATGAACTCTAGCTTAAACCTCCCACTGATATACCTAATATCAATACAGATAATAAAGATCGATGTCTTTAAAACGGGCTTTCCGAAGTAACTATCTTACATACATACATAAAATCACGCCTTTATCCCTTACGGGTTAGGCAAAGCGTAAAACGCCTCGTAAAAGGCGTATTCGCCACGTCTGATAAAATTTGAGGGCAATTTTAGGTTGTAATATGTATTGTTGTAGTGACAGGTTGTCAGCCCATCGCCTAAATTACAATACACTGTAAGCCTCGAATCCCTTTTGCTGACTTCTACTGCATGTCCGGGAGGAAGGGCAGCTGGAATATTCTATGTTTTTCTATCTCTCCCAGTCCAGCATAGAAGAGTCTCTCTTACTATTAAGAAGATGCTGTGATTTTTCGAAAATAATATCTGAGAATAATCACACAAAATAATACATTAAATACATACATATGATCATGCCTTTATCCCTAAGGGGGTAGGCAGAGCGTAAACGACCTAAGCAAATGTCGTTCCGCCACGTCTGACAAAGTATTGAGGGTTATTTATGATAGCTTTTTAGGTATAGTGATGTAGTGACAGGTTGTCAGCCCATGTCCTTAATTGCAATGTATTGAAATCCTTGGATTCCTTAGCTGGCTTTTACTGTATGCCCGGGAAGAAATGCAGCTGGCACATTCTATGTTTCAATAAATTAATTATAATTTATTGGCATGAATGTATGATGTGTCTCTGTGGAAGCATTGAAGGCAACAATAATTCACATATAATATATGGAATTAAAAAAAAAACTGACCATATTTTAGGGTGTGATTCTACCCATGAAACTGAATAACTTTCCCCCAAAGAACATAGTAAAAAGAAATTACTTCCTATACAAATTGACTCGAGCCGCTGACACTCTTTGTATGGGAGGGTAATTTTTTTTCGTATTTCGACATATATTCCTTAAAATTATTCAGTCTCACGGCTAGAATCACACCCTAAAATATGGTCAGCAATAGATTTTTACATACAATATATTGCACAATGTAAAAGCCGCCTTCAGTAGGTACGTAGTACGTTGCCTGATCCGAAGGTCATACGCTGACATCATTATATCTCCTCCTGGGATGTCATTCACAGAGAGACAGATTTCACAGACGGTTGCTAAGCGAACGTAGCTGAGTTTTTGTGCAAGCAACGAGACTTCAACCGTGTTGCCAGTGACGAAAATGGTTTATAATTATGCATAATATGTATACTGCCTCAGTGGTCTAGTGGTCAGAGTCATGGGCTTACGATCCAGAGGTCCTGGGTTTGATTCCCAAGGGGGGAACACAGAGTTGTATGTTGTAGGCAATGTAAAAAGCATTGACAACGTGTTGAGCGCAATATTGCGCGCAGTAAGTGACGCCTGTGTGTCGCTGCACTAAAGGCTGGTTATCGTGATGGTAACGGACATACTTATTCAAAACCTATTTGTGAAGAAGAGAATGAAATTAACTTTTTTTGACGGATATATCAAATAGACTGCAAGAAACCGCGGCGTGAAAATTAATTCATAGAACTCATAGAAATTTATTTCAATATCTTTCGTACTTATATTATCTTTCATCTACCTGAGAAGAAAATTTATTGAAATTAGAGATTCCTCGTCGGCCTGGATCAAAGGTTGCCCGTTAATATCCGAGAGCTCTCGACCGGCAAATCTGATTGCCGGTGACGTCACACGGCGGTGGAATATTAATATAGCTGCGTACTTCTACTATTATTACCATACATACAAACTTACATATAATCACGCCTTTATTCCTAATGGGTTAGTCAGAGCGTAAACGTCCTTAACAAAGGTCTTTCCGCCACATCTGATAAGGTTATTCCAGATAGATCTGTATATTGCTGTAGTGCCAGGTTGTCAGCCCATTGCCTAAATTACAATACTGAAACCCTCGAATCCCTTAGCTGATTTTTACAGCATGCCCGGGATATGCAGCGGGCATATTCTATGTTTTTCTATCACTGCCTGTCCAGCATAGAAGGGAGAAACCATTATTGCCATTCTAGAGTTATACCTACTCGTAATTTTCTAAGTGGAGCAACACACAGGCGTCCCTAACTGCGCGTAAGGTTGCGCTCAACACGCTGTCAATGCTTTTTGCATTGCCTACAACACATGCGTCACCTTACGCTCTACGCGCGCGTACTGGCAGTGGGATACGACGACGTAAAGTTCATCGCAATGCGTGCAGAGCGCGTAAGGTGACGCATGTGTGTTGTAGGCAATGCAAGAAGCATTGACAGCGAATTGAGCAGAACCTTCCGCGCAGTAAGTGACGCTTGTGTGTTGCTGCCCCAAGGTATGCCTCTGGTAAGGATTCGGTACCATTTCGGCACTTTATCTGTCACCAAGCAAAAGTGTTGATAGTTATCTGTTTGTCTGGAGAGAAGGACAAGTGTACTATTTTTTGTATCGTTCCCAGTCTAGCATAGAACTTTTCCGAAAAAAACGGGCCGAGAAATCAAATATTGGGTGTCCTTAAATGGCGTCAGCTGATGGAATCATTTTGGGTCTTGACCTTTGTAGGTGAAAGCTGTTCAGTAGTTCAGCTTTATCGTGAATAACATTTCTTCCATGCTGGACAGTGAGCAAGAGAAAAAAATAGCAGTGCCAGCTGCATTTTCTCCCGGGCATGCTGTAAAAACCAGCAAAGGGATCCAAGGGTTTCAGTTTATTGCAATTTAGGCGACAGAGACTGTCACTACAGCAATATACCTACAAATCTATCTTAAATAACCCTCGAAATTTTTCAAACATGGCGGAACGATCTATGATTAGGTCGTTTACGCTCTGCCTACCCCATTAGGGATAAAGGCGTGATTATATGTATATATTAATAAAATTTCGCCGTTTATTTTTGTACAGGACTTTCTGAATACTACGTTTCGAAACACAGTCCTCCCTACCCCACAAAGCTCGCCCCACCAAACTCAGTAATAATCGGTATACGCATTAATCTAAGTGGCCACCGAGCACCGTTATAGATCGGCGGGATCGAGAACATTAAATTACAAAAGCCATTATACCGGCAGAGTAGCACGCGATAGCCGTATGGAATAGAAAACTGATTTCCTGCGTGCATGGTGTAGTAGTCTGAACCATGAGCACTTCATTAGATGGTCGAAGGTTGGATTCCCATGGGGTAAATAGAGGGTTGATTTTTTTTATATATCTCTTAATGTTACCTTTTTCCAGTTTAGTTAAGTTAATGCAGACTAAATCCATTCACTGACTGTAAGAAAGGGTTCCGCTGTCTTTGATAGTGATGGTTACACAAACCATGTCAGAGATATATTAGCTGTAACTTAATTAACAGGCGGTTTAAAAATTCTGCATCCGGATTTATCGGGTAATTTGTCCACTCAAAAACCCACTATTTACCTTCACGTCTGTATCTCTTATGGGGGTAGACAGAGCGCGAATGACCTCATATAATTACAAAGACCATCACATCGGCAGAATAGCACGCGATAGCCGTATGGAATAGAAAACTGATTTCCTGCGTGCATGGTGTAGTGGTCTGAACCATGCGCTCTCTATCCAAAGGTCGAAGGTTGGATTCCCAAGGGGTGAATACAAACCAGTTTCGTTAAATTAATGCAGTCTGAATCCCTTGACTTGACTGACTGTAATAAAGGTTCCGTACTCGGTCCCGCTGTCTTTGATAGTGATGGTTACAACAAACTATGTCAGAGATCTATTAGCTGTAACTTAACTAACGAACGGTTTAAAATTCTGCATCAGAATTTATCGGGTAAGTCTTCTTCTTCTTTCGTGTGGGTATCGAATCAATTGACCTGGTAGTTTGTCGACTCAAAAACCCACTATTTACATTTACGTCTGTATCTCTTATGGGGGTAGACAGAGCGCGAATGACGTAATATAATTAAAAAAGCCATTATGGAATAGAAAACTGATTTCCTGCGTCCGTTACCCGAAGTTATCCGAAGAATAGGACAGAATAGGACGCATGAAATAGAAAACTGATTTCAGAAGTCAGGGTTCCAATGGGGAGTGCTGTCTTCTTGGGTCATCTGCACAGCAAGCATAGTTATTTCATTATTAAACGATAAACAAGATACATATTGCTCGATTCTAGGTACCACCGGCTAAAACTAAAATAAAATCTATCTGTCACTTTGAAAAATTACTGGCGATTTATACTATATGGTTTTACACTTTGTTCGCTAGACTCTGACGCGTATTTGCACGTTTCCCCAGTATTTCCGTAAATTTTATCTGCCATATCATATGACGGCGGATAAAAATGACATATACGCATAAAACCACCGACTATAAATCTAAAACCGGAGAGAATAGATCTCCTGACCTTTACCAATGTTTTTAGTCTGAAAGTGACAGATAGATTTAAATGTTATATTTAGCCGGTTAACCTTAAAATTAAGCCCATAGTGAATATTTGTAGCGGCATAGTCAGAGATCACACCTTTTGAGCGTTTGTGTCAACTCCTGAGGAAGACCATCGTATATGGTCGAAACGTTGAGGCATAAACATTCTATCAACCAAAACAAGTAAGCAGCTAGAAACATTCACTATAGTTTGTTCCTCTTTTATATATTTTTTATTGGAAATGGATTTGCTCTTGACTCTTGACACTAGGGATCAGGGATGTCCGTGACAGAGTCGACGATAGAGCGAGCTCATCCAGAAGTTGCCCGTTATGGCACTGGCAATATCCCGCACCGACGGAATACAGCAAGCTGTTTGGCGCCGGACTCCGGTGAGAGGGTGGGTGGTTGCGAATCAGGCGGCCCCTTGCAGAGCCTACCACCGCTTTGATGGGATCGTTCAGCCGGACTTATTCACAGGCAAGCCTGTGTTGGCCTGTGTTGCCGTTGCCCGGGGTGGACCACTAGGAGGTAGATCCCCATCATTATAAATTACTACTGACTATTGTTTTTTTAATTTTATTTGATTTTTTTTATAGGCTCCTTTAACGTTAATGAAACGCCCCTAAGCTATAGCACGCAATTAAATTAACATCCTGTATATCTTGCTGTGGCACAAGCATGGCAAATAACGGCGATAATCGCCTTCTATAAGCCCTGCCGCTCTTTACTCAATACGGATTTATACATACGGACTACAATAGGAGTAATACTTAGTTGACAATCGATATGTTACCGTTGGAGTGCAGAATACGTTAATTTACATAATAACTAGGTAATCGAGATTCTCTGATACCATCCGTTAAAGTGTGAAATTTAAATTATAATAACTTATATTTGCACTTTACCTAGTTAGTTTGCATTTTAAGGAATAGTATTTTTTTCATCCTTTGTTTCTAAATCTTAGAACTTAATCTTAGAACATAGACTAATGGACCAATTTAGTATCATCGTTGTAGTCAGAAGGCAGCATGCCTCAAGTAGCATTTGGCTGGTCAGGATGACGGATGTAGTTTGGGCAAAAATAACAACTAATTGGGTCTCTACAAATGAACGACCTCGTGGTCATTCCAGAAAACGATGGAGAGACGAGATAGATGCCCACGGTCGCGACTGGAAGGTGTTGGTCCAAGAGCGGGATAAATGGAGAGTGGACCTTTCAGGCTGATAATAATACAATTACCTACTACGAATTCAGATGTTTTATCGAACAAGAACCTGTTTTATGGAATTTACCGTATGCATGACCGTAAATCTGCAGACTATCTAGTTGATGTAAGCGTTCTTCTGCCATGCTGGACTGGGAGCGAGAGAAAAACATAGAATGAACCAGCTGCATTTCCTCCCGGGTATGCTGTGAAAACCAGTGTAATTTAGGCGATGGGCTGACAACCTGTCACTACAGCAATAGACCGACAAATCTATCTTAAATAACCCTCAAATTTGTCAGACGTGGCAGAACGACCTTTGTTTTGGTCGTTTACGCTCTGCCTACCCCATTAGGAATAGAGGCGTGATTATATGTATGTATAGAATAGAACATACATGTATGTATGTATGTTAACTGACTCAGCCAGATAATTTATTTATTTAACAGTTTATTGTACACAATAAAATACAAAGAACATATACATATAAAACAAAAACACAACAGGCACAGCTTATTTCTAAAAAGAAATCTCTTCCAGCAGACCTAGGCTAGTGAAATAGCATTCTGAGAGGCAGATACGACGTGTACAATTAAAAATATTTAAAACAATAAATTATAATTAACTTATCACTAAAAAAAATAAAAACAAACACAATTACTTGAAAAATATGCTAAATAATCCTACTAATAAATATTAATAATATATACTTATGAAATAAATAAACAATATACTGCTATATAGATTAAATACATACATATAATATATCAATAATACATATATATACTGATTAATTGGAAAGTGAAAGATAATGCTCTTTTACTCGCTTTTTGAACACAGAGATAGATGGACTGTCACGAACTGTGTGCGGTAGTGCGTTCCACAGCCTGGCCGCATGTACAGTAAAAGAGTAACTATAGAAGTCAGATTTATGGCTGGGAATTGAAAGAATCGACCTAATACGAGAGCGGCAAAGTTTATCCTGTGGTCGTGAAAAATTAAAGCGCTCTTTAAGGTAGGAAGGAGAAGAGGGACTGTGAAGTACGTTAAAAAGGCAGAACAATACATGAGTATTCCTTTTCGGATCGGGAGCCACTTGAGTTGCGTACGAAACTGTGAGACGTGGTCGTATTTTCGTAGACCGAAGATGAATCTGATGCACAGATTCTGGAGACGCTCAAGCTTGTTTAACAGCTCCTCAGTGGCATCAAGGTAGCAGGAAACGGCATAATCAAACAGAGGGAAAAGAAGAGTTTGAGCAAGGTTGATTTTAGTTTTCAAGGGTAAAAAGTTTTGGAGACAATTAAGTGAGTGGAAGGCGTGAAATACTTTTTTACTCACTTGATTTACCTGAGGTGTCCAAGTAAGATTGCTATCAAGTAAAATGCCAAGATTTTTTGCAGTCTTAGTATAAGCAATAGATGTGCCATTGTAAGTTACAGGTGGGATATCAGTATCATCTAATTGGCTGCACATGTACCGGCCACCTATAAGCATCAACTGAGATTTGTTCGGATTAACTACTAGCCCAAAAGACTCAGCCCAGTCAGATATATTTTTGAGGTCATTGTTGATGGCTTCGGTGGCACTGTCAAGATCAGAGACACTAAAATGGCGATACAACTGCAAATCGTCTGCATAGAGATAGAAGCTAGAGGAGATCACATGGGTAACTGTGTTGATGAAGATGGAAAAGAGAAGAGGTGAAAGAACGCCACCCTGAGGTACGCCCGCAGAAAGATCACACCATTCAGCGGAAGCATCATCAGAGCGGATTCTCTGCGAACGACCACGAAGGTAAGAGTCAAACCACATTATTGCCGAGGATGAGATGTCAAGTGCGCGAAGTATAGCTAGAAGAACATCATAGTCAACTGAATTAAAGGCGTTACTGAAATCAAGTAGCACCAAGATAGTCAAAAACTTATTTTCCATAGCCAGTCGTATGTCATCAGTGACTTTAATAAGAGCTGTTACGGTACTTGTGACCAGGGCGAAAACCAGATTGAAAAGGTGACAGCAGACCGTTTGAAGAATCTGCAGAATACCTAGGTAATCTGCACATTGACTGGTTAATACACATTAACGGTAACATATACACAATAATAATAGTCCTCCCACCGATTTTCGGTGATGGCGGTCAATCTCATAGAGATCGTCCAACTACGCAGAGCTAGTTTTTAGAGATCAAGTGTTTGCGCTACACACAGGTGCACTCTCTATTCCTTCAATCTCTTATTCTAATCGGACAGACTGACTGACATGACCAGAGAGAATTCAGGCGCAGGACCGACTTTTTACATACCCATCCGATAGCATGGATCATCTTACTTTTCGGAAAATCAGGTGACCAGCCTGCAATGTCATAACTACAACGTCAAATCATTGTCCCCCGCCGGAAATCGAACCCAGGACCTCCGGGCGAGAGCCCATGGCTTAGACCGCTAGACTACAGAGGCAGTTACACAATATTAGAAGCATAAACCCCCTGACTGTGCAGTTCGTAGTTGTGATATTGAAGCTGTGTACTGATTGCACTGAGGCTGCTCGTGATCTGATGATACTGCAGATAGAGTGTAGTAGTTACTTGCATGCTGGCCTGGGAGCGCGAGAAAAACATAGAATGTGTCAGCTGCTTTTCCTCCCAGGCATGCTGTAAAAAACAGCTAAGGGATCCGAGGGTTTCAATATATTGCAATTTAGGCGATGGGCTGACAACCTGTCACTACAGCAATATGCCTACAAATTAAAATATCCCTCAAAACTTTGTCAGATGTGGCGGAACGGAACGTCGTTTTCGTTCTGCCTAACCCATTAGGGATAAAGGCGTGATTATATGTATGTATGTATGAGTGTAGTAGTTATAAACAGAACATGCAGCTATACCAGATGTAAGGGACAGCGTCCCGCAAACTGATAGGGGTTACTCAGTCACCGACAATGAACAACTATCAGCACAATATTTTTTTTAAGAATTGTAAAAGAAATTGGCTTTTCCAAACAAATTGTCTGATTAGGGTGAACATTTTGTATGGAAAAGCCAATTATTATTTTCACTCTCTGAAATAATTTCTTGGTGCAACCCCTATCAGTTTACGGGACACTGTCAGCAGTTTGGAATCACTGTCACCTACTGATGAAGGTTTATCAATAGTTAATGGTGGAAGTTCTGAACGCACTATTTCTTTAGTGATTCTTAGCAAATAAAAACACATGATTTTGACATTTCTAATTTGACGTAAGTTTAAATAAGAACTGAACAATGAACAAAGAGCATGCTCCCTTATTTTACGTCAAACATGCTTGTTTGACTGCTGTCTTATGTCAGATTAGGAATATTAAAGTCATGTGTATATTCGCTATCCTGTTTTTATGTCAAAGTTAAGAAAGTGACAGCGCTAGCTAAGAATTAGAATTAGGATTATGTCACGAGAATCGACACAAATAAATACGGGAAAATTATAAAGTGGTGCTTTTCTGATCCGGAACCACACATAATAGTACTCAGTTTTATTGAAAAGAACCATTTTCTTAATGATTTTAAGAAACCGATACTTAATATCTATATCAAGTCTATAAGATTTGTGTTCTAGGCGCAAAAAAAATGCTGCGTCATCTTGCTGTAGCGTCAACTTCCTATTCAACCCAGTTGAAACACGGCCAGATTTAAGCGAAAATAAACCCATTGGGCTTGCCACACAGCAGATAGAATTGTACCATAGATAAAGCCATAACTGAATTCCAGTGCCTCCTACCAAAATGCAATTAAAGCTAGCCGCTGTGCCGCGTTGTTGCGCGACAACATAAAGCATTATGCAAATTCTGGCCAAATCTGGATTACAGATGTGCACATCCTGAGTGTTGTCGGATTATTCCCTGGTAGCTGGAATTCAGATAGTGTAATTAGAGCATTTCTAAAGTTAATAAGAACAAGTCATACGGGGAAATTCGATGTGCTCAAAATCACTACAACTTGACTAAAATCGTTACCTGTCATTTTCTGTCATGAGAGCACAGAAAGGAACTGCAACATTTTTAGGCAAGATTTAGTTAATTTGTGGCTTCAAAGAATCGGTACCATTGTGCGCAAATATAAATACATTGATAGAATAAATATAATATAAGTTCTATAATTTAAAAAATAGAATCTGCCAGCTGCATTTCCTCGCGGGCATGCTGTAAAAACCAGCTGAGGGAGGGGCGATAGGTTGACAACCTGTCACTACAGTAATATACGTACAAATCTATCTTAAATAATCCTCAAAGCTTTGTCGGACGTGGCGGAGCGACCTTTGTTTAGGTGGGTTACGCTCTGCCTACTCCATTAGGGATAAAGGCGTGATTATATGTATGTATGTATGATTAAATAAAACTTGGTATTAATACATACAAATTATGGCTGGAAGCAATCTTCATGTTCTGGTCCTCAGGGTACCCCACTGGTACAAAGGGCCTTCACGAGCTTTCTCCATTCTCCCCTATCTTGTGCCTTCCTCTTGGCTTCCTCCCACTTCTATCCCATGGTCTTGAGTTCGCTCTGTATGGTTCGTCGCCAGGTGTGCACGGGTCGACCAGGTCTTCTTCTGCCGCTCGGCTGCCACTCAAATGCTATCGAGGCGGCATTCGTCTCGCTACGCCGGAGCGTGTGTCCTATCCACCACCATTTACGTTGAGCAATTTCTTGCTTAATGGACGTCTGCTGGCATCGGGCCCACAAGTCCTCATTCCTGATGGTGTTCGGCCAAAAGATGCGGAGTATGGACCTGAGACACTTGTTGACGCAATCTTCATACACACACATTTTGTAAATAGTTAAAATAAGTCTGTAGTTTAGTACCTTTGCAATAATAATAAATTACCATATAATACATCCTAAGGGAAGAGGCTGATATCCCACAATACAGGGTATCCTAGAGTGGGTCATATCACACAACACAGGGAATCCTAGTGTGGGTGATATCACACAACACAGGGAATCCTAGTGTGGGTGATATCACACAACACAGAGAAACCTAGTGTAGGTGATATCACACAACACAGGGAAACCTAGTGTAGGTGATATCACACAACACAGGGAAACCTAGTGTAGGTGATATCACACAACACAGGGAAACCTAGTGTAGGTGATATCACACAACACAGGGAAACCTAGTGTGGGTGATATCACACAACACAGGGAAACCTAGTGTAGGTGATATCACACAACACAGGGAATCCTAGTGTAGGTGATATCACACAACACAGGGAAACCTAGTGTGGGTGATATCACACAACACAGGGAATCCTAGTGTGGGTGATATTCCACAACACAGGGAATCCTAGTGTGGGTGATATTCCACAACACAGGGAGTCCTAGTGTGGGTGATATCACACAACACAGGGAATCCTAGTGTGGGTGATATTCCACAACACAGGGAATCCTAGTGTGGGTGATATTCCACAACACAGAGAGTCCTAGTATGGGTGATATTTTACAACACAGGATATCCTAGTGTGGGTGATATCACACAACACAGGGAATCCTAGTGTGGGTGATATCACACAACACAGGGAATCTTAGTGTGGGTGATATTCCACAACACAGGGAATTCTAGTGTGGGTAATATCACACAACACAGGGAATCCTAGTGTGGATGATATCACACAACACAGGGAATCCTAATGAAAGTGATATCACACAACACAGGGAATCCTAGTGAAAGTGATATCACACAACACAGGGAATCCTAGTGTGGGTGATATTCCACAACACAGGGAACCTTAGTGTGGGTGATATCACACAACACAGGGAATCCTAGTGCGGGTGATATCACACAACACGGGGAATCTTAGTGTGAGTGATATTCCACAACACAGGGAATCCTAGTGTGGGTGATATCACACAACACAGGGAATCCTAGTGTGGATGATATCACACAACACAGGGAATCCTAGTGAAAGTGATATCATACAACACAGGGAATCCTAGTGAAAGTGATATCACACAACACAGGGAATCCTAGTGTGGGTGATATTCCGCAACACAGGGAACCTTAGTGTAGGTGATATCCCAAAACAGAAGGCATGCTAGTATAGGTATAAAGACGTGATTATATGTATGTACGTTTTATGCTTATAAATATATTTATACTTTATACTAATTTATCTCTTCCTTCCTCTGGTTAGAGGATTTTGATTTGATGAGGGTTTGATTTGGGTACTTGTGAACGCTGGATCAAAATAAGTCTTCATAAAATAATAAAATAAGTATACGAAGTAAATCATACCATACTCCAATCCGTGTGGTTACATACATACATACATATATTCACGCCTTTATCCCTAATGGGGTAGGCAGAGTGGTTCCGGGTGACAAAAAACGTGGAAATGGCATTAATCTGAACAGTTCTGTCAACTAAAGCCATTAAATCTTTTTATAGTCCGTCCACTATAAACGATGATTGAAAAAAGTTCATACAAGTAGTAGTATGCAAAAAAAAGTGAACTATCACCATTACAGGACATCGTTTCATTCTTCCATGCTGGACTGGGAGAGATAGAAAAACATAGAATGTTCCAGCTGCCCTTCCTCCCGGGCATGCTGTTGAAGTCAGCAAATGGGACTCGAGGGTTACAGTGTATTGTAATTTAGGCGATGGGCTGACAACCTGTCACTAAAGCAATACATATTACAATCTAAAATTGCCCTCAATTTTTTTACGACGTGGCGAAAGCGCCTTTTACGAAGCGTTAAACACTCTGCCTACCCCGTAAGGGATAAAGGATTTATGTTTGTATGTATGTATGTAGCAATCAATTTTTTATTTTATTTTAGATGTATCTATTTTACATGCATAACATCGCAAAATAAATGGTACTCCTATATAGGACATTAGGACATTGACCTGTCGTGTTCGTGTCATACATTTATTTGTCATAGTGTCATAGACGTCACAGTTTTTATTTTTGTGTTAAGGTTAGACCGCACTAGGACGTAGCTGCAGCGGTGCGGCGCGACACTGCGCGACAGATCATTCTTTGTATGAAAATGTATGACAGCTACCGCACTGAAGCAGCATTGGAACGAGCGGCGCGGCGCTTTACAAGTTCACAACGCTTCACGGCGCGGCAATGTCAGGTTCATACATTTAGACAGCTATTGTCGCGCAGTGCCGCGCTGCTGCAGTCCCGTGCTGCGCCGCGCCTCTCCGCTCCGCTGCAGCTACGCCATCGTACAGTCTAACCTTTACTCTTATATTTATAAAGCTGGTATATTAAGCTTTTATGTAACGTAACAAGCGTAACATCAGTCACAAATAGCTCTTAATACGAACTAAATCACTGCCAGACTGTCAAAACGAATGAGAAATGACTTACTTATTCACACAGATTGTAAATGTTTGACTAATTTATAAAGTATAATAGCTTTCCGCCCAGTGGTTGATATTATTACTTAAATATTATTTCCATGATTATGATATTTAACCATAGTAAAATGTATCCTATTTTTAGATAGAATAGATCAAAAATAGTTTTAAAATTTGCAGATTTACAAGCAAACGAATCTTTAAAAAGCAAACAAGTCCATATAGTATTTTTTATCTCACGACTGCCGCTTTGCCATATTAATTGTATGTATGTAAATTATAAGGGGTGTAAGGGACAGCGTCCCGCAAACTGACACTGAACAACTTCCACCAAGATTATTTTACAGGATGTGAAAAAAAATCCATTTAAAATGTCCACCTAAATTAGACAATTTGAATGGAAAAGCATATTTTTTTACTTCCTGAAATAACTTCCTGGTGGAAGTTGTTCAGTGTCGTTGACTGAGCAACCCCTATCAGTTTGCGGGACGCTGTCCCTTACACCCGGTACATACATTGTCTTAGTTTGCGTGAGTTCGGCATAGTAAACCCGTAGTTACCCACACAAGTGTGTGTGTCTGTACGCACAACCACAAGTATGGCCAAACGGCAGTCGCGAGATAAAATTCTTTACCCTAGTAATTTTTGAGTCATATTTCCCCAGATAATAATCGGCTCCAGGTGCCTTTTACCTGTTTGTTATTCTTTAACCGACTGCACAACGCAAAAAAGGGTAATGTACATAAGCATAAACTGATAACAGCCTATCTATGTATGTAAGTATGTATGTTTGGTCCTCTGTGGCGCTCTAGAGACCAAACGCATGGACCGATTTTAATTATTAGTCTTATGTCAATCGATTCGTCTTAACCATGCGAGTGTCACTGAAGAAATAAAAATTAGAGGCCGAGTGAGGTATCAGTGAATACATATTTTAAAAAATCTATTCGGGTTTTCTTATAAGGTTTTTCGTTGTGAACAATCGTTTATAATCTATGACACTTTAAAGTTTCAAAGCTCTGTGTATATTCTACGCAGTTGGGTTTTCTGAACTTTTTAAATTACTTACTTACTTTAAAAAGGGACTCGAGGGTTACAGTGTATCGTAATTTAGGCGATGGGCTGACAACCTGTCACTATAGCAATACATATACAATCTAAAATTCCCTCAATTTTTGTCAGACGTGGCGCATCCGCCTTTTACGAGGCGTTTATCGCTCTGCCTACCCCGTAAGGGATAAAGGCGTGATTTTATGTATGTATGTTAAATTACTTGTTTATTACACGCATTAATGATCTTATAAGTGTTGTGTATCATCATCCTCATTGAAGCGGAAAATTTATTGTAGGAAGGAAAACAAAAAATCGGTTTCACGCATAGAGAAGGAAGGTGCCTGTACGTATCTTATTTCCTTCCTCCACCACAAATCAATAACATTGTAGTCCAGTCGGAATAAAAAATATATACAGGGATTGCTGTAATAAAATGTATATATACTTATAGAACAAAGATTGTTTGATAAACTAAATATTTTTTCCAAATATATTCATAAGAAAGAAATATAGCTTTTATTTGGTTGGTTGAATTATAAGAAAAGGTGAAACATTTTATGCCAAAACTGTTACCGGATCGAATGTGCACCACATTACGGGTAGAATGTTGTGCAACTTTTCCCAAGCTATGTTTAAACCTTTAAAGCTATGTTTTACGCTATATATTCTATTTCGCAAATATTTGAAATATTTTTTATGCAAATAATATATGCAAAAAATATTGGTTCTACTTAAAACTGTAGACGTCTGAAATCCGTAATCAATTGATATTAATAATATTTTCAATCAAGCTATTTAATATATATTTGTACGTAAATTACAAATCTATCTTAAATAACCCTCAAAACTTTGTCAGACGTGGCGAAGCGACCTTTGCCCTGCCTACCCCATTTGGGATAAAAGCGTGATTATATGTATGCATGTTTATTTTCAACCAGTCGCTTTATTTTACAATATACTTTATTGCACAAAAACACAGAAATTACAAATTGCTAAAAAGAAAAGTGCAATTGGCGGCCTTATTGCTAATCCGGCAATAGGAAACAGAGGAATAAAATAAATTGACGCCGGTATTTATATGGTTATTTTACCGTTCATAACTGCCTCCGTGGTCTAGTGGCTAGTGCCATTGACTCCTGATCCGGAGGACCTGGGTTTTATTCCAAGGGGGGAAACACAAAGTTGATATTTAAGAATTTATCACTTTGTGAATTTTTCCCCAGTTTGGTTAGGACATTGCAGGCTGAATCAAATGATTGTCCGAAAAAGAAAAAGGTTTCGTGCTTCGGAGGGCACGTTAAGCCATCGGTCCCGGTCGCTGTCTTTGATAGTGGTCGTTACTCAAACCATGTCAGAGGCCTGATAGTTGTATTACTAGGCGGCTTAAAAACTCTGACACCAGGGTTCATCGGGTCGAAGACTCGATACCCACTCGACAGAAGAAGACCGTTTATGTACTGGACTATATTTTCCCCCGTGCGGAACAGTTGACTAATCACGGTGCTATGACAAGCTTGTCGTCACAGGAAGGTAGGAAAGTGGTGTATTGAAAGGTGACGCAACAGCCAAGTCATCAATCAAACTCCAGATATGGGACAAAGAATGTGTACAACATAATATAAACACGACCTACTTTGTTGTGATTGATGAGAATGTCTACTACACTTTTCTTAAGGGATGAACAGTGACGCGACGGTGGCGCCATCAGTTTTATAACAATACATACATACATATAATCACGCCTTTATCCCTAATGGGGTAGGCAGAGCGTAAACGACCAAAACAAAGGTCGTTCCGCCACGTCTGACAAAGTTTTGAGGGTTACTTAAGATAGATTTGTATATTGCTGTAGTGACAGGTTGTCAGCCCATCGCCTAAATAACAATATACTGAAACCCTCGTATCTAATTCTCTATTTAATCTTCCGAAACTTAATCATTCATATTGATTATTTAAGTCTTGTATTACAAATGTGTTAATAGTGGCCATTTTTATCACATTTGTAATACAAAGCTGATATGCCTAGTGTGAATAATTGCATTCTGGTTTATAAAACAGAGAATAAAAACCGATGGCGCCAGTTCGCCGATTTTAATACTAAAATAAAGTACAATAGAATAGTTTATTTTCTCAGACAACACAGATCCACTTTTGTTGGTAATAACTTATAATTTCGTTATTTGATTCAAGAGGAATTAGAATTTCTAGTCACAATCACAACATAAAATTAAATAAAATACAATTAAAATCAAATAATTCAAATGCAATGTCATAATAATCATCAACCAATCAAATCACAAAACAAGAGGTAACATTTGAAAATTAAATAGCAGATGCTAATTTTATTTTACAACAGAAAAAGTTATATTGTAAGCAAAATAACGTAATATTAAATAAACATTCATCCATACATAAAAGTGATTTTATGTATGGATGAATGTCTATTTTATATTTTTATCCCTAATGGGATAAACAGAGCGTAAATGACCTAGATAAAGGTCATTCCGCCACGACTTACAAGTTTTGAGGGTTTTCCTTAGCTGATTTTTACAGCACGCTCAAGAGAAGATGCAGCTGGTATATTCTATGTTTCTCTATCAGTCCCAGTCCAGCATGGAAATAATAATATTTTCAATAATATGTTTTATAATAATAAATAATGATACTAATAAATAATAATATAAAATATAATAGTTACATTATGAGGAGAGGTAAATAAGCATAAGTGGAATAGTCTCGAAATATATATTTTTAATTAATTTAAATCGCATTTTCATAAGTTAATTTGTAAACCTGCAAGAGTAGCGTGTTGCATTCAACTTTCACAATGAAAACCTGAACATTTACACGAGTAGTTTTGGGTGTAGAACTCACTTTGGCATTTTTTGTTATAAATGTGGGAGAAAATGAAACGCATCGGTTCGTCGTTTGTTGACCACTGTTTCGTCTTCATTTCGACTCATCAGATGCGGAAGCGTCCGCATGACAGTTGGCTTGTTGGCTTCGCTTTTGTGAGATTAGCTTGTGAGTCGGAACGGAATCCAACTCTTTAAGAGCAGCCGTTAAGCATGATCTCCACAGAGGGGTCCTCTCCGCAATGGGGGCCTCTTCACACGTGTATCCCTGTCGATATAATGGTCTAGTGTAAAAGGCACACACATACATAGTAATATGGAATACAACAACAACTGAGTTGTAGAATTGAGATTAGCAATTCAAGTAATATGCTCGTAAAAGTGACCTCATACCAATTGAATCACTTGAATAATCTAATGAGATCACAACAGACGGGACATCACCGCTCAATGAAAGAGTACGGTTGTGACCTTCTTTACATTAACCGTAACGTGTATTGAAAAGAATAAAGCATATGATACCTTGTACCAAATGAGGTACTTGGATTCTTTCCTGAGCCATTTTTGTACTATTGGCTATTTATAGTTTTTTATATTAACAATAGGCAAACCATTTGTCTGCCATCTCACCTGATGGGAAGTGACGATGCAGACAATGATGGAGCACGTTTGCTTAGATAATGCCTATTCACGCTTCCCTTGAAAAGGCCCAGGTTATAACGTTCCGGAAACAGATTCGCAGGCAGAAAGTGAGTTTCACTCCTTAGCCGTTCGCATTAAAAATGTTGAAGCGGAGCGCTTTATGTGCGAATATTTGGTACGTCCATAACATAAGGATGGAATCCCAGGAGGGACTTAGATAAGTATGTGCTATTTATAATAATTATGTATAATTTATTATATTAATATTATATATTACTTATTTATAACTATACGTATTTATTTATTATTTATGTTGGTTTGAGAGTGCATAAGTGAGGCCCTTTATGATAGTAGGGTTTGAATTGTACACGCCTTAACTGCCTCACTTATGCACTCTCACTACCGAAGGTCAGCTGGAAGAGATTTCTTTTTAGAGATAAGCTGTACCTGTTGTGCTATTGTTTTTTTATGTTTGTGTCCTCTGTATGATTATGTGTGCAATAAATTTTTAAATAAGTAAGGTTAAGTAACTTCTTCCGTTGTTCAGTGGTTGGAGCTGTTGGGCTCTTGATTCAAAGATCATCATGGTTCATATTCCCGACTAATCAAAATACCCTTGTACCCACAGACCTCGTACCAATAGTTCAATACGCCTTCAGTAGCGCAGAAAATCTAGTATTAGCTATGAAAGAATTTGCTTAACTTTTCATAAAATAAAAGACCTACAAGCGGTTCCTTTCAACTTCGCATGAAATAAATTATACCGGCAGATGGCGTCACAGTATCCAGATAAGTACTCAGTTATTTTCGCATTTAGTTTTTACTGGAGCGAAGCAGACAGGCGAGGCGAGGCTCTGGCTAGCTAAATGACAGGCTACAGACCAAGTTTCAGCGCTCTATCTCATCCAAAACAATAAAATATTCTTCATTGTTTTATAATTATTTGTAAAATCTTCTTGTTTATTAAGTAAATAAATGCTTCATTATTTAGTAGATACAGTATACATACATACATAATGCCACGCCTCTCTTGCGAAGGGGTAGGCCGAGATCACATCCTTCCATTTGCTACGATCTTTACAAACTTCTTTCGCTTCATCTACATTCATCAGATACAGTATATTTGAATCAAATACATCCCTACATAACATAACATGTTGGGAGAGGACGACCAAAGAAAAGATGGATGGACTGTGGTGTGAAAGATGATATGTTGAAAACAGGTGTTAATGTCGAACTGACGGCTGACAGGGATGAATGGAAGAAGAAAACATACTGCGCCGAACCCAAATAATGGGATAAGGGCAAGGGAATAACATAAAATCACTCCAGTATTTGGCAAAGCGCGAACAATGTTGGCGAGACACAGTTGTGTCTTTTTTACCCGACTAACTACGGAAGGGTTATGTTTTTTTTTCGTACTTATCTTGTATGTATGTATACGTACTAATATTTATTTATTACCTCGTACCTCCGAAACGGCTGCATGGGATTCGACAATTGGAGTATCGTTCGATTGGTCTCAAGCACCCGAGTGTTTTAAAGTAGTTGTATTTTTTTAAAATTCAAAATGGCGTATTATAGATCATTAACTTGTAAGTCTTCAATTATTATTTTTTTCAATTAAACCTTTCGAGAGGGGTGTCAACATAAAGGTAATTGAGACGAGATGACATTTAATTTTAGAACTCAACTTTAGAAATTAATGCGTTAAAACATGTTTTTATAGGTACTTTAGGCTTCTTCCACGCTGGCCTGGGAGCGAGAGAAAATCATAGAATTGGCCAACTGCACATCCTCCCCGGCATGCTCTAAAAACCAGCTAAGGGATCCTAGGGTTTCAGTATATTGAAATTTAGGCGATGGGCTGACAACCTGTCGCTACAGCAGTATACCTACAATTCTATTCGGTAGCCACTTTTGTTAGTGTTTATTGCAAGTTAAAAATAAACTACAAACAACCGACCCGAAAAAAAACTGTTTTATTTTCCGTAAATAATAGCGCGGGAAATGAAATCGATTCTCATGGGAAATCATTACCCCGCAGCAGGTGAGACCACGATTCTAAAAGCTAGTTATCTATTGCTTTTAGAGTAATTTGACTAAACCACAACAAATTGCCCATTTCAAATGCTGTGGTTTCAACAATTAATGAAATTAGTCATGTTGTTATTAGCTTAATCACTTTTGATAATAGGTGCTGATCAAAATTATTAGATTACAGCTTGTATTATTCGTCCATGATTACAGGCAGGTATTTGGGACCAACTCCGGTACCGTATTACTAACTAAACCTCAAAATACTATCATCATCTCCCAAGCCTTGTCCCGTATCTTGTATGATTGAACGAGGGTACTGGTTTTTACACAAAGCGTCTGCCATCTGACCTCCACAACCCAGAAGGGAAACCAGACCCAATCCTAGATTAGGTCAGAGTTTTCAAGTCGCCAATGATGAGCACTAGCGTCTGACATGACTTATGGAATATATCTACGGTATTAAACTAAATTCACCGGGACCAACGGCTTAACGCGCCTTCCGAAGCACACATGAAACATACATATGAAATTCGAAAACCGAAAAACACATTCACATTGGTACGTGGTGGGAATCGATTCACGACCTCCTGCTCAAGAGGCAGCGGCCCTATGCACTACACCATCGGGCTATTATAAAATAATAAGATTACAGGTAGGTATTTGGAATCAACACCGGTATCACTCGGTAAACCTCAAAATACAATAACTTTTTTAAAAAATACATGAAAATGTAGAAGTTACACTTGGATGGGATTTAAATCCACAATCTTGAGCATACCGTGATGACGCTCTAACCAATTACTGAGGTCTATATATACATACATACATACATATAATCACACCTTTATCCCTAATGGGGTAGGCAGAGCGTACACTACCTAAGGTCGTTCCGCCACATCTCACAAAGGTCTATATTTATTAAATGTTATAAAAAACAGTATTAACAATGTATGTGTCAATTTACAAAGATGTTGTATTTTTTATAGCCTATAAATAGTCCCACTGCTGAGCAAAGGCCTGTAACTTAAAATTGTAAAACGACTGTCTTTGGTTTTTGATTATTAAAAATTCTTTTGTATATTCTTATTAGTTAGTTTTTTTTATTTTTAAGGTAGTGTGACCTACAGATTAATTAAAATTCAAAATAATTTTATTGTGGAAAACATTTATAGCTGCTAACAAAACTTAAAGTTTATTTATTCTAGACAGTGTTGAGAATAGTTAAAATTTAATTAATAAACAATTATCATCCATTTCATTACAATTTCATTACATATAATACTTGTTGATAGAACGCTACCTACCTATATACTACGATACCGCGTGAATTGAACCTGTGACGTCACAAACCGAATCTACCACAACGTACCTAAATAAGTGTTTTTTCCGCTTACAAACACATAAGGTAAACAAGTTATTGACTCACCTAGCAGAGTCAATTTAAGCGCGACACAGGTCAGTCTATATCCACTCACAGTCAAGACAGATCGTATTTTGTGCCATTCGTTCAACATGAAGACTACGCCAGTGCTGTTGGTAGTCCTGCTGGCCCTGGTTGGAGTCAGCTACTGTAAGGATTTGATTGTTGGCAGCAGCTTCAACAATAGGTTGCTATGGCAACAGAAAGCTGAGTACAACTCGATTCCTCTGAAGAAGAGGGTCAAGGAGGTCTTCTTTTCGGATCCTGGACAGCAAATTATCAAGGTATTTATTTCGTTTATTTCGTTTTCCAACAGGTACATCCCACCATTTATTACGTCGTAATAAGTAGTTGAATGAGGTTTACAGGTACTCAATTGTTTACTATTAGCATAGTAGTAAATAATTTTAGTTTATTGCGGAATAATACTTTACTGAACATAAATCGTATTCGAAGGACATTTCAATAACATTTTGTGGATTGACATTTCAATAACATTTTGTAGAGGCTTTGTCCAAACCATTATTAATTAATACCTAAAATCTACAATAAATGAAATTCCTAGTAACCTGTAGTTCTGAGTAAGAACTCAATCAGTTCTCCCGTTATTGATAAACAAATAGTATTTCTAGAAACCGGTCTTGAGGTAAATTCACAATATTCTGCGAATGAATAAAGTTCTCACAATGTTTAGAGCTATTAGAAACGCCTACACAACTTATGCAAATGTTGTATTGAATAGATATAGGACTTATTGTAAATGTTGTATTTCTTCCATGCTGGACAGGGAGAAAGAGAACAACATAGAATGTGCTAGCTGCATTTCCTCACGGGTATGTTATAAAAACCAGCTAAGGGATCCGAGGGTTTCAGTATATTGCAATTAAGGCGAAGGGCTGACAACCTGTAACTACAGAAATATACCTACAAATACATCTTTAATAGCCCTCTAAACTTTGTCAGACATGGCGGAACGACCTTTGTTTAGGTCGTTTACGCTCTGCCTACCCCATTAGGAATTGGGGCTTGATAATATGTATATATGTTTAGGTACTTAAATGGTATGTAGATGTAACAAAAAGGGTATATGCACTCTGAATGTGATTCTGCCCATAAACTTGAGAAGCAGGTCGAAATACGAAAAAATTAATGAACCGTCCTTTGCTAAATTCATTATCATCTGATGCAGTTTGGATTGGAAGTAAAAAAAACAGGTATTTCGACCTAGGTATGTACTACTGCAAAATTTGTTCAGTTTCATTAGCAGATTCTGTCATGGTGCATTTTTACAATATTGATTAGTTTTGTTTCGAGGCACTGACAAACTTTATGATTGTAGCCTTGTTATATTAAAATCAGTAAAGTATAAAGTTTTATCAATGCTCTATTTTATCCTCTATCAAATATGAATAATAATAATAGTCCTCCCAACGATTTCCAGTGATGGCGATCTGGCAATCTGCAAGATCGGCCAATTGCGCAGGACTGGATTTTAGTGACCAAGTGTTTGCGCTACACACTGGTGCATACTCTATTCCCTCAATCTTTTATTCTGATGGGACAGATTGACTGGCACGACCAGAGAGAAATCAGGTGCAGGACCGACTATTAACATGCTTATCCGACAGCATGGATCATCTTACTTTTCGAATAATAAGGTGATCAGCCAGCAATATCCTAAATAAACTAGAAACAACAACAGAAAGTCATTGTCCCCCGCCAGGAATCGAACCCGGAACCTCCAGGTCGAGAGGCCATAGCTCAGACCGCTAGACCACGGAGGCAGTTAAGTCAATATTAAAGCCCAATCAAATATTAAAACCCAGATCAATACTATGTGATTGAATAATTAACCTAGGCTTAATATTGATAGGTGTGGCTACAACCTCTGTTAAATATTATATGAGATGTAAAACCAAATACATTATCCATCCTTATTTCCTTACTAATATTATAAATCCGAGAGTAAATATGTCTGCCTGTCTGTCTGAACAGATTATAATGACATTTCGTTTGACTATAGGTAGGATCATATTTCAACGGGAATATTTTCACATAGTATTTAGATATAGCCGTTGGTCTCGATTAATATCGTTTAATACTGTAGATATTAGTCGTTAAGCCATGTCAGAGGCCAGTGCTAAACATTGGCGGCTTCAAAACTCTGACCTAATCTAGGATTGGGTCAGGTTTCCCTTCTGGGTCAGGTGGCTGTCGCTCTGTGTAAAAACCAGTACCCTCGTTCAATCCCCTAGATTAGGTAGCCGACCCCGTGAGATACGGGATAAGGCTAGGGAGATGATGATGATGATTTAGATATAGACGGCGTTTGATATACAGATTGAACAGGCGAACTTTTACCGCGGGAAAAATTATTGAACCGCAGGTGGAACCCTAGTTTTGAAACAGAGAGCTAGTTTTGTTTATATATTCATACGTACATATAATCACGCCTTTATCCCTAATGGGGTAGAAAGAGCGCTAACGACCTAAACAAAGGTCGTTCCGCCACGTCTGACAAAGTTTTGAGGGTTATTTAAGATAGATTTGTAGGTATATTGTTGTGGTGACAGGTTGTCAGCCAATCGCCTCAATTGCAATATACAGAAACCCTGGGATCCCGTTGCTGATTTTTACAGTATGCCCGAGAGGGAATGCAGCTCGCACATTCTATGATTTTTTCTCACTTGGGAGTGAGCACGAAAGGATTTTAGAGACATTAATAAATGAGCCATATTTTTTAGTAGCCTATCTATTAAATACAATCTTATTCTTATTCTGCAGTTAGACATTATTTAAAATTTAGGTTTAATAATAACTTGTAGTACATTAAAACCCTTGAGACCTCAGTAGATACGGATACTAGCTTTTGCAGGTGTCTGGGCACTTAAACAGCTGGTATACATGGTGAAAGGAACAGCGTCCAGCAAACTGATAGGGGTCGCTCAGTCAACGAAACTGAACAACTTTCACCAGAAAATGCTTTCAAGAAGTAAAAAAAATGGCTCTTCCATACAAATGTCTACCGCGATCAGATAATGTATGTGGAAAAACACCTCAAAGACAATCCTGTTGAAAGTTCTTCAGTGCCGTTGACTAAGCAGGCTCTATCAGTTTGCGGGACGCTGTCCCTTACACCCGGTATATCTACTACTTACTCTAAATTAAGATTTCAGAAGCAACGTAATTAAATCTCTTGTAGGAGATAGTTAGGAATAGGCGGGATTGATCTAGTGAATAACAAGACAGTCGTGTTGTAATTCGATCCCAAGATAGGTGGTATCTATCGTAGGGCTACCTCAATTTGTGACCGCACCCACCAATGTGAAGCAAGGCACCATATTGTAATTAATAAACCTAAACATTTAAGCGTTTACAATGTATACTTGTACTTTAATACATACATATAATCACGCCTTTATCCCTAATGGGGTAGGCAGAGCGTAAACAACCTAAACAAAGGTCGTTCCGCCACGTCTGACAAAGTTTTGAGGGTTATTTAAGATATATTTGTAGGTATATTGCTGTAGTGACAGGTTGTCAGCCCATCGCCTAAATTACAATATACTGAAACCCTCGGATCCCTTAGCTGACTTTTACAGCATGCCCGGGAGGAAATGCAGCTGGCACGTTCTACGTTTTTCTCTCGCTCCCAGTCCAGCATGGAAGAAACTTGTACTTTAAATAACCTATAAATACAATTAACTGAACACGGTAGCACAGTATTAATTTTAGGTGATATTTTCTATTATTTTTTGTTTTGTTTATAAAAAAGAAAAGATACAATTTATTATTCTATTGACTGTCATAAGTCACTTTACAACCTAATACATTGTTCATTCACTTGTTGTAATAATATCTCTAAACACATAATCTGCTCATATTATACTAACCGGGACAACCTGTTATTTGCTTTCCGTATCATAAAATTGGAACTAACAACTGTAATTTATTTGTAAGCTGTTGGTTGTCTAAATATCAATAAATAAAAATAAACATATCACTAAAAAGAGTGTAAAGATTTACGTCAACTTTCTTATCTTTAAGTCGTTAGCTGTGCCTAATACGCTTTCATATTACGATTATTGACGGAGTGATTACTACTCTATAGTAGTTTTAGCTATATTCAATACGCTATGTAGGTAAGGTAAGGTACTTTGGATGTTTTAACCTCTAGGTACTATTATGTTCGCTTTTATTTACAAGGGAAATCCCGCAGTGAATTCTCATGCAACAGCAAATAATAATTTACTTTTCCTTGATGTTATCACTTAGAGTCCAGTGACACTAAATACTTTGTTTTATTATTTACTAGCGACCCGCCCCGGCTTCGCACGGAAATTATCAGTGTTTCTCTACTATACTAGTACATATAAACCTTCCTCTTGAATCACTTGATCCATTAAAAGAAACCGCATCAAAATCCGTTGCGTAGTTTTTAAGATTTATGCATACATAGGGATATAGGGACAGAGAAAGCGACTTTGTTTTATACTATGTAGTGATTATAAGGTTTTATCTTACAAACTTTACAAATTTAAAATAAACCCTTTTTGGATTTGTCTCAATACCTACACATTGTCAGTTGAAATCGAGCTTTCACATTTAATAAAAATGGTTGAAACGCTGAAGTAAGTTCGTCTATGATATTATTCTCAATCATCCTATAAGGAGTGAAGGTCTGTTTTACTCAAATACTCTGTCAACAAATTGAATAAAAGATACATACATACATATAATCCCGCCTTTATCCCTAATGGGGTAAGCAGAGCGTATACAAACTAAACAAAGGTCGTCCCGCCACGTCTTACAAAGTTCTGAGGGTTATTTAAGATAGATTTGTAGGTATATTGGTGTAGTAACAGGTTGTCAGCCCATCGCCTAAATTGCAATATACAGTAACCTTCGGATCCCTTAGCTGGTTTTTACAGCATACCCGGGAAGAAATGCAACTGACACATTCTATGATTTTCTCTCGCTCCCAGTCCAGCATGGAAGATATCAATATTATCAAAGATTATTATATCATGAAAATGATAGTTTGTTTATTTCATCTTGTCTTCTGCTGCAATATAATCAACTACATCTAAACAATTCAAGTAAATTGTCTGAGTGAGCAGAGCACTCACTTCAAAGTGTATTTCAAATTGAAAATCAATGGTCCTTAATTGATTAAAAGTTCTAGTCTTTACTCGATAAATTTCATTTCAATCTATTAGCGAAGTAGCTGAGAGTCCGATTCTTATTTAATTAAATGAAAACAGGACGAAATTGTTTGAAAATATTTCTATGAAATGTAAATATAACTTTATTAAAAACTTCGTTCGACTCTATCAATCTCTTTTGCATTTTTATTAAACACAGTTTTTATATTAAATATTCATGTTTCATCATTAATTAAATCACCGATAAAAATGTAAGATTAAAATAAAATGTAATGAAATATCTCGTGACCTTTGCCCGTTGACGCTGAGGTCAATACGCGAAATAATAAAAAATAAATACCTTACACTTAAGGGCGTTTCTTCCATGCTGGCCTGGGTTCTTCCATGCTGGCCTGGGAGCGAGAAAACAACATAGAATGTGCCAGCTGCATTTCCCCGTGCATTCTGTAAAAATCAGCTACGGGATCCAAGGGTTTCAGTATATTGTAATTTAGGCGATGGGTTGACAACCTATCACTAGAGTAATAAAATACAACTCAATCTTAAAATTACCCTCGAAACTTTGTCAGACGTGGCGGAACGAACTTTGTTTAGGTCGTTTACGCTCTACCTACCCCATTAGGGATAAAGGCGTGATAATAAGTATGTATGTATGTACTAAGGGCGTTTTTGCACTGCTCCGTAATCGGTTCCATAATATAATCCATATAAAACGGATATGTATGTGTACACAAGCGGTCATACATTTACTAGGAAGGCCAATTCGGATACAAACGGAATACGGAGGTGAAGGTCCTTTGCTTGTTTTTGACAAAACTTCAAGGGAAACAGGTCCGGCAATGTTGTATGAAAAACAAGTGAGCGTAGGACTGTATGCATATGAATATATTCCCATGTGGTCCCGTATTTAATATTATTACATATACATACATACATATAATCACGCCTCTATCTTTAAAGGGGTAGGCAGAGCGTAAACTACCTAAACAAAGGTTGTTCCGACACGTCTGACAAAGTTTTGAAGGTTATTAAATAGATTGTGTAGGTATTTTGATATAGTCACAGGTTGTCAGCCTATCGCGTAAATTGCAATATACAGAAACCCTCAGATCCCTTAGCTGGTTTTTACAGCATGCCCGGGAGGAAATGCAGCTGGCGCTTTCTATGTTTTTCTTTCGCTCCCATTCCATCCTGTAAGAAAAAAAAAATATATTACATATCCTTTCTTTTTTTTCAGGGTATCATAGCAAGGGACCTGGATCACACTGATGCTGAGGCTTCCGTCACATCTGGAGGAGTCGGCTTCTCTTACGCCAACATCAAGCTGAAAAGCGAGCGCGGGTCTGGACTTAACTACCAGCTCGAAATCTACGTTTAGATCTACCTACATTTTACAGTAATAATTTATACAGGGTATTTCCACTTATCTTCAAAAATCTTTGAATTCAACCCAAAAATTGTATCTACCTACTTAAAAATAAGCACCACCAAAACTTTTTAATTTTTTTTGTTTTACAACGAAATCTTGAATTGATTAAAATAAAAATACCAATACGTAGCAATTATTTATGTTTAATATAATTTATTTGAAACCTCGTATGACGTTATTCGTATTTTTATTTAATTTATTTGTAACAAATCTACATATTTGTCTTCTAATCTACAGTCTTCAATTCATAGCATACATACATACATACATATAATCACGCCTTTATCCCTGATAGGGTAGGCAGAGCGTATACGACCTAAACGAAAGGTCATTCCGCCACGTCTGACAAAGTTTTGAGGGTTATTTAAGATAGACTTGTAAGTATATTGCTGTAGTGACAGGTTGTCAGCCCATCGCCTAAATTACAATATACAGAAACCCTCGGATCCCTTAGCTGATTTTTACAGCATGCCCGGGAGGAAATGCAGCTGAAACATTCTAAGTTTTTCTTTCGCTCCCAGTCCAGCATGGAAGTCAATTCATAGCATATAAGGAAAATAAAACTAGAACAATCTCAAATACATGTGTATGTATCTTTTACGATTTCTGATTTGGCTCTTTAACATACATCATAATATTTTATTACAAGATAACCGTAGAACAATAACTGTGTATACGATATTTTTATTGAAATGTCTGTAAAATGTGAAGAAAGAACATGCTTAGATTCAAATAACAGGTGATATTGCTTTTATTGCATATTGCCATTTCTATACTTATGGGAAAACTGCGGTTGCAAGGAGCATTCTTATTGTTATTGTTATTCTATTTGTATTGCATTGTGGCATAGTATTTGCCTTCGTAGTTCATTCTATCAATATTCATATTTTATACGACATTTATAAAAAAATCTTAAATTGTACCAAAGAACCATATCACTCTATAATTACATCGGCGTTTTGTAGAGGTATTTAAATTAAACAATAAAAATCTACATCTTATTTTTGGGACTTTTTATCCATAGTTACATCTTTTTTTAACAACGTGTAATTCTATAATGTCAACTAACTAATATATTAATAGGTATTTAACTAAAGATATTTATTAAAAACCTTTGAAGTTATTTGACACCTGCATACTAAAAAAAATTGTCACATGGACGGACCTTTTTTAAGAAGTTTCTAAATATAAAAATAAATATTTTGCACTCGGATAATATTTAACCTTTGTTTATGGAGAAAATTTGCACAGATTTTTAAAATGTGTTTTTCCTTAAGGAATTAAAATCTTCACAGTTAACCAAAACGTCGTCTACATATTCTTATTTTAAGGAAAATTAAGCGTTTATCAACAGGAAATAGTAGCATAGCTGATGAAGTCACTCACAATGGTGGAGCATGGACGTGAGACCTTTAGAACAGGAAGTCCCAGTTTAAATAACTCATTGCTAAGTACCGACATGTAGAAACTGTCATTGTATATCTACTTGTAAAGTTTTGTTTGACGCGCGTTTGAGGATAAATGTATTGGTTATCCTTATTTTAAAAGGTGAAGGTTTTTTTCGTAAATACTATTTTATGTAAGTTCCATGCTGGCCTGGGAGCGAGAGAAAAACATAGAATGTGCCAGCTGCATTTCCTCCCGGGTATGCTGTAAAAACCAGCTAAGGGATCCGAGGGATTCAGTGTATTGCAATTTAGGCGATGGGCTGACAACCTGTCACTACAGCAATATACCTACGAATATATCTTAAATATCCCTCAAAACTTTGTCAGACGTGGCGGAACGACCTTTGTTTTGGTCGTTTACGCTCTGCCTACCCCATTAGGGATAAAGGCGTGATTATATGTATGTATGTATGTATGTACTATTTTATGTGAAACTAATAAATACAAGTGGTTCTTGAATTCTATGCGCAGTGATTATAAAACAAACTTTTAGAAATGAATTCTCATCCTCTCTAAAATTTACCTCTTGAGACTGACAGCTAGTTTGAGTACGTATCTGAAATGTCATTTCAGTACAAAACAACCTGTCAAATCTAAACTCAATATTGCTCTTAATCAAGAGATCGGTACATACGCCATAAATATCTTTTAGGATGCAAAATGTTTAACAAATGGGAGAAAAATAACAATGGAATAAAATAAAGTAAAGTTCAGTGGGGTCATCAAATATTTATCTAGGTAGGTACTTTAAAACCAACAATTGTCATACCCTTTTTTAAAGTGTTTCAAAATTATGCATACATACATACATACATAAATCACGCTTTTATCCCTTACGGGGTAGGCAGAGCGTTTAACGCCTCGTAAAAGGCGCTTTCGCCACGTCTGACAAAAATTGAGAGCAATTTTAGATTGTAATATGTATTGCTTTAGTGACAGGTTGTCAACCCATCGCCAAAATTCAATACACTGTAACCCTCGAGTCCCTTTTGCTGACTTCAACAGCATGCCCGGGAGGAAGGGCAGCTGGAACATTCTAAGTTTTTCTATCTCTCCCAGTCCAGCATGGAAGAAAAATTATGACCATTGAATTTTTGGGTAACTTATAATCAGAAACACTGTTATAGAAACGTAAAAAATCATAAAAACCTAACTTGCATATCTGATACACTTTTGCGTAATTCACATCATGGCCATAATGAAACTTGATTACAATAAACCTGTAAAATACCTACTTAAACATTTACTGTTATGTGCATTAATAATGATAATAGTATGATAATGGCCTGTATTGTGAAACAGAGAATATGCCAGCAAATTATTTAATAGCAATCCGATTGCAAACCTGATATATCACTATACTAGTAGTATAAATAGTGATATATCAGGTTAAAGTTCAGGTATTTACGGCGTTATGTTATTATATTCGATATTATTATTTTATTATTACAAATTATATGACCATAGTAAAATGACTCTGCAATGTCAAAACATAAAAAATATGGTCCAAATTCTTGTGTCTCTAGTTTGCCGGCAAATGAGTTCAATTCTGTAATTACTACTACATACATACATATAGTCACGCTTTTGTCCCTAATGGAGTACGCAGGGCGTAAACGACCAAAACAAAGGTCGTTCTGCCACGTCTGACAAAGTTTAGAGGGTTATTTGAAATAGATGTGTAGGTATATTGCTGAAGTGACAGGTTGTCAGCCCATCGCCTAAATTGCAATATACTGAAACCCTCGGATCCTTTAGCTGTTTTTTACAGCATACCTGGTTAGAAATGCAGCTGGCACATTCTATGTTTTTCTCTCGGTCTCAGTCCAGCATGCATAATGACTACTAAAAACTGTAAAATAACACAACTGCACACATTATTGTGCTTAAATAATAAAGGTTTGCGACCCCTTATTAAAATAATATTTGCAAGTCTCTGGAGACTACAAAATAATTTAAAACTAAGTCCGTAAGCGAAATAGTTGAGCTTAGTTAGTTGATAATCCTTACAATATCTCACTTAAACGAGAGAGCATTCTAGAGCTAAGGGTCCCAAAAGTAGTTTCATGAGTGGACTCCAAAGGTCCTCAAAGTTTTGAAGCTCACATCCAACCTCTGCGAGGACCTGAGGACCCTTGGCACTTCTACACTTCGATGGAGACCAAGTATTATGAATAAGTTACCATTCCTAGACCAAATTCAGGTTTAAGTTGACGTAACATAATTACAAACTATCTTATTTTACGTATATACCAATTTTAAGAATTTGCTCTAGTAATTAGCCAAGGCTAATAGATCTCTCCCAAAAAACTTTACAGTTTTTGGAAATGATGAAAAAAAATATTCAAGTGGAAGATTCCGCTACATATGCTGAAAAGTTTCAAAAAGAAACTGAATGCTAGCCTTAGCCTTGGAAATTTAGTAAACATACATACCTAAAATCACGCCTTTATCCCTTACAGAGTAGGCCGAGCGTAAAATGCCTCGTAACGGGCGCTTTCGCCACGTCTGACAAAAATTTAGAGCAAATTTTAGATTGTAATGATGTGTATTGCTGTAGCGACAGGTTGTCAGCCCATCGCCTAGATAACAATACACTGTAACTCTCGAATCCCTTTTGCTGAATTCTATAGCATGCCCGGTAAAACTTAATAAATATTACGTCTTGAGTAAAGTAACATTGCTCTGTAATAACAAGCAGGCGCCTCGCAACAGTTACCTTATACTGTTTTTTTTTACGTTGCGTTATCGATACCAACTTGTTATACGGCCCATAACCTGATTGTACTTTACAATTTTAAAGAAAATCAACCGCAAAACATATATTTGTAACAAGGTTATGGTATGTGGTAACGAAATTTGAACATGTTGAAATGTGTGAAATGTTGCAAAGAATAAACAGTTTACAGGCCGCAGAACACGTTGGTATCGATAACTTAACGTTAAAAAACGAACCATAGGTGGATAGTTCTCCTAATTGACGGAAATGACACGAGAATGTTCCGCGATAAAACATTATATTAGAATAATTTCAGCTACAAGCTCTGAATGTAAATAATGTATAGCTTTTTGGATGTGGGACAGGGAGCGAAAGAAAACATAAAATGTGGCAGCTGCATTTCCTCCCGGGCATGCTGCGAAAACCAGCTTAGGGGTCCGAGGGTTTCAGTATATTGCAATATAGGTTATGGCCTGACGACCTGTCCCTCCAGCAATATACCTACAAATCTATCTTATTCTCCCTCAAAACTTTGTCAGACGTGGCGGAACGACCTTTGTTTGGTTCGATTACGCTCTGCCTAACCCATTAGGGACAAAGGCGTGATTATATGTATGTATGTTGGATATGGGTCATTTAATTTTATTTGTAAAAATAAAAGAGTATTTATGTAATAGTAATAATAATTAATTCCGTAAAATCATTTCCGTCAAGGAGAACTACCCACCTACAATACCGAAGGTGTGAATTCTACGATGACAAGGATGCCATTATCGCGAGCCACCAAAATCCCCGGACCGCCTGCGCCTGGGTGGCTCGGTGGCTGGGTGCGAATAAAGAAAGGGTCTGGCTAATTTATCACCAAAATATCCTAGACGGCACCCTGTCCGCAAGGAATTATGTATTTAGACGAATTTAAATGCTATAAATGTGGGGATCAACGTCCTGCGCCCCGGTTGGACAAATTTACGACTTCGCTTGTTAGAATTTGAACCAGAAAGTATTTGGAATTTATGTATTGTAAAAAAATTATATCTTCGAGAAGAACTTTTGGTGTTCAAAACTTTAACCACAGAATATATAATAGTTGCTTAAACCTTGTTTAAATTTTGCAGTCTGTGTTTAACATTTTGACAATTTGTTAGCCCGGTCTAGAATAAAAATAAACCTATTACCATAAACCTTGAAACAAGTCAGACAAGTTTAGTGTACAAGTAGGTATTTAGTTGAAAGACCTTTTGTTTTCGCAACCTTTGTACAAAAGATTTCTACCTAAGCTTGGCAAAATGGCTGATCAGTACATTGAATTTTAATATGGGATTGATAATTCCTTTCACGAGGACTGTTTTTAATAAAAAACAACATATGTTTTCAAGTTAATATTATAATTTAATATTGGACTCGATTCTAGATTTGGCAGCTAAAATAAAAATAAAAATTTATTTGTCACTTTCAGACTAAAAACATTTGGAAAAGGACAGGAGATTAATTCTCTTCGGTTTTTTATTTATAGTCGGTGATTTTCTACGTTGTATGTCATTTTTATCCACCGAAAATAGGCGTCAAAGGCGGATAAAATTGACAGAAATACTGAGGAAACGTGCAAAAGCTGGTCAAAATCTAGCGGACAAAGTGTAAAACCATAGTGTATAAATCGCCTGTCCTTTTTAATTTTTATTATTTTGAAAGTGACAAGGTGATTTAAGTTTTAGCCGGTAGCATCGAGAATCGAGCCAATTCTAAGCTTTTTAACACATTTTTTTTCTACAAGCTCAATAAGTTTCTTTAATAATGTGTACGCATTTTGTGTCACATATTATATTCATTCTACGTTACAGATACAAATGCCTATTACTATACAGTTTTCTTCCTACCTGTACCTGGCTTTGACGGTCGCAACGTGGGCTTAATTTCCTGCCCTGGAAATTACTGGTTGTAATGAAAACGCAAAGGCACCTACAATATGGGGCCGTTAATATCGCATATTGATCCTTGGGATGATAGAGCGACTTTTGACTGTTGCTGTACAAGTGCGAGAGAACAAAGCCGAACTTACCCGATTTTTTTAATTTATCATCGTATGGCGTTAGGTAACTGGTATAGTGCATTTGCAATATTTACAGTCTCGTACTGTACAAACAGGTACTGAATTAGCAACGTCGAATGAACAAACATCCTTGCACAAAGAATTTTAATTACTTTTTAAGATTATCGAGATTATTTTCTTTCAAGAAAAATTGTTGAGCGTCTCACGCGACCGCTATGTAAAACCATCTCTTTTGAAGCAGAAAAAAAATGGCGGCCATTTAAAGTTTTTGTCTCCGTTAATTGAAGAAAACTAAAGAAAATTGTTATTGTATGATCGTAGTATAGAATAATTAAGTAGGTATATTCTTATTGAGGGAGGGTTTCAGTATATTGTAATTTAGGCGATGGGATGACAACCTGTCACTACAGCAATATACCTAGAAATTTATCTTAAATAACCCTCAAACTTTTTTCAGACGTGGCGAAACGACCTTTCGTTAGATCGTTTGCGCTCTGACTACCCCATTAGGGATAAAAGCGTGATTACATGTATGTATGTATATTCTTATTTACTGTTCATGTATCTAATTTGTATTCTCATTGTGAACGTCTTATCCGCGTTACGTTTTATGCAATATCACTTATTAGGTCTGCTGTAAGACTTTACATTTTAGAAATAAGCAGTACCTGTTGTATCCTGATTTCCTATGTAATTGTTCTGTGTATGTTTCTGTGTAACTGTCAAATAGCTAAATTTACTAAAACACTGAACTACTAAATTATAAATAAATACAATATTCTTATTTTTGCATGCCAATAAGTGGCGCAACACGCTTGTGCGACTTAGTAATTACTGTAAGACCTTGTTACCGTGTCTGCATGCTAATAAAGATATTTCTATTTCTATTTTCTAGGAATTTAATAAAAAGAAGAGTGATGAAACCTTTTTGCAAGTGCATTTTACAAATTTCGACATTATGTAACAAAACCTTTTTTTTGTTTCTTGAAGAATTGTGGAATAAAAATAGCGGTGCTCAGATCTTTGTGAGGCGTGAGTGGCCCGCAGATGGAGAGATGTGTAAGCGGCGATTTATGAGGCAATTCATCAGAGTACTAAGAGCTGGTCCCGTAAGACCCGGTATACCTGCCACGGGCCGGGCCAAGGCTGTCTGTTGAATATACAATCGTATGAGTAAAAATGGAACGAACAATTTTGTAAATAAAAGACATATAATAATCACTCCTTTATCCCTAATGGGGCAAAGTTTTTAAGGGTTATTTAAGATAGATTTGTAGGTATATTGCTGTAGTGACAGGTTGTCAGCCTATCGTCTAAATTACAAAATACTGAACCCTGGGATCCCTTAACAGGAGGAATTGCAGCTGGCACTTTCTGTGTGTTTCTCTCGCTCCCAGGGCTGCATAGAAAAACGAATAAATAAAAGAGCATTACAAAAATAAAGTAACGTGTTGAATTGAATATACTTGTACATACATACATACATACATACATAAAATCACGCCTTTATCCCTTACGGGGTAGGCAGAGCGTCAAACGCCTCGTAAAAGGCGCTTTCGCCACGTCTGACAAAAATTGAGGGCAATTTTAGATTGTAATGTGTATTGCTATAGTGTCAGGTTGTCAGCCCATCGCCTAAATTACAATACACTAATTATATTACAATACTCTGTAACCCTCGAGTCCCTTTTGCTGACTTCTACAGCATGCCCGGGACGAAGGGCAGCTGGAACATTCTATGTTTTTCTATCTCTCCCAGTCCAGCATGGAAGAAAATAAACATACTTGTACCGCAGAAATTATATACATTATTATTGTTATTTACCCTGAAGATAATGAACCTATTTTAGATCTTCTTATTATTTCATCAACTGAAATGGAAATCATCAGTGTTTCTCTACTATATTATGCATAAAAACCTTCCTCTTGAATCACTCTATCCATTAAAAGAAACAGCATCAAAACCCGTTGCGTAGTTTTAAAGATTCAAGCATACATAGGGATATAGGGACAGAGAAAGCGACTTTGTTATATACTATGTAGTGATAAATCACTACCGGTAGGCTTACCATCAGTAAAGATCTACAGTCTATCGTCTTAACATCTACCCGTATGCATGAGGTGTTTAAGTAAGATAAAACGAAGGCTAAGGACACCAACACACAGGCGTGCAAAGTTGCGCTCAACACGGTGTAAATGCCTTTTGTATTGCCTATAACAACCTACAAAACACATGCGTCATCTTACGCATTACGCGCGCGTACTGGTAGAGGGATGCGCCGAAGTAGAGTTCATCGCTACGCGCGCGTAGAACGTAAGGTGACGCATTTATGTTTTAAGCAATGCAAAAACCATTGACAGGCAGTTTAGCGCAACCTTCCGCGCAGTAAGTGACGCCTGTGTGTTGCTGCTCTGAGTATTTTCATTTCCAAGATATAAAGACAAATATAAATATTCCATTCCTACGTGTAAAACATAATTACAATAATCCCGTGATAAAAACATATATTAATGACCTACGCTGCTGTTATTTATTCTGTGGGACAATTCCACAAAATAATAGGTTAGTTTTCCACATGAACACAAATAAATACCTATAATTTATGTCCCTTTAAACCAGTTGTTAGACATAGATAGATCAAGATATCTTGTGCAGCTTATCATAGCAGGAAACTTAACATGACTACTACAACAATGCAAGTCTACAGAGTAATGAATGGTCTGAAGATAGCGCGAGGGCTTCACATCATAGATAATATAGCAATTTACGAGGTGATAGATCAAAGCAGTAAGACCGCCCGTCCAGTGAGAAGCCGCGTACGTGAGCTGAAGGAAGTTCTATCAGGGCTGTTACTATGCAGATTTTGAAATAAAGTAAAAAAATAAGTACCTAAATTGTAATAATGTGAGAATCTGAGACTAATCAGCGGCGAAGGGTCCATACAAAGCCGATTCCTGTCGGCTTCCCTTTCAAGAATTCCACCTCCAACAAATCCGGAATTACGTCGATACTATAAAGTACTTGAATCCTTCTTTTTTCTTCGGCTTACCCTCGATAAAATTGCACCCCTCGCCACTGTGAGACTTATTCCTTATTCGTAGGTGAGTATAGATAAGACGTCTCCATCGTTATCTCCTATCTATCACCTATCTTTTAATAGTGATTTAGTATGGGAAGGTGACATCATTCCAACATTTCGAGGATTGGTTACTAAAACCTCCTTTAAATTATATTTGCCCCTGATCTATGTCTGTGGGTTTGTTTTTGTTCAGAATCGAAATAATAGTACAAACATACATATAAAAAAGGTCGTTCCACCACGTCTGACCAAGTTTTGAGGGTTATTTAAGATAAATTTGTACGTATATTGCTGTAGTGAATGGTTGTCAGCCTATCGCCTAAATTACAATATAATTAAGTTAAGTAAGTAAGTTAATAATAGGCAAGCCATAGCATTATAGTTATTATAGCATTATAGTCCCTTTAAAAACACACAAATAATTTTAAAATATATAAACTACAATGAACAGCTCAACAAAACCAATGTATTTCATTACACTTACATTAAAACAACCAATATTCACTTAGTAACGAAGGATCTAATCGTAAATGTACACACTCCCTGCCCCGTCCCTAGGGTGCTCCGTGTAATGAAGCAAAACGGAAAATTAAATCAGTAACGGCCTCTTAGCCATACATTAAAGCAATTTGCTCACTTTCAGCCTAATCAATACGAGAGACCCGGACCATCCACTTTCAATGCATACATATAATCACGCTTTCATCCCTAATGGGGTAAGCAGAGCGCAAACTACCTAAACAAAGTTCGCTCCGCAACGTCTGACAAAGTTTTGAGGGTTATTAAAGATCGATTTTTAAGTATATTGCTGTAGTGATAGGTTGTCAGTCTGTCGCCTAAATTACAATATACTGAAACCCTCCCCAGCTAAGGGATCCAGCTGGTTTTTACAAAATGGCACATTCTATATTTTTCTCTCGCTCCCAGGCGAGCATGGAATATATCTTCTAGTCTTATTAATTTTGCTATTTTATTTACTACAATATTGTTAAACAGGTTTATTTTTAGTCAGTACGCAAACTGATAGGGGTTAGGGGTTTCTCAGTCAACATAACTGTTACATACATAAAATAAGTTATTTTATGAAATGAAAAAGATATGAGTTTTCCTTACATATTGTCTCTTTGAGTTTGTCATTTTGTACGGTGAAATTATATTTTCTTTTGGTTTCTGAAAGAATTTCGTGGTGAAACTTTTTAGTTTTACTGACTCTATCAGAAGCTTCCTTTTGGGCTGAGAAATGCGACACGCAAAGAAGAAGAAGAAGTAGCATCCTTTACACCTGGGTATACTTCTTTTCTGGTCTGGGAGCGATACAAACATGGTACGGCTTCTTTTCTTACTGGATGTACTTTACAACTGTATTCTTCTATGCTGGACTGGGAGCGAGAGAAAATATTACATAGAATTCGTCAGCTGCATTTTCTCCCGGGCATGCTGTAAAATCAGCTAAGGGATCCGAGGGTTTCAGTATATTGCAATTTAGGCGATGTTCTTACAACCTGTCATTACAGCAATATGCCTACAAATCTACCTCAACTAACCCTCAAAACTTTGGCAGACGTAGCGGAACGACCTTTGGTTAGGTCGTGATCGCTCTGCCTACCCCATTAGGGATAAAAGCGTGACTATATGTATTTATGTACTGTACAACTATAAACCAAGTGTAATTTAAGTGTACTGCATTCTAATTGCAGCAATACAAAACCCAAAATATTTTGGGGGATCAAAGATCATAAATATACTTCTTAGGGCCGTATTAATAATCACCTCTCATGAGTGATAGCGAGTTTGAGTTCGTATCAGAAACATCATTTCAGTATAAACTGGCCTGTCAAATTCATACTTAATATTGGTCTCAAGTTTGAGATCGCTTCATAAATACGAGCCTATGTAACGATTCAAGTTGAATCATCTATTTAAATAATAGTCTAATATACAAATTTAGCTTGAATAATACGACAAAACAAATTAAAGAGCATTTCATTTCAACTATTATAGAGCGCTTTATACAGCAATTAAAACATTTAACGGAATATAAAAGCATTTTCCGTCGCGTGCAGAAAGTGAAGTGTAACAGTTAGTCCAGGCGTTAACTGTTGTCAAATCACGCCAGCTATTTGGCTTGTTCAGCGAGTATACAGAGTGTGACAATAAAGTGCATGCCTTTATTGTCACACTCTGTATACTACACTACACAAACTTTGACCTGATTTAAGTTTTATCAACAAAAAAGTTCTTTTTACTTGCAGTGGTATTATGAATCCAAAATATAATTTTATATAATAGCATTGTAAGATAAGAAACATAAAAATCAAAATTTTCGACCTCATATTTTAAACCTCATATTGGTTCCATGCTGGACTGGGAACGAGAGAAGAACATAGAACGTGCTAGCTGCATTTCTTCCCGGGCATGCAACAAAAACCAGTTAAGGGATCCAAGAGTTTTATTTTATTGTAATTTAGGCGAGGGGCTGACAACCTGTCACTACAGCAATTTACCTACAAATCTATCTTATACAGCCCTCATTAGGGATAAATGCGTCTTTATATGTATGTATATTTTAAGTTCTTCCATGCTGGCCTGGGAGCGAGAGAAAAACATAGAATGTGCCTGCTGCATTTCCTCCCGGGCATGCTGTAAAAACCAGCTAAGGGATCTGGGGGTTTCAGTATATTGTAATTTAGGCGAGGGGCTGACAACCTGTCACTACAGCAATTTACCTACAAATCTATCTTATACAGCCCTCAAAACTTTGTCAGATGTGGCGAAACGACCTTTGTGTAGGTTGTTTACGCTCTGCCGACCCCATTAGGGATAAATGCGTGTTTATATGTATGTATATTTTAAATAGTTTTTTTTTAATAAATAACGTCATTCAGATTTTTATTTATCATGCAGATCTTGTAGCCTTAAACGGCACACTTAATCAGTTTCAACTTGGCCTGTGGATAAAGTGTTGCTTGTCTTCCGATCACCGAATTCGGCGCCAAAAAGCTTGCTGTGTTGTGTTGGTGGATGCAGCCTGTCACTTAGTACTACAGCTAGATGCATCTTCAAACAGCTTGGTGCTGCCGCGTCGCGTCGTGTCGCTTCCCAATGTAAACTGTCTCTAGGAGTAGAAACAGAGTGTAAGGGATCAGCGTTCCGAAACAGACATGGGTTGCTCAGTCAACGGAATCGAACAACTATCAGGGAAGTGAAAAAAAAATATATTTCTCCATACAAATTGTCTGATCGAGGTGGTCATTTTGTATGGGAAGTTCAATTTTTTTATCTCCTGAAAAAAGTTCCTGGTGAAAGTTGTTCAGTTTCATTGACTGAACAACCCCTTTCAGTTTACACCCCGTATTATCCTTTACCATTTGCCTAGATCATAGATCAAAAATATTGTAAATAAACAACACAATAAGGAAGTAAATGAAACATCGCTGCACCCTGTATTTATTTAAAGCGTATTAAAATGGGAACTTGATACTTTTAAGGCAGTGTGAAAAATGAGTTTAGCTTAGCCTTGATCTACATTGTATTTGGGTTAAATAAAATTCGTGTTTCAAACTTTTATTTGTTTTTATTTTGTAACTTTACAGAGTTGGTTCCTAGTCCTTTTTGAGTTTTACAAGGCCGTGTGTTTTTTGCTAGTTTTCAGCTACGGCTAAATTATATTTTTGTCGTGGGCATAAAATGTTTTTCCTTGATAAATAGTAGCCTTCAGTACAGTACTACTACTAGTTATTTCTGATTAAGATCACATAACGTAATATTTAAAAAAATGCTGCCTACGTAATACTAAAAATATCAATACGATGTCACCCTATATGGGTGGGCATAAAATCAGCACTGTGCTGTGCCTATATACCTTTTGCCTCCCATGATTGTGTTTTTCTTTTTGTTTGTGGGTGGGTACTTATTATATTTTACGTGTTCTGTTTTTGTAATGTGTTTATGAATGTTTGTAAGTAAATGTAGAAAATAAATGTGTTGCTTTGTATTTAAGAACGTCGTTGAGGTTCAATTTAAAATACACCTGTACACCTGTAGTTTACAGAATGAATTTAATTACGCCCTGTATATATACCTCCAAATACTTCGAGTCAGGATGCACCTCGTACGATGGTCATTTTCATAAAAGCAACATGGCGAAGATATGCATAGGATATTGTCTATACGTTGCTGACTATAACAGATACATACAGCTTCTATTTCTAGGAAAAAAACAAAATATTTACAGTCCTAAAACTAGTCCAAGAATAAATAAATCGTATCCTATGTAAAAAGTTTGAGATAGAGATTAAACAGCTATTCTTCTTCCTTCCCATTTCTCAATTTCTTGCACTCCTTGCTTTGCTTGCTCGATCTCCTTTCCAACTTGTCTTTTTTGAATCGGACGATTCTGGTTTGTTTAGTGTTTGACAGGTATTGTAATGTGGGTAGATTAGGTAACTAGGAAATCTAGTAACTGAACATTTATAAAGGTATAAAAAAATGGATTACAGTAATTGGAACAGTCAGTAAAATATTTTATTTCCTGAACACTTTTCATCCTTAAACTTTCAATGGACACCGATTTTCGTTGTCGCCCAATCAACTCAGCAGGGTTGACGCCTAATAGCATCGGGCGTGAAATAAGATTACCGTGGCAAAGTGCTCCCGAGCCCAGGCATGCAAGAGATGGGCACTAATATACTGCAACAAGCATCATAGCGTCTTCTTCTATCAAGTGGACTATTGAGTCGAAAATTACCCGATAAACCCTAGTCCGAGTTTTGAACAACCCTGCCGCCTCAGAGTTGACTAATACTAAATAGCATCGGGCGTAAAATAAGATTACCGTGGCAAAGTGCTCCTGAGCCCAGGCATGCAAGAGATGTAGACTTATATACTGCAACGAGCATTATAACATCTTCATGTTGTTCTAGAGGACAAATGACCCGATAAACCTTTGTGTCAAGAGTTTTAAACAGCCCTGCCGCATCAGCAGAGTTGGCGACTATACTAATAGCATAGGACATGAAATACGATCACCATGGCAAAGTGCTCCCGAGCCCAGGCATGCAAGAGATGGGGACTATTAGTATAATTATCGAGCATTATAATATCTTCATCTTGTTCGAGTAAGCTTTCGAGTGGAAAAATTACCCGGGAAACCCTAGTGTTAGAGTTTTAAACAGCCCTGTTGCCTCAGCAGAGCTAACGCCTAATACTAGTAGCATCGGGCGAGAAATAATTACCGTGGCAAAGTGTTCCTGAGCCCAGGCATGCAAAAGATGGGCACTTATATACTGCAATGAGCATTATAACATTTTCAATCTGGCCAGTCTTCCATGCTAAAATATAGAATGTGCCAGCTGCTTCCTCTCCCAGTCATGCTGTAAAAACCAAAAGGATTGTCACTATAGCAATGTTATAACTATTTAACGTACCCATTGCTACATTTCTGAGGTTACAAACAGCATTATTTAAGTCTCCTAGCATACTGGTATAATGCAATATCGATTATCTAATGCCCTTGGGCATCAGGCATGCAGGACGCTACTTGCCAGCTGCATAATAAATTTACCAGTTCCAAAACTAATTTACTTTGATACTCGTACCATCTACTATGTAAAATTTGGGATGGTAGCTGTGACACATGCTATTCAGGCATGCGTGTTGGACTGAGAGCGAGAGAAAAACATAGAATGTGCCAGTTGCATTTCCTCCCGGGCAAGCTGCAAAAACTAGCTTAAGGATCCGAAGGTTTCAGTATACTGCAATTTATACGATAGACAACCGGTCACTACAACCTATCTTAAATAATCGACCTTTGTTTAGGTATTTTACGCTCCGCCTGCCCCATTAGAGCTAAAGGCGTGATTATATGTATGTATGTACACTGGAAATAATTTTGGTTCGTAAATTAACAGACATGTCAACTGTGCATATATTCGTTTCTCCCCGTTGGATTTAACTTAAATGAGATGACTTGATTGCAGTAACTTCAGGTCTAGATTATTATTTTGTTTTTATTCTGGCTCTAGAAGTTATCTTAAGGTAAAGAATAAATAATCTACTACATGATATTCCAAAATCTAACTAACTATTCGTTCATGGATCAGAATTCTAAAATTCACTTACTGAAACTAGTATCTACATACATACATATAATCACTCCTTTATCCCTAATGGGGTAAAAGCCGTCCAGAAGACCTTGACAAAAAGGTCGCTTTTTCACGTCTGACAAAGTTTTGAGGGTTATTTAAGATAGATTTGTAGGTATATTACTGTAATGACATGATGTCAGCCCATCGCCTAAATTACAATATACTGGAACCCTTACCTGGTTTTTACAACATGCTCGGGAGGAAATGCAGCTGGCACATTCTATGTTTTTCTCTCACTCCTAGTCCAGCATGGAAGATAATAGTATCTACCTATAAATATGACAATAGAGATGCTAACACTTACTGAAACTAGTATCTATAACTTTACTATGTCAATAGAGATGTTAACTGTTCCTTGTGTGTGAAATGAGATTATACACAGCATAGAGCCATTGAGGGCCAGGCGAGCAGAAAATAGAGCACGTCACGCACTAAGGAGAATACATACATACATACATACATAAATCACGCTTTTATCCCTTACGGGGTAGGCAGAGCGTTTAACGCCTCGTAAAAGGCGCTTTCGCCACGTCTGACAAAAATTGAGAGCAATTTTAGATTGTAATATGTATTGCTTTAGTGACAGGTTGTCAGCCCATCGCCTAAATTATAATACACTGTAACCCTCGAGTTCCTTTTGCTGACTTCAACAGCATGCCCGGGAGGAAGGGCAGCTGGAACATTCTATGTTTTTCTATCTCTCCCAGTCCAGCATGGAAGAAAAAATGGAGAATATCAACACATAAATACATACATATATTCAAGCCTTTTTCCCTAATGGGGTAACCAGAGCGTAAACGACCTCAACAAAGGTCGTTCAGTTTTGGGGGTTATGTAAAATAGTTTTGTAGGCATATTTCTGTAGTGATAGGTTGTTAGTCCATCGCCTAAATTGCATTACAAAGAAACCCTCGGATCCCTTAGCTGGTTTTTTACAGCATGCCCAGGAAGAAATGCAGGTAGCACATTCTGTGTGTTTTCTCTAGTCCCAGTTCAGTATGTAGAAAAACTACTTGAAAACTCCATGTGATAGAATAAGATCTTCCGACTGAAGATAGCATCAGTTAAATAAAACCGAGTTCGCTTAGTCCTCTTATCGTGTCGTCGCGAACGCCGCTTGGTGGTCGACAGTCGAGCCAGACTGTTTTCTATTTACCCGACTGTCAAGGAAAGGTATCTTGTATGTATGTATGTTTTGATATTCCTTTACTGCATCCGTGGTCTAGCGATTCGCGGCGAAAACAATGACTTTGTGTTGTTGTTTCTAGTTTGGTTAGAACATTGCAGGCTGATTGTCCGAAAAGTAAGATGATGCATTCTGTCGGATGGGCATGTAAATAGTCGGTCCTGCGCCTGATTTCTGTCTGGTCGTGTCAGTCAATCTGTCCCATCAGAATAAAAGATTGAAGGAATAAAGAATGCACCTGTGTGTAGCGCAAATACTTAGGCACGAAAAACTAGTCCTGCGATCTCTAGGAGATTGGCCGCCATCACCGAAAATCGGTGGAAGGAACTATTATTACCTCGTAGAATTCGACAATTAGGGTGTCGTTCGATTGGTTTCAAGCACCTCGGGTGCTTCGAACTGCTTGTTCTTAGATATGTGTAATTTTTCAAAATTCAAAATGGCGGATTTGAAGCGCAAAATTGTAAGTATTATTTTTTTTCATCGGAACCTATCGTGTGGGATATCAAAATACAGGTAATTAAAATAAGATTACAAATATACGTATTAAAGCTCAATTTTAGAACAATTAATGCATTAAGAAATTTTTTATAGGTACTACAGTCGGGTTGATTGAATGATCGGTTTTGTCATTGGAAGCCTCGTTTTCATTTAACTCCGATTATTGTGCAACATGTGAGCCACTTTTGAACGGGTATTTATTTGAACTGTCGAGTCTTAAATACTAGACTTATTCCTCTGAATAAAACCGCCTTTCGCGTAAAGAATCAATCTTCATTTTGATGACTATGGAAAACGTGAATGGATGATATTGGTAATTTCATATTTTTTTAATCTTAAAAACACCCACTGAATCTCAAGCTGACCTAAGGTGGATCCATAGCGCTTAGACGTTCTGTACTTAAGTATCTGCCGGAGTAGCGAAATCCCATACAAATAGTTTTGATTTTCATAACCAAACTCATACTTTAAAAAAAAACATAATATGTAAAATCATACTTACCCAAACTCTGTACAACATGGCAATGATTCTCATTAGACATGATTTGAAAATATTAACACTTGGTTAATATTTTTAATATTTTTACAAAATTTAAAACCAAATTTAATTTTAGGCTATTTTCACACAAAATCGTATTTTTGGTCTTATTTTCTTATGCGTAATATTTTCTTAACCAAACCCTGTACACATAATCAAATGCAATATAGCAATGTTACTTATTAGGTTTGGTTTGAAAATATTGACCAAGAACAAAATAAGAAAGCAAATTCAATTCTAGGCTATTTTTTACACAAAATCGTATTTTCGGTCTTATTTTGTATGTAAGGTAGTTATAATATGAATTAATTGTGGTTGTAAAATTACATATTATTTCAAGATATTAGACTTAAAATATTAATGTATACGAATGATTTTAAGTTTCAGTGTAAATGATCTGTATATTATTATTAATTACTAGTTAGTACTTAGAGGTATTATATTGTACCACACGTTCCGCTCATATTGTAATACCCTAACAGGGTTAATGTACCCCAAGTGACCTACCATTATCATTGTAAAGCAAAATAAAGAAAATGAAATTTGTTTGTGCTTAATATTTCCAAACCAGACCTAATTAGAAACATGGATATGTGTACGGAGTTTGATTAAGTTTATTACTGTTTAGGATTAAAAGCGAAACTACGTTTGTGTGGGATTTCGCTACGACCCTTAAGTATTTATTCTGCGGTAGTTTCTTTTTAGATTTATCGCGAACTAGAACGCGCGCACCGCGATCTCTCCAGCCAATTCTTTTCCCGAAATATCATTCTATTTTAAACCCTTCACCATGAAGACAGTTTTCTGTATAAATGCAAAAAGCCATTATGTAGGCAGCTGACTTAAATTCCTCAAGACTTATACCGAGAACTGTTTATATAGGAAGAGTTACATTTAATATAAATAAACATGACGCCTGAAATAATGACTTCGTTGGAGCGGCAATAAATCCTTAGCGAGTGCAGGTTCGTATCTCGTCCGTGCACTTTGCGAACATAACTGCTGCGTCTCAAACTGCGCTTAAACGACTCGAAAAACTTTTAAAACATGCATTCTGAAGTCATTATGAGGAGATCCGACTGAAACAAAAGCCGGACGTGCAATAAGTCGGGCACTTCCCGAGTTGTCCCGGGAACACTCTGGAGTCGTCCCGGCGGTCCGTTACTTAAAATTGCATCGTTTTGTTGAGGCTAAGTCAAGTAAGTACAGTGCTTAGCGGCGGCGGCGTTGGGAGTGAGCCGCGGAAGTTAAATGAAGTTCAGTTTAATTACTCTCGGAGAGGCGGTAACCGCGCGGTTTATGGTGACAGGACCCCCCCCCCCTCCTTTCCCACACCCGCACTAATTGAGCCCAATATTAATAATGTAAAGCGTCCTTTTACTTTAAAGATAGAAACATTTGCACTGTAGTCGGTAGTTTAAAACTACGGGTTAAATTTATCGCTCTTGTGAAGTGTCCTTCGCTCGGGGCGGGTCTAAAAAGTTTCCCTGAGGGTTTCAGAGGTCAGACGACAGGAGCGTATAAAAACAGCGGGTTAGCTAATGAAGCCTGGATCGCTATAAGTAAAGCAAAATGATAGAGTTCTACGAACAGTCTTAAGGTGTATACTGCCGGCAGATGAGCAGATAGGTTTCAAGATATGCAACCAAAAAATAATACCTTAGAATGTTTACATCAGCGCGGGCTACGGCGTGGCGATTACGTACGTGGCCGCGTCAATAATATGCCTAAAACTCACACTAAAGCTAATTCCATAAAAAACTACACTCGGATCTAAAAAGAGACGATTTTAGATAATCATAATACGGATATTTTCCTGTAGGAACTGTGAAAGAGCTCCTAATAGTTTAGACGGAATATCAAATTTACTGATAAAAACCGCTTTACTTTCACATTTTTTTAGCATGTTTATTTATGTACCAGAATATTTTTAAATATTGTAATTGCAGGCCATGAACCAATTTTCTTAAATGTATATTTCTTTAGTTTTTTCCAATGATTCGCTTAGGAGAAATAAGCTCTTGAAAACAACCATTTGCCGGGAGCATTCACTTTAATCATACATACATAAAATCACGCCTTTATCCCTAACGGGGTAGGCAACGCCTTGTAAAAGGCGCTTTCGCCACGTCTGACGAAAATTTAGGGTAATTTTAGATTATAATGTGTATTGCTGTAGTGGCAGGTTGTCAGCCTGTCGCCTAAATTACAATGCACTGTATCCCTCGCATTCCCTTTTGTTGACTTTTACAGCATACCCGGGAGGAAGGGCAACTGGAAAATTCTATGTTTTTCTATCGGTCCCAGCCCAGCATGGAAGAAACCTTTAATCACTGGCGAGTATAGTAGTTTTAACTCACGACTGCCGCTCGGTTTTACTTGCGGTAGTGCGTACGGACTCGTGCCCTTGTGTGCAGGTGTTTGGCAGAGCATAGGTGGCGCCCTCAATATTAATAAATTAATTGTGTATAAAATACATTTTCATATGTATTGTACATACCCTTAAAGTGGTCATATTAAGCATATTTGCAATATATAGCTTTTATGCTTAGTGTAAATTATTATATAATGGATTATAAAATGAAGTTTTAGTTGCGATTTTCGCGGGGACAGGGACAGCGTTCCGCAAACTAATAGGGGTTTATCAGTCAACGACACTGAACAACAATCAGCGAGATTTTATTTAAGGAAGTGAAAAAAATGGCTTTTCCATGCAAATTGTTTGATCAAGGTGAACATTTTGTATGGAAATGCCAATTATTTTTCTCTTCCTGAAAGAATTTCTTGGTGGAAGTTGTTCATTGTCGTAGACTTAGCATCCCCTACCAATTTGCGGGACGCTGTCACAATAAATAGTTATACATACGGCCCTGGTTTTTTTTTATAAGTAGAGTTCATTTCTGTATTAAAAAATCCCACAAAGTATAACAAAAATAGTGAGGAGTACAAGTTTTCTCCTCATAGACACGAGCGAGCCAGACAAGTTAGAGTAATGTTCTTAATTTTTACAGCGAGCGGCTCTCTTACGAGCGATTCCAAGATTAACAATTGCACTGAGCCCCGCACAGAGAAAATTAACTTTTAAATGTAAATTTTACGAGGAAGTCATAACGTGAAAGCTGCCGCGGTTAGCTCTGATTTATAGCAGTTGGAATTGAAAGTGTTAAAGAAGTTGCAATCTGAAAAAAGTTTTAATAGGTAGCTCTTTAAAGAAGTATAAATCATGGCTCTAAAGTGGTCCGGCTTGAGCGAAGTTGAACAACATTTAGGATCATCCACTCAAGCGCCTATTTAATGACGACGCTTCATTTCACTAATCAATCAATCAAGAAAGCCCGATGGTGTAGTGGATAGGACCTCTGCCTCCTGAGCGGGGAGGTCGTGGTTCGAATACAACCACGTGCCAAAGTGTTTTTCGGTTTTCGAATTTCATATGTACATTTCGTGCTTCGGAAGACACGTTAAGCCTTTGGTCCCGGTTAATATCGTTTAATGACGTAGATATTAGTCGTTAAACCATATCAGAGGCCAGTGCTAAGCATTGGCGGCTTGAAACCTTTGACCTAATCTAGGATTGGGTCTGGTTTCCTTTCTGGGTTGCGAAGGTCAGATGGCAGTCGCTCTGTGTAAAAACCAGTAGTCTCGTTCAATCGCCTAGATTAGGTAGCTGACCCCGTGAGATAAGGCTAGGGACATGATGATGCTTTATTTCACTAATCAGACGGTATTCATTTCACCATGAATTTCGGAGATGGTATGGTTTTGTGCAAAGCCCTGATTTCTGGTTTCACCCTCATGCTTACCTCTGCCGCCAAACAGAAGGGTTCGCACTACTGTATTTCGGTCTAAGGGCAAGAGAGTCAGCGAAATTACTGGCACAAGAGACATTCCACCTTAGGTCTTACGGTGTGTAAGGTGTAACGCACTCTGTGGTCTAGTGGTCCAAGCTATGGGCTTATGGTTCGGAGGTCTTGGTTTCGATTCCCAGGGAGGAACAGGAAGTTTAAATTTGTCAATTTATCACTTTGTGAAGTTTTCCCTGTTTGGTTAGGACATTGCAGGCAGAATCACCTGATTGTCCGAAAAATAAAGTGTGTTCAATAAAGCGTTCTTCGGAGGGCACATTAAACCGTCGGTCCCGGTCGCTGTCTTGGTAGGCGGTCGTTACTCAAAACCATGTCAGAGGCTTAATAGCTGTGCTACTAGACGGTTTGAAGACTGACACCGAGTCGTTGTTCGACTCGAGATTCCAGTCGCTAAGAAAGAAGAACGCACTTTGCTATTTCACTAGGATCTAGTGGGATAGCAGTAGGTGTCATAGGCTACGGTGATACTTACCATCAGGTGGGCCGTATGCTTAGTTGCCACTGTATAACATAAAAAAGAAAATAGCTAGATGGTGCTGATTCTGCTTTTACTTGATTCTGAGATACACACATAAAACTAGACATTTGACCCTCACAAGATATTCAATTTCAGCGGCCTATGAAAATTTATTATTGAAATAATAAACGTTTACAGTTATTTCAGTGCGATACGTTTTTTTTACAATCAAAATTGGTGTTATGCGTAAAAAAATATGTTTAACTGAAGTGGTTGTTGGCTTAGAGTTGGTATTTCGAGTTTAAGTTTCTATGCGTCTAAAGATTACATTTCCAGTAATTTCTTTGAAAATAATAAAATGTAATACCAAGACGTGATGACCGAATTACGATATCTATCACGGTTTTAGTACATTTTTATTTAGGCGATGGGCTGATAACCTGTCACTACAGCAATATAGTACAGGACCATTTTAAGCAACCCTCAAAATTTGCCATACTTTGTTTAGGTCGTTTACGCTGTGCCTACCACATTAGGGATAAAAGCGTGATTATATTTTATGTTATGTTTATGTAACAAAGTTAAGTATGTTTAAAACAAACACTTCTCTAAGTATCTAAGTCACGATGGTTCATTTTCACTGCATGGCTAATACCTTTTAGTGAAGCCTAGTTATACATACTTACATACATATAATCACCCCTTTATCCCTAATGGGGTAGGCAGAGCATGAACGACCTAATCAAAGGTCATTTCTCCACATATGACACAGTTTTAAGGGGTTATTTTAAGATAGATTTGTTAAGAGGTATATTGCTGTAATGACAGGTTGTCAGCCCATCGCCTAAATTGCAGTATAATGAAATCCTCAGATCCCTTAGCTAGTTTTTACGTTTGGCGTTAAATCCGCCCATCTAACATTTTTGTGCATAATTTAAATAAATAATATAAAATAAATGCAGCTGGCACATTCTATGTTCATTCATTCTTTGTTTATCTCTCGCTCCCAGTCCACAGTAATGAGAGACGGTAAGTAAATTCATACAAAATAAGCAACCTAATCTATTCTAACTATTCAGTTACAGTGAACTACTTTAAAACGTTGGTTTAATCAGGAACCAGATTAATCAAGTGATGATTATGACCGGTATAACAAAATTTGTCAACCCTTATAGCACGCACACAAACGCATGCCAAGTGCAACATGTCGTCTATCGATGTGTGACCAAAATGACAATGTAGTTAGGAGTGTCCGAGCTGTGATAATGTTACGCACGATCTCCGAAATCGCTCATTGGCCAGGAAAAAGGGTCACTTCACGGATTGTGCGTTTTGCATTTGCCAATCCGCGAAATGTCCCTTTTTTCCGGCCAATGAGCGATTTCGAGGATCGCAACATATATAATCTGCTGGTCACCCATCCATGGACTGACCACGGCGATGGTTGCTTAATTTGTTATCGGATTGAATAGGCACTAACCATTTGACCAAAGAGTCAAAAAATAGTACATACATATAATCACGCCTTTATCCCTAATAGGGTACGCAGAGCGTAAACGACCTGAACAAAGGTCGTTCCGCCACGTCTCATAAACCGATAAAGTTTTGAGGGTTACACTACAGCAATATACCTATAAATCTATCTTAAACAACCCTCAAAACTTTGTCAGACGTGGCGGATCGACCATTGTTTAGGTTGTTTACGCTCTGCCTACCACATCAGGGATAAAGGCGTGATTATATGTATGTTTTGAGGGTTATTTAAGATAGATTTGTAGATACATTGTTGTAGTGACAGGTTGTCAGCCCATCGCCTAAATTACAATACACTGTAACCCTTGGATCCCTTAGCTGCTATCTACAGCAAGCCCAGGAAGAAATATAGCTTCTATGTTTTTCTCTCGCTCTTATTCCAGCATGGAAGACAAACAATAGTACTAATATATTACGAATAAAATATGATTTAAAAGCCATGATAAAAGCTTAGACCCATTTCAAGAAGGCGTCGAGTTCAAGGGCCCTTAACAAACCAATTTTCATCTCGAGGCTAAATTAAATGCGTACAGCTAATTAATTTTATGCGATATAAAACAAACGTAAGAGCAATTAATTTAAAAATAAGTAAAAAGGAGCGGTATAACGGCGCGGGGGTCGCCTGAGTCCGAACCAGTGACCCTGTACGAGTGTCGCTGAATGCGGCCCTGGCAACACCAATTACCGCTACGAGCACAGACTTAGATTGAAGAAAATCACGCAACCTCTTCAGACTGTATGACAAAAGCGGCATAAGGGCGGACAGGGGTCGCCTATGTCCGACCCACTGGCCTTGAACGAGTGTCGAAGAATGCCGCCCAGGCACCAAAAAATATCACTACAAGCACTGACCTAGATTGAAGTAGATGACGCAATCTCTTAAAGGTACCGTATCCTGTATACCATTATTAATACCTACGTTATTAATTGCCGAAGTTTGAAGTAACGATCCTAAAGTAACCATGAAACCCGGTGTCAATCAAAACTGATCCTTTGATCTTTTATACACGCAAGGTAGGTTAACTTGCGGAATCTACCTTCTCCGAATTTCACAATTATTCAAATCGATTTATCGCGTACGAAAAACTAACATTAATATGGTAAATTGTATATAATTTTATATTCAATTTAATGACAGTCCTCAATTTGCAATGCCCTCGACAGGGCGTCATATGTGATACTATCTGTAATATTAGATCTTAAGACACCATGTCATCTCCCTAGCCTTATCCCGTATCTCACAGCTACCTAACATAGGGGATTGAACGAGGGTACTGGTTTTTACACAGAGCGTTTGCCATCTGACCTCCGCAACCCAGAAGGGAAACCAGACCCAATCCTAGATTAGGAGTTTTCAAGTCGCCAATGCTTAGAACTGGCCTCTGATATGGCTTAACGACTTCTTCTTCTTCTTCCATGCTGGACTGGGAGCGATAGAAAAACATAGAATGTGCCAGCTGCATTTCCTCCCGGGCATGCTGTAAAAACCAGCTAAGGGATCCGAGGGTTTCAGTATATTGTAGTTTAGGCGATGGGCTGACAACCTGTCACTCCAGCAATATATCTACAAATCTTTCTTAAATAACCCTCAAAACTGTCAGATGTGGAGGAATGACCTTTGTTTAGGTCGTTTACACTCTGCCTACCCTATGAGGGATAAAGGCGTGATTATATGTATGTATTATTTAAAAATACGGCTCCTGGTCTGTTGCTACGAGCCTGTAGTGATCTTGTGAGACCCTTGTTAAACTTGCTTTACCTCACTTCCGTTAAGTGAACTTTGAAGTAACGATCCCTTGTAATGGTTATAATGGACAGGCATCATTTTTTTTGTTGCTTCCATGCTGGACTGGAAATTGGAGGTAAACATAGAATGTGCCAGCTGCATTTCCTCTCGAGCATGCTGTAAAAACCAGCTATCCGAGGGTTTCAGTATATTGCAATTTAGGCAATATACCTACAAATCTATCTTAAATAACCCTCAATACTTTGTCAGACGTGGCGGAACGACCTTTGCTTAGGTCGTTTATGCTCTGTCTAACGTATGAGGGATAAAGGCGTGATTATATGTATGTATGTATTATGTTGGAATCAAAATGATCTTACACATAGTCGCCGACCGTAAGAAATTATTAACCATGATATTTCAGCCTAAGCACATCACGGTTATCAGGCGATTTAAATAAAAATAAAACTCATTAGGCCAATTAGGTCATTCAACTCGACAAAATACACTAGAGCTAGAGAAGAAGAATACTGCTAACTACGGCCCGTAATTATAATCAGCTCTCAAGAGTGACAGCGAGTTTGAGTTTGTATCAGAAATGTCATTTTAGTACAACACGGTCTGTCAAATCCATACTTAGGCCCGTATTTATAAAGCGATCTCAAGATTGAGAGCAGTATTATGTATGGAATTGACAGGACATTGTGTACTGAAATTACATTTCTGATACGAACTCAAACTCGCTATCTGTTTCAAGTGCTAATTATAAATACGGGCCTAAGACCCGTATTGATAAACAGCACTTGAGACTGACAACTAGTTAAGTTCGTATCAGAAATTTCATTTCAGTACAAGGTGGCCTGTCAAGTCTATATTTAATAATGCTCTTAATCTAGATATCGCTTTATAAATACGAGCCTAACTTACTTGTTATAAGAGTTAAGGATAGGTTAGCGTAGCTGCAGCGGAGCAGAGCGGTGCGGCGCGACGCAACACTGCAAAAGAAAATCAGTCAAAATGTACGAACTTACATTGCTGCGCCGTGAAGCGCTGCGTCGCTCCGCTGCAGCTTCAAAGCAAAGTACCTCTCATACATTTTCAAACAAACAATCAATTGTCACGCAGTACCACGCCGCTCCGCTGTAACTTCGTCCGAGTGCGGTCTAACCTTTACAGTAGAAAAAGGAATCGTACAACCTGCTTGTAATACGAAATGGGCTAAAAGCATACATACATACATAAAATCACACTTTTATCCCTTACGGGGTAGGCAGAGCGTTAAACGCCTTGTAAATGGCGCTTTCGCCACGTCTGACAAAAATTGAGGGCAATTTTAGATTGTAATACGTATTGCTTTAGTGACAGGTTGTCAGCCCATTGCCTAAATTACAATACACTGTAACCCTCGAGTCCCTTTTGCTGACTTCTACAGCATGCCCGGGAGAAAGGGCAGCTGAAGCAGTCTATGTTTTTCTACCTCTTCCAGTCCAGCATGGGCTAAAAGCGATGAGAATAAAATAATACAAATCGACCACAATCCACCATAAGTTGTTTCAGATCGGCCAGTAAAATGGGATACCTATTATTACTGTATTAAGTACTTGATGCCGTAAAACAGGATTTACGATAACACAATTCAACGACACACTATAAAACGTCTGCATCACCAGTTTTGCGCGTTTTACACCCCACTTCCAATTTATATCATCATCATCTCCCTAGCCTTATCGCGTATCTCACGGGGTCGGCTAAAGAGGGTACTGGTTTTTACACAGAGCGACTACCAACTGACCTCCGCAACCTAGAAGGGAAACCAGACCCAATCCTAGATATTAGGTCAGAGTGTTCAAATCGCCAATGCTAAGCACTGGCCTCTGATATGGCTTAACGACTAATATCTACGGTGTTAAACGATATTAACCGGGACGGCTTAGCGTGCCTGTCGTGCTGTCCGAAGCACGGAAAAAGCGCCGAATAAACGTACATATGAAATTCAAAAATCGAAAACACATTGGTACGCGGTGAAAATAAAATAATACAGATCGACCACAATCCACCGTAAGTTGTTTCGGATCGGGCAGTAAAATGGGATACCTATTATTGAGTACTGGAGGCCATAAAACAGGACTTACGATAACACAATTCAACGACACACTATAAAACGTCTGCATCACCCGTTTTGCGCGTTTTACACCCCACTTCCAATTTATATGACTGAGAAAATTTTATTTTATTACGGACGAAATAGAATATGACGCCACTTTGTATTTATGCTTAGCTGTAAATAGATCTATTTTTATTATTATTATAGCTAGCCTACCAGATCCCACTGCTGGGCAAAGGCCTCCCGGACAAGCTGCATAAACCAGCTAAGGGATCCGAGGGTTTCTTTATATTGCAATTTAAGCGATAGGCTGACAACCTGTCACTTCAGCAATATACCTACAAATATATCTTAAATAACCCTCAAAACTTTGTCAGACGTGGGGGAACGACCTCTGTTTAGGTCTATATCGCTCTGCCTACCCCATTAGGGAGTAAGGCGTGATTAGATGTATGATCTATTTTTATAAAATAAAAGCAGAGGCGTCAGTATTGTGAGATGTTACGTGTAATCTTCAGATTTACTAGCGACCCGCCCCGGCTTTGCACGGAAATTATGAGTACTTCTCTACTACGGGGTGTAAGGGCAATGTCCCGCATACTGATAGAGGTTGCTCAGTCAAGAAAACTGAACAACTGTCCTCACAGATATATATTTTTCAGAGAATGAGAAAAATATATTTGCTTTTCCATACAAATTGTCTGATTGAGATGGTAATTTTGTATGGAAAGGTTTTTTTTTTTCACATACTGAAAAAAAAACCTGCAGATAGTTGTTCAGTTACGTTGACTGAGCAACCCCTATCAGTTTGCTGGATGCTGTACCTTACACTCGGACTATTATGCATGTATTATACATATAAGCAGAATGTGAAGGTATTAGAATGAGGTTTGCTCACAATGCGATATATTTAACTGTAACACTGATGTATTTAAAAATCGTTTACCTAAACTTCAAATAAAATCATAATTTCTTGTAACATTATAACATCATAAATAATAACTTAATCATTTATTAATTAATTTGTCATCATTCCCATTTTAAAATTTACTAGTAAACTATATAATATGTTTCTAAATTATTGTAAGCTGTGTATAGTAGTTATTGGGAATCAGATTCTTATTGTGTTTTATTATATTTAAGTAGTATTAGTCTTTTTCCTGTTACTGTACCTATTTGAATAATAATAAAAAATAAAATAAAATGACCTTTCCTCTTGAACCGCTATTAAAAACAAATACATCAAATTCAAGTTTCAAAGATCGAACCATACATAGGGACAGACAGACACAGGAAACGACTTTGTTTAACACTATGTAGTGATAATGGATACTTACAAAAGCTTCAGAGATTCTCGGTAAGAATAAAAATAGGTAAGAATAAATAGTAAGAATAATAATAAGTTTGTTTTTGTTTGGCTACGAGTTTATACATACATCACTTTATCTCAAAGTATAGAAAGTGAGCAAACGATTCTTCTTTGATATCTCGCAGCTGGTTAAAAAATACATAAATCGTATTTCTTGAAACACCTGTCAGTAAAATTGATTTTTTTTAATGAAGGAATGTACGATAATTATTAATTTCATACGATCTAGCACCATATTATGAGTGTTTGGTAACATGAAAAAATAACATCAAAATAAATATAGCCTTTTCCTAATTTATTTTCTAATGGATATGATAGATATGCATGTTTACATACATACATATAATCACGCCTTTATCCCTGGGGTAGGCAGAGCGTAGACGACCTAAACAAAGGTCGTTGCGCCACGTCTGACAAAGTTTTGAGGGATTATTTAAGATAGATTTGTACGTATATTGCTGTAGTTACAGGTTGTCAGCCCATCGCCTCAACCCACGGATCCCTAAGCTGGTTTTTACAGCATGCCCGGGAGGAAATGCAGCTAGCACATTCAATGTTTTTCCCTCGCTTCCAAGCCAGCATGGAAGGACATGCGTGTTTTTTGCGTATTCGAATACCTATTTATCAGGCATGCCTGATAAAAAACGATTATAACGTTTATGTGTCATGAGTCATGACACATAAACGTTATAATCGTTTAGACGAAAATTTATTTCATTGAATTACCGTACATCTAAATTCCCGAGCCCATTTTGATCGAAACCGGCAATTTAATGTCGCAAATCTTGTTCAAAAATTGATTCAATTCGTTCCAAGATCGTATCTTATCTAGATGGATTGAAAACGCGATCGTTTAAAAGTCGGATGGAGCGTAATCCGTTTTACGAGTGGCAGAAACTTCTCTGATACCGTTTGGGTAAAAGTTGAACGTCGGACGAAAAATGGCGAATGTGACTTCGGGTTCAGTGATTTGTTTGACGGGGCAGCCATCTTGAATTTAATGGTATTAGTGTGCATTGCATTTCTGTAGGTAGATATAGGGTGTAAGAGACAGCATCCTGCAAACAAAATTCACCAGTAAATTCTTTCAGGAGATAAAAATAATATCTTTCCCATACAAAATGAGCACCTCGATCAGACAGTTTGTATAGAAAATCATTAATTTTTCAGTTTAATTGACTGAACAACCCGTATCAGTTCGTCGGACGCTGTCCCTTACATCTCGTAGATAGACAACAAAGTATTAGTGCTTTCTGTAGTTTAATGGGGAGTGGCAGAAACTTCTCTGATACCGTTTGGGTAAAGTTGAACGTCGGACGAAAAATAGCGAATGTGACTTCGGTTTCAGTGATTTGTTTGACGGGGCGGATCTTGGATTGAACGTAATGGTATCAATGTGCATTTTTGTAGGTACACTATAGGGGCAAATTGGTAAAAAAACGATTTTGCTAAAATTATTATTGCCATCCCTTTACAATACAATACAAATATTATTTATTGCACATAAACAACACATTATACAGGAACAAACATTACAAAACAAACAGAGTAAAATTAGGCAGCCTTATTGCTAGGGTAGCAATTCCTGCCAGGCAACCTTTGGGTAAAGGAGTAGTTTGCTAATATTATGCGGGATAGTGCAGTTACTATTGTTATAAATTTAAATAGAATACATAGACTATGTACATACAAGTTACATTAATACGAATAGGTACAATAGACTAATACATACGTACCATTATAATATAATATGCTATAAGAAAGAGGAAAATCCCTTTATGATCTCTCATGTTAAAAAATGCCTGAGATAGGCCTAAATTAGTTAAGTGGTGTCATTTCCAACTCTAAATGGCTCCCACTGTTTACTCTATCAATAATGCTGTTATTTCATAAATTGACAGAAACTTCTCTGTTACCGTTTGGGTAAGCGAATGTGGCTTCGGGTTCAATAATTTGTTTGACAGGGCGCAGTCTTGGATTGTTCTGTTATTTTATTCGGTAAAGTGCATTTCTATAGGTAGCGAATCTCAAACTTGAGATCAATATTAAGTATGGATTTGACAGGCCAATTTGTACTAAAATAACATTTCTGATACGAACTCAAACTCGCTGTACTCTTAAGAGCTGATTATAAAGACGGCCCTAGGTATCTCTTCCCCATCTTTGCCCTATCGGAAACATCGGTAAGTAAGCTCTCATTATAACAAATATTTCATAGCAATGATCGGTTTTGTTTTATTTAATCCATCTAAATAGATATTAGTAAATTCAGATTAGTTTTTGCAGTCTTATTTATATTTTCTAAAGATAGAATTGTAATATGGTTGAACCCATAGCATAGGGAGACGAGAAGCTTCCTAAGCGTCTGCCGGAGTAGTGAAAACCCATACAACCGTACTTTTATTCCTAAACAGTAAAACCAATCTTAACCAAACTACGTACACATGACCAAATGCACCATATATATGCTTCTAGTTAGTTTTGGTTAGAAAATATTAACCAAGTAGGTACAAAATTAGAAAGCAAATTTAATTTTAGGCTATTTTCTTACCAAATCGTATTTTCGGTCTTATTTGGTCATGCTTAATATTTTCAAACCAAACCTCATTAGAAGCATAGATATGGCCACGTGTACAAAGTTTGGTTAAGTTTGGTTTTACTGTATAGGAATAAAAGCGAAACTACGTTTGTATGAGATTTCACTGTTTCGGCAGACCCTTAATGAATAAGATATCTTGTAAATTGTAATAATTACAATGTAAAAAGGACGCCTATTGATATAGATACAGAACAGAAACAAGGGTACAGGCCTATTCAAACTACACTTACTCTATTAAGTACATCTAGAAACCGGGATCGATTAAAATGTTCTCGGACTGTTTAATTACACCATTACACGACCAGGGAGACCAATAGAGAAGACATCAAACCAATAGTAGCCGTTAAGGCGGTACTGATTGCAAGTAATACCTTCTGATACTAGTTTTAGAGGCGTTTACTACGACCCAGTTATACGGGGTGTAAGGGACAGCGCCCCACAAACTGATAGGGGTTGCTCAGTCAACGACACTGAACAACTTCCACTAGGAAATTCTTACAGTAAGTGGTAAAAAAATTCGTATGGAAAGCCAATTTTTATTTTCACTTCGTGGAAGAATTTCTTGGTAGAAGTCGTTCAGTATCGTTGACTGAGCTACCCCTATCAGTTTACGGGACACTGTCCCTTACACTCGGTATACTCCTAGATACACGATGTTTCGACCGGTTTAGAGCGGTTCTATGAGCTCAGAGGCGGTACCAGAAGTAATAAATTTATTGTGTCTCATTTACAAATATTTTCAAGAATCATTTATGTTTGCGAAAATCGAAAGTAATTCCTCATTTTGTAATCCAGCAAGCTTTGAATGACATTCTTGCCAAAAGTGACAACTTTTAACAATATCGACATTCAAAGCTTAGATATTAAGTGTAAGTGTGACCTCATGTAAGTATTACATAATGAAGAATTACTACCGATTATCGCAAAACGTAAAATATTAACGATAACGTTTATATTTGAGATACAATAAATTTATATCTTGTGAGGGCAACACTGTGCTCAACAGACCCCCTTACAGTGGTAAAAGAATGTTTACTGATAAAACTGAACAACATAAGTTCTAAACATGGGTCAATTTAGGGTAGCCGTAAGCACCCCACAGTTATTGTCCTTGGATTTGAAAGGCAAAATAACGTAAATCAAACTACCACTAATCGCATTTGTTGTTTCTTCTGTTAAATTAATATCAGCATTGAAAAATAAATCCGAATACTTAAACGTTAAAGAAATGTCAAAAAAAGGTTCGAGTCAATCGACCCCACTGATTTGAGAAGTCGGTACCGCCGCTAGCTTTTACTCTTCTGTGATCGACCCGATGAACCCTGGTGTCAGAGTTTTTAAACCTAACAACACAGCTAATAACACAGCTAATAGGCCTCTAACATGGTTTGTGTAACGACCACTATCAAAGACTGCAACCGGTACCGACGGCTTTACGTGCTACCGGCAAGCACGGAATCTTTTTTTTTTTCGGATAATCAGGTGATGCAGCCTGTAATGTAATTATACATACATACATAGTCACGCCTAAACTAACCTAACCTAACCTAACCAAACTGAGAAAATTCTCACAAAGCGAAAATTTACAATTATCTACCTTGTGTAAACTCAGGGAATCGAACCCAGGACCTCCGGATCGTTAGCCCATGGCTCTGACCACTAGACCACGGACTATGGCTCTACTTAAACGGAATGACAGTCAAATAAATATGAATAAAGTGTAAGTGCCAGTCGGTGTATCCAACATAGTTTGCTCTATATATGTAGAGTGCGAGTAAATTACCCAAACCAAACATAAACACTCGAGTGTTGTCGTAAAACACCCGATTTGATTGGTTCATCATTAATGAGTTTCAATATTGGTTGCTATTAGTTCATAATAACACTGAATAATAATTAGGTTTAATTACTAAATTAACATACATACATAAAATTGGGTAGGCAGAGCGTAAACGACCTAAACAAAGGTCATTCCGCCACGTCTGACAAAGTTTTGAGGGTTATTTACACAAAGCAGACAGACATACTATCTTAAATAACCCTCAAAACTTTGTCAGACGTGGCGGAACGACCTTTGTGTAGGTCTTTTAACATCTGCCATCAGGGAAAAAGGCGTGACTATGTATGTATGTATAAAATATTAAGGAAGGTATTAATTCATCTCTAGACTAGGCTGAACTCTCTCTAGTCGTTTGGGTTTCGAGTCAAACGACAGGATGAACCCCGGTGTCAGAGCTTTTTAACCGCCTAATAGCGCAGCTAATAAGCCTCGGACATGGTTTGTGTAAAGACCACTATCAAAGACAGCGACCGGGACCGACGGCTTTACATGCCCTCTGAAGCACGGAATCCTTATTCTATTAGGACAATCAGGTGACCCAGCTTGGAATGTCCTCACCAAATTGAAAAAAAAAACTCACTAAGTGATCAATTAATAAATATCAACTTTATGTCCCCCCCATGGGAATTGAACCCAGGACCTCCGGATCGAGAGCCTATTGCTCAGACAGGTCAGTTATCGGATGTTTTTCTGCCTCAATAGAATAAATAAGGTAGGTATTTATTAATCTCTAGGCCAGACAATCAATATATAAAACAGCAAATTTACACCAAATAGCGATCTGTCGAGTTGGTATCGTGTCAATCGACCCGAGGAACCCTGGTGTCAGAGTTTTTAAACTGCCTAATAGCACAGCTAATAAGCCTCTGACATAGTTTTTCAAATAGCGATGAAATTTAATAATCCATTATTGATCTATAAATCCGTTTTGTTGGCAATCTCTAGTGGTTACAATTTCCTACTGGACTTTGTACTAATAAGCAGACGTCGGTCTTCCACTTGCAGGCTGTAATTGAACGCCACTCGGTCTCTTTGTCAGAGGTTTACACACATACGTTCATATAATCTCAGAATATAATATTAGATCTGAAAATAAAAAATCTATATTTAAAATCATGTTAAAGAAACATCTCTTAAAATCTCTGTCTTAAATCATAATTAAGCATTAGTAATAAGTATATTTTTATATTGTAATGTATAATAAAGCGAGATTCTAATCTCACAGTCAAACTGTATGTACAGTTTTGTGGGGCAATGTTTAGTAATTAAGTTTCACCCTGTACCTTAATAAAAAAAAACACGCCTTTATCCCCAATGGGGTGGACAGAGCGCAAACAACCTAAACAATGGTCGCTCCGCCACGTTCGACAAAGCCTTGAGGGCTATTTAAGATAGATTTGTAGGTATATCGCTGCAGAGACAGGTTGTCTGCCCATGGCCTTAATTGCAATTTACAGAAACCCTCGGATCCCCTAGGTGGGTTTTACAGCATGCCCGAGACTCCTCTCGGCAACTGGCATATTCTGTGTTTTTCACATGCTCCCAGTTCAGCATGGAAGAGGATTTTTGGCTTAATTATAGACTAGGTGGATATTCATTCATCTCTAGACCAGTCAATCAATGTACCAAACAGCAATATTTACCCTTTAGGTACATCAAATAGTTCCATGCTGGCATGGGAGCGAGAGAAACACATAGAATGTACCAGCTGCATTTCCTGCCGGGCATGTTGTAAAAACTAGCTAAGGTATCCGAGGGCTTTAGTATATTGCAATTTAGGCGATGGGCTGACAACCTGTCACTACAGTAATATACCTACAAATCTATCTTAAAGAACCCTCAAAACTTTGTCAAACGTGGCTGAACGACGCTCACTACGCTCGACGAGCTACGCTCTGCCTACCCCGTTAGAGATAAAGGCGTGATTATAAATATATGTATGTAAATACCGATGAACTTAAAGGAAAGGCAATTCCTAGTGGACATTGCACAATAAGCAGACGTCGCCTTTCAGCCTTCAGTGTGCAGGCTGCCTTAATTGAGCGCCGACACTCGGTCTCTTTGTCCGATGAGAGCCCGATGGTGTAGTGGATAGAGCCACTGCCTCCTGAGCGGGAGGTCGTGGTTCGAATCCCACCACGTACCAATGTGATTGTCGATTTTCGAATTTCATCTGTACGTTTATTCGGCGCTTTTTCCGTGCTTCGGAAAGCACGTTAAGCTGTTCTATCTATCTACATCAGCCTATATCTACCCACGTTGGCTCCGGTTAATATCGGTTAACAATGTAGATAATAGTCGTTAAGCCATATCAAAGGCCAGTGCTAATCATTAGCGGCTTGAAAACTTTGACCTTATCTAGGATTGGGTCTGGTTTCCCTTCTGGATTGCGGAGGTCAGATGGCAGTCGCTCTGTGTAAAAACCAGTACCCTCGTTTAATCACCTAAATTAGGAAGTCGACCCCGTGAGATACGGGATAAGGCTATGGAGATGATGACTCAGTCTCTATGTCGAAAATTTTCTCTTTAATATTCACAACCTTTGCCTGTTTTATTACAATTTCTTCTGAATATCAGGTGCTGCATATAGGGTAGGCAGAGCGTTATCAACCTTAAAAAAATTGTTTTTGCCACGTCGTCGTCTGACTAGTGACAGGTTGTCAGGTCTATATAATACACTGAATCCCTAGTCTCCATCTACTGACTTTTACAGTACCTAAGGTCGGGACGAGAAACAATGCAACTATGTTTTTTTTATCACTCCCAGACCAGCAAGAAGGTATGTTGCGCCGCAAGAAATTAATCTCATATTAATGTTTCCAAGTAAGGAACTATTTCATAAGGTGTCGGAACTAAAAGAAGCAGTATAAGCGTAGCTCACACTGAAACTTAAGATGAAACGTCTCAAGTGCTCGTGAAGTTCTTAATCCGTCCTCAGGCGGCTGACGGCTCCACACGTCGACACGACGGACGCGCACGAGAGACGCGAATACATACATACATATAATCACGCCTTTATCCGTAATGGGGTAAACGACCTAAACAAAAGACGTTCCGCCACGTCCGACAATGTTTTGAGGGTTATTTAAGATAGATTTGTAGGTATATTGCTGTAGTGACAGATTGTCAACCCATCGCCTAAATTGCAATATACTAAAACCCTCGGATCCCCCAGCAGGTTTTTACAGCATGCCCGAGAGGAAATGCAACCGGCACATTCTATGTTTTTCTCTCGCTCCTAGTCCAGCATGGAATACATACATAAATATATAATATCTCGCCTCTTTTCCGGAGAGGTAGGCAGAAATTACATCGTTCCACTTGCTATAACGATTCTAGCGCAAACTTGTTTCGCTTAATCTACATTCATCAATCTTTCCATGCACACTCGTCTGTTTGGGTACTCCTGACCTGACCTTTCTCTAAGACGTCACCGATTTAAACTCGAAGCTTTCTCCTTCCAACGTTTCCACTTCCACTCACACTCGCCGAACGCGGATGCTATTTATGAATGCCATAAAGCGCAAAGAATCTACTCAGACTCGAACTCACAAATAGCTCTTGTTAAAACCTCCCGCTCTTATAAATTACTCTTAAGACTCTTAACAAATTTCAATTCAAAACGAACTTTCGCTCAACTCTTTGAATGGCAGGGTTAGAAGTATATACAAGGTTTTAATGAACGTGGGTGAGGGCGCTGCATATACCAGGTGTAAGGAACAGCGTCCCGCAAACTGATAGGGGTTGCTCAGTCTACGGCACTAAACAACTATCAGCAGGTTTTTTTTTTCAGGAAATGAAAAAAAAATGGCATTGCAATACAAATTGTCTAATCGAGGTGAACATTTTGTATGGAAAAGCCATTTTTTTTCGCTTCTTGAAAGAATATCCTGTTGTAAGTTGAGTGAGCAACCGTTATCAGTTTGCGGGACGCTGTCCCTTACAACTAGTATAGAGAATTGTCAAAAATGGCGTTGGTGGCGTTAGTTCCCTATTTTTACCAAATTCATTTAAAGCTTTGACGTACTGTAAATGGAGCGGAACTCTTTAGCGTTGACGAATGGCAGGAGGTAACGAATGTGTACAATCAAAACTTGGAAAAGATTCATTGCCGCAAATTTCCTGCAAAAATATGATCCGTTTTTGGTCGAAGAGTTTCAGACGGGTTTCACAATTTCGCAAAGTTTGTTTTTACTCGGAACTACATACATATATAATCACGTATCTATTGCTTATATATATTCTTAATTGCGTACAAAAAAATTACAATAAATAAACAAATTTAAATTTAGTTCACAAAGGTGAGCTTATCTCTATAAAGAGATCTCTTCCAGCCAACCTGTAAAACTGAATATGAGATAACAATATATACGGGGACAAGACTGTACACGCTGTAGACTTTTACATATACATATAACCTAGAACCTACATAAACATACATATATGTTACTTAAATAAACATCTATAATATATAATAATACATACATATAATAAATACAAATACCTACGTACATAAATACTAATTTTGTTGCGATAGGAAGTGCTCTTTCACTCTTTTTCTGAAAGATGATATCGATGGACAGTCTTGAACTGTCTTCGGAAGCTTGTTCCAAAGTTGTGTAGCTCGAACAGAAAAGGAATTGGAAAAGAATTTGGTATTAGCACTAGGACACTCAAGTACTTTAGTGATACATGCGCGCCTAGGCCGGGGGTCAGAGGGTAGGAAATTGAAACGGGAACGGAGATACTTAGGAGTGGACGGATCATGAAGGATTTTATAGAGGACAGCCAGGATGTGCACATCACGACGAAGGCGGATTGGGAGCCATTTTAACCGAGCACGAAATTCAGAAATACGGTCATATTTGCGGAGTCCGAAAATAAACCGGATGGCAAGATTTTGTAGGCGCTCGAGTTTATTAAGCAGCTCCTCTGTCACATCCAAGTAACACACATCGGCATAATCAAGAGTAGGAAGGAGAAGGGCTTGAGCAAGCATGATTTTAGTTTGGAATGGTAGGAAGGTCTGGAGCCGTTTAAGAGAATGAAAAGAAAAGTGCATGCGCCTGCTCACCTTGCTAACCTGTGCTGACCAAGACAAATTGCAGTCAAATATAACTCCCAGATTCTTAGCTTTGTCTGTGTATGGGATACAAACTCCGTCATAATATTTTTTTTGGCTATCAGTGATCTCCTTAAGCTTAAGCTTACTTCTAAGTCTACTGCTACCTATTATCATAGCTTGTGACTTAGTGGGATTCACCAGTAAACCATAATTTTTCGCCCAATTCTGTACAGCCAGTAGATCTGAATTTATCGATTCAACAGCATCGGAGAATTCAGATAAAGAAAAATGCCTGTAAATTTGTAAATCATCTGCATACAGATGGAAGGAAGAAGAAATTACTCGAGAAATATTATTTATGAAGATGGAAAAAAGTAATGGAGAGAGAACGCCGCCTTGTGGAACACCAGCCGTAAGATCCGACCAGTACTATTTTAAATCGTCGATTTTCACACACTGCTGGCGGCCATGAAGATAGGACTGAAAGCACTCAATAACCAAAGGAGAAATGTTAAGAGAGTGTAAGGAACCAAGGAGGATATCAAAGTCAACCGAGTTAAATGCGTTACTGAAGTCAAGCAGAGTCATAACAGACATCTTAGTGTTATCCATCGCAAAGCGAATATCCTCTGTGACATTCAGCAACGCACTAACGGTGCTATGAGAGGGACGGAAACCGGATTGGAAAGGGCAAAGAAGGTTGTTGGAAATGAGATAGGAGTAGAGTTGTTTGTGAACTACACTTTCGAGAACCTTCGAAAGTACAGGAAGGATGGAAATTGGACGGTATTGAGACAGGGAAGTTGGATTAGTGACTTTAGGAAGTGGGATAACAAAGGCCTTTTTCCAAGATGTAGGAAAGACACTAGCCATCAATGAGAAATTTATAATGTGTGAGATGATAGGCGTAATGATTTCCAATACAGGAAGGAGCATGTCTAGACTTAAGTCATCACTGCCCATTGCCTTTGTGGAAATAGAAAGGATACATTTCTTAACATTGTCCTCGGTGACTGGTTGAAATGTAAATTGAGTGCAGTCTGGTGCGACAAGGTTTGAAAGATAAGAGAGAGAAAACGTTTTAGTAGCAGTATCGAGTACAACGGGCGGGGTAGAAAAATGTGTATTAAGAGAATTAAGATCCATGGTAACATTAGAGGTCTCCAAGGCCTTGCCCACGCCTATAGACTTTAAGAATCTCCAGGTCAGAGCCTGAGAAAGAATTAAATTAAAATTTCTAATTTAGAGTGAATGAAGCGACGTTTTGCATACTACACATTCTGTTGCAGATGTTACGTAGTTTTTTGTAAGTAGCTATATTGGAATCAGAGGCATCTTTCTTTAGTCTACGTTTAGCTTTATCCCTTTTTGCCATAACTCTCCTGATAATGGGGGTCAACCAGGGAGCAGGAGCGTGCTTCACACGAACCGGTCTAACAGGAGCATGATCGTCGTATAACTTTGTTAAAATTAAGTTAAAAGCAGCAACTTTGGCATCAATACTATCAGCAGTCAATACCGGCGACCAATCAAAGTTTTCAGCATCTTCCCTTAAACGGTCCAGGTACATATTACGAAAATTACGTTGAAAAATTACTTTACTCTTGATTTTAGGAGGACGTACTTTAAACGCGAGAAATAATAAATCGTGGTAAGAGAAAGGGGAATCCATTTGTCCGTGTGTGATGACAGAATCCAGTTTGGAGACTATCATAACATCAATCCATGATGGCCTACGGTTAGGAACATGATGGGTTGCTGAAAGAGGTAGAACATGTTAGTTATAAGAAGAGGTTAACGAGAGGAGTTTTTTGGATCTGGGATCGTTCTTCAAGATGCAAGTATTTAAATCACCCATAATAATAATATTGTCATACAATGTGCTATATTGTTCCAGAATAGACTCTAACGAAGAGAAATATGCCACACTTTCGTCTGGACTATACAGGGTGGCCCAAAGAATGACGTCCAAAGGAAAAAAATTGATTCCTTAGGTCAAGGGGTAGCCAAATCACCCCCATGTATGTTCAGCGATTTTTAGTAGTTTATGAGTTATGAATTTTTTTGCTAATTTTCTAAGAAAATTGACCTCAGTGGATTAATTAATTTTTTGGATAACTTTTTTTTATTTTTTTTTATTTTTGTGACATCCTCTTAATTTTTTCTTTTAACCATAAAAGTTTCAGTTTCCTAGCTGTAATGTAAGTTAGCTATTTTTTTATCGAAAGTTCGAATTTTACGATCGAGCTAGTCTGCTCTGAATTTTCAACTTGAAATTAAAAATTGAAAAAGATAATCTCATGGTCCCTTATTAATTTTAAAAACTCCGCAAGGTTTCAAAATTACATAAAAATAAAAATTAACTATTGCTTAATGCGGTATTATTTGCAGAAAACAGCCTTCAAAGGTACTTGGGTGGAAATTACCTAATTAGTAAATTGTTTCAGAAAGTTGAAAGATTCCTGTTATGTCATTACTAAGGACTAATTAAGTTATAAAATGTATCAAATTAAAGGGAAAATAAAATTAATTACTAAAAAATGTTATTTAAGTTACATTTTTGAATGAAAATTCTTAGTAAAATGTTTTAGTGTGAGTTGTAAGATTTATGAGACAATTGTATTATTAATAATAAGTAAATAAACTCGGATAATTCTTTTACACATTAACTCACAATAAATTTTCAAAATGGCGACCTCCCACAGCAATACACAACCTACATCTACGCAAGATTTTTTTTTAAGTCGCCTAAACGCTTCTCTGTTTCCTCTAACGACATTTCCGGCCTCTCCAATTCGCTGTCTTAGCTCCTCTTCATTTAACGATTCTCGGGCGTAAGCTATGTCCTTGTAATAACCCCAAATAAAAACATCAATCGGATTTAGGTCAGGCGATCGTGGAGGCCATCTGATTGGACCGTTTCGTCCGATCCACCTGTTGGGATACGTTTCATTCAAATGATTACGCACTTGTGCTGCGTAGTGGCATGGTGCACCGTCATTTTGGAAAACCATGTGTCTTCGTAAATCGAGGTTGACTTCCTCCAATAACAAGGGAAGATCATTTTCGAGAAACAATTTGTATGTCTCGCCATTGAGCCTCGGCGGCAATTCGAACGGCCCGATCATTTCTCCGTTCAGTATGCCTGACCACATGTTGACGCTAAAGCGATGCTGGAACCTAGTATCTCTGGTCAAGTGGGGATTCTCTACTGCCCAGTGGTGGGTGTTATGAATATTAAATATTCCTGTGCGCTCAAAACGCGACTCGTCAGTCCACAAAACTTTTTCGAAAAATCCCGGGTCGTCTCTCTCCATCCTTAACATAGTCTGGCAAAAATCAACTCTCTGTTGGTAATCAGCAGGCATTAGAGCTTGAACCCGTTGAATGTGATATGCATGGTACCCTTCGACTTTCAATATTCTTTGGATTGATGTTCTGGGGATGTTCAAATTGCGAGCCATTATTCTTGTACCTACTTGTTGAAGGGTGCTCAGCTACTTCGTCCAATACGAGGTTTCGACGGCCCGGATCAACTATTGGGATACCTTCACGCCTGCCTTCTCGACCAGGAATGCGGCCTGCCATCAAAGTGTTGTGTGTGTTAATAAAAACACGATGGTCGGGATACCTATTAGGCTGCGTTCCTCCACGGCGTTGAAGTTGCTCCCGATAAAGTCTTGCCGCTTCATGGCCGTTGCCTCGAGCAACTCCATAAAAATAATGCATTTCTGCATATTCGGCCAACGTGTAGTTCATACTCGTAATAATAATAATCTGTGACTTGAAAGAAAACCACGACACGACTATCGATTTTACAAATTCTGCCTGTCTTTTTATTTCCTTCAAATTTTATTTTTCTAGATAGTATTTCTGTCCATCAGTCATTGTTTGCCAGCCAGCACTGCAGCCAGCCAGCGTCATTGAACATAAAAGATCACAACACTTTCCAAGTCATCAAAATCCAAGTTGATAAAGCAAAGTCTTAAATACAAGCACAAGTAATCTAATTACAAAAAGATGGCAGCAAGGTCCGTGGGCAAAGCAAAGTTTGTTTTCGTGGTAAGATAATCACCAAGAAGCAAACAAACTGCTACCGGAAAAAAAACAGGGTGGCATGATCAAATCGCACTTTTAAATGAGGGTAGTTCAACATGCTCACCTTACCGCTCCAGTAAATTCGCGACTGTGACTCTCATGCAACTCAAAGTAATGTCTCGGAGTGGGTCATGCATTTATTATCTTAATGTTATGTTATGTCTATCAAAACCATACGTGCTTAGACTCAACTTTAAACATAGTTGCTATCTCCCTCACACCTCTTCTCCGCTAATTGACAATAAATTTAAGTAAACCAATAAAACGAACGAACTGCAATAAATGAACTTTTGTAAATTCCACCCAAGTACCTTTGAAGGCTGTTTTCTGCAAATAATACCCCATTAAGCAATAGTTTATTTTTATTTTTATGTAATTTTGAAACCTTGCAAAGTTTTTAAAATTAATAAGGGACCATGAGATTATCTTTTTCAATTTTTAATTTCAAGTTGAAAATTCAGAGCAGACTAGCTCGATCGTAAAATTCGAACTTTCGATAAAAAAATAACTAACTCACATTACAGCTAGGAAGCTGAAACTTTTATGGTTACAAGAACAATTTAAGAGGATGTCACAAAAAAAAAAAAAAAAAAAAGTTATCCAAAAAAATAATAAAAAATAATTAATCCACTGAGGTCAATTTTCTTAGAAAATTAGCAAAAAAATTCATAACTCCTAAACTACTAAAAATCGCTGAACATACATGGGGGTGATTTGGCTACCCCTTGACCTAAGGAATCAAAATTTTTCCTTTGGACGTCACTCTTTGGGCCACCCTATATACTGCACCAAATAGAATTTTCTTGTGATTCAAGGTAATTTCCAAAAAGATATATTCCATAGAAGCAGAGTATTGAGGGGGAGAATTACAAACAAGTGTGGCCGGAATTTCACCGCGAAGGTAGATACCTACCCCGCCGCCACCCGCACCAACACGATTATTACGAAAAAGCCGAAAACCCGGCAGACCAAAAGATGTTGAAGGAAGAGAAGGCTTGAGCCATGTTTCGGAAATTAAAGTCGCATCGACTACAGTGTAACTAAAAGATGTGAGAAGTTCATTATAATGAGCTGATATGCTCTGTGCGTTGATGTACACTAGGGATAGGAACTTCGAGCTACAATGAAAAACAGAAGCAAGTTTTTGGTTGAGCGGTTCAGAATCAGAAACAGACGAACTATTACTGTGAACACTAAGATATTCGTCATCAGAAGATGAGCAAGAGAAATATTCATTATCCAACATATATACTTAAAATATAAAAATATCTATTATAAAATAATATAATGTATACTAATATACTAAATATTATGTCTAAAGAACTATGATACAATAATAATAAATATAAATAAATACCTTTCTATAAAAACATTTACCAGCTACAAGCTGACTGAAAGAGTAATAAAAAAAAATCACACTAGTCTATGAAAAAGCAAGAGACATACATAATAACAATAACATAATCTTAAGAAAAAATTAAATAAACAAAAACAAACTTTATCAGCCTGCGTACAACGGAACGTTAAAAGTATAATAAATTGCGTTCAGCATGCATGCGTTCAGTAAAAAACCTAATTTCTTAACCTAACAGATAAGGACAGTCGATACGTTTTGTGTAAGCGTGAAAGAGAAACATAAACAAAAAAAAAACAAAAAAAAATAGAATAATCTTGAACGCAGCTTACGCAGCCCATCTGTCATGTATTGCATGTCAACATGACACGACATCTGACAGTCAAATCAAAAATGAGCAATGGAAAAATAAAACAAATATTCTACCCTAAATTGCTCACAATACTGAGTTTAGAAATCTCGTATAAAGTTGACAAATAAAGATCACGGCACATAAGACTCAAATTGAAGTAAAAAAATGGTCAAGCAGAAAAAATTACCAAGAACGAAAAAACGTTTTACTTCCCAGTTTTCTTCGACGCAGTGTATTTGTCAGGATACTGTTTGATCAGCATTTGAAGCTCAGACATCGTAACCAGCTTCTTACGTGTCTTATCCGGCAACAAGATCACAACCACACCATCCGACGACCAGCAGTTCTTCATTCCAAAATGGTCTCTAGCCGCGAAAAAAGTGTCCTGGCGCGGCTTAGTAAGGAACTCCGAAATCGACATCTTGGACCCCTTCAACTTGGTTTTGGCATTCCAAACGGCTGAACGTTGCGTAGCAGTGACAAAGCGGACCAAAATGGGGCGTTTTTTATCCTTTTTAGCACCCAAACAGTGGCTAACTTCAATAGTATCAGCGCCAACAGAAGTCATCTTCATTTGGTCGCGTAATAAGTTGTGAATCTTTTGAGGCACATCTTCAGTCTCAGCTTCAGGGAAAAGGAGGACGACCTAAACAAAGATCGTTCCGCCACGTCTGACAAAGTTTTGAGAGTTATTTAAGATAGATTTGTAGGTACATTGCTTTAGTGACAGGTTGTCAAGATTTTCGGGTATCGAAATTAATATATACGTTTATTCGGCGCTTTTTTCGTGCTTTGGAAGGCACGTTAAGCCGTTGGTCCCGGTTAATATACTTTAATACTGAATGTTCGCCGTTAAGCGATGTCAGAGGCCAGTGCTAAGCATTGGCGTCTTGAAAACTCCGATCAAATCTAGGATTGGGTCTGGATACCCTTCTTGGTTGCGGAGGTCAGATGGCAGTCGCTCTGTGTAAAAACCAGTACCATCATTGCATCACCTAGATTATGTAGCCGACCCTGTGAGATACGGGATACGGCTAGGGAGATGATGATTTTAGAAATAAAATAGCACTACAATAACACATATAAAAAAATAAGCTGTAAATAATACAACTCGTGATTTCTATTACAACTCTCTTCGTCGGCCTAATGGAGCCCCCTCGTACCAGTGAAGCACTCAATTATAATCCTGCCTCCACGGACTAGAAGTCTGAGCCATGGGCTACTGATCCGAAGATCCTAGGTTTGATTAAAAGGGGGAAATGTGATATTTATAAATTTATCACTATGTGAGATTTGATTTCACGCTTTTGGTTAGGATAATGCAGACTGAATCACATTATTTTATAAAAGATTCCGTGCTTCGTAGGGCACGTTAAGCCGTCGATCCCGGATGCTGTCTTTGATAGTGGTCGTTACACAAACCATGGCCCACAGATTGTCGGTGATGGCGGCCTAGAAATCGGCCAACTGTTCAGAACTAGTTTTTAGTGCCCAAGTGTTTTCGCTACACGTAGGTGCACTCTCTATTCCTTAAATCTCTTATTCTGATTGGACAGATTCTCTGACACGACCACAGAGAAATCAGGCGCAGGACCGATTATGAAGCATTATCAAACTTGAGAGCAATATTAAGTATGGATTTGAGAGGCCAGTTTGTACTGAAATAATATTTCTGATTCGAACTCAAACTCGCTGTTACTCATGAGAGCTGATTATAAATACGGTCCTTACATGCCCATCCGACAATATGGATCATCTTACTTTTACCAGTAGCCTATTACGATTCTCTTCAGTCAGCCTAATGGAGCCCCCTCTTACTACGGAAGCACTCAATTATAATATAATTAAGGCTCGACGCAGGCCAAGTAAGCTTTCCACTCCACTTCGCTTACTTCATATCAGAAGGTACTCCCGAGGGAAAGTATATTATATGTTCTTTTTTGCTATAGTAGATAAACTTCTTAATAGTGGACATTAATTGAACAATGAAATGGTCGGTATTTACTGACTAGCCAAGTCGCGGCACCATTATTAAAAAAAAACTGGTCCAACAGAATCAAGTTATAGTAGTTAAGATAATTTTGAACTTTATATATTAGATTGGTGGAACGACCTTTATTTAGGTCGTTTACGCTCTGCCTACCCGATTAGCGATATAGGCGTAATTATATGTATGTATGTATAAATTAGATTCATAGAGCTTTGTAGTAACAGGAAGAAAAATTGCGAATAACGGCCACCAACGGCAATCATTCTTCCTGTTACTACAACGAGCTATGTGTCGCTAATTTATAAGGTTCTAAATTATCTCAATTACTATAGCTTGATTCTATTGGACCGGTCTTTCAATTTATTGCATTTTTAGCGAATTATGTTTTTTTTTTACTAATGGAGGCCCCACTTAGCCAATAATTGTTTCCGCCTAGGCTTGAGCTTATTTTAGAACAAACCAGTTTATTCTATCCACTCGAACATAAACTATTACAGCATTGGACCAAACAAAATACTCCCTTTACCTAAAGGTACTCTTTTCTGTTTGCCTGGGAGTGACAGAAAAACGTAGAATGTGCCAGCTGCATTTCCTCCCGGGCATGCTGTAGAAACCAGCTAAGAAATCCGAGGGTTTCAGTATATTGTAATTTAGTCGATGAATAACAACCTGTCACTACAGCAATGTACTACATACATACATACATACATATAATCACGCCTTTATCCCTAATGGGGTAGGCAGAGCGTAAACGACCTATAAAAAGGTTGTCCCGCCACGTCTGATGAGGTTTTGAGGGTTATTTAGGATAGATTTGTAGGTATATTGCTGTAGTGACAGGTTGTCAGCCCCTCGCCTAAATGCAATATACTGAAACCCTCGGATCCCTTAGCTGGTTTTTACAGCATACCCGGGAGAAAATGCAGCTGGCACTTTCTATGTTTTTGTCTCGCTCCCAGGCCAGCATGGAAGTTAATGCAGCAGCAATGTACTCGTACCTACAAATTTATCTTAAATAACCCTGAAAACTTTGTCAGACGTGGCGGAACGAACTTTGTTTAGGACGTTTACGCTCTGCTTACCCCGTTCGGGATAAAGGTGTGATTATATGTATGTATGTACTTTTTTCTGCTATGATATACTCGTATAGGAAATACTGGTCTTACCTAGGTCTGTATCCTATCCATACACGGGCAGTTTCATAAGTTTTGAAACTTTCGCTGTTTATCACAATAAGATTATTACCACGATTATGTTTAAAAGAAAGAGGGTAGACCGATATGGCTTCCCTTAGAAGATGTCAACATTCGCCTCGTCAGTCTGCTCGTGACCATGTCGCATGAAACTGCGATGAAATATCGAGGTAACAATAATAGAATCGTGGTAGTGATCCCGTTCAAAATAATAATCTTATTACCACCAGGTTCCTTCTTCCTGAAGATAGTTTTGTAGGTAAAAAGCTCTTTTTAGCACATTGTTTATTATGTAGAGGTACATCGGGCAGCAAATATACCTAAAAGTGTAGGTATAACCGATGTCGATTTGTTACAGGTTGATTATAGTTTATTGCAATTTAGGCGATGGGCTGACAACCTGTCACTGTAGGAATAAACGTAATGATCTACGTATACTTAGGATTTGTTTTTTTATTTTTTTGTGTATGACTTCCACGCTGGACTGAGATCGAGAGAAAACCATAGATTGTGTCAGCTGCATTTCCTCCCAGGCATGCTGTAAAAACCAGCCAAGGGATCCGACGGTTTCCATATATTGTAATGTAGGCGATGGGCTGACAACCTGTCACTACAGCAATATACCCACAAATCTATCTTAAATAACCCTCAAAACATTGTCAGACGTGGCGGAACGACCTTTGTTTAAGTCGTTTACGCTCTGCCTAACCTATGGGGGATAAAAGCGTGATTATATGTACACGTTGTAAGCCCATCGCCTAAATTGCAATACACTGAAAATCTCGAAACCCTTAGCTTGTTTTTATAGCATGCCCGGGTGGAGATACAGCTGGCACATTCTATGTTTTTCTATTACTCCCAGTCCAGCATGGAAGTAGTAGTTTTTTACTCTTTAGGGATGAAAGTGTGATTTTATGTATGTATGTATTACGATTTGTTACATGTTGTGTTGGTAAATGATTTATAACGGTGGCGATTAAATTTTCAAGGCAATTACTCACTGTAAAATACTACTGGTCAGTGGGCAGCCAATAGAGAGTTGTGAATCAGTTGCAATGATAGATTAACTGCCTCCGTGGTCTAGTGGTCTGAGCCATGGGTTCCTGATCCGGAGGTCCTGTGTTCGACAAAGTTAATATTTGTCAATTTATCACTTTTGTGAAGCTTTCCCCAGTTTGGTACGCTGTCTTTAACAGTGATCGTTACTCAAACCATGTCAGAGGCAGCTGTGCTACTAGGCGGTTTAAAAACTCTGACACGAGAGTTCATCAAATCGTTGTTCGGGTTCAAGAATCAGATGTGGCGGAGCGATCGTTGTTTAGGTCGTTTACGCTCTGTCTACCCCATTAGGGATAAAGGCGTAATTATATGTATGTATGTATGGTTTGAGGGTTATTTAAGATAGATTTGTAAAATTCGCCTAAATTACAATATACTGAAACCCTCAGATCTCTTAGCTGGTTCTTACAGCATGCTCGGGAGGAAATGCAGCTGGCACATTCTTTGTTTTTCTCTCACTCCCAGTCCAGCATGAACATTAAATTGGAATATTTAGTCTTAAAAGTCTTAGGCCCGTTTTTATAATCTACAGTATACTTTAGGTCGTATCAGAAATGTCATTGCAGTACAATCTTGAGATCGCTTTATAAATACGAGCTTTAGATACCTGATTTAGATACCTGATTTTAGATACAGATAGAATGGAGTGATTGACATATTTTAGTATCATACTAAGTAATCAAAATCTTTGATTTTCTTACAAGTGTGCGTCTTGTAAGTTTAGTAGGACATAAAAACAGGCAGTTGGAGGTATTAATAGAGGTTTAAATGGAGGTGAAACTTGAGCCAAGTACCGTTACCGCCCATTTGTCAAATAAAAATATGAGTGAACTTTCAGAGCAGCCGGGCGCCGCTTGCCACCCGACACGACTAATATAAATAACCTAAGATGTTAGTTTCTACGGTTTTATGACCTTTTTGTTTGGTACTCGCAAGGTTCTAGAAGTTTTTCCATAAAAAATATGTAATGTTTGTCGTTCTAGACTTTATGTGTTGCTTGGGGTACTTACGGAAATCTTGGAGTTCATAAAATTTAATTCTTTAGTACTTATACTAGGTAAAAGGGTCTTGAGCCATTCTCAACTAATCTTTGCTTAATCCATCCATTATCATCATCCATTGCCCATTCAAGTTTTAGGAAGTCTCTCTTAAAATGTATTAAACCTTTAGACCAGTAACAACAAATCTCGAGCTCGGGAGCCCGGTAGTGTAGTAGATAGGGCCGCTGCCTTCTGAGCGGGAGGTCGTGGTTCGAATCTCACCACGTACCAATGTGTTTTTCGGTTTTCGAATTTCATATGTACGTTTATTCGGCGCTTTTTCCGTGCTTCTAAATGCATGTTAAGCCGTTGGTCCTGGATAATATCGTTTTATACCGTATATATTAGTCGTTAAGCCATGTAAGGGGCCAGTGCTAAGCCTTGGCATCTTGAAAACTCTAACCTAATCAGGATTGGGTCTGGTTTCCCTTCTGGGTTGCGGAGATCAGATGGCAGTCGCTCCGTGTAAAACCAGTACCCTCGTTCAATCACCTAGATTAGGTAGCCGACCCCGAGAGATACGAGATAAGGCTATGGAGATGATGACCAGTAACAACAAGCGGGCATAGATGCTATGAATCTTAATAGGATTTGAACAGGTCCGGACATAGGGGTCGGTGGTTTGCCAGGGGATAACCAACAAGCTTGAACTAGGAAGAGCGTCTTTACAAAAATCCTTTATAATTCATTTGAAATAAATACTATACTGGATTATAAGCTGATAAGCTGCAAGTAAGTAGCCTTCGATGGTATGGGCATACAAGTTGCAGACCGCCAGACTACGCCGGAAAAAGATGTGCGTCCAATACCCATGATCACGCGGCAGACCGAAGAGGTGCTAGCTAGACGTCGAAAAAGCGGATATGAAAGAGAACAATTTTACACCAGCGGATGCTGATGACCGGACAAAGTGGAGTCGAAAAAGCCCGAAAGCGGACCCCTTTGCGGAGCATAATATATAAAAATAACTAGACTGGTTCATGTTTACTCAGGGTACCTAAATAAAATTATCAACAAGCTGGTGAAGCTGCTAAAATGTCCCTTAAATCTGGTCAAACCTCAATCAAGTTGTTGAAGCTCTGCCTACTCCGCGAGGTATACAGGCGTGGCTGTATGTATCGATGCCATGTATGTAGGCCTGAACGTAGCGGTCGGTGGTTCAGACGTTTGACGAACCAGAGGATCACCAACTTATTTAATTAAGAACTTCACGCAGGCAAACTGTTTTGAAAACTACGTCTACACACGATCAAAATCTCCTTACCTCGTTTGCTACAAGTTTGACAAGGAGTTATGAGATTTTATACACCATACACTATGCTTAGCACTTAGGTATATTTAGGTTAGGTCCACTGTAAAATTCTGTTCGCACCTTTTATTATTCTTGGCCGTAGTCTCAATCCAACCCTAAGTCATAACAGCAACACATCACCCCATAATATTCCCGAGTGTGTCATAAAATCTGACTAAGAAATATCCAAGGCATTGGCTAATTCTTTACTAATATTATAAAGAGACAAGATTTGTATTTTGTATTTCAGTGTGTATGTTTGTAACGAATAAACTCAATAATCTTTCACCCTTAGGAAGCTACGTTCACCCTGAGTAAAATAGTTTACTTTTTACTAAACTGCAGTATTCCGACGGGAAATCCTATTAAGCAGCGGGTGACACTGCTGACAGACAGCTTGTCACTACATAATATAAAACAAAGTTGCTTTCTCTGTCCCTATATCCCTATGTATTGCTTAGATCTTTAAAACTACGTAAAAGGCGTGATTATATGTATGTAAATACTTACATCCATAGATGTGAGTCACGTAAAATTTAATTTTCGATTTCTACTCACTTATTGTTACGCTTTTTCCAAGAAAACTTGACTCTCGAACTCTCGTTGATCCGAAGGTAATTTATAGCATCTATATTTTATATTCAAATGAGTGCGACAGTGAGGGTGAACTGGAAAGTCATCGAAGCGCGGCTCGGGCGCAAATAGCGGTCATCAATCGAGGCGGCTTTCGATCAAAGACAAGGGACAAAAGGGCCGCCGCGGAGGGAGATATACGGAAGAGTTATTACACCGGCAAGTGTTCCAGGAGCTCGTATTTATTTGACCTGACGTAACCTGAAACTCTGTATCAGTTGAATCAGTTTCAAGCCGGTGTTTTTAGTTTTTTAGCTGTAGAAGTAAGCAAAAGGGATTCGAGGGTTACAGTGTATTGTAATTTAGGCGATGGTCTGACGTCCTGTCACTACAGCAATACACATTATAATTCAAATTTGCTATAAACTTTAGTCAGACGTGGCTAAAACGCCTTTTAGTAGACGTTTTACGCTCTGCGCCGTAATTGATAAAGGCGTAATTTTTTATGTATGTAAAGGGCGGATCCAGGTATTTTTTCTATACGTTTTGGGAGGGGGCACAAGTATGTACTGTACTTCTAAGAATGTACTGTGATGGAACCTGTACAGTACAAAATAACACCCTAAATCCGCCCTTGTATGTACTCGTATGTATGGATGTATATATTCAGTTCCCGTAGGTACTTTCAATATTCACGTTAACAGTCCATGTTATTTAGAGCTGTCGGTCTACCGAAATCATCTTACTTGGCCGCGTACATTTTATTAACTTAACTGGAAACAATTGCATGAATTAATAATCTCTTGTGATAATCAGCTTTGTGTCCCCTGTGAAAAATTTCGATCTCCGAATCGGAATAAAGTTTTGTGGATAACTGACGCAAAAAATAGGGAGATTGAAACTCCTCGCAAAAAAGTAAAAAAAAAACATGAACTACCTTAGTGTTTCTCAAACTTTTTTAGCCCTGGACCCCTAGGAAATCACCCCAAATTTTGCGGAACCCCTTAGAAAAGAAAATAAAGATTAGACCATCAATTAATTTCAGTAATCAAATCGTTAAAAAGGAAGATGAGTTGTGGTGGGGTGCTGCTGGTTTTCAGTACTTACACATGCGATAATTTGGTCTAAATAAGGAAACTCGACTAGATTCTAGCTCAAAGTATTCACTAGCTGCGCTCTATCCCAGATCTAATAATAAGGTCTATTTATTAACGCAGTAGGTGGCCTCCATGCTGGCCTGGAAGCGAGAGAAAAACATAGAATATTATTTATCCCTAATGGAGTAATAATAATAGTCCTCCCACCGATTTTTAGTGATAGAGGCCAATCTTCCGGAAATCATCAGAAGAACACAAAGTCATTCTCCCTCGCTGGGAATCGAACCCGGGACCTCCGGGTCGAGAGCCCATGGCTCAGACTTCTAGACTACGGAGGCAGTTAAAAAAATAAATTAATGGAGTAATCAGAGCGTAAATGACATAAGTAAAGGTCGTTCCGCCACGTCTGAGAAAGTTTTAAGGGTTATTTAAGATAGATTTGTGGGTATAGTGATAAGTGGTCTACCCATCGCCTCAATTGCAATATACAGAAACCCTCAGAACTCTTAGCTGGTATATATTCATTAGGAATCATAACAAATTGGTGTATTAATATTAATCAGAATGACCAGGGTCCCTCATAATCTCCCTAGCATTATCCCGTACCTCACGTGGTTGGCTACCTAATCTAGGGGATTGAACGAGAGAATTGGTTGGTCTGCTACCTAATCTAGGGGATTGAACGAGGGTACTGGTTTTTACACAGAGCGACTGCCATCTGACCTCCGTAACCCAGAAGGGAAACCAGACCCAACCCTAGATTAGGTCAGAGTTTTCAAGCCGCCAATGCTTATCACTGGCCCCTGATATGGCTTAACGACTAATATCGACCGTATTAAACTATATTAACTGGGACTTTCCGGGATTCGAACCACGACCTACCGCTCAGAAGACAGTGGCCCTATCCACTACACCATCGGGCGCCCCTGATTCCTGGAAAGCCTATTTTATTACTACTAGTGGATCTCCCAGACATATATTCTTATAACAATACTGCATTGTCAGAGGCCTTATAGCTGTGCTACTAGGCGGTATGAAAACTGACACCAGGGGTCGCTCGACTCGAGAATCTACTCGCTAAGAAGAAGAAAAATACTGCGTTTAGTTATAGGGCTAGCCGTTTGGTACATATGTACTTGAGGTCATAATTTCGCCTCGAAGTAAGAAAACATAATTTCCATAAGAAAACAATTTAATCTCCATTTTCCATTTCTCAGTCCATATATCAGTCAAACATTTGCTACATTTTTAAAAAAGATTTGCCAATTTTGTTATCAAAAAACAAAATTTAAATAGTTTTACTCGTTTTATTTTATAAGTAGATTAGGAGCATCCTGTATAACTGAGTTAGCAAACCGGTTTTGGCCGGCGCGGTCGCCCGGTGCCACAGCCGATTATCTGCGTGTTTACGCTAAGATACTTAGTTATTATCTTCGTTGCAGGTACTTTTAATTATGACTCTATTAATAACAGGGTAACTGAATCCTCAACAGCCTAGTATTTTATCAATATAACCTAATAGTATGAAATTAAAAGAAAATTGTATGTTAATCTATGTTTTTCATATAATATTAGTTAAGTTTATTATGTTTTAAATGTAAGCGGATAATGACATCGAGACAAACTTTATTAAGGTTTAGCGATGTCATTTAACTTGTTAAATTGTGTTAAGTAAATGATGATAATAAAAAATAAAAAAAATATTTTTTATTTTTTGTGGCATATCTTATTAAAGGGCTTCAAAAGCAGTTTCTTAAAATATAAGTTACATGTTTGAAATAGTCGCCCAGCCTTTTAAAATCATAGAAATATTTTTGAACCACCTCGATTTTGAGGTCCCAACATACAACATAATTATCAAATCAAACAGTACTAGAATAAAATATTTAATAAACGTTCCCTAATTTTAAAGTTAAATTCGATTATCTATAGAGCGGCGACGGGACTAAAAGGGACAGCAGGTAAACACTAAACAAATTTATCTTATCAACATACATACATATAATCACGCCTTTATCCCTAATGGGGTAGGCAGAGCGTACACGACCTAAACAAAGATCGTTCCGCCACGTCTGACAAAGTTTTGAGGGTTATTTAAGATAGATTTGTAGGTATATTTCTGTAGTGACAGGTTGTCAGCCTGTCGCCTAAATTGCAATATACAGAAACCCTCGGATCCCTTAGCTGGTTTTTACAGCATGCCCGGGAGGAAATGCAGCTGGCACATTCTACGTTTTTCTCTCGCTCCCAGTCCAGCATGGAAGTATCTCATCAAACTTCTATCAAATATGAAAATTTACGCTCTTAAAAGGGTATCGACTTAGTGGCGTCGATTTTCACGATATACTCGTAAGTCTAATTCTAACTAACACTTACAGGATAGCACATGACTTTGAAATTCCTAATCTGACGCTAAGGCTGCTTGATTGACATAAAATAAGAGAACATGATCTATGCTCAGTTTTTATTTAAAGAGACGAGAAGAGAGTTTTATTCAAATTAGGAATGTCAAAGTCATGTGTTTAGATGTTATCATGTTCTTATATCAAAGTAAACAAAGTGACAGCGCTACTAAAAATGAAAATGATGATGCAAGAATCGACGCCAGAGTCAATGAATTCCGTCCCTTTCTGACATCTTATGAAAGAAAATTACACATTTAGAGTAGAATAAGAATATGAATAATTTATTTGGTAATAAATGACTTAATAATGATTACTGATAATTAATTTACTTCCATGCTGGCCTGGGAGCGAGAGAAAAACATAGAATGTGCCAGCTGCATTTCCTCCCGAGTATGCTGTAAAAACAAGCTAAGGGATCCGAGGGTTTCAGTATATCGTAATTTATTCGATGGGCTAACAACCTGTCACTACAGCAATATACCTACAAATCTTTTTTTAAATATCTCTCAAAACCTTGTCAGATGTGGCGGAACGACCTTCGTTTAAGTCGTTTACGCGCTGCCTACCCTATCAGAGATAAAGGCGTGATTATATCTACACTAATATTATAAAGAAGAAAGATTTGTACCTATTTTTGTATGTTTGTAATGAATAGGCTCAAAAAGTACTGGGCCGAATTAAAAAAATCTTTCACCAATAGAATGCTACATTCTTCCTATTTGACATAGGCTACATTTCATTTTGAAAAAAATTAGGGATCCTTGGTAAAATTTGAACAATGTAACCGAAGGTATAGAAAAATGAGTCTTAAAATGTCTTTCGTCGAATGCGCTGCCGAAACTATTAGCGATGGAACAAAATAATGTACAACAATATTGAAATAAGAATGAAAATGATTAATGACAAACCCTTTTATAATAAAAAAATAAAAAACAAAAAAAGACACAAAAAAAATATAAAAAAACAAAATAATAAGCACAAAACAACAAAACAAAACAAAAAAAAATAATTGTAAGGAAAATACTAAATAATGATAGGCAAGTTTCTATCGACACGAACAAAAATTTCTTTGAAATACTTAGATGTATAGGTAGATACATTTTTAGTTGAAAGTTGTCAAAGTTTAATTTAGACTGTATATATTTTATTCGACTCTGCTTTTATTCTAATTACTTTAAAAAAAAAATTGTCTACCCCTTGCGAAGCCGGGACGGGCTGCTAGTGTATGTATAATTTATTTGGCCAAATCATAAGTTACATTGTATCTAATAGCAATAAGTAAATGTACGACAAAAACTTGTAAAGTAACTGTTTTTTTTAAGTTTAGAGACAAAGTTAAGACCGACTAACGCTTTCAGTCATCTTCGATATTTAATCAGAAATTTAGAACCAATTCATCAAAGAAAACTTTAAAATAGCATTTGGGTTCAAGCCGCATTAAAAGTTAGCATGAGCAGAGTTGCTGGCACAATGGGGCCGTTGGAAAAATTCTAATTACTTCGCCGAGTCGGTTAGGAATTTTAAAAAGTTGCTCTTATTGCCGACCTCGCCTACACACTAACAATATTTTGCTTTATAGACCTAAATAGACGGCTTTTTAGCTCAAGTTGTTTGTGGAGATTTAACTTACTTCGACTTTGTTTGGCATTAAGTAAATATTTATTATGGAGTCTATTTTTTTAGTATCTATAGACTGTACGAACACATTCGTTAACTGTAGCTGTAATAGCAGCTTAATATTTTAATATCATACATGCATACTTACTATCACGCCTGTATCCCTAATGGGGTAGGCAGAGCGTCAACGATCTAAACAAAGGTCGTTCCGACACGTCTGACAAGTTTCAAGGGTTGTTTATGATAGAACTGTATATTGCACGTCTGACAAGTTTCAAGGGTTGTTTATGATAGAACTGTATATTGCACGTCTGACAAGTTTCAAGGGTTGTTTATGATAGAACTGTATATTGCACGTCTGACAAGTTTCAAGGGTTGTTTATGATAGAACTGTATATTGCACGTCTGACAAGTTTCAAGGGTTGTTTATGATAGAACTGTATATTGCACGTCTGACAAGTTTCAAGGGTTGTTTATGATAGAACTGTATATTGCACGTCTGACAAGTTTCAAGGGTTGTTTATGATAGAACTGTATATTGCACGTCTGACAAGTTTCAAGGGTTGTTTATGATAGAACTGTATATTGCACGTCTGACAAGTTTCAAGGGTTGTTTATGATAGAACTGTATATTGCTGTAGTGACAGGTTGTCAGCCCATCGCCTAATTTAAAGTATACCGAATTCCGAATCTCTTAGCTGGTTTTTACAGCATGCCCGGGAGGTGATGCAGCTGGCACTATATATCTATTCTATCGCTGCCAGTCCAGCATGGAAGCTTTATTCTATTTTAATATCAGCTGATGATGATGATGTCCTCCCAGACGTATCTGTCGACGGCGACACCCTTAGCTTATGCTAGCCTGGGACCTTGCATGGGCGCGAGCGTGACTAGCAAATCCAAATTTGGTTTTGAAAGTCCTATTGCAGGAAGCACAGTGAAGAATCCCATCGAAGTTGTATGTGTAGTTGTAGGTGGGTTTGGGATGAGTTTTTCGGAGATGGCGTTTGGCATCAACATTTTCCAGACGGGAGCGGTCAATTTTGTTTTAATATTTAGCTAATATAATATAGACTCACTTAAGCGTTTTCCTAACTTCAGAATGTATGTTACGCAGTTGCGCCTAGTGGTCAATAGGACATGACGTGGCATTCTTTTAGAAGTCCACCAACAAGCTGAGACAAGACTGATTGATGACATGTATACCAGAAATTTTCCTTAGTCGGGCTACACGGAGTATAAGGGACAGCGTCCCGCACACTGATAGGAGTTGCTCGGTCAACGGAACTGAACAATTTTAAGCAGGATTTTTTTTTACATACATACATAAAATCACGCCTCTATCCCTTACGGGGTAGGCAGAGCGTAAAACGCCTCCTAAAAGGCGCTTTCGCCACGTCTGACATAAATTGGGGGCAATTTTAGATTGTAATGTGTATTGCTGTAGTGACAGGTTGTCAGCCCTTCGCCTAAATTACAATACACTGTAACCCTCGAATCCCTTTTGCTGACTTATACAGCATGCCCGGGAGGAAGGGCAACTGGAACATTCTATGTTTTTCTTTCTCTCCCAGTCCAGTTTTTTTAGGAAGTGAAATAACGTATTTGGTTTACCATACTAATTGTCTGATCGAGGTGGTCATTTTGTATAGGAAGTTATTTATTTTTTCATCTTCTGAAAGAAAATTCCGGTGATAGTTGTTCGGTTTCGTTGACTCAGTAACTCCTATTAGTTCGCGGGACGCTGTCCTTTACACCCGGTATGTGTTAGATGAGATCTTCAACATAATTTCAAAATAGACTGTTTGATTTAGTTTTGAAATAGACTGCTTTGAGAAAAACATAGAATGTTCCAGCTGCATTTCCTCCCGTGCATACTGTAAGAACCAGCTAAGAGATCCGAGGGTTACAGTATACTGTAATTAAGACCATGGGCTGACAACCTGTCACTACAGCAATATACCTACAAATCTATCTTAAATAACCCTCAAAACTTTGTAAGACGTGGCGGAACACCTTTGTTTAGGTCGTTTACGCTCTGCCTACCCCATTACGGATGAAGGCGTGATTATATGTATCTATGTATGTAAACTCTTGTTGTCTAATCTTTCCAGTCAACCTTATTGTCATATTCGTCTGGATTTAGGAAACTTAATTGAACCAATAATGTGACTTTTCTTACTTAGGGTACAAGTTAAAATCCCTGTCAAATTAATTCGAGTGTTTGGACGTTTGTACCTGTCTATGTTTGCCAACGTGGGGTATGGATTTAGGTAGGTACTACACAAATAATGAAAGGAGACGACCATTCAATTAAGTTTGCCCATCAGTTATCATGAAGCAGTTTATAAGCTATTTATATAAACATATATTAAGAAACGTTGATTTTTATACCACAAGTTTACTCGTAAAAAAAAACAAAAAATTCTTTATATTTTATAAAGAATTTCTTTTTTTTAAAAAAACGTCTGTAAAAACGTTCATTCATTCCTAGAAAAAGGATTCAAAAGTGCAGCTTCTGTAAAGTATCCGAAGAGTCGGGCGTAGGCGTCGGGCATCGACGTCGGGCATAGGCGTCGGGCATAGGCGTCGGGCATAGACGTCAGGTATAGGCGTCGGGTATAGGCGTCGGGCATAGGTGTTGGATATAGGCGTCGGGCATAGACGTCGGGTATAGGCGTCGGGTATAGGCGTCGGGCATAGGTGTTGGATATAGGCGTCGGGCATAGGCGTCTGGTATAGGCGTCTGGTATAGGCGTCTGGTATAGGCGTCGGGTATAGGCACCGGGTATAAGCGTCGGGAACAGGCGTCGGGTATCAAAATTAAATAAAAACGCAACTTGCCAAAGACCTACCCTAAGTGCATCAACACACAGGCGTCCCTTACTGCAAAGTTGCGCTTAACACGTAGTCAATGCTTTTTGCATTGCTTACAACACACATGTGTCACCTTACGCTCTACGCTCGCGTAGCGATGGACTCTACGTCGGCGGATCCCTCTGCAGTATAAGATGAAGCATGTGTGTTGAGTGCAACTTTGCGCGCAGTAAGTGACACCTGTGTGTTGCTGTCCTAGGGCTTGAATTATAATTTACTAGCGACCCACCCCGGCTTCGTACGGAAATTATCAGTGTTTCTCTACTATATTATGCATGTATTATACATATAAACCTTCCTCTTGAATCATTCTATCCATGTAAAGAAACCGCATCAAAATCCGTTACGTAGTTTTAAAGATTTATGCATTCATAGGGATATAGGGACAGAGAAAGCGACTTTGTTTTATACTATGTAGTGAAGTATGCGCAAACACGCACAGGTGTGAAAACTTCCAAGCTGCCGTGTTCCGATTGTTGTACTCAACAAATAATGAAGTGAGTTTGCGAGTTCAAAGAGGCCGGCAATTTGCCACAGCCGGTGCTTGTTGCCGCCGTTTTTCTGACGACGACAGGTTCTACTCGGTGTAATGGTGATATTAATACCCTCATAATCGTTTCTTCCATGCTGGACTGGGAGCGAGAGAAAAAACAGAAAACAAACATAGAATGCGCCGGCAGCATTTCCTTCCGGGCATGCTGTAAAAATCAGCTAAGGGATCCGAGGGTATCAGTATATTGTAATTAAGGCGATGCCCTGACAACCTGACACTGCAGCAATATACCTACAAATCTATCTTAAATTACCTTCAAAACTTTGCCAGACTTGGCGGAACGACCTTTGTTTAGGTTCTTCTTCTGTCGAGTGGGTATCAAGTCTATCGACCCGATGAACCCTGGTGTCACAGTTTTTAAACCGCCTAGTAGCACAACTATCAGGCCTCTGACATGGTTTGAGTAACGACCACTATCAAAGACAGCGTCCGGGACCGACGGCTTAACATGCCCTCCGAAGCACAGAATCTTTTTCTTTTCGGACAATCAGGTGATTCAGCCTGCAATGTCCTAACCAAACTGAGGAAAAATTCACAAAGTGATAAATTCTCAAATATCAACTTTGTGTTTCCCCCCTGGAAATCCAACCGAGGACCTCCGGATCGGGAACCCATGGCACTAGCCACTAGACCACGGATGCAGTTTAGGTACAATACAAAGATGATTCGATGAATCTGATGAAAACATCTGTAACTGTAGCAAATTCTATTTTTTTTTTAACTCATACCTTCTCACAACCCATTTTCAGAACCCTGTTCCACGTGGAACACGTGTTCCGCCCTTAAAAATAAAAAGGGTATCATGTAAAATTTGATAGACCGTTTGAGCCCTTCATCTAATACCCATACATCATACGGAAGCACATAACGATCGAACCACGAAGCTGTTATCCCTCGAAGTTCGTTAATAGGCGATTTTTTGGTATATTAAAGCTCTGACTATGACGTAAGGAATATAGGAATAATTTTATGTAAGTTTTTAATATTTTCAAAAATATTTGAAATATCAAGCAAGGAGACAGTCAGCATACAATTTTGTAGGTTACGAATGAATGTAAATAATATAAGAAATTACATACACATACATAAATACTTCATACTTCCATGCTGGACTGGGAGCGAAGGAAAAACATAGAATGGGCCAGCTGCATTTCCTCCCGGGCATGCTGTAAAAACCAGCTAAGGTATCCGAGGGGTTCTGTATATTGCAATTTAGGCGATGGGCTGACAACCAGTCACAACCGCAATATACCTACAAATCTATCTTAAACAACCCTCAAAACTTTGTCAGACGTGACGGAACGACCTTTGTTTAGGTAATTTACGCTCTGCCTACCCCATTAGGGATATAGGCGTGATTATATGTATGTATGTATGCATACATAAATAACGCCTTTATCCATTATGGGGTAGGCAGAGCGTAAAAATCTAAACAAAGGGCGTTCCACCACTTAAGTATAGATTTTAGGTATATTGCTGTAGTGGCAGGTTGTCAGCCTATCGCCTAAATTGCAATATACATAAACCCTCGGATCCCTCAGTTGGTTTTTACAGCATTCCCTTGAAGGTGCTGCTGGCACATTCTATATTTTATTTATTTTTCTTCTGGCGCTCCAAGTCCAACATGGAAGAAACTATGATGAGGGTATTTATATCACCATTACACCGAATAGAACCTGTCGAGGCGAAAATTCAGCTGGCACATTCTATGTTTTTCTCTCGCTCCCAGTCCAGCATGGAAGAACAAGAAATTAACGGTAATGAAATTACCTCCACTGTGTCTATTTACCTAATCACGTAATCACTATGCTCGTAGAACCTCGTAGCAGCGTAGCAGCCCTCGTAGCGGCGTAGCAGTCGTAGCGCGGAATGCGCACGACCTAGCAGACGAGGATTTAATCCGCGACGTGTTCGCAATCACGAACCAGACGTTTCACTGCGAGGGCAAACATAAGGGTCGGCGTAGAGGTTGGCTACAGCAGGTCTACTTCGTATGTTTATTTTTTCTCCCACTTGCTCGGAAATAGATTAATCATTTAAAAAAAGAAAGCATACATTTACTCTTTTCGGTACTTAAGTTCGTAGCGGTCCGCAATTTAATTTTCGCTAACGACAATAATGACCTCGACTGCGTCTCGGCCTTCCAAATTTACTAGAACATACATGCCTTTCTTTTTCGACTTTTAGAGTAATATACTATTGTTAAAACATTTACCATTTCCGTAGCCCGTTTTGCAGTGCAAGGAGCACTGCTGCCTGATCTTAGAATATATTCTGTCCCTTTAAAATACAGCTATGTTTGTCATAATCATTAATATGATGACGTATAGTGAATGGTCATTTATTAATGGTAACGATTTGCTTTTGATTTTGCTAGGTGAAACAAACACGGTAGATTCAAGGTTGGATTTAAAAACCATTTTACTATACGTCCCCATATTAGCAGTATTTCGATTTTATTTTTAGAATGTTGATGGAGCTCAGCAGTACGTCTTTGTTAGCCCAGAATGCGAATTATTATCATAAAGTGCGCTATAAAAATTGGTGACATACCTAGTTTATCGGCTCAAACAATCCGAAGTGTATATTTATTTTTGCATAGCGATGGTGTATGTATTTTATTTTAAACAAGTCTTAATTTGTTTTTAGTTTTGCGTTGGTATTAGATGTAGCCAACGCAAGATGGGCAGTATTTTAGGGTTTTATTTATACGCATACTTCTTTTTAATATCACATTTTTTCCAAACTTTTGACTAGTCACATAAAAAAATAGACATTTAAAAAATTTAAGATAAAGTTTTTCACAGCAGAAAACATCGTTTTTATCAGAAAATCTTCCAAATAATTCAGAAGCCATAGGTGCCGCAACAGAAGCCGTATCGTAAAAAAGAACCTTAGTATTAATCTAATATTTGGATTTCCATATAACTATGGGCTAACTGAAGTTGTGCACGATGTACGTCGGGTCGTAAGGTGAGGGTACACGGTGACTAATTCAATCCCGCGGAACGGAGCTGAATGCTAACAACCAGCTTAGATGAGCACGTGGGGTGTGGGGCGGTGCAGGGCACGCATGTTGCGCTAGTGAACACCCGTTAGTTAAGGTGTATCCTGCTGGCAGATGAGCAGGTAGATTTCAAGTTATACAACCATCGCCCGTAATGCCTTAGAATATCGTTCAAATCAGCGCGCGCTACGGCGTGGCGGTTATGTTCGTGGCCGCGTCAAAAATGTGCGTAGAACGCTCAAAAAGGCTAATTCCATAAACGATTCGGATTAATCGAGTCGGATTTAAAAAAAGCTATCTTGCGATTTTAGATAATCATATTACGGATAATCAGAAAACAGCTTTAATTTCAGATGGTTTTTAACATACTTATTTATAAACCAGACTATTTTAAAATGAACTAATTTCTTAGATGTATATTTTTGTAGAATTTTCAAATGATTTGTTAAGAAGAAATAAGCTCTTAAAAACAACCATTTGCTGGGAAAAATCACCTTACCCAGGTAGTAACTGCCTCCGTGGTCTAGCGGTCTGAGCCATGGGCTCTCGAACCGCAGGTCCCGGGTTTGATTCCTGGCGGGAGACAATGACTTTGTGTTGTTGTTTCTAGTTTGGTTAGGACATTGCAGGATAATCACCTGATTGTTCGAAAAGTAAGATGATCCATGCTGTTGGATGGGCATGTAAATAGTCGGTCCTGTGCCTGTTTTCTTTCTGGTCGTGTCAGACAATCTGTCCAATTTGAATAAGAGATTGAATGAATAGAGAGTGCACCTGTGTGTAGCGCAAACACTTGGACACTAAAAACTAGTCCTGTGCAGTTGGCCGATCTGTGGAAATTGCCCGCCATCACCGAAAATATTATTAGTATTAGTCAGTCTCATAATCTCCAGCTCGAATGTGCAAGTTATCACTCCCAGTCCAGCATAGAACTTAAGTTGTTTTTTTTAAATTAGATATTGATACTGCAAATTTTTAAATACCTTTTTATGCTGCTATGTTGAATGTTCCAGCTGCTTTTGGTCCCACACATATCTACTGTAGAAAGTAGTTAAAGAAACCGAGTGTTTTAGGCGACGGGCTGACAACCTATCATTATCGCGTTTTCCATCCAAATTACCCTCCATATTTGTTAGCAGTGGCATAAACGCCATTTGCTAGGCTAGTACGCAGTGTCTAACTCGTAAGGGATAAAGGCGTGATTAATTCTTAAAAATCTTGTAATTTATACTAAGCCGTAATTGTAAGGTCGTGAACGTTTACAGTAGTAAATCAGAAAAGGAGGGAGATTATGAAATAATGACGTCATTACCAGGGTTAATGAGGTCGTGAAGGTGAACAAGGGTTAATGACCTCGTTATTTCATAATTTTACTTCTTCTCTAATTAGTAGGGTGTAATAAACCGCTCGCCGTCTAGCGTCAACTGTGTAACCACTGATTCTATACAGGATGTTAATAAAAGGCTATCTGGTAGAAATTGAGGCTATAGTTTTAAGGCCACCATGGGTGTAGTCTTTGCTTTACTTGATTTATATTTGTACTAGCGACCCGCCCCGGCTTCGCACGGAAATCATCAGTGTCTCTACTATATTACGCATGTATTATACATATAAACCTTCCTCTTAAATCACTCTATCCAATAAAAGAAACCGCATAAAAATCTGTTGCGTAGTTTTAAAGATCTAAGCATACAAAGGGATATAGGGACAGAGAAAGCGACTTTGTTTTATACTATGTAGTGATTATGTTTTTTAATATAGTATTTTTATAAGAGCCGACCCCAATTGAAACGGGATAAGGCTGGGCCAAAACAGGAAGAGAATATAGTATTTTTTTGTTTTGTTATTTACACAGTCTCCCACAGATTTCATAAGATAAAGAAATAGAGATTTTTGGAAAATATGTAAATAACCCGTACGGAAGTACACACAGAATACATATACTACATAACTCATATGCACACATACATTCAAAATAACAACCTTTTCTTTTAAATAAGTAGCGTAAAAACAAAACTATTAATAACTTAATTCTGTTATAATAATTACGTTTTTGAAGTAGAGCTGTTACTTTCTACCCACTTATTTCTGAACCACTTAAACAAGGTAAGCTTAATTATAATTTTGCTACTAACCTATTTGCAAATTTTAATCTAATAACTTAAACTAACATCACAGAGTAAGTTGTAATACAGTTAAACTAGCATCCAAAGTCTTACATATCTGAAGGCAGAAATGTAATTAACTCATCTCAGTAAATGTAATGTATTCATAACATTAACATGTTTAATTAAACTTTACAATTTTCTATGTATTGCATACATATACTCTAATCGTGTAGGCAGAGCGTCAACGACCCAAGCAAAGTTTGTTTCGCCACGTCTGACAAGTCTTCAGGGCTCATTTCAGATATACAACATATTGCTGTAGTGATAGGTTGTCAGCCCATCGCCTAAATTACAATACACTGAAACCCTCGAATCCTGTAGTTGTTTTTTACAACATTTCCGCGAGGAGATGCAGCTATGTTTTCTTTTTACTTCCAGTCCAACATCGAACAAAGAATCGTCTTTTTGAAATATAAATAACTATGATGGTCTTTGTGTCAATCCCCTAGATTAGGTAGCCGCTCCGTGGTCTTTGTGTTGTGTCGGTGTGTGAGAATGCCAGTGCCTTCAAAAGGCCTCTGTGTCCATATACTGGTGTAGATAGAGTCAAGTTGCAATTTAGGCGATGGGCTGACAACCTGTCTCTAAAGCAATATCAAATCTATCTTAAATAAAACTCAAAACTTTGTCAGACGTGGCGGAACGGCCTTTGTTTAGGTTATAATATAATAATTAAATATATATATAATATAATAATTAACGTAATACCAATAGTAGTAGGATCAACTGGAGTCATTGCAAAAAAATTGCACAAATATTGCACACAGTTAGACGCACACATAAATACACACATCATGCAGAAACAGGCAGCCATACACACATCTACTATACTAAGTAAAGTTTTGGGGAACACCATTTTTCTAGATAGGGAACCTGATCCTCCCCTTCCTTGAGGGTCTCGAGGCGGGAGATTGGGTAAAAACCGACCGAAAAGGTTGAGAAGTAGGAGAAACATAATATATATATATATATATAATTACGCCTTTCTCCCTAATGAGGTAGGCAGAGCGTAATGGACCTAAAACGTTTTAGAGCTATGATTTTTTACGATTTCAAGTGTCGCCTGAAACCGGATGAATCGTTCGATAGACTTCAAATGGCATTTATGGATGAAAGCCAAGGCAACCGTGTATCGTTGGTATAACGAATTTAGGCGCGGTCGACCAACCTTGGGGGATGAAGAAAGAAGCGGTCGCCCTTTGACGGCTATTACGGAAGAAAACGTGCTAGCAGTGAAAAATTTAATCCAAGATAATAGGCGAATTACATATCAGGAGATTCAGCACATATTAAAGATTGGATCGGGAAGCGTTCACGAGATTCTACAAGGGCATCTTCGCGTGAGGAGGATAGTATCGCGCTGGGTGCCGCACTACCTCACCGACGCTCAGAAGCAGGCCCGGGTGGAATGGTGCCGTGATATGCTGAACAAATTTGAAGCAGGCTCGTCTCGGCATGTTTACGACATCGTAACAGATGATGAGTCCTGGATTTATCAATACGATCCGGACACCAAGCGCCAGTCGACAGTTTGGGTGTTTCAAAATGAACCAACGCCTACCAAAGTGAAGCGATCTCGAAGCGGGGGGAAGATTTTGATCACCAGCTTTTTTAATTTGACTGGCCACTTGGCCTCAATTCCCTTACGAGATCAAAGAAGCATTAACGCCGAATGGTATACTACCAAATGTTTACCAGAAGTTTTTTCTGTTGTGAGCAACAAGCGACCAAACACAGGGCTCCGCGGACTACTGCTCCACCACGACAATGCGCCTGCACACACCGCGCTCAAAACGAGGGACTTCCTGGACAGCACACCAGTCAAACTCCTGGGTCACCCTCCTTACAGCCGTGATCTAGCACCGTGTGACTTCTTTTTATTTCCAAAAATAAAAAATCAGCTCAAGGGGATACAATTTTCGTCGCCGGAAGATGCGCTGGCTGCGTTCGAGCAGGCTGTAAACGAGGTGTCTACGGCGGACTGGAAAAAGTGTTTTGAAATCTGGTTCAGACGCATGAATCTTTGTATAGAGGCTGGTGGAGAGTACTTTGAAAAGATTTAATAAAAACATATGTACCTGTAGAACAATTTTTTTTAGTGTCGCAAATCTTTCTGAGTGTCCCACGTATGTATGCAATACATAGAAACATTGTAAAGTTTAATTAAACATGTTAATGTTATGAATACATTACATTTACTGAGATGAGTTAATTACATTTCTGCCTTCAGATATGTAAGACTTTGGATGCTAGTTTATAGTTATTGTATGTATGTATGTATAGAGACAAGGAATGATCCTGTTCTGAGCTTACAGCATGCTTGCTTTTGCTAAGTTACAACTATTCGTTTATTTGGATTGGTTGGTTGACGATATTAAGATTTTATTTGTACTCGTAATTTTATGTTAAATCTCTTAGACCTAGCTAGATACAAGAATTTTAAGTAAGCACATTACATATTTTTGAAATACGCATTAATCATTTCCAATTAAATCTTGATATTTTTGAAATATGCATTAATCATTTCTAATTAATTTTTTATCTGTTACCTTTCCGATTATTGATTATTTCCTTGAACTGTTTGTCCTTGATGTTAAGCATTAACAGATTAATTAATTAACCACATGGACAAAAACACCTTTAACCACAATTAATCTACTTTACACAAGTTAATTATAGAAATAAATTTATAAGTTCAATAGCCTAGTATTCAAATGAAACAAATCAAAATCATCCAACATCCATTTCCTATTTATTTATTTTTATATTTATTTAACTTTATGCAAAAAAATGTTACATGGGCGGACTTAACGCCAAAGGCATTATCTACCAATCTACCTTAGGGCATGTGGAAATGACAAGGCAGGTGCAAACAAATTCTATCCTAATAACTTACAAAGTTAGAACAAAACAAAAAAAAAATGTAATTTAGAGCATATGTATTTATAATTTCCTAAGCTGGACTGAGATAGAAAAAAACATGGAATGTGCCAGCTGCTTCTTCTCCCAGGCATGCTGTAGAAAGCAGCTAATCTACAGTGTATTGTAAATAAGGTGCCGTAGGGCCACATATAAGCAAATTCGTTTTGAATTATGCAAAAATCGAACGAAATGTAATTGAAATAATATTCATATTAGCGCGCGCTTCTGCCTGGTAGTAACGCCCGTGGTCGCGCGCAGCGTGTGCAAAAATCGTAGTAAATCTAGTTATTTTGGACAAAAATACGTTTTTAAAATTAAATAAAAATACGATGCACTAAAACACATCGCATTTTACAGATATTTTTATGCATTAAAACTGTTTAATCTAGCTTTAAAATGTAAAATGCTCAATAAAAAGTAAGAAAAGAATACAACTTTGGGATTTATTTTTATCGAGCGAAAGTTATCCAATCATGTTTTGAAAAACCGAATCCACTAAGAAATATTATCTAAGATATATTGTATTAATATTACATTATCTGTAAAAAAAATGGATTCTGCTGGTGAAATTTCTGGACGTTGCTCAACCTACGTCGCCTTAAGGCAATATGTGAAATGAAATATCCCTCAACAATTGTCAGACGTGGCGGAACGACCTTCCTTCAGGTAGTCGACGCTCTACCTATCCTATTGGGGATAAAAGCATTATGCATATACCGGGTGTAAGGAATGGCGTCCCGCAAACTGATAGGGGTTGCTCAGTCAACGACACTGAACAACTATCAGCAGGATATTTTTTTAGGAAGTGAAAAAAAGGGCATTTCCATACAAAATGTTCAAAAACTTATGAAGTCAATAAAAAGCCAATTTATCTTTTCACTTCCAGAAAATAACTCCTACTGATAATTGTTCAGTGTCGTTGACTGAGCAACCCCTATCAGTTTGCGGGACGCTGCTCCTTACACCCGGTATGTACACATGTAAAATAATGGAAAAATGAATTTAAAATCCAAATAGCCGAGTATCCAGAGCCAACATAATGTATATTTTTTTAAGGATCTAGGTCATCCGCTCTCTATTGTATCTTCGTCCGCTGCCCACTGGCCAGTAGTATTGTTCAGTGATTAATTGCCCTGAAAATTGAATCGCCACCGTGATAAATGAAATACCAACACAATATGTAACAAATCGGCCGCGTCGGACGCCGGACGGCCTTCGATCTCGCAGCGGTTGTTTGGCTTTCAGCAAAATCATGAAAAGCGGTTACTGAGTGGTTTCTAACAGATACAAACATACATATAATCACGCCTTTATCCCTAATGGGGTAGGCATAGCGTAAACGACTCAAACAAAGGTCGTTCCGCAACGTCTGACAAAGTTTCGAAGGTCATTTAAGATATACTTGTGCGTATATTGCTGTAATGACAGGTTGTCAGCCCATCGCCTAAATTACAATATACTGAAACCCTCCGATCCCATAGCTGTTTTTTACAACATGCCTGGGAGGAAATGTAGCTGGCACATTTTATGTTTTTCTCTGGGTCCCAAGCTAGCATGGAAGTAACAGATTCCTGAACTGATGTTTGAATTATTAGATTAGAATTAGCTTAAAGAAACTTCATTAAATCATTTTAATACTAAACGATAAACAAGTGTTATTCATAATTAAAACTGAACGGCTTACTTGTTTGTATTGAAAGGAGGGTTAGTGTGACTTTCTTCTCTCCTGATGAAGAACGACGTATATAATCGAAACATCGAGGGCTAACCCTCCTTTCAATACTTCTTCTGTCGAGTGGGTATCGAATCTATCGACCCGATGAACCTTTGTGTCAGAGTTTTTTAAACCGCCTAGTAGCACAACTAACAGGCCTCTGACATGGTTTGAGTAACGACCACTATCAAAGACAGCGACCGGGACCGACGGTTTAACGTGCCCTCCGAAGCACGAAATATTTCTCTTTTCGGACAATCAGGTGATTCAGCCTGCAATGTCCTAACTAAACTGGGGAAAAATCACAAAGTGATAAAGTCAAAGTCAAAATCAAATCATTTATTTCCAAATAGATTCCTAAGAACACTTTTAGAATGTCACAAGCGAGTCTATTACAAATTAAATTAAATTATATCTATGTCACAAAATAAAATAGAACTATATCACAATGAAGAAGAAGCATTAGAAACTCGCACTTTGCGCCCACCCTTCGTTTTATCTTATTCTTACTTTTGTAAATTGTTTGATAAGATTGTTTTGATAAATTCTCAAATATCAACTTTGTGTTTCCCCCCTGGGAATCGAACCCAGGACCTCCGGATCGAGAGTTCATGGCACTAACCACTAGACCACGGAGGCAGTTAAAAGTTAATACTGTATGTATGAAACTGTTTGTACTGTTTCAATGAAAACTGATCAACTTACTTACTTACTGTTTAGTAAGCCGATCAGTCTTCATTGAATCGACTCATCAGTCATTTTATACGTAGTATAATTGTTGCAACATCGATTCAACTGCATACAACATTCAAGTCCAAGGTGAGAAACCCATGGAGCCTAAACATAAACAATGGCATAACATTAGTAGTTAAGTCGAGTTGGGCATTGGGTACTTAGCATTGAGTCGCTTGAATAACGAATCAAAATTACGTTTAATGTTTAAAACTACATTTTAATAGGCCAGCACGGTATGCATTCTAATTTAACTTAAATCTGTGCATTCTTTATGTAAATTTTCTTTAATTAATTAAATTTTAAGAGAGAATTTTTAAAAAAAATATTTTATGTATACCCTTAAAACTTATTTTGAGATATGTCCCCAGAATGGCCAATGCGTGCTCAAGGGTCACTCCCGTTGGTTGACCCACAAGCCCAATTGCTCAGAAACAGCACTCGAAATTATTGCCTATAAAGTAAGCACGAGGGCTCCAATAAAATGTAAATGGCTGGTGATTCACGACGGTAAATTAAATTTAGTAATTTAATTAACTGTGATGAAATAGCATTCAAATTAATTCAGTCGGAGTGGAACTGCACAAAGCGGTGAGGGGAGGGGTGGGGGCCCATAACCAACTGTGAATTATTAGCCTAGGCTACTCGGAGACCCGGCGATCTATCTTGCAAGAATAGCAGCTTGAAATGAAACTTAGAGATGTTGATGAAGCAAACTATCATTATTATCACTTTACTTAGGCAATAATAATAAAATTTTGTCTATAATAATAAATTGACAACAGTACATGCAATTCAAGACGGAAAGATTCCGTGCTTCTAAGGGGAACGTTAAGCCGTCGGTCCTGATCGCTGTCTTTGATAGTGGTCGTTAAACAAACCATGTCAGAGGCCTATAAGCTGTGCTATTAGGCGATTTAAATATCTGACACCAGGGTTCATCGGGTCGATTGACACGATACCTACACGACAGAAGAAGAAGCACATGCAATAACCGTGCAAGATGAATCTATTACCTACCTCGGGAGTACTATCATAGTAAACTTAAATAAACGTTTATACGAGTAGTAAGAGGTGAACACGGGTTGACTAAACATACATACATACATACATATAATCACGCCTCTATCCCTAATGGGGTAGGTAGAGCGTAAACGACCTTACCAAAGGTCGTTCCGCCACGTCTGACAAAGTTTTGAGGATTATTTAAGACAGATTTGTAGGTATATTGTTGTAGTGACAGGTTGTCAGCCCATCGCCTAATTTACAATATACTGAAACCCTCGAATCCTTTAGCTGGTTTTACAGCATGTCCAGGAGGAAATGTAGCTGGTACAGTTCTATGTTTTTCTCTCGCTCCCAGGCCAGCATGGAAGTTAGACCATCGTGAAAATTATTGATTCCGTGTTTGGAGCATGTAGACCACTTATGCGCATCGGATGGTGTTGATCTGCTGTCATAGTGTAGGTTCGTCTGGTAGCTACAACCTTTAAACCACATGATCCAGTGACTGAATCATCTTAGAATTGACTGATACATGGTTGTAAGATAAGTACTTTGTACATTCAATATACGCAAAAGGACTGACGGATTAGGTGCTCTGTTTAGGAGATACAGCCTTCCGAAAAATCTTTCCGAAAAGTAAATTTTGCCACTTTTTACGTGCTGTGGCTGTGGTGTGCTAAAATAAATAGTGTGGTATATTTTTGGAATCGGCTCATAGAGCTCTTTCATCTGATACTTAAAGGTTACTAACTATGCTGTTTGAAGAATTGTTACTTATTTACCCTTCAACCACAATACGTATCGGAATGAAACTTGACACACATAGTTAGGTCCCGGAATAGGACATAAGGTACTTTCACCGCGGGAAAACCAACAATTCCACGGGAAAACTCTTTTTACGCATATGAAGCCGCGGGAAGAAAATTTGTGAAAAATAAAACTCATCATCATCATTTGCTTGCCCTTATCCCATTTACTTGGGGTCGGCGCAGTACGTTTTCTTCTTCCATTCATCCCTGTCAGCCATCAATTCAACACTCACACCTGTTTTAGACATATCATCTTTCACGCAGTCCATCCATCTGTGAAAAATAAAACTAAAGTGTAAAAATATACATGCGCCTAGCTCGTAATGTTTTTTGAAAGTTTCCAACGAATTATAGCTAAGAGGGTCGTCGTTTAAATTGGAGGAGTCGGGTTTAATAATGAATGAGAGCTGCATTCGACCTGACGTTTAAGGCAATGCAATTGCAAAATAATTATACAGAGTGTTACTGTAAGTAAACTAAGAAAAGGACCCAAGGATTTTCCCATGACTTGAGCAAAGACCGATATAAATGAAAAAAAAACACTTTGGGCTTACCATACAGAAACATACACAAGTGCATACTTCTATTATATTTCTTCAATCTGAGAGAAACCAGGCGAACTGTCGGAGATCTACTATTTATTCTATTTACTATATTATACTATGTAGGTACATGCCCGCCCATCCAAAAGCATGAGTCATATTACTTTTCAATCCATGAGGTAAATAAACTATCTGCAATGTCCGAAATAACCAAATTAGTCAAAGTTATGTTCCCCCATCGAGAATACATTCTCTTCAAATGCAATATTGACATGCCTACAAGGGCGGATTTAGGTGTCTTTTTGTAGTGCAGAGGTTCCATAATCATACTTCTAAGTATTAGAAGCACAGTATATAGGTAATTGTTCCCCCGAGACATGCTTGTGAAGAAAAAAAAAAGGTTTCGCCCTTGCATGCCTACAACGCTCTATAGTAATATTACTCTAGAACCACCTCTCCACTTACCCTGGCGAGCCTTGATTATATTGTAATTGATCACCTAGAAGATGCCTATTAGGGCACCGGCACTCTCGAGCACTGACAGAACACAGCAAGCTGTTTAGCGCCGGACTTCAGTGAGAGGGTAGTCGCGAGAGGGCAGGCACTCCATACAAGCCGCTGATTTTCGTACTATATGTGCAAAGTCGTGTTCGTACGGGTTTGAAGTAGGTTTGGTGCGGGGAAAACGAGTTGAGATAACATTTCAGATCGGGGTGGGAGTGCCTCTTCTTTAGCGTTAGCTAATATTATATTTGCTTTGCCCATGCGTAGCTTACCACCGCTTTGTTGGGATCGTTCAGCTGGACATATTCATATAACGTAAGCCCATTTTGCCGTTGCGCGGGTTGGACCACTAGAACATAAATCCCATTCCAAATTTCCAACCCACATTTTCTTATAATGCCTACACCGTTCTAGTACTATAGGTCAATACATATGAAATTGCCGATACTACACCGTTCTAGTACTATAGGTCAATACATATGAAATTGCCGATACTACACCGTTCTAGTACTATAGGTCAATACATATGAAATTGCCGATACTACACCGTTCTAGTATTAGTACCATACATATGAAATTGCCGATACACAATAGTGGCAACTTTAAAATCAAATATCTTACGTTTGATTTAGTATTCCAAATTCAAATTGATTTCGAAATAAAGCCAGAAAAACATTATTATAAAATTTGTTATTCAATTGTTTTCACATCATTTGTTAGAGCTTCGACATTGCTATTATAGATGAATAAAAAAATCTACTAGATTGTTATAACAACAACTCATCATCTCCCTCATCATCTCCCTAGCCTTATCCCGTATTTCACGGGGTCGGCTTCCTAATCTAGGGGATTGAACGAGGGTACTGGTTTTTACACAGAGCGACTGCCATCTGACCTCCGCAACCCAGAAGGGAAACCAGACCCAATCCTAGATTAGGTCAGAGTTTTCAAGCCGCCAATGCTTTGCACTGGCCTCTGATATGGCTTAACGACTAATATCTACGGTATTAAACGATATTAACCGGGACCAACGGCTTAACGTGCCTTCCGAAGCACGGAAAAAGCGCCGAATAAACGTACATATGAAATTCGAAAACCGAAAAACACATTGGTACGTGGTGGGTTTCGAACCACGACCTCCCGCTCAGGAGGCAGCGGCCCTATCCACTACACCATCGGGCTCTCAACATAACAACAACTATAGACAAAATAAAAATTCGCGGTATTTACGAATAAAAGTTCCACCGTGGCACCAGTGCTCCAGAAACGGCTCGAAGAATTAACGACGTGTACACCGCTAACGAACGAACGGTGCGTTTTTGGTTTCAACGTTTCTGTTCTAGAAATTTCGTTTTACACAATGAGCTACGTGGACGACCTGATAGTCAAGTGAATAACGAAGAACTGAAGGCGTTCGTGGAAGTGCCATCTCAAACCACTTCTGAATTAGCAGCAGCCTTCGGCGTAAGTGACAAAACGATACTTATCCATTTGCGCGAAATCGGATAAGTCATAAAACTTGAAAAGTGGGTACCGCAGGATTTGTCTGAAGCAAACAAAAAAACGCGTTGCGCTTGCTTTCAGTTTTTGATCAATCGTCACAATATTGAGGGGATTTTGAACCGTATCGAGACTTGTGATGTGTAGTGGATCCTGTATAACAATCGGAAACGATCATTACAATGGCTTAACCCTGGAGAACCGGCAAAACATTGCCCCAAGCGAAAACTGACCAAAAAGAAGATTCTGGTTAGTATTTGGTGGACTAATGCTGGTGTTATCCATTACAGCTTCTTGAAATCAGGCCAGCCGAATACTGCAGACTTTTATTGCCAACAATTATGGATAATCTTGCCATTAAACAACCAAGACAGGTGAATTGCTCTAGCCCACTGCTCCTTCAGGATAAAGTGTGTAGTCTAGACACACTCATACTCGTACATCAAACGGTCGTCATGTTACAGGAGTCGCGACTGGAACCTCTGCGTCACCCACCATATTATCTAGATCTTGCTCCAACCGATTACCACTTTTTTCAAAATTTGGATATCTTTTTACAAGGAAAAAAAACACCTCTTATGAGGCAATCGAAACCGCCCTCAAATAGTTCATTGACTCTCGCTCCCAGGATTTTTGTTACCTATGACATGATTTGTATGTTTTAGAATTACCATCACTGTCAAAGACATCAACCAGGACCGACGATTTAACGTGCCCTCCGAAGAACGGAATCATCTTTCTACACAAGCAGTCAGGTGAGACTTCAGTATTCTAACTAAAATGGGAAAATGACGTACCCACGACCTTTGGAATTAAAACCACAAGTCCCAGACTATTAGATCTTACTACCCACCGCTTGAACGGAATTGTTATAGAAAATACTGATCTACATTAAAATTCACGTAGAATTTCATAATGCTGTTATATGTCTTTAAAGAAAAGGTTATGTAGCGATTATAGAATTTAAAGAAAGCAGTTTATGCGAGTATCAATTTTATTTTATCTTAGAAGATGATAAAAAAATCAGCAGACTCAGCAACAACGGCACTTGCATCTACGCTAACCGTACACCATAAAGCATTTTAAAAAAGCCAGTTTCTCCTTATCCTAAAATCTATACTAGGTGTAAGGGACAGCATTCCACAATCCGATAGGGGTTGCTCAGTCAACGAAACTAAACAAATTTCACCGGGAAACTAATTCAGGAAATGATAAATAATCACTTCGCCATTAAAAATAATCACCTCGATCAGATAATTACCTAATATGAAAAAGCCAAAACAATCACTTCCTCCTAGCATTTCTCAGTGAAAGTTGTTAAAAGTCGTCTACTGAGCAACCCCTATCAGTTTGTGGGACGCTGTCCCTTACTACCGGTATGTATGTAATTATGTATGATAATTGATAAGCACGATGCAGAATACTCGTATGGCAATCAATTTCCTACAATAAGGCTCGTATTTATGAAACGATCTAAAACTTGAGACCAATATTAAGTATGGATTTAACAGGCAATTTTGTACTGATACAACATTTCTGTGTCATTAGAGCCTATTATAATAACAGCCCACAATAACATTTGCAAGTCCCATTTATGGGACTTAAGGACTATTAAAACTGGGCCTTTCAAATTATAAAATAACATCCACAATAATCCGCGGACTCTCATTCGAAAAACTCTATCTTCTATACACCAGCGTTCACTTTGTGACATTTTCCCCAGTTTGGTTAGGACACTGCAGGCTGAATAACCTGATTGTCTGAAAAGAAAAAGTTTCCATGCTTCAGAGGGCACGTTCAGCCGTCGGTTCCTGTCGCTGTCTTTGATAGTGGTCGTTACATAAACCATGTCAGTGGCCTATTAACTGTGCTATTAGGCGGTTTAAAAACTCTGAAACCATGGTTTATCAGGTGGATTGACACGATACCTACTAAAAGTGGGATTTGAAACCTTGAAACCATTTTTCTAGATTCAGAAGCTATGTAACACTGAGTACCTTCCGCAAATGTAACCGTAACCCACTTTGTAACCGTCTGCTCTTTTAAAATACTCACAATTTTCGATTCAAACGCACTTCACCTAAACTCGTTGAATGGTAAAGTTAAGTGGCGCCCGGAGCGGAACCAGCGGAACTCTTTAGCGGTGACGAATGGCAGAAAGTGACGAATGTGTACAATCAGAACTTGGGTAAGATTCATTGCCGCAAATTTCTCCGAAAAATATGATCCCAAGTTAAAGAGTTTGAGAGGGCCATAGCTCGGAGCGTTTCATAAATTTCGTTAACTTTTTCATTTCCGTCTTTCCGTGTTGAAGTTTTCAGCCAGCTTTATAAATTGACGCTTGAAAATAAACTATTTCTAACAAAATCCTTCTGAAGTTGATTGTGTTGTTGAAACTTAGGTAATAGAATCATTAAAATAAATTCAACTTATCACAGAGCTTTAATCTAAGTTCCCCGTGAGATACGGGATAAGGCTAGGGAGATGATGATGATGATGATGATGATTTAAGTATAGCGAAAGCAAAACATAGAATGTGCCAGCCGCATTTCCTCCCGGGCATACTGTAAAAACCTTGTCTAGTGGAACGACCTTTGTTTAGGTCGTTTACGCTCTGCCTTCCCCATTAGGAATAATGGCGTGATTATATGTATGTATGTAATTAGTTCGCAAACATTCTAACCATGTAAGTAAGTAATGTGCAATATACAGCATTACAAGAAATTCTTGAACCGCTACGCTGCCTATGCAAGCTATGGTGCAAACTCATAACTAGCGTAGTTGGAGGCCATCAACTATGCAAGCTATGAGCTTCCACAATCAACTAGAGAGCCAAGGCTGACTGCACTACGCGGCGCCAATGCAAATGGCTGGAGCGAAAGGGCCGTGACCTAGGCAGACCAACTGCAAATCGACCACATCTCGTCACTGGGATTTCCAAGGAATGTTTATAAACATTAATGGAGTTTGACAAGTAAGTTCTTCCATGCTGGACACGCGGAAGCGAGAATTAAACATAGAATGTAACAGCTGCATTGCCTCCTGGGGAAGCTATAAAAACCAGCTAAGGGATCCGAGGGTTTTAGTATATTGCTATTGCGATGGGATTTCAACCCGTCACTTTATCAATATCATAACAAATCTATTTTAAATAACCCTAATTTTTTTGTCAGACTTGACGGACCAATGTGTAGGTCGTTGACGTTCTGTCTATTCCATTAGGGATAAAGGTGTTTTTATAGGTATATATATATAATGTCAAGTAAGATGCCGTGAGCGAGACGAAGAGATATCTACCTCATCATAGTGACAAGTTGCTAAGACGTTTTCATGCTGCCGCAAATCCTCAGGCCTCTTCAAGCAACTTCGCGCCGCGTCGCTTCGGGTCGCTTATTGGTTTGAATTGACGCACTATTTGTACCGAACAAATTTTTTGCGCTTGCTTCGTTCACAAGACATGTTTGAAAACTTGGCCAATTTAAAATATAAACTTTTACCCCCACTTTGTTCGTAAATACGCGTTTCAGTACTTGATCTATGTCGAATTTCAAATTTCGCTCAGGCTTGTGTATCTCATCTAACATGCTCCAGACCGGGGTCACTGATTAGTGGGAAGCTACCAGCCCAGTCCTACCCTGAGCTCTTACTGCAATGTTTTAACTGCCTCCGTGGTCTAGTGGCTAGTGCCATGGACTCCCGATCCGGAGGTCCTGGGTTCGATTCCCAGGGGGGAAACACAAAGTTGATATTTGAGAATTTATCACTTTGTGAATTTTTCCCAGTGTGGTTAGGACATTGCAGGCTGAATCACCTGATTGTCCGAAAAGAAAAAAAAGATTTCGTGCTTCGGAGGGCACGTTAAGCCGTCAGTCCCGGTCGCTGTCTTTGATAGTGATCGTTACTTAAAACCATGTCAGAGGCCTGATAGTTGTGCTACTAGGCGGTTTAAAAACTCTGACACCAGGGTTCATAGGGTCGATAGACTCGATACCCACTCGACAGAAGAAGAAGAAGAACTTCAATGTAAAATATGCAGGACTACTTTTGCGGTTACCAAGCTGCCCGTCTACACAGACCTCAAGGGTCGATAACGATGTTTGCGTTAATTTAAATTTAATTGGTGCGGAGTGTAAGAGGACAACAGCGGGGACTGTTTCGCATGGCGAGCGTTCCAAGTTCTCAACACCACTCGACAGGAAGTTTACCAACTTCGCTGCATAGTCGGTACTTGTTCGATCAACACTTTGGCAAACTGCTGACAAATAGATTTACAAATCGTAATTATATGGGCACAAAACAGTGTTTCTTTTTCTATCTAGTTAGTATACTTTTGAAGTCAAAATAATGTTTCAATATCTAGATATTGAAATATTACGGGACCAGTCTAGACTGGTCCCGTAACTCACTGGGTCGGCTACCTAATATAGGTAATTGAACGAGGGTACTGGTTTTTACACAGAGCGACTGCCATCTGTTCTCCGCAACTCAGAACTCCTAGATTGATTAGGTCGGAGTTTTCAAACGGCCAATGCTTAGCACTGGCTTCTGACATGGTTTGTCGACTAATATCTACGGTGTTAAACGATATTAACCCGGACCAACGGCTTAACGTGTCTTCAGAAGCACGGAAAAAGCGCCTAATAAACGTACATATGAAATTCGAAAACCGAAATAACACATTGATACGTGGTGGGATTCGAACCACGACCTCCGGCTCAGGAGGCAGCGGCCCTATCCACTACACCATCGGGCTCTATATATGAACCACTAAGATGCAAATTGTAATAAAAATTCGCACCCCGTAAACAGACAGATTCCTATATTTTTTTTAAACTTTGTAGACATACTTAAAAACTAAGTTTGTAAGTTATTGTTTTTAAGAAAAATGTTGCAATATAAAATTGACATTTTTGGAAATATCAGAAGCTTTTTTTTATAATCTGTAGTAAATATAAATGCCTGCGTGGTCTAGTCGTCTGAGCCATGAGCTTACGACCCAGAGGTTCCGTTTTCGATTCGCGGATAAAATTGTCAGAAATACTGGAGAAACGTGCAAAAGCGCGTCAAAATCCAGCGGACAAAGTGAAAAACGATAGAGTAAAAACTGCATGTCCTTTTTCAATTTTATTATTTTGAAAGTGACAAAAAGATTATAATTTTAGTTTTAGCCGGTGGTATCTAGCATCAAGCCCAAATGAAAACATATTCCGAGTAAGAACTCCACGAGCACTTGAGATGTTTCATGTTAAGTTTCTGTGTGAGCTACGCTTATACTGATTCTATTAGTCGAGAAACCAAGTTTCTGAGACTTGATTAAGTTTTGCATTTCATTATACTTAGTTAATGAGTGTAAAAAATGAAGACCAAAAGGGATGTTTCCGATGAGTATGGACCGCTGGTCTGGACTTTGTACACATACTATTTAGATAGTCAAATATATGCGGGGTGTAAGGGACAGCGTCCCACAAACTGATAGGGGTTGCTCAGTCAACGGATCTGAACAATTATCAGCAGTTTTTTTTTCAGGAAGTGAAAGAAAATATATGGTATTCTATACAAATCGTCTGATCGAGACGGTAATTTTGTATGGGAAGGTCAACCTTTTTTTCAACTCCTGAAAGAATTTCCCGGGGAAATTTGTTCAAATTCGTGGACTGAGCAACCCCTATCAGTTTGCGGGATGCTGTCCCTTACACCCGGTATTAAAAGTATTTCAATGATCACTTTGGTGTTTTCTGTTTTAGTTTTTCTGGACAAAATCATTAAATATGCATAATCTAGACACGCGGTAGCGTGTCCAATCCAAGCTCAAGCCAAACGAAGAGAACTGGCCGGCAGCACCGTGTGTATATTTACAGGAACCATTTGGATCAACTTTTGACCCCTTCATAACTCGAAAACTTGGTTCATATATTTAGATCCTCCTTAAATACTCCAAATTTTTTAAAAATTGTTTAACCGGTTATATAAATATTAATTCTGAAAAATCGTAATTTTTGTGACTGATTGACTGTCTGACTGACATACATATCAAAAATCAAGTATTTAAAATCCCAATGATCTAGGTAGCTGACATTTGGAATGAAGATAGATTATAGTGACAGAAAGTTAGAAATGTTAAAATTAAATAAATTAAAAAAATATATTAGACCCCCTCCCATACAAGTAAAGGCATTTTTTTATTTTGTAGCTACTATATTGAGTGGGTTATCGTTAGACAGGTCTCATAAAATCATAAAATTAGATAGAGGTTTCTATGAAAGAAAGTACCTTAAATGGGTCCTTCTCGAGATATTTGCATTTCAAGTCGCCGTTTTTAAAAACAGAATAAATAATAAAAAACCTAACCCACTTTCAAATGACCCAAATTGTAAAATATAAATAAATTTAATAAAATGGACCCCGTCCCATACAAGTGAAAGCGGGGGCGTTTTTTTATTTTTTTAACTACTATATTGAGTGGGGTATCGTTTGGCAGGTCTCATAAAATTAAGTAGAGGTTTCTTTGAAAGGAAGTGTCTTAAATGAGTCCTTCTCGAGATATATGCTTTTAAAGTCGCCGATCTTAAAAACAAAATAAATAATCAAAAACCTAACCCACTATCAGAAGTCCAAGAAAATAAAAATTTGGTGCGAAGATAGCTTATTTTTTGGACATATTCCCGTACAAGTGTTTTTTTTTACCCTACGAAATTAAAGTAGGGTGTTATCACGGGTGTCATAAAAAGTTCACATTCAATATGAATAAAGATTATGATTTACAATAGAGATTTTTTTTAAACATAAATAGTATGTAAGAATCAAATTATTAACTTACCTACAAAAAGTAATGATATCCCACCAAAAACATAAATGTAAAAGTGATAGATAAGCTCATTGAGGTCTTGGTGCGTGAATCGCACAAAAAATTGTGAGTTATAAAAAGGGAGCCAGTCTAGGGTTTATTATAGTAATTCTTAGCTCTTCAATAAGGTTCATTTCATGTAACTTGGCCGTTGTAGAGAATAATTCGAACTGTCTCCTACAACGCCACTCTACAACGGCCAAGTCACATGAAATGAACCTTATTGAAGGGCTACGAATTACTATAATAAACCGTCAGCTAAGAATAATTTGGCATGAATTTCGTCACCCTGCTGATAAAACTAATTACAACTGTGCAACAAAAGTCCTAAAACATATTCTAAAGGTGAACAAAAATTGCACTGTTAGGAACAAAATCCAATCTCTGACTCCAACTGAACGTGGTAAAAAATCGCTCTGGAAAGCTACCAAAATCCTTGAAGGACCACAAGACACTATCCCTCCAATCAAAGTGACGACGTCAACCACTTGGGCTAGAACCGACCAGGAAAAGCTGAAGTATTTGCATCTTATTTGGCAAATGTCTTCAAACCCAACGAAGGAAGTGTCATCGATCTCATAACAGCTAAAAAATGAATCACTTTCTTGGCCCCTTTGTTCCATGCCACCTCTTACATACCAGCTACATGGAAGATCACACAGATTATTGTGATTCATAAATCTGGTATACTACGATAAATTACGATACGATTAAACTTCAATTAAATATTAAAGTACGAATAGAAAAAGCGCAAGCTAACTTTAAGAAATCGTTTAAAGTACGAATTACACAAGCTTATTTAGAAATAGTTGTTAGAGGACTTATGGTCACAGTTTGTGAAGAACCACTCAGAGATTGTCGTGGCTGTTAGCGATGATGACCAAGATGATGAATCATATTTTGTGAACGACGAGTACGATAGTTGCGAAGAATAATATATTATCAATACGTGACTCAATTTACAACGAAACCTTAGAGTTAATTCTTGTATTACTATCTCCCAAACCTGACACTAAACCACTTACAGAAATAGTTGTGTGTAATAAAAGAAGCTTCAGAACATGGATCTATAAGAGCTCTTAATTGGACCTTCCTTCCGTAAATAGAATTAGTATTCACAACCGCCGTAGCCAGTGAAGTATCCTGCTTTTGAATTTCTCCCCTTGACAAATTCGATACAAGTCCCGCATGGACCTGCATAGTATTCGATTGTGATGACTCCTCGCTCAACTCAACTCTTTGTTGTACATGTCCGCTCTGTGTAGGTTGTGTCTGCTCACTACACGTATTTCCATTGTGTGTAGATTGTGTGTCTCCTCCGCGTATTTTTGTGTTGAAATCAGATACACCATCTCTTTCAAAGTGCCTTCCTTCACATTTCTCTTGATGCCTTCTTCCACATTTCCTACAGCATGACGATTGATGACATTTGGCTACTATGTGTGTCGAGCCCAAGCAATTGAAGCACAGCCCTCTCGTTTGTACGAAGTTACTTCTTTCTTGTGCATTCTGTTGGAGAAACTTCTTGCATTTATATAAAACTGCTGTCCGTCACACAAAGCACACGTAGCCGATTCATTTGGTTTGCGGTCATCTTGAAACGATGAATGAAAAACTTTGTTTTTGACTGGTTGCCTGCTAATTTGCTGAATGGAGATCTTTGTCACAGCACCTCTACTCGTTCCTGTCCCTTCAATCATCTCTAGACATCTAAAACGGGTCTCCAGAAATTCTACCAGTTGAAACAAAGTAGTTAGGTCATCACCGACGATACTCAGTTGAGACTCCCATTGCTTATGAGATTCTTTGTCAAGTTTAGACACCGCGTAGTAGATTGCCATCGTATCCCATGACTCCGTATTAATTCCCAAATTCTGTAATGCTTTCAAGCAGGATGTTGTTGTATCTAATAATTGCTTTATTGCGTTCGCTGACTTTGTGACTACTTGTTTTTGAGAGAAGAATATTTTCATTACAGCATTCGTATTAAATCGCTTGTTGTTGTATCGTTTGGTGAGTAGCTTCCAAGCTTCTTCATAGTTTTTCTCTGTTATAGGTAGGCAAGTTCTCTGGTTCTCCCGATAGATGGCTCTTTAAGTAATGTTTTTTCTGAACTGCCGATAAACTCTGACTTTTATGGATTAATGACAAAAACATATCATAAAATGTTTGCCATTCCTCATATTTGTGACTAAAATTTGGTAATGGGATTCTTGGCAGCTTTACCTCTGCACTACTAATATTTATCTGCTGATTCGAATTCTGATGATTTAAATTCTTCGTTTCCACTGGTTACGACACTAAAAACTTTTAGTTTCTCTTATAACATGTCTTATACAATGTATATTATTCTTCGCAACTATCGACTCGTCGTTCACAAAATATGATCCTTCATCTTGGCCATCATCGCTAACAGCCACGACAATCTCTGAGTGGTTCTTCACAAACTGTGACCATAAGTCCTCTAACAACTGTAGTCTTGTTTCTAAATAAGCTTGTGTAATTCGATCTTTAAACAATTTCTTGAAGTTAACTTGCGCTTTTTCTATTCGATCTCTAATATTGACTTGAAGTTTAATCGTATCGTCCGATATGTTGATCACTTTTTAAATTATAGTTTGTTGGAAAAAGAAACATTTAAAATATTTAAAAGACACTTTCTTTTGAAGGTCCAACACTAGTAATTTTGTCTATGTCCCAATCGATTATCAAAGTTATAAGTGCACTGAATAAAAGTCTAAAATTTTGCAAGTTTAAAATCTTCAAAAAAAAATTAAGTCCATAGAATAAAACTTAAAATTTTTACAAGTCCCAATGTTTAAAAAAATTCTAAGTCCACTGAATAAACTTTTCAATTTTTACAAGTCTTTAACACTTTGAAATATTCTAAGTTCCGAATCCAAATGTCACTTACTGCACTATGTCCATGTCCTAGAGTTGCGGCACCAATGTTTAATATCTTCAATGAAACGCACACACTATATCACCATAACTTTATTCGCACTCACATAAGCCAAAACGGTATACAAATATGAGTCTTAAGGCTTATGCACCTTCCTGTCATGGTTTGCTGAGAACAGATGGTTTGCGAAACCGCGTTTTAATTTGATACCGGCGACATCTCTCGGTTCGATCCGACAACTTTTACTCTAGTATTAGACAGTAGTTATAATCGATAATCAGCAAGGGAAACAATATTTATACATATAATAAATCTCTAGAAGGGTCGTGTCTGTACATTGAATATTTTTATCTAAAATTTTACCTAAAATTACGCTACCTGACTTTGGGGGTAGGCAGGAAATTGAAATTTGGCTGTTCCTTGACCGATTTTTATGGAACTATTTTTATTCGACTGAGCATTATATAGAATCAAAGTTACAATACAAACAATCACGCCTCATGATATAGGAGGTATGTCGGAAATTTAATTTTGGTCGTTTTTAACCGATTTTGTTATAACTTTTTTTGTTTGACTGGGCATTACTTAAACTCAAAGTTACGATACAAATAATCACGCCACCTGACTTTGGGGGTAGGCAAAAAAAATATCTCTGATCGTTTTTAACCGATCTCACAGGGACTCTTTATTCGACTGAGTTTTTTTTATTACATGGTGTCCAGCTTAGGTTAGAAATAATCACCCAAACCATTCTAATATTGAGTAAGTACCCCAGTTTGTATGTAACATAGTGAAAACGCTTCTCCGCGCGTAGGAACGGGATCTGCTAGCTCGCGCGCGGAATCGTGTTTTCCATACATAAACAAAAATCAGACAATGCGAAACACGCTTCCGCGCACGGGTTAGCAGATCCCGCTCCTACGTGCGGAGAGGCGTTTTCAGTATGTTTGACACTGTGTGTTTTCCATACAAACCGGGCGTACAAAGTCGCGGGAACAGCTAGTTATTAATATTTTTTAATGACTACTGCTCGCAATGTAGATTGAACTACTAAAAATTACCTTGCTTATTATTTTTTATCAATATCATAAAATGCCAATGAAATTATTTGATTAAGTTCACTTCATTATTGAATTGAAATTGTTTTAATCGACAGTCGGTTGTACAGAAGGATTTCAATAACGCATCACTTTTTCAATATGTTCAAATCAATTTCATCTTTTCAAATTCTTGCTGCAATGCGAATCACAAATGGATATTATAACACAGCTTTTAACAAAAAATATGACAGATTGATAGGGGTTTGGTGCATTTTTTATAACACTTTTTTAACAATCTTCTTCTTATATTTTGTATGGCACTTAAATATAAGTACTTTTACAATGACTTTTTATTTAATATTTTGGTTCTATGCTATTGATTACTATATCCATGCCATAGAGTCAGCAGTAACTGGAGAACGTTACTTAGTCAAATACGTTAAGGTTTTGCAAACTATCGATACCTCAATGCAATGGGCTTGCCCGAGGAATACCGATTTCACAATCATAATTTTGCTACTCAGTTATTTAAATAAAATATGTACCGCATTTTTTTTTGGTATTTTTGTCCCTGATATTTTGTTGAGTCCTGTAATTCATTTCTCACGATATTTGTTGATTTCCGTGCATCATGGCTATTCGGCAAAGTTGGTGATATTTGAATCGTTGTGGAAGCGAATGCGACTGCTGCGCCAGTGGGTTGAACATGAACAGCAGACTGATGAGGACAGAGGCCGAGTGTGGACCAGGAGTATACACACTTACAAAAACCTCCTGGACAATGTGTCTAACTGCAACAAAATAGTCAAACTTGTCGTGAGTATATTTTTAACAGTACTAGAAAGTGAACCTGAGATAATTCAATAAAATTTTATTGGTCTGAGTATACACACACACACACACATACACATAATCACGCCTTTATCCCTAATGGGGTAGGCAGAGTGTGAACGACCTAAACAAAGGTCGTTCCGCCACGTCTGACAAAGTTTCGAGGGCCACTTAATACAGACTTGTAGGTATATTGCTGTAGTGACAGGTTGTCAGCCCATCGCCTAAATTACAATATACTGAAACCCTCGGATCCCTTAGCTGGTTTTTACAGCATGCCCGGGAGGAAATGCAGCTGGCACATTCTATGTTTTTCTTTCGCTCCCAGCCCAGCAAGGAAGAATATACAATCGTCTGAGTATACAATACGGTATTTACAATAACTTAATAAAATAAAAAAATAAACTTAAGGTCACTCAAATAACCCGCCCCGTGTCGCCCCCGGCACAAAGGTGCCCATCACACTCGCCGCGTTTCCGCGTTGAATTGCGATGGACAGCGTTTGGGCCAAAAGTGACCCAAGTCTCCCAATTTCTTCTCAATAAAATAATATATATATACATACCTATTTACAAATATAATCACGTCATTATCCTAAATGAGGTAGGCCGAGCGTCTACGACCAAAGTTGTTTCACCACGTCTGACAAGTTTTGAAAGCAATTATAGATTGGTGTGTGTATCACTATAGTGACAGATTGTCAGCCCATTACCTAAATCATAACACACTGTAATCCTCAAATGCCTCAGCTGATTTTTACAGCATGCCCGTGAGGAGATCAGCTGGCACATTCTATGTTTTTCTATCGCTTCCAGTCCAGCATGGAAGGACACATGCAAAACATTATGGTACAAATAAAAAATCATAATATTGTATTTGTTTTGTTACAGATGTTTTTCGAAATGCCCTTTCTGATCGCACAAATGTTGACTTACACATACAATTTAATTTATAGTGCAGTGTTTTCTGAATGGGTAAAATTAATTGTTATTATTTTGATGATGAAGTTTTACAACCGAATTTTAGTAAAATTTAATGTATTTTATTTCTTTAGGAAATTCCACTGATTTTTATAATAGCACAAATATGGGATATTAGCACGACAATTGCTGGCGGTTTTGCACCGGCTATTATAATGGAACTGGTGGCATCTGAATATGAAACCATCTTGTCTCTTCTGAGTGAAGATATTCTTAATAATACAGGTACGATTATGGCAAATGCCCATCGTCTAGATTAAATATTATAGAGTGAAGATATAAACATATAATCACGCATTTATCCCTAATGGGGTAGGCAGAGCGTAATCGACCTAAACAAAGGTTTGAGGGTTGTTTAAGATAGATTCGTGGGTATATAGCTGTAGTGACAGGTTGTCAGCCCATCGCCTAAATTACAATATACTGAAACCCTTGGATCCCTTAGCTGTTTTTTACAGCATGCCCGAGAGGAAATGCAGTTGGCACATTCTATGTTTTTCTCTCACTCCCAGGCCACCATGGGGAGGTGGCGTCTTAAAGTAAACATTCATTGTATAGTCCCATAATTAATTTATTTTTTTACGTCTTTCTGATTAAAACTAAAATAATTACACGTGTTTCTGAAAGTTAGTGTGATAAACTATATTGGTGAACGTTTTCTACAAAAACTGAAGTGTATTTCAGCCAAAAACTACATCAACAAAAACGACGCCGTAAACAAACTATTCCAAAACATTCTACAGAAACTTACAAACTATTATGTTTCGAATATAGTGTGAAAAGTGATAAAAACTAGTGATTATCAATTATTAGTTATGTTTTGATTAATTTTCAATTGTAATCTTAATTCTTTCTTTTTCAAATAACTTCGTAATAAACTCAAAATTTCGAATTCTGATTTTCGCCGTAACAAACTTTTCCAGTGTAAAATATTTTCAAGGAAGTTTGTGATTATAAGTGTCAGTGCCTTAATAAATACTGAAAGGCATTTTTATGCTTTTTAAAGACGTATTTTGCATTAAGAGACACTTTTCATAAGTTAACTCAACACAATTTTTCTCCGCAACGAACAGCGCCATCTGCTATCGAGTAGAAATACCACAAAATTAAGATTTGGCCATATGACCTTCAAGTTTGTTTCCACTACTCACGAATAACCACACTATAATCGAATAATATGTCGACTACCAGAAAACTTACAATCGCTTGTTCAGCATGCAAGAATATAATATTCGGTAGACGATTTCTAAAATGCTTTTCATGCAAAGGAGAGTACTGCGCCAAAATAAATTTCGCCAGAATACCGGATAAAGTCTACTATTTAATGGATAAAGATAAAAAGTATAATTGGGAATGTTCTCACTGTAAGACTATGAAGAAAAATATATTTTTAATTAACTGAAATCTAGTCTAGTCCGATCATCTCTAGCTCGAAAGTTGAATACTACAGGGAAAAATACAACTAAGAAAAACACCAAAAATATGTCCAACTCAATAAATGAAGACGACCTTTCCATCCTAGATGATACTATTATTTTCCAAAATAAGGAAAAAGATGACACTGAAATATTTTTTCAACATTCTTCATCCACCCCTGAAACAAAAAAACCAAATAACTCAGTGGGAAGAAATTCTTGATAAAAAAAACTGAAAAATATAAAAAAAATATCTAATGGATAAAATGATCTAATGGATGAAGCTAAGAACAGACATCCTACAAATTACCAATCAGCTGAGTTCTAGTCAATCTCAAATAAAAGAATGAATTAACATAAAAGTTAAAGATTTAGAATCCGAAAACTCAAAACTACACAAAGACCTAATATAAATACAAATAAAATTAAATAGCGATATAAAGAAGCCTACTGAGACAAAGAACGTAACTATCGACAACAGAAAGAGGATCGTTTTATATGGTGACGAGACATAAATGTGTGACGAGAATCTTCCAAGATATACTGAATATAAACACAAATAACTACATAGAAGACGTTAAAAGACTAGGAAGAAATAAATACAGGATACCTATAGTTATAGAAATATTAAGTAAAAATATTATAAAATGTATACTACGACACAGCCACTGCTTCATGCACACAGGAATTACAATCTCACCATTTCTAGATGATACAGCCATACGAGAAAGAAGGAAAAACATTGAAATTGAAGACACCGCGCCAATACCAGGCCACTCAGAAAGTATGGCAGACTGGCCGGTTAGAATCTTTTTTGAAAATATGATTACTTGTAAGTAAAAATATGTGTGTTCCATTTTCAAAATTTCCCTCCACATTTTTTGCGAGCCAATTCAAAGTATCGTGTCTTACTGAAAAATGGATCTGCGCCGGGAACATTTTAGAGCTATGATTTTTTACGATTTCAAGTGTCGCCTGAAACCGGATGAATCGTTCGATAGACTTCAAATGGCATTTATGGATGAAAGCCCCTCCAAGGCAACCGTGTATCGTTGGTATAACTAATTTAGGCGCGGTCGACCAACCTTGGGGGATGAAGAAAGAAGCGGTCGCCCTTTGACGGCTATTACGGAAGAAAACGTGCTAGCAGTGAAAAATTTAATCCAAGATAATAGGCGAATTACATATCAGGAGATTCAGCACATATTAAAGATTGGATCGGGAAGCGTTCACGAGATTCTACACGGGCATCTTCGCGTGAGGAGGATAGTATCGCGCTGGGTGCCGCACTACCTCACCGACGCTCAGAAGCAGGCCCGGGTGGAATGGTGCCGTGATATGCTGAACAAATTTAAAGCAGGCTCGTCTCGGCGTGTTTACGACATCGTAACAGGTGATGAGTCCTGGATTTATCAATACGATCCAGAAACCAAGCGCCAGTCGACAGTTTGGGTGTTTCAAAATGAACCAACGCCTACCAAAGTGAAGCGATCTCGAAGCGGGGGGAAGATTTTGATCGAAAGCTTTTTTAATTTGACTGGCCACTTGGCCGCCGAATGGTATATACTACCAAATGTTTACCAGAAGTTTTTTCTGTTGTGAGCAACAAGCGACCAAACACAGGGCTTCGCGGACTACTGCTCCACCACGACAATGCGCCTGCACACACCGCGCTCAAAACGAGGGACTTCCTAGACAGCACACCAGTCAAACTCCTGGGTCACCCTCCTTACAGCCCTGATCTAGCACCGTGTGACTTCTTTTTATTTCCAAAAATAAAAAATCTGCTCAAGGGGATACAATTTTCGTCGCCGGAAGATGCGCTGGCTGCGTTCGAGCAGGCTGTAAACGAGGTGTCTACTGCGGACTGGAAATAGTGTTTTGAAAACTGGTTCAGACGCATGAATCTTTGTAAAGAGGCTGGTGGAGAGTACTTTGAAAAGATTTCATAAAAATATATGTACCTGTAGAACAATTGTTTTTAGTGTTGCAAATCTTTCTGAGTGTCCCATATAATAAACAACAAGCTTATAATTAATGGAGAAGATTTTCCCCCGACTAATCAAAAGCCCTTAAGCCAATGCCAAGATACGAGCTTTTTTAAATAATAGACATAAAGAACCACTGATATCAGCACCTTTCCAAGCACAAACTACAGAATATAGCTACAGGCCATCCCGATCCCAGCGACCTACTAAAGATAGAAACAATTTTTTTCGTCAGTAATTTCCACATACTATTTCAAAACTTAAAAAGTCTAGGAAATAAACGACATTTATTAGAAGCTGCAGCAGAAGAAGACAGAGATATTCGAGCATTTTGTCTCACAGAATCGTGGATGTCTGAAGCTCGACGAGATTCTATGCAAGTAGAAGGATTTAAATTGGCATCATCGTTTTGCATAGCTAACCAGAAGGGTGGAGGATCATGTATATATTTAAAAGAAGGAATAGAATACGCAGAAAATTCAGATTTGTCTATTGAACCTATTATAGAAATAAGTGCTATAGAAATACTAAAAATAACTTCAGCTCTAATATGTTTATATTGGCCAGATAGCAATAGAATGCCAGATACTTTCTTTCAAATATTTCAAAACTCCTAAAGATTGTACAAAAAAATACATAAAGATGTTATCATAGGTGGGGACTTTAATGTCGATACAATCAAAAACACAACTAACTCACGTTATTTAACTGGCCACATGAAAAGTCATAATTTTTATCCACAAATAAGGGTACCTACACGAATAACGGAGATTATCTGAAAATGCATAGACCACATATACATAAACTTTCACAACAAGAATATAAACATTAACGTTATTGAATATGGTTTTTGCGACCATACAGGATTATTACTTGCAATACCAACACCAAAATTAGACTCTCGAAAAATTTGGTACAAAAATAAATGATAATTTCAAAGAAAAACATACAACACTTTCAAAAAATGTTAGGCGAAATTGATTGGAGTAAAATAATTTATAATAACCAACATGCCGAACAAATCTACAATGCATTTGGTGCAGCTATTGAAAGTATAATAATCCCTCCCTCCGACCGTTTTCGGTCATGGCGACCGCTGTCAACTCCTGTATTAGTTTCGGCGTTCATGCGCCCTTATGTGGCTTAGATAGCCAATTTTTACGGTGAATTCTCGCGCACAGTGCGGGCATGTAAGAACACCGTTCAAATAATTATAAGTTATGGCCGCTGGTGGTCGGGCTTTGAGTTCGTCACGCTTAGCGTCTAGCTCCAGTAAACGACGCTTCTCGAAATTGTCAATTTTTGTTTGGACCATATGTCTCCATTCTGGTCGCTGTGCTGCCAGGTCCTCCCATTTCGAGGGCTCTATCTCGCATCTTTTCAAATGTCTTTTCAGAACGTCTTTATATCTGAGGAGTTGACCGCCCTGCTTACGCTTGCCCTCCTTGAGCTCTGAGTAAAATACGCGTTTCGCCACTCGATCCTCCACCATCCGCGACACGTGTCCGCACCACCGAAGCTGTCGCCGCATCAGGTAAGCTTCAATGCCACCAACATTGGCTCGTCGCAGCACTTCAGTGTTACGTACACGGTCAGACCAACTTATCTTCATAATACTTCTTAGACATTTCAGGTGGAAACGGTCTAGTGTACGAATATGGTGTCGGTACAAGCACCACGTCTCAGCGGAATAGAGAAGATTTGGCAGCACAATGGCCATGTATACTGACACCTTCGTGGTCAGTTTCAGATCATGTGAGCAGAAGACCTTGGAGTTGAGTTTGCCGAATGCTGCCGCGGCTGCACTTATCCTACTGCTTATCTCTGAGTCCAGGTCACACTTAGCTGTTATAGTGCTTCCCAGATATCTGAACTTGTCGACCTGTTTAAGCACTCATCACCAATCGCTACAGATAATGCCTCACGACCATTAGTGTCCAAAGATAGCACTTCCGTCTTTTTGACACTGATCTTAAGGCCAAAATTACAACAAGATCGGTGAAGATCAGACATTAGTTTTTGCAGGCCATCCGGGGATTCTGCTAAAAAACAAAGATCGTCAGCGTACATAATCTCACTGATCATGGCGTACGAAACTTTAGTACTTGCCTTAAATCTAGCGAGATTAAAAAGTTTGCCGTCTGTTCGAAAGCGGATGCGGACACCTTCAAGAGAATCCTGTAAAACCTCCCCGACTACAACAGCGAAGTATAAGGCAAAGAGTGTAGGTGCGAGTACACAGCCTTGTTTTACCCCACAGGTGACGGGAAAATAACTCGACTGCTCTCCCTCAACTGTCACACAACACTCCATGTCGTCATGCAGCAGTCTGAGAAGCCTTACAAATTTCTCTGTGCAACCCATTTTCGTAAGTACAAGCCAAAGGGCTTCACGAGGAACACTGTCAAAGGCCTTCTCAAGGTCAACGAAGCAGAGGTACAACTTACGACCTTGTTCTCTACTTTTTTCCTGTAGTTGACGCACTGAGAATATGGCTTCACAGGTTCCTCGGTCAGGTCGGAAGCCAAACTGGGTCTCCGGCAATAGTTGTTCAGAAAGTGTCCTAAGGCGGTTTAAAAGTAATCTGGCAAAGACTTTTCCCGGGACAGACAGAAGCGAAATACCACGGTAGGAGTTGCAGTCCGAACGGCCACCCTTGTTCTTGTAAAGGGCGGTGATGCGTGAGACTTTGAAGTCATTTGGGACCCGTTCTTCATCCCACATACGAACGAAAAGTTCATATAAGGACGAGTACAACTCTTTCCCGCCGTATTTAAGTAGTTCTCCCGGTATTAAGTCAATACCAACCGCACGCTTGTTATGCTGCTGTTTGATAGCAAGGACCACTTCATCCAGCTTTAGTGGCTCGTCTAATTCTTCAGCAAATGGGAGTTGAGGCATCAGTCTAATGTGCGGTAAATCAGCTGATCGATCTACATTCAGCAGATTGTTGAAATGTTCTGCCCATCTCTTTAACACATTATACTTAGTTTTTATAAGATGCTCACCATCAAGAGACTTAAGAGGCACCTTTGCTCGGATAGTACTTCCCAGCAGATTTCTAACCTCACTGTAAAACTCACCAAGCTGGTTTGTGTCTGCGAGAAACTGTATGGATTTAGCTTTTTTTTGCCACCAGTTGTCTTTTGTATCCCGAGATAGTTTTCGTAAAGCTTGTTCACTTTGTTTAATATCAACAGCAGCGTTTCCGCCATTTCGCTTTCCACCGTTTTCGCGTAATAATTTGCGGTGATCCGATACAGCTTCTGTCAATACTCTGTCATTCTCATCGTACCAGTCTTCATTTCTCCGGACTTTTCGACCTAAGATATTCGTAGCTGTATCTAAGACATGAGTTGACAGAATCTTCCAGTCAGCTTCAATATCACCAGTCTGTTCACGCCGTAGGGTACTTGCTAAGCCTGAAACATACTTATTTCTCATCTCTTCGCTGTTGAGCTTCTCCACGTCCAGAGACGTAGGTTTTATACATTTCGATCTACGAGGAGGAAATAAGCGAAGACACAACTTAATGACAACAAGTCTATGATCTGTCCAACAGTGCGCACCGCGCATGACGCGCGTATCTTGGACTTCGGAAACGTGTTTTTGCCGAACAATTGCATAGTCGATAAGATGCCAGTGTTTGGATCTTGGGTGCATCCACGTGGTTTTATGCTTAGCGGGGTGTCTGAACAATGTGTTTGTGATCGCGAGTTCGAATTGCGCACATAGGCTGAGCAGGAGTTGGCCATTGCTGTTCATATTCCCAATCCCATGCTTACCCAAGACCCTGGGCCAAGCATCATGATCTCGACCGACTCTGGCATTGAAGTCCCCCAGTAGAAGTATTTGTTCTTTAGGACGAATGCTATCGAGGCATTGAGTCAACTCCTCGTAGAACTGATCTTTAATGTAATCAGATTTATCCAACGTTGGTGCATATATACTGATTACATTAAGATAGTTGTCATTATGCAGGTGAAGGCGCAAAGTGGTCACGCGATCAGATATGTGGACAGGATATTCATCTAAACACTTCACAAGTTGGTTTTTGATCGCAAACCCGACTCCTGACCTTCTTGGTTCTGAGGCAGCGGTACCTTTCCAGAAGAAAGTATAACCACCGCCGTGCTCTACCAGTTCACCTTCGTCAGCAAGATGTGTTTCGCTTAGTGCAGCTACATCTACATTATAGCGACGAAGTTCCCTGGATAAAATGGCAGTTTTTCGCTCAGGACAAGCATTAGAGTCGCGGTCTAGAAGTGTTCTCACGTTCCATGCGCCGAATGTCTTAGTAGATGTTTGAATATTTTTATTTCTTTCTTTGCGACGTCGACCACGAATTAATAGATGCGGAGGCAGCCGCGGTTACTACCATCCTCTTTGGGTGGGATGAGCATTTCTTTAGGGCACCTTTTCTAGCCCCTCCCCCGGCTGAGCGGGGAAAGCAGAGCCTCCCTGAAAAGGGCTGCTTTGTCACCCCGGGTGCTGCCGAGCTCACACTGTCACCCCATTGCAGTGCAAAAACGACCACGGCGTGTACTCACACCCCCGGAGCCGCCTGTGTGCAGGCATCAGACAAAGCCCGGCTTGCATCAAACCGGACCTCTCCACCTCTGCCCATCGCCATAGGACTTGACGTCTTCGGAGTCCATTTTTCGGAAGCGGTCTAGTGCGCAGGATATATTTAAGTGCGTAAGTGTACGCGCAAACACAGACGCACTCTCTCGTCCTTACCCTTCTTGATCCAGTGGAACGGAGAACCGCTACGACTGGAGAAGGGATGGATGCAGTGTCTGGCCGACGATTGCTCTCGACCTCTATCGTCGCCCTCGGCCTTTCACAATGCCTCGCTGTCTCGCCGCATCTGCCAAGGTCCGTTGCTAATCAGCGTGGGTTGCCTTCTGCGCCGAGACAGACTTCGTGCTTTTTATGCGGGAGGCATCCGCATTAGACTTTTCTGCCGAAGAAGAAAAGTCCCCCTCGACCAGGTTTAGCCCGCGAGCCGACGCGGTTTACCGGGATGTGGCCGCTGCAAGCACTGCAGCTACTTGGAGCCACTGGCGAGAGTTGCAGGCCGCCTGTACCTGGCGGTGCACCACCCAGAAAGGGTCGGCTAGTACACCTGAGCGGAAACAGACGCCCTACTACATCCGATTGAAAGTATATTGAATAAAACAATACACAAAAAACGAGTTAAATTAAAAAATAAAACTAGAAGATATTGGTTAACAACTGGAATCAAAAAATCTTGTAAACATAAACGTTTGTTAAAACTTTTATCTCATATAATAATAACAACACTATTCTAAATGATCATTATAAACAATATGAAAAAATATTGAAGCGTACGGTAAAGACATAAAAAAACACGAAATATAAAAGTAATGAAAAACTCAAAAAACAGCATTATAACAATGTGACACATAGTAAACAAAATACAACTAAATTAACTGAAAAAAAGAAAAATAACATTAAACTATGTATAAATAAAAAAAAATGTAGGTGACCCAAACTTGGTCGCAAATGAATTTAATAAATTCTTTGCATCTATAGGTACTGCACAAGTTGGTACAAATCCACCTTTGGCACCTAGTCAGCCTGTAATATCATCGTTTGAATCAGGTTTATTAAATTCAATGTACCTACGACTAGTTGACGAAAATGGAGTTTTTAATATAATAAAAACCCTAAAAAACAAGAAAAGTTTTGGCCATTATGAAATACCCCCACTATTTGTAAGGAACTGGCTCCAGTTTTATCATATCTGATTCATCAATCTTTTCAAGAAGGTACTGTCCCGAATGCTCTGAAAATTTCAATCATAAAACCAATATATAAAAGGGTGAACACACTGAATGTAATAATTATAGCCCTATTTCATTGTTACCAACCTTTTCAAAAATATTTGAGACCGCAAAATAAATATATTAATTTTGTGAAAAGTTTAATATTTTTAGTAACTAGCAACACGGATTTCGAAAAAACCATACAACAACGTCTTTAAATACATAAACGAAATATTAAACATGATTAATGACAAAAAGTACGCTGTTTGGATCCTACTGGACATGAAAAAAGCCAATGATAGAGTGCCATACAAACTGTTACTAAAAACGCTTTCCAACATAGGTGTGAAAGGTCCAGCTTACGAATGGTTTGAGCCTTATTTACATAATCGCATGCAATTTGTAGAGGTTGAAAATTACGATAATATCACTGGGAATATTGCTAACGTAAGATCATAAGGGGTTACTACCTTTAACTCTATTCCCCAAGGCAGCGTTCTCGGGTGTATTCTGTTTTTAATCTTTAGAAATAACCTAGCTAAAGTAATAGAGAATGATCGTATGTGCACATTGTTTGCAGATGATTAGATTAGATTAGATTTGTTTATTTCATTTTATCAATTTCATAATTACATTGCAATAATACTAAAAATGTCCAAGGATAAAATGATCGTCAAAAAAAAAAAAACTTAGGAATTAAAACATGTCAATTTGTAAAAAGCTAATAGTACCATGTCAAAAAGTATAAAATTAAATAAAGTAATAGCTTAAGTCAAAATAAAAAACAATACACAATGTCAAGGGGTAAAAAAGAAATCAAAATGAGGCAATAGCTAATGTCAAATAATTTCTACAATAAAAATAATGTCACTATCATCAATAGGATAGTCAATTAAATTTATAAATTAAAAATTCATTTATAGAGTAGAGTTCAGTGCCCAGCAAGAGATTCTTCAGCCGGCGAAAGAATGTTTCGATGTTATTTCGATTGTAATACCATGCCAAAATAACCTTCAATTAAACTCCACCACAAATCAGTTATTAAATACAATCGTAAACTAGCTAAATGAGAACAACCTCCTACTTAATTTCAACTAAACAAAAATAATACAATTTCACCCTATTCAAAAAAAAACCTTAGATATCAAATATCATTTTTATAATACAAAGCTAGAAGTTGTTGATAACTATTCACTGCTAGGAATTAGTATAGACTCGAACTTAAACTGGACAAGCCACTTTTGGCAAGATCGACATTCAAAGCTTAGATGTTAAGTGTTGTTCCCTTTACCTTATGGTTTCCAAAATCTAGACTCCGTTACCTAATGGTTTACAAAATTTAGACACGCGGTAGCATGTCCAAGCCAAGCTCAAGCCAAACGAAGAGAACTGGCCGGCAGCACCGTGTGTATATTTACAGGAACCATTTGAAGCCACTTTTGAGCCCTTCATAACTCAAAAACAACTAAACTTAAATACACCAAATATGGTTTATATATTAAGATCTTCTAGATAAACAAGTACTGAAAAATCGAAATTTTTATGACTGACTGACTGGTATACATATCAAAAATCAATTAATAAAAAATAATCAATAACCTATCAAAATCAAAATTGCTTTATTTGCTTTAAACAGGGTACATTAGTTTGGTGTTTATTATATGCAAGTTACAGAACATGCCTGCTTAGCCACTAAGTATAAATAGCATGTAAATATAGAATACCTATGTCATAAAAGAGTGCAATAACAGACAAAAGAATATTTAAAACATAAAAAGAACTCTAACAGTCAGCTTGATATTAATCCTAATCCATATATTATTAAATTATTACCCTTAGACTAATATAAATCACTATACAGACAATTTATTAATTCTTAACACCTAGTCTATAATTTTGATGAAGTCACGTAATACAATGTTATTTTTAGGTTTATTCACTATTTAAAAAAATCTTCCAATGATTAAAAAGTGTTTTCTGTCAAGTCAACCATCTATACAATTCAGTCCTAAATTTAACTACGTAGTATTGCTTAATTTTTTCTGGAATTTTATTGTAAATTTGAATGCACATTGTATAGCAATTTTTATGGAATCTCGTTGTTTTTGGTACAATGTCTAACCTTAAATCATTCGCGTTCCTAAAATTTATTTGTGCTATCTGGCCCACATATTTATATAGGCTAGTATTTTGTTTGACATATTTACCAGCTTCAAGTATGTAGAGACAAGGTAAAGTTAATATCTTTAACTTTTTAAAGTATGGCCGACATGATTTATCAGGAGCGATCCCACAGATGGCCCGTATGCAACGTTTCTGTGCAATGAAACCTTTTCTTATGTCAGTACCATTTCCCCAGACAAGGAGACCATACCGAAGCACAGATTCTACAAAAGCATAGTATGCGATAATAGCTGTATTTCTGTCAGCTTTTTTGGCGAGTTTGTACAAGGCAAACGAGAAACTATTGATTTTACTACAAACTTTTACTATTTGGTCTTTCCAGTTTAATTATGGTGTTATTACAAGTCCTAGAAATGTCACGCTATTCGTAAAATTTAAAATGTCACCATGATAGTAACCCACTTCTAACTAACCTAAGAAGATGATATTTGGTATAAAGATTAATTATAATGACGCAAGGTTAGAAATGAAAAAAATAAAATAAAAAAAATCTACCCCCTCCCATACGAGTGAAAGGGGAGCATTTTTTTTTTAACTACAATATTGAGTGGGGTATCGTTAGACAGGTCTAATACAATAAGGTTGAGGTTTATTTGAACATTTAAAGTCGCCGATCTTAAAAACCGAATAAATAATCAAAAACCTAACCTACTATCAGAAGTCCTAGAAAATAAAAATTTGGTGCGAAGATAGCTTATAATGATACCATAATGGAAACATAAAAAATAAAAATAAACTTATTTTTTTTATACCTTAAAAGTGTTTTTTTTACCCTTCAAAATTAAAGTGGGGTGTCATCATGGGTGCCATAAAAAGTTCAAATTCAATATGAATATAGATTATAATTTACAATAGCTTTTTTTAAACATGAAGCATATGTATGAATCAAATTATTTACTTACCTACAAAAAGTAATGATATCCCACAAAAAACATAAATGTAAAAGTGAAAGCTAAGCTCATGGTGGTCTTGGTGTGTGAATCACACAAAAAGTTGTGAGATCTAAAAAGGGAGCCAAGGCTAGGGTTTATTATAGTAATTCTGAGCTCTTCAATAAGATTCATTTCATGTAACTTGGCCGTTGTAGAGAATAATTCGACCTGTCACCTACAACGGCCAAGACACATGAAATGAACCTTATTGTAGATCTAAGAATTACTATAATAAACCCTAGATTTGGCTCCCTTTTTAGATCTCACAACTTTTTGTGCGATTCACACACCAAGACCACCATGAGCTTGGCTTTCACCTTTACATTTATGTTTTTTGGTGGGACTAAGAATTACTTCCAAAACGTAAAATATTCTTGAAATTGTTTGTATTTAGGACATAAATTTTATCACTAAATTACGAACAAGAGTTATCCCTACTGATAAATGAACGACTACTCACTTGTTTGTTTAACGAACCGCAGTCGAAGATCACACACGGCGGGCGGTGTTGTGAGATTTTCACTATCCATGAAGAAGACTCTCGTAAAGAGTCCAAACGTTGAGGTCTAACACCTTCGTTAAGCAAATAAGTGAGTAGTCGTTGATTTATCACAATCAATTTATTTCTTGTCCGGGCAGCACTGTGCTCAACAGTCAACATACCAATACTAAACATGAAAATATGTAAAAAGTATGATATTGTATTATTTTCTTGCAGACTACGAGACGCGTGTCAAGCTCCTGGAGACCGTGGAGTACCTGGAGGGGCGTCCTCCTCGGTACTCTCTTTGGCGCGTATTGCCTTTGGACTGCAGACTGCTCACAGGCACCTTGAGTCTGTGCGTCACCTACACTATAGTGCTGCTGCAGTTTCAAGGAGGGTCTGTCTAGACAATTGAAACTTAATCTTTCTTCTTTATCTCTTCGTTATGTTAAGCCATGAATCCTGCCCTCAAACAAAACATCTTTGAGAGCAGGAGTCACCGCTTGAAATGATATTAAAATGTTTGTTGCTTAACATTAAACACACCAGGTTTTTACATAAGGACCCTCTAGATAAACAAACCCCAAATTTTGTAAATATAACTCAATATTTATTAAGATAATTATTAATTTCGGAATATCATAATTTGTATTCTTGATTGACTGACTGACTGACAGACATATATAACAAAAACCTAACCCATTTCCAGATGACCTAGGAAGCTGATATTTGGTACAGTCATTTGCTGACTGAGATTATAATGACGCAAAGTTAGAAATATAAAAGTAAAATATATTGAAAATGAATAGTGAAAGCGGTACATCTTTTTTTGAGTGGGGTATCGTAAAACAGGTCCTGTAAAATTAAGTAAAGGTTTCTTTGAAACTAGATCCCTTAAATGGTTGTCTCGAGATATTTGCAATTAAAATCGCCTTTCTCAAAAAACAAAAGTGGAATCAAAAACCTAACCCACTTTCAAGGGACCTAGAAAATTTAAATTTGGTGCGAAGATAGCTTATATAATAATGATACAATAAAAAAAAATTATAATATATGTAAGGTTTTGAACTCCTTAACCACCTCCTTCCCACCCCAGGTTAATTTTTACCTACTAATTCCAGTGGGGTGTCATCATAGAAAGTTAAAACTCAGTATGAATATAGATTATAATTTTCAAAATGAGTAAAATAAAAAGCATAAACAATACTTATAAAGCAAATTATTCACTGACCTACAAAAGTTTAAGATAACCCACCAAAATCATAAAATGTGAAAGTGGAAGCCAAGTTCATGCTGGTGTGTGGTTTGTACAAAAAAAGATGTAAGATCTAAAAAGGGAGCCAAGTTTAGGGTTTATTATAGTAATTCTTAGCTCTTCAATAAGGTTCATTTCATGTTACTTGGACGTTGTAGAGCGGCGTGGTGGCAGGTCGTATTATTCTCTACGACGGCCAGTTCACATCATCACTACATAGTATAAAACAAAGTCGCTTTCTCTGTCCCTATATCTATGTATGATTAGATCCTTAAAACTACGCAACGGATTTTGATGCGGTTTCTTTAAATGGATAGAATTATTCAAGAGGAAGGTTTATGTGTATAATACATGCATAATATAGTAGAGAAACACTGATGATTTCCGTGTGAAGCCAGGGCGGGTCGCTAGTAAAATTATATTACAAAATGAATAATATTTAATAAAACTGATGAAAATAAAAAAAAATTGATGTAGTTTCCGTGGCTAATAATATAATGACCAAAGGTAATTAAAGTAGTGTCAGCTAGTCGTGTAGTGTAATAATGCATTTATTTTAATCATTTTATATTTAATGCAATGCGAGGTCAAATATGAAAGCTTCAACAAACAACTCCGTGGATCGATTGTATGGAAAAGATATAGTTTTTATTAACAAGTGGAAGTTAATTCAAATATGCGTTATGTCAATGCAATCCTATATTTTCAGATGCCGAAATACGTCGGGTAGATGTTAAAAAGTCTCCGATCCATATGGTATTAACATAACATAAAAATACTTCATTGCACGTAAGAAAAACAAATCATACAACACAGCAGATAATAACAAAAGACAAGTACAACATAGGCGGCCTCATTGCTAATGTAGCAATTTCTTCCATAAAACCTTTTGGTGAATGAAAAATGCGTAGCAGTAAGCGGGATAGTGCAAACCTAGTCAAATAATAAGTATCCTAAATATATTACACTATATTGGCTTATTTAATCGCATCGACGCAAGTCCATGCTGGCCTAGGAGCGTAAGAAAAACATAGATTGTGCCAGCTTCATTTCGTCCCGGGCATGCTGTAAAAACCAGCTAAGGGATTCGAGGGTTTCAGTATATTGCAATTTAGGCGATGGGCTGACAACCTGTCACTACAGCAATATACCTACATATCTATCTGAGATAACCCTCAAAACTTTGTCAAACGTGGCGGAGCGTACTTTTTTTGGGTCGTATACGCTCTGCCTACCACATTATGGATAAAGGCGTGATTATATGTATGTATGTTGCGTCAGTCGATAGACATCCACTACTGGTCATTCGCAACCAGCAGCTTCCCGCCATCTTCTCCAGATCGTCGGGTCACCTTGTGCAGAGCCTACCTAAGCTGTGTCTACCGTTATAGAATAGAACATACATAAATCCACGCCTTTATCCCTTACGGAGTAGGCAGAGCGTAGAACGGTTAGTGAAGGCTTTTACGCCACGTCTGACAAATATTGAGGGCAATTTTAGATTGTAATGTGTATCGCTAAAGTGACAGGTTGTCAGCCCATCGCCTAAATTACAATACACTGCGACCCTCGAATTTGTATTGCTGACTTCTACAGCATGTCTGAGAGGAAGGGCAGCTAGAACATTCTATGTTTTTCTATCGCTCCCAGTACAGCATGGAAATAATAGTTATAGAATAGAATAGAAAATATTAATTTCCCACCAATTTACAAATGTTAAACATTTTAAAGGTTACAAACGATTTCTTAAGCGACAAATTGGTCACGCTTAGCATTTAAGCTATGGAGGTGTGTAATACACCGCCACAGCGCTGATCATCCACGTAACCGAGAATATAAAAAAATACAAAAAAACGAACAATAAAGAGTATAGAAACTAACCAAAAACAATTATATTTATTTATAGATAATTATTATATAAACTTAATATATATAAAATTATAAAGATATTTAATACCTATATACTGATACTTTTATGCTGGACTGGGAGTGAGAGAAAAACATAGAATGTGCCAGCTGCATTTCCTCCCGACCATGCTGTAAAAACCAGCTAAGGGATCAGAGGGTTTCAGTATATTGTAATTTAGGCGATGGGCTGACAACCTGCCACTACAGCAATATACGTAGAAATCCATCTTAAATAACCCTCAAAACTTTGTCAGACGTGGCGAAACGACCTTTGTGTAGGTCGTTTACGCTCTGCTACCCCTTTAGCGATAAAGGCGTGATTATATGATACTGTCATTTCGTCGCCACAACTGTGATTCTTCAAGCCGCGTCGGTGACCTTGGTTATCCTCCGAATTTCTTCACTTCTGATTTGATCACGATGGGAAACCCCGAACACAGCCTTTCCATTGCCCTTTGAGTGAAATTGAACTTTCGTATGAGGCCCATCACCAGTGGCTAACATTTCATTACCGTAGGTCATCACTGGCAACACGAGTGGTTTTTCTCGAGAATTGGTAAAAGTGGTAAGGCTTTATAACACCGTTATTCATCACAATAAACGTAGTAAATTTCTATAAATAGAATAAAGTTGTGTTCTTTCCCATTGCAACAGAATTTAGAGATAAAATAAAATTCCACAGATTAAAAGGCTCGGTTGGACCGTCGCTATGTTTCTCGAAGAAATTTGTTCAGTTCCATGAATAGATTTGTACCTTGAAATTTAATCAGTATATTTTTTTACCCCCAGTATTACTTATGCAACGATCAAGGTGTGCAGTTAACAATATTTTCAAATAGGAATTTAAAGGAATGAAACACTCAAAGGACGTTGTGATTGTCACAGACAGCGGCAGTCGTTGGAATTGGAAGAGACAGAAAAACTTTTACAAAGAGATCGAGTGGTGGTGCTCAATTAAGGCTGCCCGGGGCCTGTTCCAGAAAACTGCAATTTACAAATTACAAGTCTATACATCGTACATTGCGTAGCCAGTAATCCTTTATGATATTAGTCCTCCTATTCAATTTTCGGTGACGTGACGACGGCCAGCCATCTGCACGGAACTAAGTTTACAGTGAGCAAGTATTTATCCAGGTGTCTATGGGTGGCGGCGACTAACAAAAAAACCACCAGGAGACCCATCTGTTTGTCTGTTGCCCTCTTTAAAAAAAAGAATAGTAGAGAAATTTTATTAACCAACCACGCAATGTACATCGTGTACCTATTTCTACTTCTAGTTTTTTGAAGCGGGTCCCTGCGGACAGACGATCGACGTCTGCTTATTTTGCATCGGCCACTAGGAATTGTAGCGACAATATTTCCATTGCTAAACGGTTTTCACGTAGGATTCTTTGATTGTCGTCCGTTAAAAAACTATGATGATAATATTCTCTACACTCTACTACACACAGAATATACATCGTGGTCCAAAGAGTGACGTCCAAAGGAAAAATAATATGCGTTAGGTCAAGGGGTAACCAAATCACCCCCATGTATGTTCAGCGATTTTTAGGGTCGTATTTGTAATCAGCTCTCAAGAGTGACAGCGAGTTTGAGTTCGTATCAGAAATGTCATTTCAGTACAAACTGACCTGTCAAATCCATACTTAATATCGCTCTCAAGTTTGATATCGCTTCATAAATACGAGCCTTAGTAGTTTAGGAGTTATGATTTTTTTTTTTTAATTTTCAAAGAAAACTGACCTTCAAAAAGCAACTGTGCTTCTTTATTTTTTTATATTTTTTGACTAACTATTTTTTTTTTGTTGCAAGTATCATCTTCTTAAATTGCACATCTAGCCACAAAAGTAATAAAAAATAATTAATCCACTGAGGTATTTTTTTTTAGAAAATTACAATAAAAAATACAATACAATACAAATATTCTTTATTTCACATAAACAACACATTGTACAAAAACAAACATTACAAAACAAACAGAGTATAATTAGGCGGCCTTATTGCTAGGGTAGCAATTACTGCCAGGCAACCTTTGGGTACAGGAGTAGTTTTCATAAAAAATCATATCTCCTAAACTACTAAAAATCGCTAGGGGTGATTTGGATACCCGTTGACCTAAGGAATCATTTTTTTTTCCTTTGGACGTCACTCTTTGGGCCTCCCTGTATAATAGGTACTTGAACAGTATTTGCCATATAGGTTTACCGCGTTTTTTGTTTAGGTGGATAAATTGAGAACAACAAAATGCCAACACTTTATTTAACTACATCGCCGCTGACAGCTGTACGAAAATCGCGGTAGATCTGTACTTACCACGCTTGATAGGTATCTGTTCATCTTCTGTCGAGTGGATATCGAGTTTATCGACCCGATGAACCCTCGTGTCAGAGTTTTTAAACCGCCTAGTAGCACAAGTATCAGGCCTCTGACATGGTTTGAGTAACGACCACTATCAAAGACAGCGACCGGGACCGACGGCTTAACGTGCCCTCAATCGGGTGATTCAGCCTGCAATATCCTAACCAAACTGGGGAAAAATTCACAAAGTGATAAATTATCAAATGTCAACTTTTTGTGATTCCCCCCTGGGAATCGAACCCAGGATCTCCGGATCGGGAGTCCATGGCACTAGCCACTAGACCACGCAGGCAGTATGGAAGCCACAAAATATCTAAAACTAAGCAATCCCTCCAAAATGAAAACACGGAATAATTTTATTTGGCAGAGAATTTTGCTAAATACCGAAACATAACCATTAAGCTAATCATTAAGCATTAAGTGTTTCATTATATGTGTATTATTACATTCTCAATTCATACAAGCCTCATACACGCTGAGTACATACAAGGGTCCATGCGTTGCCATTCCAAACATGACATTACACCTAATGCGGCAATAACACGACAAAGGCTAAAGAGATAATATTTTTATGAAAAATACCCAACTGCCTAAAATAAAGAGTTTAATTTTTGTAATAGAACTAGTTTTCTGTGTTTTTTTAGGTACCTATCTTATCTTATCTGGACGCAAATAAGCAATAACATGTCAACCCGCAAATTTAAAAAAATATTGCTCTGTATACCATTCGTTTGGTAATCGATTGAAGAACATATTCTAGCCTACGTCATCGCCAATCTTTGATATATACCTAGGACACAAAAATGAACAAGCAAGTGCTGTTGATTTGTTTGCAATCCTAATTGTTTATAAATATATACATACATATAATCACGCCTTTATCCCTAATGGGGTAGGCAGAGCGTAAACGACCTAAACAAAGGTCGTTCCGCCACGTCTGACAAAGTTTTGAGGGTGATTTAAGATAGATACAGGTCTATTGCTCTAGTGACAGGTTGTCACCCCATCGCCTAAATTGCAATATACTGAAACCCTCGGATCCCTTTGCCGGTTTTTACAGCATGCCCGGAAGGAAATGCAGCTGGCACATTCTATGTTTTTCTTTTGCTCCCAGTCCAGCATGGAAGAATTCCAATTAATTAAAGAAAAAAATAATCGTAATTCAAAAAATTGGGATCAAATTATTATTTTAAGTTAATACATGATTAAGGCTCGTATTCGTGAAACGATATCAAACTTGAGAGCAATATTAAGTATGGATTTGACAGGCCAGTTTGTACTGAAATGACATTTCTGATACGAACTCAAACTCGATACAGGTTTTTTATTTTTGTATTTACATTGAAACCGCTTAGAATTCTTCCTATCATTTTATTATACACTAGAAATCAAAAAATCTTTTAAAATATTTGTGACTAGCTGTGCCCGTACAAACTAGGGTACTTACTCAATATTAGAATGGTTGGCGTGATTATTTCTAACACATACCAGGTAATAAAAAAATCTCTGTCAAAAAAAGTCTCTTTAAGATCGGTTAAAACGATCAGAGTTCAATTTCCTGCCTACCCCCTTAGTCAGGTGGCGTGATTCTTTGTATCGTAACTTTTAGTTTATGTAACAAAAAAAGTTCCATCATAATCGGTTAAAAACGACCGAAATTTAATTTTCTACCTAACTTAACTTTGATTTTAAATAATGCTTAGTCAAATATATTTTTTCTATAAAATCGGTTAAGAAACAGCCAAATTTCAATTTCCTGCCTACCCCTTATGTCAGGTAGCGTGATTTTAGGTATCCTTAGTTGCAACCCGGGTAACACACAGTTGAATAAAAAAAGTCCCATCGAAATCGGTTCAGTCGTTTTGGCGTGATGTGGTAACATACGAACAGACAGACAGACGACAAAAAATAAAAAAAAACGTTTTGATCTTAATATTTTTATGTAAAAATATTCAGACACGACCCATCTTATAGATTTATTATTTATATAAATGTCACGTCATGTCATAAAACTACTGAGTATATAAAAAATAAGTTACTATTGCTCTAAAGTGGATCAGTTATTGTAAATACATAACATACCTAATACATAAAAACTAACTGACATAAATAACGATATTAGTCATAGTGTTGATACAAGTTGGTATAAACTAATGTGTAATATAAACTACAAAGTGATAAGGTAAATAATCGTACCAACAGCGACGCAGCGCTGACCTCTATAAAACTATGAATCATAGCATGAAACTATGGCAAATTAATTATTTTATTGATCTTCCTCCCAGCGATTTTCGGTGATGGCGTCCAATTCCCAGAGACCGGCCAACTGCGCAGGACTAGTCTTTAGTGCCCAAGTGTTTGCGCTACACACAGGTGGACTCTATATTCCTTCAATCTGTTATTCTGATGAGACTTGTCTGACACGACCAGAAAGAAATCAGGCGCAGGACCGACTATTTACATACCCATCCGACAGCATGGATCATCTTACTTTTCGGGCAATTAGGTGATCAGCTTGCAAGGTCCTAACCAAACTAGAAACAACAACACAAAGTCATTGTCCCCCGCCGGGAATCGGACCTCCAGATCGAGAGCCCATGGCTCAGACCGCTAGACCACAGAGGCAGTTTAAAAGTAACCTGTAACAGAGAGACAGAACTATCAGACATTAATAATATTCAAATGCTGAGGCAGCCCCATTTCTTATGCAGTACAGATCACAGCATTCAATTAAAAAAATATTATGTCAAAAAGTCAAGTTTCTTATTCTATTTTAAAAAATAAATATTGAATAAAATATAGCTACAAATAAGTGACCTGTGAGCCTGTGACCACTGAACTTCTATTATACTCCTGTGACACCATTTTCCACAAGTGTTTTTGCGCGGTATAGTCACGCAGGCGCAGCGCGCAGCTACTCTACTGCGCACAATGCCACACGGTTAGTACTGCAACGCGACTCGCACGGCCAACAGCGTTCCACACAAACAAGATGGCGGAAAAAATAATATTCGATCTAAACAAAGCAGAGGAACTATTCGAACAGTACATCAAGGACTTCGACAAGAGTTACAAAGACGAAGAGGATAAGAAAATCCATTATGAAGCTTTCGCCAAGAATTTAGAAAAAATAAATGCATTGAATTCCAATCCTAAACAAACGGCGTCATATGGACTAAACAAGTTTGCGGATTATACGGAGGACGAGAGGAAATGTATGCATGGAGGGAAGCGTGAGTTATTTGTTTTATTTTACTGATTACGTAATTATATGTCAGCTTAATAAATTAATAACATAACAGTTGTATCTATACGTATAACTGTCACGCAATTATGTTTGTTTTTTTCTTGTTCTACGAGGTATAAGGGACAGCGTCCTACAAACTGATATGGGTTGCTCAGTCAACAACACTGAACAACTTCCACCAGGAAATTCTTTCAAGCAGTGTAAAAAACGGACGGACATCTTTATCAGTTTGCAGGACGCTGTCCCTTACACCCGTTATAGTTAAAATAGTTTTTTTTTAAATATTTAAATGTGAGAATCTCTTTATTCGTCTACGCTGGACTGGGAGCGAGAGAAAAACATAGAATATGCCAGCTGCATTTCCTCCCGGGCATGCTGTAAAAATCAGCTGAGGGATCGGAGGGTTTCAGTATATTGCAATTCAGGCGATGGGCTCACAACCTGTCACTACAGCACTATACCTACAAATCTATCTTAAATAACCCTTGAAATTTTGTCAGATGTGGCGGAACAACCTTTGTTTAGGTCGTTTACGCTTTGCCTACCCCATTAGGGATTAAGGCGTGACTATATTATGTATGTATGTATCTCTTTATTAGCGATAGTTTAATGAAAAACAACCGATACCAAATTAGTGCCTTTCCATGACTTTATTATTTTTGCCAAACAAAACAAATAACTAGGTACAATCGAGTAAAAAGTTCTTACCTGTTATTTTTGTCTAAAGCCCTGCCAGGAATTAAAAGGACCTGTCACAGAGAAAGACAGAGACAGAATAAGAGAAACACTTATGGACTTCCTATAAACCCTTCTCTATGGTACCTCTATGCTGGAGAAAAACATAGAATGTGCTAGCTGCATTTCCTCCTGGGGATGCTGTAAAAACCAGCTAAGGGATCCGAGGGTTTTAGTATATTGCAATTTAGACGATGGGCTGACAACCTGTCACTACAGCAACATACCTACAAATATATCTTATTTAACCCTCAAAACATTGTCAGACGTGGCGGAACGACCTTTGTTTTGGTTGTTTACGCTCTGCCTACCCCATTAGGGATAAAGGCGTGATTATATGTATGAATGACAGGTTTAAGTTTACAACCACAAATCATCGCGAGTCCGAAACATGTCGTGATGAATGACCGGTTTTAAATTGAATCTTCAATTGTTTGCTTTGACATTAGCACTTTTGCTGTTGATTATAGCTACTGATAACAAAGTATGCACACTATGGGCCGTATTTATAATCAGCTCTTATGAATGACAGCGAGTTTGAGTTCGTATCAGAAATGTCATTTCAGTACAAACTGGCCTGTCAAATCCATACTTTATATTGCTCTCAAGTTTGATATCGCTTCATAAATACGAGCCCATGTATGGTCATTGGTTTATACGGTTGTAACTGTTATCAATTCCATTCAACATTGCTCCCTAATATGTTTTAATAGGGTCTATGTTATAAGTGCATAAACAATTTTATAAATATTTACATGATGTTTTTTGTTGCAGATTGATAAGCAGCTATGCTCTTTTCAAGGTGAAGAAAAATGAGTCATTTATCGTCAAAAAACAATCTATTTATATTTGTATCTTTATTACCTACTTTATATTATAATTAATAAATGTAGCTTCTAATAATGCTCCTGAATACTGCATTCTGGCCGATAAGGGTCGTATTTCGATGCTACAGACCTCCTGCCGTCGTCCATACGTCGAAGTAGTATTTAAGTATTTATAAATATGTATGTTAGTCTGTAAGGTATATATTCTATTGACCTCTGTTTATATTATTTAACATCTACTAATGTAAATATTGCCTGAAATAAAATGATTTATTTAATAATTCTTATTATTAATCTTATTCTGCCTCTCAATTTGAGTCTCACTTGCGTAGAAGCTGTACCTGTTGTGTCGTTATTCCTTGTACTTGTACATTAACAACAACATCAACATCAGCTACAACAGTCCACTGCTGGACATGGGCCTCCCCAAAATTGGGGGTATATATTATTAGAATTTCAAATTGCCAGCGCAGTAGAAGTTTTACATTCATAGGGAACGCAGCTGCTCTGGATTTATCCCTTAGTCGCCTTAATTACGACAACCACGGGAAGTTATGGGGTGATGCTATTCTAACCCAGCACCACACGGGGAAACATGTACAATAAGCAGTAAGTAAATAAATAAATATAAATTATTAAAGTTTCATTTTCTTCGACATAAAAATATCATATTCATTTTATTACCCCTTTGATTGGTCTCCAACTTGGTTTATACCTTAATATGTGTGCTACATACAAACATGCTACATACGTACACACTGTCACGCCTTTATCCCTAATGGGTTAGGCAGAGCGCAAACGACCCAAACAAAGGTCGCTTCGCCACGTCCGATAAGCTTTGAGGGCCGTTTAAGATAGAGAGATCTGTATATTGCTGTAGTGACAGGTTGTCAGCGAATCGCCTAAATTACAGTACACTGAAATCTTCGGATCCCTTAGCTAGTTTTCACAGCATGCCCGGGAGGAGATGCAACTGGCACATTCTATGTTTTTCTATCACTCCCAGTCCAGCATGGAAGTAACTTGGACCCAAACTTACGATACACTTAATCACGGTACATGACAAAACTTTCTCGGTTTCGCGCAGTCGGGTAAACCAGTGCTCCTCCAATTCCCCGTTTAATTGCACCTCTGGCGAGGCCAATAAAGAAGTCATCAAACCAATTGCAAGCTAAAACCCAGGCTAAGGTGTGTTCTTACATGTACGAGGAAAACTCACATTATTGCTAGAAAAGCGGTAAAGGATTTTGCGCCAGATTTCCGCTAAGGGCATGTCCGTAAAAAGGAACTGCTTGCAAAACCTTATGGATAGATGTTTTAGGTCCCAGTAACATTAGTCCTTCTACGTCCTGTGATTATTGTGCCGTACAACACTGTAGTGATCTCTGCCTACCCCTCCGGGAAAGAGGCGTGACGTTATGTATGAATGTAACACTGTATTGAGAGCAAAATACTCATTAGTTTACGAGTTAGAATACTAGTAGCCTCCGTGGTCTAGTAATTAGAGGCATAGGCTTACGATCCGGAGGTCTTGGGTTCGATTCCCAGGGGGGAAACACAAAGTTGATATTTGTCAATTTATCACTTTGTGAGGTTTTTCCCAGTTTGGTTAGGACATTGCAAGCTGAATCACCTGATTGTCCGAAAAGAAAAATGATTCCGTGCTTCGGGCACGTTAAGCCATTGGTCGCTGTCTTTGATAGTGGTCGTTACTCAAACCATGTCTGAGGCCTATTAGCTATGCTACTAGGCGGTTTTAAAACTCTGACACCAGGGCTCATCCGGTCATTCGACTTGAGAATTCACCCGCTAAGAAGAATACTAGTCGTTGGTTGAAAAGAGAGTTCCGAACTGTCATGTGACGTCACACGACATACTTCCATGTAAAATGTCGTTTCGAAGAGAGAGATAAATAGACTACCTTTACAATGGTATATCTCGTTGATTTTTAAATCAATTTGATTTCTGTTTTTACTGTTGTTGAGAAGTCGCTGAGCACTAGCTCCGAGCGCCATTTGCTCTTCTGTGGTTAGAAAGAATAGCATTGTAGGCATAATAGCAATTATCCCTCAATTCAGGGAGACCCATGTCCAGCAGTTGTTTTGCTTTTGTAGATATTGCAAAAAGAATTGCTTAGTAATAAGGCCTCCTTTTGCACGTTTTATTTACTGCTAATAGTTTGTTATTATTTCTGAGCCATGAACGTTTTGTTTTTTTATTTGAAATGGGTTTGTTTCTGACAAACGTCAGACGCAGGTAGTGAGTTCCACTCTTTTGCCGTGCGTCTAGATGTCCGATGGTAGAAGGGAGCTGAATTTATCATTGCATACATATATACAATCACGCCTTCATTTCTAATGGGGTAGGCAGAGCGTGAACGACCTAAACAAAGGTCGTTCCGCCACGTCTGACAAAGTTTTGAGGGTTATTTAAGATAGATTTGCACGTATATTGCTGTAGTGACAGGTTGTCAGCACATTGCCTAAATTGCAATGTACAGAAATCCTCGGATTCCTGGTTTTTACAGCACGCCCGGGTGGAAATGCAGCTGGTACGTTCTATGTTTTTCTCTCGCTCCTAGTTCAGTATGGAAGATATCTATCATTGTCAAGCAATAAAGTAAAGAAGGTCCGTTTATAAATCAAGTGTATGTGCCAGACACAATATGTCTTGTTGGTACTAAGACAGTGTGTTACCTGGTAAGACTAGTTATTAGGCAGGTACCCTGTAAACTATGCAGTCAATATGTGGGAATTACACATAGCGCTTACAAGGTGGCTCAATAGGGCTGTTGGCATACTGTCTGCAGCTTACTGACCACAACATATCACACACTGCTTAATATTAATTTGATACATACCGGGTGTAAGGAACAGCGTCCCGCAAACTGTTCGGGGTTGGTCAGTCATTCTTTCAGGAAGTGATAATTCAAATTGGCTTTTCCATACAAAATATCCACCTCAATCAGACCATTTGTATGGAAAAGCCAAATTTTTATTTCATTTCCTGAAATAGTTTCTTGGTGGAAATTGTTCAGTGTCGCTCAGTCGAGCAACCCCTATCAGTTTGCGGGACGCTGTCCCTTACACTTCGTATACAATACAAGGATAAATAGGATACGTGTTACTGTTATACTGTGTTTCTTTCATGCTGGACTGGGAGAGATAGAAAAACATAGAATGTTCCAGCTGTCCTTCCTCCCGGGCATGCTGTAGAAGACAGCAAAAGGGACTCGAGAGTTACAGTGTATTGTAATTTAGGCGAAGGGCTGACAACCTGTCACTACACATTAGCAATACACATTACAATCTAAAATTGCCCTCAATTTTTATCAGACGCGGCGAAAGCGCCTTTTACGAGGCGTTTAACGCTGTGCCTACCACGTAAGGGATAAAGGCGTGATTTTATGTATGTATGTATGTTACTGTTATCGCCCAAAGTACGGTAAAACCTAAGATTTACTATTGTTCGGGACCAACGGCTTACCGTGCCTTCCGAAGCAAGGAAAAAGCTCCGAATAAACGAACATATGAAATTTGAAAACCGGTACAACACTTCGGTTCGTGGTGGGATTCGAACCACGACCACATGCAAGGTGGACGTGGCCCTATCCACTACACCATCGGGCTCGCAAGTTTTAATATCATCCAAACATCTTTTGTAATGATAAAACGTGTAGCGAGACGCTACAAGCTGTATATGACTACGAGACGGCTAGCACGTTATGAAATGTTTATTTTAACATTTATCTTGTTTATTTCAACATAATCCCTGGAATTACATAGTAAATAGTGGTAAAAGTCCGAAATCCAGGGTTTTATCAACAGAGGTTGGTAAGTATTAGGTTTTACCGGTAAATCCTAGGACTTACCGCACTTCGACTTTTACAGTAACATATGCACGACTTTTTTTAATTAACAGTAAGAATTGTTGTCACGATACAAAAATAAATAAGCAAGAGTTTTCGTGAAATACTCATTACATTAGTTTACGAGTTATAAAGTTGTTGGTAGAAAAGAGAGATCCGAATTATCAAGTGACGTCACATGACAGAAGCACCATTCTACTTCACTACATAGTATAAAACAAAGTCTCTTTCTCTGTCCCTATATCCCTATGTATGCTTAGATCTTTAAAACTACGCAGCGGATTTTGATGCGGTTTCTTTTAATGGATAGAATGATTCAAGAGAAAGGTTTATATGTATAATACATGCATAATATAGTAGAGAAACACTGATGATTTCCGTGCGAAGCCGTCGCTAGTCTATTATAAAATGTCGTTTCGAAGAGTGAGATAGATAGACTAGCTGTAAATAGTATATCTCGTAAATTTTTAGATCAATTTAATTTCTGTTTTTACTGTTGTTATATGTATATTTGATACTTTTTGAAAATAGGTTCAGGCACGGAAAATATTTTTCATGAATAAACTCTATTTCGGGTACATAGGGTCTAGGGTACGTCACGACAAATTCTTAAAGAACATCATAGAGTGGTAAATAGAAAGATAAAGAGGAAGAGAAAGACTGAGACGTAGTTACCTTGACTAAAAGGGAAGGGAAGGTGGATGTCAAGTCGTATCAAGAAGTGAAAACGCTGGCAGAAGACAGAGAAAGTTGGCGATTACTCCACCGACAAGTGCCTAGCACTTAAATTTAATAAGAAGACGGGTTTTGAAATGAATAGAAGCAGAAAACATACTGCGCCGACCGCAAATGATGGGACAAGTACAAGGGAATGATGGGATAAAGGAATTAATATATGTATGTATGTTGATACATTCCTTTAATTGCTACCTGGCCTCCTGTTCCAATATAGATCAGAAGAAAATATTGATATGATGGCTTTAAACGGCATGGACGGATGTCGGATTATCGTAGGGTGTATCTATAGACTAAATTAACCTTCCTGCTGACTGTGACTCTAGCCCCGGTAACATTACAACTTCAAGAAAAAAGTTTGGAAAGGCATTGCGCAAAAACTATTAGAGCTGTTATATAAGTATGAATGGTAGGAAATTTAGTGTAGATTCATTTTGTTTTTGATATTTTGTTTACGATTTCTAAATCTAATATTTTTCATTTAAAAGGAGAAATATGGTTGTGATAGATATGTTTCGAGGGGAAGGGAGAAGTAATTGGTTTGTTACCAGCCAAAATCAAGTTCAGTATATTGTAACGTGAGGTATAGCATAAATAAGATAACAGGAAATAACAGGAAATAACACGAATTTTGCGGGCAGCGGCGCGGCAGCGGGGCGGCGGCGGCGCGGGAGCGGGGCGGGCAACGCACCTGTTCTAAAAACCAGCGGGCAGATCGCGCGGCACTATAGCGGTGTAGTGTTGTGTTCGTGATTGTGTTGTCGAGATATTTGTTTTTATTCGCGAACGAAATGTCTGAAAAACGGCGACAACATCTTTTTGATTCAAATTTTATTTCTAACGCTCGATTTATTGTGGGCAAAAAGACGAAGTGGATCCCTACTATAGGGCAAGGAAAATAAATGGCTAGTTTACCGCAACGCAGTGTTGCCACAGCCCCTTTCTCAAATGTAACATAAGCTGCTTCGAAAAGTAACATTTTGACCACAAAAGTAACATTTTAAGTCTAGTCGTGTTGTGTAACATGCAGGTAACATGAGAGGGTCAAAAGTAACGTAAAATGTTACTTTTGTAACATTGTGACAACACTGGCATCGCTCGTTGCCCGCCCCCGCGCCGCTGCCCGCTCCCGCGCCGCTGTTTTCGAAAACCGGTCCATTTGATTGTACGCATAAGTTCCTGCCGCTCCCGCGCCGCCGCCGCCGCAGCGCCTCCACCGATCCGCTGCCGCGACGCTTCTCGCAAAATTCGAGGCAGAGGCCTAAGACCTCTAATCATGATATAAGCACTGTGCGAAAGTACATTTAATGTAGATAATTTTTGTCATAAACAGTTTTCTTTTAAATGTTATAGTTTTTGTTTTGAACGGATAATACTATAGCGACAGACCTGTTTACAATGAAAAAGGGGGGATGAGGGGGGGAATTGGTATGTCACCGGGCATAATCGTATGGGTGTAATTAGTCTAAAAATACCTGTTGACAATCCATTACATTCCATGCCGTTTACAAGCCTCAAAGCCTCAGCCTTAACTGCCTCCGTGGTCTAGTGGCTAGTGCCATGGTCACCCGATCCGGAGGTCCTGGATACAATTCCCAGGGGGAAAACACAAAGTTGATATTTGAGAAATTATCAATTTGTGATATTTTACCCAGTTTGGTTAGGACATTGCAGGCTGAATCACCTGATTGTCCGAAAAGAAAAAGATTTCGTGCATCGGAAGGCACGTTAAGCCGTCGGTCCCGGTCGCTGTCTTTAATAGAAGTCGTTACTCAAACCATGTCAGAGGCCTGGTAATTGTGCTACTAGGCGGTTTTAAAACTCTGACACCAGGGTTCATTGGGTCGATAGACTCGATACTAGAAAACAAGCCGAAGAAGAGGGCTTTTGAGATATCCTATCTGGTCTAATATATAAATACCTAATTTCACGATTGAATTCACTTTCGTACTACTTGTGTTCAAAACATTGGTTCCTAGAACATTGAACAAAGTAAAAGTGCTGAGTCGCATTGAATAGCTTAGGTGATTCTTTAGAAGTGGCTACTCCAGTCACCGCTGGAACGAAACTTAAAACATTTTCTAAAAGTACCTATTTGTCGCATTTTGTGAGAGGATTTCTCTTCTTTTAACAATATTGCCCGAGAAATAAGGAGATAAATATTTTTTTAAATAGGTATAATCCTGCTAGGAATCAAAAAGACCTGTCATAGAGGTACCATAGAGAAGTGCATAAGTCCCTTTCTTATTCTTTCTCTGTTTAACACAAACACACACACACACACATAATCACGCCTTTATACCTAATGGGGTAGGCAGAGCCTAAAAAAAGGTCGTTCTGCCACGTCTGACAAAGTTTTGAGCGTAATTTAAGATAGATTTGTTGATGTATTGCTGTAGTGACAGGTTATCAGCCCATCGCCTAAACTGCAATATACTGAAACCCTCGGATTCCATAGCTGGTTTATACAGCATGCCCGGGAGGAAATGCACCTGGCACATTTTATATTTTTCCCTCTCAATTTTGAGATAGCTTTACAAATACGAGCCTAAGGCCCGTATTGATAAACATCACTCGACATTGAAAGCTAGTTTGAGTTCGTATCAGAAATGTCATTTCAGTACAAAACGACCTGTCAAATCCATACTTAATACTACATACATACATATAATCATGCCTTTATCCCTAATGGGGTAGGCAGAGCGTAAACGACCTAAACAATGGTCGTTCCGCCACGTCTGACAAAGTTTTGAGGGTTATTCAAGAAGGATTTGTACGTATATTGCTGTAGTGACAGGTTGTCAGCCCATCGCCTAAACTGCAATATACTGAAACCCTCAAATCCCTTAGCTGGTTTTTACAGCATGCCCGGGAGGAAATGCAGCTGGCACATTCTTTGTTTTTCTCTCGCTCCCAGTCCAGCAAGGAAGAAACTTACGTTAAGTACTTAATACTGCTCTCAATATTGAGATCGCTTTATAAATTCAGCCCTAAGGGTCACAGTACCTAGTTACCTACTCACAGTAGCTAAGTCAGGAGTAATTTCAGTACATCAAACATAAAGCCTTGCTTCTGAAACAATTCAGATTGTTCAGTTATTTAGTAGGTCTAACCACTGCTCTGACGACATAGTAAATTTTTAAAATTTCCTCGAACAAATAATGTTTACGGAAACAGAACCAAAGAATATATAATTACTACTATCTTTAATAAGTTACCAACCTTTACTTCAAATCAATTCAATTTATTTATTGATTGTTAACTATTTTTGTGAATGTTGTATGCAATTTTAATTGGATTTCAAATTTATAATGATCTATATTATTGAGATAAGTTAGGTAATTCTTAATTTGTTATCTGTAATTGTACCTTTTAAATAAAAATAAAATAAATTTATTAAATACAGAACATACCGGGTGTAAGGAAAAGCGTCCCGCAAACTGATAGGAGTTGCTTAGTCAATGTCACTGAACAACTGCCATCAGAAAATTCTTTCAGGAAGTGAAGAATAAAAAATGGTGCTCCATACAAATTGTCTAATCGAAGTGGACATTTTGTATGGAAAAACCTTTTTTTTTCACGTCCTTCGCCTAAATTACAATATACTGTAACCCTCGGACCCTTCAGATGGTTTTTACAGCATGCCCGGGAGGAAATGCAGCTCACACATTCTATGTTTTTCTCTCGCTCCCAGGCCAGCATGAAAGAAAACCTAAGTACTTATTCGACTCATTCCTCCTAAACATAACCTCGCATCATGTAATGTTCTCTTATTCTGATTTTAGACTTTTATTCCCAAGGATCCCACGTATATTTCGTCCGAAAATGGCTCATATTCTTTTCTATTATATTTACAATGCCGGTACGTTTTACTCCCTTATGATGCCACCTGTGGTGTTCCGAGTCTCGAAGCGTCTGGGGCCTGGAGTTTTTATTATACCAATAAAGAATTGCCTAAGGAAAAGTTGCTACGTGAAAAATATACGTAGTACTTACTGCTGTACTTTCATTTAACTTTCAGTCAAGCATCTTTTAATTTAAAAAAGACGATAAATACCTAATACCTATACTTGTAAAAAAGATAACAAACCAGCTAAGGAATCCGTATATTGCATAGGCGATGGGTCGACAACCTGTCTACAGCAATATACCTACAAATCTATCCTAAATAACCCTCAAAACTTTATCAGACGTGGAACGACCTTTGTTTAGGTCGTTTACGCTCTGCTTACCCCATTAGGAAGAAAGGCGTGATTATATGTATATATGTAAAAAAAATGGTAGCTGCTAGTTATATTTCAATTAACTGTGGACCTCCCGATAAATTTTACTGAAGTTTGGGCGATTATTAAATTATCTGTGCCATGTAATATTGTGTAGCAAACAATAAATGAAAAAATCCTTCTTACAGTTTTTCAAGATTTATTTTTTAATAAATAATGTTTAATTCGTTTTCCGAGTATACCCGAAAATATATGTTCTATAGAACAATCTAGAATCGTGTGGCTTGCCGGCTCTACGAAAAAAATAATATACTGACAATTTAAACGTGCTCCCCGAGGCTCGTAATCATCTTACTTGTCAAGCAAGAAGTTATTTAATCTGCTTAGTCCTAACAGAAGTGCGAAGTCTCACACACGATGCATATTAAATAAATTGTCATTATTTTATGTAACAATGGATGAAAAACATATAATTGATACACTCAAAACGCATTCCAGTTAAAAATATATTTTAGTCTAGAAGGGCTTTTACCACTAACCTTACTAAAAACAAATACTAAAGGATCCAGTGTTAAACCAACTACTCTATACAGGGTGTAAAAAAGTACCTACTGCGTTCCTGTAAACCACGTGATGTACAAGTGATATACAAAACAAAAAAACACATTAAATTATAAACATAAAGATATTTTATTTTTATTAAATAGTGCAAAAATAATCAAGTTATGCATCCCTAGGGCGGGCGGCGCGGCGCGCATGCACGCTACGACGTTTGTCACAGTAATGCTGTCGTCGCCGCGCCCCGCGACCGCCCGGCCACGTTACCGCGTCTTAGTATGTGTGCGTTAGAGCTAAGGTTGCTTGTTTCTGTTTGATCAATTTAATAAAAATAAAATATTTCATTTATTTTATTGTGTGCTTTAAGTTGTATATCACTAATACATTACATGGTTTACAGGAACTAAGTACTTTTTTTTACACCATGTATAGGTACTTTACTCAATACTACTAACAACAAACAAGGAAATAAATAAAAACACGGAAAGGCGTCGAAAGTGCTAAAAAGTTTCATGGTAAGGAAACGTTAACTAATAATATACGTGACATCTTTATACCCAATAAAACCGGATCTATTTATTGCTCCAAATGAATACAAAGTAAAGAAATAATTTATTTGCTCCGTAATAAAATAAAAACTTCTTATATAAATTGGGAGTGTCACATAAAAGGAGCAAATGTGCAACGGCTTTTATAGTGTGATCGTAGAATTGTGCGACAGTAGGTCTTTGTTTTATTGTATCCAGTATCCAGTGCTTATTATTACTATCTTATTTTATTACAAACATACTCGTACATACATCCTAGTGCTAATACCAAATTCCTTTCCAATTCCTTTTCTGTTCGAGCTACACAACTTTGGAACAAGCTTCCGAAGACAGTTCAAGACTGTCCATCGATATCCTCTTTCAAAAAAAGAGTGAAAGAGCACTTCCTGTCGCAACATAATTAGTATTTATGTACGTAGGTATTTGTATTTATTATATGCATGTATTATTATTTATTATAGATGTTTATTTAAGTAATATATATGTATGTTTATGTAGGTTCTAGGTTATATGTAGGTATATGTAAAAGTCTACAGCGTGTCCCCGTATATATTGTTATCTCATATTCAGTTTTACAGGTTGGCTGGAAGAGATCTCTTTATAGAGATAAGCTCACCTTTGTGAACTAAATTTGAATTTGTTTATTTATTGTATTTTTTTTTGTACGCAAATAAGAATATACATATAATCACGCCTTTATCCCTAATGGGGTAGGCAGAGCGTGAGAGCCCGATGGTGTAGTGGATAGGGCCACTACCTCCTGAGCGGGAGGTCGTGGTTCGAATCCCACCACGTACCAATTTGTTTTTCGGTTTTCGAATTTCATATGTACGTTTATTCGGCGCTTTTTCCGTGCTTCGGAAGGTACATTAAGCCGTTGGTCCCGGTTAATATCGTTTAATACCGTAGATATTAGTCGTTAAGCCAAGTCAGAGGCCAGTGCTAAGCATTGGCGGCTTGAAAACTCTGACCTAATCTAGGATTGGGTCTGGTTTCACTTCTGGGTTGCGGGGGTCAGATAGCAGTCGCTCTGTGTAAAAACCAGTACCCTCATTCAATCACCTAGATTAGGTAGCCGACCCCGAGAGATACGGTATAAGGCTAGGGAGATGATGATGGGGTAGGCAGAGCGTAAACGACCTAAACAAAGGTCGTTCCGCCACGTCTGACAAAGTTTTGAGGATTATTTAAGATAGATTTGTAGATATATTGCTGAAGTGACAGGTTGTCAACCCATCGCCTAAATTACAATATACTGAAACCCTTTGGATCCCTTAGCTGGTTTTTACAGCATGCAAGGGAGGAAAAGCAGCTGGCATATTCTATGTTTTTCTCTGGCTCCCAGTCCAGCATGGAAGTATCTTGTTTTATTGCGCTTTACTAAACAGGAGTATTATCCCAGATGTTTTTGTTGTCTCTTTTAGAGCCACGTCACACACAAACACTGCGTTCGCAGTCTTACCGGTACAATAGGCTAGGTTGGTCCCGGTCGCTGTCTTTGAGAGTTGTCGTTACTCAAACCATGTCAGAGGCCTAATAGCTGTGCTAAGGTTTAAAAACTCTGACACCTTCATCGGGCCGTTCGACTCGAGAATAGAAAGAAGAAGAATAAGTTAGGTTAGGTAAGGTCACATTTGACAGCTCTAATTCAAACGAAATACAAATCAGCACAAGAATATAAACCCTATAACTTTGAACGTAAATGAAATGTCAAATGTACATACATACAATCACGCGTTTATCCCAAAAGGAGTAGGCAGAAGACCGCAAACAACCTAAACAAAAGGTAGTTCCACCACATCTGACAAAATTTTTAGGGATATTAAGATAGATTTGTAGTTATATTGCAGTACTCTTAGCTGATTTTACAGTATACCCGGAAGAAAATGCAGCTGGCACATTCTAAGTTTTTCTCTCGCTCCCAGTCCAGCATGGAAGAATTATAATAATAAATAAATATATTTTGTTGTGGAAGGTGTTTCAATCATTTTAATAGAAATAGGAATTATTCTACACATAACATTTTCCCCAAAAAGGACGTAAAGCCAAAGGGGATGATTTTATCCTTTAAACTTTTCCTAATAAACAGGTCAAAATATGGATACAGTTTTTGTTCTATGCTTCATAAATACTGATTTTAATGTAAGAGGAACATGATTTTTCTTCATTATATCTTATACTAGCGACCCGCCCCGGCTTCGCACGGAAATTATCAGTGTTTGTCTTCTAAATTATGCATGTATTATATATACATATAAAGCTTTCTCTTGAATCACTCTATCTATTAAAAGAAACCGCATCAAAAACTGTTGCGTAGTTTTAAAGATTTATGCATACATAGGGATATAGGGACAGATAAAGCGACTTTGTTTTATACTATGTAGCGATTTCTTACATACATACATAAATCACGCCTTTATCCCTTACGGGGTAGGCAGAGCGTTTAAGAGCGTTTTTCTTAAAAGGCGCTTTCGCCACGTCTGACAAAAATTGAGGGCAATTATATGTATTGCTTTAGTGTCAGGTTGTCAGCCCATCGCCTAAATTACAATACACTGTAACCCTCGAGTCCCTTTTGCTGACTTCAACAGCATGCCCGGGAGGAAGGGCAGCTGGAACATTCTATGCTTTTCTATCTCTCCCAGTCCGGCATGGAAGAACGATTTCTTCGCGATAATTAATCCTCTTAATCGGTAAAAAACAATCTTTCTACCCAAGATGCGCTCAAACATTATTTAGCACCGTAGTAAATGTCGAGTCGAGTATACGGGGTGTAAGGGACAGCGTCACACAAATTGATAGGAGTTGCTCAGTCAACGACACTGAACAATTTCCACCAGGAAATTATTTCAGGAAGTAAAAAAAAATGCTTTTCCATACAAATTGTCTGATTGAGGTGGATATTATCCCCTATCAGTTTGCGGGACGCTGTCCCTTACACCCGGTATTACACGAAAAAATCTGAACAATTCAGACAAAAGACCAACTTGATTGTGGTATAGATAGTGGGTGGGTGGTGTGAAGTAAGAGTAAGGTGAAGTACTTTAAGGCCCGTATTTATAAAGCGATCTCAAGATTGAGAGCAGTATTGAGTATGGATTTCACAGGTTTATGTACTGAAATAACATATCTGATACGAACTCAAACTCGCTGTCAGTCTCAAGTGCTGATTATAAATACGGGCCTTAGGGTCCTACAGGATCGCCTCAGGACCGCAGCAGTTATTGTCGGTGACAGGGCCGCATTTAAAAACTTTGGGACCGTACGTCGCAGAATGTCCCTTCTGCATTATGTCCATTGGTCGCAAATTGTCCCTTTTCGCAGAACTGCCCTTTAGCAAAATTACCTGTTTTCATCATATCCCTTTTAAACATATTGAAGTCATAGGAAAGATGTGGTCTCTGCCGGCTCCTCTGGGAAGGAGGCGTAATTATATGTATGTCCATCATCTCATCTCCCTAGCTTTATCCCGTATCTCACGGGGTCGGCTAACTAATCTAGGGGATTGAACGAGGGTACTGGTTTTTACACAGAGCGACTGCTATCTGACCTCCGCAACCCAGAAGGGAAACCAGACCCAATCCTAGATTAGGTCAGAGTTTTTCAAGCCGCCATGCGCCAGTGCTTAGCATTGGCCTCTGTCATGGCTTAACGACTATTATATGTATGTATGTAAGTCATAGAAGTGCCTACTAAAGGGACATTTTGAGAAAAGAGATATTTTGCGAAAAGGGCATTTTGCGATGGTACCCTTTGGGCCACCCCAAGGCCACTTCAGGGTCACGCCAGGACCGGACCCAGTCGACCCCACCCACCTCGTTAATGACGTTTTTCCCGGCTTTGTTTTATATCCAAAATTAATTGCCTGAACGTTTGTTTTATATTTTCCAAATTAATTAGTTGTTCGCATTATATTGACACTCGAGACGAAAATTGCTTTTCGGTTGTCTTTGAAGTCGGCGGCGTGACGTTAAATTATATTTTATTCATATGTACATCAGAATTTTCATACGTACCCAACATTACATACATAATTATTAATGCATACAAACATACATATAATCACGCCTTTATCCATAATGGGGTAGGCAGACCGTAAACCTCCTAAACAAAGGTCGTTCTGCCACGTCTGACAAATGAGGGTTATTTAAGATAGATTTTTAGGTATATTGCTGTAGGGACAGGATGTCAGCTCATCGCCTAAATTACAATTTACTGAAACCCTCGGATCCCTTAGATAGTTTTTACAGCATGCCCAAGAGGAATTTCAGCTGGCACATTCTATGTTTTTCTTTCGCTCCTAGTCCAGCATGGAGTAATGGATTATTAATGAGTTCTGTATTATAGCCGTAAATACGATTAGACGTAAATTAGACTTATTCGTACTTTAGTAAAACCTCTGCATGTAAAAAATCTATCGAAACAATAAAAAATATGTTAATGTAGATTTCCATAATTATCTTTCATACTGGACTGGGAGTGAGAGAAAAACATAGAATGTGCCAGGTGCATTTCCTCCAGAGCATTCTGTAAAACCCAGCTATAAGGGATCCAAAGCTTTTCGTATATTGTTATTTAGGCGATGGTCTGACCTGTCGCTATAGCAATGTACCTGCAAATATATGTTACTAGCGACCCGCCCCGGCATCGCACGGAAATTATCAGTGTTTCTCTACTATATTTTGTATAAATTATACATATAAACCTTCCTCTTGAATCACTCTATCCATTAAAAGAAACCGCATCAAAATCCGTTGCGTAGTTTTAAAGATTTATGCATACGTAGGGATATAGGGACAGAAAAAGCGACTTTGTTTTATACTATGTAGTGATAAAACCCTCTAAACTTTGACGGTCGTGGCGGTACGACCTTTGTTTAGGTCGTTGTCTACCCCATTGGGGATGAAAGCGTGATTATATGTATGTATGTAATCTTATCTTAACCTTTTTGCTAAGTCGTTCGTAAAATTGATTACTACTATACAAGTCTGTAATAAAATAAATTATACGAAATATTTGCGTTGGTTGTGTAATAGGCATATTTTATACGTTGCCTCCAAAGAAGTCAAGAATAGTATTTTTATTATTTGTTTAGGAATTATTTTTAGTCTCTGAAGAAATTACTGCTTCAGCCTACATTCGTTCAGTACGTAAAGAAAATTCCCATATTGCTATCAATTCGTAGAGAGCACAACTTACTCGTATCTCGAATCTTGACTAAAATTACTTCTGTCTTTTTCTCCTACTCTCATGATAGAAAATGCCAGGTAAAGACTTATATTAGCTAACTAGTCCTTCCATGCTGGACTGGGAGCGACAGAAAAACATAGAATGTGCCAGTTGCTATTCCTACCGGGCATGCTGTAAAAACCAGCTAAGTGTTCTGAAGGTTTCTGTATATTGCAATTTAGGCGTTAGGCCGACAACCAGCTGTCACTACAGCAATATACCTACAAATCTGTCTTAATTAACCCTCAAAACTTCAGACGTGGCGAAACGACCTTTGTTTAGGTCGTTTATGCTCTGCCAACCCCATTAGGGATAATGGCGTGACTATATGTATATATGTGGTTAAGTCGTGATTTTTGCAACTACGAATTGCTACCAATTTCACAGATTACTTATACAGCGGCGGGCGCTCATATGTCATACATTTGCTTTGAGTTTTCTTTCTTGGAAGTTCCCTTTTAAATACTCCATTTCAATCCCCTTTGAGACTGTAGTATTCTATTTATTTTATTTAAATGTGATATACAGACGTAAAATGTAGATGGATTCAATAAAGTCTCGAATATTTTAAGTTTCGCAATCAAAATACATAATTTACTTTAATGCCTCCATACCTATATACCATCTCCGGGGTAGAAGATTTTTGTTTGAAGTCCACCTTTACGATAATGTAAACATAATAAAAACTCTCGTCGCTTCTATATTCATCAACATTTTAATTAAAGAGTAATTAAAAACAAATAATTAGTGAAATATATATCCTGCATACGGATCTATTTCCAGTACATTACAAGCCGGAACTTTTCATAGCAAAAGTGAATAGGCACTATCCCGGAAAGTATTTTTTCATCAGGTGAGACGACAAATGAATTCCTCATCTGACCTCCGCGATTTCCTCCGCATCTAAATAGTATTCCCACGGATATCTTTTCTCGCGGTAAAATGCCTATGTCCGTCTCTAGATTACTATCTATCGTTCTGCCAAATTTCATCAAAATCGGTTTAGCCGTTTAAGCGTGAAAGAGCAACAAACAAACAGACAGACAGACAGACAACGTTACTTTCACATTTATAATATTACTAGCTTTTACCCGCGACTTCGTCATTCCTCATCCACCCGTGATTATCTGCAGCATCTTGTGGGTCAGGAGTCAGGAGTCGTATTTTTGAACCACTCGTACTCCAATGCGCATACGAAAGAGCAACTTTCGCATGCGATTTTCATACACTTTGCCATGCGAATGTTAATATTTCGTATGCGAATTCGGATACGAGCGGTTCAGAAATACGACTCCTGGTCTGAAAACGTGACGTTGGTTGCTAACCTCTTCTCCCGTCATCGTTCCTCACGTACCTACCACACGTTGCCCCAGTCTTACCCGTCACACGCGTCCCTAAACAGTCATCATATCTGTCCTGTCCTCCCATCCATTCCTCCCGCCTATGACTCGCTCCAGTCGCTCCTGTTCCCTTTCCTCCCGTCTATCCTGTAACTAATGTCGCTCCAGTGCACGTGTATAAAAGGTTTACAGATTATTAATACATACTACACATTATGAATTGAATTACATACATACATACATATAATCACGCCTTTATCCCTAATGGGGTAGGCAGAGCTTAAACGACCTAAACAAAAGCCGTTCCGCCGCGTTTGACAAAGTCTTGAGGGGCCATTCAAGAAAGATTTGTACGTATATTGCTGTAGTGACAGGTTGTCAGCCCATCGTCTAAATTAGAATGTACTGAAACCCTAAGATCCCTTAGCTGGTTTTTACAGCATGCTCGGGAGGAAATACAGCTGGCACATTCTATGTTTTTCTCTCACTCCCAGTCCAGCATGGAAGATATGAATTGAATTGCTGCCAACATTTAACAATATAGCGTGATGCACTTCATAGCACTCTTAATACTGGATGCCTGTTTTCCGGAGTGATGAAATGTATTCTAAGTAATTAGTCCAGATAACACAGAATTAAATAAAAAAGTTTCCGTTATAATCGGTTCAAACACTTCTTTTCTTTTTTTGCCCCTACGTTAGCTACGTAAATCGAGGTAACAACGAGTAAACTAAAAAAAATCCTATCAAAATCGGTTAAAATACAAACTCAATTCTGATTCCTGTCTACTGCCTTCCCCCTAAGTACGGTGGCGTGATTATATTTCTCCTTAGTTTGTGTTTCAGTAGAACTCAGTTAAATAAAAAAGTCCCATCAAAATCGGTTAAAAACACTAATTTAATTCAGTTACCTGCCTACTGCCTACCCCGTAACTACGGTAGCGAGTTAGTGTCTCGGTAGCACTGAGTTGAATAAAAATTCCCCTCGAAATCGGTTAAAAACAATAACTGAATTCTGTTCTCTGTTACTGCCTACCCCCTAAGTACGGTGGCGTGATTATTTATATCTTTAGTTTATGGCTAGGTAGCACACAGTTCAATAAAAAAGTCCCATCGAAATCGGTTAAAAACAGTAACTAAATTCAGTTCCCCGCCTACTGCCTACCCCCTAAGCACAGGGGCGTGATTATTTGTATCATTAGCTTTTGTCTCTGTAACACTTACTAAATCAATAAAAAGTCACATCAAAAACGATAAAAAATCACTAACTAAATTCAATTCCCAGACCTACCTCCTAAGTACTATCACCATACTAAATATCATTAAAATCCGTTCAGCCGTTTAGGCCTTTCGCATTTATAATATTACTAGCGACCCGCCCCGGCTTCGCACGGAAATTATCAGTGTTTCTCTACTATATTATGCATGTATTATATATATATATAAACCTTCCTCTTGAATCACTCTATGCATTAAAAGAAACCGCATCAAAATCCGTTGCGTAGTTTTAAAGATCTAAGCATACATAGGGATATAGGGACAGAGAAAGCGACTTTGTTTTATACTATGTAGTGATGTGTGGATATCACTACATAGTACACCTTATGTATGCTTAGATCTTTAAAACTACGCAACGGATTTTGATACGGTTTCTTTTAATAGATAGAGTGATTCAAGAGAAAGGTTTATATGTATAATACATGCATAATATAGTAGGAAAACACTAATGATTTCCGTGCGAAGCCGGGGCGGGTTTATAAATATTAAATAGTATGGAAGTATGGTTGTATGCAGCACGTCATATTTTAATTTTCCATACATTGAATATCGATAGATATTAGAGTCCATTCATCTGTTGAGCGTTGAGTAATAGTTGCATAACAATAAGCTATTATATCCAACGAGGCTAATAATTCAATCGGTTATGGTGAGAGAACTACTATATTGTGGTATTAGGTCCGTATGTAATCCGCTTATGTGATATTTCCATGCTGGACTGGAAGAGAGAGAGAAAACATAGAGTGTGCCAGCTGCATTTCTTCCCAGGCATGCTGTAGAATCTAACAAGGAATTCGAGGGTTTCTGTATATTGCAATTTAGGTGATAGGCTGACAACCTGTCACTACACTACAGCAATATACCTATCTTAAATCACTACATAGTATAAAACAAATTCGCTTTCTCTGTCCCTATATCTATGTATGCATAAATCTTTAACACTACGCAACGGATTTTGATACGGTTACTTTTATTGGATAGAGTGATTCAAGAGGAAGGTTTATATAATACATGCATAATATAGTAGAGAAATACTGATAATTTCCGTGCGAAGCCGAGGCGGGTCGCTAGTAACCTTTAAAACTTTGTCAGACGTGACGGAACGACCCTTGTTTAGAACGTTTACGCTCTGCCTACCCCATAATGGATAAAGGCGTGATAATATGTATGTATAAGCCTTTGACATTGAATCTCGGCCTTGGCTAGACTGAAAGCGAAGGAAGAAAATAGCACCCTCTGGGTAGTCAAATGAATACCTTCTGATTAGTGAAATGAAGCGTCGTCATTAAATAGGCGCTTGAGTGGATGATCCTAAATGTTGCTCAACTTCGCTCAAGCCGGACCACTTTAGAGCTATGATTTATACTTCTTTAAAGAGCTACCTATTAAAACTTTTTTCAGATTGCAACTTCTTTAACACTTTCAATTCCAACTGCTATAAATCAGAGCTAACCGCGGCAGCTTTCACGTTATGACTTCCTCGTAAAATTTACATTTAAAAGTTAATTTTCTCTGTGCGGGGCTCAGGGCAATTGTTAATCTTGGAATCGCTCGTAAGAGAGCCGCTCGCTCTAAAAATTAGGAACATTACTCTAACTTGTCTGGTTCGCTCGAGTCTGTGAAGAGAGTTTCTATTCTTCACGATTATTGTTATACTTTGTTAACGTATTTTGTTATTTTTTGTTATCGAGTCTTCCATGCTGCTGGACTGCGAGCGAGAGAAAAACGTAGAATGTGCCAGCTGCATTTCGTCCCGAGCATGCTGTAAAAACCAGCTAAGGAATCCGAGGGTTTCAGTATGTTGCAATTTAGGCGATGGGCTGACAACCTGTCACTACAGCCACAAATCTTAAATATCCCTCAAAATTTTGTCAGACGTGGCGGAACAACCTTTTTTAAGTCGTTTACGCTCTGCCTTCCCCATTAGGGATAAAGGCGTGATTATATGTATGTATGTTATCGACTCAATAGAGATTCGACAATCAAGCTACGTAATGTGCAGGATCCAGCAATGTAGCCATACATAATTATTGTACTGGGAGTAAGGAACAGCGTCCCGCAAACTAATAGGCGTTGCTCAGTCAACGAAACTGAATAATTGTCTGCAGGATTTTTCTTTAGGAGATGAAAAAAAAATGAAATTCCCATACAAAATGACCACCTCGTTCGGACAATTTGTATGGAAAAACTTTATTTTTTCACTTTCTAAAATAAAAACCTGCTGATGGTTGTATGATGCCGTTGACTGAGTAGCCCACAGTTAGCGGGACGCTGTCCCTTACACCCCGTACATTGAAGGTACTAGCGTTAATGGCGAGTACATAAACGCTAATAAGAGTGCAGACCTATGATTGTGATACATACATCATCATCTCCCTAGCCTTATCCCGTATCTCACGGGGTCGGCTACCTAATCTAGGTGATTGAACGATGGTACTGGTTTTTACACAGAGCGACTGCCATCTGACCTTCGCAACCCATTAGGGAAACCACACCCAATCCTAGATTAGGTCAGATTTTCAAGCCGCCAATGCTTAGCGCTGGCCTCTGACATGGCTTGACGACTAATATCTACGGTATTAAACGATATTAACCGGGACCAACGGCTTAACGTGCCTTCCGAAACACGGACAAAGCGCCGAATAAACGTACATATGAAATTCGAAAACCAAAAAACACATTGGTACGTGGTGGGATTCAAACCACGACCTCCCGCTTAGGAGGCAGCTGCCCTATCCACTACACCATCGGGCTCTCATTGTGACACATACATACATAAAATCACGCCTTTATCCCTTCGTGGTCTAGCGGTCTAAGCCATGGGCTCACGTTTAGGAAGTCCCGGTTTCGACTCCCGACGGGGGACAATGACTTTGTGTTCTTCTTTCTAGTTTGGTTAGGACGTTGCAGATTGATAACCTGATTGTCTGAAAAGTAAGATGATTCATGCTGTCGGATGGGCATGTAAATAGACGGTCCCGATTTCTCTCTGGTCGTGTCAGTCAATCGGTTGCGTCAGAATGAGAGGTTAAAGGAATAGAGAGTGCACCCGTGTGTAGCGCAAACACTTGGGCACTAAAAACTAGTCCTATGCAGCTGGCCGATCTCTGGGAGATAGGCCACCATCAACGAAAATCGGTGGGAGGACTATTATTTATCATTCCTTTTTTAGCTTTTGTATAATAGAGTTGTAGCGTGGGTAGAGCTTTTTCAACTGCCCGAGTCTTCTCGTGGAAATAAGATATTTTCCCGGCAAAAAAAGGTTCTTAAACCGTTTTTTTACTTACGCAATTAAATTAAACCAAGTATAAGATATAAAATATATATATATACATATATATATATATATTAAATAGAAATGTTTATATTATACCACGTATTAGGACAACGTCCCGCAAACTGATAGGGGTTGCTCAGTCAACGACACTGAACAACTATCAGCAGGTTTTTTTTTCAGGAAGTGACAAAAAATGGCTTTTACATACAAAATGTTCACCTCGATCAGACAATTTGTATAGAAAGGCCAATTTTGTTTTCACTGTCTGAAAAAAAAATCCTCCTGAAAATTGTTCAGTGTCGTTGACCGAGCAACCTCTACTTGTTTGAGGGACGCTATCCCTTACACCTGATATTAAAAGGATAGAAATACCAATTACTCAAAGTTTGCTCAAATTTCACAAAAGTATTTTAAATGCTTTTCTTCCATGCTGTTCTGGGAGCGAAAGAAAAAATAGAATGTGCTAACTGCATTTCCTCGCGGGCAAGCTGTAAAAACCAGCTAAGGGATCGGAGGGTTTCAGTATATTGCAATTTAGGCGATGGGCTGACAACCTGTCACTACAGCAATATACCTACAAATCTATCCTAAATAACCCTTAAAACTTGGTCAGACGTGGCGGAACGACCTTTGTTTAGGTAGTTTACGCTCTGCCTACCCCATTAGGGATAAAGGCGTGATTATATGTATGTGTGTATTTTTAAAGCAACTATTTTCTCGTATCACCGTTCCCATCTTAAACAGCACCTCCACGTAATAGACAAGCAAATGTAACCCCCAGCCACCTCCATCTTCACTTCGCGGACATGAAAAATTGCATGTGACTAAACTGCATAAACATGCGGCTGGGTCGTTAGCCCGGAAATCCGGTTACAAAAGAGTCCGTGTTTGGCGGGATAAGAGACTCTGCCCTATGCTAAATGGTGCCCCCTTACATACATACATATACATATAATCACGCCTTTATCCCTAATGGTAGGCAGAGCGTAAACGACCAAAACAAAGGTCGTTCCGCCACGTCTGACAAAGTTTTGAGGGTTATTTAAGATATATTTGTAGGTATATTGCTGTAGTGACAGGTTGTCAGCCCATCGCCTAAATTGCAATATAATGAAACCCTCGGATCCCTTAGCTGGTTTTTACAGCATACCCGAGAGGAAATGCAGCTGGCACATTCTATGTTTTTCTCTCGCTCCCAGGCCAGCATGGAAGTTTGTGTGTAAGTGCCCCAGTATAAAAACATTTGTCACAGAAAACTGGAATTTCCGTAAGAACAGATGGATGTATAGGTACTGTAGTTTTTTTATTAACACTCTGTTATTAGGTCGACCTGTATTTAACTATGTAATGAAATCTAAGGTAACTAATTTAACCATCTTCCAAGGATCGTAGTGTCATGAAAATTGGCAGCTGTATGTAGTTCTGATGATAATACAATAATATGGCACTGTCAAACTGATCTGATGATAGAGCCGGAAGATATGAACCAGAACTTCATGATGGAACATCGTATCATATCCGTGTTTGGACTTGTTAGAAAGGTCTTGAAATGAACTTTGACCACAATTGGTTTTTACGTGCATTTATGAAAGCGTGTTTTTCTAGTGATTTTTAAACAATAATTTTATTTAATATTAAATTAGGGTTCACTGCAGTTACACATAGCAAAATTGCTGAAAGTCGCAATTTATTACAAATGTATACAAGGCATGTTATTAAACCGAACTGTAAATTGCTAATTTGTAAACTTGTAAATCGTCTTCTTAATTTGACTAATTTGTATTTTTGTGAATAGAGTAGATTGTAGAGTAATGTTTTATTTTAAGCTGGAGCGCTATTCAGCATAGCGGAGCCTCTTAAGGGAGGGTTGAGGGGATTGGGGTGTCGAGTATTTCGTAGTCCGCAAACGAATAGCAAATGCGGCGCTCTGGTTTGCTCGGTCGTCGCAAACAGTGTGCCGGTGCCCCTGCACGCGGAATTACAACCAGCCCTACGATTGACTCAGTGACTTAAACAAACACTAGGCGTTTTGCGACATCTGTCGTTAGGCGTACTTCAAAAACGTAATGTCTTTTTCGTGTGTATTTAGTTGCAAATAGCAAATGCGGCGCTTGGGTTTGCTCGGTCGACGCAAACAGTATGCCGGCACCGCCTGCTCGCAGAATTACAACCAGCCCTGCATTTGACTCAGTGACTTAAACAAACACTAGGCGTTTTGCGACATCTGTCGTTATGCGTACTTCAAAAACGTAATGTCTTTTTCCTGTGTGTTTTGTTGCAAATAGCAAATGCGGCGCTTGGGTTTGCTCGTTTGACGCAAACAGTGTGCCGGCACCGCCTGCTCGCAGAATTACAACCGGTCCTGCGACTGACTCATTGACTTAACCAAACACTAGGCGTTTTGCGACATCTGTCGTTATGCGTTCTTCAAAAACGCAATGTCTTTTTCCTGTGTGTTTTGTTGCAAATAGCAAATGTGGCGCTTGGGTTTGCTCAGTCGTCACAAACAGTGTGTAATATAATAACCCTCAAAACTTTGTCTGACGTAGTGGAACTTTTTTTAGGGCGTTTTGCTCTGCCAACCCCATTAGGGATAAAGGCGTGATTTTATGTATGTATGTAATGCGTGGGCAGGTACTGCAAAAATGTGCTGCTTCTGACTCCAATTCATAGTATTGTCTATTTAGAATAATAAATACGTAGGTCATTCTAGACAAAATCGTTCAATTACCTACTTTATCCAGAGGCAAGTCTAATATTACATAAAACGCGCAGGTTACCCAAAAATGTGATGGATAAGTACAAAGTCTTCCATATGATTTGAGTTTATTGATATAAAAGTCTTTGGATGAGTAGGGCAGGTGTCCCGGTTTTGTTCATCTTCAGATTATTTTGGACCACTTGATATTTTAGTTAATTTGTAAATAGTTTAACTATTCAAGTAGGTTTTTTTATAGAATTTATGAATTAGTACATTTGTACGAATTGAATTTATAAAGTCTTGCGCTTATAGAAATATTTATACAATAATTTGAAAACAAAGTCGCCAATAAACGTTTACTGGCCAGAACCGGGGAACCTGCCCTAACCATACTTCCATACTAATAACTCTGTCTGTCTGTCTGTTTGCTACTCTTTCACGCCTAAACGGCTGAACGGATTTTGACGAAATTCGGTTTAGTGATAGATGGTAACCTGGAAACGGACATAGGCTATATATAATCACGCCACCAAATTTAGGGGGTAGGTAGTAAGCAGGGAACTGAGTTTAGTTAGTGAGTTTAATCGTTTTTGATGGGACTTTTATATTGAACTAAGTGTTACATAGACAAAAGCAAAGGATACTAATAATCACGTCCCTGTGCTTAGGGGGTAGGCAGGAAACTGTACTTAGTGTTTTAACCAGAATTAAGAGTGTTATGACGTACATCACGTTATGTTGTTAAAATGTTGGCAGCAATTCAATTCATAATGTGTTGTGTATTAATAATCTGTGAAAATTTTATACACGAGCACTAGAGCGACATAAGTTTCAGGATGGACAAGAGGAAAGGGAACAGAAGCGACTGGGGCGAGTCATGGAGGGGAAGAATGGATGTGAGGACTGGACAGACATGATGACTGTTTAGGGACGCGTGTGACGGGTAGGAAAGAGGAAACGTGTGGTAGGTACGTGAGGAACGATGACGGGAGAAGAGGTTTCACCCTACTTTCGTCGCCACCATCGTCACGGTTTCGGAAGATATATTGATATATTAGGTGAAAGGTTTCAAAAATATAGTAATGCAATCAAGAATAAATTCAATAAAATATAATAATGTCATTTCCTAACATATTTTATATTTTGTCACTTTTCACTACATAGCTTTAATTTATCAAAATCTAATGTATTGTAAAATTTTGAATATGATATGTTATTTTTTTTTTCAAAATCGACACATGTATTACTTTATTGGTGAAAACTTAATTGGCTTGTATGTTATTATATTAGTTTATGTTAGTGTCAATATTATTGCTGTATGTTTCCCTATCATGAATAATATAAAATAAAATAAGACGCTCCAGATAATCACGGGTGGACGAAGGAGAAAAAAAAATCTTCGCAGACGAAAGCGGGTATAAGCTAGTAGTAAATAAGTACTTAAGTATGATTGCACCTGGTGCAGTAGTACACTTTTATTTAAGAGCTGAATAGTTTCCATTTCAAGACAGCAAAATGCAAGCAGTACACAATTCAGTATAGACAAGACAATTTGTTTGTATAACAGTCTGCGGCAGCAAATTAGTGGGTGGAACACAGGCTATGTGCTGGAGAACACGCAAGCTTCAAAGAAATTTCTTTGCTACTCGCTTTACTTGGTATTTCTTAGTTTATTTTTTTTACTGAAATAAAATTTAAAGCATTTAAAAGAACGTAAGGTAAAGAATAATATCTATAGTTCATAAGAATAATAATGACACAGGTTTGACAGTAAGGATGGTTAGGGTTTTTGATTAAGTAAAGATTTTATTTTATGAAATAATGTGGTTTAATTGAAATTCCTTCAAAACAAATATATATATAGGCCTATTATTACAATGGAGGCAAGGCTTACCTGGCTAATTCATCTGTTTTTCGTCTCTTAATTCTCTTAACACGAAAAACAGATGAATGACCAATACGGTCGATCGATTTATACGTAATTTGAATCTATGATGCGTTCACACTTCGTGTTGATTTCATTATTCGTCAACATCCTCTAACCTCCTGAAATACCCACATAAATATAAAAGATCGACTAAGTTCGACTTTGAAGAGGTAGAGCGTTTTAAAAATTGTATTTTATTGTTCGTCGTTGTAATAGCAGTGGTCTATATTACTGTTTTTGCCAAGTGTCAATGTGAAATATTAACAGCCCCGTACTGTACTTCTATTTACCTATATCACGCTGATATTCCTAAATTTATAACATATCAGAACAATGTACGTATTTCTACGTGCAGACACAGCAAAGTGACATAAAATCTCTACAACAAACCCAGTGAAAGCTTAATTTGGCAACCCGAGGATGGATGAAGGTGAGTTGTACGTGTTCCATGAAAATACAAGTAAATTTTTCTCTGAAACACAATTGGCGCCGGGTAAACGCAATACGTCTTACTTTGTTAAGGCTAGTGACCTGAAAAGTCTAGACAGGTTTAGTAATTTCTAAAACCAATAGCGCATATTGAAGGGTTACACTAAACTTTGTATAATCGGCGCAATGTGTTGAATCGAAATTGAAAACGTATCAAAGAAACGTGTTTACTGAAATTGAAATCATACATATTTACGAAGTAAAGTTCAAAGAGATGTACAAATAAATAGGTGCTTAGGTTACTGACAGGTCTAGAATTTAGATCGTTTTCGAAGCCTCATTTTATTAACCCGAGCAATGATATTACAATATTATTAGAAGATCAGCCAATGAATATTTTACTAGATCTACATTTACAGGCATTAATGAAGTTCTTAAAAAAAATTGTAATTTAACATTTATTTTTATCTAAACGGATTAAACAAAAGGAAATACTATACCTTCAATAATAATTACCTACAATTTGTTTGATCAACTCTACCTGCCAATTTATTAATCAACTTTCATGATTTGAAATCAAGATCATATTATTTAATTCAAATTGGCAGGATCGTCAAATTTCAATAAGGGTCACAGTTTCTTTGACATACGAGTAATGTTACACATTTTAAAAAGTTTGATAGGTTCATTTCCAAACATCTTTCACCATATTACAAATTTCAAAATTTCAAATTTTCATATTTCAAACAGAGTTGTGAGACAGTGGAACCAGATGCCAGAAGAAGTGGTTTCTGCGGTTAATGTTAACCAGTTCAAGAACAGATTTGACAAATTTAAACAAACTTCGAAATCATAAAGTGGTCAACTGGATACAGGTCTTATCAGTTGATAACAACTGCCTGCCTGTTTAAAATAATAATAATAATATTTTTGAGGATTTTAGCACTCACAATACTATTTTGTTTCATATTATATGAAACAAAGAAAACAATAAATTCGTTTCTGACAGGAATCGAACCTGCGTCTCTGGAATGCCGGTCCATAACTCTACCAACTGAGCTACAGAAACGGAAATATTTCACCACACAAAAACATTACCTATTTAAATTAGCAGAGCATACGTAATAAACCAATGGTTAACTCGGTTAGTACAGTGGCCAAATATCTTGTGACGTCACGCTAAGTACTAAATTCATGTCATGTACTATACTAGTTACCACAGAGTAGATACATTAGCGTAATAGCGATATATATAGTGATATAGAGGCTGAGCTGATTCAAATTGATGTAGGGGAGTCAGCGCTGCGACTCGCAGTTAGTACTTACGTACGTATAACACATAGATTTAACATAGATTTGTTTATTTGTCATACCTAATTGCGCTTTCACCTCAAGTTATAAACGCTAATCTATTGATTTTTGGCGTCACTATTGTGACCGCCTGTGGTGTAATTTTTTGTACTAAACGTGTCTTGTACTATTCTAAATATACTGTCGTGTACTATACTAGATATATTTACGTAATACAATATAAACACAGCTCGTTCCGCCACGTCTGCCAAAGTTTTGAGGATTATTAAAGATAGATTTGTAGGTATATTGCTGTAGTGACAGGTTGTCAGCCTATCGCCTAAATTGCAATATACTGAAACCCTCGGATCTCTTAGCTGGGTTTTACAGTATGCCCGGGAGGAAATGCAGCTGGCACATTCTATGTTTTTCTCTCGGTCCCAATCCAGCATGGAAGAAATAGAAATATTTACGTAATAGTTGTGATATAAGGGCAAAGCTGATTCAAATTGATGTAGGTCACGTCTGCATTGCGTCTCGCAATTCGAAAATGTTTGTATCATTTGTTTGACATATTTTTAATATTTGACATTAACCTTGACATAATTTGTTTGACATGTCTAATCATTGATAATATATTTAATTTAAATTGCGACTTCACCAATAAGATAATTAATAGTGACCGATTCTGTGACGTCGCGCTACGTACTAAATTATACTATAGCTGTGATATGGAGGCTGAGCTGATTCTAATTGATGTAGGGGAGTCAGTGCTGCGTCTCGCAGAGAATATTTGAATCATAAGTACGTATGACACATAGATATGGCGGATAAAATTGTTATTATTATATTATTTAATCAGGCAGGCAGTTGTACATACATACATACATACATAAATCACGCCTTTATCCCTTACGGGGTAGGCAGAGCGTTTAACGCCTCGTAAAAGGCGCTTTCGCCACGTTTGACAAAAATTGAGGGCAATTTTAGATTGTAATATGTATTGCTATAGTGACAGGTTGTCAGCCCATCGCCTAAATTACAATACACTAATACCCTCGAGTCCCTTTTGCTGACTTCAACAGCATGCCCGGGAGGAAGGGCAGCTGGAACATTCTATGTTTTTCTATCTCTCCCAGTCCAGCATGGAAGTAACTGATAGTGCCTGTATCCCATTGTTCACGATTTGCTTGTCTTATTGAAGTTTTGTAGGTATTTCTCCAATTTGTTCTTAAAGACATTTGTATTCTGTGCTGTCACTACATGTTGAGGTAGCGTAAAATTGACAGAAATAATGGAGAAACGTGCGGACAGTGTGTAAAACCATACAGTATAAATCACCTGTCCTTTTTCAATTATATTATTACGATGATCTTCCATGCTGGACTGGGAGCGAAAGAAAAACATAGAATGTGCCAGCTGCATTTCCTCCCGGGCATGCTGTAAAAACCAGCTAAGGGATCCGAGGGTTTCAGTATATTGCAATTTAGGCGATGGGCTGACAACCTGTCACTATAGCAATATACGTACAAATCTATCTTAAATAACCCTCAAAATGTTGTCAGACGTGGCGAAACGACCTTCGTATATGTCGTTAACGCTCTGCCTACCCCATTAGGGATAAAGGCGTGATTATATGTATGTATGTATGTATGTATTATTACGATGAAAGTGACACATAAATTTTAATTTTAGTTGTAGCCGGCGGTATCTAGAATCGAGCCCATTGCCGTGTACTAGACTAGATACATTAGTGTAATAGGTGTGATATAGGACTAAGCTGATTCAAATTGATGTAGGTCCCGTCTGCGTTGCGTCTCGCAATTATAATGGCGTTTGTTACTGATGCGAGTGCTAAATCAAATGTTTCAGGCGTTTCTAACTAAAAAACGTAAATAAATGAGTTTAATTTCAATACAAGATATTTTATAATTTACTTAAAGGATGAACTTGAGTTTGACTGAGGAAGAGGTTAATAATAATTACATAATCTTTTAATGAATAAAATACTACAGAAAGGAGGAAAACATTGTTCTTTAAAGTCTTAATTAAATTACAATTCGGACGTTCATTTTCAACCTGAAATTATTAGTAATAGCAGATTTACGAGTACACTATGAATCTTTTGTTTTGTACTCAAACAAACTTGCAGTATCTGAAAGCTGAATTCTGTGTAGTTTTATCGCTCCAAATTCGGCCCTTATTTAAACGTACTATCATACACGCCTGTATCCCTAATGGGGTGTAGGCAGAGCGTCAACGACCCAAAGGTCGATCCACCACATCGGACAAGTTTCTAAGGGTTATTTAAGATAGATTTGTATATTTCTGTAGTACAAGGTTGTCAGCCCATCGCCTATCACTACATAGTATAAAACAAAGTCGCTTTCTCTGTCCCTATATCCCTATGTATGCATAAATCTTTAAAACTACGCAAAGGATTTTGATGCGGTTTCTTTTAATAAAAAAAAAAAAAAAAAAAAAATAAATATTGTTTATTTCTAAATCTTATTACATACATTTTTTATATGAGTCTTCCCATTAAGTAGTCGTCAATGACACTTGTGTTGGGAAAGGCTCGCTACTTCCCTTATAACATCATTGATTTAGAAAATCTATTAGTACAATTTAAAAAGAAAAAGAAAAATTAAGAACTAGGTTACAACATGTTTTATACATATTGGTAGTATGCAAAGGAGAAATTAAAGTAGGTAGATAAAACTAAAACAAAAAACAGTATGGTTCGCTCCAACTCGACTGTGTTTCTATAAGTGCGTGCGTGCGAGTGTGTGTGTTTGTGTATATGTGTGTGTGTGTGTGTGCGTGCGTGTGTGTGTCATGTGTGTGTGCGTGTGTTGTGTATGTGTTTGTGTATAAGAATTATTAGTCTGTGCAACCCAGCTTACAGCTAGGTTACCCTAGTCAGCAGTTTCTCTACTTCCTCGTAGGTAAGTGTATCTAACCAATTCACTACAACTTTTTTACACGTATGTAATTGCATCAGGTAAATATTTAATAGTCCATTTATTTTATTGTAGATAAAAGGTGATTGACTGGCATATTGCCTTTGAGCAAACGTGGTACGAACTTGCTGTGGCGTAGCAACACGATCTTTACGTCTTTTATTACGTAATGAGTCTTGATAAGGTATTTTTGTATGAGTTAGTAATGTAAGATTATAGATATATAATTTCCTAACCGAGAGAAGCTTACTTGTTTTGTAGAGGGCGTCTGTGGGAAACCTGAATGGTTTCGAATACATGACCTTAATTAGAGATCTCTGTGCTCGTTCCAAATCCAGAAATCGGGTTTTATCTGCACCACCCCATACTGGTATACAGTAGGTTGTCACTGATTGTGCGAGGGCGATATATATCTTATTGAGAACGTCATAAGGCACTATGTGTCTCAACGATTTAAAGATCCAGATGAGTTTTCTCAGTCTACTCATAATAAGTTCTATGTGCATGTGCCAACAGAGTCGTTGATCAACCACAATCCCTAGATACTTTGTGCTGCTAACTTTTTGGATCTCTGGGCAAGCACAGGATGATCGATCTAAGTGTAAACAGCTATGTATTTTAATGGCGTAGTTATTATTTGGTTGGGTACAGAGATAGGGTGCAAAGCAGATGTAATTGGTTTTAGAAATGTTCAGAGTTAGGAGATTAGTATTTAACCAGTTTGCCACCTTTGCCAACCCTCTCTCAGCCAGGTCTCGAACAGTGTCCCAAGACTTTCCAGAGAAAACAATGGCTGTATCATCAGCGTAAGAGAAGATTCTGCCACCAACGTCTTTGAGGTTACACAGTTCATTGATGTATAGTAAAAAGAGCGTGGGGCCAAGGACACTACCCTGAGGTACTCCATAAGTCACATTAGTTTCGTCACTGATATAGTTTTCAATTTTGACTTGCTGTGTCCTCTCTTGAAGATAACTAGAAAACAGAGAGAGAGCAGTGCCCCGAATACCAACGCTCTCTAGTCTGCGGACAAGAATAGGGACGGACACAGTGTCGAAGGCCTTTTTAAGGTCCAGAAAGACCGTAAGACATTTATTACCGCGATCAACTTCTGTGGTGATTACAGAGGTCAGTTCCAAGATAGCATCTTGCGTCGATAAGCCTCTTCTGAATCCAAACTGCGAGTTCGAGAGTATTTCATATTTATTTAGGTAACTGATTAGTCTATTATTAAGCAATTTTTCGATAATTTTGGATACAGAAGTAAGTACTGATATCGGACGATAATTGTTAACATCGGTCTTCTCTCCACCTTTGTACACGGGCGTAACAATTGAGCGTTTAAAGGCAATTGGGAAAACACCGGTGTGGAAACATAAGTTGGCTAAATTGGTGATTAACGGGACAAGGACACTTTTAGAGAGCTTAAGGAGTTTAGTTTAGTTTAATGGATATAATGATTCAAGAGGAAGTTTTATATGTATATAACATGCATATTATAGTAAAGAAATACTGATAATTTCCGTGCGATGCCGGGGCGGGTCGCTAGTATTACAATAAACTGAAACCCTTCTCTGTTTTTACGTCATGCCCGGGAGGAGAAGCAGCTGGCACATTCTATGTTTTTCTATAGCTCCCAGTCCAGCATGGAAGCATGTCCTTATTTTTATTTTTAAAGCTCATTTCATTTTCAGACCACATTTTAGCACGGAGCGCTATTTTGACGAGAGTAGAGTAAGGCACAAAGTAAAGAGCGGTTTGCCGCACCATTTAGGTGTAGTAAGTAGGAACGGCGGCGGGCTGCTAGTTACTCGCTAGTGATTTAAGACTACGTGGAACTCCGCCATTTTGCCTTATAGCGATCCAGGCTTCATTAGCTAACCCGCCGTTTTTATACGCTCCTGTCGTCTGACCTCTGAAACCCTCAGGGAAACTTTTTAGACCCGCCCCGAGCGAAGGACACTTTACAAGAGCGATAAATTTAACCCGTGGTTTTAAACTACCTACTACAATGCAAATGTTTCTATCTTTAAAGTAAAAGGACGCTTTACATTATTAATATTGGGCTCAATTAGTGCGGGTGTGGGTTTAAGGAGAGGGGGGGGGGGGGGGGGGGTTTGTCACCATAACCCGCGCGGTTACCGCCTCTCCGAGAGTAATTACACTGAACTTCATTTAACTTCCGCGGCTCACTCCCAACGCCGCCGCCGCTAAGCACTGTACTTACTTTACTTAGCCTCAACACAACGATGCAATTTTAAGTAACGGACTGCCGGGACGACTCGAGAATGTTCCCGGGACAACTCGGGAAGTGCCCGACTTACTGCACGTCCGGCTTTTGTTTCAGTCGGATCTCCTCATAATGACTTCAGAATGCATATTTTAAAAGTTTTTCGAGTCGTTTAAGCGCAGTTTGAGACGCAGCAGTTATGTTCGCAAAGTGCACAGACGAGATACGAACCTACACTCGCTAAGGATTTATTGCCGCTCCAACAACATTATTTTCTTGTTTATTTATTTCAAATTTCACGTAACGTCAGTTCACAAGAAATGTTTCTCGGAATAAGATTAACCGATTTAAGTCGCTTGTTAGCTTTTCTCCTGAAAAATAAATAATTAAGAAACTTTGCATATTGTTTTACCTTTTACGATAAATTCTAGAAACATTTTTCCATTAAGAATTTCATATCTTTTTGTTATTTAATAAGATTTCCAGAAACACGATATTCATGGTAGCTGCCATGAACAATAGGCACGAGTATTTCGGGGAACGAAGTTTCCTGTATTTGTTCCGAGTCTCTAGTAGCGCTGAGTGTTGTGTTGTGCCATGTTTTCACCAAGCAACAATTGACAAGACAGTGAGCAAATTTCGCAACATTGGTCAACAGCACACAATAATGTTAACAGTTAAATATTTCCCTTCGCGAATAATCAATCACTCGGCTATGGAGTGAAAGAGTAGTACGTCCACACACACGCTACACGCTACATTTTTATGTGAAAGTCAAGATTTCTGAACGCTGATTTTATGCATAATTTACTAAAAGGTGTTTAAAACGCTACGTTAAGTCGTCCACGTCTGACAAAGTTTTGAGGGTTATTTAAGAAAGATTTGTAGGTACATTGCTGTAGTGATAGGTTGTCAGACTATCGCCTTAATTGCAATATACAGAAACACTCGGATCGCTTAGCTGGTTTTTACAAAACGCCTGGGAGGAAATGCAGATGGCACATTCTATCTTTTTTTCTCGCTCCCAGTCCAGCATGGAAGTAAGTAAGTAGTGTGTTTTACGGCGTATTTTTATTAAACTCAAATGCATTTTTTTTGACAATGACGTTTTTCTTTTTTTTCTCTTTTTATAAATATAGTTAGTTTTAGATACATACACGCCTCAAAGTTTCGAGGGTTATTTAAGATAGATTTGTAGGTATATTGCTGTGGTGACAGGTTGTCAGCCCATCGCCTAAATTGCAATTTACTAAAACCTTAGCTAGTTTTTACAGCATGCCCGGGAGCAAATGCAGCTATGACATTCTATCTTTTTCCTATACTCCCAGCATAAAAGGTTACATGTCGCGCAACGATTGCGTAATGAAATCGAGGCTTCTAAAGAGCCGATAAATCTAAACAGGAACCAGTCTAGCTCGACTGCCGACCGCCAAGCGGCGACACGACACGATAAGCAAACTCAGTTTGATTTAACTGGTCACGTATTGCGCAACAATATAGTTTATTGATGAAAACGAGGCTTCTAAAGAGCCGATAAATCTAAACAGGAACCAGTCTGGCTCGACTGCCGACCGCCAAGCGGCGACACGACACGATAAGCAAACTCAGTTTTATTTAACTGGTTACGTATTGAGCAACATTATAGTTTACTGACGAAAACGAGGCTTCTAAAGAGCCGTATTGAGCAATAATATAGTTTACTGATGAAAACGAGGCTTCTAAAGAGTCGATAAATCTAAATAGGAACCAGTCTGGCTCGACTGCCAACCGCCAAGCGGCGACACGACACGATAAGCGGACTCAGTTTTATTTAACTGATCCTATCTCATGCCGAGATGTACTCGTGGATAGCTTCTGAAACTTTTAACCTCTCTAGATTCTGCTTCTTCTTCTGTCGAGTGGGTATCGAGTCTATCGAACCGATGAACCCTGGTGTCAGAGTCTTGAAACCGCCTAGTAGCACAACTATCAGGCCTCTTACATGGTTTGAGTAACGACCACTATCAAAGACAGCGACCGAGACCGACGGTTTTACGTGCCCACCGAAGACCGAATCTTTTTTCTTTTCGGACATTTAGGTGATTCAGCCAGCAATGTCCTAACCAAACTGGGGAAAAATTCACAAAGTGATAAATTCTCAAATATCAACTTTGTGTTTCCCCCCTGGGAATCGAACCCAGGACCTCCGGATCGGGAGTCCATGGCACTAGCCACTAGACAACGGAGGCAGTAGATTCTGCTATCTTCCATGCTGGACTGGGAGCGACAGAAAAACATAGAACGTGCCAGCTGCATTTGCTCCCGGGCTTGCTGTAAAAACCAGCTATGGATCCGAGGGTTTCAGTATATTGCAATTTAGCCGATGGGCTGATAACCTGTCACTACAGCAACATATCTACAAATCTATCTTAAATAACCCTCAAAACTTTGTCAGACGTTGCGGATCGACCTTTGCTTAGGTAGTTTACGCTCTGCCTAGCCCATTAGGGATAAAGGCGTGATAATATATAAATGTACGTAGATTCTGCTATAAAGTCTGTTTTTAATCCCGTAATAGATTTCAATCAATATTGTACTTAATAAGTTTGAAAATCTTTGTTGTCAGTTACGTAAAAACAACGGAACGGGAGAGCCCGATGGTGTAGTGGATAGGGCCGCTGCCTCCTGAGCGGGAGGTCGTGGTTCGAATCCCACCATGTACCAATGTGTTTTTCGGTTTTCGAATATCATATGTACGTTTATTCGGTGCTTTTTCCGTGCTTCGGAAGGCACGTTAAGCCGTTAGTCCCGGTTAATATCGTTTAATACCGTAGATATTAGTCGTTGCGGAGGTCAGATGGCAGTCGCTCTGTGTAAAAACCAGTAACCTCGTTCAATCCCCTAGATTAGGAAGCCGACCCCGTGAGATACGGAACAAGGCTAGGGAGATGATGAGTTACGTAAAAACAAATCATCGTTCATGGCGCACTAGTTTTTTTATTTCCCAGCTGGGTTTGTGGGCGTAAATCCATTGAGCGATTATTATCGCCTTCCCCTGCGTGCTCCATCATCCCTGGGTTCCCCAAAGCACAAAAAGACTCTTTATAATTGAAACATACATACATACATATAATCACAGCTTTATCCATAATGGGGTAGGCAGAGCGTAAAATACCTAAATCCGCCACGTCTGACAAAGATTTAAGGGTTATTTAAGATATATTTGTACGTATACTGCCGTAGTGACAAGTGGTCAGCCCATCGCCTAAATTGAAATATACTGAAACCCTCGGATCCCTTAGCAGTTTTTTACAGCATGCCCGAGAGGAAATGCAGCTGGCACATTCTATGATTTACTCTCGCTCCCAGGCCAGCATGGAAGAGATGGCATTAATAATTGATCGCACAGTTTTAATTCGTTTCGGTCTTATTTTAGTTACAATTAGAACGTTCTTAGCTCAATCTGTTCGGTGCACGTGCACTCAACAAAGAAACAGACAAGTCCCCGAAAGTAACCTTTCCACGACCGTACTGTCCGACTGATCAAAAATAACTGTACTGAGAAATGCAAATAAATTTTCCAAGTGGACGTTACATCCCGCCAAAAAGCCATGTCCAAGCGCGGGAAACTCTATGCGCTTGCATTTCTTTGTCTATGCACGACCCGACAAACTTAACCTAAGCTCCCGACAATCCAACAAGACTTTAAAAAAATAAAACAATTGTTGTCTATGGTATCAAACAAGCAATGTACGCTAAAGTCGGGTTGACGAGTAGTGCCATCTGCCGGTGATTATGGCACTACCAACTATAAAGAACTACGACCAAGAATAACAAATCTAGCTGTCAAAGTGACGTTTGTTGCAGCATGGCCTATCACTCGGCGGTTGGCAATATTGGGCTCGATTCTAGATACCACCGGCTAAAACTAAAATTAAAATCCATCTGTCACTTCAAAATAACAAAATTTAAAAAGGACGATTTATACTCTATGGTTTTACACTTTGTCGGCTAAACTTTGACGGGCATTTGCACGTATCCCCAGTATTTCTGTCAATTTTATCCGTCATATCATATGACGGTGGATATAAATAAAAGATAATGCATAAAACCTCCGACCATAAATCAAAAACCTGAGAGAATAGATCTCCGGTCCTGTTTCAATGTTTTGATCTGAAAGTGTCATATAGATTTTAACTTTAGGTTTAGCCGGTGTATCCCATTCCAATTAAGTCCATTTTATCCTAAATTGAATTGAAAATTCATGTAGGTAATCTATTTATTACCCATCGACAAGTCTTTCTACAGCTACCTAGTAAATATACTATGAAAGCTATGGAAGTACATACATATAATCACGCCTTTATTCGTAATAGGGTAGGCAGAGCAAACCTAAACAATGGTCGTTCCGCCACGTCCGACAAAGTTTTGAGGGTTATTTAAGATGGATTTGAAGGTTATATTGCTGTGGTGACAGGTTGTCAGCCCATCGCCTAAATTGCAATATGCAGAAACCCTCAGATCTCTTAGCTGTTTTTACAGAATTCCCGGGAGGAAATGCAACTGGCACTTTCTATGTTTTTCTTTCCCTCCCAGGCCAGCATGGAAGTAGCACAATCATAATTTATTTCTACAAAAGTTAAAAGCAAATATTAACGAATCTTATTTTTTTATCAGTCTAATCGAAAAAATCTTAACAGATACTTCAGTTATGGGTATTCAATGATTCTATGCAAAAGAGCAACATAATCATCAAAAACAGTCCGAAAAGAACTGAAGAGCTTTCTTCCTACTCATCTTTTTGTAGAGCACCTTTCGTAGCGGCGTAGCACGTCTGTAGTAAACAGCTACGAAAAAAGTTCACATATTTTACCCCGCTACGAAAACTCACACAATCAATTTTATTACACAGGAAAAAAAACTTGGAGGTTTCCCTATTTCACCAGCACCGGGACGGACAAGCAATGTTCGCCGACACGTCTTTCTGCAGCTGCCCCGTCCGCTGTCTACCCAGTAAGTATTGTGGAATGATTAATTGTTCTGTAAATTGAATTCACTGTGATAAATGAAATATCCGCACAATAGGTAATAAATTACGCTGACCCGCGCAAGATGGAGCGAGCGGTCTGAAGGTAGGAGCGGACGGGTGTACGGGTGGAACACAACACACGCATGAAACACGGGCAAAACACAACAGATAAAACACATACATATATATATATAGATAAAACACCAAGGGTATTAAAAGCGTCCCAAATTCTCATGGAGTTATACAAATTTGGTAGTTTGTGTGTGTGTGCAATGTGCATTGTAGTCAAGGCTGTAGGTTAGAGCATGGTTAGATTAAGCATAGAATCAACGGCATATCAAATCGTTAGCAAAAATCGTTTAGGTACAACTTTTTAATGTCATTGAAGTAACCCAGAACTGTATTGGTAACGTGCATGACTAATCGCCTTATTTTTCTTTTTTCTTTTTTTATTCAAAATAAAAATAACATATTTTACATAGTTAAAGATGAGACGTCCCTCAGAAAACCCCTACAGGTTTATGCGAGGCACGAATGAGTTGCATAATATATAATACTCTTATAAATTATGTATGTTTTTAATCAATAATTAAATAGTGCCTGGTCCCTAATCGGGTACACAAATTATATTTTTTGAGTAGACGTTTACAAGCTTTCACGTCGGTTATCGACGTGACGTCACTATGAACATTACTGACTTAGTAAAGATTGGAGGGATATTTTAGATTGTAATTCCTTCCAATCATATTTGTAGGATTTTACGTGTAAATAACGTAGGAACCATAATTTAAATTTAAATCAACGATGGACTCTAAAATTTATTATTATTTATGTTAGTTATGGTACTTTTAAAATACCGTAAATTGTATAAATGTTTTTCTAAATAAAGTGCTAAACAACATTGACAGCATTAAAAAGTCATAACACAAACTCTCAAGTCGGACGTTGAAAACGATCCTAACTCGCACCAGCTGCAGCGAACTGCCAGAAATTCTGAACTCGTTGCCCAGACCTACCCTGAAGTAGATGCCGCAAGTTGATATACAAAGAACTCAAGTACCAGAGTTTTGGATCTGATTATAAGATGGAATCTAATCTACCTGACTTCTGGGCCACCCAACCTAATGTACAACAAATCACTCGATTCAATCAAGATTCATATCAGACCTACACTGAAGTAGATGCTGCAAGTCGACATACAAAGAACTCAAGTATTAGAGTTTTGAATCTGACTATAAGATGGAATCTGATCTACCTAACTCTGGGCCACCCAACCTAATGTACAACAAATCACTCGATTCAATCAAGATCCATATACTCTAGATTTACGACTTGAAGAAGAAAAAGTGTCTCAATAAGGTCAAGGTCAGTCCTGGTCTTCTTTCGGCTGTTACTACGGTTATGTGGTTATAGCTTAAATGTTATTATAATCTTAATAAAATTCTTGTGTACTTGTAAATCTAATTGATAATAGATGACTGGATATTATAAAGTAGGTGGGTTCTGGCTATAGTATTATATTATCTGTGGTTTTGGTGCCCTAAAATAAGAGAATGGAAGTGACCCTCGTGCCGGGTTGTTCCTGGCGCAACAGTTGTCCGTTGCCATACAACGAGGAAACGCGGCAAGTGTAATGGGGACTTTTGCGCCCGGTACAATTCGGGGAGGTCTTTTTGACGAATGTTTAAGATAGCACTAATTGATTATTTATTTTTTTAAATTTTAGTTCAAGTTTGTGATGACAATAAATAAAATTAAAAATATCATCAAATAAACCTGACTTAGTTTAGGCCTGTAAAATAACTATTTGAAGACTATTTAAAGATTATATAATAATTATTATAATGTAAACAGATTTCTTTATGGAGTAAATAAACGCTTTTATTTATAGGTGTTGGTCGCAGGAAAAATGTTTTGTAATAATTGTGATTTGTTTAAATTCTGGGGGGGCGAAGGCACAAGTCTGTCTGTACTGTGATGGAACCTCTACAGTACAAATAATCACAGTTTTTTCCCCTAAAAATCCGCTCTTGGAATAGGTACTACACAATTGACATACAGTACTTCCTTTCGCAGTTGCTACGAATAAAGTAACAAGCATACTTCCGTGCAGATTAAAGAGGATGCGTGGTCGGCTCTAGTTTGGGTCTGTCACTCGCAGGCTCACTTCATTATTTGTTGAGTACAATTGTAAGTACATCAATCGAGCCCAACGCGACGGCTAATAGTGGCATTTACAGGTAAAGGGCAGGTACTTGCCCTTTCCCTTAACCAAGTGTAACCAGTGACGAGGAATACAATTTGATCGAGGGTAAGCCAAAGACCCTTCGCCACTGGTACCTTCACTCGGCCAAATGTGACGTATTTATCACATGCTTCCTTGCCCGCCCTGCCGGGCATGTTGTGGAAGTCCGCAAAAAGGAGTCGAGGGTCACAGTGTATTTAAACTTAGGCGTTGGGCTGATAACCTGTCATTACAGCCATACACATTATAGTACACATACAATCTAAAATTGCCCTCAATTTATTGTCAGACGTGGCGAAAGCGACTTATACGAGGTGTTTTACGCTCTGCCTATCCCATAAAGGATAAAGGCATATTATGTATGTCTTAAATAACCCTCAGAACTTAGTAAGACGTGGCGGAACGACCTTTGTTTAGGTCGTATACGCTCTGCCTACCCCATTAGGGATACAGGCGTGACTATATGTATGTATGTATATATCACCCTTTAAATACAAGCTCAATATAAAATTGATTCAATCAATAGTCGGCCACCTATAGACGCCTGGCTGGAAAGTTCTGACAGCAAGCGTTTATTTCGGCAATGTTGGCAATATCGCCGTCCTTTCGGCGAAATATTGTTAGTGTGTCGGCGAGGCCGGCAATGAGCGCAACTTTTTTAAATTCCGAACCAACTCGACGAACTAATTAGAATTTTTCCAACGGCCTCATTGTGCCAGCAACTCTGCTCACGCAAACTTTTAATGCGGCTTAAATTCAAATGCTATTTTACGGTTTTTCTTTCGGCTTTTATTCAATAACAGATTGGGACTGAAAGCGTTTCTGCCACCTTTTTAATATCGCTATTCAATATAAAAAACAAAGTTATTAAACAGTCATTCATACATACATATAGTCACCCCTCTATCAATAATGGGGTAGGCAGATCGCAAACGACCTAAACAAAGGTCGCTCCGCCACTCTCCGACAAAGTTTTGAGGGTTATTCAAGATAGAGTTGTACAATATTGTTGTAGTGACAGGTTGTCAGCCTATCGCCTAAATTGTAATATACATAAATCCTTCTTTGGCTGATTTCTATAGCATGCCCGGGAGGAAATGCAGCTGGCACATTCTATGGTTTTCTCTCGCTTCCAGTCCAGCATGGAAGAAAAATATACTTCGGAAATCTATTAGTATCCATATTACGAAGAAAGCCTTATATTTCTTTGTAACGATTTAACTAAAAAAATACTAAATCAATTATAAACCAGTAGTTAGCTAGGTACTTTTTTCCGTGTAAACATGTGTTAAAGCTGACAAAACTATGGTCCCGAAAGCTACAAGAAATATGGGCTTAATTCTAGATTCACAAACATCTTACTAACCTCCAGTTTGCTGACGACATTGTCCTATTCGCCACTTCAGCTACAGAGTTGGAACAAACGTTGCTGGAACTAAGCGAGGCAAGCTTTGAGGTTGGGCTTAAAATGAATATGTCTAAGAAATAACTCATGTCTAACAGCACAAAACGTAGGGTCGAGATCGATGGGCAGGTAATACAATATGTTAGCGATTACACCTACTTGGGCCAGATAGCATCCTTCGAAAACAGGCAGGACAAAGAAGTCGAAAGACGCATCCAAAACGCCTGGAAGAGCTTCTGGTCCATGAAGGAACTAATGAAGGGTACATACATACATACATACATAAATCACGCCTTTATCCCTTACGGGGTAGGCAGAGCGTTTAACGCCTCGTAAAAGGTGCTTTCGCCACGTGTGACAAAAATTGAGAGCAATTTTAGATTGTAATATGTATTGCTACTAATGAAGGGTGACCTTCAAATTTCACTTAAAAGATAACTCGTTGATATCTGTGTCCTGCCCATCCTAACCTACGGAGCACAGACATGGTCACTCACACAAGCCCAAAAGTCCAAACTCAAAATTTGCCAACGCGCAATGGTGCGCAGCATAGTATGCGTGTAAAGAACAGACCGCATAAGGAATACAGTGCTTCGCGAAAAAACGGGCATTTCAGACGTAGGCCGAAAAACTGCGAGGCTGAAGTGGGATTGGGCCGGACATGTCGTTCGCATGGATCTTGAAAAATGGACGAAAGTTGTCACCATAAGGATCCCGGAGGATGGTCGCCGACGACGGCGGAGACCCCGTAGAAGATGGCGAGACGACCTAGATGCTTTCTGCGCACAATGACTGACATAGGCAGCAAACAGCAAACACCCTGAAGAGATAAAATATAAAAAAAAACAAGATTCAACCGGCTAAACCTAAAAAAAACAGTTTGTCACTTTCAGACTAAAAACATTGGAATAGGACAGAAGATCTATTCTCTCCGGTTTTTGATTTATAGTCGGTGGTTTTATGCGTTATCTGTCATTTTTATCCGCCGTCATATGATATGGCGTATAAAATTTACAGAAATACTAAGGAAACGTGCAAATGCGCGTCAAAATCTAGCAAACGAAGTGTAAAACCATAGAGTATAAATCACCCGTCCTTTTTAAATTTGATTATTTTGAAAGTGACGAATATATTTTGATTTTAGTTATAGCCGGTGATATCTAGGATCGAGTCTTAAGTTTAGAACTAGATCTTTTGGTGATGGTTATATGATGATATAGTTATGAATATCTGATTTCCTGTATTCAAATTTGAGTAGGTATCTAGCCGGTGGTATCTAGAAACGAACCTAATATATATGGTTTGGAGCTAGAGCTTTTGGTTGCGGTTAAGTATATGATGATACAGTTATGAATTTCTGATTTCCTGTATTCAAAGTTGAGTGGGTATCTAGCCGGTTTCATCTTCAATCTAGTCCAATAAAAAAATATTTTATTTCAGACCAAATTACATTACAGTCATGTTAGCAATTATTTGTCCATGTTGAATTAAATTGATAATAGATATTTATATAAAAATACGTGGGACACTCAGAAAGTTTTGCGACACAAAAAAAAATTGTTCTACAGGTACATATATTTTTATTAAATCTTTTCAAAGTACTCTCCACCAGCCTCTATACAAAGATTCATGCGTCTGAACCAGTTTTCAAAACACTTTTTCCAGTCCGCCGTAGACACCTCGTTTACAGCCTGCTCGAACGCAGCCAGCGCATCTTCCGGCGACGAAAATTGTATCCCCTTGAGCTGATTTTTTATTTTTGGAAATAAAAAGAAGTCACACGGTGCTAGATCAGGGCTGTAAGGAGGGTGACCCAGGAGTTTGACTGGTGTGCTGTCCAGGAAGTCCCTCGTTTTGAGCGCGGTGTGTGCAGGCGCATTGTCGTGGTGGAGCAGTAGTCCGCGGAGCCCTGTGTTTGGTCGCTTGTTGCTCACAACAGAAAAAAACTTCTGGTAAACATTTGGTAGTATACTATTCGGCGTTAATGTTTCTTTGATCTCGTAAGGAAATTGAGGCCAAGTGGCCAGTCAAATTAAAAAAGCTGGCGATCAAAATCTTCCCCCCGCTTCGAGATCGCTTCACTTTGGTAGGCGTTGGTTCATTTTGAAACACCCAAACTGTCGACTAGCGCTTGGTTTCTGGATCGTATTGATAAATCCAGGACTCATCACTTGTTACGATGTCGTAAACACGCCGAGACGAGCCTGCTTCAAATTTGTTCAGCATATCACGGCACCATTCCACCCGGGCCTGCTTCTGAGCGTCGGTGAGTTAGTGCGGCACCCAGCGTGATACTATCCTCCTCACGCGAAGATGCCCTTGTAGAATCTCGTGAACGCTTCCCGATCCAATCTTTAATATGTGCTGAATCTCCTGATATGTAATTCGCCTATTATCTTGGATTTAATTTTTCACTGCTAGCACGTTTTCTTCCGTAATAGCCGTCAAAGGGCGACCGCTTCATTCTTCATCCCCCAAAGTTGGTCGACCGCGCCTAAATTCGTTATACCAACGATACACGGTTGCCTTGGAAAGGCTTTCATCCATAAATGCCATTTGAAGTCTATCGAACGATTCATCCGGTTTCAGGCGACACTTGAAATCGTAAAAAATCATAGCTCTAAAATGTTCCCGGCGCAGATCCATTTTTCAGTAAGACACGATACTTTGAATTGGCTCGCAAAAAATGTGGAGGGAAATTTTGAAAATGGAATACACATATTTTTACTTACAAGTAATCATTTTTTCAAAAAAGATTCTAACCGGCCAGTCTGCCATATATAAAAACTATTTATCGCAATACTTTCTGAGTGGCCTGGTATATATAAAGTTTGGAGCTAGAGCTTTTGGTTATGGTTATATGATGATACGGTTATGAATATCTGATTTCCTGTATTCAAATTGGAGTGAACTGGAAAGTCATTGAAGCGCGGCTCGAGCGCAAATAGCGGTCATCAATCGAGGCGATCGATCAAAGACAAGGGACAAAAGGGTTGTCACACAAGGAGATATTAAGTATACCGTACATACGTATGTATATGTGTATACATAATCACGCCTTTATCCCTAACGGGATAGGCAGAGCGTAAATGACCTAAACAAAGGTCGTTCCGCCACGTGTGACAAGTTTTGAGGAATATTTAAGATAGATTTGTAGGAATATTGCTGTAGTGATAGATTGTCAGCCCATAGCCTAAATTACAATATACTGAAACCCTCGGATGCCTCAGCTGGTTTTAACAGCGTGCCCGGGAGGAAATGCTGCTGGCACATTCTATGCTTTTCTCTCGCTCCCAGGCCATCGCCTCAATTACAATACTGAAACCGTCGAATCCTAAGTTGGTTTTTACAGCATGCCCGGGAGGAAATGCAGCTGGCACCTTCTATGTTTTTTGTTTTTTCACCTTTTATGTTTCCAGTTTAGCATGGAATCTTGCTAGTAAGATACTCGTTATTAGTTGATACAGTATGGTCGTCCTAACCAAACTGGTAACACTCTCCCAAATTTCAGTTTTGTATACCTATGGTGGAAATCGAACCCACAAGCAAAGCCATCGCAAGAACCTCTCATATTTTAGGGAGCAATCGAAATGAGATATTATACAACACATCTTATTTACTTCCATGCTGGCCTGGGAGCAAGAGAAAAACATAGAATGTTGCAGCAACATTTCCTTCCGGGCATGCTGTAAAAAGCAGCTAAGGGATCCGAGGGTTTATAATTTAGGGTATTGTAATTTAGGCGATGGGCTGACAATCTATCACTTCAGCAATATACCTACAAATCTATCTTAAATAACCCTTAAAACTTTGTCAGACGTGGCGGAACGACCTTTGTTAGGTTTTTTACGCTCTGCCTACTCCACTAGGGCGTGATTATATGTATGTATAATTTTAAAGCAATTTTGAATGTTATTCGTGGGAGAAGTTCTGCAATAACATATACAATACAATCAAATGAAATCGCCATCAAATCTTCAACCTTAGTAAGAAAACACTTCAAAATTATGATGATTAATCAACAGTGAAATTGGAGAGTGTCTATCTTCTCAGCACAGTTAATATTTAGACAGAAATGGTTAGATGTCGATTGAAGCACCTAAGTGGGTTATTTACTTTGAAATTGTGTTCGAGATCTGTATATTTCTACTATGTATTTCAGAGTGTAAGAGCTATAGTAGGCACTGCCCAATGCTAAGTGCTGTACTTCAATTTTATGTGAAACGTCGATGTCGATAAAAATCGGGCGGCCATACGGCCTGTTAGGCTCTAGGCAGACGGACTGCAATTCAACTGCAATCCAACTAAATTGTAGTTCAGATGAAATCTATATGCAATTGATGCTAATGTAATGCAATTGCACGCCAGCTGCCCGGCGACGTGCGTCTGTCTGCAGTTACGACGACTGTACACAGACTTCATGCTAACTGCACGTTCAACTGTCAATCCAACTGCATTAGAACTGCCCGCCATTGTGCAGGAAACTTGCAGTCTGTATGCAGTTGGTACAATTGCACAACAAATGCTCACCGACTGCATTTTATTACAGTCAGACTGCATTCAGATCTGCTTTCGGATTTCAGTTGAACAGCAGTCCATCTGCCTAGAGCTTTAGAAGGGTGGTTATTCCACTCGACAAATCACGCGTTTTATCGGACGCACGTTCGTTAAGGATGGTTATTGCGGGCGCAACGGCGCTTAAATCAATTAGATATACATATTCTGTGCCAGCGAGCTGAGAGATTCGTGCAGGCTTCGAACAAGCCACGAACAGTTTTGCAATTTGGCAGTCAGGTTGCAGTTGAACGGCAGTCCGTCTGTCTAGGCCCTTAAAAGGGTGGTTGTTCCACTCGACAGATCAGGCGTTTTATCGGAACGTACGTTCGTAGAGATGGTTATTGCGGACGCAACACTCAAATCAATTATACACATTCCGGGCCAGCGGGCTGAGAGATTCGTGCAGGCTTCGAGCACGCTACGAACACGCTTCGAACACACCGCGCGCATCGCTGCTGTGCAAGGAGATTGTTGTTGAAGATATGTGGCAGTAACTTATACACCACAGATTGGTTTACTCTATGATAGAGATAAATTACATACGTACATAAAATCACGCCTTAATCTCTACTGGATAGATTTGTAGGTATATTGCTGTAATGACAGGTTGTCAGCCAATCGCCTAAATTACAATATACTGAAACCCTCGGATCCGAGCTGATATTTCAGCATGCCCGGGAGGAAATGCAGCTGGTACATGCTATGTTTTTCTCTCGCTCGCAGTACAGCATGGAAGAAATAGATATATATTACACTCTGAAAAGAAAGAGATAGAATAACATAGCATGTTCCAGCTGCCCTTCCTCTTTTGCCCTTCCTCCCGGGTATGCTGTAGAAGTCACCAAAAGAGACTCGAGGGTTACAGTGTATTGTAATTTAGGCAATGGACTGACAGCCTGTCACTATAGCGATACACTTATCAATCTAAAATTGCCCTCAATTTTAGTCAGACGTGGCGAAAGCGCCTTATACGAGGCGTTTAACGCTCTGCCTACCCTAAGGGATAAAGGCGTGATTTTATGTATGTATGAAAAGAGGTACTAACTAAAACTTACGTAGCTTATTTGGCACCAAAATTTACAATCTCTACGAAAGAAAAAGACTTATATACGGAGTCTTAATAATAATAATAGTCCTACCACTGAATTTCGGTGATGGCGGCCAATCTCCCAGAGATCAGCCAACTGCGCAGGACTAGTTCTTAGTGCTGAAGTGTTTTGCGCTACACATAGGTGCACTCTCTATTCCTTCAATCTCTTATTCTGATGGGACAGACTGACTGACACGAATAGAGAGAAATCGTGCGCAGGACCGACTATTTACATGCCCATCCGACAGGATTGATCATCTTACTTTTCGGACAATCAGGTGATCATCCTGCAATGTCCTAACCAAACTATAAACATCAACACAAAGTCATTGTCCCCCGCCGGGAATCGAACCCGGGACCTCCGAGTCGAGAGCCCTTGGCTCAGACCGCTAGACCACGGAGGCAGTTATACGGAGCCATAATGTGATCGTGTAGGGTGAGAGGCGCCTTAATGTTCCACTCAACGTTTTTACTTGACCTTTGACTTTGGTGTTAAGGAGCCCATTTGTTACATGGTCTGCAAATCAAGTGAATCTATCTACACATCATCACAGATGAGTAACTTACTTTTTTTGCGTTTTAGGATTCTCGAGTCAAACGACCCGATTAACTGCCTCCGTGGCCGGTGGTCAGAGCCATGGGCTTACGATCCGGAGGTCCTGGGTTCGATTTCCAGGAGGGGACAAAGTCGATGTATGTTAATTTATTACTTTGTGAGGTTTTCCTCAGTTTGGTTAGGATATCGCAGGCTGAATAATTTGATTGTCCGAAAAGAAAACAGATAGATAGATAAAAGGTTTAAATTAACAGGATTCTGTGCTTCGTAGGGCACATCCTGGTCGCTGTCTTCGATAGTGGTCGTCACTCAAACCATATCAGAGGCCTAATATATGTGCTACTAGGCGGTTTGGAAAACTCTGCCACCAAGGTTCATTGGATCGTAATTAGTTACTGGTATGAGTCCATTTTATCTCGCATAGAAATATCCAGGGCCGCAGACCATCTAAAACATTGGAGTACTTGTAAAATATGCAATGTTGAGACATGGTTAAGATAAAAAGCTGGAACTTCTACCCAATTTCTCAAACAACTTGCCACTTTTCTGTGTCACCACCAGAGGCCACCACAACATAAATCACACAAATAAGTTCTTAAGCTCATAACTCAACAAAGTTCACAAAACTTAGAGTTATACTTTCAAAATACGCGGTCAGAATCACTGACCAAACCCTGGAATGTCTGTATACAATTTCACCTAACATAAAAACATATCCGGCTGTAAATATTGAATTTTATTCCCACCATAAACCGCTTCCACCATAACCATATTTGCGTCCATAGTCTGAGCTATGGGCTATCGATCTGAAGGTCGTGGGATTAACACGGGGGGATGCAAAGAAAAAAAGCCATGCTTCGGAGGACATTTTAAACTGTTAGTCTTCATCGCTGGCTTTCTTCTTTTTAACGAGTGGATTCTCGAGTCAAATGACCCGATTAACCCTGGTGTCAGAGTTTTTAAACCGCCTAGTAGCACAGCTATTAGGCCTCTGACGTGGTTTTAGTATCGACCACTATCAAAGACAGAGACCGGGACCGACGGCTTAACGTGCCCTCCGAAGCACGGAATCATTTTTCTTTTCAGCCTGCAATGTCCTAACCAAACTGGCGAAAACCTCGCAAAGTGATAAATTGACATATATCAACTTTGTGTTCCCCCCTGGGAATCGAACCTAGGACGTCCGGTTCGTAACCCCATTGCTCTGGCCATTAGACCACAGAAGCTGTCTTTGATAGTGATCGTTATACAAACCATGTCAGAGGCCTATTAGATGTGCTCTAAAAAAAAGTCTGTTTAATGACTCTGACACTAGGGTTCATCGGGTCAGACATTGAATAGATAAGTAGAACAATCAAATGAACTGAACAACCATAAAACGACAAGGAATGATGAAACTTAATATTCATGGAACACATTAAGCGTGCATTCCAAGTTTCTCTCAGGATTGCGAGCTTGTGGAACGCAAACTTGCTGAAGTTTCATGGAATGCTTGTGAAGTTTTAGTTTTTCTTGTCACCTTGATAATTAGCACATTTAAACGCGCAAGACCAAATCCTATGTCAGTAGTTATTTATCTACATAATACCCGGTAAGGGACAACGTCCCACAAACCGATAGGGGTCACTCAGTCAACGACACTGAACTATACTTTTACCAGGAAATTCCTTCAGGACGTGTTTTTTTTTTTTACTTTTCCATACAAATTGTCTGATCGATGTGGTTATTTCGTGCGGAAAGACCATTTTTTTTTTCACTTACTGAAAGTATTTCCTTTTGAAAGTTATTCAGTGTTGTTCACTGTGCAACCTCTATCAGTTTGTGTAAACCCCGTATAAACAAAAATATTTGATGAGAGCTATGGGCGCTAAAATTTTCCTAATTACACTACTATTTAATTTTAATTTTGTACGTTATATTATAAAAGAACATGATTTATAATAATATAAAAGTTTTAATAAATGTTACGAACTCTACTAAGCGTTATTTCGTTGAAGCACACTTTTGTTCCAAAAACAATAACGTAATTGTATTTTTGAATAAAGTTTGCAAAGAATCTAAATGATTAATGATGCTGGTCTATTATTTCAGGCGATAAAAATATGTAATATTCTATAGTACCTATTTCCATCTCAGTTTTAAATAAAGGTAAAAAAGTTTCATGTCTTGGAAAACTGAGTCGGAAATACTTTAGGCACATCATCACAATTTCAAAGAGGAACACAATGATGAATCCACTTTTTAATTTTTTTCAGTTTAAGGCAAAATTTATTATATACATACATATAACGACGCCTTCCCTAATGGGGTAGGCAGAGCGTAAACGACCTAAACAAACGTTTCTTATTATATTCCTGAGCAAATAACAAGGACTTGTGTTTCCAGCAGGAAAACATCTCAAGGGAGAAATCACATAGAATGCGCTCAAATAAATATATTACCTACAACATCTGTGTTCTAAACATACGAAGGAATATGCATGACTTATTTTATCAATTATTAATAAGAATTCTTTTCACCATTAATAAACAAATGTGAAAGAATTTTCGCAAAATTCTAATTCGTCTACGAGTTATGATGCTTAAAATGAGAGGTCCGAACTACCATGTGACGTCAGATGATAGTACCGCCATACTACTTCTATATACAATTTTGTTTCAAAGAGAGATATAGTCTAGCTTTATAATGTTATATTTCTATGATTTTTGATAATAATAAATTTTATTTCTGTTTTCACTGATTTTATTATAATTTTAGATATTTTTTTGGAAATATGTTCAGATACCGGAAATATTGTATACGCATGTACTCTGTTCAGTCACAAGAACTAGGAAACAAAAGACAGCCCTTTTTGTCGCGCAACTGCAAAAAGTGCGAAACTGGAAGTGAACAGCGCTTGTATTCAAATTTCCAAGTTATGCAAATGTCATCCACAACTTGCAGCCAGGACTGCGGAAGGCAAGTTTGAGCCAACGCCGCCGTGCAGTGTTGACTAACGGCAAAGACAAAGTAAAAGGAGGAGCTTGGATTAGGGCTCGTATTTTTGAAGCGATCTTAAACTTGAGAGCAATATTAAGTATGGATTATGGACAGGCCAGTTGGTACTAAATAAATAAAAATGAAATAAAAATAATTTTATTTAATTTCAGACAACTTAGTCCACAGATGTTAGTAACAATTTTAACTTAATATTATGTTAGTCTGACAATCAATCAATTATATTCAATCAAATTGTAAAAACTGTGAATTAAAAAAGATAAAAACTACATATTTAATATTACCGTTTGAAATTAAAATTATAAATAAATAAGTAAAATAAAAAAACAAAATTCAAATTATTTATCAACATAACAATTAAGATTCATAAAAAAATTAATTAATTAAAATAAATAAATTATATATCCAATATCTATAAAAAAAAATTGTACTGAAATGACAATTCTGATAAGAACTCAAACTCGCTGTAACTCTTGAGAGCTGATAACATACGGTCCTAAGAAATGGTCTCTAAGCGCGCGCATCGACTAGATTTCGCTGGCGTATTTTAAAATGCGGCAATTATATACTACTAGCGACCCGCCCCGGCTTCGCACCGAAATCATCAGTGTTTCTTTACTATATTATGCATGTATTATACATATAAACCTTCCTCATGAATCACTCTATCCATTAAAAGAAACCGCATCAAAATCCGTTGCGTAGTTTTAAAGATCTAAGCATACATAGGGATATAGGGACAGAGAAAGCGACTTTGTTTTATACTATGTGGTGATAGTGATACCTTCAGCATATCCGAGCTGGATTTGTATGGACATTCGCACGCACACGAACGTAAACACACTAGAATATTAAGGTGGCGCACTTAAAGAGCTACTGTTATTAAGAAGGGCGGAATCTAATCGGAGCGCGCGGGAGGAGTATCGCGACTTGTCTCAATCGAGGAATTGGCAAGCAAGACTACTCGTATACTTATACATACATATAATCACGCCTCTATCCCCAATAGGGTAGGCAGAGCCTAAACGACCTAAACAAACTTCGTTCCGCCACGTCTGACAAAGTTTTGAGGATTATTTAAGATAGATTTGGGTATATTGCTGTAGTGACAGGTTGCCAGCCTATCGCCTAAATTGCAATTTACAGCAATCGTCGGATCCCTTAGCTGATTTTTACAGCATGCTCGGGAGGAAATGCAGCAGGCACATTCTATGTTTTTCTCTCGCTCCCACTCCAGCAATAAGATCAAGTAATATCAGCAAGTGATATATTCGAATATTACTAATCACTCCCAGTCCAGCATGGAAGTAAGACAGCGATATCGTTTGTATAAAGATGTGGTACACCTCCTTTTACTTTGCCCCCGGCCAGCAAAACTGCTTGATAACTTGTTCTACTTCCAACCGCTGTTATCCGTAACATCCAATATTCTCAATTCAAAATCTGTCGCATCGATTGAGGCTACTTATTCGAAACTCTCAAACCAACTTTTGTTGGTTGGTTGAAGATCGCTACAATATAGTTTTGTTTTCAACCAGTATCATTAAAAATTCTTCCATGCTGGCCTGGGAGCAAGGGAAAAACATAGAATGTATCAGCTGCATTTCCTACCGGGCATGCTGTAAACACCAGCTTAGAAATCCGAGGGTTTCATTATATTGTAATTTAGGCGATGGGCTGACAACCTGTCACTACAGCAATATACCTACAAATCTATCTTTAATAACCCTCAAAACTTTGACCTTTGTTCAGGTCGTTTATGCTCTGCCTACCCGATTAGGGATAAAGGCGTGTTAATATGTATGTACGTATGTATCATTAAAAACCAATCAATATGTAAAATCCTCGATTAGGCGCTCTACGTACCTCGTATGCTCGATTCTAGATTTGCCGGGTTAAAATAAAATTAAAATCTATTTTTCATTTTCAGTCTAAAAACATTGGTAAAGTACAGGAGATCTATTCTCTCCGGTTTTTGATTTATAGTCAGTGGTTTTATGCGTTATCTGTTATTGTTATCCGCCGTCAAATGATATGGCGGACAAAATTTACAGCAATACTGGGGAAATGTGCAAAAACGCGTCAAAATCTAACAGACAAAGTGTAAAACCATAGAGTATAAAACGCCTGTCCTTTTAACTTTTATTATTTTGAAACTGACAGATAGGTTTTAATTTTAGTTTTAGACGGTGGTATCTAGAATCAAGCCTAGATAACTACTAATATTTGTGTGATATTATGCTAAAAGTACTTACTTACATTTAAAAGGCTTGAATTTAGGTAGGTATCGGTTGCTTCTGTAGTGTAAAATAAATTACAATGGTCCTAGTTAAATCCAAGAGACATTCTGGCTAATACCTACATCAATACCCATTTACTCATGCATATTTCATGGGGCGGTTACTTAACCTAGGGGATTGAACGAGGGTACTAGTTTTTACACGAGCGATTGCCATCTGACCTCCGCAACCCAGAATGGAAACCAGACCCAATTGTAGATTAGGTCAGAGTTTTCAAGCCACCAATGCTGAGCATTGACCTCTGTCATGGCTTCACGACTCATATCTAAGGTATTAAACAATATTAACAGGGACCAACGACTTCAGTACCTTCCGAAGCACAGAAAAAGCACCGAATAAACGTACATATGAAATTCTAAAAACGAAAAATACATTGGTACGTGGTGGGATTCGAACCACGTCCTCTCGCTCAGAAGGCTGCGGCCCTATGCTTAACACCATCGGGCTCTCCATGCATATCTCAAATGCTCCTGATTATTTATCGGACGGGACGAAAGCAGTATAATTAAACCGTTGCTGCTATGTCTTTCCGAAAATGATATGCAAGTAGGTACGTATACAAGTATGTATCCTCCCCGCAGCTAAAACAGCGTACACAAGATTCCACCTCTTGAAACCGTCTATCCGACGCGAGACAACAGTTTGCAAACATTGTGTGTGTTTTCAAAAGCAACCATTATGTTTTCAAACAAAGAAAAGTGGGACATGAAAACGGGTCGCGTAATGAAACTTATTTAACGTACGAGTGACCACCGCTGCAAAATCTTTTGTAGTTCCAGGAAGAAAGGAATTGGTATAAAAATAAACAAACATTCTACGTTTCCAGCACGGTACACTCATTCGCTGCTAAGCATCTAAAACTTCACATAATACCGTAACGTGATAAATACTGAAATAACAAGGGAACGAAATAAAATTACAATCTAGAAAACGAAAAAGAAAATTCTAACTTGAAGAGAGAGAATAGGGAGAAATATTTTAACGTTCGTTTGCGCCTAGAATGAGATGATAACAAGGCCCTTAGTATTCCAGTCACGAAAGGTCGATCCACCTGCTTTTCATATCACGACAATTGCCCGCCCGGAGGATTCGACTCTCCGACGGAATGACAATTCTTGTCTATGAAAATCAATTGAGGAGAACGGCGATCTCCGGGGCCAGAGACAATTCCAATTTCATTAATGGCTTCCGTCGCCTCGTGCGGATGGCGCTTCGATCTCGCATCCGCAATTTAGGCGGCAACCACGCCATCGGAGGCGCTTTTATTAGTGCCGGCAGGGTCGTCGGGCACTTACGTCCGAGCATTTGCCGACCCGCTGCTAGGGATGTACTTAAAGCGGTAAAATTACCCCAGTAAAAACGATATCTTACATAAAATATGATTTAATATACATACATACATATAATCACGCCTTTATCACTAATGGGGTAGGCAACGCGTAGACGACCTAAACAAAGGTCGTTCCGCCACGTCTGATAAAGTTTTGAGGGTTTTTAAAATAGATTTGTAGGTATATTTATTTATTCCCATTAGCATAATATGTATTAGTTTATTATAAATATATATATTAGTTTATTTTATTTATGTATTTATTTAGTAGTATTTATATTGTTTAAGTATTAAGATTAACTTAGTATGCACTATCCCGCTATCTGCTATGTAGTATCCTACTACCCAAAGGTTGCCTGGTAGAAATTGCTGCTTTAGCAATAAGGCCGCCTATATTGTACTGTTTTGTTCCTTACTTTTCTGCTGTATGTATTTGTGTTTCTTTGTGCAATAAAGAATCTTGTATTGTATTGTATTGTATATTCCTGTATTGCTATTTCGCCTAAATTGCAATATTCTGAAACCCTCGGATCCCTTAACTGGTTTTTACAGTATGCCCGGGAGGAAATGCAGCTGGCACATTCTGTGTTTTCAGTCCAGCATAGCAGTAAAATATGATTTTCATGGCAAATTAACGGTAATAATCGGTAAAAAAACGTAAACAACTACTGCTAGATTTTGTTTTCATGCATACTAAATCACGCTTTTGTCCCTAATGGGGTAGGCATAGCGTAAAACACCTTACTAGGCGTTTAACGGCTTTAACTAAAGGCGTTATCACCACTTCTGACAAATATCGAGGAAACTATTAGATTGAAATGTGTATCGCTAAATCACTATAGTGGCAGGTGCTTGACAGCCCATCTCCTAAATTACAATGTATACTGTCACCCTCGAATCCCTTTGAGTTTTCACTTCATAAAAGTTCCTCTCAAACCGGCAAAAGACGCCGGTAATTTTACCGTAATTTATATAAATGACCGTAAAATACCCACCTTTTACCACTGGTTTCGGTAAAATTACGTAAGTTTGCATCCCTACGCGTCCCCCGGGCTCGGCGCTAAATACCGCGCTGCTATTGAAAATCTATTGATGCCTTATTGCTTCAATTCGGACCTCTTCTAATCCTTTCTTAACAGGACGCTTATGAATCGCTTGAAGGGTTTCTTCGTGTAGTATCTTCAGTCTATGCTTGAAATTGTTTTGGTTAACCATAGTTATGGTCAGTCTACCAGGCAAACTCTACCTATACTTCGTTTTTTAACACTGCGTTATCAATACCTTTTTTCTTCCATGCTGAAATGGGAGCGAGAGAAAAAATATAATGTGCCACCTGCGTTTCCTCCCGGGCATGCTGTAAAAATCAGCTAAGGGATCCGAGGGTTTCAGTATATTGCAATTTAGGCGATGGGCTGACAACCTGTCACTACAGCAATATACCTACAAATCTATCTTAAATATTTCTTCCATGCTGGACTGGGAGAGATAGAAAAACATAGAATGTTCCAGCTGCCCTTCCTCCCGGGCATGCTGTAGAAGACAGCAAAAGGGACTCGAGGGTTACAGTGTATTGTAATTTAGGCGATGGGCTGACAACCTGTCATTACACATTAGCAATACACATTACAATCTAAAATTGCCCTCAATTTTTGTCAGACGCGGCGAAAGCGCCTTTTACGAGGCGTTTAACGCTCTGCCTACCCCGTAAGGGATAAAGGCGTGATTTTATATATATATACTATCTTAAATAACGCTCAGAACTTTGTCAGACGTGGCGGAGCGACCTTTGTTTAGGTCGTTTTCGCTCTGCCTATCCCATTAGGGATAAAGGCGTGACTATATGTATGTTATCAATATCAGCGTGTAAATAGCATTTTCATTGCAACTTAGTACAGGTAAAAATTTCGGAACCGCAAAGTATAAACTTGTTACAAACAATTAAGTTTCTCGGTTTAATTTCTTTCAAGTTGTAAGGTAAAGTTTTTGGGCTGCAAAACATGTTGGTATCGATAACAAAACGTGAAATAAACAAACTTACCTGAAATAGAAATCGATGATCACAATCTGGGCAAACGTTTTCTTCGTTTATTACGATAAATTTAAGTTCGAGACAATTTTCCAATGGTAAAAAGTAGCTATGTTACTTCTGTGGATAGTAATGCAGAAAGAATGGTTGATTCGGCAAGTTATTTCTTTCTTTTGAGAACTTTCATTACAATAAAGACAGAACTTTTATCATCATTGTAAACTGCCTCCGTGGTCTAGTGGTCAGAGCCATGGATTCCCGATCCGGAGGTCTTGGTATGTAGTACTATTATATATTCTCTGGTCTTGGGTGTGATTCTCAGGGTGGAGGGAAAACAAAGTTAATATTTGTTAATTTATCACTTTGCGAGGTTTTCCCCAAATTGGTCAGGACATTGCATTCTCAATCACCTGATTGTCCGTTAAGAAATAGGATTCCGTGCTTCGGAGGAAACGTTAAGCCGTTGGTCCTAGTCGCTGAGGTCGTTACTCAAACCATGCTATATCTGTGCTACTATAGTATTTCCAACTAAATTTTAGAATAAAGGTAAACAAAGTTTCTTGTCTTTTAACTGAAGATCTTGTTTCTAAAATAAGTTTTAACTATTAGATATGACAACATAATGAAATATAAATTTTCGTAATTTAACTTATTTGCCAACACGTATCATTTATTTTTGAAATATGCTTTTGTATAAAAATACATGAAACTTTGTTTACCTTTATTCTAAATCTGATTTGGAAATAGTATAGGGTTCATCGGTTCATTGTTCAAAGAAGATAGAAATATCTTCATTATTTTCGCATATAATATTCAAAGGCACGCGTAATAAAGCAGATCCTCAATATATCAATTTTGATGAACAGTAATTGAGCTCGGTAATGGGATTAAATCAGCTGGTACAGCAATCCTATTATGTGGTTACCAACTAATGTTGTGCCGAGCCTCACCGACGAGTGGTTGGTACACGTCACATACTGTATCTAGTGTAGAGTAGATAGCATACATACATATAATCACGCCTTTATCCCTAATGGGTTAGGCAGAGGGTATACTACCTAAACAAAAATCGTTCCGCCACGTCTGGCAAAGTTTTGAGGGTTAATTAAGATACATTTGAAGGTATATTGCTGTAGTAAAAGGTTGTCAGTCCTTCGCCTAAAGTGCAATATACTGAAACCCTCGGATCCCTTAGCTGGTTTTTACAGCATGCCCGGGGGAAGTGCAGGTGGCACATTCTATGTTTTTCTCTCGCTCCCAGTCCAGCATGGAAGAATGGAAGAACATGTTGACTGTAGAATATTAATAAGTAGCTACTATTAATAGTTATGACATAGGTTACGATGTTAACTTTCAATGCAATGAATTTCGTATTTAATTTATTTTTATGCAAACCTTACATAGTCAAATAAAAAAAAACAGAATCTAAAATGATTAGTTCTTCTTCAGCAGCAAACTACGAAATATAAAAAGATATTTATTCAAGTTATTTTGAAGGGGAGTAGGCTACTCTCCACTAAAATGGGAATTTTATTTTCATTTAGTAAAATTCATACAGCATACAAATTCAAATTTAAATCAAAAGATAAATGTAACCGCGTTTTGTAGAGTTGATTTCATAATTGTAATATTTTAATGAATACTTGTTTATCTTTAGGTAGGTAGTTACTATTAACACAATTGAATAAAGGTACCTGTAGGAAATTGTTACTGAAACAATGGGCGTTACTGATAGTAGACACAAACATGTATTTATGTAGGTTTGGACTGACTTGTCCGTCTGAACAACAATTGGACACGGCACTGTCAAAAGCGACCTTAATTAATTTAGTTGTTACCATATCAGAGCAGTTTTAGATCTTGCTAGAGAGTTGTCCGTAGAAATAATATATCCGTTAGTAACTGACATATTTTAACCTTCTTCTCCGTTGTTTAACCAACGGCGTTATAAATTTTACCGTATGAATACTAATCTTAAGTATGAATCTCATCGAATACAATTGACAAATGACTTTGAAAAATCTCTAAATTAAAAAATCTGTCCCACGACTATCTTTTTTAGGCATTTTTGTATGGGAAACCAGTCTACCTAGAGGTTTCAAGCATGACAGCGGTTTATTCGAACATGACAATGCATGACACGAGTTTAGCTATTAACCATCCATCACCATAGCAACCATCGTGATGATACGTCCATGGGTGACTTCTATTGTCATTCATATTTATGCCGTATTAAATTTTATATACAACGTGTAACAGAAACGGTATATGCACCCGAAAGGATATGTACCAGCCCGTGAAACTGAACAACTTTCCCAAAGGTCGAAATACGAAATTTTGTCCTTTCGTACAAAATGCATCAGCTGTTAGCGTTTGTAGTATGGGAAGTCAATTTCTATTTCGTACTTCCAACTTAATTTCTTTGGGAAAGTTGTTTAGTTTCATAGGCTGGCTCATATCCTCTCGGGTGCATATACCCTTTCTGTTACTCGTTGTATTTTTTTTTAGAAGTATAAATCACAATAATAAGCTTCGAATTCAATACTAAAAACAGCATATTTGTATCTCTAGAATAAATGACACTGTAATGAGTTTATGAAAAAGTTCGTTGTCACTTCAATATGCATTAAAAAGTTATGGTCTAGAACCTCGTCAGGAAATTTTTGGTAGCTATTCAAAGTATGATTCAAAGCAGGGCAACTTTTCTTTCAATGATAACTCTTTGAACGGTAAAACGTTAAAAGGGGTATCCTCCTAGCATAGCTGCAGAACAAAAAATCACGGCTTTACCCTATTGGTGGATCATTGGTTTATGCAATTAATGTGGTGGAAATTATTGCTTTTACTAAAAAAAAATAACACTTAGTTATTAACCATCTGTAAACCACTTGTTAAAAAGTCGATGGAACTGGACCTAAGTATCTAAGTTTAACTTATAGTATGCTTGAGACAAGAAGCAGCTGGTAGGTTCTATGTAAGTATTTTATCACTCCCAGCTACTGAGCTATAGAAATAAAATATATAATAAGAAATATCTATTTTAATGTAAGATTGTCTTATGATATATTAATCAAATCCACATGAAATCACACAAAGCCCTAGTAATCATAGATTATTACAACATTTCAGTGTATTTGCTCAAATACCTGTAGGCACGTATAAAGGGTATCAACACAAAACCTTGAAAAGTTTTGCGTTTAATTTCACTTTTTAGTTTTATATTCGCGTTATAAGCTTTTTTTAATGGAGACCGATGATGTAGTGGATAGAGCCGCTGCCTCCTGTGCAGAAGGTCGTGGTTCAAATCTCACCACGTACCAATGTGTTTTTCGGTATTCGAATTTCATATGTACGTTTATTCGGTGCTTTGTCCATGCTTCAGAAGGCACGTCAAGCCGTTGGTCCCGGTTAATATCGTTTAATACCGGAGATATTAGTCGTTAAGCCATGTCAGAGGCCAGTGCTCGCATAGGCGGCTTGAAAACTCTGACCTAATCTAGGATTGGGTCTGGTTTCCCTTCTGGGTTGCGGAGGTCAGATGGCAGTCGCTCTGTGTAAAAACCAGTACCCTCGCTCAATCCCCTAGATTAGGAAGCCGACCCGTGAGATACGGGATAAGGCTAGGGAGATGATTCGCGTTATAAGCTCTCGACTGTAAAGGTATAGTCGAGAGATTATATAACTATTAGTAATAACAATGAATACGTCATCTCAAGAAGTCTACACCTACCACCGCTTATATTAGATCGTTCAGCCGAAACAACTTCCATGCTGGACTGGGAGCGAGAGAAAAACATAGAATGTGCCAGCTGCATTTCCTACCGGGTATGCTGTAAAACCCAGCTAATGGATCCTAGGGTTTCAGTGTATTGTAATTTAGGCGATAGGTCGACAACCTGTCACTACAGCAATATACCTGCAAATATATTTTGAATTAATGGCCCTCAAAACTTTGTCAGAAGCCAAAGGAACGATCTTTGATTGGTTCGATTGCGCTCTGCCTACCCCATTAGGGATGAAGACGTGATTATATATGTTCAGCCCAGCATTTTGCCGCTGGACTCCATGAGAATCCTAAATCTGGCAGCACCTCACTGAGCCAGCCACCGTTTATGTGGGTACGTTCAGCGGTAAGTCCCGCTGACTAGGACTTACATACATATGATCACGCCTTTATCCCTAATGGGGCAGGAAGAGCGTAAACTACCTAAACAAAGGTCGTTCGCTACGTCTGACAAACTTTCGGGGGTTATTTAAGATAGATTTGTAGATATATTGCTGTAGTGACAGGTTGTCAGCCCTTCGCCTAAATTGCAATATACAGAAACCCTCGGACCCTTTAGCTGGTTTCTACAGCAAGCCCGGGAGGAAATGCAGCTGGCACATTCTATGTTTTTCTCTCGTTTCCAGACCAGAGCGGACTATCCCACAGAAATGTCATTTCCCAAGGTTGTCCCACATTATCCCAAATAGTTTAATTATTATTACACCCTGTATTAAACTATACCCAGAATGGTGAGTTCCTAATGGATTACGGTGGATATGGCTTCGGTTCCCGTTCCCGCTCGGCTTACTAGGATTATACAGGGTGTGATTACGTGTCTGATTCTATGCAAACAAAACATACAATTTCACAGCCAACACTGATTCCTATTTCAGGCTACACTGAACATCGCTTTAGTAATATTCGAATATATCACTTGCTGATATTACTTGATCTTCTTGCTGGAGTGGGAGCAAAAGAAAAACATAGAATGTGCCAGCTGCATTTCCTCCCAGGCATGCTGTAAAAACCAGCGAAGGGATCCGAGGGTTTCAGTATATTGCAATTTGGGCGATGGGCTGACAACCTGTCACTACAGCAATATACCTACAAATCTATCTTAAATAACCCTCAAAACTTTGTCAGACATGGCGGAACAACTTTTGTTTGGATCGTTTACGCTCTGCCTACCCCATTAGGGATAAAGGCGTGATTATATGTATGTATGTATATTACTAGATTTACGGAACGTGGTATAACCCGCGGATTTAGGAATTTATGTGTGAAAAAAAGGCTTTTAATGAATGAATTTCTTAGTTCTCATCTATCACTACATAGTATAAAACAAAGTCGCTTTCTCTGTCCCTATATCCCTATGTATGCATAAATCTTTAAAACTACGCAACGGATTTTGATGCTGTTTTAATGGATAGAGTGATTCAAGAGGAAGGGTTATATGTATAAAACATGCATAATATAGTAGAGAAACACTGATAATTTCCGTGCGAAGCCGGGGTGGGTCGCTAGTTAAATAATATTTGTCTAGATAAGATTGATATAATAGAACATGGTTTTACTTTTGAGGCAGTCTAATTCAAAGTCATCCATCTTTTAGGATATTGTAATAAGTATAAAATATATATTTTTTTCAGTGGATTTGCTCTTAAAAGCGGTGGTCCATTCTTCTGTCGAGGTATCGAGTCTACCGACCCGATGAACTCTGGTGTCAGAGTTTTTAAACCGCCTAGTAGCACAACTATCAGGCCTCTGACATGGTTTGAGTAACGACCACGATCAAAGACAGCGACCGGGACCGACGGCTTAACGTGCCCTCCGAAGCACGAAATCTTTTTCTTTTTCGGACAATCAGGTGATTAAGTCTGCAATGTTCTAACCAAACTGGGGAAAAATTCACCAAGCGATAAATTCTCAAATATCAACTTTGTGTTTCTCCCCTGGGAATCGAAACCAGGACCTCCGGATCGGGAGTCCATGTCACTAGCCACTGGGCCACAAAGGTAGTTGATAGATAGTCCAATAAAAACATAGAATATACCGTATTTGTGTGAGAAACGAATAAATATGATTTAAATATCTATTTATAAAGTGCCTCAGGCAAAAATATTTATAATGTTCGTCTTACACGTGTCTTGCCTTATCACACAGGCTTAAAAATATATAATACCAGATTAATGCCACACGGTTTCATCCGCAGATGACTGATTTTCCTCGTTAGAATGTGGTATCTTCCCCAATTCATTCTTCCATGCTGGCCCGGGAGCGAGAGAAAAACATAGAATGTGCCAGCTGTATTTCCTCCCGGGCATGCTGTCAAAACCAGCTAAGGGATCCGGGGGTTTCAGTAAATTGTAATTTAGGCGATGGGCTGACAACCTGTCACTACAGCAATATACCTACAAATCTATCTTAAATAACTCTCAAAACTTTGTCAGTTGTGGCGGATCGATCTTCGTTTAGGTCGTTTATGCTCTGCCTACCCACTAGGGATAAAGGCGTGACTATATGTATGTATGTATTTTCCCCAATTAAAAATCATAGCTTTATGCTTCCCTAGAGAAATAAATTATCGATCTTACTGCAATTTATCTAAACATGACAGGTAATTTCCTTTGCGAATAAGATATTTTGATGAAATTAATGTGAGTCAAATGACATTAATACAAAATTGTTAACAGAGTCACACAGAGTTTAAATAATCCCAATTTTGAATAGAAAAAAATGATAGATTGCTAATAGAATTTAACTTAGGTAGTTACCAACTAACTATATTAATTTTCAATAGTACAGTCAATGAATTTTGCACAACAGTCACTGTACAGTAAAATGTACTACAAAAGTGTTCGATCACCTCACGCGCGGTTAATTTTTGATATTCATCGAATGACTTTATTTAATAACCTTTTTTTCAGCTTTTATAGAATCTAGTCTATACACACTATTCCACTATTCAACCACCATTTATCGAATTGTTCCCTTATCACTAGTCTCGCTACGTCGATTCTGGCTACGTAGTAAGGTATAAATTTTTGATACTTTTCCAACCCGCGGTTTCACCCCTGAATAATGAATTAAAAAGTCTGTTTATAAGAATTAAAGATCAGACCATCACCAATTTTATATATCACTCATCGACTGACTATCAAAAATCTACCTCCTACAGTCATAGAGCCCATTCGTCGTGTGCGACCGACCGGAAACTATGACGCAAGGCACCGCACAAGAAACCGATCTAAACAAAAGTTATGAAAAAAAACGCGGGCGGCGCCTGCGCAACGCCACCTTGACCAGCGCGCCCTTGACTTCAGCACCGGTGAAAACAGCAGAGCGACGGTACTCATCCCCATGAACAGTTGAGTTAAAAAAATAGAACAATGGGGAAAGCTCATGCCCAGCAGAAAATGGGCAAAAAAAAGGGCAATGGCGGGCATGACCTAACTGCGCCGGTGAAAACAGAAGTTTAGTTACTCATCTTAAAGCAAGCTGTTTTAGGAAAATAGAGTTCAGCTGATGAAACGTATTCAGTTGGTTCTTTTTCTGTCGTGTGGATTTTCGGGTTGAACTACCTCGTGAATGCTGGTGCCAAAAAAATTTGATCAGCGCGCAACCTTGACTCCGGCGCCGGTGAAAACAACGGCGGTACTCATCTCCAAAACTTAAGGATTCAGGAAAATGCAAATTTTGAAGCCCATGACTACATAGACTTACCTGTAGACTTTTGTGGCTGGTTTTTCTACGTACTGGGGGAATCTCGTGTCGACTGTATAGTACTCCCACCGATTTTCGGTGATGGCGGCCAATCTCCCAAAGATCGGCCAACTACGCAGGACTAGTTTTTTAGTGCACAAGTGTTTGCGCTATACACAGGTGTACTCCTTCAATCTCTTATTCTAATGGGACAGATTGACTGACACAGCCAGAAAGAAATCAGGCGCAAGACCGACAGCATGGATCATCTTACTTTTCGGACAACGAGGGAATCAGCCTGCAAAGTACTAACCAAACTAAAAACAACAACACAAAGTCATTGTTTCCCGCCCGGATTGAATCTGAGACTCTGGGTCGAGAGCCTATGGCTCAGACCGCTAGGATACGGAGGCAGCGACTGTATAGCATTATGGTGGTAAAGCAAATTTTACACATGGATATGTTAGGAGAGCTGATAGAGATGAATGGAAAAAGAAAACATAAACTGACTCTAAATTATTATTTGAAACTTCTTGTAAAGATTTCACTTAAAACTTTCAGATAGTCCTTTTATAAATGGGCTAGGTATCTCAAAAATATATTTACCTAATATAGAATAGCACTGTATGATTCTGTAAGACAAATTTTCCTATAAGTAATAGGTAGGTACCGTGCTTAGTCTGGCTATTTACTGAATGCGTGCGTGCTCTCACAAAATATAAGCTGAAAAGTAATTCACCAAGGCTTAATAAGAATATTAAAAAAGAACTTTATTTTTATTTTCACTTGTCAAATTTAATCAAATAAATCGGACTAAGTATACTTTTATTCGCTTCGAAACTTTTTCTGCTTAACTATGATAACGTACAGAATAAAAAACCTTTACATGTCTTTTAAAATTGTATTTAGTGATACATAAATTCTTTTGCTATGGTTTTTAAAATGTAGAGTATAATATTTAAATATCTTTCAGCGTAGATTTTTTCTGGTTTCTGTATCGCCGCGTTACCGATACGAACACGAATAAGTAAAACAGAGGAGTCGAAGAGTGCGTCAACAAACTAATTCAGGTCAGACGCACAACGACCCTCAGCTAACGTCTCGCCCTGACATTAAAAGCTACGACCACTACACTATTGGCAATAGTATATAAGCTAAGAGAAATCAGTAACGGGTATCATTTGGCAATCATTACTCAACAGAACCAGGAGCACAGGACAACATGAGAAGCCTAACACTGCTTGGATTGCTTGCGGTGGTAGCCGCGGTAGCCGCTAAGGATATTTATAAGAGAGAGGCGGTGGATCTAGTGGCTGCTGCTTCAGACCACTGGGAAAAGGGAGGTGGAGACGAACATCACGGTGAGCATCACTCCGAACATGGCGGCAGCGGCGAGAAGGGATACAAGGGCGACCATGGACATCATCACGGCAAGCATGGACACTCCCACCACGAAGGACATAAAGGCCACTATGATGAACACGGAGGACACAAGAAGCACCACCACCACGATGATGGTTACTACGGCGAACACCACAACGGAGAGAAAGGCGAGAAAGGCCACGGATACGAGGAAAGCGGACACTGGCACAAGGGTCACGACACGAAAGGACACCACGGCGTCCACAAAGTAGACGAGTTCAAGAAGGATAAGCACTTCCACGACAAACACGGAGAGTCAGGCTTTGAAGAGCATCACGGTGGGCATCACAACGAGGGTGGGTACAAGAAGGGCGGTCACTTCCACAAGGGTCACAAGCACGGAGGGCACAATGAGCACGAGTTTGGCAAGAAGGGACACCACGAAGAGGGAGGCCACCACCACGATCACAAGGGCCACCACTCCGAGGGAGGCCATCATGAGCACCATCACCACAATGAAGGCCACGGCAAGAAAGGCGGTCACGAAGACCACAAGGACTGGCACTGGAAGGGACACAAATAATTCCATTCGACTTAAGCGTTAGAAACTTTTGTTACTGTTAATACTTTGTGATATTTTAACCAATATACTTTGAGTTTATCCTTAAATTATTATTTTGTCTTTAATTTTCACATGTTTTGACTGAGATACTAAGACCAGGTGCTCTCGGGAGTTCAAATAGTAGAAGAAAATAGTTCTAAATTTAAAATTGGCGACGTGCCGGTGTCGCATTGCGCGAGAGTTTGCTAACCGTGCCCTTGTGACGCGAGCATTACGCTGACGACAAATAGAACCACCATAATCATGGCCCGAAATAGGCGCTTCCGATCGGAAGTTACATCAAACGAACTAGGCGTGCACTATCTTTAAAGTAAAGCAGACACTTCCATGCTGGACTGGGTGAAAGACAAACATAGAATGTGCCAGCTGCATCCCCTCCCGGGTATGCTGTAAAAATCAGGATTCGAGGGTTTCAGTGTTGTAATTTAAGCGATGGACTGTCAACCTGTCACTACAGCAATATACAAAACTATTTTAAACAACCCTCAAAACTTGTGAGACGTGGCAGAACGATCTTTAATTTGGGTCATTGACGCTCTGCCTACCCCATCAGGGATACAGGTGTGATAGTATATAATCATAATTCTAAGTTATATCAAAGAGATTATTTATATGGATGATTTATTAATTGGATGCAATGGGCTCGATTCTAGATAGCACCGGCTCAAACTAAAATTCAAATCTACCCGTCTCTTTCAAAATAATATGATTGATAAATGACAAAGTGTAAACTACCGCTACATTTTGACGCGCTTTTGCACGTTTACCCAGTATTTCAACGCATAAAACCTCCGACTGTAAATCAAAAACCGGAGAGAACAGATCTCTTGCCCTTTTCCTATGTTTTCAGTCTGAAAGTGTCTAGAATCGAGAACAATGATTAATTTAATACACTATTTCTTGAAAAGATTCTGATATTTATAATAACAACTATTTTCATACTTAGATACATTTCAGATAAATACTAGCTTAGACCTTAATCGATATAAGTAAATGGATACTAATTATAATATGATGTCAATTACACACGAAACACCCAGATATATTAACCAGATAATACATATATACGGAATATAGTCAATAATTGACAAACTATAATCAAATTTGAAACTCTCGACGCAAAAGGCAAACTATGAATCAATATGTGAATGTGGCCGTAAAAGGTTGCAAATGTAAAAGAGTGTCTTTTGGAGTAGGCCCGTTTAGCCTCTGGATCTCTAAGCACTAGGGGACATTATCCCTAATGGGGTAGGCAGAGCGTAAACGACCCAAAAAATGACATTCCGCAACGCCCGACATAATTTTGAAGGTTATTTAATATAGATTCGTAGGTATATTGCTGTAATTACAGGTTGTCAGCCCATCACCTAAATTGCAATACACTGAAACCCTCGGACCCCTTAGCTGGTTTGTACAACTTGCCCGGGAGGAAATGCAGCTGGCACATTCTACGTTTTCCTCTCGCGCCCAGGCCAGCATGGATGCAAACATAACATCTGTAACATACTTTATACCTGTAACTACAAATAAAGATTTCTGATTCTATTTTTACTGATGCTGACTCTACATAAAATAATTACATGTTTTTTAAGCGCAGCGCCCTATGTTGTAGTTCTATCGATATATCATCAATGATGTGGTGTCAAAGTTGACTAAAACCGATAAATGACGATGAGATATTTATCGATATCTACTTAATTTATATTTGTAAACAGGCGTGAATATATGTATGTATGTATGTAAGCAAGAAAATGTTTTGGAATCTTTAACAAACGTAGGAAGCTTTACTCTAAAAGTTAAGAGTTCTAAACATTAACATCCATTAATCATGAATGTTACTATTTTATGTATGTAATTAATAATGTACATCCCATTTCATTGGAGCAAATATATTATTATTAAAATGCGTGGATGAACATTATATTTATTTTCTTTACAATTTTGTTACTGCCTCAAACACAGACTTATTTGCCTTATACCCCAAAGTTTGAAAACCCACTCAATCGTCCAAAAATATATGCCTCAATGAATTGCGCTTTTGAAAATAAAAACATCAGATTAAAGATAGATAAGAAGTCAGAAAAATAAACAATTTTACTCTTAAAATGTAAAGAAAGAAGAAAAGTTCTTCAGGTAAGATAAATAAAAGTCTAACAGTTTAGCCAAAATCAGAGAAATTTATCTATTACTTCAATTTAATTATAAATAAGGGCTTTGGTTTCGACCCTTGTCGCTCACGTATGGGGTATGTAATCCGATATAGCAAAAAACAAATAAAACTTTTTCTTCCTGGTATACTCTGTGGAGTAAACTTGTTCATTCAATATTGGGCTCGATTCTAGATCATTATCTCCCTAGCCTTATCCCGTATCTCACGGGGTCGGCTACCTAATCTAGGGGATTGAACGAGGGTACTGGTTTTTACACAGAGCGACTGCCATCTGACCTCCGCAACCCAGAAGGGAAACCAGACCCAATCCTAGATTAGGTCAGAGATTTCAAGCCGCCAATGCTTAGCACTGGCCTCTGACATGGCTTAACGACTAATATCTACGGTATTCAATGATATTAACCGGGACCAACGGCTTAACGTGCCTTCCGAAGCACGGAAAAAGCGCCGAATTAACGTACATATGAAATTCGAAAACCGTAAAACACATTGGTACGTGGTGGGATTCGAACCACGACCTCCCGCTCAGGAGGCAGCGGCCCTATCCACTACACCATCGGGCTCGATTCTAGATACCACCGGCCAAAACTAAAAGGACATGCGATTTATACTCTATGTTTTTACACTTAGCCCGCTAGGTTTTGACGCGCTTTTGCACGTTTCCCCAGTATTTCTGTCAATTTTATCCGCCATATGACACATAAAACTACCGACTATAAATCAAAAACCGGAGAAATAGATCTCTTATCCATTTCTAATGTTTTTAGTCTGAAAGTGACAAAAAGATTTTAATTTAAGTTTTAGCCGGAAAATCTAGAATCGAGCCAATTGTTTTCTGATATCAAGTTGTTTGCTTTAGTTTAGCCGAAATGTCGCAAAATTGTTTAAGTAATTATGTCGTCATATTAATATTATACGTACTTAGATTATTTTTTAATCCCTTCAGTAATTTAATCATTTAAATATAAAAATCCTACATAACATTGTGTTCTAACCTAACAAAAGAAATACAGAAAAATGTTAGAATATTCCTGTGTTATGGTTTTAACTATAAAAAGTAAAACCACATACTAAACCTAAGTTTTAAGCCATGGTTTAAGATTCGCATACATTCGGAAATGCATACAGTTACATTCACCTGGAAGTGGAAATCTGCACTTTATTATGGTTGACCTTGCTGCTTGAAACGGTCGCTAAAAAACGACAACTTACCCAACTGCCGCGGCAATTGGTATATAAAATCATTGCCGGCGATGCAGCTATCATTCAGCAACTGAAACAGCAATCAACCAACCATGAGAAGCAGCCTCATCGTGGCTTTCGGGCTGCTCGCCCTGGTGGCAGCGGTCTCCGCCAGGGAGATCCGGGAGAAGCGGGACGCCGACCTGGAACCAGCCGAGTCCAAGTGGAGCAAGGGAGGCGGCCACGAGCACCACGGACATCACCACCACGAGGGCGGCGGCGGCGGCCATAAGGGACACAAGGGACACCACGGCCACCACCACGGCAAGCACGGCCATTCCCACCACGAGGGGCATAAAGGACACTTCGATGAACACGGCGGACACAAGAAACACCACCACCATGACGATGGATACCACCACCATCACCACCACGGTGAAAAGGGCGAACACGGCCACGGGCACGAGGAGCACGGCCACTTCCACAAGGGACACGACACCAAGGGCCACCACGGTGTAGAGAAACACGACGAGTTCAAGAAGGACAAGCACTTCCACCACAAGCACGGCGAGAAGGGATACAAAGAGCATCACGGCGGACACCATCATGAAGGAGGGCACAAGAAGGGCGGTCACTTCCACCATGGACACAAACACGGCGGGCACCACGAGCACGACCACGGCAAGAAGGGTCACCACGAGAAGGGAGGTCACCACCACCACCACAAGGGCCACCACGGCGGCGGCGGTCACCACGAGCACCACCACCACGAAGACCACCACGGAAAGAAGGGCGGTCACGAGGACCACAAGCACTGGGGCTACAAGAAGGGACACTAAACCCTCAGTGATCTCACACTTGTTGTTTATTGTTAATGTTTTACAATTAAGTGTTTTTGTTACTTTTTTACCAATGAAGAAATACATTTTATAAGAAAATTATTTGGGCGTTTTCGTGAGTTTATTTCCTACTTCATTATTCAGGAGCGAGAAGCCTACATACACGAGAAGTTATGTTGTTCTAACCTAAAAACATTGTGCATAATTTAAAAGCTAACACATTTCTGTCGGTACATTAACTAGCAGTCGTTTAAAGAGAAAACTGTAAATAAAATTACAACATAAAAAGAAACATGTTGAAGATGAAACATGAAAATAAATTGTAAATTTTGCGAGTTTATTTGAGAGTTTATTTATTTTATCGGATAATCCAGTCTAGTCAGATCAAATTTGAAATAGCTGAATACGGTGATTGGAGTTCAGATATTTACATTTGAAATACAGCGATAGCTTTGAATCTGCTTAATCATACATATCTTGATTATATAAACACGAGAGCTAATAGAGAAATATGATAGGTACCTACCTACATGGTTGATTAATTATAAAGAGAATATACGCTGTTTTAACATACATACATACATACATATAATCACGCCGTTATCCCTAATGGGGTAGGCAGAGCGTAAACGACCTAAACCAAGGTTGTTCCGCCACGTCTGATAAAATTTTGAGGGATATTTAAGATATATTTGTAGGTATATTGCTGTAGTGACAGGTTGTCAGCCCATCGCCTAAATTACAATATACTGAAACCCTCGGATCCCTTAGCTGGTTTTTACAGCATGCCCGGGAGGAAATGCAGCCGGCACATTCTATGTTTTTCTCTCGCTCCCAGGCCAGCATGGAAGAAAGCTGCTGTTTTAAGAGCGATAAAAATAACATTCTAGATAAATTTCTCATATTTTCGATGCTCGCCTCGTTTCCAGGATGCCCGGGGAAAATAATCTACCACGGAGTTGCGATACACACAGGAATAATAATAAAAAATATAAATAGGTACAAAATTTTGCACTGAATTTACGCATTTTTTTTCTATCTTATTATGATGAAAATTAATAACTTACGTTTTTTAGATCAAAACCAGTCATATAAAAAGACTAAAAATCTTATAAACCTATAGAAAATCAACAAGTTATGTATGAAGTAAAAATAAGGCTGAATTAACATCCCGAAATAAAATGAAAATTAAAACATCGGTCAAGTTTTTTCCTTCTTTTTAATTAGTTCAAGGTTGTACCTTAATTTATTTATAATTCAAACAAGCTTTATAATTAAGCACGGTATAACACGGTAGTTGGTAGGAAAATTAAATTGTAAATTTGTAACAAACAAGAAAATATTTGTTGTGTTTACACCTGCGGAAAGAAACGCACCGAACGTTTACGTTTAAATATCACTACCGGATCGACCGGAAAATTGCTATAATATTGTAATATAATACCTTCATTTATTGCCCGATATGACTCTGTTAGGGCCGTATTTATAATCAGCTCTCATTAGTGACAGCGAGTTCGTATCAGAAATGTCATTTCAGTACAAACAGACCTGTCAAATCCATTAATATAATGGAAAATGCATGGATATCTTCCATGCTGGCCTAGGAGACTGAGAAAACATAGAATGTGCCAGCTGCATTTCCTTCTAGGCATGCTGTAAAAACCATCTAAGGGTTCCGAGGGTTTCAGTATATTGTAATTTAGGCAACGGACTGACAACCTTTCACTACAGCAATATACCTACAAATCTATCATAAGTAACCCTCAAAACTTTGTCAGACGTGGCGGAAACTTTGTTTATGGTCTGCCTACCCCATTAAGGATAAAGGCATGATTGTAATAAAATCTATTGTAGCAATTTTCCTGGATTTGTTTAGGGGGTCCGAACAGTTCCTACTGAGCTATTCAGCGATATGCCAAATGTAACGTAATCGTACCTATTCAGATAAAATTCGCGCTTGAAAAGCGACTAAACATTGTGCAGGTATCTTTTTTCTCAAAATGGAAATAAAATCGTAGAAGTATTAACATCTTCTATGTTGGACTGGGAGTGATAGAAAACCATAGATGTGCCAGCTGCATCAATTCCCGGGCATGCTGTAAAAACCAGCTAATGGATTCGAAGGCTATAGGGTATTGTAATTTTAGGCGATGGGCTGACAACCTGTCACTAGCAACATACATCATAATCAACTGTAATAACCGTCAAAACTTGTCAGAAATGGCGGGACGACCTTGGGTTACGTTGTTTTCGCTCTGCCTACCCCATTAGGGAAAAAAAGGCGCGATTATATGTATGTATGTAAGTAATAATAATATACAATATAATTCATTATTTTTAACAGCCTGACATGTACATAAATCGAGACTTATCTTAAATACGCACTTAAACTACTAAAGCTCGTATTTTTAAACATCACCTGAGACTGACAGCTAGTTTGAGTTCGTATCAGAAATGTCATTTGAGTACAATATGGACGGTGAAATCCATACTTAATATCGCTCTCAATCTTGAGATCCCTTTATAAATACGAGCCTTAAATACCTTATTTTATTACATTAAACAGCCTCACAACTCATAGTGCACACAGTGGTAGGTAGGTATATGATTACTTGTACAGTTTTGGTTCCTAACTAGGATTCCCTGTATTAAGGGTAACTAGGTCTTCCAGTCCCATTCACACACTATACACTTTCACTAGGATACATTATTATAAAAGACTATGATTTCCAATGAATTCATAGTTTATTAATTACGAACAAAAACCCGAACCTAGAAATCTTTACTTCTTCATAACATAATATTTAGTAGTAAAGAAAATGAGTATATGTTTCTGAGAACGTTATGCTGTTAGCAAAATAGAGTTGCTTAGTTCCGTTACATTAATTAATTTTCGTACTTAGAAATCCCTATTAACGTAACTTACTCAGGTTGCTTAGCCCCGTATTTATAATCCGCACTCGAGATTGACAGCCAATTTGAGTTCGTATCAGAAATTTCATTTCAGTACAAAATGGCTTGTCAAATCCATACTTAATGTTACTCTCAATCTTGAGACAGTTTTACAAATACCAGCCTTTGTAGCTTCTGCTCGACTGGGAATCAAACCCGGTAGTGAAATGAGTGTGCCTCAAAAATCGCCAAAATATTTACAACTTGGAAACCGGCACCAACTGTTACTTTGTTATTAAATATGTTATTATCTAACCAAAAACGCTCAGACCCCAGCTGTAAAGTCCCTGGATCTTTTAATATGACGTCATATTTTTTTGTATGGAGTTATAAATAAATATTGTTTTTATTTATTGTATGGGGTATCAAATGAAACACGAGAGAAGAATTAAAATTAGGTACCTTCTTTGTTACGGAATCTAGGCTACGAATTTCCATGACATCATTAGAACCGTTTACAAGAAAGCTAAACATAAATATAAAATACAAATAATGCTCGTTTATTAGGTGACTTATTAGTTAGATTGACCTTGACAGTAGCGTAGTGCAAGCAGTGAGGCTAGGTTGCAATAGTTGCACAATGCAGGTACTGAGAAAATCAACCAGTGTCTATAAAACGGTATTGGCTGGAACAATGACAACCATAAGTTACCAAACTCTGTCGGGGACAACACAAACATGAAGGTGGCTCTCATATTGGGGTGCCTGGTGGCGCTGGTGGCGCTAACAGCCGCCCGCCCAGAACCAGAGAACGCTGACCTCGAACCAGCCGCCTCGCACCACCACGAAAAAGGCGGTGGACACGAACATCACGCTCACCATCATTCAGAACATGGCGGCAAAGGAGATAAGGGATACAAGGGCCATCATCATGATGAACACGGCAAAAAGGGACACCACCACTCCGAAGGACACAAAGGACACCACGGAGAAAAGGGAGGGCACAAGAAACACCATCACCACGACGACGGACACCATCATCACCATCACCACGGAGAAAAGGGTGAAAAAGGACATGGCTTCGAAGAGAAAGGACACTACCACAAAGGGCACTCCACTAAGGGCCACCACGGAGTCCATAAAGTAGACGAATTCAAGAAGAACAAGCACTTCCACGACAAACACGGTGAGTCTGGTTTCGAAGAGGGTCACGGGGGTCACCACGAGGAGCACGGACACAAGAAGGGCGGACACTTCCACAAGGGACACAAGCACGGCGGACATCACGAACACCACCACGGCAAGAAGGGTCACCACGAGAAGGGAGGTCACCACCACGAGCATAAGGGTCACCACGACGAAGGCGGCCACCATGAGCACCATCACCACCACAAAGGACACGGCAAGAAAGGCGGCCATGAAGACCACAAGCACTGGGGCTACAAGAAGGGACACTAAGCCATATCGTTGTATAGTTAATTGTTATGGACTTTTGTTGTTTTTTAGTTGTTGCTTTTATAACACTTTTGTAAATAAACACGTGTGATACCAAATGAACGAATATCTTATGAAGTGTAGTTTTTTTTTTACAATTTAACTTGCGATGGAGATAAACTACCAAGAAATGCTTGCAACAGTTTTCTTCTGTTAGCCGACCCTTCCAAGAGCAGATCTAAAATATACCTCTGATATAGTTTGTAGACCGACGGTTAATAGTAGGTGGTGATTTAGCCAACTATTTCGTTCTAACTAATCTGGGAAAGCGAAAATGTTAAATTTGTGTCCTCCTGCTGTAGAAATCGAAACCATGACCTCCGAATTGAGAGCGCAAGGTCTAGACCACTAGGTCACAGTGTCTTTTCTCAAACTTTCGTTGTACTCAGACTTACCTCTACTTCATTTACTTAATTTCGAAAAATAATGAGATTATTTACAGTATAGAACATTTCACCTATTATTATAAACAAAAGAAATTTTCATATACCCGGCAAAGGCCCAGTTTCTCGGTTACTCATTTTTTTTTCGGAACCTTCGAGTCTATGTCAGAGTTGACGCTCAAGTGCCTGTAGCTATAGATAAAGCAAATATTTAGCCACACGAATAGAGCTCGAAAAGTAAGAGCCACTTTTGCAACTGCCAATATTGATGTAGTTTGCCTTTACTTTGCCTTCAGGCACTTCAACACAACGGCGCCGATTCGGTAGAAAACTCGACCTAACAAAATTCAATTCATATCTGTCATTTTATGATCATGTCATGATCGAACATAAAGTGACGGTAGTATATATATGTAGACATACTTATTTTAATTCAGTCAGTTCGAGAATTTGTGGTCATATTTCTTTTTAAGTTCTTCCATCATATGGGAAGGCAAAGAGCGTGAGCCCATGCAGCCTAGTCTTCAAAGTATTCATTCTTTAGTAATCTTAGCGTAATCTAACCTAAAAGTCATTGAAGCATTTCAAGGTGCTGGTGATTCACATTCTAATGCTCAACCAACAGACTTTTGCGCGGGGATATCAAACTGAATCATACAGTAGCGCCTTCCTTTGTTTCTTACTCCTTGTCCCTCGCCAGCAGATTACTATGGTAAATCCACCACATTAATACAATAAACACTGCAAGTATCTCATTTAGAAAAGCGAGGAACAATTTCCGTCTGATTTATCGTGTTCTCCGCGCAAAACCCCAACCTAACCTAACCTAGAACTCATGAAAATGCGAGTGTGGTGTCCACATTCCAATGCTCGATGAAGATTTACGTGGGAGTATCGATTCGAACCATACATTTCTGTACTTTATTTCTTACTTTTACTACGTTGTCTTTCACTACCGGCATAATATTATGCTAATCCCACTACACTATTACAATAATAGCCACGAAAAACTAAATTAAAAAGCCAGAAATGCAGTCCTGTCCTAAAACGATTCGTTACGATTCCCGCGCATAACTCTGTGGTTATTTTTTTAAGACGACACGTGAACGGATATCGATTATATGTCATCTTCTTAGATGACAAATAATCGATAAATAAAATAAATAATAATAATATATTTTTTAACGAATTAGAATTGACAGGATCAAAATAAGATCATCTAATACCTACTGCCACAGATTACTTATGTTACGAGCGCAGCGGTCGCCTACTGCCATCCCTTTTTTTCATTTCTTTAAGTACTCTTATGTTATGATCATGACATGATTCATAATAGAAAATTATAGGTGTACGGTCTTATTTTAGTTAGGTTGTGAACGCGCACGTATCGAGGCCAAAGTCAAGAAATTTAAGGCGAATATTCGAAAGTTATTATAAAATTAATATTTGAGAAACAGCTGGCTTCGAAACAAAAATCTGATCGTTGAACAAAATGCTCCTTTGTTGATTTAAATTAGTTTTCTAGTTAGTACAAGAAAATTACCTTTCTCAATTTCAATATGAATAAATCGTACTACATTTTCTACAAATAGGTGGGTAGTTCTCCTTGATGGAAATTATTTGACGGAATTTATTATCACTGTTACATAAAAACTGTTTGTTTTTACAAATGTAATTAACCCTTTCACCGCCACAGTCGGGTATAGCCGACAACCCGCGACTTGCCATCAGCGCCACGGTTGGCTACAGCCGACAAAATGTAGTTACAAAGTTTATGTTCTTAAACCAGCATTTTGAAACTGTATCTTAATTTTTTTCGCATATTGCATTTTTGTACCTTCTACTTTGATTTATAAACTTTTGCGCTTAGATATTTATTCGTTTTGTAGTATAAAATAAGAAAAATACTGATTACGTTTTTAACCCGCAGAAGTACAATTCGCACACGCCACAGTCGGCCCCACACGACTGGAAGTGTTGTTCCTTGCTAGTTCGAATATGAAACATCGATACATCTACAATATCTATACGGATTATACTATGTGTATACCAGACCACTCAGAAAGTATTGCGATAAATAGTTTTTATATATGGCAGACTGGCTGGTTAGAATCTTTTTTGAAAATATGATTACTTGTGTTCCATTTTCAAAATTTCCCTCTACATTTTTTGCGAGCCAATTCAAAGTATCGTGTCTTACTGAAAAATGGATCTGCGCCGGGAACATTTTAGAGCTATGATTTTTTACGATTTCAAGTGTCGCCTGAAACCGGATGAATCGTTCGATAGACTTCAAATGGCATTTATGGATGAAAGCCCCTCCAAGGCAACCGTGTATCGTTGGTATAACGAATTTAGGCGCGGTCCTTGTCGTCGACCAACCTTGGGGGATGAAGAAAGAAGCGGTCGCCCTTTGACGGCTATTACGGAAGAAAACGTGCTAGCAGTGAAAAATTTAATCCAAGATAATAGGCGAATTACATATCAGGAGATTCAGCACATATTAAAGATTGGATCGGGAAGCGTTCACGAGATTCTACACGGGCATCTACGCGTGAGGAGGATAGTATCGCGCTGGGTGCCGCACTACCTCACCGACGCTCAGAAGCAGGCCCGGGTGGAATGGTGCCGTGATATGCTGAACAAATTTTAAGCAGGCTCGTCTCGGCGTGTTTACGACATCGTAACAGGTGATGAGTCCTGGATTTATCAATACGATCCAGAAACCAAGCGCCAGTCGACAGTTTGGGTGTTTCAAAATGAACCAACGCCTACCAAAGTGAAGCGATCTCGAAGCGGGGGGAAGATTTTGATCGCCAGCTTTTTTAATTTGACTGGCCACTTGGCCTCGATTCCCTTACGAGATCAAAGAAGCATTAACGCCGAATGGTATACTACCAAATGTTTTAATATTAAGTATGTTTGGTTTTATTTTATTTGGGTTAGTTATGCGCAAGAAGAAAGAAGATGGAGATTCCTGATTCCTGAATGTCAGCTGAAAATATTTTATGTGAGTCGCATGTTTTATATTACTCATTTATATTTTATTTTTTATCATTTTGTGTTATTTTTCAGCTGAATTTGATTCTGAACTTTTTTATTAATCATTTATTTACTTACGTCATAATTTCAATTACGATTACCCTATTCAAACTTAACTTAAATTTGTCTTCAATTTTCTATTTGAATACACAACGTATGGGTCTTTTAATTTGACATAAAATAATTTTTTAGACGATCACATATTTATCTTTGGCCATATTAATTTTATAAGATTATTATTTAATTAGGGATAGGGTGTTACATAATGTATAATGAAAATATTTTATCGACATCGATTTGCAGAAATATGCTAAGAATTAGATATTTTTTTTCTTTGTTTGAGTATTGACAAACCGGTTTCGCCGACTCGTGCACAGCGATAATTGCTTGACCATTGATAATTCGTCGTTTTTAATGAATATTCAACCTAAGGAAAATAATTAAACGGAAAGGAAATTAATGAATAAAAATTTCGCAATGAAATATTAAAATAGGTACCAGAATAAATCCTTTGATGTTCTAAAGTTGCAGAATTTCATTTTTATATTTTTGTATCAATGTTCTATATTACATACTTATTTGTCCTAACGGTTTGAGAAAATTGAAATGCCACCGACGACGCCACAGTCGTCTATAGCCGACAACACGATGTATAGAGACGCGTAATAGAGATGCGCCAGTGCTAATTCGAAAACTGAACTAAAGATAAACTTATTGAATACCTATTCCAAGTGTTGTTTACAATACCACCACTACTACCACTATGATATACTATTGTTTTGACCCATATGAAAGACTAACTGAAAATTAGGAAGCAAAATAATGGTTTTAGATTAATTAAGACTTGATTTAAAAAGTAAACATTTACTATCGATATGAACTCTTTGACATCTCCATTTTATTGAGTATTTCTTTACCTAGAAATTAGTGTGGCGCTGGTTGCAATATTTTACCTGTATTGTTTGGCGGCGAAAAGGTTAAGTGACCCACATCCTTAAAGCTATATATTAATCACATTTAAAAGCTTGTTGCTGTAAAATTATTCTAATGTAATGTTTTATCGCGGAACGTACCGATTTTAGCTCAAGGTCAAGTCCATCATGGTATCGTTTATAATTTATTAACGTAATATAAATAATATTATTTCGCTATTTTGGGATAGAGAGAAACTGCATTTTCTAAAAATGCGTCACATCGGTTGTCAATCTATCTCTTTTATCATTTAAATTTTAGAAACTTACTAAATATTTAAGCAAGATGGTGTTTTGAAAATACGTTAGCGGGAATCGACGCCAAATCTATTATTCAAATCACCGCCGAATCAGCTTCGCTACTCACTGTTCCGTGTTCATAAAATCAAATCTACCAGGTTTAACCAGATCCAGTGTTCTAGCCAGCGCGTAAAAGCCAGGGTTTGTGCACATCAGCCCTTATTCAGAGAGGGATTTAGGAGTGACGGCTCGCGCGCACTAAATCCGGCCCGACGAGTGACGTCACTAATACCCGTACTCATTCGCTAATCAGTGTAAAAGGGTTATCTGTGGTACAGTGGTTACTCTCAGTACGTCTCGAATGAGAAGGTTTTTTTGTATTACCGTCTTTATTTGTACCATCTTTACTTTCACATGTACTGAGGTACCTATCAGTATGGGCGTACAGAGGGGGGGCCAGGGGAGGGCTTGTTTTCCCCTACTAACTATTAATTTTAGTACATTCGAGTATTGATTTGCCTCCGCCCTGGCCCTAAACCGAGTGGTGATTTGCCTTCCCTTGACCCAAAAGCGAGTAGTGATTTGCCTGCCTCTGGCCCAAAAGCGAGTAGTGATTTGCCTGCCTCTGGCCCAAAAGCGAGTAGTGATTTGCCTGCCTCTGGCCCAGAACCAAGTAGTGATTTGCCTGCCTTTGGCCCAAAACCGAGTAGTGATTTGCCTGCCTCTGGCCCAGAACCAAGTAGTGATTTGCCTGCCTCTGGCCCAGAACCAAGTAGTGATTTGCCTGCCTTTGGCCCAAAACCGAGTAGTGATTTGCCTGCCTCTGGCCCAGAACCAAATAGTGATTTGCCTGCCTCTGGCCCAGAGCCAAGTAGTGATTTACCTGCCTCTGGCCCAAAAGCGAGTAGTGATTTGCCTGCCTCTGGCCCAGAACCAAGTAGTGATTTGCCTGCCTCTGGCCCAGAACCAAGTAGTGATTTGCCTGCCTTTGGCCCAAAACCGAGTAGTGATTTGCCTGCCTCTGGCCCAAAACCGACTGGTGATTTGCCTTCCCCTGACCCAAAAGCGAGTAGTGATTTGCATGCCTCTGGCCCAAAAGCGAGTAGTGATTTACCTGCCTCTGGCCTAAAACCGAGTAGTGATTTGCCTGCCTCTGGCCCAAAACCGAGTAGTGATTTGCCTTCCTCTGGCCAAAAACCAGATAAGGGATCCGAGGGTTTCAGTATATATTGCAATTTAGGCGATGGGCTGACAAGCTGTCACTGCAGCAATATACAAATCTATCTCAAATAGCTCTCAAAACATCGTCAGACGTGGCGTGACCTTTGTTTAGGTCGTTTATGCTCTGCCTACCCCATTAGGTATAAATGCGTGGTTATATGTATGTATGAACTTATGAGTGCGGCGGGCTGTATAACCGACCAGTATCAATTCCTTAAAGAAGAAACCCCAAGGCCATGTCCAACACTAGATTTTAAGTGACTGTAAAAAAGATTATTACTTCCAAGCTAGACTGGCAGCGAGAGAAAAACTTAGAATATGCCAGCTGTTTCCTCCCGGACATGCAGTAAAAAACAGCTAAGGGATCCGAGGGTTTCTATATATTGCAATTTAGGCGATGGGTTGACAACCTGTCACTACAGCAATATACCTTCACATCTATCTTAAATAACCCTCAAAACTTTGTCAGACGTGGCGGAAGGACCTATATTTAGGTCATTTACGCTCTGTCACCCCATTAGGGATAAAGACGTGATTATACGTATATATAAAAATAAATGTTTTCCAGGAACAATCAGATTGGTTGTTTACAAAAGATTGTATCGCAAAAATCCCCTCATAAGCTAAATAGGGAATAGCTACTCGATCCGTGTCCAGCAATAAATTGCAGCTAAGTGGATTATGTATGAAAGACTGCAGCGCTGCTTCCGGCGGCGGGCGGTCGCTTAGTTATCCCAGAGCCGTACGATGGTAGAAAATGGGGATGCCAGACTGTTGAGTTCCTACTAAACTGGTAGTTTTTCCAGCAGTCTGCCTACACCAGAAAAAATATAAGAATTTTGAAACATGACATACGGAAATCGAAATTTTTACACAACCTAGATTAAAACCTACAACTTCGGAGATCCCTGCTGCTGCTTTAAGCAATTGAGTTATTAATAAATTGCAGCTAAGTGGATTATATATGAATGACTGCAGAGCTATGACTCGCAGTCGCTTAGTTATCCCAGAGACGTGCGATGGTAGAAAATAGGGATGCCAGACTGTTGAGTTTTTACTAAACTGGTAGTATTTGGAGGACTCTGTCTACACCAGAAAACATATAAGAATTTTGAAACATGACATACAGAAATCGAAAATTTTACACAAGCTAGATTTGAAATTACAACCTTGGAGATCCCTGCTTGACCTATCAATAAATTGCAGCTAAGTAAATTATGTATGAAAATGTGTTACAGGGTGCTTTCTACCAAAGTAAGAGATTTTTCCGGGCACAACGATTTGAAGAAGTCTTTAATAGATAGATAGATAGATTTTCACAACTACATCACACACAAACAGATAAGAGATACATTTTGAAACAGGTACATATCACAACAACAACAAAACAATTCAAAAAAAGGACAATATAAAAAATCGGTACAAGTCTTTAAGCCTCTTTCTAGCGTCAACATTTGATGGGGTACAAGGTTTATTAACGACAAACATTTGAGAGTGATATTGATACCAGATTGGTTAGATACGTAAGGACAATGGAAACTGAATCATTTAATTATCTGTTAAGAAAGAAATGTACATAACTATATTTTTAATTACCTTAGTATTTATATTGGGTCTGGCAACACTGGTTATATCCACTACAGGATTTGTATTAATCTAGCTACGGGATAAGTCCCATAATAACCTCCTCGTGTTTTCATGGGCTTACGGGAAGCGCGGGAAAATTGCTTTATAAATAGAAAATAATCGTTATAATAAACTCTACTTGGTAATGCATTCTTTAAATATAATATATTTTAAAGTAGGAGCTTGTTTGTTTTATCTTTTACCCTAGATATTTTATAACATAAGCAGTCGTATGTGTATAAGTATAACCAGTAATCACTGAATAATATATACTACCTGCATAACCAACAACTGCTTGATTAAGGTGTAACCTGCCAACAGATAAGCAGGTAAATTTCAAGATATCAACCATCGCCCGTAATGCCTTATCATTCAAATCAGCGCGCGCTTCTGCGTGGCGGTAACGTCCATGGCCGCGTCAAGAATGAGCGAAAACCGCAAAAAAAACCTAATTCCTTAAAAACTACGAGCCGGATAAAAAAAAGCCATGTTGCGTTTTTACATAATCATAATACGGATAATTTTCCGAAGGAAACGTTAAAGCGCTCTTAATAGTTTAGAAGAAATATCAAATTTACAGAAAAAAAACAGCTTTACTTGCACTTTTTTTTTAGTTAGTTATTTACTTATTTATGAACTAGAATATTTTTAAATGTTGCAATTGCAGGCCATGAATTTATTTCTTAGATGTTTATTTTTGTAGAATTTTCCATTGACTCGTTAAGGATAAATAAGCTCTTAAAAACAACCATTTTCCGGGAGGAATCACCTTAAATCCTAACTCTAGCTACGTCGTAGCCAATACGTAGCACGCAGCGTATCCCAGTCGTACGAAGCAACTCTCCTGCCTAGCGTTTTCCCGGCCTGATGCCGGGGTTTGGCTTTTTCTATTCAATTTTTTTTTTTTTTTAACATATAAAAGTTTTACAATACTATTATTAATATATTCTCCCAAACTAAAAAGTTGTCGTAAAAGTTTAACGGGAGATCAGTTGCTCTGCGCAATACAGCTTACTTATAATAAAACATTAAAAATAACTTATTTATTATGCTAATTTGAATTTAAAAATTTATATGTTTAAAATAATATTATAATAACACTCCTAGACCTTACTTGCTACGTTATCCAAAATGTACGATTTGATTCTATTTTTTATTTCTTTTTTTGACACATGCATTGTTTTTACTTTGCTCGGTCTTCGGCATCCACTTGTGTGAGATCGTTCTCTTCCATGTCTGCTTTTACGACGTCTAGCCAGCGTTTCTTTGGTCTGCCGCGTGATCGTACGTGGCCGCTACGACGTAAAATTTTGGTTTTCAATAATAGTCTAAAAAAATATAAACCGCGGCCGCAAATCTGTGATTGGCTAGATCCCGGGAGCTTTTAATTCAGTTAATTGGAAAAACAATGCGGTGATCTAATTAGTTGCTAATTTCCCAAGCTGATCCGCCGTGATTTATCTACCTACCAGAGCCAACGTTTTAATTTGCGTTTCGCGCTGGATGAAATTATCACGAAGTACTTTGTTTTGTTATAGAAATAGGGATTTGTAAATTGTTTTAATTATATTGTATCGGGTCTGAGCGCGATTTGTTGAAATGGGTATTAAGAGATAAATACCTTTTCCTGACGTTTCGATAGAGTTACGTCAGTCGTGGTCGCTCGCTGAATGGAGCAGCGAGGCGAAGAGTTGTCAATGTATTGTACGTAATTTAATAAAGAAATTTATGCTGTCGTACCTATATAGGTAGTTTTTCAGTACCTACTAATTTATTCTTCTTGTCGTTTGGGTTTCGAGTCGATCTACCCAATAAACCCTGGCCTCAGAGATTTTAAACCTCCTAATAGAATAGCTAATCTCTAAAATGGTTTCTGTAATGACCACAGACAGCCACCGGGACCGAAAATACTGATCAATCATTATTATAATATGGAAGAGTAAAGATATGAAAAAAAGAGATCAAAACTACAATCTAACGAGATATACAAGTATGTGCCTTAAATCTCGGTTCACGATGGTTACGACTTACCGTCTATTGTATGAAGTTTACTGTCTCTTTCTTATACTGTGTCATTGGCTTAATTGTTTTATTAATCCAAAAAGGACAGGTTACGAGACGAATGTTTAGATACTTCGCTTCAGGTTGTTTGTAATTTGACGGCTTTTCATTTAATTTTAAAATAATTTCTGTTTATTAATAGATTTAACTCTATTTAGGTTACAATCTAAAATTTGCCCTCAATTTTTGTCAGACGTGGCGAAAGCGCCTGTTACGAGGCGTTTACGCTCTGCCTACCCCGTAAGGGATAAAGGCGTGATTTTATGAATGTATGTCTAGGTCTGCAGAGGTCAAAGACATTTGTAGGTATAAGATTGAATAGTACGGCAGGCGTGATGCTAAATTTGTGTTTACTCGAGCGTCATAGACACCTATTGGGTTTTGAAGATAAGACAATTTAAAACATTAAAGATTGATTAATATTTACCCTTTCAACGGTGAGGGCCACCTTTACAAGACTTCATGATTGTAAAAAAATACCCAACGTGTATCTGATAATGATAACGAAGGTATGTTAATCTGACGGCTTGGGTGGTGTGGGTGCCCGTACGGAAGGGACAAAAACTAAATTGCTCTAGCGCATTTGATATTCGGAGGGGATGTTAAGTGGACCTGGACAAAGCTCCCATTCAAATATATGACAATTTGGAAGTAACACAAGCTGCAAAAAAAATCGCCATGTTGAAATACTCGAGCGTGTCAGATTATTTTACAAGTAGTTCAGCATAAAGTCCTAGTTGTGCTTACCCAAAATCTGACGATTATTAAGGGGGATTTTCTTAATCTGACGGTTTGAAGATTTCGATTCCTCTTTTTCCCTTTTGGGGGTGAATCATCAAAAACATTGATACACGCTTTGATTCTGTTATATTCATTGATCTAAACCCAAAATTGTAAGATCCTAATTTCAAAATTTGGCGGGAAATCTAAACTTATGTTTCCTAATTAACCCTCGGGTAGAATTTCTGAAAACCGTTACTTTGTAGATGCCTACTCTATGCAAGGTATCTATGTGCAAATTAAATGATATTCCTCTCGTTAGGTGATAATTTTATATTTGAGACTTTCGCTACTGCTTGAAAAAACAGAATATTTCCGTTATCCTTGTATTGTTTTCTTTAAAATAAAATATAAATCAACCCCGCTTGAGCATGTCAAGGTGAGGATATTTTTACAACTTTGAGACCCTCTTCCTCACTTCCTCATGTCACAAACAAATTGTGAGATTAGTAAAGAATATGTTTCTTCAGCATGTAATTAACCCCCCTTATCTTAATCTTAATACTTCCATGCTGGCCTGGAAGCGTGAGGGAAGCATAGAATGTGCCAGCTGCTTTCCCTCCCGGGCATGCTGTAAAAACCAGCTAAGGGATCCGAGGGTTTCAGTATACTGTAATTTAGGCGATAGGCTGACAACCTGTCACTACAGCGATATACCTAGGAATCTATCTTAAATAACCCTCAAAACATTGTTAGACGTGGCGGAACGACCTTTGGGTCGTTTACGCTCTCCCTACCCCATTAGGTATAAAGGCGTGATCATATGTATGTATGTATCTTAATCTGACGCGTTTGAGTATTTCCGACAATCCCTTTTTTTAACTACTATTCTGATCGGCTGTCCTAGACGCCCGGCTCTATATAGGGGGTTTATAACTCGTAAAGGTACGAGTACTCAGCAGGACACAAGGTATCCGCCATATCTTACTCTGACGCGCTCGTTCAAAAACCGAAATCCCCTATTCGGCTCCCGTACTATAAAGGACAATGACAGGCCGAGGTTCATTCGTATTTATTTAGGTGTAACATAATACCTACTCAAACTCAACTTTCAGGAGATGATTTTTTTCTTTCCCATACAAAATGACCACTTCGATCAGTAGAACAGTTTGTATGGAAAAGCATTTTTTTTTTTCATTTCCTGAAAGAATTTCTTGGTTATATTATAGTTGATCAGTTTCCTTGACTGAGCAACCCCTATCAGCTTGCGGGACGCTGTCCATTACACCCCGTATATCGGATTATCAGATTTTCCCCGTATTAGTGATGGTCCCTCTCCACTTCACGTGGAGTTTCCACGTGTCTACATTTTAACTACATCCACTCCAAGCCACGATCCTGGAGTGGCAGTTGTTAAGAGCCTCCCACCGCAGAGCTAGCGCCACTTTGTAAAATAAAATAACTTCCTTTTTATCTAAAATTTGTTTAAATTATGAACACTTTTCTAGAAACAGTCGTATTAATCAGGTATTTAAAAATAATAAAGTCATAAACAAGTTACTATCGAAACTCGGCTGTTTTAAGCAAACAATTCAACAGTAACCTGCAGAGTACTATTATTAATCTTGTCTTGCGGTTATCAATCAAGCAAGATAGACCAAAATTGTACTATGTCATTCTAAAATTAAAAACATACATACATACATATAATCACGAATTTATCCCTAATGGGGTAGGCAGAGCGTAAACTCCCTAAACAAAGGTCGTTCCACCACGTCTGAAAAAGTTTTGACGGTTATTTAAGATAGATTTGTGGGTATACTGCTGTAGTGTCAGGTTTTCAGCCCATCGCCTAAATTGCAATATACTGAAACCCTCGACTGGTTAGCTTGTCCCTTAGCTGGTTCAGAAATGCAGCAGGCACATTGTAAATTAAAAACAAAATGTCAAAAATCCGTAAGTAGGTATACGGTATACTTCGTACATACATACATACATAAAATCACGCCTTTATCCCTTACGGGGTAGGCAGAGCGTTAAACTCTTCGTAAAAGGCGCTTTCGCCGCGTCTGATGAAAATTGAGGGCAATTTACATACTTCGTCACTTGTCAAAAATCCGCAAACGTATAGGTACCTATAGTTTACTATATACTACGTACCTACTATTATTTGCTATTATTTATTTGATACTATTTGCCCCTCAAATTATAACTACTAAATAATAATTAGGACTATTTCTAGAGATGAGAACGAAGTTTTGAAAAAAAATGCCTTTATAGAGACGCAAGCTATACGGATGAAGGCTCTTAAGGGTAATTATGCTAAAAGCACGCCCACTTTGACAACTATTATGAACAAGCTTTTTCAGTGCACAAACCGCATTGCAGGCAAGCCGTTTATATTTAAAATGTAGTTAAAAATTCAAACACGCTTCAAGTTTAAAATACATTTATTGCAAAATAATTTATGATTTTACACTAATCACAGCTGTAACTAACTAATCGATGCTTAGGTCTAATGAGTTATTAAATAAAGTTGAAAACAATACAAGCTAAATTACTTGGTTACCAGATTCAGATTGTTCTGTGTTAAGCCGTACATCTCGGTCGCTGTTTTTGATAGTGGTCGTCTATTTGACGGTTCTTATCAAGCTCTGTCTGCACACAACAGAAAATGTAGTGTAAAATTATTCAATAGTTATCGCCAAAGGTTTCATTAGTTTGTCTCGGTGTACTTGCTCAGATTTCCTAAATCTAAAAAATAAAATATTTCAATTAAATAGGTCGAAGATAAAAACTATCGAGTATGACTTGAAATTCTTTGGGTACAACACCAAGCAACATAAAACTACCAAGGTCACAGAAAATTCACTAGTGGCCTTTTTTGTACCCATATTTTTTGTGATGGCTTTTTCCTCCTTTCTTGGCATGGTCTTTGTGATGATGGTAGTGTTCGTCGTGACCAGCGGCTTCCTTGTGTCCTTTGTGCTCGTGGTGATGACCTCCCTTCTCGTGGTGTCCCTTATCCCCATGTTCCTTATGGTGATGTCCCCCATGGTGATGACCTTTCTTGTAATGACCTCCTTTCTTATGCCCGTGTTCTTCGTGGAATCCACCATGTTTTTCTTCGTGACCTGAATCTCCTTCTTCGTCAAAGAAGGTCTTGTCCTTCTTAAATTCGTCCAGTTTATGTATTTCGTGATGTCCTTTCGTCGAGTGTCCCTTGTTATAGTGACCCTTTTCTTCGTATTTGTGTCCCTTTTCACCTTTTTCGCCTTTATGATGTTCATCATAGTGGCCATCGTGATGATGGTGTTCTTTCTTGTGGCCGCCATGGTCGTCGTATTCGCCCTTATGACGCTCTTCATCTCGGTGGCCCTTTTTGCCCTCTTCGTGATGATGGTGGCCCTTGTATCCTTTGTGACCTTTCTCTCCATGATCATTGTGGTGATCAGCGTGGTGTTCCTTTCCTCCTCCTTTTTTGTGTTCAGAATTGTGATGCTCCTCTTTCTTGTGACCACTGGCAGCTGGTTCCAGGTCTTTACCATCCCTTGAAATTAAACGCACTTTGTGTGGGAAGGCGCTCCTTTTAATCGGAAGACGAGCTTTCTTGTCACCGCTATCAGCTGGATCTTGATCTTTCAGATCAGTTGGAAGTAAACTTACTTTGTGAGGAAAGTCACTCTTCTTTAGGATGCGGCGCGAGTGAACTTCCACAAGGAAAATAAAACATGCTAAAATTAACGCCAGCCTCATATCGCCGCCTGTTTAATCCACTCGACACAACAACCGCGTACCTTAACTCAGACATTGGCGACATCTTTGATGCTGCAGCAGTTTTATATAAGTCGTTGAGCAAGTCGCGCCAAGAGACTGCCTCCGCTCTTGCAACAAGCGATCATTCGGGGATTATAAAGCAATTAACTGTAATCTTATCAAATAATTTGCTCCCGCATCTCGAACACAGGCGGCGACAAGAGTTATTAATAGTATTAGACGAATTTCCATGAATTAATTCAAATGGATGCGCGATACACCCGTGCTGGATAGAATATAACTTTGCCCGCTAGTTCCCGCTAACTTAGTAAACCGTTTGCAGTGGAACTTTTACGCAATAAAGGCGCAAATTGGATTCGGGGACTTGAATCTCGCAGAATGTTATTAAGTAAGCCGAGCCGGGGCTGCGTTCTGGAATTACATTAATTTCAGCCGACGTTCAGAGTGTGGCCGTTCCATTGCGATTATCTGTACAGCTTGGCGGAGCTATTTCCACACTCATATTGGAATTAACTGAAGTAGTTTCTAAAGTAGCTTAAGCGAGACTTTTTGAATTTAGTTTTAAGTCTAAAGCCGTCTTGAACTATCCTCTACTCTACCTCGTAGTCTAGGCGAAGGCACGTAACTCTTAGATCAGTTACAATAGTTTTTTGCTTGTTTTATTTTATGAATAATAATTTTACTTGCTGGGAGTAGATTCTCGTCCAAGAATCAAATCTGTATTAAAGACGCTACGCTACCGGGAAAAAAAATTAAGGATATTTTTTGAAAGATAAAACGAAAACCGCATGCAAAATCTTCAAACAAGAAACAACGAAGCAAAAACCCATCGCACCACGAGCCAAGCAAAAAAATAATAGAACCTGCGATAAAGCCATCGGCTGCCCGTGAAAATTACATGGTTAGGTGGGTTGTCAGTCACGCAGCACGCAGCCGTGACGAAACTATGATTTGTAAACAAACCACTGGGTGTTTTGTCAACAAACGTAATAGGAGCCGGCTGACCCATTAACCACTGTAACTATGTTTGTGCGCCAATCGGGTCGTTTACCTCAGTAGTTGACAACTATACCTACCAGCTGACTATGACTTCCATGCTGGACTGGGAGAGAGAGAAAAACATAGAATGTGCCAGCTGCATTTCCTCCCGGGCATGCTGTAAAAACCAGCTAAGGGATCCGAGGGTTTCAGTATATTGCAATTTAGGCGATGGACTGACAACCTGTCCCTACAGCAATATACCTACTAATCTATCTTAAATAAGCCCTCATAACTTTGTCAGACGTGGCGGAGCGACCAATGTTTGGGTCGTTTCCGCTCTGCCTACCCCGTTACAGGCGTGATTATATGTATGTATGTTTGTATACCTACCAGCTCTAACTCGACCTATAACTGAGCTGGTAGGTATAGTAGGAAGGAACTCCGATGGGGCCTATAAATCTAACTATACAATTCCGTGCTATTTAAGATTTCATTTCGTGTGTCTTCTGTGGATATACATACTGTTACATACATACATATAATCACGTCTTTATCCCTAATGGGGTAGGCAGAGCGTAAACGACCTAAACAAAGGTGGTTCCACCACGTCTGACAAAGCTTTGAGGGCTTATATTGCTGTAGTGACAGATTGTCAGAACATCACCTAAATTACAATATACTGAAACCCATACATACATACATACATAAATCACGCCTTTATCCCTTACGGGGTAGGCAGAGCGTTTAACACCTCGTAAAAGGCGCTTTCGCCACGTCTGACATAAATTGGGGGCAATTTTAGATTGTAATGTGTATTGCTGTAGTGACAGGTTGTCAGCCCATCGCCTAAATTAAAACACGCTGTAACCCTCGAAACCCTTTTATCACTTATCTGGTTTTTACAGTATGCCCGGGAGGAAATGCAGCTGGCATATTCTAAATTCTCGCTCCCAGGCCAGCATGGAAGTATGTAATATGGTGTCTGTGATACCAGGCCACTCAGAAAGAATTGTATATTTTATTATTGTATTTTTATATATGGTAGACTGGCCGGTTAGAATCTTTTTTGAAAATATGATTACTAGTAAGTAAAAATATGTGTGTTCCATTTTCAAAATTTCCCTCCACATTTTTTGCGAGCCAATTCAAAGTATCGTGTCTTACTGAAAAATGGATCTGCGCCGAGAACATTTTAGAGCTATGATTTTTTACGATTTCAAGTGTCGCCTGAAACCGGATGAATCGTTCGATAGACTTTAAATGGCATTTATGGATGAAAGCCCCTCCAAGGCAACCGTGTATCGTTGATATAACGAATTTAGGCGCGGTCGACCAACCTTGGGGGATGAAGAAAGAAGCGGTCGCCCTTTGACGGCTATTACGGAAGAAAACGTGCTAGCAGTGAAAAATTTTATCCAAGATAATAGGCGAATTACATATCAGGAGATTCAGCACATATTAAAGATTGGATCGGGAAGCGTTCACGAGATTCTACACAGGCATCTTCGCGTGAGGAGGATAGTATCGCGCTGGGTGCCGCACTACCTCACCGACGCTCAGAAGCAGGCCCGGGTGGAATGGTGCCGTGATATGCTGAACAAATTTGAAGCAGGCTCGTCTCGGCGTGTTTACGACATCGTAACAGGTGATGAGTCCTGGATTTATCAATACGATCCAGAAACCAAGCGCCAGTCGACAGTTTGGGTGTTTCAAAATGAACCAACGCCTACCAAAGTGAAGCGATCTCGAAGCGGGGGGAAGATTTTGATCGCCAGCTTTTTTAATTTGACTGGCCACTTGGCCTCAATTCCCTTACGAGATCAAAGAAGCATTAACGCCGAATGGTATACTACCAAATGTTTACCAGAAGTTTTTTCTGTTGTGAGCAACAAGCGACCAAACACAGGGCTCCGCGGACTACTGCTCCACCACGACAATGCGCCTGCACACACCGCGCTCAAAACGAGGGACTTCCTGGACAGCACACCAGTCAAACTCCTGGGTCACCCTCCTTACAGCCCTGATCTAGCACCGTGTGCCTTTTTTTTTCTTCCAAAAATAAAAAATCAGCTCAAGGGGATACAATTTTCGTCGCCGGAAGATGCGCTGGCTGCGTTCGAGCAGGCTGTAAACGAGGTGTCTACGGCGGACTGGAAAAAGTGTTTTGAAAACTGGTTCAGACGCATGAATCTTTGTATAGAGGCTGGTGGAGAGTACTTTGAAAAGATTTAATAAAAATATATGTACCTGTAGAACAATTTTTTTTAGTGTCGCAAATCTTTCTGAGTGTCCCACGTATAGTGGCTTCTTCTTCTTCTTAGCAAGTGGATTCTCAAGTCGAATAACGTTCGATGAACCCTGGTGTCAGAGTTTTCAAACCGCCTAGTAGCACAGCTATTAGGCCCATGACATGGTTTTGAGTAACGACCACTATCACAGACAGCGACCGGGGCCGACGGCTTAACGTGCCCTCGGAAGCACGGAATCCTTTTTCTTTTCGGACAATCAGGTGATTCTGCCTGCAATGGCCTAACCAAACTGGGAAAAACCTCACTAAGTGATAAATTGACAAATATCAACTATGTGTATTCCTCCCTGGGAATCTAACCCAGGACCTCCGTATCGTATGCCCATGGCTCTGACCACTAGACCACGGACGCTGGCTGAGAAACAATGACGGCTTCACGTGGGAACCTAACCGACGACCTCTGAATCGAGAGCTCAAGAACTCAGACCACTAGACTACGGAGGACGGAGCTAATAAAATGGAAGCAGGTAGATCTGGCCATAAAAGTAAAAAAGAAAACAAAGAGTTCTTTAGCTCTCTCTAAAGAAGTAGAAATATTGACGCAAGAATAGCGATCTTCATTCCTGAAGCCCCATCTTATTTCTGGCCAGCTTTTACTCCAAGTAGTTAGGTTATTCCGAGCGCTACAGAATCTAGGTACCAACCTATCTACGGACGTAAATACTCCTGCTAAATGTTGTAGAGTTCTAAAGTCCAGAATAAAAGAAATACTTAATCACTACATAGTATAAAACAAAGTCGCTTACACTGTCCCTATATCCCATTGTATGCTTAGATCTTTAAAACGACGCAACAGATTTTGATGCGGTTTCTTTTAATGGGTGGAGTGATTCAAGAGGAAGGTTTATATGTATAATACATGCATAATATATAGGTAGTAGAGAAACACTGATGATTTCCGTGCGAAGCCGGGGCGGGTCGCTAGTTGAATATAAGATAGGAAAACAACTAACGATTTAATTCAATGGGATCGACTTACTGATACTATTACCTTAGGAAGTAGATTCAATTAGATTATTTACGAAATAAGAACCCTTATGCAAATCCTAGACGAGATGTAATTCAATTAAAAATTCCCTTTTTCTAGACAGTAATTACGTATGCAAACGGTTCTAAACCAGGATCAATACAAGTACTGTCCACTTTTATGGTAAGTTTTATTTAAATGGTGGACATAAAAACAGCCAAGTTGTTTAAACAGCTTTTTTCCATTTGAAATGAATATACTCTGCCCACCTGGAGCCGTATTTTTGAATCACTCGAACCATAATACGCCTACGAAAGCTAAAATTCGCATGGCAAATTGTATGAAAATCGCATGCGAAAGTTGTTCTTTCGTTTGCGCATTTGAGTTCGAGAAAATTACGGCAGCTGTTCGGTTTATTTTGTTATTTGTGATTGTGTCTTTATCTTTTGTAATGTGTTTTGTGGAATTAAAGTGATTTGGATTTGTATTTAAGATTAATTATTTTATTAATATAATATTAATATTGCTCTTAACCAATTCTTATTCTGTCGAGTGGGTATCGAGTCTATGGACCCGATGAACCCTAGTGTCAGAGTTTTTAAACTGCCTAGTAGCACAACTATCAGGCCTCTGACATGGTTTTGTGTAACGACCACTATCAAAGACAGCGACCGGGACCGACGGCTTAACGTGCCCTCCGGAGCACGAAATCTTTTTCTTTTCGGACAATCAGGTGATTCAGCCTGCAATGTCCTACCCAAACTGGGGAAAAATTCACAAAGTGATAAATTCTCAAATATCAACTTTATGTTTTCCCCCTGGGAATCGAACCCAGGACCTCCGGATCGGGAGTCCATGGCACTAGCCACTAGACCACGGAGGCAGTTAACCAATGTAGAGATGTAAATAATATGTAGGGCGTATATTCCTGCTGGTTACGACGGAAGTCTGATTGATTTTGAACGGGAGGGCAAATAGATTTGGTATATACTCGTACCTAGGTATCCTAATGAAGTGAGGCAAGCTTAGTTCTAGAACTGTAAGTATAGGGAAGTGCTAGGAATAGCTAGAGACGCCGACCCTTTCCATTCGTACCTACCCAATGTACCCAATCTTCCATGCTGGACTGGGAGCGAGAGAAAAATATAGAATGTGCCCGCTGAATTTCCTCCCGGGCATGCTGTAAAAACCAGCTAAGCGATCCGAGGGTTTCAGTATATTGTAATTTAGGCGATGGTCTGACAACCTGCCACTACAGCAATATTCTTACAAATCTACCTTAAATAACCCTCAATACTTTGTCAGACGTGGCGGAACGACCTTTGTTTACGTCGTTTACGTTCTGCCTACCCCATTACGGATAAAGCCGTGATATGTATGTATGTATTTTGTTCCTTTTTTTAATCTTATCATAAGCTGTATTTGCCGCGGAAATATCTTACGTAACATAAAAAAATAAATTCACTGACCTTGATAATTTTTGTATTGTTCGTCTTGCCTGTATTCCATAAAGATTTTTTTTTTTGCAGTTAGATAAAATTTCCCATCGCATTTAGCAAGTCGTATCTTCCTTTTCGTTACACATCCTATAAATCCGGAGAAGCGGAATACCAACTTACATTTTGCTCATCAGCCTCACAGGAATACACAGAAAACTTATCTTTTCTCGGTCCAATAGCTCCAATGTTCCAATAAAACTCCGTATCTAACGTTGGGAAACCTTATCAATTTCAGCCTGACTGCAAGTGTTTCTGTAGGAAACTGTCGATTGCAACCTCAACCAATTCACTGCCCAATAAAAAGTAGGCCAATCTGGCGTTCTAGTTTCCCAATACTTATCTGGTCGGGAGAAGTTGGCAACAAACCACGCAGCTAACAGTTTTATGTAACTTTGTTGTTGAAACTAAACGTGCAGCGAAATTGATAAGTTTGGTATTGTCCAGTTTTCAGTTCATTGTCTATTGAACCGTACGAACGAGTATATGAATGGCATGCTTGAATAGACGCATTACTAATATCAGCCGCAAAAGTCTACCGCTTGACAGACGGAGTGGCGACAGTAGCTGTTTTGTCTTTTTACAGGAATCGCCTTTCATCCCTCAGTCAACTTTCTTCTGCTAAAAATAAGTGGTGATGTAGATAGATACTTAGAAAATAAAGACTGATGTAATAAAAATATTTTTAATAACAAAATCACAGTCAACAAAACATAATTAAAAACTTAACACAGCTTAGATTACATGTATAAACCTAACTGGCAATAATCAAGATAAGTCTTTTTGGTTTGGGGTTTAGTGTCCCTTCTTGTAGCCCCAGTGCTTGTGGTCCTCGTGACCGCCCTTCTTGCCGTGATCATGATGATGGCCATGGTGCTCATGGTGGCCGCCTTCATCATGGTGATCCTTGTGCTCGTGGTGGTGACCTCCCTTCTCGTGGTGACCCTTCTTGCCGTGGTGGTGTTCGTGGTGACCGCCGTGTTTGTGTCCCTTGTGGAATTCTCCGCCCTTCTTGTGGCCGTGCTCCTCGTGGTGACCCCCGTGACCTTCATGGTGGCCGCCCTCATGGTGCTTGTCGTGGAAGTGCTTCTCCTTCTTGAACTCGTCGTGTTTGTGCACGCCATGGTGTCCCTTAGTGGAATGCCCCTTATGGTAGTGTCCTTCCTCGTGATGCCCGTGGCCCTTGTGCCCCTTCTCGCCGTGATGGTGCTCGTGGTGGTGCCCGTCGTCGTGGTGATGGTGCTTCTTATGGCCGCCGTGCTCGTCGTGGTGCCCTTTATGGCCTTCGTGGTGGTGGTGGCCCTTCTTGCCGTGTTCGTGGTGATGGTGGCCCTTGTAGCCCTTGTGTCCCTTGTCCCCGTGGTCGTGGTGGTGGTGGGCGTGGTGCTCGTGCCCCCCGCCCTTGTCCCACTTGCCCCCGTGGCCGGTGGCGGCGGTCTCCAGGTCGGAAGCTTCCCGCTTCTCCCGGGAGTCCCTTGCGCTGACGCAGGCCAGCGCCGTCAGGGCGACACAACAAACCAGGAAGGACCTCATGCTTCCGAGAGCAGCTCGGTGACTGATGCTAATTCCACTGCCTACCAGGGTTTTATACTGAAACTTATTTTGCTTTGCATTGTATGAAAATTGTGTAAAACGCAAGGTTGCAGCGTGTGGCGGAGCGCGGTGCGCGGCGCAGCGCTGGGACGTTGCGCAGGGAGCCGGTCGGTGTCTCAATGCGACAATGATCACAGCCGGACAAAACTTTCTCAACCTCTCGAGCATAATTCGATTCAAATAAAAGTTTGTTTTACTCAGTTATTCGAAATCTATCATGTTGACAAGCGCGCCAGATGTTGGACCCCGAAGTTTAATAAAGTTATGCCACATGTCGCAACTTGTAAGAAAGTTTGTTTCAACGCAACCCTGTCTCGTGCCGGGCGCGAGGCTCCTTGTAGCGGCGTGCACATATTTTGTTGATGTATGATATCCCGAAAATAACTTTAAACTTATATACGGGTAACTTAAGTTCATGCTTTGTTGCTATATTTGTTCATTTATTTGAAATTTTGGGAAGCAATTTGTATTTTTTTTTAATTATATGTGATTTTGGTAATGAATAAAAAATAGGTTTTCGATTATGTCTTATTTATTTATGCAATCCTCAACAAGTATTGGAGACCTACAAGATGATATATTGTTAATAACTTTAATCTAAATATCTATTAAATTTATTCTAAATATCTTTTAATTCGTACAATATTTTATATAATAAATCACAATACCAACTTTTAGTTGACAAAAATATATTATTAAACTAAAGGAACACAGCTAATAATAGTTCATACAATTCTTACGTGTCTCACACCCACAGCATATTTATGCTGAACATTCTGTTTTCGGTTGTTGTAATAACAAATATTTTTAGTCTTTTCCATACCATACCATTTTTATAAACAAAATTAAAAGAATCATCTCAGAAATCATCAAAACCATTTTGGTCTTCTATAAAAGCTAAGTGGCGCCCCCATCAGTAAAATAAAATCATAACTCACTAAAAACACAATGAATCGAAATTCTGGTCCAACAGACTCAAATAATAGTTTTAAAGATAATTTAGAACCTTATAAATTAGCGATTCATAGTTTGTTGTAGTAACAGGTAAGGTTCTAAAATTATCTAACTACTGTTACTTGAGTCTGTTGGACCGGATATTCGATTCACTGCGATTTTAGTGAGTTATGTTTTTTTTACCAATGGGGGCGTCACATATGCCTTATCGCCACCTTAAGAGAACGCAATCTTGAGAAGACACTAAGCCGAAGCTATGAAACATCAGATTCAAAAATAAGTCTTAAGGTTGCTGCCAATCATAACAAAACAGCAAAAACATGAGATACCATTATAAAATATCATGTTCGTTGCCTACAAAACAGTAAAATATAGTACATTATGAAAAGATACAATTACATAATAAACATAATGAAACAAATACATAATAAAATAATGAATGGAAAACCAAGCACATGCTAAGAATACAAAACTCTGACCAGTTTAACCCTGACTGTTTTGCAAGAAATACGATGGATATAAAAATAAAATGTAATAATTCTATTGCTACTAAGAGGAATGAAGTATTAATAGAATATAAAGATTTTAAATTGTATAAACTATCGAATACTATTCCACTTTTTATTATTTAAAAATACATACATTTATTAATATTAGAGTAATTTCAAAGTCTTTACTTGATGGAAACATTTTAATGAAGAAAATGTTCTCAAATTAGTACTGAAATTGCCAGAACACAGCACACACACACACACACAAATCCTCTAATAAACTTTCAAAACAAATGAAAAATGAAACATCACAGAAATCTAATCTAGGCCAAAATATACACTCGGCAAATAATAAGCCTCTTTTAATTAATTAAAATTTAGTCTTTTCACACTATTATATTTTCTAACCAAAACCGCTACAGAAGTAGACTTCATTCAAATCACAAAATATTACACCAGAATTTAACATAATATAATGTATGATTGAATTTACTTTAAATATTAGCGTGAAGTAGCTGTTTAAATGTCTCTATTTGAAAAATTACACGACATCTCCATAATAAAATATCCATCTGAACTCATCGATCAGCAGGAGTTGATACAAAAATATCTTCACCTCTGTCATAAACTTATAGATCCCTTGTTACATTAGAAGTGATTAAAATATTTCTTAGGCGATTTGTAGAGATGAAGACAGTTTTGAGTTACCTCGTAAAGCCGCATTCACAAGACACGCGCGGGGCTCTTCTCATGCAAAAACATCAACATCATAATCAGAGTAATTCATAGACTCTGTCTTAGATAGACATTTTTTTTTACTACCGCGCGTACATTATGTTTGGGCAGTTAACCTTGTACATTCCAGTTCCAGCGGCTGCATGATGCCGAACAGATCAAAAGACGGTCCAATTTTGAAGCTGCATTATACCATCCGTAGTCCGATTCGGCTTACATTTCAGAATATCACGATGTCTTTATACACTTGATTGTAATAGCTAATAAACGAATCCTTTGGTTTAGAAATGCTCTTCGAATCGGACCCGTTACAATAGACTCGTCGACCAGTATAGTTGAGCCGTGGTTCAGTGTAACACGCGTACGTACGCGGGTCTAGTTGAGATGGAAGCCGCGCTCGTTGGTGGCGGCGAGCAAGCGTTCGCGGAGCACCTCCTTGCAGGAATACTCTGGGAGTTTGAGATAGTGCACGCACGTGTTGACTGATGGGTACGAGCCGTCGCCGGCGTCAACCTAACAAAAGAATAGTCATTTTAAAACTCGGTTATCAACATATAAATTGATTTTTCTTCCATGCTGGGCTGGGAGCGAGAGAAAAACATAGAATGTGCCAACTGCGTTTCCTCCCGGGCATGCTGTAAAAACCAGGTAAGGGATCCGTGGGTTGTAGTATATTGTAATTTAGGCGATGAGCTGACAACCTGTGACTACAGCAATATACCTACAAATCTAACTTAAATAACCCTCTAAACTTTGTCAGACGTGGCGGAACGACCTATGTTTAAGTCGTTTACGCTCTGCCTACCCCATTAGGGATAAAGGCGTGATTATATGTATGTATGTATGTAAATTGATTAAACACGGGAATGTTGTTATTAAAAACACTTGTACTTGTTTCACTTAATATATATTTAATCCTACCGGTTTCGCTAACTTATAGCATCATCAGGAATTTTATACATATCATACACAACACATAAACATTTTAAATAAACCATTCATATTTAGCGAACGAAGTGCAACAATTGATATGTTACTTATAGTCATTATTATTGTGACAAGTAACAAGTACAAGTGTTTTTAATAACAACATTATAAATATGGAGTTCACCAAGTGCCGACAATCGCAAGTATAAATTGTATAAACACGGGAAGGTTACCGTGGTTTTCGACCCCCCCCCCGCAAGTTCCTCAGTCGCTCCGTGATCATGATGTATGAAATTACATCAAAATATCGGGAACTCAAAACCACGGTAAACTTACCGTTTTTAACCAATCGAAAAAGGAAACATTATGTTAGGTTTACTTCATAAATTATTTAGCCCTTCTTCATCTTAGCGAGTGGTTTCTCGAGTCGAACAACAACCCGATGAATTCTGGAGTCAGTTTGCAAACTACCTGCACAGCCTTTAAACCTCTGACATGGTTTGAGTAACGACCACTACCAAAGACAGTGACCGTGACCGACGGCTTAACGTTCCCTCCGAAGCCCGGAAACCATTTACTTTTCAGACAATCAGGTGATTCAGCCTGCAATATCCTAACCAAACTGATTAAAGCCTCACAAAGTGATATACTGACAAATATAAACTTTGTGTTCCCTGGGAATCGAACCCAGTGGCTCTGACCACTAGACCACGTTGCTGCATTCGTTTTGAAACCTAACGTAAATGGTGCCGCTTCTGTTGTAGGCAGAATCTAATTTATTATTTCACTAGCGACCCGCCCCGGCTTCACACGGAAATTATCAGTGTTTCTCTACTATATTATGCATGTATTATACATATAAACCTTCCTCTTGAATCACTCTATCTATTAAAAGGAACCGCATCAAAATCCGTTGCGTAGTTTTAAAGATTTATGCATACATAGGGATATAGGGACAGAGAAAGCGACTTTGTTTTATACTATGTAGTGATTTCCTGAATAAAACAGAGACAGCAACACAACAATTGATTATAATCGTGTCTATCGTATATTGTCTACAATTTCAACTTTTAGTGGTTTCCGTGATCCGTCAGTGTCAAGTTTGTATGGCCTTTTGATAAGGAGGTAGGATTAGACAACACCATCTAGCATGCGGTCTTATTTAAGCCGTGTAACGTATTCTGACAGGATTATAATCTGCGCTGTCTCAATTTTATTGAAATTTTAGAAAGTGACAGATCCAAACTAAAATAAGTTAACCTAATGTACAAGTTGAAACTGAGAGGAACATTCTCGACTTACGAGTTAAATATGAATTGTAAAAGTCCATTGGTTTGTTTATGTTTTTTGTGTCAAGCCGGAGCAATGGCCAGACAAGATTTTTTTTGCTGACAACTACCTATACCCTACTGATCGGCGCGTGCGTTTCGCACGACTAACCATTTAAATTGTTTCTGAAGTTACTTTTAACAAGCCTCTCGTTTTTTCTTCTTTTTTTTTAAGTTAAACCAAAGCCACAAGTTGTTTAGTTCGATGACCTAACCAAAGTGTGTCTAGACCTCCGTGACAGGATTAAAATTATCAGCATTTTTCTTCTTCTTCTGTCGAGTGGGTATCGAGTCTATCGACCCGATGTACCCTGGTGTCAGAGTTTTTAAACCGCCTAGTAGTACAACTATCAGGCCTCTGACATGGTTTGAATAACGACCACTATCAAAGACAGCGAGCGGGACCGACGACTTAACGTGCCCTCCGAAGCACGAAATCTTTTTCTTTTTCGGACAATCAGGTGATTCAGCCTGCCATGTCCTAACCAAACTGGGGAAAAATTTACAAAGTGATAAATTCTCAAATATCAACTCCGGATCAGGAGGCCATGGCACTAGCCACTAGACCACGGAGGCAGTTAAAGTTAGAATTTTTCTGATTGATGTTCAATTTGAATCAGTGGTTGCACAAGATTGACAATGATACAGATAAAACAATCTTTTTGGTTATGTAGAGGGACGTGTGGGCGGGGTGCGGGGTGCGGGGTGCGGGGTGCGGGATGCGGGGTGCGGGATGCGGGGTGCGGGGTTTGCCCCCCTCTGTACCTGCTACGAAGCCGAATTTAGATATATTTTTTTGTCGTTTATTGCCCTCTGATTTCTAAACAACGCATACCGTTCGCGTATTGACATATCTTAGTAGCAGAGGTGATTCGGTTGGAAGATACCCTATTCAGTTAGATGGATGAACTCTTTATTGCGCATTAAACGAAAATACAATGAAAGGAACTTAAAAACTAAATGTGCAAAGGTGGCTCTATCGCTTTAAGCGATCTCTTCCGGCCAACTTTGATTGACAGAATGAAATACTTAAAATACATTCAGGGGCCTGTTTAATAAAACCGAAAACACAATTTGACAATTCGAAGTACATTGCGTAGCTGATAGTCTTCCTTGCGTCTCGTTGGCAAATTAACTACGCAATGAACTATGAAATGTCGTTGTCAAATTGTCCCTGAATGGGGCCTGTTTAATAAAACCGACAAAGAGAATTTGACAATTCGAAGTATATTGCGTAGCTGATAGTCTTCCTTGCGTCTCGTTCGGAAATTAACTACGCAATGAACTGTCATTGTCAGCTTTAAACTGCCTCCGTGGTCTGGTGGCTAGTGCCATGGACTCCCGATTCGGAGGTCTTGGATTCGATTCCCAGGGAGGAAACACAAAGTTGTTATTTGAGAATTTATCACTTTGTGAATTCTCCGCAGTTTGGTTAGGACATTGCAGGCTGAATCACCTGATTGTCCGAAAAGAAAAAGATTTAAGACACGTTAAGTCGTCGGTCCCGATCGCTTTGATAGTGGTCGTTATTCAAACCATGTCAGAGGCCTAAATAGCTGTGCTACTAGGCGGTTTGAAAACTCTGACACCAGGGTTCATCGGGTCGATAGACTCGATACCCACTCGACAGAAGAAGCTTTATTAAATAGTCCCCAGGTGTATGCTGCATCAGTCAGGTCAGATGACAGTCGCTCTGTGTAAAAACCAGTACCCTCGTTCAATCCCCTAGATTAGGTAGCCGACCCCGTGAGATACGGGATAAGTAAAATATAAAAAGTAAAAAGTTACTTAATATTGTTCTCTAATGCATAGACATGTTTTTATTTTTGTTTTTATTTTATTACTGTATTTTAGTTATTATTTTTTACATTGATGACATATTTTAAATTTTTATCATTGGAATTTCTTTGACATAATTTTAATTAGATTTTTTTTATTGTGATGTTAATTATTATTGTTTTTTATTTCTACTATTAATTAATTAAATATTTTTGTTTTTTTCTACTGCCACTGATAAAAAGTTCCTTTTTTTAAATGTATAAATTTATTGTGAATTTATTTTATGTTGCTAGTTGTAAGAAAATTGTCATACACAAATATTATTTTGTAATTGATTAAATAAATTTAATTAAATTAAGGCTCCTTTGTATTTTTATTGATGTTGCGTAAAACGCTTTCTAGCAAAAGCATTGCACTTACTCTTGCTGAAAAAAATGTGAAATAGTTCTTACATTCTAAACTTGATCCGTCGTATATATTTTTTTTTATATCTATGTAATTTTCATTCATAATTTAAATAATTTGTCATTTGTCGCTTACATTTTTAATTCCGAGCGACTTCGAATCTACTCTCTTTTTCTAACGCGCTGCAACTGACAGTGACGTGAAAGAGACAGAGACAGTGAAAAGTGTGTCACTTCAGCCCGTCGCGAAAGTTGGTTAGGTTTCTTAAGGCTAGAGAGATGATGTGTATGCTGCATCTCTCACCTTTCTGACGACAGTGAGCCTGGGGTGCAGGTTGGCCAGCCCGCCCGGCGGCAGGCTCGAGCAGCCGGTGGCGAACTGCAGGAACGCCTTGCGCTCGCGCCACGACATCTCCACCAGCACGTCCACGAGCCGCAGGAACCCGGGGCTGCGAGGAAGAACAATCTTATCTTATCTTATTTAGCCCACATCATCCCACTGGCCTTTGCCGAGCAGTGGGAAAATCAATCAGCATGAAAGAAAAATACGATCACACTCATAGCCCCCACTAGGATTCCCTGTATCGGGGTGCCATGGACATACACAAAAACAACCACAAAGAACACCCAGAAACAGAAATTTAAACTCATCATTCAAATGTATGCCCCGGCCGGGAATCGAACCCTAGGCTGCGCGGGTCGTCAAAGCACAGCTATAAGTTAAAAATAACTTAAGACTTCCCCGGAGCGACGAATTTCCATACAAACGTAGTTTCGCTTTCATTCTCCAGCTATAGGACCAATCTTAACCAAACTTTGTACACATAATCAAATGCAACATATCTATTTATTTATTTATTTAACAGTTTATTGTACACAATAAAATACAAAGAACAATATATATAAAACAAAGACACAACAGGCACAGATTATTGAAATAGCATACAGGCATAGTGAAATAGAATTCTGAGAGGCAGATACGACGTTCGATCTATGTTTCTAATTAATTTTGAATTGAAATTATAAACCAATTACAAAATTAGACAGGTAATTTTCACGCATAAACGTTTTTTCGGTCTCATTCTGTTCAGGTTTAATATTTTCACACTATATCTAATTAGAAACATATATATGTTGCATTTGGTTATGTGTACAAAGTTTTGGTTTTACCGTTTCAAAATAAAAACGTTTGTATGGGATTTCGCTGCTCCGGCAGACCCTTAAGAAATACACTCTTGACTATGGAGTGTCTAAACAGTGATAGCACACACAACTATTTATGACTTTGGACAACGCTTTCATAGATTAGAAAAAGAGGTAGAAAATCAACAGCTGAATTAATCCTTACAAAATAAGAGAGTAATATAATTTTGTTTAAATAATTAAAAATCAGTGAAGAAATTAATGTCGAATTTACGGTTCTGTGTCCTAAAAACTTTCGTATTTATTTTCATTTGCCAATACTACAGAGGATTACGAGTTTTCACCCTTTACTAAAACTACAGTTAGACATACGAGCTATTTTAATCCCACATCAAATTAATAATTCATTCCGTAGTAAGTGTGTAACTGTCGCCTACATAACTTTACTCTAGAAACGCCGCGCTATTCCCTAGTAACCGCCACAAATGAGATGACAGAAACGCGATATTCACTCTCAGAATCTGTAATTTCACTGGATAAATTAGTTTTACCGCGTAGGAGTATTCAAGGACAAGAAATGAGACAAAATCAATAATTCAAACATGACATCTCCACAGATAGGCTAATTTTCTACCATGCTGGCCCGGGAGCGAGGGAAACACATTGAATGTGCCAGCTGCATTTACTCCCGTAAAAACCAGCTAAGGGATCCGAGGGTTTCAGTATATTGTGATTTAGGCGATGGACTGACCACCTATCACTACAGCAATATACCTACAAATCTATCATAATTAACCCTCAAAACTTTGTCAGACGTGGCGGAACGACCTTTGTTTAGGTCGTTTACGCTCTGCCTACCCCATTAGGGATCTTATCTTATATAGCTGTAAGTGTCCCACTGCTGAGCAATAGGGATAAAGGCGTAATTATATGTATATGTGTATGTTACAAAAAACTAATCTAAAATTAAAATCGAATCGAATGTAAAGAACTGTTGGTCGTCTCATGCATTTTGCTAGCTACTTACATTTCTTTACTTCAAGGCTCCTCTTGATATAGGTCAAAATATATAGAGAGGCCGATAGATACTTGAAGAGCGGCAGGGGCGAGTTAATAATTTAGTGGGTTGCCCCAGGTGAGCCTTTTATGCTTCCACACCAATTTGTAAACATTAGGTATGGGAGCATTTGAAACTATTGCTATTTGTTACTTTATTCACAATTTAGTTTATTATAGTTTCGGTCGTTGCTAAGCTTATGAGAGAGAAGGGCTGAACGAACGTAATGGATGTTATGGAGAAATCTAATATTAGCCAAGGCTCGGACTAAAATTAGGTATTCTGGATTTTCGAAAGAAAAAAAATGCCAGCCCTGTTTTTTAGACTATTTTAGACTTGCTGAACACGATTGGCTTTCTTGAATTTTAACAGAAAATCAGAATTCGAAATGGTTGCCAAAATGGACCCCAAGCCGTATTTTGTAACGCGAAATTAGCCGAGTGGGGTTACTTGGAATGGGTATTAGAGGTCGCTGACCTCAATTTTGATAGCCGAAAGTCCGCTTGGATATCGCGGAGCTAGATGTAGGATAGCTAGGAGTGTCATTCATACTAGACTAGACTATATACAGCGTGAAACGGTTAAAAAGATAATGTGGATGAAACGAAAGATGTTTGCAAGGATTGTAGCAAGTTGAAGGATGTGGACAATCTCTTTTTATTCCCAGAAAAAAAGCGTCCTTTTGTGGGTTTTCTATTAAAATGTGTGTATGTATGTATTACACTATATAAAACTGTTGCAAATACATACACATATACATATAATCGCGCCATTATCCCTGATGGGGTAGGAACCTTTTATTGGAAAAATCATTTTACTCTGTTAAAGAGTATATGAATTGTAATTTTTAATTTGTTTAATTATTAATTCATTATAGTGACATGAATTCGATTTTTAATTAATATTAATTATTATTCTTTTTTCCTTTATTATTATTTGACATGTTATATTATTTTATATTGTATACTTTTGACGATCACATTACGGATGACATAATTGTATTTATTATATTTTAATTTCTTCTACGCTGGACTGGGAGCGAGAGAAAAACATAGAATGTGCCAGCTGCATTTCCTCCCGGGCATGCTGTAAAAACTAGCTAAGGGATCTGAGGGTTTCAGTATATTGCAATTTAGGCGATGGGCTGACAACCTGTCACTACAGCAATATACGTACAAAACCATCTTGAATAACCCTCAAAACTTTGTCAGACGTGGCGGAACGACCTTTGTTTAGATCTGCCTACCCCATTAGGGATAAAAGCGTAATTATATGTATGTATGTATGTATATTTTAATTTAATTTTGAAACCTGTAATTGTGAAAAAATGAACTGAACTGAACTAGGCAGAGCGTAACCGACCAAACAAAGGTTTGGCAAAGGTTTATATTGTTAAAGGTAATATTGATAAAGTGACAGGTTGTCAGCCCATCGCCTAAATTGCAATATATGAAACCCTCGGATCCCTTAGCTGGTTTTTACAGTATGCCCGGGTGGAAATGGATCTGGCACATTCTTTGTTTTTCTCTCGCTCCCAGTCCAGATTGGAAGAAAAAAAAAATGCCTTTTGAATATCAAAAAGACGTTGCAGCGCCAATCTCGCGACGTGGTGCAGATCAAGGCCTATGGGTCATTTTTACGAAACTGTTCTGCTTCTGATAACCGCTTCCCGCTCTAATAACGAAGCCCGCTTTCCGTTTTCATCTACTCCACCTTGACCTTCAGCATCCGCCGGTGCAAAATCGTTTTCCTCCTTCCATAACCTATACTAAACAATTCCACGTTCATGTAGGTAGGTGGAGCCCGATGGTGTAATGGATAGGGCCTCCGCCTCTTGAGCGGGAGGTCGCGGTTCGAACGTACCAATGTGTTTTTCGGTTTTCGAATTTCAAATGTACGTTTATTCGGCGCTTTTTCCGTGCTTCGGAAGGCACGTTAAGCCGTTGGTCCCGGTTAATATCGTTTAATATCATAGATATTTGTCGTTAAGCCATTTCAGAGGCCAGTGCTAAGCATTGGCGGCTTGAAAACTCTGACCTAAATCTAGGATTGGGTCTGGTTTCCCTTCTGGGTTGCGGAGGTTAGATGACAGTCGTTCTGTGTAAAAACCAGTACCCTCGTTCAATCCCGTTGATTAAGTAGCCGACCCCGTGAGATACGGGATAAAGCTAGGTAGATGATGATAGGTCACCTGTCGCGCGTGTAGCCCAGCTTGGGCTCGGTGTACTGCAGCAGATGCTCGCGGGTCCAGGCGGGCCCGCGCTCGCCGCACAGCAGCAGGCGCAGCTCCGGGGGCGAGAAGGCGCGCAGGCGCCGCACGGGGAACACGCGCGCGAACCCGCGCCGGAACGCGCCCGCCTGCCGCCGGATGCCCTCGCGCACGATCCAGCGCGCGCTCGCTTCCGCGTACGCTCGGGCGTTTTGCGGCCCGACCTGGAAGTTTGGTCGCATTTAGAATTGCCCTTGTAATCATTTTAGTCTAATCTAACTAACTGCCTCCGTGGTCTAGTGGCTAGTGCCATGGGCTCCCGATCCGGAGGTCCTGGGTTCGATTCCCAGGGGGTAAAACACAAAGTTGATATTTGAGAATTTATCACTTTGTGAGTTTTTCCCCAGTTTGGGTAGGACATTGTAGGTCACCTGATTGTCCGAAAAGAAAAAGATTTTCGTGCTTCGGAGGGCACGTTAAGCCGTCGGTCCCAGTCGCTGTCTTTGATAGTGGTCGTTACACAAAACCATGTCAGAGGCCTGACAGTTGTGCTACTAGGCGGTTTAAAAACTCTGACACCAGGGTTCATCGGGTCCATAGACTCAATACCCAATCGACAGAAGAAGAAGTCTAATCTAACCAAATAGAAGACTTTGATTCTGCGAGAACGAACGGCACTTAAGGGGGTTCGAGAGCTGCGACAGTGGCGCCATCAGTTTTAATTTATTTTTTTTTGAAATACAAACAGTTACATGAATATTTTATTTTTTAAGCGACAATCACAACCTAATTCTCCATTTTGCAATCCATTATATAGTAATTCACACTAAGCATACAATACAATACAAAATTCTTTATTGCACAAAGAAACACATACAACTGAAATAAAAAGGAACAAACGTGACAGTAGAATATAGGCGGCCTTATTGCTAAAGAAGTAATTTCTACCAAGTAACCTTTGGGTGTAGAAATTGTAAAATCTATGAATTGCACAAGTGCTAAAAGTTCATTAAGGTGGACACTTTAAGCACTTGTTGCAATACATAGGGCGCCACCTATGCTCTACAACCACCTTAACGATCTACACTATGCTTATGCCTTCTCTCTCATTAATAATAAGGCTCGGCTTTATTTTACAGTTGTCCCTTTCTAACAAAGCGCAGAACACCATAATCTTACCTCGATGTTTTCCCCGCTATCACACAAAGGCTGACAGCGAGGTCAGCAAGGGCTGCTACATGCGTCATGGTATAATAATTCACAATAATTCATTAAAGTGGCCACTTTTAGCACTTGTACAATACTTAGGGTGCCACCTATAGTCTGCAATCACCTTAACGATCTACACTATGCTTATGCCTTCTCTCTCATTAATAATAAGGCTCGGCTTTGTTTTACAGTTGTCCCTTTCTAACAAAGCGCAGAACACCATTATCTTACCTCGATGTTCTCCCCACTATCGCACAAAGGCTGCACACTGACGGCGGGGTCAGCAAGGGCCGCTACATGCGTCATAGTCAGAGCGAGTTCTTCAAAGCTGGCGTCGTCCACTTTGAGCTCCGATATCCGTAGTTCCCGCTCTTCGGGGGTGAGGGAGCTGTCGCGGGAGATCGTTTCGTACTCGTCGGCGACTTGTAGCACTTTTTCTAGGAATCTGTATAACAAAAATACAAATTGACGTTTCTAGATTAACACCGTAGATATTAGTCGTTAAGCCATGTCAGAGGTCAGTGTTAACCATTAGCGGCTAGAAAACTCTGACCTAATCTAGAATTGGGTCTGGTTTCCCTTCTGGGTTGTGGAGGTCAGATGGCAGACGCTGTGTAAAAACCGTACTGGTGCAATCACCTAGATTAGGTAGCCGACACCGAGAGATACGGGATAAGGCTAGGGTGTGGTGATGATGATGTTTCTAGATGCAGATCGTTTCACTGGTGGATTGAATCGCTTGGTGGCTCAGCTGGTTAGAGCGTTGGCACGGTATGTAAGATCATAAGTTTAAATCCCACCCAAGTGTAACTTTTAGCATCTGTATGTTATGAAAACATAAAATATTTTCTGGTATCAAATTCATAGAAATTAATAAAAAAAATGTATTTTAAAAGATTCGGGGAATGTAAATCGATGGTGTCGAAAGGCGTTTTCTCTTACCTGTGTCTAATAGGATCAACCTCTTTGAGATGTTCGGTCGTTAGTTCTTCACCGCACATCAGACGTAGGAATGGTTCGGACAACGGAAAGTCGACGAGTCGGCCATCTTGTAAGACCTATCAATAAAACGGTTATTTGTTACTTATGTAAAATCACTTTTGATCAAAGAATTTCATTTAAAATATGTGTAACAGAAAGGGTATATGCATCGAGAAAGGTGTGAATCTACCCACGAAACTGAACAACTTTCCCTAAGGTACATAGTATGTAAACATACATACATACATACATAAATCACGCCTTTATCCCTTACGGGGTAGGCAGAGCGATTAACGACTCGTAAAAGGCGCTTTCGCCACGTTTGACAAAAAATTGAGGGCAGTTTTAGATTGTAATATGTATTGCTATAGTGACAGGTTGTCAGCCCATCGCCTAAATTACAATACACTGTAAGCCTCGAGTCCCTTTTGCTGACTTCAACAGCATGCCCGGGAGGAAGGGCAGCTGGAACATTCTATGTTTTTCTATCTCTCCCAGTCCAGCATGGAAGTGTATTGAATATATAATAGCTAGTATGTAAAACGAAAAAAATATATGTTAAACTTCCCTACAAAATGTATCGAGCGCATTAAGTATGGGCAGTATTATTTTTTTTCGTTTTTCGACCTATGTTCGTTAGGGAAAGTTGTTCATCACTTTTCAATTTTCACGGTGCGTATTCCCTTTATGTTACTCGTTGTATAACTGTTTACCTTGGCTAAAAATACTCCTAAGAACCAGAAATATTTGCAAACTTTATCACAGATCGGAGAGTCCTGTGGGAGTGACGCTGGGAACAGTCCTCCGATGCGCGTCACGTAGTAGCCAGGCGGTTTTTCTGAAAATTCAACTGAGTCTTAGAATAAAACTTTAAAAGTGCACAGCATCTGGCAGCATTTTTGTGTTTTAGAAAAGATGTGTGTCCTTGCGAAAGGATCTTTGCGTCTTTGAGAAGAGGTGTTTGTATCTTTGAGAAAGGGTTTTTGTGTCTTTGGGAAAGGGTTTTTGTGTCTTTGAGAAAATATGTTCGGTTGGGTCTTACAGTGTTTGATATTAGGTGTTTATGTCCTTGGAAAATGGCGAGTGTATCCTTGAGAAAGGGTGTTTCTGTCATTAATATATTCGTGTCTTTCAAAAAAGATATTTTTTTTTAGAAAGTACGTTTCCGTCCTAGAAAAAGGGTGTTGTGTCTTTGTGAAAGTGTTTGTGTCTTTGAGAAGTGTTTGTGTCTTTGAGAAGTATTTGTGTCCTTGAGAAAGGCAGTTTGTGTCTTTGTGAAAGTGTGTGTGTCCTTGAGAAAGGCAGTTTGTGTCTTTGCGAAAGTGTGTGTGTCCTTGAGAAAGGAAGTTTGTGTTCTTGAGAAAGGGTGTTTGTGTCCTTGAGAAAGGGTGTTTGTGTTTTAGAGAAATAGTGTTCGTATATAGCTCAGATTAGATTAGACTTCTCAGATGAGAAAGGTTATTTGTGTTGTATAAAAAAACGGTTGTCTGTAAAGTCGGCTTACTGACGATAGTTGAACGTGACAACGTCATAAGAAAATACTGATGGAGACAGATGTCGAACGCGGAGGCCGATTGTGCCTCTTTGTCGCACATTCCGCGCTCTCACTTGCACGTCAAGCCTTAAATGAAACGCCTCAGAGCGAGGTAACGCCGCATGACTCATGTTTTTTCGTGCGCGCAGCCGGCTCCATCGAATTATTAGTTGTCACGTCAAAAGGTTGTGTCCAGTGCGTAGTGTGTCTGTGGGCGCTCACCGTGCGGCGTGCCGAGGTGGTGCGGCGCGCGCTCGTGGTCGGCGAGCGGCTCGTCGTGCAGCCACAGCGCGAGGTCGGCGCGCTGCAGCTCGGCGGCCACCAGCGCGTAGAACTCCAGCGTGGGGCCGAGCCCCGTGCCCTCCTCGCCCGCGAACTCCACCTCCAGCACCGACTTGCGCGCCGCGTGCACGCGCATCACCTGCGCAAACAGACATGTTGTAAACGTGAGCATAGAAAACCCTAAAGTATAATTTTGTTTTTTTTTTGTAACATTTATTACCAAATAAATTTCTTCTATTCTATTCTATAAAGATAGACAGATAGATAAATTACTTATTAATAATGATAATTACTTATTTACTGTTCATGTACCTAATTTGTATTCATATTGTGCACGTCTTATCCGCTTTACGTTTTATGCTATCTCACTTCTTAGGTCTGCTGTAAGACATTTCATTTTAGAAATAAGCAGTACCTGTTGTGTCTTGATTCCTATGTAATTGTTCTGTGTATGTTTCTGTGTACAATAAACTGTTAAATAAATAAATAAATACTATTTTTTTTTTGTTTTATAAAGACACACACGTACTGTGAATACCACGTATGTGCTTGGAACCCAATTTTACAGGAGAAGCAAAAAAACGTCTGGTGATTTGTTTTACATGAAACTGTTTCGACATGTAATTAATTCAGGGTTAAAACACGTAATTGTTTACATTTATGTGTATTATGCACATGATCGTGTTAACCATTTTTAGATACTCCTTGTTCGTTGCGAGGTTTTCTAACCATAAAGTAGTAGATAATAAAAAAATATAACATTTTTGTACTTTCCAGGTATTCACAGTACGTGGACGACATACAATTTGTTGTATTAAAAGGAGACAAAAGTAAACAGTTAAACAAACATCAAATTGAAAAACAAACTTACACGATAAATACAAAACAAACAAAAGTTTGTGTGTGTCGCTGTAGACCAAAAGGGCTATAGCTCAGCATAAACGTACTAATGAAACACAAACGAAACGTAAAGCCGTGACTCAAGCGCATTAAAACATACCCCTGCGGGGCAGAGAAGGGAAGGGTTTCCCCATTTCCACAAACATTTCCCCTCCCTTCTCTGCCCCGCGGGGGGGGGGGGAGATGTTTCGTGTAATCTTTCAGAGCAGGAGTCACGGCTTCAGGATCGAAAACACAAACAAATACAAACAAACTTTCAGTCGATCTGTAGGTATCTTAAATACGGTTATTTCGCGCTTTCTGAGCAAGTGTCAGGTTAACTTCATATGCCTTGACTATTTACAAAAAACAATTATTATTGAGATTTTTTTTACCTGCATAGCAGACTTTAGTAGGTCCGGTGACCTTGGTATTCTTACTCGTTCATGTCTTAGACGGCCCATACGGAATTCTGATGCTTCCAATTCGGCCCTTCGAGGAGAAACTGTGTTGCCAGCCCTATAAAAAAAATAAAAGAATAAGTTAATATACCTCGATCAATGAAGTATAATGATCACCCGTTCCATACGCTCGTTTTTTATTTAATAAACCTGGACCAATAACGTGAGACCACGGGGTCGCTACGTTCGCAATATTTTGTGTTTGCCACTATCAGTAACGCGTAAAATCTACAAGATATATTTTTTATTATTAGATACATACAAACATATAATAATCACGCCTTTATCCTTAATGGGGTAGGCAGAGAGTAAACTACCTAAACAAAGGTCGTTCCGCCATGTCTGACAAAGTTTCGAGGGTCATTTAAGATAAATTTGTAGGTATATTGCTGTAGTGACAGGTTGTCAGCCCATCACCTAAATTGCAATATACAGAAACCCTCGGATCCCTTAGCTGGTTTTTACAGCATGCCCGGGAGGAAATGCAGCTGGCACATTCTACGTTTTTCTCTCGCTCCCAGGCCAGCAAGGAAGCACCTTTATGCATATGGAAACCCAGTCGTCTCTATTCGCATTCCGACGAAGGCCAAACGGCACCAGACTCCGCGATAGATAGCCGGCTTGGTTCTCCTTTTCTTCTACTGTGGTTGTTGTCTACACTGTGATATAAGCATACCTGCAGCATGTGGTGCCCTCCCCCCAACCTGCGACTCGTTACACCCCAACCTGCGACTCGTTACACCCCAAACTGCGACTCGTTACAAACGAAGACCTAGGCATGTCCTTACCGACGGCGATGACCAAATTACTCTTGCATTTAATGCTGCCATTACTAGTCGAGCCACACTCTATACAAGCTCTTCCAGCGCAGCGGTCGCGGAGGTCCCTCCTTTGCTCCCCACTTTGGAGTTTACCGGCACGTACCGGGTAGATTCTCCCCGATAAGGAGTTTCCAAGGCAACGCCATAAGCCGAGGTTCGAGCCCTAGTGGGCGCCCTTAGGCAGTTGCCATTTCATTTAAAGGTGTAGATTGCGTGTAGCAACTCCCCGCCTTAGCCCGGTGACGCATTATATACACTGTAGTATTTTGCATTAAAAAAAAAACGGTTGTCTGTAAAGTCGGTTTACTGACGATAGTTGAACGTGACAACGTCATAAGAAAATACTGAGACAGATGTCGAACGCTGCCGAACGCGGAGGCCGATTGTGCCTCTTTGTCGCTCGTCCCGCGCTCTCGCTTGCACTTCACGCCTTAAATGGAACGCCTCAGAGCGAGGTAACGCCGCATGAGTCATGTTTTTTCGTGCGTGCAGCCGGCTCCATCGAATTATAAGACGTTGTCACGTCAAAAAGAAAAAAAGGTGTCCAGCCCAGTCCAGCAAAGAAGTACATTAGATACCAATAAAAATGGCGGAAATGAACAGAAAGCAATGCTCACCTCTGTCTATCGATGGCGCGGTCCCTCTGCGCCTGCAGCCACACGATGGTGCGCGAGGTGCCGAACGCCGTGCACGCGAAGAACATCTGCCGCGTCTCCAGCGGGAACAGGAACGGACACCAGTCGTTGAGCTGCTGGCACCAGTGCGGGGTGGCGGCCGCGGCTAACGCTAGCGGCTCCTAAGGGGAACAAAAGATATGGTGTAACGTATAATAACGCCTTTATCCATTATTTCATTATACATACATTTAATCACGCCTTTATCCCTTACGGGGTAGGCAGAGCGTTAAACGCCTCGTAAAAGGCGCTACCGCCACGTCTGACAAAAATTGAGGGCAATTTTAGATTGTAATTTGTATTGCTATAGTGACAGGTTGTCAGCCCATCGCCTAAATTACAATACACTGTAACCCTCGAGTCCCTTTTGCTGACTTATACAGCATGCCCGGGAGGAAGGGCAGCTGGAACATTCTATGTTTTTCTATCTCTCCCAGTCCAGCATGGAAGATATTATTATTATTTCATTATATCTTTATTTATTTATTGCCACTCACTCGGACAACAAAAGTGCTTATTGTCCTAGTGGACAGATTGTGGTGTAAAAAAAAAGTATCTTTATTTATTATTTCTTCCATGCTGGCATAGAAGCGAGAGAAAAACATATAATGTGCCAGCTGCATCTCCTCCCGGGTATGCTATAAAAACCAGCTAAGGGATCCGAGAGTTTCATTATATTGTAATTTAGGCGATGGGCTGACAACCTATTACTACAGCAATATACCTACAAATCTATCATAAATAACTCGCAAAACTTTGTCAGACGTGGCGGAACTACCTTTATTTAGGTCGTTTACGCTCTGCTTACCCCATTAGGGATAAAGGCGTGATTATATGTATGTATGTATGCACTCGGACAACAAAACTGCTTATTGTCCTAGTGGACAGATTGTGGTGTAAAAAAAAGTATCTTTATTTATTATTTCTTCCATGCTGGCATGGGAACGAAAGAAAAACATAGAATGTGCCAGCTGCATCTCCTCCCGGGCATGCTGTAAAAACCAGCTACGGGATAAAGGGGTTTCAAAATATTGTAATTTAGGCGATGGGATGACAACCTGTCACTACATACATACTAATAATCACGCCTTAATCCCTAATGGGATAGGCAGAGCGTAAACGATCTAAAAAAAGGTCGTTCCGCCACATCCGACAAAGTTTTGAGGGTTATTTAAGATAGATTTGTAGGTATATTGCTGTAGTGATAGGTTGTCAGCCCATCGCCTAAATTACAATATACTTAAACCCTCAGATCCCTTAACAAAAGATATGGTAACCGTGGATCACAGGAATCACATTTCATATTTGCTTGCAACTTAAGCTAGCTAGCTAGCTTTTTTTATCAAAACCTAATGTATTGTAAAAATTAGAATATTAAATGTATTTTTAATAATTTTTTTTCAAAATCGACGCATGTAATTATTTATTGGTGGATACTTAATTGGCTTGTTATTTATATTAGTTTATGTTAGTGTCAATATTATTGCTGTATGTTTCCCTATCATGAATAAAATAAAAATCACCCGTTGCGCAACCGACGAATCCAGGGGTTGCTATCTACCAAGCGTTGCGCACCCTTATGTATATGGATACCCGGCAGTGGCGAAGGGTCCATATAACACGATTCCTGCCTTTTGAAATCATCCATGTTATGTCATGTTAGGTATTTTTTTTTTGTTATCTTAAGAAAATGATTTATTTATCCTTGTTGTCTGTCTTGTTAGGCAGCGAAACTTTTGATCTATATGTATCTTTTTGGATATTGGTGTGGAACTTAAAAATGGGATATACGGAGTCATATGTATTTGTTTTTTACTCCGGCTTCCCTATCGGTAGAATTCACTCTTCGCCACTGATACCCAGCCTTCTCTATTCGTATTCCGTAACAGTCGAACAGTTGCACGACTAATACATACATACATACATATAATCACGCCTTTATCCCTAATGGGGTAGGCAGAGCGTAAACGACCTAAACAAAGGCCGTTCCGCTACGTCTGACAAAGTTTTGAGGGTTATTTAAGATAGATTTGTATATTGCTGTAGTGACCGGTTGTCAGCCTATCGCCTAAATTACAATATACTGAAACCCTCGGATCTCTTAGCTGGTTTTTACAGCATGCCCGGGGGGGAAATGCAGCTGGCACATTCTATGTTTTTCTCTCGCTCCCATGGAAGATACACGACCAATAGCCGGCTCGATATGCTTTTCTCCCGTTCCGATTGTTGTATTCGCCGTGACCTAAGTTACCTGCAGCTGCTGGTGCAGCTTGTTGGTGAGCTTGGTGGACAGGAAGCTGTCCGGTGGGAGATCAGGCGCAGCGGCGCGCAGCCTGCGCAGCACGCGCACGCAGCACGTCGCCGTCGCGCCCATTGAGCCCTCTGCGCCCACTATACCGCGCTCTATAGAGATAGAGAGAGATATAGATAAATTTATTAATAATTGTAAATTACAAGTCAAGAAATTATAAGCACTTAAGTATATCACATTAATAATCATTTAAATTGTATTGCTTTTATTATCATTAAAATTAAAGAATGCCTGTTCGACAAGCCAACGCTTAAGCCGTGATTTAAAGCTATTTAAGCTTGGTGCCTGCTTGATTACATCGGGTATTTTATTAAATACAGCCGTGCCCATCACATGCGTGGTTCTGGCGGTCTTTTCCAACGTGTGCCTCACTACGTACAACATGTACCAATATAACCAAACTCTCAGCGCTCGGTGTGCGGACGTGTGTAAACAGCAGATTGCGCGCTAATTTTTGTACCTTTCTTAATACGTGGAGTGTAAAAAAGAAAAAAAATACTTGTCTGTAATCAAAATGGTGCAGTGTTTTAAATGTAAACAGTACTTGTCTTCGAGAAGTCAGGATATCATTAAGTGCAAAGGAGGATGTGATGCAGTGTTTCATAAAATCTGTGCCCGTACTATAAAGAGTTTAGTGCAGAAAGAATGGTGCGAGGAATGTATGAAGAGCACAGAAAACCAGCAATCACCCAAGCTTCCTGCTAGCCCAAGTAATGTGGAGTGTAAAAAACTAAAAATTAAAGAATCGGACATAACAGTGGAAAGTCTTCTTAAAGAAATGAACAATAAGCTAGAGATTATCTACAAAATGGGAAAAGACATAGAGGAACTTAAAGACTGTGTCCAATTTTACTCCGAAAAATACCAGGAATTGCTTGAATTTAAAGACGACGCACAAAGAAAAATCCAGTCTCTTGAAAACAAAAACATTCATCTCATAAAGTGCAACCAAGCTTTAGAAGAACGAATCCAGGGACTAGAAGTTAAGGATAAAGAGATGAATATAGAGATAATTGGTCTAGAATGCAAAGAAAAAGAGAATACAATTCAAATCGTAAAGACAGTTGCTAAAACGTTGTCATTGAATCCCGATGAGATCTTAAGTGCTAAGAGGGTAGGTAGAGAAAATAAAGATATGAAGAAGCCACAACCTGTGATAATAACTCTCAGATCTAACTCTTCTCGTATAAATTGGCTAGCGGCCCGTAAAAAACAAATAACCAACGACCAGATATTTGGTAACGGAAATACAAACAAAATATACATTAATGAAGACCTCCCTAGATTCAAGCGTCAGCTATTATGGAATGCGAAAACTGAACTAAAAGATATCTGTAAATATATCTGGATACAGAATTCTAATATCCTGGCCAGGAAAGAAAACGAACCAAAAATTTACAGAATACGGAGCGTCACAGATATCGATCACTTAAAGAAATAATTTTGCGATTAGCAAGGGGTCTACACACGGAGTGTTTTTGAATAACAACAAAATTCACAGATGATAGTGACAACTTGAACCAGAATAGGGATATAGAGTATGATCGATTTAAAGAAATTAAAGTTTGGAGTACAAGATGGGAGAAAGATTCATCTAAGCTACATATAGTGCATCTCAACATCAGATCGCTTAGGAAACATTTTAATGAGCTGTTAGTCCTACTTAGCCAAAGTAAATGCGAAATAGATGTTATTATACTGTCTGAAATAAACATAAAGCAAGAAGAGTTATCTATGTACGCAATCGATGGCTACGACAAATATGCTACAACTAGAGAGACAAAAAGAGGAGGAGGAATATGTATATATTACAGAAAGAAACTTCATTTTAATATCAATGTATTGAAAACAACGGCTTTTGAAGGGATGCATGGCAAACTAACGATAGCAAAGAAAACATTACACATAGTTGCAGTATATCGACCGCCAAGTAAAAACAAAAGACACTTTATTGAACAGTTAGGAATAATACTTGCGGAAACTATACCTAAGTTTGAAGATCTCGTCATCATCGGAGACGTGAACATCGACCTACTTGGAAATAAAACCGATGCCCATATATCAAGCTACAAAAACAACCTGTGTGAGCGCGGCCTTCAATCGACTATCCCCTGTACTGAGATAACGCGCCAAGCGATAGTTGACGGTCAGCTGGAGCAATCGTGCATTGATCACTTGTGGGTGCGAGTGCGACAGAGCGATACAGCTAACGATTGTGCGAGAGCATCAGCTTTCCTACTGGAGTGCAGTATCTCGGACCACCACGTCATAGGTGTCACGTTAGACGTAAACAAAACCAGTATGAATGAAAATAACCTCGTTAAAAAAACTATTCTGAATGAAAAAATGCTGCATGACAAACTTTGTTCTTTTGATTGGTCAAAATTGTTGTTAATTATGTGTCCTTTGTTGTTATATCAACAGTTATGTATTATTTTTAATAATATGTACCAAGAATGTAAAACCGAAATTGTAGTAAGACGTAAGCGAGTAACACAGCCGTGGGTTTCTAAAACATTGTATAAAATGCTTCTTAAAAGGGACTCATTATTCCGTGAATGGAAAAGAACCCCAAATAATGTCAATAAAAGACTTGAATACACAAAATTAAGGAATAGAGTAAATAGACTAGTGAATGAAGCAAAAAATAAATATCGACGGCAGGAAATAAGTATGTGTAACGGGGACTATAGGAAAATTTGGTCGCACATAAATGGTTGGCTGGGTCGTACAAAAGGTAGTTTGGATGACGTCATTAAAAAATACTTGGGCAGAAGTGACAGTATGTACAATATTTGCTGTGAGTTTACGAAAACATTTACTAAAGAGATCTTAGATATTAAACATGTATGTCAAACTAAATTCCTCGATAGGGATATTTATGTAAAACGTAGTAATATTTGTTTCAGATTTGTTAAAATAAGTGCAATAGAGGTCAGTAAAATAATATCGTCTTTAAGTAGTGAAAAATCACCGGGCTTAGATAAAATTAGAGCCAGAGATTTAAAAATCATAAAAAAACAAATAAGTCCCATAATAGCTCATTTTATTAACTTAAGCCTGTCAAGGGGATTGTATCCAGACTATTTAAAAAAGGCTATTATACGACCCATTTATAAAAGTGGGAGCCATTACGATTATTCGAACTATAGACCTATTGCCATATTGTCGGTGATTAATAAAATAGTCGAAAAGATTGTAGTAGGTCAAATGAATGGTTTTCTTGAGCGACATAATATCCTAACAGACTGTCAACACGGATTCCGTCGCGGCCGTGGTACGAGTACCGCACTGACACACTTTGCTGAAGTAATCAATGAGAGTCTAAATAATGGGAAACAAGTGCTAGGTCTATTCATAGACTACAAGAAAGCCTTCGACACTTTGGACCACGATATACTTCTTCAGTCCATGGAAGAATGTGGGATAGGTGGGCCTACTAACGCCTGGTTCAAAAACTATCTGACAAACCGAACTATTCGAACTCTAGTTGATGGAATCGAGGGAGATGAGTCATGCGCCATACTCGGAGTACCTACTGGCTCGGTGTATGGACCGCTCGGCTATATCATGCTTGTTAACAGCGTTGTTAATGTCGTTCAAAAGTGTAAGGTGCTTATGTATGCTGATGACATGTGCCTATTATATGCATCCAAAAACATTGACGAGGCTCGTTCGGAGATACAGTCGGATTATGAAAACATCATAAAATGGGCACATGACAACGGCATCATAATCAACGCCAAGAAAACCAAAATTTTGCACTTGTATTCACCATACAACAGGTCGGCTAAGAATGTACACTACTCAAGGATATCTATAATTAGTCACTCTTATGAATGTTTGCACAATAACAAAGTAATTTGTAAATGTAGTAAATTAGAACTTGTGGACAGGTATAAATATTTGGGATTGTTAGTAGACAATAATTTTAACTTTAAGCTACATATAGAAGAACTATGTCAAAAGTTAAGAAGTATATTAGGCAAGTTCTATACCCTTAAAGCAGTAGTAGACAAACCGACGCTGACTGTAGTATACTATGCACTGGCCGATTCTCTTATAAGCTATGGTTTGACTGTGTATGGCCGTACTTTCTGTACCTACATAAAAGATGTTAAAAACTTACAAACTAGATTAATTAAGTACTTAGTTGACAAAAAGACAAAGAAAAATTGCACGGACTACACCGAACTATTTAAACACATTAAAATCTTACCTATCCATCTGAAGACTAAGTACTTAATTATTTTAGAACATTACTACAGTGATGAGTTTAAACAAAAGGTGACAAACAAATACAACACAAGAAGGGTCAGGGAGGGAAAACTTGTGCAACCAGCAGCTAATAACTATTATGGTAGAAGACAAAATAGTTATCTCGTTCCTGGAATGTACAATGAAACACCGTGGCTCTTAGACGATAACAAAGTCACTAAGACCATCTTAAGAAACAAACTTAAATTATTATTACTATTAGAGATATAAACAGATAAATATTAAATACATATTTAAAATAGTTGTAAATTTTATGCGTGTATGTGTGTGTGGTGTGTGCATGTGTGTGTGCGTGCGTGTGTGAGTGTGTGTGTGTGGTACTATTTAAAAATTGTTAATAATAGGTGCATGATTAGTAGTTAAGAGAGCGCTCTCCTCGCCAACAAACTGTTTCAGTTTGGCGAGATATTTGTATATGTTTATGTATGTACCTTTTTGTTCAAATAAAAAAAAAAAAAAAAAAAAACAACGCCGGGGTTAGAAACCTTATCAGATCAGAAATGTTCACAGCTGATCATAAACCGATGACTCAATTTCAAAATTAATTAAAGATTAATAAAAAACTGCCAAAGGAAAGTAGGACGACAATAACGATACTCTCATTGAATGCTGACTACGCAAGTTGCATATACTACTGACAAGGCATCAGATCTTGATATATAAATAGTCTTCTTCAAACTCTCACGGTTCAACATAACGGTGTCCGATATTTCAACGCAGTTTCATACGTTATGATAACGAAAAAAAAACACAGTAAAAGAACCACTCTCCCGTTTTTAATCATTATAACATTGTGTATATATTAGCCAATAGAAATCCAAGGACTGAAACACGATAACAAAATGTCTCGAAGTCATTGCATTAGTATAAAATCGAGTAGTAATTGAGTCGAATATTGCAAATGTTACCTGGATCACAAGGCTCATCATCTTCACTATCACTTGATGACGCAAACGTCTCCATGCCTTCAATCTCCTTATACGTAAGACTGTAACAAACGAACATTTGGTGAATTTTCAGTGTTGAGATATGGGCTTATCATTTTGAGCCACTCAACCGACGTTAACAGAATTTCACATCAGAGCCACTTGCGCTAGAATATAACGAGAAACTTTTATAAAAACTTCATTTAAAATACTTCAACTTCCGCTTTCCATCTGTCGAATCGTGGAAACGTCTTCCAAATCCAATCAATCCAAAAAGCTAAAAACACACTTTACAAGAACTTTAACAAGAAGTGTTGAGATATGGGCTTATCATTTGGGGCCACTCAACCAACGTTAACAGAATTTCACATCAGAGCCACTTGCGCTAGAATATAACGAGAAACTTTTATAACAACCTCATTTAAAATACTTCAACTTTCCACCTGTCGGATCGTGGAAACGCCTTCGAAATCCAAAGCTAAAACTACACTATACAAGCACTTACGTATAAGTAGTATCCCTGTGGGTATCATGCGCAGGTAACTTCGAATTGAGCGCCAACACCGCTCTATACAGCGTCCAAGACGGTCTTTCTAAGGGCATTGAAGTTCCCCCGGCACTCAAGACTAGTCTCAATGCAGGTAAGCGGCCGCTATTGCTGGGCACGTTGCCGTTAGCGTTGCCGTCATCGCTGGTGTTGGCGGTGGAAGCCGAGGCGGTTGGTTCTGATGCGTCATCTTCGTCTGATAAGTCTTCTAGAGGGATGTCGAGATCTGAGGATAATAGACGATAATTATAATAATAGACAGTTGTAAGAGAGATTTTTGAATGATCTTTTTGGGTTGTCAAATTCTTACTGGCGCAGTAGATGACGCAGCAGTAGGACATATATACACGCCACGTTCCTGTGGATCGGCTAAGCGTCTTGTAACTAAGGCCGTTCTCACACTGCCCTACGCTCCGTCGCGTAGGAAAGGTGTTGTCTATGGATCACGCTCACGCCGACAGAATCTGCTGTCAGTGTGAGAATATCCTAAACGAAATGTTTTTCTACTCGTATAGTTTTTTTGCTGTAAATCCTGTAGCTAGCTAAGTACTGACCCACGGTCTGGTTGAGGTTGGCCCTGCCCGGGCGCGGGTCGAAGGCGGGTATGAGCGCGGAGAACTGCCTCTTCAGCAGGAAGTCTTCGTCCCACGGCCGCCGCGCACGCCCCCCTCCGCCTGTGGTGCTGCGAACAGCTTCTAAGGCTTCCTCTTCCATTAGGGATAGGAGGTTGCGCGATACTTGGTAGAAGGACGCCTGCGTGGAAACAAAGATAACATTTTTAAGTGGCTTTTTGGCGCCGGTCTCAGACAGGACTGGTCGCAAACCAGACGACCCTCGGCGGAGTTTCATATGTGATCGTACAGACAAACATGCAGTTACAAGTTGGGAAGTTGTTGCCCAAGGCGGACCGGCGAGAAGTAGACTTCACCGCAAATTAAATGTTAGGAACTCGATTCACGGAACTATCAAAACGTGTATTATTTTAAAACCAATTTAGTTACGGTCCAATATGGAAACACTGAGCAAAATTAAGAAACACAAATAAAGTAATTATAAACACAAATCAAAACTTCAAGCCACATTATATTAAATGGAAATTTCCGTGTCGCATAACGTTGTGAAAATAAAAACAAAGAGCCTGAATAAAACTCACCACCTCTTGGTAAGTGGGTTCGTTTTCCTTGTCGCTGTCTAACGCGTCGTCCGCTTCGTCATCGTCTTCTAACTCCGTCAGCAAGGCGGGCGCGCGGCACGACTCCAAGAAGTCTTCTAGAGATACCTGATGAACAAAGACAAGTTCTTCTTCTGTCGAGTGGGTATCGAGTCTATCGACCCGATGAACCCTGGTGTCAGAGTTTTTAAACCGCCTAGTAGCACAACTATCAGGCCTCTGACATGGTTTGAGTAACGACCACTATCAAAGACAGCGACCGCGACCGACGGCTTAACGTGCCCTCCGAAGCACGAAATCTTTTTCCTTTTCGGACAACAGGTGATTCAACCTGCAATGTCCTAACCAAACTGGGGAAAAATTCACAAAGTGATAAATTCTCAAATATCAACTTTGTGATTCCCCCCTGGGAATCGAACCCAGGACCTCCAGATCAGGAGTTCATGGCACTAGCCACTAGACCACGGAGGCAGTTAGAATACATACATAATAATCACGCCTTTATCCGTAATGTAAACGACCTAATCAAAGGTCGTTCCGCCACGTCTGACAAAGGTTTGAGAGTTATTTAAGATTGATTTGTAGGTTTATTGCTGTAGTGACAGATTGCCAGCCCATCGCCACAAAATGCTATATACTGAAACCATCGGATCCCTTAGCTGGTTTTTACAGCATGCCCAAGAGGAAATGCAGCTGGCACATTCTATGTTTTTCTCTCGCTCCCAGTCCAGCATGGCAAACAATAATGTCCTAAATGACACCAAGTATGTATTTTTTTATATTTCGACCTTAACCTTTGAAGGGGAGGCTTTTGCCCAGCAGTGGGACAATTTATAAGCAATAAAAAAAAAACCGTTGGAGCAAGTTGTTCAGTTTCATGACTGGGTTCACACCGTAAAGTTTGGTCAGCTATTATACTCCTGTATACTTCAGATCAAATCTATATGAAGCATCGAGAACAAATGAAACCAAAAGACTCTCGACTACAGTAAGTAACACAAGCACTCTTTCTTGCACACCTAATCACGAAACGGAATAGGTAGAAGAGTGTTTTCAATGTTTATGGACCGCGACTTTAATCAGTCGAAATCATACGATTCCTACATGAATTTACGATGCGACGCGAATTTACAGATGTATCTTTCGGCCTTTAACTCACCTGTTCACTCTCACTAGATGTAGACGTGAGCGAAAGAGTAAGCGCGTTCTGTGCGTTGGGCGCGAGGGAAGGGTAACTTTGCGCGGCCGACAGTAATCCCCCGGGGAAGTTGCTGGATAGTGCTAGGCGCACAAGGCTGGAATAAAAACATTAATTTTAGTATAGTGTGGTGTGTCAAGAAGGTATTTGTCAGAACATGCTAAACTTCGTCATTGAGTCACCAGATTACCCTTTGATCAGGATAACTGAAACTGACAACTCTTTATGGTTCGTTTTTTTAACGTTGCGTTATCGATACCAACGTGTTTTGCGGCATTTTCTTTGCAACTTAGGAGAGATTCAAATTTCGGAACCGCAGACAATAACCTTGTTACAAACATATGATTTCCGGTTTACTTTCTTTAAAGTTGTAAGGAAAAAGCTGCTTATGGGCTGCAAAACAAGTTGGTATCTATGGACACTGAACGCTAACTAACGAACTTTAGTCATTGTCTCAACCGAATGGATAAGACTCCAAGAATCTATACTATGAATGGTTCAGTACAACTTGCATTCAGCGGCAACTTTTATTAGTTCATCAATTCAATTCAATTCAATACTTTATTTATAAAATAATAATTTTACACGTCACATAATGCATTATACTTATAATAACATAATTACCAAATTTGTTTTAGAATTAGTCATGTCATGTCATTTGAACATACAAAATAGTTAATTTAATTTTTATTTATATAATTTCATCTATAATGTCAGGCCTGGCCAAAACAAAGTTATGTCAAAAATTCATTTACTGTAAAAAATGCATCAGCAATTAGTTTTTGTTTTAACTTTTTAACAAATGACCCAAACGTAGGTGTATCCAGTAAATGCTTCGGGATTTTATTATATACTTTAGGTCCAATTATATTCAGAAACTTTCTAGATTTAGCTACCCCGCCGACGGTTGTTGAAGATCATTTCGGTGTCGCGTGTTGTAGTGGTGGGCATTACCAACCGTTGGGAACTGCAATCTATCTTGTACACCAACTTTGTTTTATAACATAAGTGTGGTCTTACCTCGGGAATATTTATAACATGAGTGTGGTCTTACCTCGGGAATATTTATAACAT